>OX422214.1:479799111-481116611 GCA_949130495.1 Sambucus nigra | reverse complement strand
TGCCCGTTCTTAGCTTTCGAGATGCGTCATTAGATGGAAGGGCTTCCAATGCCCGTTCTTAAATTTCGGGATGCGTTGTTAGCTGCAAGGGTTTCCAATGCCCGTTATTAGCTTTCAGAATGCGTCATTAAGTCAGGAGACTTGTAATATCTAGTCAGGGATGACTTTATATATATCCATAGCTGTGGGTGGCTTAATAACATAACCCAGCCTGAGGAGGCTTGAAAGTATCCCATATATTAGCTGTGGGTGGCTTAATAATATAACCCAACCTGGGGAGGCTTAAAAGTATGATGTATGCTAGCTGTGGGTGGCTTAATAACATAACCCAGCCTGGGGAGGCTTAAAAGTATCTTGTATGTTAGCTGTGGGTGGCTTAATAGCATAACCCAACTGGGGAGGCTTGAAAGTATCCCGTATATTAGCTGTGGGTGGATTAATAACATAACCCAGCCTGGGGAGGCTTAAAAGTATCTTGTATGTTAGCTGTGGGTGGCTTAATAACATAACCCAGCCTGGGGAAGCTTAAAAGTATCATGTATGTTAGTTGTGTGTGGCTTAATAACATAACCCAGCCTGGGGAGGCTTGAAAGTATCCCGTATATCTACAAAGGCACGGGGAGGCTTGATAATATCCCATTTACGATGCTAAAGAAGATAAAAGCTATATTCCGTGAAAGGCAATTGAAGCGACTAGAGGAAAGCCATGAAAGGAAATTGTTGTTTTGCTGCAATCACAAAATCATACCAAAGCTAAGAAATCTCCCAAGGGATAAATATACAACTGCGGTAATGAAATGAATCCATTAAGCGACAAAGGCAAGCAGTAAAGGTTAACCTATTGCAGCTATGATCAAGAAGCATTATTATAATGATACAGTTGTAAGGTGTCGCGGCCTATGTAAAGTGCACATGTGGTAATCTACAATAAAGTGCAACCGTTAAAGCAAGTAAGGGTTGATGCGGTAATGACTTGGATTTAGGTCCAATTAAAGCTACAACCATAAAGCTACAGAAGATGGGTTCCAAACACTCAAAGGTGCCGCGGTCTATTAGAAAAAATAACTCAAAGGTATAGCCTCTATGTAGGAAGGGGCTACGACCACTTTCAAATATTCAAGATTGTACGTAGCGAAAAAAAGGGGGCACAACCCATCCACATTACAGTGCCGCAACCTTAAGTTATATTCCATTTTGGCGTCTTAATATGGCCGCAGCCCATGACCCAAATGTTTGCAAGAAGTAGATGCATTATTCAAGCAAGCAAAGATGAATAAAGAAATCATTCATTCAAGTTTCAAAGCAAAGCAGAAGAAATTCAAAAGCTACTAGAAAAGGAGGCATAAATAATAAACATTGAAAGTGGCTGCAGCCTTGATAATATTAGTTTTAAGATTACAGACAAGGGGGCCCCCACTATAAAGAGGTACAAAAAGTGACGAAGGGATGCAACCCTATATTGATAAGCAGTGCAAAAATTTAACATTATACAAGTTACATGCTCATGAGGCTGCATCATCATTAACGTCCCCTTCATCACCCTCTGTAGCTATCTCAGTCTCATCCTTGACTGCAGCCTCTTCAGCAAGCTTCCTTGCCCTTTCCTCTGCCGCGGCCCTAAGTTTAGTTACACACAGGTCGTGCTCATCATCACCCAGTTTCCAGGACATGATTTGATCCTTGGACTCTGGGAAGTTCTTGACAACTCTGTGCCGCAACTCTTGAAAGTCGTAGAGGGAGGCTTTGTTGTTGATCAGAAAAAGTCCAACTTTTTAAAGTTGTCCACGGTAAGATCCGCAGCTTGGCTTAAGTATGCGGTGTGATTTTCTTCCTTCAGCCTGTTAGCCTCAGAGAACTGGCTCTCAAGACTTTTGAGGGCCGCAGCATGATCGATAGCCATCTTCTCCATTTGCTTTTCGGCTGCTGCAAGCTTATTTTGAGCAGTAGTGGCTTGTGCCGCAACCTCAAGGGCTTGATCCTTAGTAATTAATAAAGTTGTCGCGGCCTGAGAGAAGTTCTGCTCAGCCTCATCCTTTACCTTATTGGCAACCTCTAAATCTTGCCCGATTTCCGTCAGTGCTGCGGCAGATGAGCTTTTGCCTGCCTCAAAAGAAGAAGCCTTGGTTGTGTCCAAGTCCTTCTTATGAGAAGTCTCCGTAGCCCTATAAAGCTTGGAGATCCCTTCATACTTCATTTTTTGGGTCACCACGACATCCGCGGCCTGTTGAAATTCTAAAGAGTCAGTAATGTAAATAATTAATAACAGCCAAAAAAGAGCCAAGTAGGAGAAGTTGTTACCCGCAGTAAGCTATGAAGGGCATACCCCTCCAAATCCTCATGGTCCTCATCCACTAAACGATTTAGATCCACAACCTCATGGTTCTCATTCTGCGGACGACTCTTGCAGTTGTATCCCAGGAGGAGTTTGGGTTTGCTTCCCTAAGCTGAGGCTGCGGATGACCATTAGGCCCAACCCTTGGCCTAACTTGAAGGGGTGGCAAGTTGGCATTTACAGCCATGACAGTGCGCGGAGGGGAAGAGTTAGCAGAAATAATAGGTGAGGTTTCGCATCCACCAGTATGGTCAGTTTCGATAGGCAGTAGGCTGGCCGCGGCCAGGTGTTCACCAATATCATCATCATATTGGCCTTCTCTTTCTGATGCCGCGTCACCACCATCAAATACCTCCTGCGCCGTAGGCCTCCCAAGGGTGGGATTTGTAACATCGGCCTCATCTATGACAGTTGGCTCAGCATTTTTTGAGACCGCGGCAGGTGCCCTCTTTCTCTTCCTTCCTCGCTTAGCAGCATTATTGAGGGCAGCAGTATCCTGGTCCATTTCTGCTAATTGAGCTTTCAAAAGCTCCCTATCTATCTCCTCACCTGAAGAAAAAGCAAAGCAAATATTCTAAGTACTTATGATTGGAAGGCAAATGTTGCGGAGTGCTAAAGAAAGGTGATTTTTACCTTTCGCAGCCATCTTTGTTGGGAGATACTTGCTGGGGAAGTAGCCTGCCTAAAAAATGGAAGTAGAGGTCATTAAAGTGCTGAATTTTTTATCTTTATCCTTGATGACCGCAACCCTTCCCACTCTTCTCTCCTACCGCTCACTGAGCTATAAATTATCAAGAGCTGCACAAGAGGATTATGTTAATACAATACAATCCTGTTGATTGCGAAACAGGACGCGACATGTATTAAAGGTGTATCCCTAAGTACCTAGTTTGGATGGACGCCCCCACTGCCGCGGCATCCTATGTGATCTCTCCCTCTCAGATTCCTCTGGATGAATCTCCTATCCTTGTCCAGAAACATAAAAATACTTCCCTTTCCAATTTTTTACATTAGTGGGCCTCCCAATGTAGAGGGTCTCATCCTTGTTGCGGACAATAAGGTAGTAATACCACGCAAATTTCACGGAGTTTCCTTTGGCATGTAAAAGTGAAAGAACTCCGTGGGAGTTATGTCCCTGTTAAACTTATGTTTCCATAATACTATTGAGGCAAGAATTTCCCTCCAACCATTGGGGTCTACTTGAGCTGGGGCCAACTTCATTACTTAAAAAATTCTTCTAATTGGAACTGGGACAGGTAGTCGCATCCCATACACAAACGCATGGAGAGGGAAACAGACCCCATCATCAACAAGGGTAGTGCAGGGCCTTTGTTTCGCGGCGGGAACTGAGCACATCAAGCCCTCAGGAAACTCGAAGGCCTCAGTTATTTGATCAACCCATTCTTGGGTCATAATGCTACGGATATCAGGCGTAGTAGTAGGTCTCTTAGCTCTCCTAGAAGGTCCAGTTGGTTCGTCCCTAAGTTGGTTACTAGAATTGGCTTCCTCTTCCATTGTTGTGGTCTCAAAATCCTTCCAACAGGCAGAATCCGCGGAGTCTGAATCTAGTACTACGCAATTAGGGCAATCCTTCAGTTCGAAAGGCCCTGTTGATTTCAGAGGAGGCACGAAAGGGAGTTCAGGAGGAGAGGCTCCAAAATTCTTTACCCAAAATCCTCTCAAAAACTTATCTGGGTAAAAGCTCATATGGCTGCAGCAGTACGTGAAAAGTAGAAGCCGCAGTTAGGTGCCGCAACTAGTATGGTATAGAGGCCTCTTAGAGGCCACGACAGGTTCAATGGAATATCAAGATGAACAGGAAATATTGAGGCCAAATGGGCAAGTGTGGGGTTTGAGCCCCAAAAGACAAACATCGCTGCGGCACATTGATTGGATTGGTTTTATAGTGCCGCGACTACTCACTCAACGATAGCTACAGGCTAAAGTACCGTAGAGTCTAAATCTAAGAACCTAAGGGGCCGCAGCCATTGCTCACCACAAGCCGCGGCTAGGGATCAAATCAAGGAATATTTGAAGGATTAAGTGCAACCCTAGATTACCAAATGGGTACTTTATCATGCCGTGGCCATTCACTCAAACAGTTTTGTACCTAATATTTTTTCATTTAAAGATCAAAGACCCAGAATATGAAGAGTTTATTTAAGAACAGCAAGAACAGTTGTATTTCAATATGATTCAACACAAACACAGTTTATATGATCTAAGCAGTGGAAGATGAAGGGTGCGTTTCGTATTATGAAGGTCGATTCAAGGAATTCTAGCAATAATTACAAGTATTTACCATGCACAGACGTAATCCAGAAAAATCAACACGAAGATCAGAAATGCAGAAATTCATGTGTTCGTCTATTTAAAGAAGAATTACGAACTGAAAAAGCCATTTAAAAAGGATTGGTTGAAAAATTACCTGGAAATGAAGAAGATCGGTGATGATCAGCCTCAAACCTCCTTAGCACCACCACACACAACCTTGGAAGATCGCCGAAAAATGCAAGAAGACAGGTGCGCAGGAATTCACTCTCGATATGCTCTCAAAGATTTGGAAAACGTAATAAAGTCCACGACCTGAACAATTTATATAAGAGAGCGCGGAAGATGAATCGTCTCCTTGGAAGTACCGCAGCACCTAAGAAGACTGAACTAAGTCGCAGCCCCAATCGCAATCTCTTGGCACTACGACTTGGGGGCTTATTGATAGTACAAATATAGCACCCCGCCGCGGATGGTGCTCTATACTGCACATGCTTACATGCCGTGGCCCTTCTCAGCATGGGGTGCAGCCCTATTCAACACGGGGTACGGACCTACCAAATACAGGGCGCGGCACATACCACTCGCCCATTAAGATTACGCCGTGGCACTACCCAATACAGGGTGCGACACCTATTGGCTCTAGCATTTGGAAGGGCACAACACTCACGTTGCTCGCCTTATAGTCCTCATCCCTCTCCACTAAAGTAACTCCAGATTTTATATACGTCACGTGCTCAGGGCACGTGACCATACCTCCTATAAATAGAGTTCCACATATCGAAATTGAGGATCGATTCCACATGCCTGGGGCAGATTCTACAATACAGATTCTCTCTACACAGCCTCAACATACAACTTGAGGGTTGCTCATCTACATCGCAGCCACCTCTCCGGCACACCGGAATCCTTAATACTGCCATGTACTCTCCTTTATTCTCATACTTGTACGCCTCTTTAGTCCCGATTATATTGTACAATGCAACGCTTATAATGAGAATGGAGCAACACAATGGACGTAGGCCTATTTTAGAGGCTGAACCACTCTATATCTTGTGTTCATATCTCCTTACTTGCTTTACTTGTTTTATTTCTATTCTGTACTTGACTTGCTGGTACGAGAATGACAAGTGGACGATTTCTCGTATCATCAAGGTCCCTCCCAATTCGCTGTAAATTTAGGTAGGGGAAGTCCCCTAATGTACTTTATTGCAGCTTTCAGAACGAGGTCTCCTTCCACGAACTTCCTTGGTCTCACCAAGTTATCATATGCCTTGGAGAGCTTTTCGTATACATTTGAAAGTGTTGCATCGCATTATCTCTGTGTTCATCCAACGCTTTCAACTTCACATGTCTATTCTAAAGGAGCATGCTACTTCGCAAGTCATATTGAGCAGAGGGAACTTCTAACTCCACTGGAAGGATTGCCTCATCCCCGTAAACAAGGGAGAATGGAGTATACCCAGTGGGCTTCCTCTTAGTTGTTCGATAGTCCCACAACATAGCTGGTATCTTGTCATCCCACGATCCTGGGAAATCTTCCATTATTTTAGCTAAAATATTAACCAAAGTTTTATTAGTTACTTCGGCTTGACCGTTTCCCTTTGGGTATGCCACCGTTGAAGTATGATGAATAATGGAGTACTTGTCTGTGAGCATTGTTACTTCTGAATTAACGAAAGGAGTTTCGTTATCCGAGAGGATAACCTTTGGAATCCCAAAATGGCAAATGATGTATTCTCTGATGAAGTTTCTCACCACCCCTAATATTGCCCTTCTTAGTGGTATCGCTTCACTCCACTTTGTAAAATACTTCGTTACTACTAGTATCCATATCTTCCCACTCGAAGAGGGATGTATTGCGCCTACCAGGTCGAACGCCCAAGTGTGAAAAGGATAAGGCATTTCCAGGGAGTGTAGGTCCACCGATGGGTCCACCGATGGAGCTTGGATCATATTTCCATGAAGTTGGCAAGCTTTGCATTTGTGAATGAACTCAGCAGTATCTTTCTCCATTGTTGGCCAATAATACCCCAATGTCATTAATTGGTCATACAACTTAGGCCATCCTTTATGAGGTGGATCGTGCGCCTGTTTGAGGACCTCGATTGCTTCTTCCTTTATGATGCAACACAATGGTCTGTTGAAGTAGCCCCTTCGATAAAGCTGCCCCTCCTGAATGTAGAACATAGGGGCCCTTCGCTTAAGTCCCATCGCATCAATCTTCTCTATTGGGGAAACTCCATCTTTAATAAAGTCAATATAAGGATGCCTCCAGTCTGATTGAGCTTCAACGAAATGGCACTCCGCTGCCTCGAATAATTGTTGGCACTTATCGCACTTCCGTTGTAGCTCCGCTGCGTCCTGTTTCATCTTAGGCCAGAAATATCCCTCCTTTTTAATTCTCCTGTAAAGAGGTATCTCAGTTGTTTCACAGTGCTCTTCATGTGTTTTCTTCAACCTCTGCTCTACTTCTTCTGGGCCGATGCATCTTGATAACCATCCTCCTGTGTTTCTGAAGTAAAGGTTTCCCTGGTTTGTAAAGTATTGGGCTAATTCCCTTAGATCCAGCGCTCCTTCCCCAAACTCCAGTTGCTTCCTAATCTCATCCCTCCAGTCCGTGTCATCCTCCATCGGCAGAATTGAATGTACTATTCTTCATTGAATCACGACTGTAGTTGTATCGTTCCTCATGACCATTTTCTGGGTGATGGTGGCATAGGCGTCTGGATGGCGATTCATCGTTCGGGGATGTCTATTAATTTTGGTCCGATGGAACTGGCTAAGGAGCCTCTGAATGATTATCCTGTATGGTGCCAGGCTTAGGTGTTTCAACGCATATTCTCCATTCACTTATTGAATCACCAAGTTCGAATAGCCCTTAATGCAAAGTGAACAAATTCCCCTTTGAAGGGCCTCCAGCAACCCGAGTACTAACGCTCCATATTCTGCCTCATTGTTGGAGCAAGGGAAATCCAACTTATAAGAAAGACAAATCTCCTCCATTCCTTTTAAAAGAATAACCCCTGCTCCTCTTTTCGTTTCCGCTAAAGATCCATCGAACTTCATCGTTCATTCTTCATCACTTGCATCTAAGTAATTGGCTTGCAAGTTGTCTCCTGGAATACTTTCTCTAGGTGGCTCAAACGTTCCAGAGGGTAAGATTGCTAATAGGTCAGTGTACGCATGGCTCTTGATCGCGCGAGAAACCACGCACTTCAAGTCGTATTCCGAGAGGATGAGGAACCACCTAGATTCCCTTCCAATCAATATAGTTCTTGCCAACAAAAACTTAATGGGATCACATCTCGTTACAATATGAATTGTGAAAGACAACATATAATGTCTAAGTTTTTGTGCTACAAAGACTAAGGCTAAACAATGCCTTTCCAAGCTATTGTACCTAACCTCTGGCCCATATATGATTCTACTGAGATAGTAGACTGGACATTCTTCCCCATCGATATCTTATGTTAGCATAGCTCCAACAGACCTCGTGGTGTACGTGAGGTATAGCTGCAACGATATTCCTGTCTATGGGGGAACCATGGTCTGTGGTGAAATGAGCAGCATCTTCATCCCATCAAAGTACTCCTAGTGAACCTCCTCCCACTTAAATTTTGTGTTCTTTCGTAAAAGCTGCATCAATGGGTGTGTTATCTCAGACAATCCAGGCACGAACCTCCTAAGGTAGGAAACTTTATCGAGAAAACTCTTCAGCTCCTTCGACGTTCTTGGACTTGGCATCTCCAAGATCGCTCGCTATTTGTCCTGGTCCATCTGCACCCCTTGTCGATCAACCATGAAACCTAGAAACTTTCCACTTATTACTCTGAAGACGCACTTTAGTGGGTTCATCTTGAACTTATATTTCCTGCATCGGGCAAACACCTTCCTCAAATCGGTCAGATGGGAATCCTCCTTCCTCGATTTAATGACTAAATTATCCACTTAGAATTCCACAAATTTGCGAAAGAAGTCATGGCAAATGGCCATCATTGTTCTCTAGTAAGTAGCCCCAGCGTTCTTGAGTCCAAACAGCATTACTTTGTGCATAAAGTTGCCCAACGGGGTTCTAAACGTCATTTTCTCTGCATCTGTGGGGTCCATCTTGATTTGGTTGTACCCTACATACCCATCCATGAAGCTATACATCTCATGACCAGCCGTTGCATCTATCAAGTTGTCGATGGAGGGTAGAGGGAACTCATCCTTGGGGCAAGCCCTATTCAAATCTCAGAAATCCACACAGATCCTTATTTGATTTTTATCTTTCTTTCCCACTGGGAAAATGCTAGACAACCAAAGTGGGTGTTGTATCGGTTTGATGAAGCCAGTCGCTAATAAGCTTTGGACCGCTTCCTTGATTTTCAAGTCCAGTTCAAGTTTATACATTCTCGTAGCTTGCTTTACCGGAATGGCTGAAGGCATCATGTTTAACTTATGGCAGCGAACTTCCTCATCCAGACCTTCCATCTCTATGTACTTCCACGTAAAAATGTCTATGAACTCCCGAATCAACTCTACCAATGCCTCTCGTTTCTCTTTACTGAGGTCCTTCGAGATAAAAATAAGCCTTGGATCCCCCCTTCTTTTTCCAGGTTGAACTTCTCCAACTCTTGTGCTTGGGGCTTCGATTGATGTGCCATGTAATCTGGTTCTTCGGCGACATCTTCCCAGAACTCTTGTATGTTGGAGTTGTCTATCACCATACATTGCCCCCATTGATCCACCAGAAAACACTCATATATCGATTCAGCCTCATTATCAGCTTCTTCGATCGCCCGTTCAGACCATTATAAATGATACACCATCTTTCCCTTTTCGGGAACAATTTTCTTGCACTGCCTGCCGGTAGCTACAACTGCTTTCCTCTTCTTCTCTCTAGAAGCCTCAGCAACTCTTCCTCCTGAAAATCTTCTCAATATGATTTGTCGTTGGACCTCATGATGCATTGGATCCACTCTAGGCCTTACCCTATATCTTTGATCTATTTTGAAATGTTTTAGAGCCGAGGGACCACCTGATGGGCTTCTTCAGCCATCACTCCTTTACTGGTTGCAACCTCTTTATTTTGCTCATTCAAGGGCCCCATCCTTTCTCTGATTGAGGGAACCCATGCTCCCTCCATTGTTCTTATTAGGACTCTAACGTCCTCCTCTAGTTATGTGTAAAATGCCACGTCTACCAGGTGGGCTTCTTCGACAGTGAAAGGCCTCTTTATAGCTCTAATGGCCACCTCTGTTTCCTTCGCCTTGGCACATTGGTGATATGTCGAAGGAACTAGCCCTTGGTTGTGCATCCACACCCTTCTTATCAACAGATGGTAGGAAGTTTCATTTTTTATCACGTGGAATTTAATGTGGGAACTCAGATTTCCCATCACAATCCCAACGTTCACGTACCCAATGGACTTGGAAGACTGGTTATCATAACCTGAAATCACCAAAGGCATGGGGACTAAACTTTCCTCCGAAATATTAGCTGCGTGGAAAGAGTTGATTGTCATGATATTAATGAAAGCTCCCTCATCCATAAGAGCCCTTCAAAGCTAACCCCGTTAATGCTGGCAGTCACATATAATGGCCTATTATGAGGGAACCTTACAGCCCTATCTGCGTCGCTAAAAGTTATCTTTGACAGAAACCTCTTTACCAACCTAGCCATGGGTCCCTTCCATCTTAGCGAAGGGACTGCGTTCTTCCTTGTAATGTCGAGGATTGCCCGGGTTATCTCCAATCTACTCTCCTTTGGTATCCCTACCTGGTCGAAGAACCAGGCAAACTTTGGGGATCTTGAAACTGCACAGTGTTCTATAGCTTGGTCCACTTCCTCACCTTCAACGCTATATACATCCTCCATATCTTTAGCACTTTCTTCATCATAAGCTAACACTACGTTAGCCATTCCCCTAGTGCAATCTTCTAAAGATTCTTTGAACTCCTCTTGTTTCGTCGTTAGCTCCCTTTCTTCTCTCTCTGCCTCTTCGTCGTAGGCCACCACCAGATTGGCCCCATACGCTGGGAGTGGGTTATTATTAACGTTTTGCGGAGGGATTTGCAACGTTCCTGCCTTCACATACTTGTCGATGATTCTTCTTAGCGTAAAATAGCTCTTCGTTGGATGTTGGATCTTTCGATGGATCTGGTAATATTTAGGATCCGCCCTAGTTGCAGCATCGGGTTCCCCAACGGGGATGCCCTTTGGTCATACACCATTCCTCCTTGGACTATTGCGTTGTAACAATTGACAGCCTCTTCTACTGTACAAGGCAACAGTGGTGGGTCTTCCCTGTCTCTACCAAACTTCCTCTTGTTATCCCTCTTTGCTACCTTGCCCCCATCTGCTACTACGGTGTATCCCACCCGTGGGGGCTGAGACCTCCCTCCCATGGGTTGTATCGATTGCTTGAACATTATGGGCACCACCACTGGATTTGGTCGTACAACCAACGAGATATTCCTTACAGCTTTTAGGGATTTCGAAAAAGTCCCCTCGCGCGTCTCATTAATAAGATGACAGATGTACGCAGGAAGCAGTCCTTCCACACAGATCTGCAGCAGTTTGGATTCTCTGGCCTCCTCCCTGACATTGAGTGACCTTTCCCTGAACCTTCGAAAGTATGCCACTACATCTTCCCCTGGTCGTTGTTTCTCCCTCCCCAGTTGGGTTAAGTAAACTCATCTTCCGCCAGAAAGAATTTCTGGATGAACAAAATGTGCATCTCCTCCCACGTGGAAACAAATTCCGCCAATCTGAGTTTCTTGTTATTGCAATGTGCCCCCAAGTGTTCAACGAATCGCTTAATATGTTCCTTTGGGTTTCCACTCTTTCCTGTGTATTTTTCAAAAATAGGAGGAATATAATCTTTTGGGAAGGGCTCATCGTTGTATTCCTATGGTAAGGCGTCTGAAAGTCATCATAGACCGAAGCTACCTTGCCCGCAAATTGTGAGGAGGCTTGCATGAATTTTAGCATCTCTTTCTGCGTCTCTTTCCTCATCTCTTCAATGGGTGATGCCATTGGAGCGACGACTAATGGGACCATAGGCTAAGTGCCCGTTGCAGCTGGAGAAATCATCACAGTTGGAGTTGTTGATGCTCCTGGGGTCCCTATCGTTGGATTTACAACAGAGGGTATGCTTGTTGGGATCGTTTCCGTTAGGATTGCATTTGGTGGGGCCGTTAGGGCTGCCCCTGGTGTTACGAAGGAGTTGGTTTCAAATCCTCCCAACACCGTTGAAGCTACGGGAGTTTGTAAAAACTCATAAAATTTATTCATGAGGAGTGCCAGTTGGGTTGGTCCTAACCCAGTGCTCGTAGAAGCCTGTGCCACTGCTGGGACACCTGTCGCCGTTTGAACTGGAGGTACCTCCAGTCGCGGGGCTCCGTCCCTTGAATCCTCCAGCTCTCTCACCGCCTGTTCTTCATTGTGTTGAATGTTATCAAAGTTAAGTCTTCGATTAACGTTATCCTGCGCCATACTCCTTGCTTAGAAGAATGCCTCCCCAACAGATTCGCCAAATGTAAAAGGGTAGTTTAGATTAGGTGGAGGCATAACCCCTTTTGATTACAGTAATGATAAGTTAAATAACAACGCTTATTGATTAACTATATGACACACAAACATAACTCGATGAAGATAAACTCTGTTTAAACTCACAAATCTCTCGTGTATAACTCAAAGGATAATAATGAACTCAGAAGTAACTCATTTAGAGGGAGAGAGAAGTAAGCACCCTAGATACACCTCAACAGGCAGTCAAACACACCAACCACTCTCAAGAATCTTTGTCAAGTATTAAAGCTCTGTAATAAATGAAAATGGTGGGTGAGTAAACTCTCTGGTCTGTAATGAATCTCTCTCTGATGTATATTCTCTCTAACAATAACTTCTGAACTCTCAAAAGGAACATTCTCTCCCCAAAGGTGGTTGGGGTCCTTAAATACCCCCCCCACCACCCCCGAGACAACTCAGTCATTAATGCCAGTGAAAGACATCCCTCATACTTTATGTCACAAACATTAAATACCTGATGCACTAATTAGCTCCACGTCATAAACATTAAATTCCAAGACTTTCCTTTTGCCTAACCACTGTGTGTCAGGGGGATATCGTCATAGAGGTGGCTTACCAACCATTTGATAGCCCCAAATACCACGGTGGTTTACTGAAGTGAAGATCTGGAATTGCCTTGTTGTCTAGTGACATTACCTGCAGTAGATGTGACATTAAGTAGAGGGTTATTTGGTTCACAACTCAATGCCCGATGGAACTCAAAGTTAATCCGCTCAAGGTTCCACGGTCAGGATCCTTCGGTGTTTTACCAGGTGTATCTAAGATGGTCAGGACAAACCTCAACGGTGCCCCACTTCTCAATCCTCCAAACTAAGTCCCTCTAAGGTTCCCACGGCGAGGTCGTTCGATAAAGCATGAAAGCTCTCCCAGGCCCTGCCAAGCCTGGTCTCTCGCGAGTACCGTTCGACCTCACACAAAATCATTATACTCGTTACAGCTTTACAATCGTTATAGCTCATAGTCAATATAAACAAAAGATACAACAAGGCTAAATTAATCAACTCGACTAAAGGGCGAGCTTTCTCGGTCAATTTCTTCGCTGGAAGGTCCCTCTGAGCTGCCACGCTGAGGTGCCTTAATTCCAAACACTGTTGTTAATGGGGGGATTATCTATAATCTTAGGATTACCTTCAAGCCTCTCTCTCTCTCTCTCTCTCTCTCTCTCTCTCTCTATATATATATATATATATATATATATATATATATATATATATATATATATATATATAGTACTGCTCTTGTGCGGACCAGTCCGTATTTTAAGAGTGTGGACCGGACATGTGTCACTTGGCGGTGAGCGTAGAAATTATCGACTAGATTATAGGCACACTCTCTCTCTTTTCTGGGCTCACCGCTTGGTGACACATGTCTGGTTCGCACTCTTAAAATGTGACACGGGTCCGGTCCGCACTCTTAAAATGCAGACTTCTATGCACAAGATCAGTAGTATTTATATATATATATATATATATATATATATATATATCAAGGTTCTAAAAAACGTGGAGCGTGATCGAGGCGTGGAGGCCAAGCCTTACGCCTTAGAAGCCTAGGCGGGCCTTAGGCGTAAAAAGGCGTGAAAAGGTGTTTAGGCCTTTTTAATATATTTTAATATTTTTTAACCATAACAAGGCTATTAAAATACTAAAATTGTACATATCATAAAAATATGCTTGAATATTTGTAAATTAAAATACCATTTGATTATTTTAGATGAGATAATGGTCGGTTTGTAAAAAAATCTTTAAAAGGCGATATCGTTTATTAAAGCATTATTGTTTTTAGAGAAAAAGTGCGCCTTAAGGGTTTTACCAAGCATAAGGCGTCAAAAGTTTAAGGCGAGGCGTTTCTCCCAAGCCTCAAGCCTAGGCGGGTTTTTTAGAACAGTGATATATATATATATATATATATAAGCGAAGCCGAATGGCATATTCATTTCATTTTAGACCTGAAGAGATTCGTACATGATCTCTCTTCCTCACTATGCATGTATATATTACCTGCATGTCTCTCTCTTATATATAAACAAAATGATGGTTCTTACGTACCTTGCTAAGTAAGTCAATTTAATATTTAAAATACATGTTTAAATAAACTACTATAGAATTTTATTTATTTCATTCGGGTCATTTTCATAAAATCCCCTTAGATAAAACGATATTTGACTTAAACCTTGTGCACACCGATTTTATAAATTTTAAAAAATACATATTTATTACATGAAAAAAAGTGATGATTTATATATATATATATATATATATATATATATTCATAAATTGTGTCTATAGTAGCTGGTTTGCATGATATTAGTGTGATGTCTAATTATTTACAAAAATTAAGATCGGTCAAATATCGTACTATCGGGATTTTGTCAATATAACACTTTAATTATTAAGAAAGTTTAATTAGAGAGTCTTTTACAAGAGATAACAAGAGACATGATGTTCAAAATTAGAGTAGTTATTAAGTTATAGTTTTACATTATTGTATCTCTCACATAGACAGACAAAGAAAGTAATATGCACTTAAGCTACCTAGTGTTACAACAAGAACATATACAGATAACACATGTTCTTCGCTATTATGACAATTACATTACATGTGCATATTTGGTGTGTAGGGCAAGTGATACTCTAGGTGCTTAATATTATTTCTCCTCCACAACCTATTAGTATGTTATAATTTTTAAAATATCAAGAGTTGTATTTATAAACTTTAAAGTATATTGTATAATTACCCATCCTGGTATGCCCTAGCGATAAGGGCGGGCTTGGGACTGTGTGATTAGGCGCACGGTGTTGGGTTCGATTTCTCGCTGGTAAGCCAGTATTTAAGTGCGATGCGTGTGGGAGGTGGGTCCTGCACAGTACACCCCCTGTTTAGCTTGCAAGGGGGAGTCCAAAGAGCTCGTTCGTGTGGAGGTTCAGGATTATAAAAAAAATGTATGTTGTATAATAATGAACAGAAGTAGGTAGAACAACACAATGATATCTTACTTTATATTCACAAAAAATATGTCCAACTCCTACGTGACAAACATCACACTTGATCTTATACCGTATTTCAAGCTCTTACACTTTTATATTTCACACTTTAAACTTTAATACAAAATCGTAGTGTCTTAAAACTAACAAATACAACCTTTATTTTTGTAAAAATTATTAAATAACACGATGTGTAGACACATCAATATCGCAAAACTATAACTTAACTACTCTGATTCCTCGTGAACGTTTTCTCACCTTTTTTTTAAATCCCTTTTTCAAAAATTATATTTTTCATTAGGGACGAAGCCAGGATTGTAAGTTGAGGAGGGTCAATATAATATTTTTATTTAATTAGGTTTAAAATTAATTAATTCAATTAATAAAGTTGTTATTACAAAATTTTACAACACAAAATGGTTATAATTTGGATGTTATTATAATTTTATGTATCGGGATCTACATTGTATACTAAATTATATCCCTAAATAATATATTGTGTTGGTAAAAATTGTTGAAAGAAAAGACTTAATTATATACTATACAAAATTTAAGGGGTATCCTTTTAAAAAAATTCAAAGTTGGAGGGGGTCATGCCCCCCTCAAGAATGGCTAACTTCGTCCCTTTGTATTATAATGAAGATAAAGATTTTGAGATAATTCATTAGACCCTTATTTAATTAACAAATTTAAATTTATCCCATAAATTTTTAAATTACAAATTAACTTAGTGCGCAACACACGCGAGTGTGAAACATCTACGAAAATAATAAATTTAGAGTAATTTTACGTCGACTCATAATTATGTGCAACACATTCACGTGTCATCTCAACATTGGCCCGTATAGAAGGTTCACTTAGTATCACGCACGAAATATGGTTCGTATAGAAGGTTCACTTAGTATCACGAACAAAATGACTCAAAATTGTGAGTTTGTAGTAGTTTTACTCATAAAATTATAGCTGTATCAGCTAATCAGACAAGCTTTAATACATACATATATATGTATATTAAAATACTTGTAACATACTAATAATGTTGATTCCCGGTCAAACACGGAGGATAAACTCACTATAATGTGTATTTATTGTATTACCCTTGTAACTCAGTAATTTTATTAGCAACATAATTTGTCGTTGCCTTCACGAACACTACATGGCATTAATATGATAATAAAGCATCTCTAATGGACTTTATATGATAATAATAGCATCCTTGACAGTTTGATTCACTTTCATATAATTTACAAAAGATAATGATAAGAAAATATTTTCAATTTTGATATTTTATTTCTCACCATTTTACATTGGTCTCATACTCTAACTATTGATGAAAATAATTGGTAAAAACTTGAGGTTGTTAATATTACGAGTGCTAGGGGTGAAAACAGATATTCGAAAATTCGAATCCGTCCGGTATTCGTATCCGAATAAGTATTCGAAAGAGCGAATTTGAATAGTTGTTTTACATATCCGAAAAAACGGATACGGATACAGATAGGGATAATGCTCGTATCCATGATGGATAATCTTTATCCGAGACAGACTATCCATATTGACGAATATCCGTATCCGTTATATAATTCTATTTATTATTTATTATAATTATCTTCTAATTATATAATATAAATATTTGTTGTTGTATATAATAATATTAATATAACATAAGTACATAACATTTAGCATATGTTTATATAACATTTTTTGTTTTACAATAATTTCCAATAAGGAAATGGGGTTAATAATGGATTTGCAATTTAAAAAAAATACAGATTAAGGGGTGGAATTTGTCCGGTATATGACTTTTGTCAACAAGACACCTATTGTTCTCTCTCTACCCGCTCGCGTCTCACTCCCTCTAGAGAAGTAAAATGTTAAGGGACGCGGGATTGTTGATGATAGAGGGTGTATGATTTGCTTTTATCTTTGACTTCTGAAACCATGGAGACTCTTTGTATGAAAAATTGGTTGCCTTCTGTTGGAGAGAAATTGGGTAAGTCAAAATAAATTTTATATTCGTTATTACTATTAAACCTAAATAAACACTAACCTATCCTATTTTTTGCAACAATTTTAGAAAATCTAAAGGTTGCAAACGATAATGAAGAACTAGACTCTCTGAAATTTATTTTCGAGTATTATTTCATTTTTGGGTATTATTATTTTCTCATCTTATTGTTTACTACACAATTCATCAGTATTCTTCTTATGATACTTTTATTTATGCAAGTGGCACCATAATCTGTTTATAATTTTTTTGTGTTCTTGTTCAATACAGTTTGTTGGACCTTGGAAGTTAAAGATATGTTATTGTTGTGTTTTGGAGGATGGATTTTGGTGGAAGAAACTTTTAGTATAAATCGTTTTCGGCATTGCTATTTTCTTTTCTATTTAATTTTTATTCTTCGATGATTTATTTAAGTTGGTGCACATCTTTTATGATTAAGAAAACATGTTACACGTTTTAAACTTATGTATTTCTCTTTTTAGTACAATATAATGTGGTGAAATTTTATTTGGGTGAATTAGTATGTTCAAATAATGGTTATGTCATAATTTACCTCATGTACTTACAACTTGTGAGTTATGAGTATCTGAATGCTTAATGCGACAAGGTTAGTACTTATGTCCGCCTTCTTTTACAATTTAACTTCATGTTGCACACATTCTCTATATCCTACTTAGAGAATTATATATTTGATTCAGTGATTAAATTAGTTTTTGATAAGCGATGTATGTCTTAATATATCTTAAATAAAATAAAAACGAATAAGGATATTATCCGAATCCATAAAATCCGAGAGGCTACGGATAAGGATAGTTGTAATTATTATCTGGACAGATAAGGATGGTAGATTTCTAAACGAATACGGATATGGATACTATAGTATCCGTTCCGTATCCATCCGTTTTACATCCCGAAGAGCGTTTAAGGGTATGTTGGGCAATTCTATTTTGGAGATAAAATAACTAAAAGGAAGAGAAGTTTTTCATTTATTTCGTTTAGGAGTTTAAATAAGAATAGAATGATGCACTTTTTCTTGTTTGGAAATTTAAAAGAAGAGAAAAATAATTTCTTTTTTTTTTAAACTCTCACCCTTTCTCTCCAAGTGGAAAGAAAGTGAAAAGAAAGTTTTTTTTAATGAATTTCACCTTCTTTTAGAGGAAAAAAATTTATTTTATTATAAGAAATAAAGTTATTTTCTCTTCTCTCATAAACTCCCAAACAAATGAAGGAATATTAATTTATCTTATCTTATCTCTTATTAACTTTTCATTCTTTAATCTTCTCTCCTAATGAAACTTTCTTCTCTTATTTTCTCTCCTAAACTCCCAAAATAGCTTAAGGGTGCGATTAATTACATAGATGGAAAATTACCGAAAAAACAATTCATTTTTATGAAAAGCATTCTCTTACTTTTCGAATTTTCATGAAACCCAATTCGTTGCAATGGTAAGAAATGTTTCTTGTAAATAAGAAAAGATGAACATGTCAAGTTTAAAACTATTGTTCTCATAATATATAGTTGATATCAAACACGAAAGAATAAGTAAAAAGTAAGAATTATTGCTCTCATAAAGTCAATCAAACACACCCCAAGTGAAATTAAAAATAAGTAGCAACTTCTAGTTTTTCAAATTTATTTATACATCCACCCTGATTGCTCCAGCGATAAGGAGCGAACTCGTTAGGCCAAAGGTCTAGAGTTCGAAACTCTCCAAGGGATATTAGATTTGAAACGGAGCGTGTGTTAAGTTAGCTTTGGCACATCGTCCCCCCTGTTTAGCTCGCATACAAGAGTCCAAAAGGCTTGTTTGTATGGAGGTTAGAAATTCTCTACTAACTAGCTTGTCTGGATGAATGCGGGAATCATATATGATTTGTAACATTAACCGCGAAAATCAACTCCATAAGTGATAACATGATATTCTTTGTTGCAAAAAAGGGAAGGGAAAAAAAGTTCAACACAAATCATAATCATTAGGGCTCGGGTTTGTATGTGTTTATCTAGATATGAATTATGTTTAAAATACATTTACCCGATTGTCCAAATTATTAAATAGATTAGAAAGAAATCTAGCCTAATTCGATCTGTGAGGGATCGAGATCCGATTCATTATAATACGTACTATAAATTAATATTCATACGCATTATAGTTAATCGGATCCCGGTCCTTCACAGAATAAGTTGAGAAGAAAATGTTAAGATTCATTCCATCCGAACTATCTGCATGACTAAACAGCAATACATATGAATGTAGTTTCATCATCCTTGGGATGACAAATTTGGAAGCCAATTTTTTTTTATAGTTTTCGACTTTCACACGACTATTAATTTGGAACAGTGGGAGTATATTTTGATCTAAAAAGAGGGGGGGGGGAGATAAATAATAGAAAATATATATCATGTCTGAATCCGGACCAAATATGTTTCCGGATCAGGTAAGAATATATAAACCCATAAAATCTGGGTTCCGAATCGAAATCTGATTAATTGCTTATTCCAAATCAGACCAGTTTACAGACCTAGATGTCATTCACTGTCTAGGTGTTCAACTGGCCACAATTATAAATAATCATTGTAGTTATATGTAAACAATTTAACTTGTAATCATCTTTCTAGCTGCTTTATTTTCCATTAATAACAGTACCACATTACTGCTTTGACAAATTGTAGAGAGGGTCTTGCTTGGTGGAGTCAATGCACCAATTTGGAGTTGTAGAGTCAGGATCTACTGTGGATAAATTCAAGATCCTGTTGTGGTGTTTAAAGAGGGAACTTCTATGGCCAACACTAATATAAGTAATCCCTGCAGCTTCAATCAACCTATACAAGTTGGCCTGGACACACAAACATTATAATAAGAACACAAAATATTGATAAACATTATGTGAAATTTACAAGTTTTACTAATAAACAAAGTATGACTAGCAATAAGTATGGGTGTCAATTTTAGAAACGACACGAAAACACGACATGGAACGATGTGAAATTGACACGATCTGTCATGTCCGTGGCGGGTCTTTTTGACACGAAGTCATGTCGTGTCGTATTCGTGTTCAAATTATGAGTCGTGTTAGTCGTGTTATTATGTCTTCTCGTGTATTTATTCGGACTATCGTGCCTATTTTAGTTTATTTGAGCATAGTCGTGTCGTGTTCTATCTGGGTCGTGTTCGTCAGGTAAAACAACACTAAGTCATGTCGTATTCGTGTCTAAAAAACCCTTATCATGACGTGTCATGTCGGCCCGAAACCAGACCAAAAAACACAATTTGTCACCCCCCAGTAATGAGTCAATAATGATGAATTTGACATCAAACTGCCATATCTTAGGGTGTAATTGGGAACTAAAAATATTCTAATTATAATTTCAAGACATGGAAGGTATACAGTAACCAAGCAGATCTCAAAACAACGTTAGGGCCAGTGATAATTTCAGCCATATTTTAGGGGCATTGGTCCGTAGGTCCAAAGTTTCTTACATTTAAAGCCGAAAATCCTCTCAAAAAACATATAACACGATAGGTCACAGATAAATTACATGTGACGAATGTGTAAAATTACTGTTAAAACATAGAAAATTTGAGCACGAATATAAGGGTTATATGGACAAAACCTCAATTTGACAAGGTTGTGATTTGATTTTTTTAATTTTCCTTTTTGTTTTTTTATTAGATTTTTAAATTATTTTTAATTTTGGTTTTTTTCAATTTTAGAGATTTTTTGGGATTTTTAAATTATTTTAATTTAAAATACCACTTTGCAATTAAAGTGAACAGTTTTTCGAACGATTTTGGGCGAAGTATAATTTTTTAATTAAAATTTATTGAAGTCTAAAATCGAAATTTAGTAATGTAAAAAAAACTTTAAAAATCATAGTATTGATTACTTTTGGATAGTTGAATTAAGCTTGTGAACTTTATTATAGCTCTATTTTAACAAATCAAAAAGGATATCTCAAATGATTGGTGTGCTAAAAAAACAATCTAATTGCTAGGGTGATAATCTCAAAATGTCAGTCTCTAGGGAGAATTGGTGGTCAGTCAGTGATTTTATAGTTATCCCACTTGGCAGAGGGCATTACGACATGTGGAAGATACGAAAATCCGAGCTGAATCTGATCTGTTGAATGAATGGTATCCGTGGCACGTGTGTGCCTCTTGGTTCTCTTATTGTATTTATTTGGAGTTCCCAGTCCTTTTTTTCCTACAAAAACGCAAAAATAGATGAAGTCTACTATAGGGGCATAGAATGGCAGTGATGTATTGGGTCAAACTCAGTTTGAAAGTTGATCATAGTGTCGAAAATGAAAATTTTATAAATCACCGAAAACAAGGAGCATTGCACCCCTTTAGACCCCAAGAAACACTCCAAGGGAATGTTTTACAAACTCCCGTGGCCTTCTCTTCGAATTCAAGGTCGAACACTTTACATTTATGTTGGGTAAAGGGGGTGAGATGTGAATAAGAGAGTTCTTCAAATTCAAGCCTCAAGCTCTCTATTATTTCCCTCTTTCAAATGCTAAACTTAGTAGTACTTATAGGGCTGGAGTTAAATATGGGCCCCTTAGTCTTATAGCCAAGTAGTAGTATTTCCTAGCTTGGCCCCAAGCTAGCCTAACCTTGTATACCAAGATTGTCATATCTCCTTTATTAGTGAGATGAATATCCTTGGTTTGCTTGAGTTTTTCTTGTGTTGCAATAACTGTGTTTGATGTGTACTTATGGGAATTAAAGCAATTTAATCTAAAGACTATACAACAACAAAAATCCTAGGAATGGTCGAAGAATCTGGGTCATAACCCGCATAAAGATGGATGAGGCGTTAGACAACCCGAAGGGCATGATGGTCCACTCATATAAGTCATCCTTCGTTTTGAAGGCAGTTTTACATTCATCTTCGAGCCGCATTCGGATCTGATGATACCCACTTTTCAAATGTAGTGAGGAGGGCCGATGATCTACTTTGAGAAGACCCGAGCTTCATGTAATTGATCGAGCATGTCTTTGTGTGTGTGGGGGGGGGGGGGGGATAGGGAATCGCTATTTGACGGTGATCTTGTTGCACACACAATATCAATTTCCCATCCTTTTATGGAGTGAGGAGGGCCGCTACGACGCACAGAGACATACTTTTTCGGATAAGGCTGTGATGGCATAACTCTAAATATTGTCTCTGCATTTCCTCATGCTCAGTGGGTGGCATCCAATAGTAGGGTAGATTGGGCAGGGAAGTCTCGAGCACAAAGTCGATGGCATGCTGAAAGTTGCGAACAGGTGGGAGTTCATCAAGCAGGGTACATACGTTTGAGTAAGAGGAAAGAGGTTTTGAATCTTTGACGGTATGTCAGCGTCCAGTGTGCCAACTTGGTTAATGAGATAATAACACAATCCACTCTCCTCCGTCATAGCGGCTAAGGCTGTGAGAAATAATGAGGTCGGATGGTCGTGGTGGTCGTAACTCTCACATCAACCGGAGTTGGAACTATTGCCCCTGGTATTGGAAGGTGTAGGTGCTGGCATCGCCATCGTGAATACTCGAATGGTTGTACTGCCGAGGCCTGTCCAATAGTAACTAACAAACACGCATATCAACAACTGTGTGAAGTACCTCATCAGCGTATGATTAGATAGAGAACGACACAACACGCTGTCGACTCGGGACAATAGAACTGCCACTACCTAACCACCCTATACGGCATGGCTTGGCGAGAAGGTCCGTATGGAGTCCCAGTTTATCGACCATCTCCTGAGCGACAAGGTTATCATGTGCTGCTTTGTCGATGATGACAGTGCAAAAACCCCCTTTGGACGTGAAGGCTCGGTACTAATGAAGAGAGCTTGAGACATCATGAGGACATGCGCCGTGTCATAGGGTGTGGGGGCCTGCTAAGAGGAGGGTGCGAAGGAGTGGGCGACACATTTTGTATGGAGATGGAAAAAAGTGTTGCACCAACAAAAAATGGAACTAACTTTCAATAGTGAAATATGAGCGGGTATAGGTAGAACGCCTAGTGAAGGTCACCCGGTACAAATGTGAATTAAGTCGGAGATTCTTTGGTTTGAAGATGGCTCGATCGCTAATGTTTGAGGGGTTTGGATGGATTGTGGGTCAATTTTGCAGGAGTGGGTATCCGCAAGTGGATTTCCGGTCGGCGCTGAATTTTTTTGATGAAAAAAATTGGAGACGATCTCCACATTATGGAGGTCATATCCAAAAAGTTAACATCAAAAAATTCAATTTTTTACAATTTACAAAAATAATTATGTGACGGATCATGTAGATAAGAAGCCCATGTGTGTGTATATATATATGAGATATTTAGTCTAAAAAAAGAGGACTACTAATACTACTCAAACTAAACTACCTTAATGTATAAAATATATACCAAAAATGACTGCAAATACTACTAAGGCTGGTATTACTCCACTTCTAATGCACTAGTTGAAGAGAATATGGTTGGCAAGCAATTCTTGAAGTTTGTAAAGTCTCTTATGAAATCACAGAAGAAAAGGCTGAAACAGCAGCAACTGGTTACTGATCAAGAAGGTCATATAAGCCGGTTGAAGGTTTTTTCACCAAATATTAATTACTAAATGAATGGTATATTCCCCATCTTGAAAGGAAGGGCTCTTCCAACTTTGGTAAATAAAAATGACGTTTTAGAGTTTTCCCTACAAATAATATGATATTAGACGTGACCCTTAAGAAATTATAGATTAGACTTGGTCCTTAATTTCAGACTCTGTCAATCTTCTATAAGAAACTACCATCAATACTTTCGTATACCGAGTTGACATTTTATTTCACTAATACCCCTTTGCAACTCTAAATTTAATCAACCCTAACTATGACCTCTTCCACCTACATTAACCTATCCACGACACCATTAGCACAACCACCACATATAGACACACACAAACATCGACCCCTATATTACACACAGATTTGAAAATGGGATGCTCTTTGATGTCTCCCAATCATCAGAATAATGTTGATTCTATGAAGTAGAAAAGTGATCTCGGTTGATTGGAATACATATTTTAAGTAGTAACGATTTTGCTTAAAGAAGGGTTATGAAAGCTCTATTATTTAGAAGATATAACGATTTTCGGGTTTGGGTTAGGGTTAGACTGGTTAGTATTAGGATCATAGTAGAAATTTTTGGGGGAGAGTGATAAATGAGTACAAAGAACGGATTAACAGTTTCAAAATTTGGGGCAAGTATATTTTATAATTTTTACGGGTTTTATGTCAATATTATTAATTCTTTTAAGGCAAACTTAAAAATCCCTATGATTAATCCTTAGTTTGCAAAGCGGAACCTAAAGTATCTCTAACGTCATCGCGCAAAGATTTTTGAGTCAAATGAATTTAGCTTACGTGAATTAGTCTAAACCCAATAGGCTCTCGGTTTTCCATGTCACTCCAGTTCATCCCACTGAGATTGCTTACTCGAGCAGCAGAATTCTGTTTAATTCAATTATGAGGGAACAAAACTGTGGCTTCCATTGCTTATGTGAGTACTACATATTCTGGTCGCATAGCGCTTAGGCTGGACCTTGCTAACATCAGCGCTTCTTCTATAAATCCACAGATGGTAATTAGAGATTTCAATACAATTATTGGAGCATGTGAAAAGGGAGGTATATTCTAACCAAATTTCTTGTGATGTTCTTTAAATGATTAATTCTTATAGCCTGCATATGATCTTGGTCTAAGAAGCCAAGTGAGAGAACTAATGTTGCAAAAGCTTTGAATAGAAGTCTATGTTCCTTGGTTTGGCTGATCAAATGGCCAAAACTGAGCTGTGATATGCTCACCAATATCTTTTCAGATCATGCCCATTCATCATTTTCGTTCACTAATATTGTAAAGTGTGATCCTTCTACTTTCCTATTCAAATCAATGTAGATTCAGGACGAGATGTTCTTCGCACAGCTTGGCATAGCAAGTGGTCTATGCTTCAACACAAAAGATGTGAAACTAGCACTTAAAGATCAGAATAAGAATGCTTTCAGGCTGAATCAGATGTAAACACAGCGGACATAATACACACGCGCGCGCGCATTTATATAACAATCAGATAAAACTCCCTCAATCCATAGCTTAGTAAATTAATAGATCAATAAAAGGTCCAAGTGATTACAATGGTTGGCAAGGGGCTTATTTATAGGCCAAACTAACTAAAATCCCGAATCTAAAAAAACATAGAGATAAACTAAAAAAATATATATAAATCCTAACCTCATCCCAACCCTTTAATAATAATCCTAATCAAAAAATAAAAAAATAAATATATATATATAGGGAGAAGTTCACAAGTGGACCAAAAGAATGGACTTTTTAATGGATCTTAACAAAAAACACATAATAACACATTAATTTTAATTCCTATAGTGTAATTGGTCCGCGCCAGCGGCACCCAAGACCACACCTTCACCCCACTAACCCCCCACCCCACCCCCACCCCCCACCCCCACCATCACCATAGCAGCCCTTGTGGCAGCTCTTATGACAGCAGGGCTGCCATGGGGGTGGGGGTGGGGGTGTGGTGGGGTGGGTGGAGGGCGTGTGGGGGATCGATCGACATGCATATTTGGTGCCGTTGGCGTGGACCAATTACACTATAGAAATTAAAATTAATGTGTTATTATGTGTTTTTTGTTAAGGTCCATTAAAAATTCCATTCTTTTGGTCCACTTGTGAACCTCTCCCTATATATATATATATATATAAACCCATATTTATTACCTAACATATGTCCTAAAAATTAGAAGTTAAGTCGATATAAAAATAACTCCTAGTTAATCCTCCTCATGTCAGATAAAATCTAGAGTTGATGATGCTAGCAGCTAAGATTTAGTTTGTTTGTGTATTCTTCTGCTGATGCTATTGGCGGTGTCTACGTCAGTTTCTCATTTATCCTTTGCTAGCATCTTCGCAGGGCATCTATAGTATTTCTTGGGTGATCTCATTGGATTCATATTCAGTGATGATAACCTAGCTTCTATCCTTATATCCATTAAGAATATCAACTACAGTACGCATATTAGAGGCCTATCTTTGATTGCATTTTTGAGTTCATGTTCGGTTGTTTAGTGCTTTTGTAATAATTTAGACTATATAAGGCGACTTTAGTCATTTGAACCTTTAAGTTGCTTAATGGTTAAGTTTTGTAATAACTTATTCTTATAGGGTTATGTTAGTCTTCTAGTCATTAGATTACTTAGTGGACAATTCTTGTAAAGCCTATATATAGGCCTCCCTAGTAACATAGAATATACATCCTTATAATACAAGTTATTTGCCTATTGTAATTTCTAGTTGGTATCAGAGCCTTAGGTTTAAACGTAGGGCTTTCTTGCTCTGCCTTCTATGGCAGGCGGTCTTTGCTGCCTGTCCGATCAAAGAGTTTTCTTTAAGTTTCTCTCATTTTTTGCCCCTAGCCCTAGAAGAATACCCTTCTATGCTTCTTGCTGTATCATCCAGCCTTACGAGAGCTCCGGTGGACTTCAATCTCGGCTGGTGACAGTCGCTCAATGGTGTCGAAAACAGTAGGCTGCCAGAGTTGTAAGATTGATGATCCATTTGGCCAGATCTAGGGTTTTGCAATGTTCACAAGGGGGAGCTTTTGTTTAGGGTGACGGTGAATAATTTAAGGGTCGTGCCCTCATTATTGCCTCTGTTTTGCATCGTCTCTTAATTCTCATTGACTATTGCAATTGCACATCATAGATGTCGCTTTTTTCTTTGTTGGGTTGGTAATAATATATTTGTTCAATTGTTCTTTTATCGGAGCGAGATTCCATTTATTGTCGTCGTAGCAGCCTCGCTTCCCGACGCATTCAATGGTTCGATTTTTTCACTAAAAACTTAATTTGTGAACAAGGTGATCTAATGGGTGTGGATATACTGATTTGGTATTATACCTTTTCATTCACATTGGTACAGTTCATGTGTGCCGAGACTAAACGGGTCCAGTTCATTTCTATCAGACATCATCTGGCGACGAGATGAGTCGTCACAGGTTCGCACTTGAGCGACGTTGAGGGAGTTTTAGTGATGCTGAATTTCTCTAGTAAAAGTGGAGAAGAAGAGGCAAAGAACGCGAGAAAGTCAGATCTGTGTACTCATTGAAGGACTCGCTGGAGCATACCAATTTGTTGTCGTCACTCGAATTGAAGTCTGCTTCAAATGTTTGGTGCGAACCAGCTAGCCCTAGAAAAGTTTTTCCCATGTTTTTCACCCCAAATGTTTTTGCTACACCTTTCCCCTTTTTATTTATTAAGCATTGGGGCTGAACTATTGCTAGGTCAAGATTTTAAAGAGCTGGAATACTGTTCATGTTTGGATTAAAAGGTGAAAGTTGACTTCCCAGACTAAAACATGGCAGCGCAACTTGGTTCGGTGTTAGGGCTAAGAATAGTTGGCTGAAATTTCGAAAGTTTTGACCCAATTTTTGAAGAATTATTGGATGATAAAATTTGGACCCTCCCTAATTTTCCAAAAAAAAAATTGTGGGGGGGGGGGGGGGGGAAATTTTCTTCTCTCTACGGCTTATCTTTTGTCTATAATTATTTTGGTCGTCATTTACTGGGAAGATACCGTGGACACTCAACAGCTTCACTGGGTTTCGACAGAGGTTCGTTCACCTCCGGTCAACATCGGTTTGCTTTGCCAGTGGCCAGACAATAGCTGTATGCAGAAATCAGCCCACTCCTAGATAGGAGTTAGGTTTTTGTTACTGTTTCTGCTCTTGTGACATAAACACGAGGGTTTAACCATTTATGAGGTTACTTCAACAATTTTTGGGCAGGTTTTCTCTTGAATAAATGGACTCTTCTTATCTACATGTGATCTTGTAGATTCTTGGTACATTTTTTTATCCATTTGGAATAGCGACATTTTTCTAGGTATGTGAAGTTTTGTTTCTTCGGTGCCTATATGCAATTGGAGGTATTCTTCACTCCTTTTCATCTCTTGTGATCTAGATATTTATTTGTCATTACTCCGTTACATTTGTAGGTCGTCAATCAATTGGACTGAATCGAGTTGCTCTTCTGTCCATAATTATTGGTTGGTCCGATACATTTGTTGATGGCCAATTAATAGTCTAGGTGGGCTATGTTACTCGGATTGTGGTTTGTTTGGTTTGAGTTGTTCGGTGGCATTGTGTTGGCCGGATTGGTCCGTTTTTGTCTAGAGATAAACTTTTGGTTTGTGATTTGATTTGATTTGTTCGGTGGCGTAGTGTTGGCCTCGGCCCTTTGTCTCGCGATCAACTTCATATGGGTGGGTGTCATTTTTGGCACATGTATTGTGATGTATATTATTTTTACCTTTCGTGTGTTGTATTATAGAGAGAAGACTAATTTCGATTCACAGCTCTTTCAATTTGAGGGGGAGTGCTGAAATATCAGTTTTTTAGGTGTTGGGATCTCCCGAGAAGACTTCATATGTTATGCATCGTTATGGAGGTTCTTACCTTGTAAAGCCTTCTCTTTTTCCACGCTTTTATGACAAGTTGGCTTGGTTGATATCTAAGTGCCAGCTTGAAGGGGAATGTTGTAATAACTTAGCCTATACAAGGCTACTTTAGTCATTTGAACCATTAAATTACTTAATGGATAAGTCTTGTAATAATTTAGTCTTATATGGTTATTTTAGCCTTTTAATCGTTAGGTTACTTAGTAGACAAGTCTTGTAAAGCCTATATAAGCCTCTCTTGTAACATAGAATATAGATCTTTACAATATAAGTTATTTGCCTATTGTAATTTCTAGTCTTTTCAAAGAAATACAGATACGACTCAACTCATGAATGTTATTCTCCAAATTCAGTTACCATGTTTAACAATGTTGTAGAAGTCCAGATTATGCAAAAACATGGGTTGTAGGTTCTCCAAGAAAGTCGCCTTCTATAGTTGAGGTTGTTTGGCATCTACCTTTGCCATCAAGGATTAAAATTACGACAGATGGAGTGTCCCTTTGGGAAATGACCATGATGATTATGCTGAAATTTGTGGGGTAATTCATGCAGTTCAGATAACTTGGAGGCATAATTGGAAAATGATGTGATCGGAATGTTTCCAACATTGTGGGTGAAGGTTTAAAGCTCATAAACCTAATAAATATGTGGAAGCTTAGAAATAAATGAAGAAAACTTCAAGGTATCTAAAAGGTATAACCAAATTAAGAAGAAAAATATCAACCTTATTGAACAAATGTTTATACTCCCTTTATCATAATACACACACACACACACACACACACACACACACATATATATATATATATATATATATGTACATACACACGCATACACGTGCATACAATTTGATGTTTCAACCATGTGATTGTGGTTGATTGAATCTCAGCAAGTCAATCTAATGAATGAGTGAACCGGTCCTCATTACTTTTTGACCTGATTACTAAAAAACAGGAGTCGCCAATGCTCATGACTGTAACCTAATAATAGATAAACTAACATCTCTAATGTGATAATTTCTGTGGTCCCCACTAAAAGAATATTGTAATCTGCTGGCTGCAATGAAAAAAATGTGTTTTATTTCCCTACTTCTGAACAACTAGGGGGGTGCGTTAACTGATGAACACAATGGAGTTTCCAATAGAGATGGAGGATAATATGGTATATTTATTTGACAAAGGTCATGACCAATTAAAAGAGGTGCATAATGGACTCAGGTAGAAGATTAGGATGAATCAATCATCCACACATACCTCATTGGCTTCATCAAGGACACTAGTAGATTCGTCCAATAGAACCAAGTATGGTTTCGAAAGCAACAGGCATGCAAATGCAAGGCGTTGTTGCTCACCAAGTGAAAGAACACAAGACCACTCATACGTAGAATCCAGACTATTAAAGCGTGATAGAATGTACCCGAGGCGAACAACTTCTAAAACTTGGATTAAATCATCTGTTGTGGGCTTCAGAGGCTTTACACTCACATACTCTGGACGTGGTACCCGCTTCAGGAAAGACAGTGAATCTGTAAAAGAAGTTAGATTTGCAATATCAGTCTAAAATCTTAAAAGCTTCAATTATCCGTGAGTATTGAAACTATGACATAATTGGATTCGAATGAGTATACATATGCTATGCCTGCCTCACCTTGCCATTAGAGGGAGAATGAGAAACAACAATCAATAAAAATAACCAGAGATAGAAAATGAGAGGTATTGAAATGGAAAAGTTAGGTAGGCTACATATATCTAAACAAGTCAAGGTGTTCTCCCAAAAGATAACTCACACAAGCTACAAAAAATAACACGTTCTAATGTAGTAAATTAATATCACTGCAGCTACCAAAAAAGCACATACGCCGTGGAAAAATGATACCTTCAGGGAGAAAAAAAGATATAGAAAGAACACAAAAACAAGTTCGATGTCATATAGCTTCTAATGGACCCCGCCAGCTGAATGGTTGTGGTTTAGTTTGTATTTTATCTTTTTATTGATTTTGCCGGGGAAAAAACTCTATTGACATATGTGGAGAAGATATTACGACAATGAGGAAGACATGATGCCCCCATTCCTTTTCTACGAAATTAGCCACTATAACAGGAGGGGTAAAAAGGAAATGTGAATTCTACTTATTCCAAGGTGAGTTTATCCCCTCTAGACAAAGACCATTTATTGCATCCAATTAGCCTTCTCACTTTAGCCATTATTGGATTCCAAATATCTACAGAATTTCGATTTCCCCCAAGAGGTTGACTTGAATAACCCACGGGTGGTTCTCCAATCTTACGCCCCATCCTTACTTTATATTGTAAAGAACTCTTCTTCATGTTTATACACACCACTATACTTTTAGCCATCTTAACTTTTAACCCTGAGATCATATAATACAATATTAAGATATTCATAAAGTTGTCTGATTTCTATCCCTTCTTGCAACGGAAAGAATATATAATCGGCGAAGTGAAGGTGAGATACCTCAGTATTCTCTCTCCTTATATATCCTACTTGAACTTCAGGGTTACATTGGTTGCTATACTTAGGTGAAAGACTATTGCGCAAAGATATTTTGTATGCAGGCTGGAAACCTTTGGTCTCGTAGACAGAGGGACCACCTGATATCCTCAATTTCTCATCCTACAAAGGAAAATACATTGTGCACACTGAAGCTTTTGAGAAAGTAGAGTTCTTGTGGATTATTTCCTGCCTGGAGGAAGTGTCAAAATATAAACCAAATCCCTACACATTTATACAAATATATTTACAATCCAAAAGTTCTCATTTCCATAAATGTGGATCAACCTCCATGTAAGACGGTTTCGCCCCTCGACCAACACACAACTTTTATAATATATATATATATATATATATATATATATATATATATCCTCTCTCTCCTGCCATGGAGTCCAACATTTCAACACATGCATATTTGAAATTCCAACATGTAATCTAGTTTTTCATTAAATAAAATAAAATCTCATACATGCTAAAAAAGCCCACAAGCAGTGTTTTTAAAAGCGGGCTATTGCGAACGCAATAGCGCGCTATTGCGTTTTGTGGCCAAGAAAAGCAACGCATTTGAGTCTGTTATCAGCGATGTTCAAATTGCGTGCGCAACGAAGCGCTATTTGGCGCAAAAGTGCACAAAAGGGCGCGATCGGGGCCTTTTTTTTAAACCATATGGCTTACCAAAACGACGCCATTTTGGTAAGTACATAGGTTTAAAAAAAATAGCAATTCTTCATTTCAAAGGCCCGATCGACAGAAAAACCCTACCCATCACTTCGACATCTACATTTCATGGCTTTTGGCACTTCGGAATCTTGATTCCCTACATTGGCAGCATTCATTCCCCACGAAAAGCTAGTCTTTCCACCTGTAAGTATAGATTTGATGTTAAACATAACTGATTTACTGTTTTTTAATTTTATTTATTATGTTTGTCAATTTTATTTTTTTTATCTCAAGTTCTTTTTTTGTTATTGTTTTTGTAATTTCAGTTGGTAACTTGTTTGTCAAAATAATGTCTGCAAAGAAAGATTTTGGGTGGAAATATGCATATGAAAAGGAAGAGGAAAGTGGAGTTTTTTGTAGGTATTGTCATCATAGGTCAAAAGGTGGTATTACACGTCTAAAATATCATTTGGCCGGCACCCACACCGGTGTTTCGGAGTGCAAACAAATTCCAGAAGATGTTAAACATATAGTTATTGAAGGATTGAAAACATTTAGTGATAAAAAAGCAAAACAAAGTACATTGCTATTTGAGATTGGTAAGGGTCCCGGGAGTAGACAATCGACAAATTTTGAGAGTGAGGGTGAAGGTGCAAGTGGTGGAGGTGTTGGTAGTGGTAGTGGTAGTAATGCCATTAAGGGTGCAATGGATAAGTTTGTTAATCGTGAACCCAAACAAACCACAATTAATTACGCTCTAAAAAAGAGCTAAGAACTGATGCTTGTCATAAATTTGGTCGTTGGACCTATTCAGCTGCTCTTCCTTTCAATTGTGTGAATGATGTTCACTTTAAACCCGCTATCGATGCTATTGCTAAATATGGCCTCGGGTTTAAACCTCCCTCTATGCATGAATTGAGAACATAGATTCTTAAAGAAGAAGTTAATGATATTAATCATCTTTTGGAAACCCATAAAAATATGTGAAGAATTCACAGTTGCACAATTATGTCGGATGGGTGGACGGATGGTAAAAGTAGGGCTCTTATAAATTTTCTTGTGAATAGCCCTGCGAGTACTTTCTTTCTAAAGTCCGTTGATGTTTCTAACACAATTAAGAATGGAGAGTTGATATATAATTATATTGCTGATATTGTTGTTGAGGTAGGTGCGGAAAATGTGATTCAAATTATCACGGATAATGCCAGTAATTGCAAGAATGCGGGAAAGAGGCTTGAAAAGAAGTGGACCCATTTATGGTGGACCCCTTGTGCCGCACATTGTATAGATTTGATGTTGGAGGATATAGAGGAGTTGAAGATTTTTAAGGACACAATTGAAAAAGTAAAGCGGGTGATTAAATTTATTTATGGTCATTCGAGGCCTCTTTATTTGATGAGAGAACATACTAAACGGAAAGAGCTCCTTCGTCCGGCTATAACAAGGTTTTCCACCTCATTTCTCACACTCCAAAGTCTTTACAAACAAAAAAAAACACTTGAAATTATGTTTGCTTCTCAATTGTGGGCCGAGTGTTCTCAAGCAAAAAAGGAAGAAGGGAAAATTGCGAAGAGGTTGGTATTGAATGATCCTGATTTTTGGCCCCACGTGGCATTTTGTGTTAAGAGTGTTGTCCCGCTTGTTAGTGTGTTGAGGGAGGTTGATTCTAAGGAGCGACCGGCCATGGGATATATATATGAATTGATGGATAGGGCAAAAGAAACAATCAAATTCAATTGTGGGGATGTTGAAAGAAAATATGTGCCGATTTGGAGAAAAATTGATGCTAGGTGGACTCCACAACTCCATCATCCATTACATGCGGCGGGATATTATTTGAATCCCCAATTGCGTTACGAAGAGATATTTTACACATTCAAATAAACTAACATTGTTACATAATTTATTTATTGATTCTCTTTGTTTTATAGCCCAATGGTGGATATGTTTCGGGAGTAAGACACCTGAGCTTATGAGTTTTGTCGTCCGTGTACTAGGTCTTACTTGTAGTGCATCGGGATGCGAATGAAATTGGAGTACTTTTGCTTCGGTATTGGTTTTTTACATTTGTTAATTCTATTTCTTACAATTATATATGTTTAATTTAATTTTTTTCCGCCAATATTTATATTTATTTCCTAATTACTTGTAGATACACACAAAAAAGAGGAATAGGCTTGAACACTAGAGGTTGAATGCATTGGTGTATGTCAAATATAATCTTAAGCTAAGCGAGAGAAGTATTAGGAGGAGAGACAAGATTGATCCAATTATTGTTGATGAAATCGAGTCCGATGACGAATGGATCACGGAGAGAGAAGATCCTGTCCTACCTAAAGACACTTCATGGCTTGATGATGATGAGTTGTTCTCGGGAGATCCTATTGTGAGTTTGCCACCCGAAATCGTTGATAGTGCGCTAGAGAGGGAAGTCCCAATTATTGATGTTGATTCTTCTCCGACTTCAAAAAAGCGTAAAGTGGGTGAATGTTCAAGTAAGTATAACAAATTTAATATATACATAATTACTAGTTAGCACCCTAATAATTTGTAATATTGTTTTTACCATACTAGGTGGAGGTAAAGGGAAAGAAGTTAACTTTCTGATATTCGGTGAAGAACTTATAGGTAAATTACACTCAGCTTAGCTTTATGAATAATACAGACAGTTCACAATCTTAGGATTCCTAGGAGTCCAATGTCCAAAAGGTAAGAAGACCAGCACCTCTAAATTTCCAAGATTTCAAAATAATGGTAGGAAAAAAATGAAATCCATTAAGAGCTACCAATGAGAAAAATCCATAATGAATAAAAGGTTCTTGATACATATTCATCCTCAACTTATTTATTTTCTGATAAGATACTTTTTTTCTATTACTGATTATGCAAGGAGGATAATGCCATCCTCCGCAATTACACAAATCTAAACCCTACAACTAGACTGCATCCAGGCCATACCACCTTCCCTCTGTATTATAATAACTTTCAGGTGATTGCTATATTGCATCCCATCAAGTATTATCGCTCAACGATAACAGTTCAAAAATTTTGTGCTAGTGATAATTACAAGCACGAAATTTAAACCAACTTTAATAGCTCTCTGGGTAGAAAGTGTATCCCGTGGATTAAAATTTCATATAAAGCAGGAAGTATAATCTACTCATCAATTAACAGGCCAACATTTATGAACCAAGAGCAAAATAATTTCCAAAACTTTGAGAGAAGCCAAATTGACATCCAACATCTCTATTCGTGTGTCCACCGAAAGGGGAAAAAAAACAAAACAGAAGATCATATCGAGTTATCAAAACCATGCTTAAGGTTTCTATACTTGTAATGATACATGAATAGGTAAAAGGGACCAAACCATTCCAACATTTTGCCCGAATGACCCAAGGGTGCCAATTGTTTGAGGAGATGCTGATGGTGATAATGAAGTAAGTGACCTCCGCCTGTCCGAGGATTTCGGATAATCCGACCAAAGGCTACCGCTTCTCAACGATTCAAACCCTTGCCGTGAATCCTCATAACCAAGACCCCCGTGATTTCCAGAAATATTGCCTCTGCCAAAAGACCCTCATGGAGAGGGATATGCAAGTCTGTGCCCATAAAACATTCCATCATCAACTTGTTGGTCAACACCCACTAGGGAATTCATCTCTGGTTGTGAAACTGGAGTTGATGAAGTAATATATGGCTGCTGATAATATGGTGCTCCTGAGAATGGGTATTGTTGTGGGGAGTATAAGTGGGAATCTCCTCCCACAGAAGTGACGGCGGAATATGGTCCATATGGCATTTGTGGACTGTAACCATAACCCGTATGATAAACAAGAGGATTATCATTGTAGGCGGAGTACGTGAAGCCGGGAGAGTTGTGAACGATGTGTGGTAAGCCTCGACCTTAGTCGCGTACTCGACCGCCTTCAGAAAAGTCGATATCTCCCGCAGACCGAGATCGTGCTGAATATGCGGTTGCAACCCCAATATATAGCGGCTGATCCGCTGATCCTCCGACTAATGAAAGCGAGCTCTGTGCACTCCACTACCGATAAGGTGTCCTACCTGAGAGATTAAACGCGAACAAAGAGGTCGCGCTCGTAGGTAGGTGAAATGAAGGATGCCTGGAGTGCGGGCTTCTCCGTCGTGCGACGGTAGCGGCGGTCATTTCACCAAACCCGAGCAAATCCCTTGAATTTGGTGGCTGCAAGGAGAACACAGCAGCTGCCTTGAACCCGCTTGTACTCAAAAACTATCTCCATCGAAGCTAACCAATTGACCATAGCATCTGGGGAGAATCGCCCGTAAAACATGGGCATGTCTATGCGGATATCCCCGTGGAGGCTCCAGGAAAGCAGCTGAAGGGCCATAGATAGTGGGCCCTCATCTTGATGAGCATTTAGGCTCATCACGTCACCTGGCACAGGTGGAACAACCTTAGCAGGAGGCGGTGACATTTGTGCAGGGGGGTGGATGAAGACGCTGGCATGCTGGGGCACGGGAGGAGCTGCGGGATAGTAAGGGCACGTGCCTATCAAGTGGCCACGTTCGCGGCAATAGAAACAGTGCCGATCTCAAATGGGAGCATGGCGGTAGGCATCGGGTGGGGTTGGAGGTATCCATTCTAAAATATTGAGGTGGCTACCCCCGAACTCGAAGGAGGAACCAGAATGGAGTAGTGAGAGGGTGTGATGGGAAGGCGTATGATGCAAAGGTAGAGGGTTAGGGGGTGTAGCTAGCCGGGAGTTAAGGGGAATGGTGGGATCGTGCGGGTAGTGTGAACCGGGATCGGGAGGGTGGTCAGGAGTCCCAAAATGATGGCCCAGGCTCTCGGGGTGATCAAACAATCCGAAGGGGTGCGGAGATGACTCGGGTCGCCCGGTGGGTGGGTAAAATAGGCTCGGGGCTGAAATGAGGTGGATGCACCAAAAAATTCATGCAGGTTGGGTATGGGTATGGTATGGGTTGGTTTTGACTAGGGTGTGGGTTTAAATCGGGCTGGGGACTTTTTTGGGGCTACCGAGGGGTTGGGGATGAATGTCGGCACTTGGGGGATTGGGGAATGGGCGGTAAGGGGTCGATCGGCATGGGGACGGGTCGGATGGAGCCCGAGTGGCTTCGAGTTGAATTTCGGGGTAGCGGGTAGAGGAAATGGGTCTTCCCGGGGCTGAACAGGGACGATCGGGCGAGTTGAGGAGGCTGGAGAGCAGGTCGATTGGGGTGGGTGCTGATTTTGGGGGTGTGCTGGGCTGGGAGTATGCGGTTGGGTTTGTGATGTTGGCTGCCGCACAAGGGAGGGCAGCGGTAGCAGCAGGCCTAGGGTTTGAGGGTGTGGGGGCTGTCAGGTAGGGGGTGGGTTGCATTGGTAGGGTCATAGGGGTTGTAAGGGATGGTGGTAGAGGGGGAAACTAGGTTTAGGGCAGCAGGTTGGTTGAAAGGGTGGGGGATGGTGGTTGGAGGTTGGAGGTTGTTTTGAAGAGGAGTTGAAAGAGGGCCTCAAACTTTTGATTGAATTCTTGGGTTAAGGTTTGGGTTTGTTGTTTTTGTTGTAGAGGCATTTCTTCCATTTGTTGCTTGAGTTCTTGAATCTCTTCCAATGGTTGTTTTGATTTCTTGGGAGCCATTGATTGTATCGTACAATTTTTTGATACAAATACACCAATAAACCAACACCAATGTGGAGTGACACCCGCTCTGATACCAATTTGACGAAACTATAAGTCAAAACGCTCCTAAAAATATCTAACACACACTTTTAGAGAGAGAAATATTATTTTCTATTCAAAATTCAAGTCTACCTCAAATGAGGCTTACATGTGGGTATTTAAAGAAGAGTAGCTTAAGACTCCAAGCTAAGGCCCTAATTACAAAAATGCCTTTACTACTCCCTACCTTTGAATATTAAAATAAAACAAATGAAAATACAATAACATAATAAAAGAAAATTAATAAAAAGAAAAAAAAATACTAATATGCCCAAAAATGACCTCGATTCACATCACAAGGAGTGATGTCAATGCTAGTGAGATGGGACGTCCTACAAAAGGCAAAAAAATGTGCTCTTTGTTTCATAAAAATATAATGAAATCGTTCCATCTGAACAAAGTACATGAAAACGGAATACTGGAAAGTATTTTAATGATGATGCCCATAAAGGTTTACTCTCGAGCACAAGGGTGATGAAAGATAGGGATACCATCTTTAGATCGATGGCTGCAAAACAAAGGGTGAATACGTGTGATGGGGGACTTACCCCAGACAGGTGGGGATTGGAATATTTTACAACATATATATATATATATATATATATATATATATATATATATATATATATATAGGGAGAGGTTCACAAGTGGACCAAAAGAATGGACTTTTTAATGGACCTTAACAAAAAACACATAATAACACATTAATTTTAATTCCTATAGGGTAATTGGTTTGCGCCAGCGGCACCTAATACACGTGTCGATCGATCCCCCACCCCCCCACACGCCCCCCACCCACCCCACCCCCACCCCCACCCCCATGGCAGCCCTGCTGTCATAAGGGCTGCCACAAGGGCTGCTTTGGTGATGGTGGTGGTTGGGGTGGGTGGGGGGGAGGTGGGGGTGGGTGGAGGGCGGTGGGGGGGTGGGGTGGGGGGGTAGTGGGGTGAAGGTGTGGTCTCGGGTGGCGCTGGCGCGGACCAATTACACTATAGAAATTAAAATTAATGTGTTAATATGTGTTTTTTGTTAAGGTCCATTAAAAAGTCCATTCTTTTGGTCCACTTGTGAACCTCTCCCTATATATATATATATATATATATATATATATATATATATATATATATATATATATATATATAGAGAGAGAGAGAGAGAGAGAGAGAGAGAGAGAGAGAGAGACTCCTGTGCACACTAAGTTTGCACATGTGCTGGCGCACACCTATTTTTTTTTTATATTAAAAAAATAATGAGCAAACTTAGTGTGCACAGGAGCCTGGCTCTCTCTCTATATATATATAGAGAGAGAGAGAGAGCTTAAAATATTATAAAAAGTGTAGTATATATCTTTAAAGCCCTTGACGATTGAATTTAGTGTCTAATGTATGGTAAAGCCAATTACTTCCATGCAATGAGGTGGTGGATGTTTTAGGCACTGGATTGAGGTGTCACATTTGCAGCTTGCGGGGGATTCTAAATTTTTCTCTTTCTGGGACAGCAATAGGTAACGTCTTCGATTCTCTTATTTTGTGAAATCTCGGGTCTTAAAAGTGAACTTGGTCTGAAACCTAAGATGTGGAGTATGGGTTGCGGTTAGAGTCTGGCCTTTATCTTACTTGGGTTTACCATTGGGGGTAAATCGCCAATATCTAAAATGTACTACGTAATGTACTTTAACTGTTGGGTTACGTGCGGGCATTTTACCAAAGGTTTCTATTCTATCCTTGTGTCTCAGCGGGTGGGTGCAGGACGACCTATTTTAAAGCAGACTCTCCATTCATTAGATAGAGAAAATCGTCAAGATTTCGTGATCCGCTGCCGAACTTATTCCAATTCCAAGATCTCGGATCGAATCGGTATTAATATACCGATTCAATCCGAGCTCTCTTATAGAATTGCTCGTTCAATGAGCATTCTCGATATTATGCCTTGAAGAGGATTCGAACCTCCACGCTCTTTAGCACGAGATTTTGAGTCTCGCGAGTCTACCATTTCACCACCAAGGCATCTTAAAAGTGAATCGTATTCCATGAATATGATATCTATCTAGTGTGACCCGGTCTTAGACAAGATAAACATAAGGGATGGAAAAAGGACTGCTTGTCTAGAGGGGGTACGGGTTGAGTTACAAACATAAAGATGTGAAGAGGATTGCCCTTTTTAATGGGAGACAAAAATTCACTGATAGTCACATAAAAGTACAAAAGGGGGACGAGTTGTCCAACAGTGTGATTATCGGCTCAATAACCCACAAAAGCAGTGTCACAAATTTTTACACGACACGATGTTAATGGGTTAGGAATCGCTATTTCCTGACATGAACCAAAAAATGACATGACTTGCAAACACGAATAATAAATAGGTTGGGTTAGTATCAATCACGAAAAAAATAGAAAATATCATGAATGAACCTATTTAACTGTAAAAAAATCCTGTCTTGATCGGCTATTGAATAAACTCTTGTACAATTAGATTATATTTTACTTTGTTTGTTGCTAGCATTTAGAATTAACTATATTTTAGTTTATAAAGAGCCTATGAGTTATACGCATCGTTGAGAGAAAAGAGGATAGTAGTTTTATATTCTGGTTTACGAGTTTTCAGTATCAACGAGGTAAACAGAAAAGGTTAGTGTCAGACTGTCAGGTCAATTGACAAAATTAGTTACACATCGGATTAGGTTTGGATTGACTAATGCTACCCAATATAATACAACTCAAGTACGACAAGGTCACTCGTTACACACAAATTTGCTCCCTTACATAAAACCCATTGAATACAAACAACTGTGATATCCAAATAGAAGCTATCAACAAATTATATTACCACTTCTACTGGGAAAAAAACACATGCTCTGATTTGACCATCTATCTTCAACAGTTATAATCAAGATACCTGCATCTCTTTATTAATAGTCATTTCAGGATAATGGCAAGAAGGCATATCCGCAAAAAGCTCGAGGATACACTAGCCCACAAAGTTGCCAAATTTTATTACTTCCCCTATAGGCTCTCCTACTCTATCCTCTAGTCTTGGAAAATTCTAAAGTTTTTCTCGGTCCATAACCACCAAACTAATGCTATCACCATACATCTTGAAAGATGTTTGCGACTCTTCTTGTTACCATGAGATACGATTCCCCTAAAAACAACTCCTTCGCATGACAGAGGGCCCTCCCTCAGTTCTGAACCCTCCCAATACTTCCCTCCAAACAAATGACACCACCTTGCAGTGAATCAATAATCCAGGTATTCAATGAATTCACAAAGCATGACACACCAGTCAGGCGAAAGATAGCAATTGGGCCTTCTTTAGATCACATTACATGTGCTAACCTTCCCATGAATCACTTGGCAATCAGAAATTTGAACTTTCGAGGGTATACAAACACCGAAAGGATGTAAATGAATCATCAGGTGATGAAGATTGAAAATAGCTGAAGTATGACCTATAAGGGGATCCCTTACTACTAAACCCTTATTAATCAGAAACAAAGAATGATCGAAAATGAGATTGCAACCCATGGACAAAGGCATATAGAAGGTACATAAATCAGCCCCCAAAAAAGACAGCCACAATTACAAAGTTGATCACAAACAGTAAGGGCTTAATGATAAACCTACTTAAAGATAAACCTCCTCATTAAGAAATTAGATAAGAAACTATAGAAGGATTCCTCAAAGATTAGTGACATCACAAAGGAGCGCGGGGGGTCAACCAAGCTGTTTCAAGAAAAAGGCAAAGCAGGAGCTCATTCGAAGACGAAGAAAAGGGCTAGAGGAAGCTAATTAGATTCACTATGTATTTTATTTGTTTGTCATATATTTGTATGTTGAATCGTAAATTTGAGTTATATTGTATATTAAGGTGAGGTTTCTCAGTACCAATGATGGACCATATCTGGCAGGACATAGGAGAGCTTTTATGCTATATCGAGCAATCTCACTTAGGAACATCTGAGGGAATTGGTTTGGAGGATAGAGAGCAATGCTGCATTAAAACATGATTTAACCATTACACCACGTAAAACACCTAGTTGAGCTCAAATGAGCATTAATCGAGCAACCACAGCTAAAACTTATTACCAGCCCCAAAAGAGTTGCACGTTAGCCTGTTTGAGCAGTATTCGAGCAACAATGAGAGACTAGTTTTGAGCTTACTCTATTATCTATCACTAAGTTTTGGCACCAAATTGAGTATCTTTTCACAAAAGATCTAGGTTGTCATACCATACCTAATCCATATCAAATCAGTCCTAACTCAAACACTGGCGGTTTGATGAGTAGCTAGCTAGTTTGGCACTGTCACACACTATGGCGCCACTGACACGGCGACTGGTCACTCGAGATTTCACTCAGCATTTAATGGATTTGATATGTTGGGTATGGTGGACTGACCAACATTTAATGCACTTGACAATTTGGGGTTCCACAGGTGTGGGTTGAGGCTATATATACCCCGTTGTACAGTTTGAGAAAAGGAATAACTTTTATGTCAAAAGAACACAAAGAAAGTTATTAAAAACCAAAGATCTTATACTTCCCACCATGAATGCTTTACCCAGTTCTGCTAAGAACATAAGCATTTATTGAGCTTTAACTATTATTTCCTCATACCTCGGGGTTTGAACTGACTACCTAAGGTGTATCTAAAGTGCTTGTTTCTCTCTCTCTGACTGCTGTCAGAGATTCACTTATTGTCCTAAAACAAATTGTATTTATTATTATCATTGAGTTATACACAAGAGTTTGTGAGCTATACACGCAAGTTATTTCCTTGTTATTCATAAGTGCTTGTTGTTGTATTATCATCATTAATAGGGTTAAGCCTAAATTTACTCATAAACACACTAGCATCAAGAGAACCACTCGCTTGCAACAAAAAAAATGAGGTTATATGTAATCATTCCAACTCAAAAACAAAATTTAATCTTCTCCCATAAGCTCTTATTTGCCACTATCTCATTCCAAATTATCTGTAAGCTGCCATAACTATACGTCCCCATAGGTGTCCACGCCTTTTCTTGTTTCCATGGAAAACCATCTCCACAATGAACGTATATTTTGTCCTTAGGAAGATTGCCAACAATACTAAATTCCACGAACGCTTTGTTCCAAACGAATAACACAAACTTAGAATAAACCTGCATTTTATCTAACTCTTAATTTGCATCGTAACACATAACCAACCAATCGGGCGAAAGGAGACAACTAGGTGTCCTTTGGATCAAGTCGCAAGTGTTTATCTTCTATTATGCCACAAGCCAACTAGCCAACACTTTGAATACCCAATGTCCACTCCTTCATACCCTTATTTCCCAGACATAATCTCACTCCCTCCACCAAGTTAACTAATAAAGTAGACTGCTTAATTACATTGTCTTATAAAATTCTAATGAAGTCAAGGTTCCACAATATAGAATCATCGATTTAAGGGTGTATTGGATGAAATTTGGAATAACGAACGAAGATGAATATTAAACAAAGAATATTCTCCCCGGATGTCCTCCAAAAACCTATCCCCACTTCTCACTTTTAAGGTTACACAACGAAGGAAGGATCTGAGGCCTTTAGAATGGAAGTCAATGGGCTTCTAAAACTAAAAGTACCACTATTAGCAATACTGGAGTCTTATGCAACCCATGGATGCTTCAAATAAAAGAGGTGCAGAAAACCTCCAAACACATTTGCCCAAGATTTTAATTTTTAATTCCACACTCTCGTATTGAATGTGTATGCAGTGTAGTATCTAAAGAATAAGAGAGCTTTAAATCATGAGATTTTATAAACTTGGATCATTTCCTGTGATACATATAGGCTGAATGACCGAAAAGTACAACAAAGTTCGCTCATTTTCTCAAGTTGGGCATCTAACTTTATATTCAGAATTAAAATTTAACTTTTTTTCAATTGTCAATTTAGGCCACCTTTATCTTTCCATCCACAAAAGTTAATGGAATGCTGATGCGGCTTCTCTAATTCTTGACGTGGAATTATATTTTAATTTAAATGGTGATTTGGCAAATGCCAAGTCATCAACTATTTAAATGAAACCATCTCTCTATATATACAGCTGTAGATGTATGTATTAGAGAGAATTACATGAGTGTCCCCTGAACTTTTGCCATTCATAATATTTTGACCCTTGAACTTTTTTTTTGGCAACAGTTAAGCCCCTAAATTGGGTCAAATTTGCAACAATAGCCCTTCCGTTAATTTTTCCATTAAATTTAACAGAATTTGTCTGCATGACGAGTTTATTTCCAAAAAATGTCTTTTGTCACCCCCATAGCCAAACACTATACCCAAAGTAACTTTAAATTGTACCCAAAACCATTATTGGGAAGAAAAAAAAAACTTCGATAATACATGTTATTAATTTTCAAATAATGGATTTGGGACATGTGGGGTGTAGTTTGGAGTTATTTTGTTTTTGGGATTTGCGTGTGGGGATGATAAAAGACGCTTTTGTCCTTAATTCAGTTAGATCTAAAGGAGAAGTTAACCGAGTGGCTTAATTGTTACAAAAAATTAAGTTTGAGGGCCAAAACGTTACTATAGGTACAAAAAACTTACTGGTACAATTAATTTGATTACACAAGCCTCGAAAATTTAACAGCAAAGATTATCAAGCATGCATGAATAGAGAACAATGTTCAGTAAAAATTGCCTACGTCCACGGAAGGGGAGTTTTTATTAATTGAGACTTAAGAGTATAACTTGACAGAATTTCTAAGTCCTCTCCATCCATGTCCCGCTAATGGAGTGGTAACAGTTATATATAATGATAAATATTGGTGTCGTCAAAATATTGGACTCCCCCCTCATCACTTCTCATCTCGTGGTGACAAGTCTTGTTTAAACATATCCCTAACATCATAATTTACCACACGACAGCTGGGGAGTTTATCAAAATGAGATCTTTCTGTTGATTCCCTCCTTTCACAGGTATGGGCCCAAGGACAGTGTACCCCACGTGTCTTTGTAAGCTCATTAAATCCATATCCCACAATTACAAAGGGCAAAGTTTTATAATATAATCAATATATTATAGACCAATAATAAAAAATAACCAATCGAACCCCTTAACTTCGGTAACTTGGAGTTTAATTTATTTTAGGATAAATTACATCAAAATCCCTGAACTATAGCGGTTTTGCGAATAGCCCCCTAATCTAAAAAACTCGACAAAGAGCCCCCTAAACTATTGAATTTGGACACCTGTCAAAATTCAATAGTTTAGGGGACTCTTTATCGGTCTTTTTAGATTAGGGAACTATCTGCAAAACCGCTATAGTTCATGGGGATTTTGTGTAATTCACTCGTTATTTTAGTAACCAATTAACTCCCCGGTTTTGTTATTTGGCAGAAAATTCATCAATGACTAGCATTGTACCATATATATATATATATATATATATATATATATATATATATATATATATATATATATATTTATACGGGTATATATCACGGGGAACAAGTATGTGATACAAAGTAAAAATGAATATATATATATATATATGCAAGGATATTTTACGGTAAACCTGCTTAAAATGTGAATTTACAATAAGGGTTGAGATTTACTCCCTGGCAAAATTGAAGGCTGAGATTAAAAAACTGATTGAATGAATCCATTGAACCCAAACACTCTGAATATATACTGGGATCCTGTACACTCTTTCAAATTGTCAACACTCCAACTACCACGTCCCATCATAAACCCACCACCCATAATATCCACCATCACTTTATCAGCTGACCATCAAACAAACTCTCCGTCTCACGCAATCCGTTACTACACTCTACAGACACTCTTCAAATTTCGAATCTCTGAAAATTCTCTCTCTCTCTCTCTCTCTCTCTCTCTCTCTACCTATCTATCTATATATATATATATATATTAACCGTGATCACCACCATTCTCGGTCGATCAACCGCTGATGAAATCCATTTTGTTGTGTTCATGAAACAAATGAAATCCATTTTCAGCATGTTTTTTTTTCAACTTCTCTTATTCTGCTTCATCTTCTCTATTCTAATATATGGCCTACTGTTACATTTTTGTCTATATTTGGTGCCGTAAGTTTTTAGGCAAGTAATAACTTATTTTGGATGCTTCAATGTATTTTTTCTTTGGATTTTCATGTTTATAGTTTTGGGGGGTTGCTAACTTTTTAATTACAGGGTGATATTTGTATCTTTTTAGAATTTGGGACATTCAGTTTTTGGCTTAAACTAATTTTACTCCACATATATTTCATTTATACCAGGCGCACTCTCGCTTAATTGTATTGATGAAGTGCGGTTTCAACTTTTAGTTTATTTTCTACCCTTCTTTCATAAAATATGTGTTGGTTGGATAGGTTCAGTTTATGAAAAAACTATTCAAGCTTGATATTTTACTTCGTTTGCCTGATTTCCAAGTCTGTATATGTTTAAATTTCCAATCTCCATAAAAAAATGTTTAAATCACCAATATTGTGTCATGTTTGTACCAAAATTTGTCAACTTTAATTACCAAAAAAAGAGAGTATGCTGAATTTTCTCACAAGTACTGGTACTAAAATAAAAATAAAAATAATGTTGATGGTAGTGTAGGGTTGTTTGGAGTTGAGGTGAATCTTTGGCAAATGATTTGCGTTCAATGGTATTGCGGTGGATGTTTTATGCTTTTGTGGTGGTTTAATGGAGGTGTGGCCTGTAGGACCTCTATTTGTTCAAGGTATTATTCTTCGCCTAATTCAAGCATCTTTTATTTCATAGTCACCAACTCACTATTATTTTCGCTGCATATTTTGGTAACAAAATAAAGTCCAGAAATTTAACAATAGATCATGCGTTACTTATGGATTGTCTCGGTAAATTTTATTATTTTGTAGGTTCCACAAGATCTTGTTCACGGGCTCCAAAGCTCATATTCATTTGAAAAGCCACAAAAGAGACCCACGAACCCTGATGATGACCTTGAAGATATAGTAAGGCAACTTGATGCTAAGTAACTGCAACAATGACATAATGTTTTTATAGGTGACTCAATCCCTTCATTCCTTCTATACGAATTCAACTCTTAGAATTATTCTCCGTGGTTGAGATTAATTTTCTGGAGGATAATGTTTCAATGAGAATAGAAGAACTAATGTAAGAGTTATCTGTTTTAAAAAAGAAAAAAACTTTTTTGAGTGAATGTGATACAAGATGGTTGACTATTTTGGTTGGAGGCATTTCAAATAGTTTTATTATTGATTGTAATACCAACTCAAAATGCAGAATTTTGTGTGTAGCTATGCCTAAATTGGAAATTAAATCAAAGAATTTATTTTGGGATCGTATGTGTGAGGACGTTTTCTGATTTAATATTGTTTGTGGCAGTTATTAACCTTTTTTTCGTCATTGCTTTGTGCAGGAAGCGACCATTATTGGATTTTTATGGTGGATTTCTATGTTGTCATGTCCTTGGAAGATACTAGTATATATTTATATTAGTTCTCCTTGGAAAATTTGTGAAGCTCAAGTTTCCTTATTTGTTTAGTTTAACATTTTTATAGTTACCATTATGTACATTATTTTACTAAAGAAGACTGATATTACTGCAACTGATTTGACAATTTTTTGTTTGCTAGAGCTCAACCAAGTACCAACACAAGATTTATACACACGCTTCCCTCTACAAATGCTTAATGGATGAAACTTTTATGAAGTTTCGTAAACATCATTATTTAGGTTGTTTTAATGTAGTGTCTATTGTAATACCCCGTATTTTTATGCTTTCTAAATTTTGGGGATTTATTAAATTTAATGTGTTATTAATTTAATATAAATCCGAAAATTAATTATTTTTATAATTCCTAACGTGACGAGAGTTAGTAATTATTGGAAACTTGTTGAATATTACTAATGAACAAAGTAATATATAATATTGGTTCTATTAAATGTCACGAGTGAATAAAATGACAATTTTGGAAATTTAAGTCGGGACGCGCCCGTGTCGTGTCGGGACTAAATGTTAATTAATAAAAGTGAATAAATTATAAGTCGAACATATGGTCATTTCGAGTGCGTCAAAGTGTCCGGAAGGGTCGAGATAGTCAAAATAATGTACCCGGGGGTTTAGTTTGGGTCTCGGGGTGTTTTTAGGCATAATTAACACCCCGGGAAGGCGTTTTGGACATTTTACATTTTTGGGCCTGAAAACCCACGAAAATTCTAAGGTTATATCAGATGCTTAGGTTTGTCTTCTAGGGTAAACACAACCAAAAACAAGAGACGGCCATTGGAGAAGGAAAGGAAAAGCTTACCAAGGAGTTCTAGGCCAAGAACCGCTCCGTTTGCACCGCCGTCACCGCCAAACGATAGATCGCGTAACGAGGATCACCACCACACTGATTTCATCCACAAATCAGAAATAAAAATCCCCAGGCAAGTATTTATCTTGCTTAATTTAGTTAATGCTTCATTCATATTAGTTTAGGGTTGATTAGGATGAGTTTTTATGAAAGAAAATCCATGTTGGAGATTAGAAATCGCATGTTGTAGAGATATAAACATTATTCTGGAAATCCCCTTCACATGTAGAGGTTGAACCATGAATTTACGATGGATTAGAAGTAGAAATTCTATAAAAAGAATGAGAAGAGAAGAATTAAGTTAAAGAAATTTTTAGGGTTCATGAGAATTGTATAGATTTTGGCCCTTTTAATCCATGATTCTTGATGAAACTCGCATGCCTTACGTAGAATATTGTTCATTTGGGTTTAGAATGTTTGTGGTATAAATTTCTGGGAGTTTGGGAGTTAAAAACTTGAATTTGGATGATTTTGGATGATAATTCCCTTAACTGGTATTCTGCAGATTCGCCATACCTGCTTGATCGATCGATCAACCCTAGAGCATCGATCGATCGATGGTTCGATCGATCGAACACCTTCCATCGATCGATCAACCGCTCCTGTATAACTCATATTCCCTTTTAAATAGTTCATTCCAACTTAAATGATTAGACATTATTGGATATTAATGTTAGAATATTTTGGGATATAAATAAGACCAGTAGGACTTTAGAAATATATGGAACCGTTGACGAAAGGCGAAATTAACATTTCACGGGGGTGTTTTACATTTAAGGGGCAATGGAAATACGTGTTAAAGGGTGAGACTCGTAAAGAAGTTACGTTGAAAAATGAATAAGTACCTACTGAAATTTCACTTGGGAAGGTAAGAATCCACGAGTGTTACGTAGTAAGTTGGAATAATCCCACAAATTAAAATAAGAGACGAACCGTTATACGTGATATCTAAATAATGAGTAATAAGGATAAATATCATAATTATGGGTCGTGAGAATGTACCTAAACTTGATATGGTAATATACTATATACGTGTTTATGCATATACTATATACGTGTGAAAATCATGCCCGCGCTACTTGCTATCCCTGAGGTTACCGCGCTGGGACAGTCTTATCTCGATGGGACCTTTATGGGGGATATTGACTCGTACCCTAGAAGATAGAAATCCTTTGGTACAGGCTATCGGATCGATAGTCAGACGGTACTAAGAGACGTGAGGGCATGTGCTGACCTCTTAGAGACTTGGAACTATGCTTCGTCTCATTTTGTATGTGTTTTGTGTTAATACAGTTCGAGAGTGATTCCGAACTAGTATTTTCCCTTAGTACGAGTGATACGGGGACTGGATAGCAGAGTATGCCCGCACCATAATTTTTATGTGGGGTGCTGGCTGTTAGAATATATATATTATATGAGTATTTAATATATATATTTAAATCTGAAATTTGGGAACTACCTATTGTGACTATGGTATGTAAGAAAAGAATAATTATTTCTACTCGGGAATAAGTGTTTGAAAAGTATGATATATTACTGAGAAACTTTATTATCAAATAAGGTTTAGATGAGAACTTTGTTGTCAAATAAAATTAACCTCTTGAACAATTGAATTTGTCAGTTTAAAAATCGTATGAGCAACTTAAGATAGGATAAGTTAAACTGTTGAGAAGATTAGTGCGATAGGTGTGCACATTAGAAGAGAGGTGAGAATTTCTCAAGGGAGTGCCGCACTAATATGTTGTTGCATTAGCCAGTAAACCTTTTAAATACTTTCTAAACTAATTTTTAAATTGTTTTCTACAATCGGGCTCTGACCCGTTTTCCATTTTCTTCTCTCTTGTATATATGTATATATTATAGGTGCCCAGCCACAAGGGCGTCTTGCATAGGATCCTTTGGAAGGAACGCGCTGCAGCTTAGGTGGGAGTTGCAGGCCTCTTGCTTAGACGACCTCATTGTTGATTCCACTTCTAGCACTATTTATTCAGTTGGGCATGTGTCGCCCTTTTCCATTATTTAGTTGCTTATCAGATATTGCGATTAGTTTATTTCCAGTATTTATACTTTGGGATTTATTACTGTCAGGATGTTTTTCCTTTAAGTTTTAATGTTGGAATCAATTAGTTGGATGCTTAATTAATTGGATTGTTTGTTCCAGTATATTTGTTGAGTGATTCTTAAATTATGAATTATGTAAAGTTTTAAGATATTGGTTTTAATTGATATTGGAATTAATGTCTTAAAAATGGTTTTTGTCACTTAGCTTAATTAATTAGGGTGTTTAATTGGAAAAGTTATTTTTACGACAGTGATCCTAAGAATGAACCAACTGTTCACCTTAATTATAATTTAATAAAGGACTGATCACTCGGTATTTAATTAGGCGGGGTGTCACAGTGGTATCAGAGCATCAGGTTCTAGTGTCCTTAGGATCTGTACGGCTTATTTCGCTTTCAGCTTAGCGTTTTTGTTATAGAGCCCTATTTTAGGATTGTTGTATTCTTGCTTTTACGATTACATCTTCAGCTATTTTGAGATTTGATAATAACTGTAGACTAATAAATTTTTTCACGTTTCAGATGCCTCCGAGACGTGCACCAAAGGATAGGCGTGCCCAAGCCGAGTAGCCAGTAGCTCCGGCTCAGGGAACGATGAAAATAAATGAGGTAGCCGCTATCATTTCTCAAGCGGTGAATGCCGCGCTAGCGGTAGTACAACAGGCTCCACCCCAAGTTCAGGCAGTGGCGCCAGTACCTGCACAGCTTCCATCAACATGGGAGCGGGTTAGGGATGCCTTTCAGAAGGCGCATCCCCCTGAGTTCTCGGGTAGTTCAGATATCATCATTTTCAGCCAATGGAAGAAAGATATTCAGAGACATCTGCGTATGTATGAGTGCACAGACGTGCAGAAACAGTTGTTGGCTTCCTTTAAGTTAGTGGAGGCCGCTTTGCAGTGGTGGGAGTCCACCACCACCTTGGAGGAGAGGGATATTATCCCGATTCAATCTTTCTGGGAGCGGTTTGACCGCAAGTATTTTCCATCCGCCGTGCAAACTGAGATGAGGTGAAAGTTACTGAACTTGAAACAGGAGAATTATACTGTTGCTGAGTATGAAGAGGAGTTCACAAGACTTCTCACTATAGTGCCAGATGAGGCGCCCACTGAGGGCAAGAAGATACTATTGTTTGTGGATGGGTTAACTTGGAGGATCCGTCAGCACCTTATAGGGAATCTGTCTCTGAGTACCTACACAGATGTACTCAACGCGTCTTTGCTACACTGCCAGGATCACCGCTTCCATCTGCAAGGAAGCAAGCAAGCAGGAGAGTCCGGCCAGCAGGGCAGGACAGGGGGTAGTGGCGCTAGTGGAGCACCGACATCTCAGGGGCAGACTCGTCGGCATGAGCAGAGTTCCCATCAGGGAGACCCTGCCAGCGGTTCCGATCAGGTGATTCCAGGCAGGGATTTGGGGGATTTACGCAGGGTCAACAGGGCCAGCCTAATCAGCAAGGCCAACACCAACAGCAGCAGGGCCAAGAGGACCAACAGTGTTTTCAGCAGGGCCAACCGGGCCAGTGGCGGGGTGGTAATGGCCAATAGGGCAGTGGTCAGCAGGGTCAGAGGGGAGGAAATTTCAGGGGGCGATGTTTCGGGTGTGACAAGAATGGAAATAAGCACCAGGATTGTCCAGAGGGTGATAGGGCCCCACAGCAGCAGGGTGCCCGTAATGAGCCACAGAGGCCACTTTTTCCAACCGCCCTCCCAGCATCAGCTCAGGTACCAGCCCTACCAGCCATTCCAGCCATTCCATCCATTCCAATGCAGCAGGGGCAGTTACAGTACGGACGTGTCTATAACGTCCACCAGGCAGCAGCTCCACAGGCACCACCCACGATTGAGGGTATGTTTCCTATCCATGGTACTATGGGTCGGGTTTTATTTGATACTGGGGCGACGCACTGTTTTATAGCTACCCATTTTGCGAAGACTTTAGGGTTATTAGCCACAGCAGAGAGCACTGTGACGTGTGTAGACTCACCACTGGGAAATGGATCGCTAATTTTCTTTATATGCCGGGGTGTGGGAGTAGAGATTGGTAGCTTGGTATTACCAGCAGACATGTTAGTCTTATATATGCATGAGCACGACGTTATTATTGGTATGGATTGGCTCGCAGCTTACAGAGCCATGATAGATTGTTTCGGTGGGAGTATTGTCTTTACCATTCCGGGGCAAGAGATGTTTGTAGTGGCGATGCCTCGCCCAGAGGGAGGCTCGACCACTCATTTGTATTACATAGAGGAGGATACCTCTAAGGAGGTCGTGATTCCCTTAGACTCGATTCCAGTTGTTCGTGAGTATTCTGATGTATTTTAGGAGATACCAGGCCTACCCCCCAGTCGAGAGATAGATTTTGTCATAGATTTATTACCGGATACTCGACCTATAGCACGCGCTCCATACTGTATGGCTCTGGCGGAGATGCGAGAGTTACGAGATCAGATAGTGCAGCTGTTAGGTCAGGGCTTCATTCGTAGGAGTACCCCACCTTGGGGCGCTCCAGTTTTATTTGTGAAAAAGAGAGATGGTTCACTGAGGCTATGTGTGGACTACCGGGAGCTGAACAAGGTCACGATATGGAACAAGTATCCGTTGCCTCGAATCGATGATCTGTTCGACCAGTTGAGGGGAGCAACTTTTTTTTCGAAGATAGATCTGAGGTCAGGGTACCATCAGCTACGTATTAGGGAGCAGGATGTTTCAAAGACTGCTTTCTTAACGAGATATGGGTCCTATGAGTTCAGAGTGATGCCATTTGGACTCACAAATGCTCCAGCCGTATTCATGGACTTGATGAACCGAGTGTTCAGAGAGTTCTTGAATCAGTTTGTCATCGTTTTCATAGATGACATCTTGATATATTCACACTCTGAGGAAGAGCATGCCGAGCACTTGAAACAGGTTCTTCAGACTCTACAAGAGCATCAGTTGTATGCTAAGTACGAGAAGTGCGGGTTCTGGTTACGGGAAGTGCAGTTCTTGGGGCATGTTATTTCTGAACAGGGGATAGCAGTTGACCCGAGTAAAGTGTCAGCAGTGAGGGAGTGGGGACAGCCCACGACACCGACAGATGTGCGTAGTTTCTTGGGATTAGCCGGATACTACAAGAGATTCATTCGGGGGCTCTCCAAAATAGCGGGTCCATTGACAAACCTGACTCGCAAGGGGGTACCAAATGTTTGGGACGATGCTTGTTAATTGGCTTTCGACGAGCTGAAAGACAAGCTTACTTCAGCATCGGTCCTTGCTTTACCTAAGCCGGGCGTGGAGTATCTGGTTTACACCGATGCCTCTTTACGGGGACTTGGGGGAGTACTTCAGCAGGAGGAGAAGGCTATAGCTTTTGCCTCCCGCAAGCTTAAGCCGCACGAGAAGAATTACCCCACACACGACCTAGAGCTAGCAGCGGTCGTTTTTGCATTGAGGATATGGAGGCACTATTTATTGGGGGAGAAATTTTGCTTGTTCACAGACCACAAGTCACTGCAGTACCTGTTCACTCAGCGAGAGCTGAATATGCGTCAGCACAGGTGGTTAGAGTTTGTGAAGGACTATCAGTTCAATATAGAATACCATCCGGGGAAGGCCAACGTATTTGCCGATGCGTTGAGCCGTAGACCGGTAGACGATGTAGCAGACATCTGGAAAGCAAAGTGGAAAGAGTTGGGTCACCAGGACGCAGTAGCCCGTTCCTTCATATCTGTCATGACAGTGACACCCGAGATTGTTACGAGGGTGATACAGGCGCAGACCGCAGACCCATTTTTCCAGGAGCAGATTGTACGACTTTTAACTGAGGGTGCTGAGTCCTATTCTGTTAGTTCTGATGGGGGTTTGAGGTTTAATGGGAGATTGGTGGTCCCAGAAGGAGCAGACTTACGTCATGCAGTGATGACCCAGTCTCACGGGTCCCGATTTGCGGTACATCCTGGGGGAGATAAGATGTACCAGGATATGAGGCGGCAATACTGGTGGAGTGGGATGAAAAAGAATATTGCTGAGTTCGTGTCCAAATGTTCTACCTGCCAGCTGGTAAAGGTGGACCACCAGAAACCGTCAGGGTTTCTTCAGCCATTGGAAATACCCGCGTGGAAGTGGGAGAGTATTTCTATGGATTTTATTACTGGGTTGCCTACATCACAGTGGGGCCACGACTCCATCTGGGTGATTGTGGACCGTTTGACCAAGGTGGCTCATTTTCTGCCGGTGCGGATAGACTATACCACGGGTCAGTATGCTAAATTGTTCATTGCTGAGATTGTCAAATTACATGGGGTGCCCCTGAATATTGTGTCAGATAGAGACAAGATTTTTGTGTCGCGTTTCTGGGAGATCTTTCAGGAGGCTATGGGTACAGAGTTGAGGTTGAGTTCAGCTTATCACCCACAGACAGATGGACAAACAGAGCGTACTAATCAGATGTTGGAGGATATGCTACGTATGTGTGTCCTTGATTTTGGAGGAGGTTGGGAGCCACATCTTCCACTGGTTGAGTTCGCTTATTATAACTCTTATCAGTTCACGATTGGCATGGCTCCATTTGAGGCTTTGTATGGTAGGCCTTATCGTTCCCCAACTTGTTGGCTAGAGGTGGGGGATAACAAGTTGCTCGGACCAGAGGTGATTCAGGAAACCTCCGCTAGGATTGAGATGATCAGGAGTCGCATTCGAGTAGCCCAGGACAGGCAGAAAAGCTACGCCGGTGCAAAACGGTTCTTCCGAGAGTTTAATGTGGGGGACCAAGTATTACTACTTGTATCTCCTATGAAAGGAGTGATGAGGTTCGAAAAGAAAGGAAAATTGTCCCCGAGGTACGTGGGACCATTTCCCATTATCGAGAGGATTGGGTCGGTAGCATACAAATTGGGACTGCCAGAGCATTTACATCGCATTCACGATGTATTCCACATCTCGTCGTTGAGACGATACCTTCGGGATGATATGGCCCACACCCACACCGCGATAGAAGAGATAGACTTACAGCCCGACAGCTCTTATGAGAGACCCGTGGCTATCCAAGACCATAGCGAAAGGAGATTGAGGTCGAAGGTAATTCCACTTGTACGGGTCCCGTGGGAACATCATAATGTGGAGGAATCCACCTGGGAGCGCGAGGCAGATATGCGCGAGAGATACCCAGATTTATTCTTACCGGGTATGCCTTATTTTTCGAATTTCGGGATGAAATTCCGTTATTAGAGGGGAAGTATGTAATACCCCGTATTTTTATGCTTTCTAAATTTTGGGGATTTATTAAATTTAATGTGTTATTAATTTAATATAAATCCGGAAATTAATTATTTTTATAATTCCTAACGTGACGAGAGTTAGTAATTATTGGAAACTTGTTGAACGTTCCTAATGAACAAAGTAATATATAATATTGGTTCTATTAAATGTCACGAGTGAATAAAATGACAATTTTGGAAATTTAAGTAGGGACGCGCCCGTGTCGTGTCGGGACTAAATGTTGATTAATAAAAGTGAATAAATTATAAGTCGCCCATATGGTTATTTCGAGTGCGCCAAAGTGTCCGGAAGGGTCGAGATAGTCAAAATAATGTACCCAGGAGTTTAGTTTGGGTCTCGGGGTTTTTTAGGCTTAATTAACACCCCGGGAGGGCGTTTTGGACATTCTACATTTTTGGGCCTGAAAAGCCACGAAAATTCTAAGGTTATATCAGATGCTTAGGTTTGTCTTCTAGGGTAAACACAACCAAAAACAAGAGACGGACATTAGAGAAGGAAAGGAAAAGCTTACCAAGGAGTTCTAGACCAAGAACTCCTCCGTTTGCACCGCCGTCACCGCCAAACGATAGATCGCGTAACGAGGATCACCACCACACTGATTTCATCCACAAATCAGAAACAAAAATCCCCAGGCAAGTATTTATCTTGCTTAATTTAGTTAATGCTTCATTCATATTAGTTTAGGGTTGATTAGGATGAGTTTTTATGAAAGAAAACCCATGTTGGAGATTAGAAATCGCATGTTGTAGAGATATAAACATTATTCTGGAAATCCCCTTCACATGTAGAGGTTGAACCACGAATTTACGATGGATTAGAAGTATAAATTCTATAAAAATAATGAGAAGAGAAGAATTAAGTTAAAGAAATTTTTAGGGTTCATGAGAATTGTATAGATTTTGGCCCTTTTAATCCATGATTCTTGATGAAACTCGCATGCCTTACGTAGAATATTGTTCATTTGGGTTTAGAATGTTTGTGGTATAAATTTCTGGGAGTTTGGGAGTTAAAAACTTGAATTTGGATGATTTTGGATGATAATTCCCGTAACTGGTATTCTGCAGATTCGCCATACCTGCTTGATCGATCGATCGACCATAGAGATCGATGGTTCGATCGATCGAACACCTTCCATCGATCGATCAACCCCTCCTGTATAACTCATATTCCCTTTTAAATAGTTCATTACAACTTAAATGATTATACATTCTTGGATATTAATGTTAGAATATTTTGGGATATAAATAAGACCAGTAGGACTTTAGAAATATATGGAACCGTTTACGAAAGGCGAAATTAACATTTCACGGGGGTGTTTTACATTTAAGGGGCAATGGAAATACGTGTTAAAGGGTGAGACTCGTAAAGAAGTTACGTTGAAAAATGAATAAGTACCTACTGAAATTTCACTTGGGAAGGTAAGAATCCACGAGTGTTACGTAGTAAGTTGGAATAATCCCACAAATTAAAATAAGAGACGAACCGTTATACGTGATATCTAAATAATGAGTAATAAGGATAAATATCATAATTATGGGTCGTGAGAATGTACCTAAACTTGATATGGTAATATACTATATACGTGTTTATGCATATACTATATACGTGTGAAAATCATTCCCGCGCTACTTGCTATCCCTGAGGTTACCACGCTGGGACAGTCTTATCTCGATGGGACCTTTATGGGGGATATTGACTCGTACCCTAGAAGATAGAAATCCTTTGGTACAGGCTATCGGATCGATAGTCAGACGGTCCTAAGAGACGTGAGGGCATGTGTTGACCTCTTAGAGACTTGGAACTATGCTTCATCTCATTTTGTATGTGTTTTGTGTTAATACAGTTCGAGAGTGATTCCGAACTAGTATTTTCCCTTAGTACGAGTGATACGAGGACTGGATAGCAGAGTATGCCCGCACCATAGTTTTTATGTGGGGTGCTGGCTGTTAGAATATATATATTATATGAGTATTTAATATATATATTTAAATCTGAAATTTGGGAACTACCTATTGTGACTATGGTATGTAAGAAAAGAATAATTATTTCTACTGGGGAATAAGTGTTTGAAAAGTATGATATATTACTGAGAAACTTTATTATCAAATAAGGTTTAGATGAGAACTTTGTTGTCAAATAAAATTAACCTCTTGAACAATTGAATTCGTCGGTTTAAAAATCTTATGAGCAACTTAAGATAGGATAAGTTAAACTGTTGAGAAGATTAGTGCGATAGGTGTGCACATTAGAAGATAGGTGAGAATTTCTCAAGGGAGTGCCGCACTAATATGTTGTTGCATTAGCCAGTAAACGTTTTAAATACTTGCTAAACTAATTTTTAAACTGTTTTCTACAATCGGGCTCTGACCCATTTTCCATTTTCTTCTCTCTCTTGTATATATGTATATATTACAGGTGCCCAGCCACAGGGGTGTCTTGCATAGGATCCTTTGAAAGGAACGCGCTGCAGCTTAGGTGGGAGTTGCAGGCCTCTTGCATAGACGACCTCATTGTTGATTCCACTTCTAGCACTATTTACTCAGTTGGGCATGTGTCGCCCTTTTCCATTATTTAGTTGTTTATCAGATATTGCGATTAGTTTATTTCCAGTATTTATACTTTGGGATTTATTACTGTCAGGATGTTTTTCCTTTAAGTTTTAATGTTGGAATCAATTAGTTGGATGCTTAATTAATTGGATTGTTTGTTCCAGTATATTTGTCGGGTGATTCTTAAATTATGAATTAGGTAAAGTTTTTAAATATTGGTTTTAATTGAAATTGGAATTAATGTCTTAAAAATGGTTTTTGTCACTTAGCTTAATTAATTAGGGTGTTTAATTGGAAAAGTTATTTTTATGACAGTGATGCTAAGAATGAACCAACCGTTCACCTTGATTATAATTTAGTAAAGGACTGATCACCCGATATTTAATTAGGCGGGGTGTCACATCTGTCATTAAAAAGTGTCATATATTTTCATTATTATCCATTATTTTATTATGCGCTGAATGTAGTGCCATTTCCTTTGTCACATGGTGTTTGGAATAATGTTGTGTGAAAGTTGTTGCCACTGGTTGAGTGCAATTATGAATGGAAGGGTGTGAATGTGGTCATGACACACTACTCATCTGTGGTGGTAGAACAAGCAACAAGCATCTTACTCCGCCAACAAGATTTCCAACAGCAAAGGTACGATAACCAAATGTAGAACGTTGGTTAGAACTACTATCAACACTATTTGCATCACAAAACCGAGTATTGAATATGGAAGGAAAAGGGTTGTACAAAACTTTTCCACGAGAATTCTTAAGATAGTGCAAGATGAGTGTAAGATAGACAAACAGCTTCAAAGTGAGGATGACGAGGAGAACGCATATCCTCACTTTCAATACCAACATAAGAAATATCAGGACCAGTAACTGGTAACAGTAGTGGAGACAGATTTTGATGCAGGAGCATAGGGCGAAGGCGAAAGTTTTATCATTCTTTCTTTTTTTAGCCTTTCTAGTCATTAATATAAATAGCTTTACGAGGCTCATTTGTAAACACTTTTGAGAATTGAGAATGAGAATCTAGAGAGAAAAATTGAGAAATTTCCATGACTTTTCTTTTAGTTTTTGTTGTTGTTGTTTAGGTTAATTTTACGCTTCGGCACCTTTTTTATTTATATCAAATTGGTATCAGAGCCTCGTCTGCTCTTGGATCAAAGATTTTTGTAAATAATTGGAACTCGGGTTGGTTTCACCGGATGAAGTGCAAAATAACATCAAGAATCGTTATAAAACCCTAACCCTAGAAAATCAGGAAATCATTAACCCCACCCTACCACCTAGGCCTGTAAACGGATCGGATTTTATCCGAATCCGAATCCGATCCATTTATACGGATTTGGATCAAGCCAGAAACCCAATTACCCGTTTATTAAACGGAGCGGATTTGGATTCATATGATCCGATCTGTTAATAATCCAATCCGATTAATATTTATAGTATATATATTTTTTTATATATATATAAATATTTTATATATAATATTTTCTAATATTTTGAATATATATCATATAATTTATTTATAATAATATATAACAAAAAAAAATACACACGCACGCACGCTGGTGAGGTGAGGGCTGCCCCCTTACTGCTAAGCCTAAGGGCTAATTAATAACACAACACAAACACACGCGCACACAAACACAAAACCACACAAAAGAAAAACACAAACACACGCTGCACGCACACACTACATACACATTACATTACTATACCTGCTAAACTTAAACCTAAAACCAACTCACAGCTGAGCGGCGCAGCGCCCCCCCCCCCCCCCCTCTCTCTCTCTCTCTCTCTCTCTCTCACACACACACATCCTCCTCTCCTCCCTCAGTCAGATCTGTCCTCCGTCGCCGCAGCCTGTAGGTATTTTTTTTTTTCCTTCTTCTGTACAATAACTTAGGTTGTAGACCTGTAGACTTTGCAGTGCTGATTTTGTAGTGTTGTAGTGCTGATTTCGTTGTAGACTTTTTTTTCTTCTGATTTTTTTTCTTCTACTGATTTTTTTTTCTTCTTCTGATTTCGTTGTAGACTTGTACAATAATAACTCTGATTTTTTTTTGTAATTACACATCTGTTTTCGCAGGTACACATGTTTTTTGTAACTACACGTGTTTTTTCTTCTTCTTATATTCGTTGCTCTTGCTTGTGATTAAATATATTGGGTATATGCTGATTCATTATAATATATGCATTGGGTATATAATATATACATTGGTTGAATTTTTTCTTATTACTGAATTTTTTCAATCAATTTTTCCTTATAACAATGTTTTTTCAGTCCCAAATTAATGTTATTCACTATTTTTTTTTAATGTCATTGGATCCTTGTCAAAATTCGAGTGGTGTGGGTGGAAATGATGTCATCCACGTTGATAGCCAACAACAAGACGATGAGAAGGACCATCAAAGAGGACTAGGGGCCATACATCATCGGTATGGACTGTATTTATTAAATTTAAAGAAGCTAAAGGTGAAGACAAGGCCAAATGTGGTCGTTGCAAAAAAATATTTGTTGGGGATAGTAGTAAAGGTACTAGTCACCTTAGGTCCCATATAACATGGTGGAGCATGAATTTTTTGAGAAGTTTTGTAATGGCCTAAATCCTCAATTTAAGTTAGTGTCAAGAAACACCATTGGGTCTGATATTATAGAGTTGCATGGAGAAGAAAAGATTAAACTTTACAATGTTTTGAAAAGTCAGTCATCTAAAGTAACATTGACTACGGATTTATGGACTTCCGACCATCAAAACATTGCCTATTGTTGTTTGACGACGCATTACATTGATGATAAATGGGTTTTACAAAAGAAAACCATTAACTATAGGTGTATTGAATACCCACATGATGGTGAAACATTGTTTAAGTTCATTTTGGATTTGATTTTGGAATGGAATTTGGATAAAAAATTATTTTGAATGGTGGTGGATAATGCTAATGATGTAATGGTTAGGCACTTAAGAAGTTGGTTGAGTAATAAATCTTTGCTTTGTTTGGGTGGTGATTTGTATCATGTTCGTTGTAGAGTCCATATTCTTAATTTGATTGTTCAGGATGGGTTGAAAGTGATTGGGGGTCTTATTAGCATTAGAGACACTATTAGATATTTGCACAAGTCACCATATGGGAAACAAAAATTTGATGTTGCATGCAATCAAAGCAAGATAAGAAGTAAAAAACAAGTTCCTATGGATGTACCTAATCGTTGGAACTCAACGTACTTAATGCTTGAAACGGCTTTAGATTTGCAAGAAGCTTTTACTCGCTTGGCACAAATTGATAAAAATTACAAACATTGTCCATTCGAAGATGAGTGGGGGGTGGAAAAATTGGTTTGCGATTGTTTGAAAAAATTCTATGATGCTACACCCCATTTTAGTGGTACTAATTTTTCGACTGCAAATGTTTTCTTTGCCGATGCTTGTAAAATTCGATTAATGTTGATGAGTTTGGAGGAAAGTGAGCATGAGTGCCTTCGTTTGATGTCTATCCCAATGAGGGAAAAGTTTGAAAAATATTGGGATGAATGTAGTTTAGTGTTGGCTATTGCGGTTGTGCTTGATCCGAGGTGTAAGATGGCGTATGTTGAGTTCTATTATAATAAAATCTATGGTCTTCGTGCTAGTAGTTATGTACGGAGAGTGCATAGTGCTTTTATGGATTTGTATTTGGAGTATGGGGGTGATAATTCTTTTGGTGTGGGTTCAATGGGGACTCGAGATGTGATTGATGGAATTGGGAGTAGTACATCTCACACGGGGGTCTTAGTGTGATTGATGAGGATTCGGAGTTTGGTACTTGGTATAATCAATCCGCCAATGTTAATGCTTTTCAAAAAACTGAGGTGGATCAATACTTGGAAGAACCTGTTTACCAAAGAAAAGAACATTTTAACATTTTCACGTGGTGGAAAATGTGTAGTGGTAAGCTTCCTACCTTGGCACAAATTGCACGTGATAATTTAGCTGTCCCAGCAACTACAATTGCCACCGAGTCTGCCTTTAGTATTGGAGGTAGAGTTATTGATGAGACACGTGCATCTTTGCTTCTCGAGATTGTTGAAGCTTTAGTTATTACTGCGAATTGGATAAAATCACAAAAAACGTCAAGTAGTTATTTAATTTGTCATTATTTTAATGTTTTTTCTTTTCTTCAAATATCTAAATCTTTATAATATTTGTTTCAGTTGTTCGAGAATCATAAGGTTTGTTTCAGCGGTAGCATATAAGAAGATAATCACTAAGTAAGTTCATTATTTTCTTTTAATTTTTAACATATGTTATCTTACAATATTTGTATTTATGTTTGAAGGATAAATGTCCATTATTTTCTTTTGTTTTTCAGGGTGGCTTTGAAGGAGAAAGTTGAAGTGAAGATGTGGTTTTGTATTTTGATTTTGAACTTTTATCCAAGTCATGTTCGTAATTTTTGGATTTTGAATGTTGTTAAATTTGATCTTGGGTTTATTTGTGATGGATGGTGTGTTTAATATTTGATGGATGGGGTGTTTAATATTTGAATGGTGGATTTTGAATGTTGTTGGATTTGATCTTGGGTTTATTTGTGATGGATAGTGTGTTTATCCAAGAATAAATGTTGGACTTTGATCTTGGAAACATTTGCAAATTAAATTTATGAAATAAGAGATGAAAATAAAAATCGGATTTGGAAATATCATTATTTGGATTTGGATATATCATTATTTGGATTTGAAATAAAAAAAATGTTGCAAATTAAGAGGTTAAAAAATGTAATTTTAACTTAAAATTACATTTTTTTTAAATGAAAATCATAATTAAAATAAATAAATAATCGGATAAACGGATCGGATTAACGGATTCTTAACAAATCGGATTCGGAACCCTAACAGATAATCCGTTGGATAATCGGATCGGATCAGAATCCGTTTAACGTAAACGGATTCGGATTTGGATTTGCCTGATCCAGTCCGAATCCGATCCGTTTACAGGCCTATTACCACCCAATCAGTACCAAGAAGACATAACCCTAATATCACCCCAACCCGCACCTAAATACTCCCAACCCAAAATCACCCGGAATCCTCCACCATCCGATGCCCCGTCCCTGTCCCGAAACCCTACTCGATCATAATCCAACCCTCTGCTAGAATCCCCCACCATTCACCGAACAAAAAAAACATGCCCGATCCCTGTTCATCACCGGACCAGCCCTACCCCAGCTCCTCCACTGTCGAACACCACCCAAACCATATTCCGATGGTTCCTAAACCCCATTTCGATATCTCCGAATCAAATCCTAATGCTAATGAACCCCAATAAACCCTAATTCCTAATCCACCTAAAAATTTCAGCCGTAACCTTAATTCTACTATAGCTAATTTGGCAAAGAACCCCTAATGGCCAAGACCCTATTTACAAAAGGTGTTCTTCATTGGATATCCTTCCTATACCACCCCCTGCCCCACAATCCACCGCCCAATCTATTTGTAGATGGCGGGATTCATTTTGACATGCTCAGACGGAGCTTGCGGGGGTTTCTACCGCCTATGTTTATACTCTAATGGTATCTACTTCTGTGGATCCATAGTCGCATCCACCTAGTGATGATGCGTGGGTCCGTACGAGCATTTTCTTTACCTTTTGCACCGCCTGGGGGCAATTATGTACAGTAATTATTGATGATGGAGACAGAGACAATTTGGTGGCACAAGAGATGGTGGATAGACTGAGACTACCGACAGATTCTTTGACCGTCTCATTTCATATCGGATGGTTGGGTAGTGGAGCTACGCTTGTCCCTAGCAGACAGTGCCGATTTGTTTTTTCTATTAGGGATTCCCATTATGAGATTCTTTATATTGTAGTGGATATGAGAGTCTGGCACCTTTTAATGGGTATGCTATGGTAGTTTGATCATCACAACATCACAACATGCATGATGGGCGAGCTAACTCTTATTCATTCATGCATATGGGACAAGACTTTCTCCTCCGTCTTATGAGGCCATTCCCGATGTCTCGACCTTTAGCTCTGGCAGAGACCGCGGAGTCAGGCTTGTGTTATGCCTTTATCAATCCCATCATTACTCCAGAGACAGTTGTTTCCCCACAAGTTCAGAGCTTGTTGGATTGTTATTCTGATGCGTGTACTTCACCAAATGAGCTCCCTCCTCTCAAAGATATACAGCATGCCATTGATTTGGTCCCTGGGACACAACTCCCCAACCTACCCCATTACCGTATGTCACCTACAGAGCATGCGGAACTTTAGAGACAGGTGACTCAGTTATGTAACAGAGGGTACATACGAGAGAGTATATTACCTTGTGCAATGCTGGCCCTTTTAGCGCCGAAGGGGTAGCGAATCCCATCCTCAGCTAAACCAAGCCCGGGGTGGTAGCCTAATCGAAGAAGTTGAGCTTGTGCCCAAGCCCACCTTTTTCTAAAATCTCAACGTGGGATAGAGGAGGTTTGGAACCCTCATCGCGAATTTCATGTGGGATATCCACAAAGGATACCAAGGGGGGTCGTGGATCAATACAGGATCGAGAAGAAGGGACTGAACTTGATAGAAGTTGATGGATGTGTATTGATAGCCGAGCTATTAACAAGATCACGATGAAGTACCAATTTCCTATTCCTCGGTTAGAGGACATGTTAAACCAATTCCACGGTGATCAAGTTTTCTTCAAACTGGACTTGAAGAGTGGATACCATCAAATCTATAGGAGGCCCGGGGACGAGTGGAAGACTGCTTTCAAGACGAAGGATGGCTTATATGAGTGGACAATGATGCCTTTCGGCCTATCCAATGACCCATCTACTTTCATGAGAGTGATGATTCAGATCCAATACCCTTTCATGGACAATTTTGTGGTAATATACTTCAATGATATATTGATCTATAGATATGAGGAGGAGCATCTTGATCATGTGGCTCAGGTTTTGGCTATCCTATGAGCGCAACGCTACTTCCTCACGTTGAAGAAGTGCGCTTTCATGGTACCTTCAGTGACCTTTTTGGGGAATGTGGTTTCAGGTGATGGCGTGAGGATCGACGATGCCAAGGTTCGGGCAATAATTGATTGGCCTCCACTCACGTCAGTATCCCAGGTTCGCAATTTCCATGGTCTGGAGGGACTTTACTAGCGTTTCATAGCGGAGTTCAGCACTGTCATGGCACCTATTACAGATGGACAAAGGAGGCGAATAGGGTCTTAAAACGCATCAAGGAGTTAATGACCAGGACACCTATCCTAGCTTTACTAGATTTTGACTAGTTGTTCGAGTTGTCTTGCGATGCTTGCAAAATGGGAGTGGGTGTCGTTTCCAGCCAAAACGAAAAGCCGATTTCATTTTTTAGTCAAAAGTTAACGGAAGCCGCCCTCAACTATTCGACTTATGATTTCGAATTCTATGCGGTACTGAAGTTTTGATCGTCTTATCTCCTGCACAAGGAGTTCGTCATCAAATCTGATTATGAGGCACTACGATACCTATATAGCCAGCGGCATGTTAGTGATAGACACACCAAGTGAACGGCATACCTCCAGAGATACACATTCCATCTACAGTATAAACCGAGGAAAGAGATCTAGGTGGCTGATGCTCTTAGCCAGAGGTTGCATACTTTAGTGACTCTTCAGAGTAAGGTTTTTAGATTTGACGAGGTCCGAGATCTCTATCCGATCGATTTGGAGTTTGGGCTGATATTTTCAGCTTGCCAGTAGGATGGTTTCTTACATAGGGGTACAGTTTTATGCATTCCTGCCTCTTCTCTTCAAGAGAAGATTATACTGGAGGTCCACGAAAGGGGATTATCAGGCCGATTGGGACAGACTCGTACTCACGCGATGCTGAGGGACCGATTTTATTAGCCGACTATGCGAAGCGATGCCAACGTCTTCATTCGATGTTGCTATACGACGAAAAAAGGGGTAGCACACCGATGCCGATTTATATACCCCTTGCCGATTTTCGAGAGGCCGTGGCAAGACGTCTTGATGGATTTTATAGTGGGACTTCCTAGCAATTCTAGAGGGCATGATTCCATTTTCGTGGTGATGGATAGGTTCTATGAGATGTCTCATTTCATACCTTGTACTCACACGACCGATGCTTCACATGTCGCCACGTTGTATTTTCGCGAAGTAGTCCGTCTCCATTGGGTTCTCGTGGTATTACGTCTGACAGAAACATAAGCTTTACTAGGCATTTCTGGCACACTTTGTAGCGTCTCTAACGGACATGGTTATAGTTTTCCACAACCTTCACCCCAGACTAAAGACCGAGTTGATCAATCGGAGTGTTGGTGATCTTTTACGGTGCCTTTCTTCTGAGCACCCGCGGCGATGGGATGTTGTAATAGCGCAGGTTGAGTTTGCCTGCAACAATGTTGTTAACCGCTCTATCGATCTATCCGCATTTCAAATTGTATTGGGAATGTCACCCACTATACCCCTGGACCTTGTTGAGCTTCCTCTAACGGTACCTACTTGTCCCTCAGGTGAGGAGTTTGCAGCCCGTTTGACTTCCATTCAGGCAGATGTTCGTGCTCGTCTGGAGACCACTTACGCCTCTTATAAGAATACCGCAGATGGGCATCGCCATTTTGTATCCGATCAGCCAGGTGATTGGGTTATGGTGTACCTTCAGAAAGCGCGATAACAGGGCAAGGGCAACAAACTTCTCATGCAGCGATTTGGTCCATTCCCTATTATTCGGACTTGTCGGCCGAATTCTTATGAGGCGAATCTTCCCGAGGAGTTCCGTATGCATCGTACGTTCATATAGCAGATCTCTTTCTTTTCAGAGGCACCCATGCTCCTCCAATTCCCCTTCCTCCTGCCACAGTCCATCCAATTCGATCTCATATTGATCGTGTCAAGGGGATCCTTGATTTAGTGTCTATTTCCTCATCCACCGGTGATTATACCCGTTATTTGGTTCGTTGGTTGGGCAAACCGAGGCGCAAGGCTCCTGGATTACCGAGGCGACGCTGTAGCACATTGACCCTGACTTCTACCGCCAGTATACGGAGTACATCGCATCTTCCCATGGGGAGGAGAGTGATGCACAAGCATAGGATGCGGGCGACAATTTTATTATTCTTTCTTTTTTAGCCTTTCTAGTCTTTAGTATAAATAGCCTTAAGAGGGTCATTTCTAAACACTTATAAGAATTGAGAATGAGAATCTAGAGAGGGGAATTGAGAAACTTCCATGACTTTTCTTTTAGTAGTTGTAGTTGTGTAGGATAATTTTTTACTTCCGGACCTTTTTATTTACATCAGATATTGTCCGACATCACAAAATAACTCCCCTTTGTGGTAAGTTAATAGTAGAGTCTGTGAAAGTATGCTTAGCACCTAAGAGGCTAGTATCCAACAGATAACCAAGAACGTATTTCCGCAAAGAGAGAGACAGAGATGTGATGCCTTTCCCAAATTTCGGGATGAAATTCCGTTATTGGGGGAAAGTATATAATACCCCGTATTTTTTATGGCTTTTAATTATGAAATTAATTAAATGAAATTGCTTTTAATTATGGGATTAATTAAATTAATTTGGGATAATTAATTAGAAATTAATTCGGATTTAAATAACTAGCGAGACGAGAGTTAGTATTTAATTATGATGATAATGTTGAGTATTACTGAGTGAATATGGTAATATATGATTATTGAATTTATTACAACTGTTGCGAGTTGAAAATACGGCAGTTTCGGTAATTTAGTTGGGACGCGCGTGTCAGTCGTGTCAGGAACCAATTTAATGGATTTAAAAGTAAATTATTTTTATAACATCCGTATAGTCATTTTGAGTGCGCCAACGTGTCCGGAAGGGTTGAGATAGTCAGAAAACACTAGCCGAGGGTTTATTTTGGGTCCCGGGGCATTTTAGGCCTAACCGACAGCTCGGGAGGGCATTTTAGTCATTTTAGTCATTTTCATATCTTTAATCCCACCTATCTCCCCCCCCCCCCCCTCTCTCTCTTAAGTTCTCGTTCCTCTGATTGTGATTTGCTTTTGACTGACATTATCTACATCAAATTTCAAAACAAAATTAGATCCCATAACTATTTTTTTATTTTAATTTTATTTTTTAGATTTTTCTTATATCATCAGTCCCGGTAGTTATCAATTGCTTTGTATTCTTATCTTGTTGGTATCCTAGTGATAAGGCGAGCCTGTGTAACCGTGAATGCAAATTATAGTTTTACCCTTGTTTTAAAAAACACTGTACTGGATAAAAATTTAAAATGTTTGTGTAAGGCCTTCCATCAATTCTGCTACTTTGTTTTACTTTATGTATCTTTTTTTAATCAAATGAAAGTGTCGCAGCGCATTATGTATCCTTTTTTTTGTTCTCACCTGTGTATAATAATCTAGTAAATCTTTATATTTTTTTAATTGTTAAGTTTTAGTTATCAGTTCTTTGTTATTGTTGTTGTAAGTTATCTATTTAATTTTTGATTCAGGAGCATGGAGTTCGTAGACTGGTTTGTTGTTGCCACCCTCACTACGACTCCCACTGCCATTGCCACTACCACTGCTACGACCCCCACTCCCACTGCCATTGCCACTACCACTACTATGACCCCCATGGGCTCCCTGACGACGACCATCAGCACCACCCTCACGACCACTACCACCCACACCCCCATGGTCACTACCACTTTGACCACCATTACTACCCCACAACAACTACCATCCCCACTAGCATTCCTATAGTCACTCCCACCCCTACACCTACGCCCACCACTACCACTATCCCCACCACCACCCCCACTATCACTGCTATGACTCCTACTATTATCATGACTGCCATTACCCCTCTCACCATCACTATATCCCCCACTATCTCAACCACCACCATCATGACTGCCACTCCCACTGCTATGACCTCCACTACTTCCACTACCACCATTACCCCTCCCACCTTCACTGCATCTCACACTACCCCCACTTCCACCATCACCATCGCTACTTCCACCACCATTACCATCGCCACTGCTATGACTCCCTCTACCTCCACGACTACCATTACCCCTCCCACCCTCACTGTTACCCACTACCCCCAATATGACCATCACCACCCTACTCCCACTGTCACTACCACTCTTATGACCCCTACTTCTAGCACGTCTGCCATTACCCCTTCCACTGTCACTGCGTACCCCATTACTATGACCACCACCATTGTTATGACCCCCATTACCTTGACCACCATCACACCCACACCCACTACCATTACTACCACTACCACTGCTATGACCCCCATTTCTACTATGACCACCATTACCCCTTCCACCCTTATTGCATCACCCACCACCCCCACTACCATTGCTACGACCCCCACTACTATCATGACCACCATTACCCCACTCACCTTCATCGCATCCCCCACTACTCCTACCACCACCACCACTGCTATGACTCCCACTACTTCCACTATAGCAATTACCGCTCCCACCCTCGCTGCATCACACACTACCCCTGTTTCCACCATCACCAATGCTACTCCCGCCACCATCACCGTCGCCACTGCTATGACCCCCACTACTTCCACGACAACCATTACCCCTCCCACCCTTATTGTGTCACCCATTATCCCCACTATGACCATCACCACAGCTACTCGCACTGTCACTACCACTCTTATGACCCCTACTTCTACCACGAATGCCATTACCCCTTCCACCCTGTCTACGTCCCCCGTTACCATGGCCACCACCACTGCTCTGACCCCCACTACCATGGCTGCCATTACCCCTCACATCCTCACAGTGTCCCCCACTACCCGCACTACCACCATCACCACTGCTACTCCCACTGCTACTACCACTCTTTTGACACCTACTACCACGACCGCCATGACTCCTCCCACCCTCATAGCATCACCCATTACCCCTACCCCCACCCCCACCCCCACTACCACCCATACTCGCGTTACTACTGTCACTAGCGCCATTCCTAGTGCCACTATTCCCACCACTACCGCTGTGATGACCCCATCTACTACCACTACCACCCCTCTCACCACGACGACCACGCCCATCCCCACGACCACAGCCACTTCCACTCCCATGACCGCCACTATCACCTCACATCCACCACGACCTCGAGCCCCACTCCCACGACTAGTAGCGCCAGTAGCACGACGATTGTCACGACCATCGTCATGGTTATCATTACCACCCTTACCACCACCACGACCCTCACGATTGCCATTACCATCCACCACGTCTGCCACTCCCACCCCCACGACCACGTTGACCTGCCCGACAGTCATTCCTCTCCCTACTTCCCCCATTATCTCCCCACGTCAGCCACTCCTATCACCACGACCATCCTCAGGTCTGCCATCGACTACCATGACAGCTGGCACTCCCACCCATACCATCATTCCCACCCTCACAACTATTACCATGACCTCCACGACCACACCTTCAGCCTCCTCGACGACCACACCTATGGCCACTATGGCCGTTCCCATCCCTCGCCCGCCACTATCAGCCCTATCCCCTCGACATCTCCCACTATCTTCAAGACCTCCTCTACTACCCCACCGGCCCCAACGACCGCCACTACCACTCCATGCCTATCACCACGAGTGCCTCGAACGATTGTGTCAAAGAAGAGCGTTTGGAGACCTTGAAAGCTATCGATTTCCGATAATAGTTGAACTCTTTATTTCCTATAAAAAAATTCATGAGGTGCATGCTTATATTGAATACCCTCTTTATTTTCGATAAAAAAAATCAATGAATACCTCATTTTAATCTGTTTGTTTTTTACGGGAAGAGTAACATTGCTATTTTGTTAATTAAGCAGCTTGTGTTGTGTGGTTATCGTGATTCTTACGCAAGAGACAAGAAGATGCAAGTGACACCATTTCGGGGAAGCCTTATGTAAAACATGACAAGGTAATATAAAATTGATCTTTCTATATCAATATATTTTACTTTCATTGTGCCCTTTTTTGACAAAAATTAAATAATATATTGGGAAAAGAGGATTGGGAAACATCATTGCACCACTATGCTTTAGTATTTTTCACTAATTGGAAATTCCCATATTTATTTAAAATGACTTATTGGGTAATGGAGTAGGAAACATCAATGCACCTATATGCTTCTAACATTTCTTCACCCACTAAAAAATCATTTGAAATAACTATTGGGTTAAAGGATTAATAACCATCAAAGATCCAATATGCTTATAGTTTTTATGTGCGCTGGTAAATGCTAATGCATATGAAATTGGGTTGTGAAAACTTAAAAAAAATTAAATAGGGATAATTGATGAGGAGACTTCAATGCTACGCATGTGGGAGTCCAAAGGGCTCATTCGTGTGGAGGTTCAGGGTTATAAAAAAATGATCATATATGTTTAGTTTCCCCCCCCCCCCCCCCCAAACTCAAAATTGCACTTTTCATATGAAATTGGTGTTGGGAAACAATATTTATTGTGTTCCTTGTGGCAATTATTTCTTTCGTATTGTATGTTGATTCAAATTTTTTATATAGAGAGTATGATACCAAAATGTTCTATTTGATGTTTAATAGGTCAAATATCTACTCATAGGCCTGTATCCAGATCCGTTTAGTGAGAACTTAATTGGATTCGGATTTAGATCGGGTCTTAATCGGATCTAGAATATTGGATACAGATCCGGATCCGTATAATATCGGATCTGATCGAGTCCGAATCCGTGTCTGGCCATATATATACATTTATTTTTAATTTTTATTTCATTTCAATTCTTTATTATTTAATCTCAGATTAAAATATTTTATAATTTATTACAGTGTATGATTCGTATAAATAAAGCATATATTACTTTGATCTATATATATTTATACATATAATACTTATATATTATATCGATATAGATATATTAATAAATATATAAATTTATAGATGTCATATTTAATCGGATCGGGTTCTTAACGGATCGGATTAGACTAGATCCATATCCGATCCATTTAATAATAAAAAAAACGGGTAAACGGGTAATCGGATTTTAAAATATGATCCAGGTCCAAGTAAAGGGATCAGGTCCGGGTCCAGACCCCGTCCATTGACAACCCTATCTACTTACCATTATATTCTATTCTATAATGTGCATTTTTATTTGTTAATTGTCTATACCAGTTTGTTGTGTATATTATATAATAGCAGAATACAAAATTTGATGTTTGTGTTGCATAATTCCTAAAAAACTTTAAAACTTTTGTAGGTTGGAGATTGGCAACGTTCCACTGTCACACCTGCGACTCGACTTCCACCTTCACTTGCACGACCCTAACCCCCACGGGCTCCCCCAGGACCCCATGCTCTTCTCTGCAAGTCTGTTTTGGCTTCGATTTTGACCTTGATTTGGTTTAGTTTTTGACGTGTGGTTATGGATAAATGAGTTTTGATTTATTGTAAATGGTGGAAATGATGTTAACTTGGGAGATTTTTGAATTTGAAGTTTCTGTTTCTATTTATTATCATGTGGTTTATGTGTATATTTAAGTACTTAGTTCGTAAATTTAAAACTTTGTACTGTAATTCTAGATTGACACAGAATTCCAACCCATTTTCTGTAACAGAGTGACGCATTGTGCTTGTTATGGTTGGTGTGTGAAATGATAATGCGTCGACATGGACATCGACTAATGCGGAAGCGACATGTCGATATGTCACAAAAAATGTGTCGGAATTATGGTTTGGGACCAATACTCTTTAATTTATGTTTTTTTTATGTTTTTGTTAGTTTTTTGATTTGTTATATGAGATGCATTTTATGTGTTTTTGGTTAGTGGTAACGTAGGGTTTGTTGATCTGGGTATGATTTATTTAGCTGTTGGAGTTCAATTACATTCAAATTTTTAGATTTTAGATCGGTGTTTTGGCTCCGATTTTGACCTTCATTTGGTTTGGGCTTTTATGTGTGGATTAAGTTCAGTGAGTTTTGGTTGGTTGTAAATGGTTGAAAAATGATGGTGGGTTGGGAAATATTTGGATTTGGATTTGACTTTTTTGTTTTTGTTTATTTTCATGTTGTGTAACTGTATATATCATTATCACGACCCAAAAATGGTTATATGTCAGTCTAGTCTTTACATAGTGAGTATGATAACAAAATGTTATATTTGATGTTTGTTAGGTCTTACATCTATCCTGCCACGATATTATATTCTAAGTGTGCATTTTTTTTTGTTAATTGTCTCTGTAGTTTGTTATATGTATTATATAATTCAGGTATACAAAATTTTGGTGTTTGTGTTGCATAATTACTAAAAACTTTCATATTTTGTAGGTTGGAGATTGGCAAGATCCCAATGTCATAACCACGACCCCACGACCCCCACCTTCACTAGCATGACCCCTAACCTGGCGTGCTCCCCCAAGATCCCTCCCTCTACTCTGCAGGTGTGTTTTGGCTTCGATTTTTACCTTGGTTTGGTTTAGTTTTTGACGTGTGGTTATAGTTAACTGAGTTTGAGTTTTGATTGATTGTAAATGGTGGAAATGAAGTTAATTTGGGCGATATTTGGATTTCAGGTTTCTCTATGTGTTTGTTTTCATGTTGTTTATGTGTATATATAAGTATTTCGTTCGTAAATTAAAAGTTTCATATTGCAATTCTTGATCGTCATAGAATTTCGACGCATTTTGTGTGATACGGTGATGCGTCGTGCTTGCAATAGTTGGTGTGTTAAATGAATACGAGTAGACCCTGGACATCGACCAATGCGGACGCGACACGACACTGGGCCACAAAAAATGTGTCGGAATTATGTGTCGGGCTTGAAATACTCTTTAGTTTATGTTTTTGTTTAGTTTTTGATTTGTTATATGAGATGCATTTGATGTGTTTTTGATTAGTGAGAAGGTAGGGCTTGGTGATCTGAGTATGTTTAGTTAGTTGTTGGATTTCAATTACATTCAAATTTTTATGTTTTTGATCGGTGTTTTGGCTTTGATTTTGACCTTGATTTGGTATGGATTTTGATTTGTGGATTAAGTTATGTGAGTTTCGGTTGATTTTGAATGGTTGACAAACGATGGTGGGTTGGGAAATATTTGGGTTTGGAATTGGATTTGAAGTTTTTGTTTATTTTCATGTTGTTCAACTGTGTATTATCATTATAACCACCCAAACATGCTTATATGCCAGTCTATACATAGGGAGTGTTATATATAAGGGTGTGTTGTGTTTGTTAGGTCATATATCTATTCTGCCACTATATTATATTCTAGAGTGTATATTTTTGTTTCTTAATTGTCTTTACCGGCTTGTTATATGTATTACATAATACAAGTATACGAAATTTTGATGTTTGTGTTGCCTAATTATTAAAAAACATTATACTTTTGTAGGTTGGAGATTGGAAAGGTACCTCTGTCACACACAAGACCCCCACAACTCCCACCTACACTCACACGACTCCTACCCTTACGGGCTCCCCCCGGACCCCACCCTCTACTTAGCAGGTTTGTTTTTGCTCCGATTTTGACTTTGATTTGGTTTAGTTTCTGACATGTGGTTGTAGTTAACTGAGTTTTGATTGATTGTAAATAGTAAAAATGAAGTTAGCTTGAGAGATATTTGGATTTGAAGTTTCTGTTTCTGTTTATTTTCATTTGATTTATGTGTATATGTAAGTATTTAGTTTTGTAAATTTAAAAAATCTATACTGTAATTCTATATCGACATAGAATTCCGACGCATTTTGTGTGACACAGTTTGCAATAGTTGGTGTATTAAATGATAATGAGTGGACCATGGACATCAACTAATGCGGATGTGACATGTCGGTATGTCACAAAAAATATATCGGAATTATGTGTTGTGCTAGAATTACTCTTTAATTTAAGTTTTTTAGGTTTTTGTTTGTTTATGGCTTGTTATATGAGATGTATTTGTTGTGTTTTTGGTTACTGATACGGTAAGGTTGATTGATTTGAGTATGATTTAGTTTGTTGTTGGACTTCAATTACATTTAGATTTCGTAGGTTTTATGTCGATGCTTTTTGTTTTCGATTTTGACCTTGATTTGGTTTGATTTTTGATGTGTGGATTAAGTTAAAGTGAATTTTCATTGATTGTGAATGGTTGAAAAGTGATGTTGGGTTGGGAAATATTTGGATTTGGATTTGGATTTGGATTTGGATTTGGATTTGGATTTGAAGTTTTTGTTTTTGTTTATTTTCATGTTGTTGGACTGTATATCATTATTACCACCCAAACATTGTTATATATGTCAGTTCTATATACAATGAGTATGATGATACCAAAATATTACATATGAGGGTATGTTGTTTTTATTAGGTCATATATCTGCCCTACCACCATATTATATTCTAGAGTGTGCATATTTGTTTAATAATTGTCTTTACCAGTTTATTATATCTATTATATAATTCCATAATACAATTTTTTGATGTTTGTGTTGCATAAATACTGAAAAACTTTATGCTTTTGTAGGTTGGAGATTGGAAAGGTGCCACTGCTACCCCCGCGCCCCCCCACGGCTCCTACCTCTACTCGCACAACCTCTGCTCTTACCCCCATCCCCCTTCCCCTTCCCCATCCCCACGACCCCCTTCCCCATACCGTGGCTCTCACTTTCACCGCCACGACCCCGGCCCAAGCCCACGAGACCTTTACCCTACAAATTTCAAGGGGCCGAGGTGTGGATCGGGGTGAGAACAAAGGTGGACAGCCTCATCCCCATCTCGACCCTTACCCCCATCACGACCCTCAACTCGCCCCCACCTCCACCCCTTCCCCTACCCCCATGAGATCTTTATCCTGTAAATGGGTTGGTGCTGAGCGGTGGATTGGAACCTCCATCCCGCCCCACCACCCCCACCTATATCTATACCCTTACCTCCATACCCATCCCCTCTACCCATATTCCTACCCCGAGGACTCTCACTTCTAGCCCCATCTCCACCCTCACATGCATCTCCACGATAGCCACCTTCACTCCCACCCCGTCCATACCTCCAGCTCCATCTCTACCCCCACATCTCCCATAACCCCCATCCCCATTCCCACAACCCTTTTTTCCACTCCCACTCCCACGACCCCCATCCCCACCCTTAACCCCACTCCCACCTCCATACCTAGTCCCTCACCCACTGGCGCCCCTATGACTCCCACCCGACCTCCACAAGCACCCCCACCTCTATGATCTTGACATCCACCCGCACTTCCACAGTTCTATCTCCCACTCCCACGATCCCTACCCTAAGGGCACTACCACTATCGTCACTTTCACTCCCATTGCCGCTACCTCCATGGGCCCTCCTAACCCCATGATCCTTTCCTCCATGCCCATCCCCACCCCCCTCCCTCACCCCCATGGACACCCTTGATCCCACCCCTACGATCCCCATGACCCCCACCTCCACTCTTTACCATCCATACCACTAGTCCACCAACACTACGAGTATGTCCACCATTACCACACCCACTACCACTACTACTACCACTACCATTACTGCTACCGCTACCACTACCACATCCACCACCATCACTCCCAGCCCCACGATAACCACTACTACCATTACCACCACAACCGCTACTGTGACCTATACCGCCACGACCACCCTCCACGCCACAACCACTCCCATGGACGGGACAACCCTCATGGCCATTCTCATAACCACTTCCACCTCTAGTGCCACGATTGCTAAGACCACCCCACACCCTCCACAACCACTATGACCATCCCCACAATCCTTATGATTCTTATGGCCGCCACTACCACCTATCCTCTTACAATGATTGTGATGTAACCCTTTCAGTAGAACAAAATTAGTAAACCCCAACATTACTAAAATATCATTATCAAAATATGAATGATTGCCAAGATTTATCATTATTATAAGACAACTTAGTCCTCTATGAAATCTTACAAAGACTAAATGTAAAGGGAAGATCCTATTTTATTCATGTCTAAAAATTAGATTATTATCGATATATGGTAAAAGGAAAGGGAATATGTGAATTGGACAAAAATTAATTACACATAAACCCTTTTATTTACATCATACCATATCCTAAAGAAGAGTTTGACCACAAACTCAAACTGGAAAGTCATGCGTCCTTTGTTGGAACATGCTCGTGGTGAACACATCTTGTTGGCCTTATTGGGACACTTTGTGTCTCAATGCGTAAACTGGATGAATTAAAAACACTTGAATGTGGTCGGAGTGCAAGTGTTATCAACAAACTTTGCTGAATAATGCCTTAAGGGTGATTCTCCACTTCAACTCTCTTGGGGTAATCCTCCACTTTGATGGTATACTCGATACCACGCTACACAACCTGCACTCTCCCACAAGGCGGCTCAATTGCATGAAAACTGAATTGCTTCATTTAATCTCATAAAAAAGAGATGGATTGGTGGAGTCATTAAATGCAAGCAAATAGGTTGTGCTTGCTTTCCAAGGATTCTTGCATGACACATGGAGATAAATAAGGTAGATCATGATAGACTTAGGTTCAATGACTTGGAATATAAAGATTTTGACATGGACGAGATAGACATACATGTTTCAATTTAATAATACAAGGAAACACGGGCATATGATCAAAGTTGGAATAATAGTAGATAAGAACCTTGGAAAAGGCGATAATATAATATGAGTAAAACTTGGATTATGTGAAAATATAATCAATATTGTTAATGCTTATGCACCTTAATACAATTTTGAGGACAAATGGATGAGTTAATTCAAGAAATACCCTTAAGTGATTAAATCTATATGGGAAGATGTGAGAGGGTGCATGGACGATATGGTTTGGAGATAGCAATGATGGTGGGAAGTTTATCTTAAATAGCCTATAATCTTGTACTAGTAAATATATATTTTAAAAAGGTTGAACATTTAATAACTTTCAAAAGTGGAACAAACAAAAGTCAAATAGACTTTATCATTACTAGAAAAGTAATTGAATAATGTGAAGTTATTTGGTGAGAGATTCTAGTCTCGCAGCATTGGATCCTGGAAATAAACTATAAGAAGATTACGAGCTGAGAAGGAGACGATTAACCTACAAATCTAGGTACTGGAACTTAAAAGTAAAGATGAGTTTTGGGAGGAATTGGAGGGGATATATGGTTTATATAGACCTAGTTTGTGCATGGGTGCGGATTGTAACTTAGTTTGGTGGGCATTAGAGAAATTGAGGTTAGGCTGTCACTTGTAGTATGCGCGTTTTCCATATTTTATTTGCTATATAAGAATTTTTATTATTTTTTAAACTTGATAGATTTTTGTTTCCCGCGGATTTACTGGTGTGAGACAAGTAATGAGGCATAAGTTTACATCTTATCATTTTCTTCTTGTTAGGATGCTCAGTTTCGAAAAAAATAAAAGATATTGATAACAAATGACATTAATGAACAAAGAAGGCGTGATTTGGAAAAAAAAACATCTTAAGAAAGATCATGGCATAAAAAAAGTTAAATGGATGATATAATGGGATCAAATTAATGCGAAAAAATGAAGAAGTTGATTATACGTTCGATTCTTTAGGGGAGAGAGAGTTCATAACCAACTATCAACTATAACCCCAAAAGAACCACTACATTGATCTTGCCTGCCTTATATTTCAAAGTACAATCAAACAAAAGAAAGTTTTAGATTGGATCTTTTTGCAGCTCTATCTTACTCCTTTATTTTGTGGAAAAAAACGTTTAGGTGGATTTACATGACTTATTAGGTTGAAAGGCTTCCATTCCCAAAAGATGATTACCTCCATTACGAACTCATGGAGGCATATCCCGAAATAAGGCAGGAGATGAAGAAATAACTTCTATTTTATCTCCTATATACTACAGTTAGGAAGAAGCAAATTATAAATATATATATTCCTTGAATAAATTGGAAAAAGAGAATGGAGATTTTATTGTTAAGCGGAAGGAGACTGGATGAAGTTTTACTGTTTTATGAAAATTTGTACTCGAAATGGAATATAAGGATGTGAGGATTGGAGTAAAAAAGAGTTAAATGGGTTTGGGTAGAGCGGAATGGTTAGATAGGCATTTGAGATTTAAGAGATTATGAAGGCTATTTATGGTTATTGTGGGGATAAGTCTCAAGGACCAAATGGGTTTACAAGGAGTGTTGGGAAACTATGAAAAAGGAATCGATAAATTTTTGAGTGAGTTTTGGGATTTTATGAAAATTTATATGCAAAATAGGATATAAGGATGTGAGGATTGAAGGAGTAAAATAGAGTTAAATAGGTTTGGGTAGAGCGGAATGGTTAGAGAGGTGTATGAGACTTAAGAGATTATGAGGGCTATTTGCGGTTGTTGTGGGGATAAGTCTCGACGGCCCAATGCGTTTACAAGGAGTGTTTAGACATTATGAGGGTTTGTTGTGATAAATGCTTGTTTATATGAGACTTACGTAAAGATTGTGAATCTTGTCAAGATTAAGGACTTGAGGCCCATTACGTTGGTCACAAGCCTTCGCAATGTATTGGACACAATGTTATAAATTAATGTGTCAGTGGTCATAATTTCGGAAGCAGTAGTTAAATTTTGGACTTGGTTTTGATTGCTAACGAAATAATGGAGTATATGGAGAGGGAAATAAGGGGTAGTGTTAAAGGTTGATTTCAAAAAAGCCTACACTTAAGTAGAATAATTTAAATTTGGTAATTGAAAAAAATGCTTCTTAGACAATAAAGAAGTTGGATTTGGGGTTGTTTTAGCCCTGATAATATTTCGGTTATCATCGGTTGGTGCCCGGGGGGTAATTTTAAAGCTTCTAGGGGTCTTAGGCTAGGGGAACTAACGCCCCACTTTTTATTTATGCTGGTAGCGATGCTTTACGTTGAACAATGAACAAGGCAAGGTTGTGCGGTGCAATGGAGGGGCTTAAAAATGGTTGTGGGGATGTAGAGGTGTGCCATTTGTAATTTTTGTTGATGATTCCCTATTTTTTTATTCTCAGCTATCCTTTTATTTTGTGAGGTGCAGGGCTAAAAGGGAATTTGAGTAAAAGGTGAATGCGGGGATAATATGGTGCCTTCTGATTTGGAATTTTTGGCAACACAGATCGAGTTTGGTGTGGATTTTATATACTCTTTGAATACAAATTCTTCCATTGCTTGCCTCTTTGGATTCATATACTTTTGCCTTTTTGATTTTATCCTTTCAGAGAAATTTATATGAAAGGAATATCTCAGGTTTAATCTCTTTGTCGGGGATTATTAATGGGGTTAATCTTTGTATGGGGGAATAATGTATAAGGAAATGGAATTTGATGAGTACGGGGTTTTCTTATAAGTCCTATTTTAATTTCTTGTGTGATGATCCTTCAATTCTCTTGCACCCTCTAAAGTGATACAAGCAACGTGCATTCGATAACAAGTAAAAAACTATTTGCTTATTTAGTAGTTCATTAAGAGGTTAATACTTGGGACGCGTTTTAAAGGAGAAGACCTTTCACATATCCATCCCTTTCTTAGTGTTGTTTATGCAAGGCGGATGTTGAAAATATGAATTATTTGTTTTTACATTGTTTTTACTAGATTTTATGCATGAAAGTCGTTATGGAGTTTAAAGTTGTGCGGTGCAATGGAGGGGTTTAAAGTTGGTTATGGGGATGTAGAGGTGTCCCATTTGTAATTTTAATATGGTGGGGGCACACCACAATATTTACTTCTTTGGAGTTGAATGAATTGGGTTATGAGTCTTTCTAGTTTATGGAAAGTTGCGGTCTTGAAAACATTTTGGATAACATGGATGAATGCAATAACGATATATTTGAAGATAAATAAGATTGTATTGAGGGGTATGGGAAAGAATTAAATTCACTGGTTGTCTTTGGGATTTGATCTCACAATTGTCTTGAGCAGGTTCCTTTAACTCTAATCTCTTTTGAATTGAAGGTAGGTTGTTATAGAGTAGATGTTGATAATGGTAGTAGTTTTTGGCCGATTGCAGAAGGGTAGTATTGAACAAAAAATTTTGTTGGATGGATTGTTAGCTCTTCCTTAATTTGCTTTTGGAACTTTACGTTTGATGGATTGTTATTCCTTTGTATTTGAATAATAAAAATTCTCCATTTCTAAAAGACCATTACAAACGACAGAGAATATTTTGAGAAATGCAAGTGTGATAAGTAAGAATCTAAGAAAGCAAGAAGAGATGCTAAGTTTAAGGCATACGATGGTCTTTATTCAAAACTAGGAAAGTAAAAATGGGAAATTGATCTTTATATGCTTGCAAAACTTAAGGATATATAAAACAATAGATTTGAATAAAGTTAAATGTATTTATAAGTGATAAATTTCTAGAGTATAAGTCCTTGATGAAGAGCTTAAGGAAAGTTGAAAACGATATTTTGAGAAGTTACTAAATGTGGATAATGCGAGTGGATTTGGCAGGAGGAACTTTGGAGATTAGAGAAATTAGGTTTTTTCATTGAATTAACGTATTGGAGGTTAGAGTTGCTCTTAAAATCTATGAAAATAGGAGGGGAAGGGTTTTTGGATAAATGGTATTCTTATTAAGGTTTAGAAGTGCTTAGGGAGGAAGGAATGTCTTGGCTAACAAAATTGTTTGATAAAAATATAATGGCAATGGAGAAAGAGTGTTTTAGTACCTATTTAAAAAATAAAGGGTATATATAAAGTTTTTCAAATTATGGTAGAATTAATGAGTCATAATTAATTTTTGGAAGCGAGTGAGTTAGAAGTGAGATTGGAAACACCAATATTTGATAATCAGTATGGGTTTATACTTGGAGGTCAATAAGGGAAGAAATCTATCGATTGAAGAAATTAATAGAATGGTATTAGAGAGGAAAATAAATATTTTCATTAGGGATTTGGAGAAGACGTACGTTGTATGATAAAGTAGCTAGTGATATAATATGGTGATTCTTAAGTAAAAAAGTTACTAGTAGATACAATGGTGTGATTAATGATATATTTGATGGTGCCATGACTATAATTAGAACAACATGAGAAAGTAGTGAGTTTTTAATTAAAGTAGGTCCGTCTCTTTTCTCTTGTCATGGATAAATTGATGGGACAAATCAATGAGGTATTGTGATGTATTTTATTTGCAAATAATATCATTTTAGTGGGTGGAACTAAGACACGATTAATGATAGATTGTGAGTTTAAAGAGACCCTAAGAAATATGATTTTTTTAGATAAGCACGGATAAATCTGGGTGTGTAGAGTGCAATTTTCGTAACAATAGAAAAACGAAACGGGGTGATGTGAAACTGGGATCAAGAGATACTTTAAATTGAACATCTTCGTTGTTTAGACTAATCATCCAAAGAGATGAAAATACGAGTGATGATGATACTCATATAATTGAAGAAGGTTGGATCCAGTAGAGAAGTGCTACATGGCGTATTACGTGATAAATGCACACCTTTGAAAATAAGGGGGCGTTTTAGAGGACAACTATTAGATCTCCCATGCTATATGGGAAATAGTTTTGGGAAACCAAGGAGCAACATGCTCATAAATGATTGTAGCAGAGATTGATGTCTGGTAAAACTCGAAAGTAGAAAATTAGAAATCAACATAACTCGTAAAAGATAAATTGAGAGGAATTCCTTTAAATTGTTTGGAAACGTTAAAAACGTAAACTTAAAAATGATCGTAAAGAAGAGTGAATTTACTTAATATTGATGATAATATAGGTAAGGTATAGGCAGACCTAATCTAATTGGCGAGAGATTGTAAAAAATGACATGATATGATGTGTTTTAATCGAGGACATTTAGCTTTACAGAAAAAAATGCAGAATTTAATTCTTATAGCCGACCCAAATAAGCGAGAAAAGTCGTTTCGCTGAGTTAAGAAAATGGGCCTATGTCCCTTTTCCGGTTTTATCTCTAATGAAGTTGGTACACTACACTTTACCTAGCTTTTGGAGTTTTGTGGCTACTAGTAGCACACGTTTGACACCCATAATGTTTTTGTACTCACACTCTCAATAGTATTAGTTCAATTAGCCAATACATTGGGGTCATGTGGTCATCAAATGTAGGAACTTCAACTGGTAAATCACCGTGAAGACTCTTTTAAAGGAGCCTCGAATCACTCATCTCATCATCATCAGTTGAAATATTAAGAAATTTCAAGAGACACCGACATCGATCCACAAATGTCTGCAGTGTTTATAGCAAGATCCTTCCCTTCATGGGAGACCTCTGTGGGCAAATCATTCATGAGGCGTCCTTGAGAAAATCAAATGAAGCATGTTTGTTCTTCCAAGGGGATAATGATATACCTTAGGGTTGGCATATCTTGTTCGTTAAAAGCAACTCCTCTTTATTGCTCATGGCGAGGTCGACGTGGCTCAAAGATGGTTGAATTAATGTTGGTTTGAGCAACGATAGGTTTGAGGCGGGTTTTTATGAAAGGCGGTGGCACGAGGTTTGCGATGAATTAGGTAGATCTTGCTAAATTTTCCATAAAGTTGATGAGGGTTGTAAGGGTTTGTGACTTATAGCCGCGAGGAGGCAGGGACAACGATGTGGGATGCAGTGGCAAGGGGTAGAGATGGGGTGACTCACGCTTGGTGGCGATGAAGCCATGAATCTCGCTCAAAGGAGACTCAATGCCTCCTTCATCATTGACATCCTCTTTTCCATTTCATCGTCGACATCCTCTTCTCCATTTTATTCACTTAAATGTTCTTCTAAAGTGCCATCGAGACCGTTATAACATATTTACACACAACAACAATCTACTCAATTGAGGGAACCTAAATCTGAACCTAGACCCGATACCCAATTTATGTATATAGTAGAACATTTGCGCATGACAAAACCTAAAAGAAGCTACGATTTTCAAATCTCTTTCATAATATCATTCATGAAAAATGTACTAAGTACATAGTAAGGGCGACAAGCCTTTTATAGAAAGTAGAGAGTGAAACGCACATACGGGGAATGTAGAGGCGTTTGGAAGCGCCGGCGAGGAGTGTTTTCAGGGAGATGACTTGTCTTGTTGGATCGCTTGTAATTTGTTCCTGTTTATAAAAATAAAAATACAAAATGAAATTAGGTTGAGCAGGGTAAATAAAAAAGAGAATAAAGGTGGACAGCCTCATCCCCACCTCGACCCTGACCCCCATCGCGACCCTCAACTCGCCCCCACCTCCACCCCTTCCCCTACCCCCGTGAGATCTTTATCCTGTAAATGGATTGGTGCTGAGCGGTGGATTGGAACCTCCATCCCGCCCCACCACCCCTACCTATATCTATACCCTTACCTTCATACCCATCCCCTCTACCCATATTCCTACCCCGAGGACTCTCACTTCTAGCCCCATCTCCACCCTCACACGCATCCCCACGAGTGCCACCTTCACTCCCACCCCATCCATACCTCCACCTCCATCTCTACCCTCACATCTCCCATAACCCCCATCCCCATTCCCACAACCCCTTTTTCCATTCCCACTCCCATGACCCCCATCCCCACCCCTACCCCCACTCCCACCTCCATACCTAGTCCCGCACCCACTGGCGCCCCTATGAATCCCACCCGACCTCCACAAGCACCCCCACCTCTATGATCTTGACATCCACCCACACTTCCACAGTTCTATCTCCCACTCCCACGATCCCTACCCTAAGGGCACTACCACTATCGTCACTTTCACTCCCATTGCCGCTACCTCCATGGGCCCTCCTAACCCCGTGATCCTTTTCTCCATGCCCATCCCCACCCCCCTCCCTCACCCCCATGGACACCCTTGATCCCACCCCTACGATCCCCATGAGCCCCACCTCCACTCTCTACCATCCATACCACAAGTCCACCAACACTGCAAGTATGTCCACCATTACCACACCCACTACCATTACTGCTACCGCTACCACTACCACATCAACCACCATCACTCCCAGCCCCACGATAACCACTACTACCATTACCACCACAACCACTACTGTGACCTATACCATCACGACCACCCTCCACGCCACAACCACTCCCATGGACGGGACAACCCTCATGGCCATTCTCATAACTACTTCCACCTCTAGTGCCATGATTGCTAAGACCACCCCACACCCTCCACAACCACTATGACCATCCCCACAATCCTTATGATTTTTATGGCCGCCACTACCACCTATCCTGTGATGTAGCCCTTTCAGTAGAACAAAATTAGTAAACCCCAACATTACTAAAATCTCATTATCAAAATATGAATAATTGCTAAGATTTATCATTATTATAAGACAACTTAGTCCTCTATGAAATCTTACAAAGGCTAAATGTAAAGGGAAGATCCTATTTTATTCATGTCTAAAAATTATATTATTATCGATATATGGTAAAAGGAAAGGGAATATGTGAATTGGACAAAAAGTAATTACACATAAACCCTCTTATTTATATCATACCATATCCTAAAGAAGAGTTTGAACACAAACTCAAACTGGAAAGTCATGCGTCCTTTGTTGGAATATGCTCGTGGTGAACACATTTTGTTGGCCTTATTGGGACACTTTGTGTCTCAATGCGTAAACTGGATGAATTCAAAACACTTGAATGTGGTCGGAGTGCAAGTGTTATCAACAAACTTAGCTGAATAATGCCTTAAGGGTGATTCTCCACTTCAATTTTCTTGGAGTAATCCTCCAATTTGATGGTATACTCGATAGCACGCTACACAACCTGCACTCTCCCACAAGACTGCTCAATTGCATGAAAACTGAATTGCTTCATTTAATCTCATCAAAAAGAAACGGATTGGTGGAGTCATTAGATGCAAGCAAATAGGTTGTGCTTGCTTTCCAAGGGTTCTTGCATGACACGTGGGGGTAAATAAGGTAAATCATGATAGACTTAGGTTCAATGACTTGGAATATAAATATTTTGACATGGATGAGATAGACATACATGTTTCAATTTAATAATCAAGGAAACATAGGCATATGATCAAAGTTGGAATAATAGTAGATAAGAACCTTGGAAAAGGCGATAAAATAATATGAGTAAAACTTGGATTATGTGAAAATATAATCAATATTGTTAATGCTTGTTCACCTTAATACAATTTTGAGGACAAATGGATGAGTTAATTCAAGAAATGCCCTTAAGTGATTAAATCTATATGGGAAGATGTGAGAGGGTGCATGGACAATATGGTTTGGAGATAGCAATGATGGTGGGAAGTTTATCTTAGATAGCCTATAATCTTGTACTAGTAAATATATATTTTAAAAAGGTTGAACATTTAATAACTTTCAAAAGTGGAACAAACAAAAGTAAAATAGACTTTTTCATTACTAGAAAAGTAATTGAATAATGTGAAGTTATTTGGTGAGAGATTCTAGTCTCGCAGCATTGGATAATGGTCCTGGAAATAAACTATAAGAAGATTACGAGCTGAGAAGGAGACGATTAACCTACAAATCTAGGTACCGGAACTTAAAAGTAAAGATGAGTTTTGGGAGGAATTGGAGGGGATATATGGTTTATATAGACCTAGTTTGTGCATGGGTGCGGATTGTAACTTAGTTAGGTGTGCATTAGAGAAATTGAGGTTAGGCTATCACTTGTAGTATGCACGTTTTTCATATTTTATTTGCTATATAAAGAATTTTTATTGTTTTTTAAACTTGATAGATTTTTGTTTCCCGCGGATTTACGGGTGTGAGACAAGTAATAAGGCATAGGTTTACATCTTATCATTTTCTTCTTGTTAGGATGCTCAGTTTCGAAAAAAATAAAAGATATTGATAACAAATGACATTAATGAACAAAGAAGGGCGTGATCTCAAAAAAAACATCTTAAGGAAGAAAGATCATGGCATAAAAAAAGTTAAATGGATCAAATTAATGCGAAAAAAAGAAGAAGTTGATTAAACGTTCGATTCTTTAGGGGAGAGTTTAGAACCAACTATCAACTATAACCCCAAAAGAACCACTACATTGATCTTGCCTGCCTTATTTTTGAAAGTACAATCAAATAAAAGAAAGTCTTAGATTGGATCTTTTTGCAGCTGTATCTTACTCCTTTAGTTTGTGGAAAAAACGTTTAGGTGGATTTACATGACTTGTTAGGTTGAAAGGCTTCCCTTCCCAAAGGATGATTACCTCCATTACGAACTCATGGAGGCATATCCTGAAATAAGGCAGGAGATAAAGAAATAATTTCTATTTTATCTCCTATATACTACAGTTAGGAAGAAGCAAATTATAAATATATATATTCCTTGAATAAATTGGAAAAAGAGAATGGAGATTTTATTGTTAAGCGGAAGGAGACTGCGGATGAAGTTTTACAGTTTTATGAAAATTTGTACTTGAAATGGAATATAAGGATGTGAGGATTGGAGTAAAATAGAGTTAATTGGGTTTGGGTAGAGCGGAATGGTTAGATAGGCATTTGAGATTTAAGAGATTATGAAGGTTGTTTATGGTTATTGTGGGGATAAGTCTCAAGGACCAAATGGGTTTACAAGGAGTGTTGGGAAACTATGAAAAAGGAATCGATAAATTTTTGAGTGACTTTTGGGATTTTATGAAAATTTATACGCAAAATAGGATATAAGGATGTGAGGATTGAAGGAGTAAAATAGAGTTAAATAGGTTTGGGTAGAGCGGAATGGTTAGAGAGGTGTTTGAGACTTAAGAGATTATGAGGGCTATTTGGGGTTGTTGTGGGGATAAGTCTCGAGGGCCAAATGGGTTTACAAGGAGTGTTCGGACATTATGAGGGTTATTGTGATAAATGCTTGTTTATATGAGACTTACGTAAAGATTGTGAATCTTGTCAAGATTAAGGACTTGAGGCCCATTACGTTGGTCACAAGCCTTCGCAATGTATTGGACACAATGTTATAAATTAATGTGTAAGCAGTAGTTAAATTTTGGACTTGGTTTTGATTGCTAACGAGATAATGGAGTATATGGAGAGGGAAATAAGGGGTAGTGTTAAAGTTTGATTTCAAAAAAGCCTACACTTAAGTAGAATAATTTGTATTTGGTAATTGAAAAAAATGCTTCTTAGACAATAAAGAAGTTGGATTTGGGGTTGTTTTAGCCCTGATAATATTTCAATTATCATCGGTTGGTGCCCGGGGGGTAATTTTAAAGCTTCTAGGGGTCTTAGGCTAGGGGACCTAATGCCCCACTTTTTATTTATGCTAGTAGCGATGCTTTACATTGAATAATGAACAAGGCAAGGTTGCACAGTGCAATGGAGGGGTTTAAAGTTGGTTATGGGGATGTAGAGGTGTGCCATTCGTAATTTTTGTTGATGATTCCCTATTTTTTTCTTCCCAGCTATCCTATTATTTTGTGAGGTGGCGGGGCTAAAAGGGAATTTGAGTAAAAGGTGAATGCGGGGATCAATATGGTGCCTTCTGATTTGGAGTTTTTGGCAACACAGATCGAGTTTGGTGTGGATTTTATATACTCTTTGAATACAAACTCTTCCATTGCTTGTCTCTTTGGATTCATATACTTTTGCCTTTTTGATTTTATCCTTTTAGAGAAATTTGTATAAAAGAAATATCTCAGGTTTAATCTCTTTGTAAGGGATTATTAATGGGGTTAATCTTTGTATGGGGGAATAATGTATAAGGAAATGGAATTTGATGAGTAAGTGGTTTTCTTGTAAGTTCTATTTTAATTTCTTGTGTGATGATCCTTCAATTCTCCTGCACCCTCTAAAGTGATACAAGCAACGTGCATTCGATAACATGTAAAAAACTATTTGCTTATTTAGTAGTTCATGAAGAGGTTAATACTTGGGACGCGTTTTAAAGGAGAAGACCTTTCACATATCCATCCCTTTCTTAGTGTTGTTTATGCAAGGCAGTGGTTATAAATATGAATTATTTGTTTTTACATTGTTTTTACTAGATTTTACGGATGAAAGTAGTTATGGAGTTTAAACTTGTGCGGCGCAATGGAGGGGTTTAAAGTTGGTTATGGGGATGTAGAGGTGTCCCATTTGTAATTTTAATATGGTGGGGATTGTTCTTTTCACAACACAATATTTACTTCTTTGGAGTTGAATGAATTGGGTTATGAGTCTTTCTTGTTTATGGAAAGTTGCGGTCTTGAAAACATTTTGGATAACATGGATGAATGCAATAACGATATATTTGAAGATAAATAAGATTGTATTGAGGGGTATGGGAAAGAATTAAATTCACTGGTTGTCTTTGGGATTTGATCTCACAATTGTTTTGAGCAGGTTCCTTTAAGTCTAATCTATTTTGAATTGAAGGTAGGTTGTCATAGAGTAGATGTTGATAATGGTAGTAGTTTTTGGCCGATTGCAGAAGGGTAGTATTGAACAAAAAAGTTTGTTGAATGGATTGTTAGCTCTTCCTTAATTTGCTTTTGGAACTTTACGTTTGATGGATTGTTATTCCTTTGCATTTGAATAATAAAAATTCTCCATTTCTAAAAGACCATTGCAAACGACAGAGAATATTTTGATAAATGCAAGTGTGATAAGTAAGAATCTAAGAAAGCAAGAAGAGATGCTAAGTTTAAGGGGTATTAGTCCTTGATGAAGAGCTTAAGGAAAGTTGAAAGCGATATTTTGAGAAGTTACTAAATGTGGATAATGGGAGTGGATTAATGTATTGGAGGTTAGAGTTGCTCTTAAAATCTATGAAAATAGGAGGGGAAGGGTTTTTGGATAAATGGTATTCTTATTAAGGTTTAGAAGTGCTTAGGGAGGAAGGAATGTCTTGGCTAACAAAATTGTTTAATAAAAATATAATGGCAATGGAGAAAGAGTGTTTTAGTACCTATTTAAAAAATAAAGGGTATATATAAAGTTTTTCAAATTATGGTAGAATTAATGAGTCATATAATTAATTTTTGGAAGCGAGTGAGTTAGCAGTGAGATTGGAAACAACAATATTTGATAATCAGTATGGGTTTATACTTGGAGGTCAATAAGGGAAGAAATCTATCGATTGAAGAAATTAATAGAATGGTATTAGAGAGGAAAATAAATATTTTCATTGGGGATTTGGAGAAGACGTACGCTGTATGATAAAGTAGCTAGTGATATAATATGGTGATTCTTAAGTAAAAAAGTAGCTAGTAGATACAATGGTGTGATTAATGATATATTTGATGGTGTCATGGCTATAATTAGAACAACATGAGAAAGTAGCGAGTTTTTAATTAAAGTAGGTCCGTCTCTTTTCTCTTGTCATGGATAAATTGATGGGACAAATCAATGAGGTGTTGTGATGTATTTTATTTGTAAATAATATCATTTTAGTGGGTGGAACTAAGACACGATTAATGATAGATTGTGAGTTTAAAGAGACCCTAAGAAATAAGATTTTTTTAGATAAGCACAGATAAATCAGGGTGTGTAGAGTGCAATTTTCGTAACAATAGAAAAACGAAAAGGGGTGATGTGAAACTGGGATCAAGAGATACTTTAAATTGAACATCTTCATTGTTTAGACTAATCATCCAAAGAGATGAAAATACGAGTGATGATGATACTCATATAATTGAAGAAGGTTGGATCCAGTAGAGAAGTGCTACTTGGCGTATTACGTGATAAATGCACACCTTCGAAAATAAGGGGACGTTTTAGAGGACAACTATTAGATCTCCCATGCTATATGGGAAATAGTTTTGGGAAACAAAGGAGTAACATGCTCATAAATGATTGTAGCAGAGATTGATGTCTGGTAAAACTCGAAAGTAGAAAATTAGAAATCAACATAACTCGTAAAAGATAAATTGAGAGGAATTCCTTTAAATTGTTTGGAAACATTAAAAACGTAAACTTAAAAACGATCGTAAAGAAGAGTGAATTTACTTAATATTGATGTTAGTAAAGGAAAGGTATAGGCAGACCTAATCTAATTGGTGAGAGATTGTAAAAAATGACATGATATAATGTGTTTTAATCGAGGACATTTCGCTTTACAAAACTAAATGAAAATTTTAATTCTTATAGACGACCCAAATAAGCGAGAAAAGTCCTTTTGTTGAGAAAATGGGTCTATGTCCCTTTTCGGGTTTTATCTCCAATGAAGTTGGTCCACTACACTTTACCTAGCTTTTGGAGTTTTGTGGATACTAGTAGCACACGTTTGACACCCATAATGTTTTTGTACTCACACTCTCAATAGTATTAGTTCAATTAGCCAATACATTGGGGTCATGTGATCATCAAATGTAGGAACTTCAACTGGTAAATCACCGTGAAGACTCTTTTAAAGGAGCCTCGAATCACTCCTCTCATCATCATCAGTTGAAATATTAAGAAATTTCAAGAGACACCGACATCGATCCACAAATGTCTGCAGTGTTTATAGCAAGATCCTTCCCTTCATGGGAGACCTCTGTGGGCAAATCATTCATGAGGTGTCCTTGAGAAAATCAAATGAAGCATGTCTGTTCTTCCAAAGGGATAATGATATACCTTAGGGTTGGCATATCTTGTTCGTTAAAAGCAACTGCTCTTTGTTGCTCATGGCGAGGTCGACGTGGCTCAAAGATGGCTGAATTGATGTTGGTTTGAGCAGCGATTGGTTTGAGGCGGGTTTTTATGAAAGGCGGTGGCACGAGGTTTGCGATGAATTAGGTAGATCTTGCTAAATTGTCCATAAAGTTGATGAGGGCTGCAAGGGTTTGTGACTTATAGCCATGAGGAGGCAGGGGCAATGATGTGGGATGCAGTGGTAAGGGGTAGAGATGGGGTGGCTCACGCTTGGTGGCGATGAAGCCATGAATCTCGCTCAAAGGAGACTCAACGCCTCCTTCATCATTGACATCCTCTTTTCCATTTCATCGTCGACATCCTCTTCTCCATTTTATTCACTTAAATGTTCTTCTTAAGTGCCATCGAGACCGTTATAACATATTTACACACAATAACAATCTACTCCATTGAGGGAACCTAAATCTGAACCTAGACCCGATACCCAATTTATGTATATAGTAGAACATTTGTGCATGACAAAACCTAAAAGAAGTTACGATTTTCAAATCTCTTTCATAATATCATTCATGAAAAATGTACTAAGTACATAGTAAGGGCGACAAGCCGTTTATAAAAAGTAGAGAGTGAAACGCACATACGGGGAATGTAGAGGCGTTTGGCAGCGCCGGCGAGGAGTGTTTTCAGGGATGTTGGATCGCTTGTGTTTTCAGGGAGATGACTTGTCTTGTTGGATCGCTTGTGATTTGTTCCTGTTTATAAAAATAAAAATACAAAATGAAATTAGGTTGAGCGGGGTAAATAAAAAAGAGAGAGTGTTTAATTAGAACCTTTATCTTTGAGGTAACGGTGGCAATCTACGCGAGTGAGTTGGTAAAGAGGCTTGTCGAGGATAGGGTTTCTTCGGCTTGTCAAGAATCGATGTTGGGGGATTTCAAACTTGAAATTGAGGGTGATTAGATCAATTCAATGGCTTGTCGAGGATATGGTTTCTTCGGCTTGTCAAGATGTTGGGGGATTTCAAACTTGAAATTGAGGGTAAAATCAATGGAATGGCTTTGATTTCAGAATTGACTTGAGAGAGTGAGTATTGAGTGAGTTTCTTTGGTTAGATAATTTGGGCGCAGATGTTTCTGGCTTTTTCCATCTATTGGGGGCTGCAACCCCAGGATGCCACGTACTCTCTCGCATTTTTATTACCATTTTGTCCTCCCATACATCTACTTTTCTTACCCTCCTCAATTAACAAATTCTTTATTCAATTACTACACAAGTGCAATAAAGTAATAAATCTCACTAACTTGTCCCATGTTGTATAAGTCTTTACTTGTACTTGTCTTTTTATGTTTTAATTATTTTTGACACCGCATCATGAAAATCAACTTACACGCATTCATTTTGGAGAAATTCAATTGATATCAGTTACCCACTTTCATTCATTTTAATGTTCGCGAACAGTGATATCGTTGTTTGATATCAAAAATTTGAGTTCTTAATTTGATTGTTTTGTAAAAATTTGACTTCTTAATTTGATATCAACAACGATATCACTGTTCTAAAAAATGCGGGGCGTGGAGACGAAATCTTAAGTCTTAGAACCCTAGGCGGGCGTTAAGCGTAAAAATGCGTGAAAAGACGTGTTGGCCTTCTTAATATATTTTAATATTCTTTAATCATAACAAGGTTATTAAAATACTAAAATTGAACATGTCATAAAAATATGTCTGAATATATACAAATTAAAATACTATTTGATTATTTTGAATGAGATAATGGTCCGGTTAGTAAAAAAAATCATTAAAAGGCGATATCGTTTCACTAAAGCCTAGGCGTCCCTAGGCAGAGCTTAGGCGAATTTTTTAGAACAGTATTATCGACTAATTTAAATTTATATGACCATCTCTTTAAGTTCTCTTGTATTTTTAATTGGCTGGATTACAAGTAGTAATATGCATCTGTAGGACATTGCTTAAGTTGAGGTGTCTATATATGTTCTTTTAGGAATTTGGGAAACTTCAAACAATGGATATACTATTGAAGCGCTTGCGGGTAGAAAATCACCGTCTTCTTTTGTTTGCGCAAATGACCAAAATGTTGAATATTCTTGAGGTACCTCTCTCTCTCTCTCTCTCTCTCTTTAAAAATTTATTGATAGTGTAACATGTCCTTGTGAAATTTTATAATGAGAGTGATTTGAGAGCAATCTTACATTAAAGAGCTTCACAAAGCATTTTCAATAGCGTCGTGGGAGCTTATTTTCTTGAGTCAAGATTGTGGCTAATGGCCAATTACTTTTGGCACTCAAATAGGGGATAGTTTTCATTTCTTCTTCTTCATCTTTTTCCCTTTTCTACTGTCTACCTTTTCGGTCAACAGACAGTCAGATTTAAACCATGTTTACATGTTCTATATAATGACATGGAGTTAAAAAAAAGTTATAGTTTGCATGAGAGGTTAATTTTAGCCGACGGTAATGAAATTTAATATTTAAAAGAATAATATTTTTTCCTATTTGATATGGGAATTTACTTATTGAAATTTGAGGGACCTTAAAATGGATTGATGTGGTGCCCGAGGTTCATCAGTTATTTTACGTATCAATTGAGTCTACAAATTTTGGACTTTGGATTTTTTTAAGTTGAATAAAAAGAAATTTGTGTGATTAAACGACAAATTCTTGTTGAAAAGGCAAGGATCCAATTTTCAAACCTAATTTCAAATTATTGTATTTCCTAAGTAAAAAATAATACTTAACTTCTCATTTGATTGATAATTTTTTTGTTTGGAGTCACTACACCAAAATGGTCAGATTGTAACCTTTCAGCCGGCCACCCTTGTCAAGGTCATTGACCGTGACAAAAAACACGTGTTTTGTGTCACGGTCATTGACCTTGACACGACCGTGACAAGTCCGTGACAAATTTACTTGTCACGGTCAATGACCTTGACACGACCGTGACAATGTTTGCAGCAAAAACCATTTTCCCCTTCTTTTTTCCCTCCCTCCGTTCCCTCCCTCTCTCTCTCTCTCTCGACGCTGCTCTCTCTCTCTCTCTCTACTTTCAGGTTTAATTATCTCTCTCTCTCTCTCTTCCATTTATATATATGTTTGTGTGTGTATATATGTGTGTATGTGTGTATATATGTGCATGTGTGTGTGCGTGTGTGGGGGGTGGGGCAAGGTGGGGGTAGGGGGTGGGGCAGGGTGGGGGGTAGGGGTGGGGCAGGGGGTTAAAAATGTAAATAAATAAGTAATATTCTATAAATTTCCAAAAATAATATCCAAAATTGTAAATGTAAATAATATCCAAAAATAATATCCAAAAATGTAAATGTAAATAATATCCAAAAATATTGGATAACAATTTATTTTCATTCAAAATAAATAAGTAATTTTCTACAAATTTCATAAAAAATGAAGGCCGGCTTAATATGTGATTTAAGTGTGAAATAATCGCTATATACTTATACTAATGGAGAAAAAAATCATATATGGCGTTTTTTGTTGACTTTATATGGTGAAATAATCACATGACTTTATATCCATCAAATAAAAGCATGAAAACTAAAAAATTACAATAAGGGTTAAAATGGCATCCGAAGTTGCTAAAAGCATGAAAAATAAAATATTTTTTAAGATTTGTGGTGAATAACTAAATTTAAAAAAAGTATTACTTTAGTCATTAAATTATTTTTTGAATTCGGGCGATGCGCATAAATTTGTAGTAATTGTCTTATAATAAAGATCATTTAGTCTATGTTGTTGAAAAATTTGATCAAATTGGTGAGTCCTTCATATTTTAAAAATGTTGTTTTTATTCCTATTTAACTTTTCTTTCTATACACCCTTAATTATATTTAAAGTTTAATAAAATAGGAGTTATAGAAAGAAAAGAGGGGTTTAAATAAAAACACTTTTTTTAAATTTTAGGTTCTGGTGCATAATCTTACTTTGTCACAATTAATTTATATGCCTCAAAGTTATTTTATCACTCTTAGTTTAGAATTGTGATAATACTTTATGAACAACAACTTTAGGTTGATTATTTTAGAACTTAAACTTCAAGATACAAAAAATAATTCTATAGAGATATCTTAACAAAACACATATCTAACATTGAATATGATTTATAAAAAGCACAAAACAATAGTAGAAATTTAATACATGAAATTAACATTGAGATTATTTTAAATAGACAGTCACTACTGTGTGTGTGTGTGTGTGTGTGTGGTGAGTGGGGGTGGTGGTGTGTGTGTATGTGGTGAGCGGGGGTGTGGAGGGAGGTGGGAGGTGTGTGTATGTGGTGAGTGGGGGGTGTGGAGGGAGGTGTGTGTGTGTGTGTGTGTGTGTGTGTGTGTGTGTATGTGTATATTTGAATTAACCCATGAATTTGTATTTTTGTATTTGAATTAATCCATGAATTTATTTTTTTATTTGAATTAACCCATGAATTTATTTTTGTATTTGAATTAACCCATTATATGGAAACATACTTGAAATTAAATATAGTGCGCATAGATACTAGCCTTCTAGTTCTTATGCGTACGCATTCAATAGCGCTTAGACCCGTTCGAGAGTCATTACCCCTGTAATGAGATCTCTCGAATTGTCCCGTTTGGACAGTTTGAGACTGTATAATTTCTGTATAATATTCTTATTGGCTTAAAGTTGTTACTTTTGGAGGAAGTTCTGCAGTCGTATCTTAATGTTCTCTGGGTACATACTAGATTGACAAGTGTGACTGTTATTTCAATTGACCAATTGAAATAACACTCACACCTGCCAATCTACGTTGTGTACTTGGAGAACTAAGGGGATATGCTGTCGAATTTTTTTCAAATCGTAACAATGTGCATGAGCTGTTAAGTATATTACAGAAAAATGCAGTCTTGAATGGGATAGGACCACTTACCCTTTAATAGGATAATTAAATGATGGGATAATTAAATAAAACATACTATAAATCTAAGTTTTGTTTACCTTTAATAGGTGTTTAGTTGTGGTAGCTGTGATGGGATATCTGAAATACAAAGAGTGGATGGGTGAGACTAATAGAATGGGGGATGTGTTTCGCAGAGGTGCTAACGAATTTGTGAAATATGCAAAGAGATGTCGTAATGATGAAGAGTTTTCGTGTCCGTGTGCTAGGTGTAATAATGGTAAGGTGTTTGAGTGGAAAACAGTTGAACTACATTTGTTAAGATCGAGTATGCAAGATAGTTATCGATTTTGGAGTTTTCACGGTGAATTGAAAGTTCCTTTTGTCCCCGACCAACCTTCACAACAACCTTCAACAAGTAGAATAGATGTAGAAGGGGACGACGTAGATCATAATATGTTAGAGGATTCAGTTGATGATGCGTACGGAGTTTATGAAGCTGAGGAGAATGAGGTTACTGATGATGTAGAAGATTCGAGTGCTCGTGAAGATAACACGATAAAACTTGACGATGACTACCAAAGTTTAAAATTTAAGGCGACCCAACTGTTATACTCTGGCTGTGAGAAAGATCAAACAAGTTTACATGCCATGGTTGGTTCGCACAGTTTGAAGACGTAGTACGGCTTGTCTGGCAATAGCGTGACGGGAATTCTGAAATGGGTGAAGGGCTTATAACCCAAGGTGAATACACTTCCAAATAGCTATCCTGTTATGAAGAACAGTTTGAAAGGTTTGGGAATGAAGTATAAATCGATTCATGCTTGTGTGTATGGCTGTATACTATACCGAAAGGAGTATGAAAATCTCGATCGTTGTCCGGTATGCGATGAACCTAGATATGTCCAATCTACTAGTAAGGAAGGCACAAGTACAAATGTACAGAACTCGGGAATTTCATACAAGGCTCTTACTTTCTTTCGAGCGAGCGCAAAAGATAAAAACCTCGTTGAAGCTGAAATGACTTACGATGGTGTAATCCAAAATATATTTGAATTGGATTATATAAGCTTCAAAGAGGTTGTATTTTACTGTGAATGGGTAAGAGATGAGGATAAAAATGCTTGTAAAGTTGATCATGTCACCAATTTGATCATGGTTGACTTGTCCAAGTTGAAGAGCAACGACCACGTGAGCGATGAGCCGTTTGTTTGTGCATTTCAAAAGGTTAAGCAAGTGTTTTACTCGGAGTATATCAACAACGAGTCATGGTCAATTGTCCAACACGCGCCAAGGCGTCTAAATAGTAGTGTGGATGACTTGGTTGCTCCTACCGAATATCAATCCATTTTTTATGATAACCCGAATTTGAAACAATTTTTCAATTTGTAATAAATATTTCAATTTGTACCGAAACATCCATTTTTAATGCTTTTAATTGATCTGCACTTTATCATATTCACTCTTGTGTAGTGTGCGTGTGTGGAGAGGAGATTAATACATAAATATTCCAACTACATCTAAGTTTTGTTTATACTAATCCATGAATATACGCTTCTTACCTTTAATAGGTGATTAGTACATAGTTATTTGGGGTGTCCTATTTATGTAGAGGAGACTGAATCTCTTCGTCTATCCGAACACTAAGAAATGCCATAATCCTATGGAGCGATGCTCTGCGAATTCCTCCCAACCGTTATGTAGCCAAACATCACCAGTTGAAGTTGTCAATTCCACTTTCCATACCCCACCACTTGGAACTTCTAGCAAAACATGGGAGACCATTGAAAGGTGGAATTGACAACTTCAACTGCTGATTTTTGGCTACACAACGGTTGGAAGGAATTTGCAACGCATAACTCCATAGGATTATGGTCTTTCTTAGTGTTTAGATATGAAGAGAATTATATTTGACACGATTGCCCGGGGTACATTAGTTGGAAGGCGGTGCCATATGAGCTCAAGTTAGTTGTTTGAGTGACACTACAGGTATGTATTTATATTTATATCTCAATTTCGATTTCGATTTCAATTACGATTTATATTTATCTATATTTGAGGGGCGGATACTAATTTTACTTTATTTCAATTCAGGGGACAGGGAGTGGCCCTAAGGGTAGGCCACATATGCTCTATACTTATGTGGCTATTCGGACGAGAAGGGAAGGATAAGGAGGTGTCCCCGAGCGTCGCGGTACAAAATCTCTTTTCCATGCAAATAGTTTGTAGATTTGAGATAATTGATGGTGATGTTGTTTCTTCTTAAATAGTTTCTATTTTGAATATATATTTTCATTATCTTTAGTTTGTTTGGATATATGATGTTTGGAACAGGTACAACGTTGCTATAACAGGTACAAATATACTGCTGGGCAGTGGCAGTGGCCATAATGCCCAGCAGATTTTTTTTAAATTCTGCCCAGAATTGTCACGGTCAATGACCGTGACAATTTTTTTAAAAGGGGTCACAGCTTAGTCACGGTTTATAACCTTGACAAACGTGTCACAGTCATTGACCGCGACACGACCGTGACACAAAACGTGAGTTTTGTGTCAAGGTCAATGACCGTGACACGACCGTGACAAAAAAAGTTGTCTCGCCTCGAAATGTCACGGTCATTGACCTTGACAAGTTGGATTTGTCAAGGTCAATGACCTTGACAATTCGACAGATTTGGTGTAGTGAGTTTACTTTGTTGGTTAAATTTGAGGAATATTAAAATGGCTTGATATGCTTTCCAAAGTTCTTCAGTAATTATATGTATCACTTCATTCAACAAATTTGCACATTGAATTTTTTATTAAAGTATCCTTGTGTATTTATTTTATATAACACCCATTACTTGGATCATTAATTTGCAATGATAATAATTGTTTCAAATTTCAACATATCAAGTTTACTCAACAAGAGATAATGAGCTCAAGCCTTGTAAATAACAAGTAAGAACAAGCCTGGACGACCGTAGAATAACAGCCATTCACATCTCAATTTTTAGATTTTTTCTGTGATTTTTTTTTGTTAGGAATTTCCTCTTGGAGCTAACTTTCTCAATTATTTGCAGGATTATATGAATTATTAGAAATACAAAATCTAAGGTTTGATTAATCCTCCACCATAATGGATCGTTGAGACATGGTCAGGGACTTTCAGCATCGATAAGGGTTTAATTGATTCCTATAGTCACCATTTAGTTCTGGCTAAAAATATTTTGGGTAATTTCACCTTGTGGTCCCTGTTTGTTGTGTCGTACATCACTTTGGGTGTCAAAGTTTTATCGTATTATCACATAGGGTACCATTTTCCCTTTTGTGATACGTTTGTAAAGAAAAAGGTGTCCCCAAAAGTGTAAAAATGTCTCAAAGAGTGAAATTGGTACCGAAGAAATAGTCAGCATAACAAACAGGGACCAAAGGGGAAATGACCTAAGTATTTTTCACCGAGGTGAAAAGTAAAATGGTGAAATGTATTTTACCCTACTCGGTGTTAAATTTTATCTTCTATTTTGTTCAAAATCACATAATTATAATGGTTATTTTATGAATAAACATCTTAACTCCCACTGTGGAAATACTTTTCACCATTTTAATTGGGTGGATTTTTTTTTACCCGAACCAAACAGGGCCTCAGAAATTCATTTTTTTACTTACTCCTCGAGATATTTCACAGATGCCCCTTCCATTTTCATTAATTAGAGTTACTCCTTGCATGTGCATCAACCCACTTGCACCAAATGCATTATCTTTAAGAAGCGGGGGGTGGGGGTGGAGTGTATTTCTAAATATCGAATATCGAATTACCTCTAAATATTGACTTATCTCAGGGGGTAAGGTAAAAAAAAGCTCTTTTTCTTTTTCTGAATATCTGAGTTAAATCATGCAAGTGGCGGGACCAAAAAATAATTTATTGTCTTGTAGGAGCGCTTTGTGTTCTTGTTGAGTACAAGAGCTGGTGGGCTGGGTATTCAACTTGACAGCCGTTGACACTATTATATATTACGAATAGGATTGAAATCTTACCTTGGATTTAGAGGCTACGGATAGAGCTCATCTGTTCGGTCAGACTAAGGATGTTAGTTTCATCCTGATTAGTTATATTACATGCCCTTTTATTGGATATATATAGTCAACATACCGCATTTAACATACATAAAAAATAAACCCCAATATACGGTGGGGGTTAAATAAATGCATTTTTTGATGAAATTTGGTGGAGATGATCCGAGGAGATCGTCTTTACCAAAATTCTTTAGAAAATTTTGAACCTTATATTGAGAATATATAGACGCACATATGAACCTTAATTTTGTGTACATGGAATTTTGGAAATCTTTAATATGTTTATGCGGCAACTAGCTTATTAATTCTAATTGTGTTTTTTGCAAATCTTTCTAATTTCACTTAAATGTCTTCAGTAATTTATGGTTTATTAAATCTGTTTTATCTGCCCTAACTCCATTATGAAATTTTTTATTGGTTCCATAACATTTCTTTTTATATGATTTTGCATCTCATTGGTTTCGGATCTATTATAATTACCCCCAAGCCGAAAAATAAAATACTTGAGAAAAAGGTTTCTTTGACATTGCCCCTTGAGATAAGTGCATAATTAGAGTTACCCCTAAATGTTCAAAAATTAGAGTTACTCCCTCCCTCCGCCTGTGCATCAACCCACTTGTACCTTATGCATTGTCTGTTGCAGGGGGGAGCTTAGGCAATTACCTCGGGGGGTAAACTTAAAAAACCCTAAGAAAATAGTGGAAAGAAGTGAAAATACTATATGTGTTACTCTTTATTCTAAGGGTCCATTTGATAGAAAACTGGAAAAATGCAAATGATTCAAGGGCATTTGATTCCAGGGCAAATAATTTCAAGGCAAATGAATATTTTCCAACTTGTGTCTGTTTGATACAAGTTGAAAAATCATCAATTTTCCACATTTTCTATCAAACGCAAAAGTGGAAAATAGATATAAATGTGAAAAATTTGTTTACGGTATATATATATATATATATATATATATATATATATATATATATATATATATATATTATTAAATGTACAAAATTTGTGAATATATATTCCATTATATACCGAATATACTAAATATATATATTATTTACAGAATATATACATATATATATAATATATATTTATATATATATACAGAATATTATATTATGTATATATGTAAATATATATTCTATATATATGTATATATTCTGTAAATAATATATATTCAGTATATATATAAAATATATGTGCGTGTGTGTGTATTTATTCTGTAAATAATATATACTTAGTATATATATAATATATATTATATATACGAAATAAATGTATTATTTTTAAAAAACTAAACGAAATATATGAAATATATTAATCGTACGAAATATATGAGTATATGGAATATATTAAATGTACGAAATATATAAATATAAGGAATACATTAAATATATGAAATGTACAAAATATACGAAATGTAAATATATATTAAAATATATGAATTATATAAATGATATAAATGTACAAAATATATAAATGTATGAAATATATTGCGTATATGAAATATACGCAATATACATATATGTGCTAAAATATATAAAATATAGAATATATATATATATTAAAATATCTGTATTTACATATTTATTAACAATATATGTTTATATATTTATGAAATATATAGAGTTTTAAAAAAAATGGTTTTGAGTGATTTGTCACCCGAAGAATTGAATTCCACCCTAAGGTGGCAAATTATGCTTAAAGGGTGTTGTACATAGAAAATAAATTCCAATGCAAATTAAGGTTATCAAACCGGGAAAAGACCAGAATTTTCCAACTTTTATGAATTTGCCTTGGAATTGGAAGGCTATCAAACGGACCCTAAATTCTAAAGGGTGTTTTTTCCTTCACGACTTAGGTTACTGTCTATTGGTTAATTTGTAAAAAGATGGTGGAAGAGAAGATTTTACCGAGGACTTGTAAGAAAAGCACAGTGCAACAGCTTGTTATGACTGGTGGTCATGTACTGGGTGATCTTTTGGCTCTGAAGGATGATATTTCCAACGGGAGAAAAAACTAAAAGAAATTCTAGCACAGGTGAGATCCCAATCTTGTTAATTTTATTTAATTATTTATTTTTAAATACCCATTTTTTCTTCTTCTTTGAATCATTTGCAAAATTGTTGATATTTTATGCCTTTTCCCCTTAGCAGGCACGGGATGGAAAAAAGAAAAAAAGTGGAACAATGGGTATACGGATAGATGCTGAAGGTGATGCATATTTGGAAGATCTTATCAATTCCGAACCTCGGGTAATTCAAGCCCTCCCTGGATCACGAGAAACCAAAGTCTAATAATAAAAATGATAAACAAATCTAAGTGACATTGTGAGCTCGCTTGTTCGTTTAGACCAATTTTCAAATTTTATGCTAGTTTTAATTGCAAACCATTGGATTTTTTTTTACACATTCAAACAAATATTCCATTTCACTCTAATCACTATTTTAATGTTCCAACGGAATGATCTGGACCATTGCAATAGGAAAGAAAAGATCCCTAAATCTGATGACCTTGACTGGATCTTATTCATGGTTAGGCTTGTGGTTAGAACCTCTCTCTTGAATCTAGGAAAACATTTGAGACAAAAAGCAAAAGATGCCCTGTACCACATTGTTACTGTTACTAAATGGTTTGAGGAGTATGAGTTTTAATGTACTCCATTATTCTAATATTTGGGTTGCTCTCCGGGTACCGTATTCAATGTGACAAGAAAGTTACTATATGTAGTATATACCCATCGGAGCAAGAGACATTGTAGTGCTTAGGATGTGTTATGGCCAATATACTAGTTGCCAAAAGTTATTGTTGCTCCCCCAAATGTTTTTCGGATGCATGTCAGCACCAGTGCGTTCTTCGTGAGCAGGTAACCAGTGCTGTAAGTGAAAACGAAAATGAGAAAGAAGAATTATTTGGGCACTTAAGTAACGCAAATACTGTTGTAGGTGGTTCACAATCAACCCCTAACCTGTCAAATGGAGCAACAGCACCTCTATATCTTGCAACGGTTGCACAAAGGAGGGGCGATGAAACCTGGTTGGAAGTCGGTCGCTCTAGAACTTATACGCCAACAATTGATGATATCGTCCATGTCCTCAAGTTTGAATATGTTGTGGTAGATGTAGAAACCAAACAACCTGTGGGACATGCCAACACATTATTGATGTCCAGTGAGATTCCAGCTTCGTCTCCTAGTCCAGATTGCTTGATTTTAGTCAGCAGAGTTGACGTAACGGGGCATTTGGATTTATATGGTAATGATTCGTCCGAAGGGACTTGTATTATGCTCAACATCTTATCCGATGCTTGTGCTACAAGTGAATTATACATTTATGGGCCTTCTTGGGCTCTTTCTTGGTCTTACCGCAGGCAGAATTTGCTTCGTATAATAGTCGGTTACCGTACGGATATTGTTCGTCTTCAAGAGGTATGTAAGTGCACTAAAAAAATGTTATTTGATAATTAATAAAAGGGTTTCTATATATAAATTAGAAATGTTTTAAAAACTGGATCTAGCTGAAGTTAAACTCGTACTGTTGAAAGTGCCTTACTCAACTGAAGTGTATGTTTAAAAATGTAACGTATTTGTATTGGTCGGCGTGGTTGAAGCCCCTTTGATCTCGGGTAAGAAATACTCCCTTGTGAATTTAGCCCTGTTCCTTGAAACTTTGATGTGTATAATGTAGAATATTTAATCCTCCTTGAAGATCAAAACAACCATTCTTTCGAAAAAGCTTATTTTTGAAGTTGACATCCATTTGTTCTGGATTAAACATATCATAAATGTCGAGGCCTTGTTTGATTCTAGTTTTAACATGTGCATTTTGTGTTTCATTATTATTACTTTTTTTTCTTGTTGACACAAAAACATATTTAGAAGTTTGATGCATTATTGAGATCCCCTATCAATTGTATAATCTATTTATTTAACTATCTTTGCAGAGAATTTGAATTATGTTACCCTTCAGTATATTAATAAGATATAGGCAATACATTTCTATTGTTATGCATTCAAGCTATTATATAATTGTACTTTTTTTTATTGCGTGTGTGTGGAGGGGTGGGGGAAGTTAAATTAGTGATTCCACCTCACTTATACACTATGGAAATCTACAATAGAAATTTATGTTGCTTATTATTTCCCATCCTATTGTTACTTGAACTACTAAATTTATGTATAGTTCTAGCCAGTCATCTAGCTAATGGATTTGGTCAATGGTATTTTGACAAACTCACACAACACAATTACTTTAATCCATCAAGACAAGACCTTAAATCCGAGATTATAAGCAAACCCAAGTACACACTACAAAAGGGCCTAGATTTTGAAGCGGTACATGGTCAATGCTATTGCTAAAGCAGCTTTGGCTCTTTCCAGAGCAGGTCCTGTTGTTGGGAATATCCATGTGCCACCATCTGCATAATGCTTTGTTGAAAGCAAAATATTTCTTTTCCAATAGATATAAACAATGATTATGAGATTGGGCATTCCTTTAAACACTTGGTTGATAATATTTGTAACTTGCTTTCATCAGGTTCAAAGTGATCATTTTGAGGAGTTTTTTGCCCTTGAACTCGACAAACATGTCTATCATGCTCTATTTAAAAGAAAAACCGCAGAGGTTGGTTAATAAGTGCACACCATAACATTTCTGTTACTTAAAACCACGTTATGTTACCACTAATCGATGTTATGTGCTGGTATTCATTTGCAATATCAATACCATTGATGGTTGTGCTACATTTTTTTGCAAGGATAGTTTTTCACATGTACAAAAATATGAGGTGTGGAGGTCTCGCCAACATATGTGATATAATTAACAATCCATCATTTAGTAATTTAACTTTACATGCTGGTGTGCAGGTTGAGTTTAACAACTGATGCTTTGGTCCCAAGTGCTCAGAAGAGAAGTGCTTTGATTATGGTACCTTACCTAAATTGTCTCTACTTGGTTTTGCATAACCTTATAGGGTTTATGTTGGCTTGCCAGTTTTGATCAAAAAGTAACTTTAATTTTTTAATAGGACAATGTTGCACTTATCGTGGTTCTAGAAGCAAAGTTCAGTAACTAGGGAGGGGGTCGATAATCCTGGGAAACACCAAGTTGTTTGTGTGGTAAGGAATTATTGGTATTTTTTTTCCATGTTGTAATTATTCTACTCTTGGTCTCTTTGGCAATAACTCTTTTAAAACATTGGAGTGTCATTTCATAACCGTGCACTGAACTTCTATGTTATTTCATTGTTCTTTTGGTTTGTTTAATCTTAGGCAAATACACATGTAAACATCCAACAAGAATTAAAGGATGTCAAGCTTTGGCAGGTTCTTCTCCAAATACCCTCTCTTAGTTTTGATATGTTGGCTTTTATTTGTATTCTCCCTTTTTTTTCTTCTTAAAAATATGAATGTTCCATTGCGTTTGTCTATTATTTTAGGTCACACATTATTGAAAGGACTAAAAAATATAGATGCTAGTGCAGACATCCCAATGTTGGTGTTTTTAATTCAGATCCTGGAAGGTGTGTCGTCAATTTATATTATTAAATAAATGTTCATTTCTAAAGCTGGATAAATAATTAACAACTAATTAACAACGAGAAATTTTGCAAGTTTTTGTTTATGCGATAGTTCGATGGCGCCATTTTGTACTCTTGATTGTGAAAAGGGTACAATTAATTGATTCTGTTACTCATAATTGATTTATAAAACGGATTAATTTTGTGGATGAACTTATTAATATGCTATATAGCAAGCAAATGTTGATAATTTTCACCATTGATTTATTCTTCGATGTTATGTTTTATTTCTTAAACTTTGAAATTCATGTATGGTAATATATTACTACAATCTATAAAATAAGAAAATCGTACTCAAATTACCTATCCATTCAGTGAACCATTCAAAGTGTGGATGAGATTTGGAGGAACAATGAGGCAATTAATTAGTGGGTCCATACTCCTCATTTTTCTATGCAAATGCTACATTTTTTGTTATATGTGGATAATACAGTTTACACTTGCATTCTCTTTATGTTGTAATTATTTATTTTCTCCTCTCTCGCTCTCTCAAATTCATGTACTTTCATTTATATCTCTCTCCCTTATTCATAACGCCTTTGTATTCAGTCGTTTCCTTTCTCCCCCTCTATCTCTTCTCTTCAGACCTCTCCATCTCTCTATCTTTCTCCTCCTTTGCAACTTTCTATATGTTTTCGTGAGCACAAAATCATGAAATGGAAAGTCCAGTCATATCTATCTCATTTGATAAATTGATTCAAGTAAAAATATGCCACAACAAATTGAAATTAGACCGTTCATCTCTCTCAATTTCTCCGCATTGGTTTGTTGGTTTAATTATTTTGTTTTTCCCTAGAGAACAAGTCTTTTGTGAACATTACTCCCTTTAAGTGTTATTTGTTACTTCCTTCACATAGGTTCTTACTACATCCCAATCATCAGTGAAATGGCTTCGAAATGGAACAGTGTATGTTGATTGGGATTTATATTCACAATTCAAGTGAGGAGTTTGCCACTAACATCTCTCTAGTTTTGGCAGGTTCTCCTTCTTAATTTAATAATCTGATATGCTCACGTGTTTTTAAAATACAAAAGGCTGAATTTGTTATGGGTATTTTGATATCTTAGATAACATAGATGATATAGTTTTCTAAATTAGTTCTTTCATTATTTAGCTTTGGCTGTTGTAAATTAGCAGCACTTAGTTTTTGGTTTTTTTGTAGTAGTCATGAAGAAAATACAGGAGATTTTATCACGAGTGGTAAATTTGTCCCCAAACTTTTAAGGTCATTTGCTATTTAGTTTGTCATTTTTCTATATTTAATTTATGTAACTCTCATGACTTGACATTTCTTTTAATCTTGATTGTTGAATGTGGTTACTTTTAATGTCGCTAATGATTTTTACAATTGATATAGAATTGCTAATGGTGATTTAAATATGGAAAATGGCAACTCATACGTGGCTTTATTAAATTTGGCATGAAATTATTTTTACAAAGGTAGACATGTTTTAGTAATCTTTATTCCACATGCCCCAATTAGAAGCATAATAAAGGATTTTGCACAGATTTTTTTAAGACTCCTTGGTTATTATATATTTACAAGCCACCATTCACAAATCTATACGTATGCTATCAAATATATATATATATATATATATATATATATATATATATATATATATGCTATCACCAAATGTGTTATGCTTACAGGGGAAAATATTTACTTGAGATTGGTATATACTTGTTTACTACTAGAATGAATAATGTGTTGGTGTTAGTAATCAACTTATGAGTAGCTCTGAGTGTTATTTTTTGTTTGTTTTGGAACGTAGACACAATACAATTTCCATTTAGTTGTTTGGGTATGTTGTAACTGAGTTCTTTGTGATGGAATATGGATAAAAGTTACGCAATTATTCGTGTTACGAGAGTGAGTGTATATATTTCCAACTATTTCTAATAACACCATATTGTATGACCCTCTACTACAAGAGTAAATTCGTATTTTTTTCAAATATGTTTTTTTATTTCTTATTTTGACCATTAACTTATATATAAAAATAAGCGTGTGTATGTGTGTTCTGTGTGCATTGGTCTTTTTGTGCGGTTAACGTGGGTGTGCTATAAATTTGATTGTATGTTTTATTATTTTGTGAACTCAAAAGATGGAGTTTTTTGAAGGGATGGATATTTATGGGTGGAGCTAAAGGCACCTTCAAAATTTATACCCGGCAACACTTCACAATATTTTTAAACACATTATACAATCACTTTAAAGCATACAGTGGTGCCGAGTATAAATTTTGGTGGTGCATTCAGCACCACCCGATAGTTATATCTCATTTTTGGGAGATAAATAATAAATTCCACATGCTTTGTCATGTGTACAGTTTGTCCCTTCCAATGGTATCTACCTGACTCCCTCTTCTACTTTTCATAGTTTAGCTCAATTATTTTGATATAAATTAAAAAAAAATTACTATGAAGCCACACTAAACTTTGTGTTTTTATGAAGAAGTAATTTTCCCATTTTTTGAAATGCGTGCTTTGTAGTTGAGATAAACAATGAAATTTTGTTCGGCCAAAGCATAGCTGTGTAATAGGTACGATGTAACTAGCATAACCCTCGGTAATGGGGTTTGAGCTTTTGTTGTTAGAATGAGTGTTGAAATTGTTGATTTAATTTGTATTCTATAAACCCAATTGGGTCTGAAATATGTATTTTTCTCATCTTTCTTTGTTAGTGAGAAAATTGAGATTGTAATTAAGGTCCTGATAGTGATTCTCACTTTTTTGTTTGCTTTTACTTATCTCCCATTTTGTAGTGTTGTGCACCTTTAATATGCAGTGGTAGTATTAGTTATGATGTATTCATTTCAAGTTATTATGTGTCAGATGTCTCAACCCGACAACTATTTATCTCAGATGTCTCAGCCCCTCGCAGAAGTGTATCTCAGATCTCTCAGCCCCTCGCATTTATCTCAGATCTCTCATTTTTTACCTCCGATGAAAAACTCGGGTCTATATCTCAGATCTTCAAATATGGCTGGAGACGATATTATAGAGTGAGTTCTTAGAATGATTGGTAGTATAACAAACCGTTGCTGGCATATAGATGGAAAATTAGTGGAGGAGAATGAGATAATATTATCCATCACTTTTCCTTTTCTATATCACCAATTTTTCACTAAAAACAATAATTAATCCCAACCTCTTTATGGTTGATACTGAAATTCCATAATATGGTTCATATCAGTACATGTTAGGACAATGAATGACAAAAGCACATGTAATTGCACAATTTCGAGGCATTAAAGATGAACCACTCCTTTCGCGTTCCATGTGTTTATGAATAAGAGACTTATCGTATCAGTCTGCTATATGTGAGCTTTGTCTACACTAATAGCACCCTAGTAACAAAATTTTTGAAGTACATTGATTGATCTTAATATTTCATCAAGTTTGAAAGATGAGTTTGGAACCGAAAATCGATCCAAACCAACTCAGGTTTGGTTCGTTTCGGTTCTACATAATCCTTATTTCGGTTCCGGTTCCAAAAAATTTTAATCGACCAATCCCGATTCGGTTCCCAGGTTAGTAGCGAAACCAAACCAAACTGAATCTTGTGCACCCCTAATTTGAGATATGCTAGATAAACAATGCAATTTTGTTCAGCCAAAGCATAATTGTGTAATAGGCATGCCATGTAATTAGCATAACCCTCGGTAATTGGGTTTTAGCTTTTGTTTATTGTGTTATAATGGGTGTTAAAATTGGTGATTTAATTTGTATTCTACAAACCCAACTAGGTCTGAAATATGTATGCATCTTTCTTTGTTAGTGAGAAAATTTAGATTGCAATTGAGGTCTTGATAGTAATTGGCACCTTTTTGTTTGCTTTTACTTATCTACTATTTTGTAGTTTTGTCCATCTTTAATCTGCAGTGGTGGTATTAGTTGTGATGTATTCATTGTAAATTCTTATGCATTTTTTTTCCATTTTTTTCTTACGATTATGCCATTGCATCAGCATCTGCTAAATGGTATGTTTTCTTTTAGTGTGTGGGCTGTTATTTGCCACTTAGATAAATAAATAAATTTGTTTTTAATACTTTTTGTACATCATATATTTCAAACTCTTATAGACTTAATACTATTCCCTCCGTCCCAAATTAAAGTCCATGTCTTTATTTTGTTTAGATTAAGGATACACTCGATCAACGGTCAAGATTAACTCTAGTTCACTATTATAGAACTTGGTTTGTTGATGATGTCCAAAAATGAAAAGTAGACCCTTAATTTGGGACAACTCATAAGGAATAGTCGACTCTTAATTTGGGACGGAGGAAGTATATTTCTTAGTTGATGGACTTGTTAAGTATGACTATATTGGTATGGTAATGTCAACACTCAAAACATTCTTTATTTCCTATTGAATGTTATTTCACTCTTGAAGTGAATATGAAAGAAAGAACAAGTATGCGTTATTTATTAACATATTCCCAAGTTTGGGTATGACTTGAATTGAATCATATAAAGGATATTTATATTCAAGACATGCACAATAATTTATTGGACTGTATAATGAAAGTCTGTTTATTAATTATTCTTCGATTTTTCCTTTATCAACAAGTTTCATGTTTAAGCTTTAATATCTTTATCGTTAGAAGGAGATTCATAGAACAACTAATTTAGCAAACATCCCATCTAAAAAAACATTGTTGTTGAATGTACAATATATGTTACCAATGCTACTAAATGCAAAATTTTAGGCTTACAGCAGCGCAATACTGCAACGAACTTGCTTATAGCAAACATGAAATTTTCGTTATTAAGGTTGCAATGTATTCTTGTTTGGTCTTTTAGATTATCATTTAGTTTTATCTTTGTATTATTGTAATGTGTTCAGCACTTATTTTAAAAATATAAAACACAAAAAATCAACCCAAAAATTTTCTTTTACCATTTTTAAAAAATGAGTCTGCACCGTACAGACTCATTTTTGAGTCCATAGGTGAGACTCTCTCTCTCTCTCCCTCTCTCGAGAGACATACAGCCAGACTCTCATACATATCAAGTTTACATACCAAGTTTTTTAAAATAGTAAAAAATTATTTTTGATTTGAATTTTTTTATATGGTATTTAAACATTTCAATTGGCTATATAAAAAAAATTAGCTCAAAATAACCTTTTTTGCTATTTAAAAAAAACGGTCAAAAGCTGTGAAAGTTTTATCGATTTTTTAAAAATAGCAAAAAAGGTTATTTTGAGTTGATTTTTTTTATATGGGTCCTTCGAAATGTTTAAATACCATATAAAAAAATTCAATTCAAAATCATTTATAAAAATGGGTCCGCACCAGCGGTATGTAAACTTGGTATATATGGGAGTATGACTCTCTCTCTCTCTCAGAACTTTTTAATTGTATTGATAAAAAAGGTCACATGTGGTGATGGAGGATTGTTTTTGCGAATTATTTTTTTTTTAGTTGATTGGATTTTCGGTTATATAGGTTTTGTATTCCCGGCTTCACATTGACCTTGCTTTGTTGGAGAAGAGTTCTTTAATGTCAATGACGAAATTGAGTTGGTGGAAGGAAGTTGGAGGGACTAAGGCAATGCTCGAATCCAGTTTTTCACCAAGTTACATGAGTTGTTTTCAGCAATTTGAATCGACTAATAATAAACTACTGAAGCTTTGTTTACAAAATAATCTAATTCATTTAAAAGTGTCAAATTTCATGACTCCACTCTTCTACATGATATTAGAGAGTTTTTATTAAATGTAATTTTATAGTTATTTGTATTTAAATAAATGTATTTGACATATTTGTTGATTTGCTAGTGCAACAGATCTGAAGACTATTATTATTTAAACTAATTAAGTAGATGCATGTTGTATGATTTATATTTAGTTATTTTATTTTATTTTATTATTATACAAATGCTCTCACAATTTTTTATGGTTTTTAGACTTGCCACCCCACGTTTTATAACGATATTTGTGTTTGCACCCCACTTTTTGATTACTTGTGATCGTCAGTGAAATTCGTTACTTGTCGTCAAACTTTTCAAAAAAGGCCATCTAGAAATTTTAGAGTTTTCTAATTCTTTTTCTAAAAATCGGAATCTATCATCACTTTTTTCTTGGATAATTCTAAATTTTTAAAATCATGGTCCATGTCAAGCTTCTCACGAAAGAAATCTCTTCGAGTTTGAATAGTTTGCAAAAGTTCCATAGCATGTTTAAAACGAATTTTTTTTCCAAGAATTTTAATTTATTTAGCAAACTTCGAATTCAAATGAGATAAATTTTTAGCACATTTACAAAGCTCATTAAACTCCCCTCGAATATCAAAATCATCATCATTTAACACATCGGATAACTTATCATTATAGGAAAACTCCTCTCGAATATCAAAATCATCATCACTTAACGCATAGGATAACTTATCATTGTAGAAGTCCATCGAGACGAAAAAAACAAACCCAAGAGAGAAGGATAAATGACCACCCTAAATAGTACTAACCAAGGATCTACACGATAATTAGTGCAACCCGCTCTGATACCATTTGTAAGCCGCTCTGATACCATTTATAAGCGTGTGAACACGCCCGACAAGGATGGTTCCAATAAAAAATTATATTTTTGGATTTTTCAATTTCAATTTTAATGATTAAGTCTTAAAATAAATACGCCAATTTTTAAAGCGATTTGTAGCGAGAAACAAATTTAACCAATCTTATCCTTTTAACCTAAAACATGCATCTAGGTGATAACAGATAAAATAAACCAATCGCACAACATGTCGATGTACGAGGAAACCACAAAGGGAAAAACCTCGGACGACCTAGCCAGACAATTCACTATAATATTATTTTACAAAGCATAGACAGTAGACTTACACAACGACTCGATCAACTATAAGACTTTACTCTCTTATATCTTCAACAAATTCTCCATAGTGCAACACATGAATCCACCCATGCAAGCTGTCATAACACACGAGTCCACGCGTGGCTCGGTATCCACCGATGAGGCTCAGCAACCGTCAAACATCACAATTAGCACATTTGCAGTCCAACACACAAAACAAGTTCTCTCAAGATGAAAGAAACAAAATTTGGTGCAAAAACATAAGATATCAAAGCATAGTAATTATGGAACTTGGATCTTAAAACATAAGGGTGAAACTTGGGGCTTAGAACTTCTGTACACAAGTGTAGACATGTTTTTCACCAAAAGTCCTTAAAAATTCTGAGTTCAAAACACCTTAAATACTATTTGCACAATATTTCAAGAGACGAGTCATTCGAATGAAAATTAAGGTCGTTCGAATGAGAATAGCAACTCGTTTAAACGAAAACCTGAGTTCGTACGAACGAGAATGCAATCTCATTTGAACCAGCTTCAAACGGGTTCTAACGAGTTTGGTTCTACTTAGCATAACATCCTTGTTTGATGTTCGTTTGGTCTTCGTTCTAACGAGAACGTCGCGTCGTTCAAACGAGATATAAAACTCGTTCTAACGAAAATAACGTCATAAAATATTTTTTCTAAAAAATATTAAAAACAATTCGAAACATGTTTTAAATCAAAAATTAAATATGCGTTCATACATGTGTGATTCTAGATAAATTTGAAGACATTTTTGGCACTAAACACGGCACGACATATCTAATCTTTGAAGCTTGGCCTCTACATCTTCATCACACTATAACAAAACACTGATTTTGTGACTGTTTGCTTGTAACTGCTAATGAGGGTGACAACTCTATCACTATCGGGAGTAGTAACAAGATTATTTATAACTTCCATTAGGAGTGATAAAAATTTTGGGTAATGAAAAATTTAAGTGAATTGGTTTGTCACTACTAAAGGCAGTGACAATCTTCTCATGCAATTAATTATTACTACTACGAGAAGTCATAATCAGTCACAAATTTTATCATTAGAGTTAAATTATGATTCCTAGGAACAATCACACATTTATAACTCCCATAAACAATTACAGATATTGGCATGCGATTTAATTTGTGACCAACAAATTTATATCCGCTAGGAATTTGTAAATATAAATTAATTTCCCTCGTCTCTCTCCACTCTCCTCTCCCACCATTTTCATATCTCTTCTTCCACTATTTTGTAATACCTCTCCAAGCGCTCGCGCTCTCTTCATCGTGTCTCCAAGATTCGGTAAGACCTCGTATCGGTAAGATCTCATAACGTTTATCCTCTTATCTGTAAATGTAGCTATAGGTTAAGCGTTTGATATGTAATATAAACATTTAGCCTTTGATTTCGTATCTAGGTTTGTTTAACCACTTTATAATTTCATCAGTGGATCAATATTGATGTTTGTGATGTTATAGCTTTTGTGAGCTTCTCTTCATCGTATCTCCAAGATCTCTCCAAGTTTCGGTAAGATCTCGTATCAGTAAGACCACATAACGTTTAGCCTCTTATCTGTAAATGTAGCTATAGGTGAACCCTTTGATCTGTAATTTAAACATTTAGCCTTTGATTTCATAGCTAGGTTTGTTTAACCACTTTATAATTTCATCAGTGGATCAATATTGATGTTTGTGATGTTCTATCTTAATTCGTGGATCAAAATGTATGTTAATTTTTTCTAACTGTATAACTTTGTTTCCTTTTTAGTCATTGATTATCACCATCAACTGTATGTTCATTTTTTTATTATTAATGACAATAGTTGATCCGTTTGTTAATGTATCTACTCGGTTTGTTAATCTAGGGTTGTCACTATACGACCTGTATGGTTTAGCCTTTCTAGGACTTTTTCATTTTGATTGCAAGCTATAAAATGTGTAATATAAATTATTTCTATAGAATAATTTTTCTTGGAAATTGATTTTTTGATTTCTGATTTTACCAAGAAAAATTGGTAGTTTATTGTTTGATTGCAATATTTTCAATCCGTTGACTTAAACCGTTTCCCATGGGCATATCTATTAATATGTGCAGTTCCTTTTAAACTAGAGAATGTTACAACACACAATCTTTTGTTATGTATTGGGGTGGTATTTAACCTCTGCCACTTGAGTTACTCGTATAGTACAGTGGTTTTCGGACTTATGCATCTTTTCGTACCAAATCCAAGCTCCGTATTGATTAAGACACTACTATGCAAAGGTACAACACAAGTCTTTGTTTGACAACATTAAGTAGAGGGTGATTTACCAACTGTTCCTTTGAATAGTGGAAGTCTTTCTCACGTTCCTCATTCACTAAGTGGACTTCCACATAACCTTAATAAAAGAGGTATTGAATTATTGCTCTTGTTTCCGTTGAGAGATATTAACCTAGGATCCATACACTAAGCTTTCTTAATCGTGTTTGGGGATTTATTTTGAACAAGGGCTCTAATCTTCTATGAATTTACTTCACTTCCCTCTTGGTAACCATGTACCCTAAGAAAAATAACAAAATCACACAAATAAAATCATGAAAGTAATATAATTAAATAAGAGGGAGGAATCGTTGACAGCAATACAAGAAATCATGAAACAACTTTTTATTTGCAAAAGTAATTATAGAAACTGAATAATAAAAATAATTTTCAAAGTACAACATTACAAAACGACAAAAATTTCGTTCCCCCGACATATATTTGCACATATATTTTGAAATGATCGAAAAGAAAAAAACAAAACATACTTTATATTTGCACATATACTTTAGTGCATTGGTATGACGATCTATCAGCAGGCTCTTCTGAGGTTTCAGATGCCGATGAAGAACGTCCTGCTAATTGGCTTATGACTCTCTACTTTAATCCTACAAAACAGTTCCAAAACTTATTTTCAACTTCCTAAAAGTATTATTGAACATTTCGAGCATATCTAAAATAAGCAAATTCAAAGCCTTCTATTTAAAATAAGCAAATTTAAAAACACAGAACTAAAGATGTCACAATAAAATACCTCGTATCTTTAAGAGAATATCTATGGGATTAAATCTCCATCGATCACTCCTCAATGACATCTAGTGTATTCCTGTTCCAATGAACCTACTGAATCGTATGCTCAATTATACACCGATCTATGTGCATAAAATAAGACCAAGTCAGCAGCAAAATTAGAGGCATTGGTGTCTCGAGGTCATTCACAATATGTACATGTTATGTCATTCACAACATGCACCCGCTCTGTCATTAGAAACACTACTTTACTATAAGCACATACATCACATACAAAGATAAGGTAACAGATAAGTGATGGAAACCATTTTAGAACCATTGGTTTGTTTCATCTTCAAAAGAGATTTGGAAGGCAGTAAAGAACTGCTTGGTTCTCTGCCCCGTTGCTATACTGGTTTGGGGAAAACACCTCCCCCCCCCCCCCCCCATCCCAATAATGACTTCCCCCAATCACATGCTGAGAGCACAACAGATCTTAAAAATAGTTATTCATAAGAATTAATTAAGAGCCACATCCTATAACCCATATTACTCTACTGACCATGTGTAAAACCTAGAAGAGATAAATAAACCACACTAACTTCTAGACTTTAGTTCTCCGCACAAACATAATTAAGGTAGTAAAGATAAATAAACCAAACGTACACACTAAACATCTATTGAACAAATTGAGTTTGAAACCATAAAAACATTGAAGAACCCACAAAACCCAACCTCTTAATAAAAAAACCTGAGTATTCAATTAAATAGAAAACTGAGTTTGTAAAAAATGTAATATATAAGTAAATAAGCAAGAATACCTGAATTTGCCAAGCAAAACCTCTGAAATGCATGAAACCCAACATGAGCCAACCCGGGAATACCTGAGTGTGTAATGATTAAATCTGAGCCAAGAAATCCAAAATTTGATAATGTAAATAAGTAAATAAGATATGAGTTTGCAACGAATAAAAGAATACCTGAGCCAAGAAACCCAAAACCGCTGAAACCCAACTTGTTAAGCAATCTGAGTGTGTCGAAATCGAAAACCTGAGGGAAAGACTAATGTTTGATTCAATACATTACACCAAAACATACTAAATCATAGGTATTCACAATAAAAAGAAAAAAAAAGAACTCATAAATACCGAAAATATAAATAAATCAATAAGAGAGAGGGAGGGAGTTATATACCTGAATGTTTAAATCTAAAAATAAATATAAACACCAAAACAAAAACAAATAATTATATTTGCAAAATGCTAATTTCAACAAAAAACAGAGTTCTAATCAGAGAGAGAATGTATACCTCGGAGAACTCATGTCCCTGTGAATCCTTCGATTTAGATCTGCAAAATCAAACAAATAATCAAATCTCGAGTTGGAAACATCCGTAACACCATAATTGAAATTTATATATCTAACACAAAAAAATCACAGATCTAACAACAATCAGAACACCATTGTTGGAACTTAAAAAAAAACTCAAGTTGAAAAAAAATCCAAGATCTAACACATTCTGAAGCCCTTAAGATGTGTGTGTGGGTAAAAACAATCGCAAAAAAATATAGTTGGAACATATTCATTTTTCTAGGACAACATAAAAAAAATCGCATCTGAGATATGTGTGTGTGTGAAAAAGATGGAACTATCAGATCTGAAAAAAATTAAACCATCGGATGAAACCCTAGCCCCTTAAAACCTGAGGCGGCGGTGGAGATGAAGGTTTTCAGAGGGAGGCAATGCCAGTAGGTAGAGGGAGACATCGTTAAGCATGAGTGTGTGAGGCTTGAGCGTGTGGGGGTGAGGGTGGACGCGGATAGTTTTTTTTTTTTGAAAGGGGGGTATAGAGTTGAGAGGAAGAAGAGAATGAGGGGACGACGGGAGGGGTAGGGTTTGGGGAGAGAAAGAGATGTCGCGTAGGGTTACGGGGGTTGGAAGCGTAAGTTTCTTCTTTTGCCATGTCACAATGCTAAATGGTGACATGGAAAAACTTCACACCCATAGATCCCCCAAAACTATTTGATCCCAACCGTTAAATTGTTTTACTATTCAAACACCCCTCTCTAATATTATATAGATTTGTACATTTTCATAAGAAATATAGTAATCAAATATCAAAGTTGGAACCAAATAGTTGTGAGTTTATGTGTTTGTGCGCTAATCATTCTCGTGTTAAATCAAACTGGTGGAGCAGGACTCTTGGTGTGTGTTGTGTTGTAATGTGTTTTGGGTACGAAATGAATCAACCACATACAATGTAAATTAAAATTTGCTCTCATTTGGTGAAGCACGCCCCATTAGAAAAGTAAAAGGAAAATCAAAAAGAAAATAAAAGAAAGAAAACAAACTGGTTAGTGTAAAAATATGTAAAACTAAACAGGATTTAAGCATGTAAACAAAAAAGGAAATAGAAGAAAAACAAATGAGAGGATTTTATATCGTTTAAACTATTCCAGGACCTAATAATGTGAACCAAAAAAAATAAAAAAGAGCAAACAAAAATAGTTGGGAAGTTTTTTTACCTTCAGCGTTACTGGGACCTTATTTCCATCTCCATAACTAAACCAAAGAACTGTTTAAAACCTTAACATAACACACAAAATTATGAACCCACCAAAAGTTGAAAACTAATTCGAGAGAGAGAGAGAGAGAGAGAGAGAGAGAGAGAGAGAGAGAGAGAGAGAGAGAGAGAGAGAGAGAGAATACTTGAGATTTCTTCAACACCAAATTGGAGACACTAAATTAGTACCTCATGGTATGCTACCAAAAAAAAAAACTAAAGTTCACAGAACTGAAACACAAACACCAAATAAAAAAGTTAATTGTTAAAATGTATAACTCAAAGTTTAGAATAATAATTTTAAGAAACCCCCAAAATGAAATTTTGAAACCCCTAAATTTAAAGGAAAATCCAAAATCTCAGTGGTGTGGTACAGAGTTGTGTGAACGTGCAGCTGTTTGAAGATCCAAAAATGTAAAACAATAACAATAAGCCCTAAAATCTCCATAATCGAACTCACAAACAAATTAGATCTGTAAAAAAATAAAAATATTTTAACCACACAAACAAAATATTAGATCTTTAGAAAAATAGATCTGCAAAAAATAGATTAGCAAAAAATATCTAAACAAAATCAAGAATGTGATTATACACCACAAATAAATATTTAGATCTGTGCAAAAAAACTCACCAATTTTGAAGCCTAAATCCCCCCCCCCCCCCCCCCAGCGTGGGATTTGGATCTGTAAAAAAATCCAAGTTTTCCTTGGAGAGAGATCAGTTTCTTATGAAAAAAAAACACAGCTCAAAAAAGAAAAAAAGAAAACTAAAACAAAAAAGTACAGAGTTTGAAAAACTCACTGCACTGGCCTTGTTCTTTAACGGGAGCAACGACTCTCTTCTATCTCCAATCAACCAACGCCAACAACTATTCCTAGGCGAGAAACAGATAATGCCGGTGGAGATATGATGATTTCGGTGCAGATCCGTGGGAGGATCCGGTGCAGATCCGGTGGGAACCTCTTGATTTGTTGGAACCGGAGTGTGGGAGGAAGCGGAGAGGGAGAGATTGTAAATGGGAGAGAGCGTAGATTCTTTGGAGAGAGAAACTAAGGTAAGGTAGTAGGTTTGAAAAGGCACACTGAGTTAAAGATGGGACGTTTGGGACGCTCGAGGCCGATTGAACTGGGCGGGAGTTTTGGGTTTGAGGCTATCTCGATTTTGCCATGTCACAATGCTAAGTGGTGACATGGAAATCTCTCACACCTTTAGATCGGCAAAAAAAATCGATCTCAACCGTTAAAAAGTTAGCATTATTCAAACACCCCTCTCTCTTATTATATATACACACACCACGGCGGCTAACATATGATAAGGAAAAACACAAGGAAACTTTATCTAATACCTGAAAGCATGTAGAGTTGTGCTTACACAACCCGCAAGTCGCACCTATCCAAAAGGTCTAGATAGCCATCCTCGTCCCCAAAAACGCGTTCCTATCTTGTTTTCTTTTTCTTACTTTTTCCTTTTTTTCTTTCTTTTTCTTCTTTTTGTCTTTTCATTCCTTTTCTTTTTCTTCTTTTTTCTTTTTTTTTCACTTTTCTTTCTTTTTCCTTTGTTCCTTCTTTTTTTCCTCTTTTCTTTTTTCTCTACATATTCTTTTTACTCATTTTTCTTTTTCTTTTCTCTTCTTTTCCCTTTACTTTACTTTTCTTTTTTTTTTCTTTTTTCTTTTATTTTCTTTCTTTCTTTTTTTCTTCTTTTTTTCCTTTCTTTTTTTTATAAAATTTCTTTAACTGATGGTCGTCTAGAAGTCTTATTACAGACATAAACATTTTTCGGTTCCGCAGATTGCTCAGGATGCTTTTTATATGAAGAGATACTTGGTTCTCAAGTTAAATTCACCCCCGGACATAAAACTGACACCCTTTAAGAAAATTCACTAGGGGTATTTTCTTCGACATTTGATGGTAATGGGTGAGAATAGTGGCTACTTTAGTTCACAATGATCTTGGTTTCTTCAAAAATTGAGCGAGGAGAATTTTTGTCAACTTTGATAGATGTGGGATGCAGTAGATTATCATACGGCTGCATGAATGGTAGTTTATCGTCAGATTCTGACTCCTCGTTGTCAAGATCTATACTATACCCAGAAGATCGACGTCAATATCCGCTTTAACTACTTAGATTTACCTATATATGTGTCGTTTTCAGTAGTAAAGTCTTTGTTTCGTTAACTGTAAACCCCACAGGAATTTGATTCTAACACTCCCTTTGTCTGGCCATGAATTCGTCCACATGAATGGACGCGGGGGGGGGGGGGGGGGGGGGGGTCCCACTAGTGAGTTCACTTGCACCGCAGGACCACAGTTAGCACTCCCATATGCTATCTTCTTTAGCTTTGACGAAATTGGAACATTACATGATGATGATGAAGAAACAACACCAGGCTTTAGCGATAAAAGCAATGATGACTTCCCAAACTCTTTAACCTAGATATACATGAAAATTCAGTTTGAGCAATCGAAAACTTGATCGGAAGGTGCGAAAATGAGCAAGGTAAGAAAAATGATGTTGAGGCCCCATTTAGTACAAAGGTGATATATTATTCACCCGAGTGAAAAGTGAAATGGTGAAGGGTAATTTTACCTATTCGGAGTTGTAATTTTAGTCATATAAAATCATTAGTAAGTGTACAGACTATGATTTTGTGAACTTGGAAGAGAACGAAATTCAACTCTAGATAGGTTAAATATTTTTTACCATTTTACTTCGCCTAGACAAAAAGCAAATTACTCCATACTAATAGGACTTGAAATTACTTGTACCTGGTATAGACATCTATGCATAGCAGTTGAATAATCGTTATCACTAATTTATTAGCCTGCCATGATTGGCAACTCCTGTATAAACTTGATATTCTCTTCAGAAATACCATATGTGTCACTCAGGTCATAGGAAAGACCAAAACAGTACTTCACAGCGACAACCTGGTCCAAGTTTAAACTGTGTGTGGGAGGGACAATACATTTGAAGTCATTTAAAGGGCTTGTGAAAATAAATTGTCATATTATAATAAAGAAAATCTAGCATGAAATAAGGTCGATGTTGATCAGCTTTCTGAACACATGGTTGATCAGTATAACTCTACATCCAGCCAACATATGTAAACGGACAGACAATATATATTTAAATAAAGAAGCTAATACAGTAATTTCCAAAATGATCCAATCTAAACAAAATCACTTAAGATGATAGGATAACTGATGGACAGCAAATCAACAACCATTCTAGAGAGGTAAGTGTGTTGCAAAAGATAAATAACGTTACAAAGTACTTTGAGTAGACTTCGTACACATACTTTATGTCTATTTTTATTATTCCAGCATCAGTGGAAGATAGTATACAGAGAATCCATAAGAGATTGTCTTTGGGTGAGTAGGATGTGGGGGAAAAGTATCAAAGGCATTTGTTGGAAAATGATTATGGAGGTTTATGAAACGATCATGAACCTGTGTAGAAAAATTTTGCGCTACCAAAGCATGGGATTAGGGAGGGTGAAGGATTACTAAGGACGTGAAGTACAGATTAGGCGTACTGAAGGGGTGATTGTTGTTTATGGTTGAAAATGAATAGGAGGGTTTTTCAATGATTGGAATGTAAAATTAACACAATTGTAAGAAATTTCTTTGCTTTTTTCTGGTATGAACATCACACCTCTAAGCGCAAAAGAGGCCTTTTACAGAAAAAATAGAGTAACATAACCACAAAAGAGCCAAACATGATGAATTCAAGTTGCGATTCAAGTTAGCAGAACTATAAGATTCTTAAACTACCCAGGCATGCATAAGAAATCTGACCTTTTCCCATCCATTCAAAAGTGAATAACACCTGAGGCTAAGGCACCAAGATCTTCAATGGCATATGGTTGGGGAACATCCTCTGACTCAGAAGATCTTAATAAGGTAATCCAGCAAGATAGCAAAGAAGGTTGCTTTTTCCATTCAACTGCGTTACTAATGAAATTATAGTTCACATCAAATTCATGTTTACTATCAGATTCAGAGTCCACAATACCAGCAAATTGAAAATTCAAATAGATGGACAGCAACAAATTTCGATCTTCAATTGTCGAGCGTAATTCTTCAAAAACAGATGAACGAGAAAGTAATTCTCTTCCAACTGGAAAAACTGGAAGAAAAAAATATGGCTTGAATATTTTGATCCAAATCAACAAAAGACAAGAAACATACACATTAAACATTTGCCAAGAGAAAAGTTATATATAATGTCTTACAAGACCAGTTATGTCTTGCGAACAAGATGTTGAACAGCTAAGAGAACATTTTAATAAAATAATCTCCACCAAAATACAGGGTTATGGCATATATCACTATGCAGTAGTAAGTGATAAAATATAAAAAAAATGTAAAAAGAAGAGAACAAATCATGAAACTTGTACAAATAGAACAAGCTATAGATATATTAAAAGAGAATTAAAACTAAGATGATATGTGCATGTTCAAGAAGACAAATAACAATTATGGTAGTTCTATAGGGAAATAAAATGTACAATTAAAATAGTGGTGAAAAAATTCTAGAGGAAGAGAGGAGACGGTGAAAGAGAAAATAGATAGTTGTCCAAAGTTGTGTCATGGATATTCAATCCGGGACTAAAGAAGAGAAGAAAGAGGGAAAAGTGTATTTCCACTAGAAATGGCACATGGACGTAAAAGCAAATTATAAATCAAGTCAAATCAATGAGAAATATATTTTATAAGATACTAATTAAAACCTGATTATTATGATATTTAGTAATCAGCTCAACTCAACAAAAAAAATCCCAATTACTTGAGTTTGACCTTCGCTAATTATAAAAATACCAAAAAATCTAATTTGATTTAAATAAATTCCAAAATTTACTGGAGGATAATTACCACTCAAAATTAAGGTCTAAATAATAGTGAATATAAACCAATTCAAATTGCAAGTGATCTGACGTGCATCACTAGAAAAACACACAGAAGTGCATACCAATGCTTTTCTTAATTTAGGTAAGCTCGATATTTTTTCTCTCTCTCTTACCTCTCCAATTGTCACCAATAATTCCTAAACCCTTTCATGTTAGCATAACATATACGTCTTCACTCTCTTCCCAGTGAATAGTAAACCATTGAACTCCACCTCATCAACCCCAAATTCCCAAGGGAAAATATAAATAAGAAATGCATCTTTTCTTTTCTTGCATATTTGAAATATATGCTCTTACAAAAGTCTGTTGGGTGAAATTGGAAGCAACTTAGGGAAAATTTGAAAATCAAATGAAATCTTGAAAGGGATCACAAGTAAACACAAGAAGAAATAAATTATATGTACATATCAAGATTGTTTTACAAACCTATAAGAAAAAGAAACAAACCTTAAATATTATAAGGATATATGACAAACACAAGGTAGAATCTTCAATCGCCATTTTTTTTTTGGCCTAAAACACACCAAGAATTTTTTGTTAACAAATCAATCATCCTCTCTACTTGTAGGGTGAACAAACATATAACAAGAAAATCAAAGTAACTGGGAAATGAAATGTTGCTCACCCATCCCCTCATACACCAATGAACATCTTCTAGGTATATCATATTAAGGGCATATCCCAAAACAAATAACCAAGCGGGGTCATTCCATTTGGTAAGGTAGGATTGGTCAGTGCAAGATTCCTCTGGGGATCACTGTCCAACTCCCCAGTGTAAGGCCTGCCAAACAACTTGAACGTGAAAATATTATAAGAATACAAAACGTGCATGAGAGAGATTTTCTAAACAGATTTTCATTAAAAATCATGCAATACATTACGTTTTTTTCAACGTATAAGTGATCATTTTGGTCTATACAATTTAACGTCTTTATATGCGATTTTATTGTAAATGTATTGCTTTCATGACCATGCTATTTATTAAGTGTATAAGAATTTTTTTTTAAGTATGCCCGATTGTATATGCTGATCTTGTATCCACGACAATATGTAAGGCATTTTGAGGCGCGCCTTGAGGCGAGGCGCAAGAAATCTGCCTCAAGACCTCACAGGCAAAAAACGAGGCGATGATACTGGCCTAATAATGGTCGTGGGAGTGGGGCTCTAGGTCATGGTGGATGTGAGGTGACAGTGGCGGTCATGCGGGTGGCAGTGGTCGTGGAAATAGGCGTGGTCGTCGTGGTGAGAGGGGTGGTAGTGGAGACAATGGGAACAATAAAGGATGTGGGGGCGGTCGTGATAGTAGATGGGGTCATATCAATAGTAGTGGTAGGGATGGCGGTCATACTAGTAGTGGAGGGTATTGCAGAGTGAGTGGCAATAGGAGTGGCGGTGGTGATGGAGGTATCGGGGGTAATGGTGGTGGTGAGTGTGGTGAGGGACGTAGTGAGGGTGGGAGGGGTAATGACGGTCGTGGTAGTAATGGGTGTTATAGAAGTGGTAGTGGCGCTAGGAATGGCGGTGGTAATGTGGGCAGTGGTGGGGGTAATGGGTGACGCTGTGAGAATGGGAGGGATAATAGCGGCCATGGTAGTAGTATGGGTCATAGAAGTGGTCGTGGCACTGGAAGTAGCGATGGCGAAGGTAGTAGTGGGTGACATGGTGAGGTTCGGAGGGGTAATGGCGGTCATTGTAGTTGGGGTCATAACAGTGGAGGTGGGTCATGCAGTGAGGTTGGAAGGGATAGCGACGGTCGTGGTAGTAGTAGGGGTCATAAAAGTGGTAGTGATGGTGAGTGGTGATGGTCGTCGTAGGGGTAGTGGCTGGCATGGTGAGAGTGGGAGAGGTAATGGTGGTCGTGGAAGTAGTGAGAGTCATAGTAGTAGCAGTGGGAGAGGCGGTACTGATGGTGGTGGGAGTAGCGGTGGGGGACGCAATGAGGGTGGGAGGGGTAATGGCGATCGTGGTAGTAGTAGGGGTCACAGCCGTGGCGGTGGGGGTGGGAGTGAGCGTGGGAGTGCTAGAGGGGATGATAGTGGATGTGGGGTGGTAATGGTGATCAAAGTGGTAGTGGCAATGGGGGCGGGGTGGGAGTGGTCGTGAGTGTGGTGTCGGTGGTCGTAGTCAGGGAGGCTATGGGGGTCACAGCAGTGGTAGTGGCAATGGGAGTGGGGCCCGTAGTGAGGGTAGTGGTCGTGACTGTCGCAGTAATGGTGGAAGTGGTGATGATGGTAGTGGGAGTAGTGGGGGTGAAAATGGGGGTCATGAAGATCGTGGTCGCCGCAGGGGTGGAAGTGGCAATGGGGGTGGGGGTGGGAGTGGCAATAGGGGTCGCGAAGATCGTGGAGGCGAGAGTCGCGGTGGTGGTGGTGGTGGTAGTAGGGGTGGCAGCCAACCTGTCTACTAACTCCATGCTCCTGAATCAAAAATTAAATATATAGGTTACAACAATAATAACAAAGAAGTAAAAACTAAAACTTAATAAATAAATAAAAATATAAAGATTTATCAAATTATTATACACAAGTGAGAACATAAAAAATGATACATAAAGCAGTGCAACACTTCCATTTAATTAAAAAAGGATACATAAAGCAAAACAAAGCAACAGAATTGATGGAAGGCTTAGATTACACACAAACATTTTAAATTTTTATTCAGTATAATGTTTTTAAAAATAGGGGTAAAAATGTAATCCGCATTCATAGTTACATAAATCTTAAATACCGACAAGATAAGAATACAAATCAATTGATAACTACTAGGAATGATGATATAAGTAAAATATAAAAAACAGTTATGGGATCTAATTTTGTTATGAAATTTGATGTAGATGATGTTAGTCAAAAGAAATTCACAATCAGAGGAACAAGAACTTGAAGGGGAAAAAGATAGGTGGGATTAAGGATATGAATCGCTCACACCCACCCTCAATGAAGAGCAACAACATCAAATTCCAAGTATTTGACCTTTTTGGCTTCCAAATAGAGTGCATGCATTTAAAAATATGACACAAACTATGCCTTAATTCCATTCAAAATATGATGTGATAGGATTATATTTCTAATTAAATCAGTAGGTTAATTTACTCATAAATAACCATAAACTTCATAGTCTCCATTCAAGTGCACCAAGTCTAAAAGAATACTCAAAACCAAATAAAGTCATATCACTACACCAATTAAGTTAACCTCAATTGCATTATAAATTCAACTAGAGTACAATGCTCTGATCAATTGTCAGAAACAGAAACTCTAAGAAAATAAAACAAACATGGATATTGATGTATCACATTTACTATATACATAAAGCATATAAATAAACACGTACATTGATGTATCACATTTTTTATCCATTTTCTTCCACTTTCAATGGCATGGACAATGATTATCACATTTTGTGATTGCGATACAACATTTTGAGGCTTTAGAATATAGTGAAACTTGGATTTTTTGTGAAAAATGATGTAAAAGAATGTTCTTCATTGAGATGGAATCGAAAGTAGAAGAGTGGCCAACATCACCGGGGGCAGTTAGAGCTGGTGGTAAAGCACCGAACAATATGCAATGAGAGTATAAAGGCAGTAAAAGTGAAATCGTACATAAACGTAATTATAGTTTTCAAATATATACGTCTCGAGTGCCAAGGACTTTCCAATAGGGTGGAAATTCGCACGAACAAAGCAGGCCTTTGCGTTTCAATCCTAAAATTTTGGCTAGTCAGAAATGACGATGGTATCAATTTTACTCAAAAACATTGGTATATTCCCTTAACTGTGTGCCCGTGTGTGTATTAGCAGAAGTGTAATGACTACATACATTTGTATCATTGAGAACTGTTGACGGTGTTGAATTAATCATTTTGAAGTTCTTTTAGCAATCTAGCACATTTCATATTACAGTTTTATGACCATCTCGGTTGAAGATGAGCTAAAACTAGAAAGTATTTGTATCATGTTGTGGATGATGAGAAAATAAAAATGTATGTGGAAATATACCTTTGAAGAAATATCAAAGTTGAACTTGTATTTGATAAGTAACAATGAATGGTATGGAGATTGCCTTCAGAATTTCTTACTGACATAAGCCAAGCTTTCTTCTACCAAAGATTTTATGCTCTAACTAGTCCCAATTCTAAACATCACAAAAGAGGCTTGACTTATTCCGTGGAATACTTTCAACTGTAAAAAAACATAAACTCCAGTTCTAAGCAGTCAACATTCTACTGAATTTGATTTACTAAATACACATTTAGGCATTTAAACAAATGGGCATATTGATGTATGACATTTGTGACATTTGTAGGCAAAGATGGAGTGCTAGCAGAATTCTTGGGAGTGCCATTAGCGACACCCATTAATAAAACACAACAATGCATTCATGTTGAATAATTAGTTGATGAATAGCAATACACGGACACAAATCTATTAATATATATAAAATAGAAGCTACAATCGGTAGAGCTACACGTGGCACACAGAACTACCATCCTTAATTACACAGATTATTAGTCTCAAACTTTCTCCCTTTAGTTTTGTAATTTCAATTTCAATGTGGTTTATGAATTATTTTGCAATGAAAGAGGGACCTGTTTTTTTTCCATTATAATAACTGATTGAAATTATAATACCAAAAGATGTTTTAAATTATATTTTTTGGGATTCAATGAGCATGTAGATTATTAACACACTGTTTGCATTCAATTATCATGATTTAGATTACTTATACACTGTTTGTACACTATTTTTGCCATTATAATAACTGATTGAAATTAGGTACCAAAAGAAGGTTTAATTTATTTTTTTTGGGGTGTGTGTGTGGGGGGGGGATTCAATGAGCATGTAGATTATTTATACACTGTTTGGATTCAATTTTCATGATTTAGATTACTTGTTAACAATAGGTGGTATTAGGGATTTAGGTCCGCGCCAGCGGCACTATTTCGTTTTTTTCCGATTATGCAATTTATTTATATAATTTGTTCATAATTGTGTGTGTTTGTAATTTATTTTTTTCAGGTTAATCGGCGAGTAGTCGAGCACCAGAGCGATGTTTATACATCGTTTGGATTCAATTAGCATGAGCATGTAGATTATTTATACATCGTTTGGATTCAATTGGCATGATTTAGATTACTTCTTAGCTTGTGTTGATTTTGGTTGTGTGTGTGACAATGTTTGGTGTAATAGTGATGGTTTAGAATCATATGGTTGTAATGGGGATGTCAACGTGATTTATGGAATGAATTTTCTGGTTTTTTGTAAACTCTGGCTACGTATGGAATGGAGGGAAATTAATGTGTTTTTGTGACCTTGCTGTTAGTTTAACTTGCTTTTTTTTTTAATTTTCATGATATTCAAGTTTTAAGTTATAAAAAAATATTACACCACTTGAAAATTAACACACCAAGCCTGTTTCCCCATTCAAAATTCTGGGCTTTTAAGTTGCAAGTCAACATACCAACTAGTTTAGAGTATTTATTTCTTCATTTCCAACTAAAGATGATGATAATAACATAGAATTACCCAATGAACTCAACAGTTGGAAATTCAAAAAATTGATACAAGCAGTTCCTTAAAGTTGTGAAAATGTCAATCAGCCAATGGTTGGAAATCCACAACTTGAAAAGGTCAAAATTTATTTTAAAACATTTTAGGACACAGACAAACAACTTGAAAAGTCCTTCTACACAGATTTACGACACATTGACGTGTCGCACCGGCATTGGATAGTGCCGTTGGCGCGGACCCACATTCAAAAAGTAATAGCCAATACCGGTGTGACACGTCACTGTGTCGCACCACTCTGTGTCGGCCTAGCTTTTCACTCTAATTGGTATCTAGAACTTTTTCTTTTTTTCGTACAAGGAATCTATGCATTCACAAGTTCACTTTAAGAAGCAAATGACAAAATAAAATCTAGAAACCTTAGAGCAGAAGTGAAAGCACAGAAAAAGGAAATTGTTAAATGTGCTTAAGACTAAAGGCACCAATTCAAACTCCACTTTATAAATGAACTAGCGGAATGCCCGTGCCTGAAGGCACGACAAAACATTCCAAAGTACGTAATCGTAAAATGGATAAAATTTTGAAGTAATTGTAAAACGGCAAAAATTTTGTTCCCCAACGAAACAAAGTGTAAGTTTAAAAAAATGGTTATAATCTCCTTTCTTTAAAGAACTATTGAAATGTATAAACAATTCAAGTTGAGTTTATTACAACACAAATGTGAACAATTTATTAAATTGGGACAGTGATTCCTTTATTTACAGCCACCCTGTTAAGAAAAAAAATCCACAATAATTCTAAAAGTCCATCTTAGACCTCGAATAAACATCATAATGATCACAATTACACCATAATGAAACATCAATAAAATACAAAAATATTGTTTCCGACGAAAAAGTGTAAATATTTTTAGAAAATTTGGTTAGAATTTCCTTTATATATCGGACTATCCACCCTGCTAAAAAAATAATCCAACAAAAATAATACTACCACAATTATACTATTCTGAACAGAATATCAAATAAGCATTTACTTCAATGTAAACTAAATTTGTGGTCAACAATTTCTTCCAAGGGTCTGAGTTAGTTTTCGTCGGAAGACATTAAGTATTGCAAATCCTACCACGGTTGCGACACTGCACAAAAACAAACAATCAAATAAAATAAACTGTAATTGCAAATCCTACCAAGGCACGGTGAAAATTTTAATTGTAAAACACCAAAAAATTTAGTGTACACACTCCACTATCATTTATTTATTTAAGAAAAGGGATAACACTCGAGTCATAATTTGATTAAACTTTTTAGAGCAGTGCTAGACCAAGACCTTTACCAATATATAACAACTTTACTTTTTTTCAACTCTAAAGATTTCAATCCCATGCATCAACTCTAACATCCCCTTTACATCTCATAGATTTCACCCCTCTAATTTAATTAAGACCTTGGGTAGCTATCGAGTGGAATATTCATTGTTCGGACACATGTTTAGTTGTCACCTCAGGCCTTTATGTAAAAAGTGGAAAACGTTTATTAAAAAAATAGGAATTTTTTTTAACCTTTTAAAATCTGCAATGATTTATAGAGATCCAAATCTGACAACATATAGAGACGCAGATAAACTTGTAAAACAGTTTCATAATTTCGGATTTAGGGCTCATGTAACCCTATTCATTCATCCTAAGATGAAGAATGTAACATCCCCCTTAACTCTATAAAGAGCATCACCAAACCTCTGCTTGTCTAAACTTACTTGATTCAGAATTCTTAAATGTTTTGATAATTATATAATTATTAATTATTTATTAAACTGTTTAGATTAGTGTCATTTAGTAAAAATAAGAATAACAAATTTTGATACAATAAATATAGCATTAAACACTTGATAAGGCATATTATCTCTTAGATAAATGGGACACAAACGCTCTCCAAGACAATAAATTCAGCATTAAACACTTGATAAGGCATATTACCTCTTAGATAAATGGGACACATCTAAGACTACACACTTGATACGACATATATGACCATGAATAAACACGAAACTCAGTTCCGAGTTTAAAGGGCTTTGGGGAGGTAAATCGAAGCTTCCCCCTCTTCCAACGCTTTCCACCGAATGTCCCACTTGGCTCGGAACTCTGCATTACAGAAGAATTCAAAAATTAGAATGTCATTTAAACGTGTATTCTTAAGGGTGCATGTGGGAACCCCAATTACGGAGAACGCAGACTCTAATATACTTAACTCAATTACGGAGAATGTAGGCTTAAATATAGCAGTCTTTAATAACAACTTGGCTAAGCACGGAATAGTAAAAGAAGGTATGACCATCAACAACCATACCGAGCGGATCTTTTGCGATCATACCATAACTTCAAAACGCTTGGTCGACTATCCACATCAGAGCACCCATCAAACATCAACCCATTTGATTGAGTTAAGTATATAACAAAATCTATACAAAAGAAGTCAATGAACAAAATTGCAACTGTATGTTGTATGTTGCAAACAGGTAAACAACTACTAAACTGTTTAAATGAACTCAATGAACAAAATCTATCATACCATATCTGTATGATCGATTGAAATTGAGTTCTATACAAACAGTTAGTAAATTTAAGTGTGTATACAGTTAAACGATCATACCATATCTATACAAACTAAAGTTTTTATAGATATGGTATGACCCATATCTATACAAACTAACTGTATCTATACCACATAATATAGATTGAAATCGATCATACCATATCTATACAAACTTAAATCGAACACAGTCAATCAATTTCAATTTCAAATAGTTTATTAATTGTACACATTTTAACCTAAATTTGGGCAACTGTATACATTTTGCAAACTAGTAAACAAAATCTATACAAAAGAAGTCAATGAACAAAATCGATCATACCATATCTGTATGCTCATGCAAATGAAGGTAAATCGATAGGTATACATATCGGTGTGGTATAGATACAGTTAGTTTGTATAGATATGGTTACTGACTGTAACTCCAAATCGATTTTGTTAAATTTAAGTTTGATTTGATATGGTATGATCGATTTTATTCATACCATAACTATACAAACAGTTAGTAAATTTAAGCTTGCATCAAACTATGACTTGCATTAAATTTTAATTTTAAAAACAACAAGCGGAAACATACATTAGGATGAGATGGATACATTCATAGCTTTTAAGGGGGGGAAATGCACAATAAGTAGTTAGTATTGTTGTCATACTCTTATCATCTGTCAAATAAGTAGAAAATAGAGATGCCAATTGCTTAGAACCTCGAGTAACAATGAAATTTAAATAAAGAAAAAGGAAAAATGGGCTAACAAACTCTTATTATGAGATAAATAATGTTGAAAACCCTTATTTCCTTTGAGCCATAATGTTGAAAAACAGATTGGTATTATGAACTCCCCTTGGTGGGGTTACAGGACCTGCTGCTGGACGACTATTCTGGGGTCACTACCCCTATAGTTTTAGTATTTTTTGATGCCCACATGTCTAAAAAGAACAAAACGAAGATAAAACTTTTCTCAACTGATTGAAGGTCCTTTAGAATAGCTACGACAACCTATTGTTCCTTAATCAACCCATAGGAAATAAAAGGTCTTGATTTTGTGCACCATGGTTTTTACAACCTCTTCCCGAATACTCTCACGCAGTGGTTCAATTGAGCAATCAATCTCCTGTGAGTGTGAGTCAGTTTTTTAATAGCTATTCTCTCTTACTATCCATATGTCTCCAAACATCGCACTTAACCTCGCATACCAAGTCAACTGCTGCTGCATTACAACTCTTGATTATTCCTTTGTTCCCTTGATCTATGAGAGGCGTTGGTTCAGACATTTTTTGCCTCTTCAACATAATTTCTTTATTTGATTTAAAGGCTGCAAGATATTTAGACAATAGATGAGAGAAATTAATCAAGTCTTCCCACTTATAGTCTTTTTGAATTTCTGGCTCCTCTGTATCAGAGTAATAACCCCTCTTTACTACTCTACGTTTACCTTCAGTCTTTGAGGCTATACCAGTAGCTTCTTCTTGTTTCTTCTTTCCTTTATCAACCACTTTCCCACAATACAGCTGGACTCGAGATGTCCCTGTTTAGGCCTAAATATGATCAATTACAACTACAAACAATTCAATACAGGGGTAAGAATAATCGATGAAAGTCAAGCTTGAACAAAATATATTTACAAAGAAGTAACAAAATAGTCCAAAAATAAAAATAAAAAAGTAACAAATAGGAAGAAAAAACTTTTTACAAACACGATAGATGAAATACCAAGCAAGGTATGCTCTAATAAGACATTTGGTCCACATGAAATATCAAGGCCTGGGTACATCACAGCTGGTTGTTATGGTCTACTACAATATTGGTTGCGTGTTTTTTGTGGGGCGCTCTTCCTCGTGAGAAAATTACTAAAAGTTCACTTCATGCACATGATGTTATAGTTAGATATTGGTCATCGTCCTAATTTGAGCAAAATACTGTTGGTTGTGATGACGGACAACCTCGGGATCTGGATGTAATACTATTGGTTGGGAAAATTTGAGCACAATACTGTTGGTCCTGCTCTGTTTATCAATGGAAGGGACTGGCTCAAATGTTGGATCTGTAGTGCCTAGTTTATCGGGGTTCATGGAAATCAAACTTTGACAGAAATAATTACCCATTATGGTTGGCTCAAGTGTTGGATCTGTAGTCATTATATATATTTGGAGCATATTTGCAAACCCGCAGTCTCAAAGAAATGAATTATATCTCAACTTCATTACCTCACCTATAGTGGATGGTGTTCTATTGGTGGTGAATAGAACACCATCCCCTCTTGACACTGAGACACAGATTCAAATAGAAGGAAGATGCATTACATACAAAAAGTTGAAGTAAAGGCAAAAATTCAGAAACTAATTACCTAGTTTTACGATCCATGTGTTGCTTTTCTCTCTTTTAGGGTAGGTTGTGCCGGTGGAATGGGAAGATCAGGATGGGAGAGAGATTTTCGTGGTCGAAACCATCTCTAGTGAAGTAGAGTGTAGTTCAAGTGCGGAAATCTCCATAGAAACCTGGATTTTTCAGTTCACAAACTGGATATAAAATGCCAAGGAAAATAATTGAATGAACATATAAGAAAACTTAGTGTAAAAATCAGAAGAACATGTGTATAAATATTTCACTACCCCAAGAAAAATTAGTATGCAAGCCTAAATAGAATGTTTAAAATGAAAATAAAACTAATAAAATTGAAAAAGTAGTTATTTAGGAATGGAGTCGGCAAACAAATCTTGGAGGAATGAATTATATTTCAACTTCGTTTCCTCACCTATAGCATCAAAAGCATTAGTACATACAGAAGCAAAACTCTAGAGTTCAGAATTAAGTTCCAATAGAGAGCTGGGTAGTTGTTTGTCAAAATATCTGCTCTTATAATCATTTGGAGCAGATACTTCGATTGTCAGTTCAATCAGTTCAATCTTCTCTAGAGTTCAGAATGATTGAAGCAGGTACTTCGATTGTCAAAATATCTGCTTTGATAATAATCAATCGAATCATTATTTTGACAGTTCAATCGAAGCGTTTCATTCAATAGCAATCCATTTGTTGGCATTGTAGCAGGTCGTGAATAAAGCAGTCCACTTTAAGTGTTATTCCATTCTATTGAACTGAACTACTGTACCTGCTATATGTTTTGTAACCTTCTATACCTTCTATTGAATATTGAACTACTTAACTGCTTCGATTGAACTGATATACCTTCTATTGAACTACTATATAACAGAAAACATAATGATTCAATAGCAGTCCAATCGAATCGTTATTTTGATTGTTTAATCGAATCAAAATCATAAAAAGAAAACTCTATAGAAAGTACTTAAACCTAATATTTATCCAGAAAAATCTATACAAAAAACATATAACAAATCAATAACTAACACAATGCCAGATAGATGCGAAGAGTGAAATTCAGTTTAAAAAAGAGTTAGAAATTCAATAGCTAAAAACCGAGCATGGAAAAATACTATCTCGACGACACGGTGGAAGTCATAAAGATGCTCCAAGGGATTTCAGCAGCAGCATCTCAGATTCCAAAACCTACACAATTTCAGGTCTCATTTGACGGCTCACTTTGATAATGTGTTGTTTGTTAAAAGGGGCAGGGGCATCAAATCTAGAGTTAAGGCGTAGGTTCCAAGTTAGTATTCATTTTTGAATAATCAGGTCAGGCCAAGTGTAGGTTCCAAGTCGGGGGCATTAAATATGAAATAACAAAAGAGTATACATTATTTTCAAATTTACGGGAGTTGGGAGTCGATCCCCTGATTTTGCAACCAAATGTAGAGATCTAACAACAAAATAAAACATTAATCCACCCAAATGTCAAGATCTAACACAAAACACACTCATTTGTCCCAACTTCCCCAACCCATTTTGGAAATCAAAAGCCCTGTTTTGAAACCTAATCAAATAGTTCCAAGATCGAAACTGTGACTATGAGTCTTTCAATCGATTTTTGAAATCAAAAGCCCTAAATTACAAAACCAAAACCAAAATCAAAACCCAAAACCTTATTTCAATAAAAAAAAAAAGAACACCTGACTTGAATAAAATCATATTAGGGTTCAGAATACCTAATTTCAATAAAAATAAATAAAAATAAAAAAACTAAAAACATCAGATAATGCAATATACCTCAATTTTTGCGGTATCTCACAATTACTTGTAGACACCATAGGACTGCTAGTATCTAAATCTGCGTATAGGGAGTACACAATGGGGTTTTGGTTACATATTTTGGCAAGGGCATTTATGGCGGTATTGAACACCTAAATACCAGTGGGGGGTTTATGATTCTCGAGACCAACTAAATTAATCTACCAGGTGCATACTAAATTAATATACCACTTTCATAAGATTGGGGAACTTGAAATGTAGTCATAAAATGCATCATCAACAAATCTCTGAGAAGTAAACCTTCAAGAATTGCAGTGGAGCATAGGATCGACCTAGCAACTCAGAATCTGATCCAATAGACGTTTCAGTCCTTTTTCTTAACTTCACACTTTTGTACGTCCAAAAATTTAAGGCCTTAACCATTGGAAAGGGAAAAACCCAAAATGAGCCGACAAATCTCATTAGAAAGGGAAAAAAAGAAAAAAACTTCTAAAAATCCCAAAACCAAAACAATTTAAAGTATATGGGGTTTTGTTTTTGTCACCTGTATATTTTCGATATGATGATGTAGCTTGAGCTCTCCGAGAACCCTTCTTTAGTGCATATCAGAACATTCCTCCCGCATACCTGGTTCTGTTACAGCATAATGAGATATCAGCTAATCAATTACCATCCACCTGTTGCAATAATTAAAAAAAGTGTTATTGTGAATGAAGGCAGCCTTACATGGCACTCACTCATTGTACGGACAAATGATCTTGACTTTTTCAACAGATAATTCATTGTGAGAAAGTTTGAATTGTATCTTGATAACCATAACTCAATTATGATCAGATCATTGTAATAGTCTAGCTACACTTTGGTTATCAACTGATAATTCAAACTTGCTTGAGACCATACTTCAAGGACAACGACTCTAATTAGAATCAAAACATCCAATAACTTAATTGCAGTTGCACTAAATTAAATTAGCCATCTAATTGAAGAGAAATAATGAAAAAATGATAATGGTTTCATTCAAGTCCTAAATACAAAAAATGACTGGTATATACAAAAGTATCGAACATTAGAAATCGTTGCTTGGCCAATATGATTTTGTACGAAATCAAAGGATAAATTAGCGAGACTTTGAATCAAAAGAATGACACACCTGAATTAAAACATGAGTAACAATTTAATAGTGTCGAAACATTACCAGGATGTGTTGATGGTAGCATGGAAGACAGCATAGTCCATACCAGTCAACGTGCAAACAACATCTAACAAAAGCTTGGTCCGATCCTTGCAATGAATTTTAAAGGAAAGTAACCCTTCTCCAAACAATTCTGAACAAAACACATTTTGGGATTCACTGTTAAAATCACGGTCCGCAAACATCATTTGGTGAAGCCTTGTCTCTGAATGCGTAACCGCCAGGGAAATCGATTCATTATACGAGATCGAAAATCATTCGATGGCATGACAACACTGGAACAGACATATTAGGACTTCTATCAGATTTTTTTGTTTCATGGCTAAAGTGTGGACACACAATGGTGATCTGGCCAGAACCTGATACAAAGGCAAAATGGATGAAAGAGATATTCATCAAGTTAAAAATTAAACATAAAAACACGCAAGCATTTACAAAGAGATATTCATCAAGTTAAAGAAATGTCTTTAACCACACAAACTGGAACCTGCATAAACAGATAATAAGAGGTTTACAAATGTGAGTACCTTAAGGAATCATGCTTCACCCTAAAGCATGTGTTGAAACCCAAATCAGAAATTGAAGTTGAGATCAGAAATAAGTGGTTGCTAAAAGGTTTACAAACAAAATTAATTAGGCATTTTTCCAAACACATGGTTTTCAACATTTAAAAAATCAACTCAAATGCATCATATATCTCCAAATTAAAGAGAAGCCAAAATAAACACATAGTGCAGTCTTATGTATACATAAACAAAGGCATCATCTATTCATTACCTAAAAAGAACCTAAAATTGATTTTTTAAACCAAAGACATGTTACCTGTAATCTAATTGATTCCATGAAATTGCCTAAAAAAAACATAAATGATAAGTGAGCTAAAAAAAAATACCCAAACTATATGTCAAACCATCCAAGCGCATAAAATCAAAAGAATCTACACTATAACCCTAAATATGAAGATCATGCAGAAGAGAGAGTGATATAATACCTCTAGCTCTGGGGGAGGAACAACGCACCATGGAGACGAAGAAGCGAGGTTGGTCGACATTAGGAGAGAGATTTGGTTCCATGAGAGAGGGGTGTAAGATCGTACCCTTTTCGTTGTTTTACAAAAATAGCCCTTATATTTGAATTAAAGTAAAAAATTTAGAGTAAAATGAGGGGGAAAGTATATTTTAGTGGGTTAAAATTGTAAATACAATATAGAGCATATAATGAGGTGTGGTGAGTTGTAGAGCTTATGGTGTGAATTGTGATCTCACCACCCATTTATTGCTTTGTTGGCACCATCACAACCTCTAATTAAGTTATCAATGTATGGAATAGTAAACTATTCTACTCCTTATTATATATATATATATATATATATATATATATATATATATAGAGAGAGAGAGAGAGAGAGAGAGAGAGAGAGAGAGAGATTGTGTGTTTGTGTGGGAGAGAGAGAGAGAGAGAGAGAATGGCCAATCGTGTCTGGACTAATTAGGAGAAGAAAGAGACGTCGGGTTGGATAGAGAAGATTCAAAATATGGCAGTGGGGTTGATGGGTTTTATTTTTCACTTCTGAATAATTTCATCCCATACATAATGGGGCATTGAGATAAGAATGATGACTTTGTGGGGTTTTAACGGGAAGAAGAAAAACGTGGCAGCATGTGGGAGGGGCAGTAAATGGAAGGCTAGTATCTTAAAGACTTTGGGTGGTTAAGTATAGAATTGTAAAGACTATAGAGGGTTGTGAAGATTTAACTGAGGGATCTCAATCAAGTGATTTCTATCTACACTAATGTATATATATAAGATAGTTAAATGATGTCAATGTGTGTGCACCAAGAAAAGAGGGAAAAAAGGTTCGGTAATATGTCTCTTTATTCCATAATTACTTCAATTTATTTATTTTTCATAATTTGTTACATTCACATCTAATAATATACATTATATTTTTAAAGGAACAATCTGTTACTTAATCGTGTTTAATACATAAAAAGGTCATACCCAGTGCAAAAGGCTCCCGCTTAACTGCAGGGTTTGGTAAAGGCGGATGTCGGCTAGCCTTAACCCCAATATTTTATATATGGAGAGATTGCTCCCATGTCTCGAATCGAGACCAACTGTAGCTTGGGCGAGGACACTTGCCATCTAGTGTTCATTAAGGATTGAGATGGCAATTGCAATGAAATCTGCGAGTGTTACAGAATCCAACTAGTGTCCAACCCGTGCGATATGCGGACGTGTGGCAACTATTTTTAGAAATGGTGCACAAATACATTTGTGAAGAATCAAACACCAAATGGCACTGGAAAAAAACTCGAAATTTTATTAAACAACATTATAAAAGTTGATTGTTTTTCACTGTTTTTGATTTTTACTTTTACTTCTATAACTACTTTGTATTGAAGATATAAACTTGTTTTTAGTAAATATAAAGATTTTCGATAAATACGAAATATGTTTGAAAAAGCACAATAAGATTGAGAAAGAGAAATGGAACACTTATCTATACGAATCTATTATTATTCCGACCTTGTTTGTAATCATAGACCGTACACGGGTAATACCTTTTGACAATGACAAAAACACTGAATTTGTTCATAAAAATATTATACATCAATTAGAATGTAGAGTTATATAACCGAGAAACACTACTTGGGGTACAACCTTTGAGAAAAAAATAAAATGAAACTATTAACATACAAATAAATTGCTTTTCATATATAAATCCTTAATATTATTTCATTTAAATGTGATAATATGTATCCAATATTATTTACGGAGTTAAAAAATTCAAAAGAAATCAAAGTAAGCATATCACATCTCATACGAAAAAATTGATCACAAATAACTGTTATTTTCCATATCTTTAAGACTAGACTAGAATCATAGCCTTACATCCTTCCCTTAGGCTTGGCCTCGGTTTCCCAACATGTTTAGTTTACCTCGTATACTAGCACAATGACCCTACTTATTGCATCCAGGCCGACGAGCAAGTATCTTTCTGATCGAGGAGCAAGTATCATCATTTCTCCATCCTCCCTTACGCGCATCCCTTCCTCATCTTCTCCATCCTCCCTCTTCTCTCACCCCTCACTCTCTCCTCCTCTCTAGCCCTAACCTTAAGGTTGTTTTTCACTGTATACTAGTATATATTATAGCCCCATTTAAACGTAATGGTAATGAATTAATAGACATTTTGAGCGTTAACTATTGTGAGCGTATTCGTTGTAAAAGTGCTACTGCTATTGACTACGGCATTCACTCTACAACACAGAGTTACACACGATGCACACTCTTTCATACACAGAGTTCACACACTTTCACGCACATTTCACGTATATGATATACATAATCACACAATGCGCACAATTTCAAACACCGCACTCACATGTTCTTCGCACATAGTTTCTCTTACACAATGTGAAACACTACTCACATACATTTTTTCACACAGTTTCTCATTAATACTAAATAGAGTTTTAATGCACACGCTGAACAAAATTTCAAACCCTAAACACATAATAAAATAAATAAATGTCAAGATATATATGTGTGTGTGTGTGTGTATGTATGTATGTATGTAGCAAGATATATATAACTCTTTTGATAATTTAAAAAGGCTAAAACAAAAGGTACCCACAATCAGAAGTAAGAAATGACAAAAGCATATCTATAAGCATTTGACGATCATGCACATATCCCAAAAAAGTCTACAGATTGAGCGAAAATTCCATCAACCCAATTGTTGACCATTTTGTTTAAATTCAAACCTAAATGTAATTTCTTTTATGTTAGACAATAAGTTGTTCCTTGAAACGTATTCATGCTTTATACATGGTTTTCAAATTATATGCAAAAGTAAAATAATAAGTTTTAACAAATTTCTTGATGTATTTATTTATGACAGACGAAGATATATGTTCACTTTCTTACTTCCTATAATCAAGTCACATGTTAGTGTATATTTAAATCAGGGTGTTTTAAAAGGGGTATTTAGTCTTCTAATAGACTTCGTCTTTTAAATTCTAAAAACTTACAAGTGGGGTATGCATAAGGATAAATGGGGTGTTAATAAAAACATTCTTTTTTTGTGGCCCATCACGTTCAATTCTAAGTTACCTCTTATTCAGAAGTACTTAATGTTTCTTATTTTTTCCTTGGTTGCGATATATTTACTCCAAGTGAAATACAATCATGAAAATCTTATGAGACAATTTTGTTTTTAAGTTCTTTGTGACTATTTATTTCAAATTTGTAAAATCAGATTAATGCAACATTGTAAATTTATATAAATATTTTTGGCGAACTGTACATAAATATCGTGTTTACTTAGGCTGAATCTCAGTGGATCGTGACAGCCAGGCCACTCTGCCACTTACAACACCTAGTTACACACGATGCACTCTTTCCTACACAGAGTTCATACACTTTCAAGCACACTTCACGTATACAATTTCACGTATATGATATACATAATCACACATTGGGCACAATTTCAAACACCGCACTCACATTTTCTTCGCACATAGTTTCTCTTACACAATGTTGAACACTACCCATACACATTTTTTCACCAAAATTTCTAACATTGAACACATAATAAAATAAATAAATAGCAATATATATATATATAGAGAGAGAGAGAGAGAGAGAGTTAGGCTCTCCAACATACCTCATTAAACATACCTATGAACATACCTATTTTTTTTAAATAGTAAAAAAAATAATTTTGAATTGATATTTTTTATATGGGTTCATGATATTTCAATGTGCCCCTGTAAAAATATCCAGATCAAAATAATGTGTTTTGATATTTTTAAAAATTTGGTAAAAAAACCGGCAGTTTTAAAGGGTAAAACTTGACAATTTTTTTACCTATTTTTTAAAAATAACAAAAAATATTATTTTCAATTGATTTTTTTTATAGGAGCACATTGAAATATCATGAACCCATGGAAAAAATATCATTTGAAAATTATTTTTTTTACTATTTAAAAAAAAGGGTATGTTGCTAAGAGGTATGTTAGAGAGTCTGACTCTCTCTCTCTCTCTCTCTCTCTCTATATATATATATATATATATATATGTAGCCTGTTGCTGGGAGGCATCCAAAACTTGAGAGTAATTTTATCATTTTTCTAGTTTTTTTTTTATTTTTGAATATTCCACGTGCCTCACACCTACCTCATAAATGTAACCTCTTTTTTAAACCACCCACTTCCAAAAACGTCTTATTTGACAGGTAAATTAATTTCACCTCTCTCTCTCTCTCTCTTTCTCTGCTTTACTCAAATCCTTCCCCTTCTCTTCATTATCTATTGGTTGCTTCATTGATGTAGTCTTATTCTACCTTTGGTTTCTGAAAGAGATGAAGTTCTCTTAGTTTGTTTACTCAAGCACTAACACCTTTTTACTATTTATTTATATTATGCATAGGTATGTAACAATAAAGTTCGTCTGATTTCTCTAGAAGAGGGAATCGAATCGGAAGGCAATGATTTTGTGGGTATTGTTCAATTTTCTTGATCTATATTATTCACCACCCTTCCCTCCCCCACCCCTTCCCCCCATCCATCCCCCTTCCTCTCAAACACAACAAAACTAGGGGCCCTAAAAAGAATTAAAAGGTGAGGCTATGATAATATTGTGTTAGTAAAAGCTTATGCTTTTGTAACTCCTAAACTTATGTTAATGTGACTTTAGTATTATTTTAATGGAGAGAAGTCGTGTTCAATAATCTTAAATATCTTCATATATTGCAGAAAGTAGATTATCCATTGGAGTTAACGTTCGATGTTCACAGGCCTACGTTATGTTCGTTAAAATGACTGGGAGTTTATAATACTCTACTTTTGGGGGGAAGCTCTTGTTTAAACCCCACTTTTATGTCTCAAGCTCCCACTTTTATGTCGCCTCTATTAATGGATTTAAAATCATTTAACCCACCCTACAAATGGGGTTTATAAAAAAAAAAGGAATCTTTTTAATTTTATAAATTCAAATAGAGCTATTTTTGGATTAGAACCAAACCTATTGGAGCTAATTATCTAACCATTACCGAAAAACCAATCTAAAAGCTTCAATCAATCAATGAACTTTTCGCAACAATTAAATTACCCAAACTTCAAATTTTTGTATGCTTTGAACTAAGTCTATCAACAATTGATATTTCATAAAAACTTTGCTGGAATAAAGAGTATAAAGAATGGCTTCATTCATACTTCTTATCTATATAACTATATAAAAACTATAGACCGAAATCTTCTGAGGATGACACGTGGCATTGACATAAATACAAATTTATGTATATATATCTGATATCTGAATTCGTGGAGCGACACGTTGCAACTGCCATTATTCAGGCTTCTGTGATTCTCTACTCTCTCTCTTGAAAAAATAAACGACTCTCCAAAATCTACACCTCGAGTCTCTCAAAATGTATCATCTATCTGTTCTTTCTTCCACAACCATTCCCTTAATAGCTGAAACCTAACCCATTTATGAATCACCTCTCTCACTCTCTCTCTCATAAAGTCGAGAATAGATCTTGGGTTTGAAACCAAGAGTTGACGGGGGATATTTGCAGTAGGGTGGGATTTTTTTTTTGGTTGAAGCTAAGTGGACCCATTTGCTTGCATCTCTATAAGTTGACACGCACACATGCACACGCTGCACGCAGATATGGGTTTATTGAGGGAGAAGGTGACGATGATTGATTAACGCCAAGTTCCTCACTGTAATTCGTCAAATGGTTACAAGCCTTTCAAACCAAATGAAACTAATTTTTTGTATCATCTCTTATGCTCTCTGTCGCGTGGCTCCTGCATACAAGAAAAGGGAAGGATGGTAACAGATTCTAAGCTAATAAATATATAGGTTTATTTGTTCAAGATAAACTCCAAAATGAAGAGAAATCTCTACCATTTGTTTGAGGGACTCCAATTATTGGAGCAACAGTGGCCCACAACTGTTAGTTGACATGCTTTGCCAACAACCAATGGAAGGTAAACATTCATTTGTTTTCTTTCACTGCAGATAGATGATGGGTGAGTGAATTTTTCTTTGGTTTCTGTTTGCAATGCTATTTCAAACTCAAATTTGTGAATATATTTTATATATTTGAGAATTAGGTTTATAAAAATTCTATAAATTTCGCTGTGTTTTATATTTTTTTGTCAAATTAATTTAGGGTTTCATTAAATTAGTTTTTTTATTTAATATTATTAGTAATGTTATATTATTGGTTGAATATATATGTTTGTTTTTGTTATTTTTTCTTCTAATTTATTTTTAATTTTAATTCTTTAAAAAAATATTAAACATTCACACAGGTTTCCTTATTTTCTATTAAGAAAATATTATATGTAGGTATCCAAAAATATTATACTAACATTAACTAATTGGTATATGTTAATATCCAAATATTTTGTTAGGTGTATTCCCCCAAATTCTAAACCTAAATTGGATGCCCTTTTTAGTAATAAAATATTGTGATTCGATTTGCTTTATTTTATTGCTATTAATGTTTATTTGTTATGACTTATTTGTTTTTAGGGATTTGCAATTTGTGGGGGAGGATGTCGACATTCGACATTTTTCCTTTGATGCTATTGAGGTATTTGCAATATGTTTATCTCTTTTAGTGGATTTGAGCTATTGTTTTTAGGAATTTATAATATATTTATCTATTTTTCAGTAATGAGTTGTTATTGAATAATTATTTGCGTTTTTTTTTTTTGGGGGGGGGGGTAATAATTTGAAATTTTTACTTTAATTATAAACTAATGTTAACCTTTTTTGTTTTTCAAATCATCTCTCACGACTTAAAGTTATTTGATTTTTTTGTGTGGATTTTATTTTTTAAGTTGGGACAGCCATAAATGAAGCTCCAAAATCAGATATGATCTTTTTTTATTTATACGGATTCACACATATATCTATATATATATATATATATATGTACATATATTCGGCCACGCATCGCGTGGCCTTCATGCTAGTTTCTTCTAATTCATCTAAAATATTAACTCTTTTGATGAGTTAGAAAGGCTAAAACAAAAGGTACACACATTCAGAAGTAAGAAATGACAAAAGCATATTTGTAAGCATTTTGATGATAATCCACATATCCTAAAAAAGTCTACAGATTGAACGAAAAGGCTAAAACAAAAGGTACACACATACAGAAGTAAGAAATGACAAAAGCATATTTGTAAGCATTTTGATGATCATCCACATCCTAAAAATGTCTACAGATTGAGCGAAAATTCCATCAACCCAATTGTTGACCATTCTGTCTAAATTCAAACCTAAATGTAATTTCTTTTATGTTGCCAAAGAGTTGTTCTTTGAAACGTATTCATGCTTTCTACATGGTTTCCAAATTATATGCGAAAGTAAAATAATAAGTTTTAACAAATTTCTTGATTTATTTTTTTATGACAGAAGAAGATATATGTTCACTTTCTTACTTCCTATAATCAAGTCACATGTTAGTGTATATTTAAAAAATGAGTTACAGTTAAATCAGGGTGTTCTAAATGGTGTATGAAGTCTTCTAATAGACTTGGTCTTCTAAATTCTAAAAACTTACAAGTGGGGTATGCATGAGAATAAATTGGGTGTTAATAAAAACATTCTCTTTTTGTGACCCATCACGTTGAATTATAAGTTACCGCTTATTCACAAGTATTTAGAGTTTCCTATTTTTTTCTTGGTTGCAACATATTTACTCCAAGTGAAGTACAATCATGAAAATCTTATGAGACAATTTTGTTTTTAAGTTCTTTGTTACTATTTATTTCAAATTTATAAAATCAGATTAATGCAAGATTGTAAATTTATATATATATTTGTGGCAAACTGTATATAAATATCGTGTTTACTGTGCTTATTTAAAATATTTGAAAATTCAAAGTAACAAACATCATACATGTAGACTGATGCTAAAGTCACTTAAACCGAGTTCACCACTACCATGATAAATGAATCCAATTCATTTATCCCGCAATGCATTATGTTTGCAGGTGTTATTGAGTATGAATGCATGTATCTAAACATGTTTTGGAGACGTGACTTTGCATATTAGCGAGGATATATGCGAGGGTGTACGAGTGACGGTTTTTATCTCACTGTGTGAGAAATATATTCTCCCTCTCTCTAGCCCACAAACACAGTATATGTGTGTATTCATGTATTTTTTTGTTGCTTCCATGTATTTATGTCCCTTCTTACACTAATTATATAATCGTATAGTTTTTCATTTTTTCATGTTTTTCCAAGTATATCTACGATAATAAGGGAAGGCCAACTATAGAATAAGTAATGCAAGATGAGTACAATGAATATCCGTATTGGTCATGGCTCAATAACATTTCATACGCACACCTGTGGTATCAACTAACACCATCGATTGTTTAAAAATATGATGAGGCTAGGGTTTAACACCCAGTACATGTATAATATAGTCATTATCACATAGACTCAATCATACAGTTAAATGGAGATAAAAAAAAATGGAGAGTAAACAGTTTATAGCATGCGAAATTGCATTGTTTACAAGTAATAGACAACCGACATTATGTTCATAAGCAAAAACAAGTCGTTTAAACGAAATGAAATCCACCACTACCTATGGCTAGGGTTTATATCGTTACTAAACCAGAGCAAACAGAGGAGAAGAGAGGCTCGATCATCATAGACTAGAGTTAAATAAAATAAATGAATGAAAACCTAAACCATCTTCTTAAGGCGAATACTTGGGGTAAACAAACAGCAAACTTACAATGTTATTCAAATGTTGGGACGGAGCTTCAAAATCTTTGGATTTCAAACCCCGAGACTCCATATATATAAATAGAAGAAGAAAACACAAAGTCCAGAACAGAGCAACCAAACAGACTCGTTTTGACTAAAACCCTAACGATCCAGGGAGGAAATTAAATGAAATAACTAACCCTGTGGTAGCGGTGCCGGCGGCGGTGGTGGCCATGAGTATGACAAGAAAGGCGGCAGCGGCAATAGCAATCAGAGCGAAGGCTGGAGTCATCGTTTATTATATCCGGCCAATCCTCTATTCTGAGCAACTTCAAAACTTCCATTTCAGAAAGCTTCAAAAGAGGCAAATTTTGAGAGTAAAAATGGAAGGTTTAACAAGCCAAGAGGGGCAAACTTGGGACTAAATGTTGAAGGGTTTATATTTGGATAATTTATTCTCACTCTCCCTCGTATGTTTTATCATTTCGGGTCCCGCTGGTAGGGGTGTTCAGAAAACCGAATGGACCGGCGGACCGAACCGGACTGTCGTAATTTTGTTAGGTTTTTTTTTAATCGGTCCGGTCCAAGTTTTTTTTTTGACAAACCGGTCTAATCGGTCCAATCCTCGGTCTCCCTTATAAAATATCCGGTCTGGACCGACCGGACCGGTTACTATTAATATATATTTTTTAATTATAATTATATTTATATGTAAAACAAATAGTTGAAGAAGTGAAAGAACTTAGGTTAGGGGTACGCTCGTCAACATTCAAAATAGGAGAACAAAAAAAAACCCTAAGCTCTCATCCTATTCTAATTCTTCTAATCTTCTTCTCTCCGTCACAGTCGTTCTTTTCTCTACTCTCTCTCAAACTCTTCTCATTCTTTCTTTTTTTCAAATCAAAACCCTCATCTCATTTTAATCCAAGCACACGTTGCTGCTCCACCCTCGTCCCTTGCGTTGCCCATCACATTACAGCACTGCTCTGTCGTATTTGCGTCGGAGGCTGCTCTACCCTCCTTTAATATTAGATCATCTCTGCCGCACACGGAGGCTGATCTACACAGAGGTACTCTTTTTTTTTCTAAAAAAAACTATGAAAGTTTTTCAAAGTATGAGATATGATTTAATCTCATATCTTCTTCCAAAGTTGTTGTGTATTATCGGACCTGTGTTGTGTTTTTATATTATAGATAATGGCTGTTGTGTATTATCAGACCTGTGTTGTGTTTTTATATCGTAGATAATAGCTGTTGTGTTTTATCCATACATTGGTCATTTGTTTTTATACTGTGTTGTGTATTATCTACACGGAGGTATTCTGGTTTAAATTTATGTTGTATATATCTACACGGAGGACATTGTTTTGAACAATTTTCAAGGTTGGTTTTCATTTTTAAAAAGATTATTTAAATTAGATTAGGACCAACGAGTTAGACCGGACCGATCATATAAAAAATCGGACCGACTAAGTCCGAAAAACCGGTCTAATCGGTCCGGTCTTGGTCTATTTTTTTTTTAGGACCGGTATAATCGGTCCGGTCCTTAAAATTACTAAAAACCGGATCGGACCGGACCGCGAACACCCCTACCCGCCGGTATATTTGGATCGTAATTGACACAAAATAAATCCGTCGTGTTATTCATGTGGTGTCGTGTTCTTAACAAGTAATGTTCGTATTAGGCAGAAAATATTGTGTGTTGTGGATATAAAATTGTGCAATGTCGTCATAAATTAGTCCCATAAAATTGTATATTGTGACTTTAAAACTTTAATTTATTATGTACTATACCCAATTTTTTGTATTCATATTATTATTCTTAAATACATTTATTTGTATTCATATTTTGTTTATTGTGGATGTTGATTTTATTTCCGAATTCATCCTCGTCTCATGCTTTTATTTGTTGTTTACATTTGGGGCAAAAATTATGACAAAACAAGAAATAAATTTGGACAAAGGAAATAAAATCCCAAAAAATAGCAAAATGTGAAGACATTCAATAGGACTCTCCGGCTATTTGGTATAGTTTGCAAAATTATATTGTCGTCATAGAAAACTAATATATTTTTTTTATCAATTATCTATAATTTTCCATAAAGATGCTAAAGAGTCGTGAAATAGTAAAAAACTTTAAAATATCTCCGGATTAGATAAATGGGATCGAATTAAATGTATTTTGTGTTTTTAACAAATGGGTTTCAGATGGCAACATAATGTATTAAGTAATGTAATATAACTAATATATTTAACGAGGACTTGGATATAACATTGAGTACAAGAGACATAAGTGATTTTAAAATGTAAATTGGGTAACTAAGGTGGTTGAAACGATTGATTATGTATGGACAAATTTTGGGAAATGTCAGCATTAATTTATTCCTTATATATGAAATTATGTGAATAATGGACATTTCTCTTGAGGTAACGCCGCCCTTGTTGGGCACTTTGGGGACATAGACACGCATGTGATACTCCTTATGGTGTGTAAGACATTTGACTACTTAAATAAGAAAGATATTTCATGGACACATGACACACAAAACCTAAACTCTCCAAAAACGAAAAAAACAATAATTAATTTTCGTACCATCGATTGAGTAATTGGGAGTTCAAAACAAATTCTTTCTCGCATTAATACCCAACTGTTTGAAACTAAATCAAATATTCGCTTGATAGCCCACTCTTATAATGTATACCCAATTTATAGTAAAATCTACAATAATTTGTAGGGCAATTTATAATTAGGTCCCTTGGTAACAATTTTTAAACATTTAAGAACAATTTACTATTAGGTCCACTTGTTATTCCACTAGCGTGGACTTCTAGATGAAGAGAATTAGTGGACCTAAGTGTTTAAAATTTGTAAAAATTCCTTTAGTGTTCAAAATCTCTTTGTGATGGACCTAGTAGGACTTCGCATAATTTATAAATGTATGGTCTAAATAAAAAACCATTCACAACACATTTCTTATCGAATAAATTTGACCATATGACATTATCCAAAACATGTACCGGAATAGTCCACAATAATCAATCATTTTGCATTTAAATATATAGATTTGGTGTACTCCACAATATTAAACAAATAACGATGTAAAATTGAAAAGAGTTGCGCGTGCGTTCAAATTAAGAAATAATATAATTAAACACAGTTTAACCTAATTAAATCCTAAACATGCATCTAGGTGTGATTGAATAAGATGTAAAGCAAGCAAGAGCATTCAAACACACACAAATGAGGAAAAATCCCCCAAAGGGGTAAAACCATTCATTTCACTATAATTTTGTAAAATACAATTTACACGGATTGCAATGAAATACAAAAGTGACACAGAATTACCCTCAGGTGTCGAATCTGTAGTCAGCGGCTGGAAGTTTCCCTTTCTAGGAGGACTGTAATGAAGAAGAGGGTCGGTCTTCTCCACAAGGATATGAACAGCAAAAAGAATTTGTGTTCTAGGGTTTCAAAACGATTCACAAAGATTTGAAAAATTGTGTGAATCAAAACATGAGTTTGGTAACTCAAAAAGATGAAGACTTTGAGTTTTTTGGACTCTGAAAATCGTGTATGGAAGTCTCTTAAAACCACTTCCCGTAGTGGGTTTATAAAGGAGTAACTTGGCCTAAAAAATCTCTGCACGATCTGTTTGAGATTATCCCAGGCAGACCGGTTCGGGTCTGAGGCGGATCGGTTCTTTTAAATTTAGTCATCATCGGTTCGCGTGCGGTCCGGGGTGTACTGGCTTTTCAGCAGGCGGATAGGTCCGGTAAAGGGGCGGACCGGTCCGGGGTCGGATCGGTTCGTTTTCTCTGGGCGGACCGGTCCGACCTGTCAGCATTTTGAATCCTCCTCTTCTTTGATATTCGGATCCGTTGATGACGATATGAATCTTGAATTTCTTCAATGGTGTAACGGCGTACGACATAACAAATGATAATGGACAAAGATGTCCTTACAAATCTCCCCCTATGTCTATGCCGGTACATACATAAAAACAAACATCCGAATTATCAACCAACTAAAAATGCCTATACAAATCTACCCTTCCATGAACCCAAAACTGTAAAGATACAATTGAATAAGACTTCACCGTTTGCTCTTCGAATCTTCAGGAATCTCAACGCTTTTCTCATCAGGGTGTGCAATCAAATGATAATCCATGTTGTACCTACACACATGAGAAAAATAAGAATACCAAGTGACATATCGAGTTTGAAATGAGATAAACATAGATACCAAAACTGCTCAAAACTTCAAAACTCCCCCAAAATTTCTCCCCCTTTTTATGATGTCCCCAAATAGACAAATGAGAGGAATAAATCAAATCATCAAAGCAAGGGTGTCACTGTGACACCCCGCCTAATTAAATATCGGGCGATCACTCCTTTATTAAATTAAAATCAAGGTGAACAGTTGGTTCATTCTTAGCATTACTGTCGTAAAAATAACTTTTTCCAAATTAACACCCTAATTAATTAAGCTAAGTGTCAAAACCATTTTTAACCTTTCTAACCAAATTATATTTTTAAAGAAAAACTTATTTATTTAATTATTAACCACATTTTCAATAAGTAAGAACCATACCACAATTATCCTGGAACATAATCCAATTGATTTAAACATTCAACTTCCAAAATCCCAACATTTAAAACTTAATGTAAAACATACATGCTGAATAAATCGCAAAGTAACAGTACTAGAAATAACTGAAATACAAATGTCCCTCTAAAACAGATAAATAGTGGAAAGGGCGACACGTGCCCAATAAGGAGAGTGATAGAAGCGGAATCAAGTAAATGAAATCGTCTAAGCAAGTGGCCTGCAACTCCCACCTAAGCTGCAGCACGTTCCTCTCAAGGGATCCTAAACAAGACGCCCCTGTGGCTGGGCACCTGTAGTACATACATATATATACAAGAGAGAGAGAGAGAGAGAGAGAGAGAGAGAGAGAGAAACGGGTAAGATCCCGATAGTGTATATGATTTAAAAATTCGTTTAGCAAGTATTTAAATTGATACAGGCCAATGCAACAACATATTAGTGCGACACTCTCTTAAGAAATTCTCACCTCTCTTCTAATGTGCACACCTATCGCACTAACCCTCCCAATGGTTTATCTCATCATATATCACGCTATGTTTCCCCAATGATTTAACTTATCTTAGGTTATTCGTAGGATTCAAAATTTAACGATTCAATTGTTTGAAAAGAATATTTCAATTAGTAACCAAAGTTCTCATTTTAACTTTATTAATCAATAAAGTTTTCCAGTGTCATATTATACTTTCTGAAAATAATTAATTACAATTTGAGTCATCAACTATGTCCTACATATCAAATCACAGTAGGCAGTTCCAGATTTCAGAATTTCATATATATATTAACTACTCGTAAAATATATATATCATAACAGCACCCCAAATAAAAACTATGGTGCGGGCATACTCTACTATCCAAAGCCCCGTATCACTCGTATTAAGGGGAATACATTCGGAATCACTCTCGAATTGTATTAACACATACACAAACAATTTTGAGGCGAAGCATAGATTCCAAGTCTCTAAGAGGATGGCGCATGCCTGCGTCTCTTAGGACCGTCTGAATTATCACATCGATAGCCTGTACCAAGGATATCTATCTTCTAGGGTACAAGTCAATATCCCCCATAAAGGTCCCATCAAGATAAGACTGTCCCAGCGCGGTAACCTCAGGGATAACAAGTAGCTTGGGCATGATTTTCACACAGATAGCATATGTATACACAATCATATCACTATACTAATATTACCATATCAATATTAGGTATATTTCAAATCCCATAGCTACGACTCTTATCCTTATTTTCACATTTTTAGTAAACACATATAACGGTTCGTTTCTAACCTTGATTCGGTATTATTCCAACTTACCACATAACTCTCATGGCTTTATCCTCCCAATTATAAAATTCAGTAGGTATTCACCTATTCTCTATCGTAACTATTTGACGTAATCTCTCACTTTATATACGTAGTTTCATCGTTCCTTATATAATTATCCCAAAAATACAATTCTCGTCATATATTAGAGGTCCCAAAATTTATTCATATACCCTACTGGTCCTCTTTATCTCCCAAAACATATTTATAAGGGTGACCATGAATTATTCATCATTAAAGTGAATTTCAACTAATTAAGAAGGGAAAACATGAGTCTTCCAGGAGGGGTCGATCGATCGAGGTCTGTGGCTCGATCGATCGATCGAGGTCTGGGGCTCGATCGATCGATCGAAGCTCTGGGCTCGATCGATCGATCAAGCAGGTATTGCGATTTCTGCAGTTTTGCAGTTACGGGTTCTAACACATAACTTCATCCAAATTCAAGTTTTTCATTCCCAAACGTCCAAAGATTCATACTACTAACATTATATCATCATACTAGGTATTTCCAACGTAAGGCATGTGGATTTCTATCACTAAACATGGATTAATAGCCCAAAAATTATTATGATTATCAAGAACCCTAGAATTCTCTTAAACATGGTTCTAACAAGTATTTCCAGAAATTTCTTCTTATAAACATCATAATTTCGTGGGTAATTTCCTCTACATGCCAAGGTTTTTCAGGATTATCATTTAAACCATAACTACATGCGATTCCTATCTCAAATCTTTGGTTTTCTTCCATAAATACTCATTCTAATTACTCCTAAACTAATATGAAAGATGCACCAACGAAATAAGCAAGATAAACACTTGCCTGGGATTTTTGGTGTTCTGATTTGCAGATGATTTTGGTGTGGTTGCGTAGCCCGTCGCGCGATCTACGCGTTGGTGGTGGTGGCGGTGCAAACGGATGGATTTTGGGCCTTGGATTGCCTTGGGAGCTCTCTCCTTTCCTCTCTTATGGCCGTCACTTGTCTTTGGTTGTTCTAACCCTAGAAGACAACCTTAGACATCTGATATAACCCTTAGAATTTCGTGGGTTTAATTACCCATAATTGCGAAATGTCCAAAACGCCCTCCCGGGGTACTCATTAGGCCTATAAACGCCTCGAGACCCAAATCAAACCCCTCGGTATACTTTTCTGACTATCTCGACCCTTCCGGACGCGTTGGCGCACTCAAAACGACCATACGAACGACTTATAAAATATTCACTTTTATTTTTCACTATTTAGTCCCGACGCGACACGGGCGCATCCCGACTCAAATTTCAAAAATTGTCATTTTATTCACTCGTTGCATTCAATATAACCAATATTATATATTACTTTGCTCATTAGTAATATTCAACAAATTTCCCATAATTACTAACTCTCGTCACGTTAATAATTATAACATAATTAATTTTTGGATTTTTATTAAATAATTAACTCACATTAAATTAAATAAATCCCCAAATTAATATAGCATAAAAATACGGGGTATTACATACTTCCCCCCTAATCACGGAATTTCGTCCCGAAATTCAGAAAACAAGGCATACCTGGTAAGAACAAATCTGGATATCTCTCGCGCATATCGGCCTCGCGCTCCCAAGTGGATTCCTCCATGTTATGATGCTCCCACTGGACCCGCACAAGTGGAACTATCTTCGACCTCAATCTCCTCTCACTATAGTCTAGGATAGCCACCGGTCTCTCCTCGTAAGAGCTGTCAGGCTGTAAATCTATCTCATCTATCGCGATGTGAGTATGGTCCATATTATCCCGAAGATACCGTCTCAACGACGAGATGTGGAATACATCGTGAATGCGATGCAAATATTCTGGCAGTCCCAATTTGTATGCTACCGGCCCAATCCTCTCGATGATGGGAAATGGTCCCACGTACCTCGGGGCCAATTTCCCTTTCTTCCCGAACCTCATCACTCCTTTCATAGGAGATACACGCAGTAACACTTGGTCCCCCACATTAAGCTCCCGGAAGAACCGTTTCGCATCGGCGTAGCTCTTCTGCCTGTCCTGGGCTACTCGAATGCGACTCATGATCATCTCAATCCTCGCGGAGGTTTCCTGAATCACCTCCGGTCCAAGCAACTTGTTATCCCCCACCTCGAGCCAACATGTTGGGTAATGACAAGGCCTGCCATACAGAGCCTCAAATGGAGCCATACCAATCGTAAACTGATAAGAGTTATTATAAGCAAACTCTACTAGTGGAAGATGTGGCTCCTAACCTGCTCCAAAATCAAGAACACACATGCGTAGCATATCCTCCAACATCTGATTAGTACGCTCTGTATGTCCATCAGTCTGTGGGTGATAAGCTGAACTCAACCTCAACTCAGTACCCATAGCCTCCTGAAAGCTTTCCCAGAAATGTGACACGAAAATCTTGTCTCTATCTGACACAATATTCAGGGGCACCCCATGTAATCTGACAATCTCAGCAATGAACAACTGAGCATACTGACCTGTGGTATAGTCTGTCCGCACCGGCAGAAAATGAGCCACCTTAGTCAAATGGTCTACAATCACCCAGATAGAGTCGTGGCCCCGCTGTGATGTAGGCAACCCTGTAATAAAATCCATGGAAATACTCTCCCACTTCCATGCGGGTACTTCCAATGGTTGAAGCAATCCTCACGATTTCCGATGGTCCACCTTTACCAGCTGGCAGGTAGAACACTTGGACACGAACTCATCAATGTCCTTCTTTATCCCACTCCACCAATATTGCCTCCTCATATCCTGGTACATCTTATCTCCTCCAGGATGTACTGCAAATCGGGACCCGTGAGACTGGGTCATCATTGCATGACGTAATTCTGCTCTTTCTGGAACCACCAATCTCCCATTAAACCTCAAACCCCCATCAGAACTAACAGAGTAGGACTCAGCACCCTCAGCTAAAAGTCGTACAATCTGCTCCTGTCAAAACGGGTCTGTGGTCTGTGTCTGTATCACCCTTGTAACAATCTCGGGAGTGACTGTCATAACAGATATGAAGGAACGGTCTACTGCGTCCTGGTGGCCTAACTCCTTCCACTTTGCTTTCCAGACGTCCGTTACCTCGTCTACCGGTCTACGGCTCAACGCATCAGCAACTACGTTGGCCTTTCCCGGATGATACTGTATGTCAAACTGATAGTCCTTCACAAACTCTAACCATCTGCGCTGTCGCATATTCAGCTCTCACTGAGTGAATAGGTATTGCAGTGACTTGTGGTCTGTGAACAAGCGGAATTTCTCCCCCAATAAATAGTGCCTCCATATCCTCAATGCAAAAATGACCGCTGCTAACTCCAGGTCGTGGGTGGGGTAATTCTTCTCATGCGGCTTAAGCTTGCGGGAGGCAAAAGCTATAGCCTTCTCTTCCTGCTGAAGTACTCCCCCAAGTCCCCGTAAAGAGGCATCGGTGTAAACCAGGTACTCCACACCCGGCTTCGGCAAGGCAAAAACTGGTGCTGAAGTAAGCTTGTCTTTCAGCTCATCGAAAGCCAATTGACAAGCATCATCCCAAACATATGGTACCCCTTTGCGAGTCAGATTCGTCAATGGACCCGCTATTTTGGAGAATCCCCGAATGAATCTCCCGTAGTAACCGGCTAACCCCAAGAAACTACGCACTTCCGTCAGTGTCGTGGGATGTCCCCACTCCCTCACCGCTGACACTTTACTCGGGTTGACTGCTATCCCCTGCTCAGAAACAACATGCCCCAAGAACTGTACTTCTCGCAACCAGAATCCACACTTCTCGTACTTAGCATACAACTGATGCTCTCGTAGAGTCTAAAGAACCCGCCTCAAATGCTCGGCGTGCTCCTCCTCGGAGTGTGAATATATCAAAATGTCATCTATAAAGACGATGACAAACTGATCCAAGAACTCTATGAATACTCGGTTCATTAAGTCCATGAATACGGCTGGAGCATTTGTGAGACCAAATGGCATCACTCTGAACTAGTAAGACCCATATCTCGTCAAGAAGGCAGTTTTTGAAACATCCTGCTCTCTAATACGTAGCTGATGGTACCCCAACCTCAGATCTATCTTTGAAAAGAAAGTTGTTCCCCTCAGCTGGTCGAGCAGATCATCGATTCGAGGCAACGGATACTTATTCCGTATCGTGACCTTGTTCAACTCCCGGTAGTCCACACACAACCTCAGTGAACCATCTCTCTTCTTCATAAACAGAACTGGAGCGCCCCAAGTTGAGGTACTCCTGCGAATGAAGCCCTGACCTAACAGTTGTTCTATCTTATCTCGTAACTCTCGCATCTCCGCCGGAGCCATACGGTATGGAGCGCGTGCTATAGGTCTAGTATCTGGCAATAAATCTATAACAAAGTCTATCTCTCGACTGGGGGGTAGGCCTGGTATTTCCTGAAACACATCGGAATACTCACGAACAACTGGAATCGAGTCTAACGGAATCACAACCTCCTTAGAGGTATCCTCCTCTATATAATACAAATGAGCGGTTGAACCTCCCTCTGGGCGAGGCATCGCCACTACAAACATCTCTTGCCCCAGAATGGCAAAAACAATGCTCCCACCGAAGCAATTAATCATGGCTCTATAAGCTGCGAGCCAATCCATACCAATAATAACATCATGCTCATGCATATCTAAGACTAACATGTCTGCAGGTAATACCAAACTACCAATCTCTACCCCCACTCCCCGACATATAAAGAAGATGAGCGACCCACTCCCCAGTGGTGAGTCTACACATGTCACTGTGCTCTCTGCTGTGGCTAACAACCCTAAGGCCTTCGCAAAATGCATAGCTATAAAATAATGTGTCGCCCCAGTATCAAACAAAACCCGACCCATAGTACCATGGATAGGAAACATACCCTCAATCGCGGGTGGTGCCTGTGGAGCTGCTGCCTGGTGGACGTTATAGACACGTCCGTACTGTAACTTCCCCTGCTGCACTGGAGCTGTTGGAACGGCTGGTAGGGCTGGCACCTGGGCTGGAGCTGGGAGGGCAGCCAGAAAAAGTGGTCTATGTGGCTCATTACGGGCACCCTGCTGCTGTGGGCCCCTATCTCCCTCCGGACAATCCTGGCGCCTATGGCCGTGTCTACCACACCTAAAACATCGGCCTTTGAAGTTGCCTCCCCTCTGACCCTGTTGACCACGGCCTTGCTGGCCGTTACCTCCCCGCCACTGGCCCTGCTGGCCCTGATGAACACGCTGTTGGCCCTGCTACTGACCCTGCTGTCGGTGTTGGCCTTGCTGGCCCTGCTGATTAGGCTGACCCTGCTGACCCTGCCTATAACCCCCAAATCCCTGCCTGGAATCACCTGAACGAAATCGCTTAGCAGGGTCCCCCTGATGGGAACTCTGCTCGTGCTGACGAGTCTGTCCATGATATGGTGCCCCACTAGCACTACTACCCTCGGTCCTGCCCTGCTGGCTAGACTCTCCTGCTTTCCTTCCCTGCAGATGGAATCGGTGATCCTCGCAATGTAATAACGCAGCATTGAGTACATCTGTGAAAGTACTCAGAGATAGATTCCCTATAAGATGCGGACGGATCCTCCATGCTAACCCGTCCACAAACAATATAATTTTCTTGCCCTCAGTGGGTGCCTCATCTGGCACGATGGTGAGAAGTCTCGTGAACTCCTCCTCATACTCAGTTATGGTAGAATTCTCCTGTTTCAAATTCAGTAATTTCTGCCTCATCTCAGTCTGCACGGCGGGTGGAAAATACTTGCGGTCAAACCGCTCCCAGAACAACTGAATAGGGATCGTGTCCCTCTCCTCCAATGTGGTAGTGGACTCCCACCACTGCAAAGTGGCCCCCACCATCTTAAAGGAAGCCAACAACTATTTTTGCATGTCGGTGCACTCATACATACGAAGATGTCGCTGGATGTCTTTCTTCCATTGGCTGACTGTGACGATATCTGAGCTACCAGAGAACTCAGGGGGATGCGCTTTCTGAAAAGCATCCCTAACCCTCTCCCATGCAGATGGAAGCTGTGTCGGTACTGGCGCCACTGCCTGAATCTGGGGTGGAGCCTGCTGAACCACCGCTAGCGCGGCATTCACCGCCTGAGCAACAATGGCGGCTACTTCATTAGCATTCATAGTGCCTTGTGCCGGAGCTGCTGGCTGCTCGGCCTGGGCACGCCTATCCTTCGGTGCTCGTCTCGGAGGCATCTGAAACATGAAGAAGTTTATTAGTCTACAGTCATTAACAAATCTCAAATAGCTGAAGACGTAAACTTGAAAGCAAGAATACAACCATACTAAAATAGGTCTCTATAGCAAAAACGTTAAGCTGAAAGCGAAATAAGCCGTACAGATCCTATGGACACTAGAACCTGAAACTCTGATACCACCTGTGACACCCCGCCTAATTAAATATCGGGCGATCACTCCTTTATTAAATTAAAATCAAGGTGAACAGTTGGTTCATTCTTGGCATCACTGTCGTAAAAATAACTTTTTCCAAATTGACACCCTAATTAATTAAGCTAAGTGTCAAAACCATTTTTAACCTTTCTAACCAAATTATATTTTTAAAGAAAAACTTATTTATTTAATTATTAACCACATTTTCAATAAGTAAGAACCATACCACAATTATCCTGGAACATAATCCAATTGATTTAAACATTCAACTTCCAAAATCCCAACATTTAAAACTTAATGTAAAATATACATGCTGAATAAATCGCAAAGTAACAGTACTAGAAATAACTGAAATACAAATGTCCCTCTAAAATAGATAAATAGTGGAAAGGGCGACACGTGCCCAATAAGGAGAATGATAGAAGCGGAATCAAGTAAATGAAATCGTCTAAGCAAGTGGCCTGCAACTCCCACCTAAGCTGCAGCACGTTCCTTTCAAGGGATCCTAAACAAGACGCCCCTGTGGCTGGGTGTAATAACCCTCTCTTCTGATAGCCCATTTTATATTTATTTACAATGTGTAGTAATTAATTATAAAATGATAGATGTTGAGCAAATATTAATTTGTTACGTCAAGGTCAATATTTACTAAAATGTTGTATAGTTACCTCGTGAGTAGATAAAATGTTCATGTGGTAATTTATAACGGCATAAGAATTTAAAATGACATTTTGGTTTAGAATGAAACCGGAAGTAAAATGAGTTATAAAATTCCCAAATGATAATTTGGATAGTGTAGTTAGTTCCGGTAGGTGTGAGACAGTCAAAATAAGTGCCATATTGTATTTTGGCATGTCGGGCACTTTTGACTGGTTTTGGCTTAATTAGTGTAGTCTCGTATTGTTTTATCGCGTATTAGTCATTTCAGTTGGGCATTTTAGACTAATGCCCCGATTTAGTCTTGTTGGCCTTACTATTTTTTTCCTCATTTCTCTTAAAACACAATTGAGCCCTAGAGAGAGTAGAGAGAGGAAGAGAACTTGGGAGAAAAAGAGAGATTGGAGCTTGGATTGTTGCTTCCTTCTTCATCAAATCAGATTCTTACACTTGAGGCAAGTAATCTACTTGCAAATTTATGATTTAAGTAGAATAATTAGTCCTGATATTTATGGATTTGTTATGATTTAGAAATGTTAAGGTTTTGGTTGGATTTTTGGGTATTAACCACTAGTAATGGATTTGGATGATAAATGATGTTTAAGGTTGGTAGTTAGATGTATTTTGGATGTAGAAATTGCAGCAAATGATTTCGGTTGGGCTTGGTTTTGGAGTTGGTTAAATTTGGAGTTCAAGACTCCATAGCCATTCTTGGCTATTCCGCAGGGGCGAATCGATTCGGCCCCTAGGGCGAATCGATTCGCATAGTTGCAGTTCCCAGGTCTATGTACCCGAATCGATTCGGATTAAGGCCGAATCGATTCGGCTGTATGCAGAAAGTTGATTTTGTCTTCCGAACCGATTCGCTTTAAGGGCGAATCGATTCGGCAGGGCGAGTCGATTCGGGCCTTGGGGCGAATCGATTCGGTTCCTGCAGTTTTGAGTCATTTTCCCTTTTTAAATTTTGATCTTTTTCCTTAGGCTTAGGATCTAGGGACCTTCTTGGAAGAAGTAAACTTAGAATCCTAGAGTATTAGTTGAGTTTGGACGTTACCCTAGACTGGAAATGGGTTCATCTGGGGTTTACTCCGGGGAGGTTTAAAGTTATGTTAAGACATTTCTTCTTATATTCAAACTTTTAGAAGTTAGGAAGTTAAATGCCCTAACTTGGAGACTTATGGGCTTATCAAAATTTATATGAACTTTGGGAATTTCTAGGATCATAACGATCAATTGGAGACCTAGCCTGGGATTTTAATTTGAGGAAAATAAATGAAATATCCGATGGGAATTAGGTTCTCATATAAATGAACCCATAAGTGTTTAAAGATGATAGGTTCAACCAGAATGAACCCCGTTGTTTAATGATGTTAGGTTTAAATAAAAAGAACCAATCACATGATTAATGGAAATGGATTTGGTAATGAATATGATGATAAATGTAAATGTTAATTTACTGTTACACACCTCTCTAAATGACATCATAAGGGAAGTTCGCTCGTGAGGTGAAGCCCCTTGGCTAATGAATGCAGGGTGGATATAGTCCTAGGCCATGGGAGAGCTTATTGTTATATTTTTCTGCGATGGGTAGGAGATTCCGGGTGTGGTCTTGACTACCCCGCAGGCTCATGGCCGCTTCCCGACGTATTGCGATAGGTGCCCAGGTTGTCTTATGTTAGGCCCTGGAAGATGATGGTCATTTAGGGGCGCGCACAGTGGGGAAACCCGGACGGGCGGTCTTAGATATCGTTATATGTATATGAATATAACTATATTTTCATCAAGTTGGACTTGATGGTTGATTAAAGCCATAAAGAGCGTACGTTAAATGCCATAAAGAGCATAGATATGTGCCATGAAGAGCACGGGAATAATATATGTGCCATAAAGTGCACTTGATATTAATGGTATTCCTAGTAAGGAATGGAAAGATAAAGATGGGAAGTTTTAATTAATGAAAGGAAATTATAACTTCTTGATTAAACCGAATAAATGGTTTTATTCCTAATAAGGAATGTAAGAAGGATGTGGTAATCGGATTCATGAGCTAAGGTTTTAAATTTTAGCTTTTCACTTTTCTTTCTTTTATGATATTGACATTTATCATCCTTATCATTTTTGCATAACTGTTTATACCTATCATGCTTTTTATTCTTCTGGTAATCATATAGAATCCGGCCCTGACCGGTTTACTCTCCTTGTGGTATATATATACGATTGTATCCGTTCAGGTGCTCCACCGCAAGGACGCCCGTTTTGACTTTCCAAATTCCTTTGCTTTTGACGAGCTGTAGGATTTTGCGGGTTACTATAGGTTATTGAATTAGACGCCTCCATTTTGGTATTCTAGATACGATCGGGTCTTACATTCGGGCGTGTGGCCCAAACATTTGTATTTGATTAATGAATGTATTACATACGATATTTAAATTGTTGTACTTCGTTATGTAGCTGTGGACCGACAACTTATTCGGTCCATTTGTGTACATTCGTTTTAGTTGTATTATATATAATCTTTTGGAATTCCACTTGCTCGTCAGATTGGGTTGTTTAATTTAAATTTTCATAACCGCATTTTTAAAAATTTTACACTTTTGGCAACCCGTTTTCTGATCTATTGGGTGGTTTTCCCGTATACTCAGTTTATAGTTGTGATGCTGAGAATGATATCCATCCATGATTCCTGTTACGTTTGAGTATCGGGCTGGCCACCCCTTATCTCGGATTGCGGGTTGTCACAGATGGTATCAGAGCGTCAGGTTCTAGAATACTAGGATCTGTATGGATTTGTCTCGTTCTACCGTATCGTTCTTTGATGTAGGGCCTAATGCTAGGACTTCTTGTTGCTTATGTTTGCGATCTTCTGCAAAATAGATTGTTTTAACCAGTATTCTAATACTATTGTTCTTCTGCCTCAGATGCCGCCTAAGAGAGGTCGCCCAGCGAGACGTAATAGGGTTGTAGATATGGAGGTAGGTCCTCCATTGCCACTTCAAGGGACCGTTAATGTTGCGGATGTAGCAAACATAGTGGCTCAAGCGGTTAATGCCGCCATGACCGCAGTGGTCCGACAATTGCCATGGGCTCCAGGCGTTTAAGCTCCTACGGGACTTACTCTGTGGGAAAGGGTTAGGGAGTCCTTTCTAAAGGGCAATCCCCCAGAATTCGAGGGAGGCACGAATGCGGTTAAAGCAAATCAATGGAAGAAAAACATGCAACGCCACCATCGAATGATAGAATGTAGTGAGGATAAGAAACAACTCCTTACCACCTTTAAGCTTGTCGGATCTGCGTTACACTGGTGGGAGACGATGACCACACCAGAGCAAAGAGACACAATGTCAATCACTGAGTTCTGGGCCTTGTTTGATCTTAAGTATTTTCCTCCCGCGGTTCCTAGGGAGATGAAGAGGAAGTTGCAAGATGTAGTGCAAGGGGAGAGATCTGTAGCGGAGTATGAAGAGGAGTTCACCCGGTTAGCAAGTTTTGTACCAGATGAGGTGACTCCGGAAGAGAGGAAGATCTCGAAGTTTATGGGAGGCCTAAACTGGAGAATCCGAAAACACTTATTGGGTAACCCAGCTTTCCAGACTTTTGGTGAGGTTATGAATGCAGCCTTACTCCATTGCCAGGAACATCGATTATATATGCAGGGTAGCAAGAAAGCTACCGAAATGAGGCAAGTAGGGAAGCTTGGAGAGTTTATTGCGAGTGGCAATAATAATAGGCACGGACAAGGTGCTTTGCATCAAGCAGATCGGGGTGGCCCTGGGGGTAGAGGTCATCCGGACCGAGGCATTTCCCAGTTTAGGATTATCAGAGGTCGAGGTCGGGAGGACATGAAGGGACGGTGCTTCCAATGTGGGGAGGCGGGTCATTACAAGAAAGAGTGTCCTCAGATGATTGGGGGTCAGTTTCCTAGGGCTTCGCAACAGCCATATGTTTAGTTTCCACCTCCGGTACCTATTATGGTTGTTCCTCCGCAGCAGGGGCAACTCCAGTATGGACGTGTTTGTCATAATCAGGAGGCTATGCTTCCTCCAGCCCTGCCGGCACCGCCCATTATTGAGGGTAAGTTTTTTACTCAGAGATACGTGAGTTATGTGTTAGTCAATGCGTGTGTTACGCGCTCATTTGTTTTATGAGCTCTTCTCAGACTACGGATTTAATAATATCTCCTGAGAGTATTTTTCATTAGCATCGAGTTCTATGGGTAATGGTTCGCTCATTCCTTTTGTTTGTATGTATGTAGGAATTTCTCTTATTAAATTGTGCTTGAGGCCGATTTACTCGTCCTTAACATGGTCGAGTATGATGTGATATTGGTATGTGATTGCTATGCCTTATCTCCACGACCAACAAGTTGAGTGGTAGCGTATAGGAGGGGTTCCTTGTCTGGATTCCGCTTCTGCGGGACGCTCCACGCGTGAACCTTAACGACGTTGGGAGTGGGGATATATCACCTTTTCGTTCTCTTAATTTATGTGTATTACGCTCTATCTCCATGATCAACCAGTTAAGTAGGCATGTGTCGGAGGGGTTCCTTGTTTGGATTTCGCTTTGCGAGACACTCCGTCGCATGAACACTTAACGATGTTGTGAGTGGAGATATGCTATTCTCTCCTCTTATTTTATTTTGTCTTATTAAATTATTGTTGAAAGTGGGATTGGAAAGTTTAGTCGAGAACCACGTAGAAGATTGATTGATGGCTATTAAAGTGCGACATAGAAGCACTGCATACAGTTTTCTCCTCTGAGCGATGTGAGGGAGACCGAGGTACGAAGTCGAATTGAGACTTCGGGTGCCTTGATAAGAAGGCTATTTAATAAGATGTATATATACATATATATGTTGTAAGGTATATAATTATAAGGCTTTATGGAAGTAAATGTTTGATAAGTAGCATCTTTTCGGTCCCGAACATGTGTTTTAGACCTGTACACCTTAATGACTCACAACGCGAGGTAGTAGTGTAACGGGAGGGTTCCTTGATTGGATTTCACTTCGGCGAGATGTCCCACGCACGAGACCGAGCAAATGTCGGTAATTGAGAAAGGTCTTGGGCACTAGGGATATACTTAGCAATAGGTGTATGCGACTTAGATAGGGTATAGGTAGATAGACTTTAGGATTGTTTGGACGTGGGGCCTTTAAGTATGAGACGTAAGTTTAGGAGGGTTGTTGGGAGTTGACCATGACTAAGTCATGCGTAACCTCTAAAAAGGGATTGGTTCCATGATATGAGAAGTGGGAGGATTTCGAGAAGTTGGTAGTTAAGGCCGAAGGTAGATTCAATTAGCAAGTCTCTGCCATGATGGGGAGTGATAATACTGGAGTATCGATTTATTGTTGATGCGCCTCACAAGTTTAAACTTGTGAGGAGTATTATCCCCTATTTAAGTTGAAGTCCATCTTGGGGGTGATCGCTGTACAGGAAGGGAGATGCTACTTCCTGGGCAGAATTTAGTCTTTCGTGCGAACAACATTTCATTTCAAGATGTCGCAGGAGGAAACAGGGGCGGTTAAAACCATAAATAAGCTGCTGATTTAGGAAACAGAACTCTGCTCTTTTGACATTGAGGGTGGGGTGCGTTCCCATAAGAGAATTTTATCCCGAATGAAAGGGACTTAAGTATAGCAGATATGGAGAAATCACGCGGTTCTAACGTTTTGGTGCATCAAGGTAATGACGAAATGTGCTAAGTTGTACGTCGCTAGTGTTATTGGCTGGGCATAGAAAGGTTGTTGTACTGCATGGGGTGCCCTTGATTATAGTCCTGACTGAAATAAGACTTCCGTTTCTCATTCTTAGCAAGTTCCCAAGAAGTCATGGGAATCTAATTATGATTAATCACTTCTTATCATTTTTCCCCAGATGGCCAGACCAATAGAGTAAACCATATGTTGGGGCATATACTCCTTATATGCGTGCTTAACTTTAAGAGTAGTCGGGAACAATGTCTTCCGCTCGTTGAATTCGCTTGTAAGAATTTGTGTCGATTCACTATTAGGACGACACTTTAGAAGAAGCCTTGTATGGTAGGCCTTTTTGGATCTCCCGCTTGTTAGTTAGAGGTGCGAGACGATGAGTCTCTCGGACCTGGACTGATCCGGGATACTTCTTCGAAATTGAGTTCATTCGAAATCGCATTTGTATAACCAAGATCGACATAAGAGCTAAGTCGATGAGGGGAGAAGGCATCTGGAGTTTGAGGTCATTCGACCAAGTGTTGATGTGAGTATCTCCTGTGAAGGGCATTAAGCGTTTCGAGAAAAAAAGGGGACAACTTGCACCGCGATATATTGTGCCTTTCCTACAAATGTTAAGGTGGGTCCGGTAACCCATTAGCTTGCTTATTGAAACATTTTGCGGCAAGTTCATAATTTGTCCCATGTCTCTCATGTAAGGGGGTACGATAGATGCGAAGGTGCCTTTAGGCACATTCCTTTCGAAGTAGATGCAACTTGACGGTTTTTATTAGATATAGTCGGTTGCTATCTTAGAGCAGGGAGACCGGCGATTTAGATTGCAGATAGTACCTTTAGTTATGTTGCAAAATAGTCATCACTGTGTCGAGAAATCGACATAGGGTCGCGAGGATGACTTGCGGGAATAGTATCCGCACTTCTTCTTGTGAGGTATACCTGAATTTTGGGGGCAAAATTCCCTCTTAAGGGGGGGAGTATGTAATAACCCTCTCTTTTGATAGCCCATTTTATATTTATTTACAATGTGTAGTAATTAATTATAAAATGATATATGTTGAGTAAATATTAATTTGTTACGTCAAGGTAAATATTTACTAAAATGTTGTATAGTTACCTCGTGAGTAGATAAAATGTTCATGTGGTAATTTATAACGTCATAAGAATTTAAAATGACATTTTGGTTTAGAATGAAACCGGAAGTAAAATGAGTTATAAAATTCCCAAATGATAATTTGGATAGTGTAGTTAGTTCCGGTAGGTGTGAGACAGTCAAAATAAGTGCCATATTGTATTTTGGCATGTCGGGCACTTTTGACTGGTTTTGGCTTAAATAGTGTAGTCCCGTATTGTTTTATCGCGTATTAGTCATTTCAGTTGGGCATTTTAGACTAATGCCCCGATTTAGTCTTGTTGGCCTTACTATTTTTTTCCTCATTTCTCTTAAAACACAATTGAGCCCTAGAGAGAGTAGAGAGAGGAAGAGAACTTGGGAGAAAAAGAGAGATTGGAGCTTGGATTGTTGCTTCCTTCTTCATCAAATCAGATTCTTACACTTGAGGCAAGTAATCTACTTGCAAATTTATGATTTAAGTAGAATAATTAGTCCTGATATTTATGGATTTGTTATGATTTAGAAATGTTAAGGTTTTGGTTGGATTTTTGGGTATTAACCACTAGTAATGGATTTGGATGATAAATGATGTTTAAGGTTGGTAGTTAGATGTATTTTGGATGTAGAAATTGCAGCAAATGATTTCGGTTGGGCTTGGTTTTGGAGTTGGTTAAATTTGGAGTTCAAGACTCCATAGCCATTCTTGGCTATTCCGCAGGGGCGAATCGATTCGGCCCCTAGGGCGAATCGATTCGGCCCCTAGGGCGAATCGATTCGCATAGTTGCAGTTCCCAGGTCTATGTACCCGAATCGATTCGGATTAAGGCCGAATCGATTCGGCTGTATGCAGAAAGTTGATTTTGTCTTCCGAACCGATTCGCTTTAAGGGCGAATCGATTCGGCAGGGCGAGTCGATTCGGGCCTTGGGGCGAATCGATTCGGTTCCTGCAGTTTTGAGTCATTTTCCCTTTTTAAATTTTGATCTTTTTCCTTAGGCTTAGGATCTAGGGACCTTCTTGGAAGAAGTAAACTTAGAATCCTAGAGTATTAGTTGAGTTTGGACGTTACCCTAGACTGGAAATGGGTTCATCTGGGGTTTACTCCGGGGAGGTTTAAAGTTATGTTAAGACATTTCTTCTTATATTCAAACTTTTAGAAGTTAGGAAGTTAAATGCCCTAACTTGGAGACTTATGGGCTTATCAAAATTTATATGAACTTTGGGAATTTCTAGGATCATAACGATCAATTGGAGACCTAGCCTGGGATTTTAATTTGAGGAAAATAAATGAAATATCCGATGGGAATTAGGTTCGCATATAAATGAACCCATAAGTGTTTAAAGATGATAGGTTCAACCAGAATGAACCCCGTTGTTTAATGATGTTAGGTTTAAATAAAAAGAACCAATCACATGATTAATGGAAATGGATTTGGTAATGAATATGATGATAAATGTAAATGTTAATTTACTGTTACACACCTCTCTAAATGACATCATAAGGGAAGTTCGCTCGTGAGGTGAAGCCCCTTGGCTAATGAATGCAGGGTGGATATAGTCCTAGGCCATGGGAGCGCTTATTGTTATATTTTTCTGCGATGGGTAGGAGATTCCGAGTGTGGTCTTGACTACCCCGCAGGCTCATGGCCGCTTCCCGACGTATTGCGATAGGTGCCCAGGTTGTCTTATGTTAGGCCCTGGAAGATGATGGTCATTTAGGGGCGCGCACAGTGGGGAAACCCGGACGGGCGGTCTTAGATATCGTTATATGTATATGAATATAACTATATTTTCATCAAGTTGGACTTGATGGTTGATTAAAGCCATAAAGAGCGTACGTTAAATGCCATAAAGAGCATAGATATGTGCCATGAAGAGCACGGGAATAATATATGTGCCATAAAGTGCACTTGATATTAATGGTATTCCTAGTAAGGAATGGAAAGATAAAGATGGGAAGTTTTAATTAATGAAAGGAAATTATAACTTCTTGATAAAACCGAATAAATGGTTTTATTCCTAATAAGGAATGTAAGAAGGATATGGTAATCGGATTCATGAGCTAAGGTTTTAAATTTTAGCTTTTCACTTTTCTTTCTTTTATGATATTGACATTTATCATCCTTATCATTTTTGCATAACTGTTTATACCTATCATGCTTTTTATTCTTCTGGTAATCATATAGAATCCGGCCCTGACCGGTTTACTCTCCTTGTGGTATATATATACGATTGTATCCGTTCAGGTGCTCCACCGCAAGGACGCCCGTTTTGACTTTCCAAATTCCTTTGCTTTTGACGAGCTGCAGGATTTTGCGGGTTACTACAGGTTATTGAATTAGACGCCTCCATTTTGGTATTCTAGATACGATCGGGTCTTATACTCGGGCGTGTGGCCCAAACATTTGTATTTGATTAATGAATGTATTACATACGATATTTAAATTGTTGTACTTCGTTATGTAGCTGTGGACCGACAACTTATTCGGTCCATTTGTGTACATTCGTTTTAGTTGTATTATATATAATCTTTTGGAATTCCACTTGCTCGTCAGATTGGGTTGTTTAATTTAAATTTTCATAACCGCATTTTTAAAAATTTTACACTTTTGGCAACCCGTTTTCTGATCTATTGGGTGGTTTTCCCGTATACTCAGTTTATAGTTGTGATGCTGAGAATGATATCCATCCATGATTCCTGTTACGTTTGAGTATCGGGCTGGCCACCCCTTATCTCGGATTGCGGGTTGTCACACTGGGCACCTGTAGTACATACATATATATACAAGAGAGAGAGAGAGAGAGAGAGAGAGAGAAACGGGTCAGAGCCCGATAGTGTATATGATTTAAAAATTCGTTTAGCAAGTATTTAAATTGATACAGGCCAATGCAACAACATATTAGTGCGACACTCTCTTGATAAATTCTCACCTCTCTTCTAATGTGCACACCTATAGCACTAACCCTCCCAATGGTTTATCTCATCATATATCACGCTATGTTTACCCAATGATTTAACTTATCTTAGGTTATTCGCAGGATTCAAAATTTAACGATTCAGTTGTTTGAAAAGAATATTTCAATTAGTAACCAAAGTTCTCATTTTAACTTTATTAATCAATAAAGTTTTCCAGTGTCATATTATACTTTCTCAAAACAAGTAATTACAATTTGAGTCATCAACCATTTCCTACATATCAAATCACAGTAGGCAGTTCCAGATTTCAGAATTTCATATATATATTAACTACTCATAAAATATATATCATAACAGCACCCCAAATAAAAACTATGGTACGGGCATACTCTACTATCCAAAGCCCCGTATCACTCATATTAAGGGGAATACATTCGGAATCACTCTCGAATTGTATTAACACATACACAAATAATTTTGAGGCGAAGCATAGATTCCAAGTCTCTAAGAGGATGGCGCTTGCCTGCGTCTCTTAGGACCGTCTGAATTATCACATCGATAGCCTGTACCAAGGATATCTATCTTCTAGGGTACAAGCCAATATCCCCCATAAAGGTCCCATCGAGATAAGACTGTCCCAGCGCGGTAACCTCAGGGATAGCAAGTAGCGTGGGCATGATTTTCACACAGATAGCATATGCATACACAATCATATCACTATACTAATATTACCATATCAATATTAGGTACATTTCAAATCCCATAGCTACGACTCTTATCCTTATTTTCACATTTTTAGTAAACACATATAACGGTTCGTTTCTAACCTTGATTCGGTATTATTCCAACTTACCACATAACTCTCATGGCTTTATCCTCCCAATTATAAAATTCAGTAGGTATTCACCTATTCTCTATCGTAACTATTTGACGTAATCTCTCACTTTATATACGTAGTTTCATCGTTCCTTATATAATTAACCCAAAAATACAATTCTCGTCATATATTAGAGGTCCCAAAATTTATTCATATACCCTACTGGTCCTCTTTATCTCCCAAAACATATTTATAAGGGTGACCATGAATTATTCATCATTAAAGTGGATTTCAACTAATTAAGAAGGGAAAACATGAGTCTGCCAGGAGGGGTCGATCGATCGAGGTCTGGGGCTCGATCGATCGAACCTTCGATCGATCGAAGCTCTGGGCTCGATCGATCGATCAAGCAGGTATTGCGATTTTTGCAGTTTTGCAGTTACGGGTTCTAACACATAACTTCATCCAAATTTAAGTTTTTCATTCCCAAACGTCCAAAGTTTCATACTACTAACATTATATCATCATACTAGGTATTTCCAACGTAAGGCATGTGGATTTCTATCACTAAACATGGATTAATAGCCCAAAAATTATTATAATTATCAAGAACCCGAGAATTCTCTTAAACATGGTTCTAACAAGTATTTCCAGAAATTTCTTCTTATAAACATCATAATTTCATGGGTAATTTCCTTTACATGGCAAGGGTTTTCAGGATTATCATTTAAACCATAACTATATGCGATTCCTATCTCAAATCTTTGGTTTTCTTCCATAAAAACTCATTTTAATTACTCATAAACTAATATGAAAGATGCACCAACGAAATAAGCAAGATAAACACTTGCCTAGGATTTTTGGTGTTCTGATTTGCAGATGATTTTGGTGTGGTTGCGTAGCCCGTCGCGCGATCTACGCGTTGGTGGTGGTGGCGGTGCAAACGGATGGATTTTGGGCCTTGGATTGCCTTGGGAGCTCTCTCCTTTCCTCTCCTATGGCCGTCACTTGTCTTTGGTTGTTCTAACCCTAGAAAACAACCTTAGACATCTGATATAACCCTTAGAATTTCGTGGGTTTAATTACCCATAATTGCGAAATGTCCAAAACGCCCTCCCGGGGTACTCATTAGGCCTATAAACGCCCCGAGACCCAAATCAAACCCCTGGGTATACTTTTCTGACTATCTTGACCCTTCCGGACGCGTTGGCGCACTCAAAACGACCATATGAACGACTTATAAAATATTCACTTTTATTTTTCACTATTTAGTCCTGACGCGACACGGGCGCGTCCCGACTCAAATTTCCAAAATTGTCATTTTATTCACTCGTGACATTCAATATAACCAATATTATATATTACTTTGCTCATTATTAATATTCAATTCCCATAATTACTAACTCTCGTCACGTTAATAATTATAACATAATTAATTTTCGGATTTTTATTAAATAATTAACTCACATTAAATTTAATAAATTCCCAAATTAATATAGCATAAAAATACGGGGTATTACAGTCACAAGGAATAAACAACTATTTTTTTGAAGTTTTCAAAATTTTTCATACATAGAATATATACAAGGAAACACACTATGAACGAGTACAAAATAACCAAGTCCATGATAGCATAAATGAATGGGTGTGATCAAATTCGATAGGAAAATCAATGCATACAATCATGACATATGTGCATGATGGATATCAGATACTCCTAACGAATGAACTCAAAGTCTTCCTTTGGTGTAAAAAAGGTGGAAATATAGGACATTGACTCAATCAGATCAACAAATCAAAGCTCAAAGTGATTTCCACACCTATAACGTCCAAAACTATTTCATGCTTTTTCAGGACTTTTAAGGAAGTGCAAACCCGTTTATATTCTCCAACCAAACTCCCTCAGATATTAATTTTGGATAGAGGCTTTCTAAATTCTCAAACTTTGGAGAGTTGTTGTTGAAACCTAATGGCCCATATGTGGCATAAATTGCTTTTTATTGCCTATACATTTTTTCGGGCTCTTTTAACCTCTTTGGACCCCAGATAATAAAATTTCTCCATTTTTTAGGTCCTTTTGAACGGTGGCTTTTGCGCAAAGAATAGATGATTGTGTTTCGCATCCCCTCCCCGTTCTTAAACACACATTTTAAAAAAACGGTTTTTACATGCATTACAATCTTGTCAAGTTTAATCGCATATGGAAAGTTGTATAAACAGAATTGAGATGGAAACACTCAAGCCAACATGAGATAGACAAGTGAAATAATCAAATAAAGTCGTGCATGTGTGCAATAAAGGAGATAGGAGTCAAACATGTATAAAGATATCACTAATCACATCTCAAAGACTCCAATCAATGTAAAGCACATGGATGAAATGATGTAGCGTCTCAAATCACTATCAAACAGTCACATGGATAAATGAAATGAATTTGTGACTTGGCTATCTTAAATGTTCATCCATAAAAAGGTGCAAAAGAAATACAAAAATCTTTTTGGGCTTTTCTAAAAAAATTTATATACAAAAACGAAAATCTTTTTAGATTTTTTCAAAATTTTTATATACAAAAACAAAAATCTTTTTGGATTTTTTCAAAAGACTAAAAAAATAGCTGTACAACAAAACAATGATACATATAAAACAAACTAGCAATAGGAAGCATATGATATGAACATGAAAAAGCATCCTATTCTAGATAAATACCAACCCCTCAGTCAACTCTGCAAATCCCCAAAGACTTCCTAAAACTCTCTAATCTAAGGGCATCTAAAGGTTTCATGAAAATATCGGCTAACTGACGGTCGGTGGGAACAAAACTCAGGGATACGACTTTCTCCTCAACTAAATGTCGTATAAAGTGCTCACGTATCCTGATGTGCTTTGTGCGCGAATGCTGGACTGGGTTGCGGGATATGTGTATCGTGCTCGTGTTATCCCAGGAAATGGTCATGGTGTCCTGTAAAATCCCATAATCCTCCAGCATTTGCTTCATCCACAAGAGTTGCGTGCAACAACTCCCGGCGGCTATGTACTCCGCCTCCACAATGGACAAAGAGATGGAATTTTTCTTCTTGCTCAGCCAGGAGACAAGAGCAGAAACAAAATAAAAATATCCACCAGTAGTGCTCCTACAACCATCTACATCCCCGGCCCAATCGGCATCTGAATAGGCAGACAGACGGTCATCGGTATCAAAGGAATGCCAAATACCGTACCCACTCACGTATTTAATAATACGTTTTAGAGCAAGTAAATGTGACTCTTTAGGAGACTCCTAATATCGCGCACAGACTCCAACACTAAAGGCTATGTCGGGATGACTGGTAGTCAAGTAGAGAAGACTACCTATCATACTCCGATATAAGGTTTGCTCTACGTCCTTGCCTGAAGTGTCCTTACTAAGCTTGGTAGTGGCACTCATAGGTCTACGTGCATGCTTAGCGGAGTCTAAACCAAATTTCTTCACTAGGTCTCTAGCATATTTGGATTGAGAGATGAACATCCCATCCTCTAGCTGACGAACCTGAAGACCAAGGAAGAAAGTAAGCTCACCAACCATGCTCATCTCAAACTCACTTTTCATCTCCTCTTCAAAGTGATGAGCATGTTGAGAGCATGTGGATCCAAAGACTATGTCGTCCACATAGACCTGGGCAACCAAAATAGCACCGTCATCTCTCCTGACGAATAACGTCATATCAACTCCCCCTCTCTTAAACCACGGGATAAGAGATAGGAAGTAAGCCTCTCGTACCAAGCACAGGGTGCTTGCTTCAAACCATACAAGGCTTTCCTCAGATAATAAACGTGCTCAGGGTGCTTAAGGTCTTCAAACCCTTTTGGTTATTCCACATAAACCTCCTCCTGTAGAATGCCATTCAGAAAGGCACTCTTGATATCCATCTGATATAACTTGAAGCGCAGATGACATGCTATGGCGAGTAGTAGACGAACAGACTCAAGCCTCGCAACAGGAGCAAATGTCTCCCCAAAGTTTATACCCTCTATCTGTGTGTAGCCTTGAGCGACCAACCTAGCCTTGTTTCGGATTATGGCACCATTTTCATCCATTTTATTCTTAAAAATTCACCGGGTACCAATCACATTAGTCTCACTAGGTCGGGGGACAAGTTCCCAGACATTATTCTTTTTATACTGAAGCAACTCATCCTGCATAGCAGATATCCAGTTTTCATCCATGAGTGGTTCTTTATGATTCTTGGACTCGACTTTAGACGTGTAGCAAAAATGGCTAACAAAGTTCTCTAGCTGAGCACGAGTCTTGACCCCTAGAGTGGGATCACAAATAATGGCAGAAGGGTCATGACTCTTGTGAACCCAAGCCGGTGTGTCCCCTAGCACAGGAGTAGGGTCCACAGAGTGTGAGAGAGGGATAAGTAAATCACTGTCAGAAAAGTCCTCATCCTCACACTGAAGGTTAGAATCAATAGACGTCGGAGGTTCGTCATCTTGCACGGTGATGTTTATTGACTCTATAACCTTAGAGCTCTTCAGGTTAAAAACCCGGTACGCTCTACTATTCGATGAATAGCCTAACAATATTCCCTCGTCGCTCCGGGAGTCAAACTTTCCTAATTTCTCCCTATCCCGTAGGATGTAGCATTTACTACCAAAAATAAGGAAATATGCCAGGTTGGGCTTCTTGCCAGTCCACAACTCATAAGGTGTCTGCAGTGTGTGTGGACGCAGATAAACCCTATTCACCGTGTGGCATGCAGTAGACACTGCCTCTGCCCAAAATCTCCTAGAAACTTTACGACCTAGAAGCATAGATCTAGCCATCTCCTGGATCGTTCTATTCTTTCTCTCAATAATCCCATTTTGCTGAGGAGTCTTCACAGCAGAAAACTCATGTTTGATCCCAAGGCTATCACAATACAAATCTACCTTTGCCTACTTAAATTATTTGCCGTTGTCACTACGGATCCTATTAATAGTGACTTCGTGTTAATTTTGTTAGACACGACACTTGGTCGATAAGAACTCTACAGCATCGGATTTCTCCCCCAGAAAACCTACAATAGAATATCTGGAGAAATCTTCTACCATCGCGAGGATATACCTCTTACCACCCAAACTCTCAGTACGAGTAGGACCCATAAGATCCATGTGAATCAACTCAAGAAAACGAGAAGTGGTAATGGAATGCAACTTCCTATGAGGGCTACGTATTTGTTTTCCCAACTAACCGGGTCCATAAACCGTCGAAGTTGACTTTCCAAGAGATGGTATGCCACGTACTAGGTCTTTTTTAGCTAAGTGAGTGAGATCTCTAATATTTACGTGACCTAGATGTTGGTGCCACAAATCCATAGGAGTGATTGTGGCGTTGTTGCAGACAAGTGAGAAAGTGGGCACAGTCCCATAACAATTATCCTTGGTCCTCACCCCTTGCATCAAGAGTTTACCGGCTTGATTGTAGACATTACATGCGTCCCGGTCAAACTTTACTGTAAAGTCAGTGTCGCACAACTGGCTAATGCTGAGAAGGTTTACTTTTAAACCTTTGGCGTACAACACATTCTTAGGAAGTCCTAGTAACTCTACAGTACCTTGTCCTACAATGCTAGACTTGCTCCCATCTCCAAAGGTGACTCTACCATCCTTATAATCCTCAAGGTGGGTAAAAAATGAGACATCACTTGTCATGTGTCTGGAGCATCCACTATCAAAATACCACTGTGAGGTATTATGTGCTTTGAGAGCAACATGAACAACAAGGGCTTTCTTATCTTTCTTAGGCACCCATGAAGTGGTAACCTTTTGTTTACCCTTGTTATTGTTGGTTTTAGCCGGAATGTGAGAAGCATTTACAGACGGTAATGACATCCGTCGTAATTCCTCCATCAAACTCTGTGATGTGGCGGCTAAAAACTCAACACGCTCTCTCAGACTAGAAAACTCATCAGTATGACGTGGTGGAGCAGTAGTACGTCGTGTCCGACCCATGCTATAGCAAAACTCCCTGAGGTGGCATTTCCTTTTGCAATAAGTACAAAAGAACACAGTCAAAGGCGGACCTTGGTTTGCTTTTCTCGGTCGAGATCTCCTTCGAGGTTTTTGACGATGGCCATAAGGATTCGTAGTAAACTCAGGAACTGGTCCAGGTGCAATTTGGGAGGTGGAGGCACCATCATAACCAATTCCCTGCCTATCACCAAAACCTAAAGCGGGGCCGAGGAGCATCTTTCCCATTTTCCCTGATCTGTCCTCGATTTGTACCTTGACTTCTCGTGCTTTCTCAAGATCATGAGTCAGCTGGGCAACAAGGGCTTCAAGTTTCTTCCGAGTCTCCACGGAGGAATGGAGCTCACTCGTAAGACTAGCCACTTGTTTAGTCAAGTCCCCTCTCTCTTTCTCAAAATTACTCTCTCTCTCTCTAAACAAACTCTCTTTCTCAACACAGGAAGATTCTCTCTCTCTCAGGGCGGTGCAGGTGGAGGACTCTCTCTCTCTCGCTTTTCTTAAATCTTCCTCTAAGTTGGTGATCTTAAGAACTAACGCTTTGTTACGCTTTTTAGTTTTAAACGACTCAGAATACAACTCAGCGTAGGCGCGTTGAATATCACTCTCGCTCTCACTTGTGTCATCCTCCCCTTCACTCACAGCGATCTCATTGTCGAGGTGTCCCTGTGATGCAGCATCCTCATCTTCGTGAGAAGAACTAGAAGTGCTCACATGACTAGCCATGAATGCGGTGAAGTTACACTCATGCGGTGACTCGACTCCAAAATCCACCGACTCGACCTCACTATCGTCGCTAAGGGTAGCATTAAGGACAACTTTTCATTTCTCTCTGTTCAGACGTGTGGCAAACTCAAAGGCTCTATGACCCCTACCGTCGCACTCAAAGCATCTCTCACTTTCTTTCTTAGGAGGATCTTAAAAAAAAAAAAAAATTCTTTTCAAACTTATTTTTCTCAAATTTCTTTTTATCTTTAAAATTGCCATTTTTCTTAAATTTGAGAATCCTTTTGAAATTTTTTGCAAAAAGAGCCAAATCATCTAAGTCAAAATCACAATTAGAATCTGACGTGTCAGTCTCTCTCTTTCTAGATGACTCTACTCTATTTCTAGCCGACCCCTCACTCTTTCTCTCTTGGGCATTAAGTGCAAGTCCCTTATCTTTAGACCTGGCAGTTTTAGGGAACATATCAATTTCATATGTTTACAAATCTCCTACAAGTTCTTCCAATTTTAGCGTATTTAAATTACCCATAGAATTTAGCACAGTGACTTTAGGGATAAAACGCTTAGGCAAAGAATGAAGAATATTTTTAACAACTCTAGCATTAGGAATATGTTCACCAAGATTAAAGCTAGTATTAACAATGTCAGAAAGCCTAGCATAAAAATCATCAAAACATTCAGTCTCATGCATGGTTTTTGTTTCAAATTGAGTTGTCAAATTTTGCAATTTAGAGTCTTTCACAACATTAGTTCCTTCATAGGTGAGATGCAAAACATCCCATGCCTCTTTTGACGTGGTGCACGTCATTATGCGTTTGAACTCATCAGGTGTGATAGACCCAGAAATAGCACTCAGACCCTTAGAATTAAATAATGACCATCTAAATTCGTCTTCAGTCCAAGTAGTGACAGGTTTTAAATTGATCACATTATCAACAGTGACGGAGGGAGGTGTCCACCCTCTTTCAACCAAAATCCAGACACGTTCATCAATGGCTTTTAATGCAGATCTCATACGGGCTTTCCAATATGCATATTTTGTCCCGTCAAAAACTGGCATTTTATTATATAACTTCTCCATAATGAACACACTAGTTTTCAAAAATCAATTTTTCAGAAAATTAATATCTTCGAAAAATGACACGGTAAAATTATGTAACTGGCTCTGATACCAATTTGAAAAGAGTTGCGCGTGCGTTCAAATTAAGAAATAATATAATTAAACACAGTTTAACCCAATTAAATCCTAAACATGCATCTAGGTGTGATTGAATAATATGTAAAGCAAGCAAGAGCATTCAAACACACACAAATGAGGAAAAATCCCCCAAAGGGGAAAAACCATTTATTTCACTATAATTTTGTAAAATAAAATTTACACGGATTACAATGAAATACAAGGGTGACACAGAATTACCCTCAGGTGTCGGATCTGTAGTCAGCGGCTGGAAGTTTCCCTTTCCAGGAGGGCTGCAATGAAGAAGAGGGTCGGTCTTCTCCACAAGGATATGAACAGCAAAAATAATTTGTGTTCTAGGGTTTCAAAACGATTCACAAAGATTTGAAAATTTGTGTGAATCAAAACATGAGTTTGGTAACTCAAAAAGATGAAGACTTTGAGTTTTTTGGACTCTGAAAATCGTGTATGGAAGTATCTTAAAACCACTTCCTGTAGTGGGTTTATAAAGGAGTAACTTGGCCTAAAAAATCTTTGCACGATCTGTTTGAGATTATCCCAGGCGGACCGGTCCGGGTCTGAGGCGGATCGGTCTGAGGAGGTGGACCGGTTCTTTTAAATTTAGGCATCATCGGTTCGCTTGCGTTCCGGGGTGTACTTGCTTTTCACCAGGCGGATCGGTCCGGTAAAGGGGCGAACCGGTCCGGGGTCGGATCGGTTCATTTTCTCTGGGCGGACCGGTCCGGCCTGTCAGCATTTTGAATCCTCCTCTTCTTTGATATTCGGATCCGTTGATGATGATATGAATCTTGAATTTCTTCAATGGTGTAACGGCGTACGACATAACAAATGATAATGGACAAAAATGTCCTTACAAAAACTATTTAGTTTCGATAAATATTATAATCGACATAATAATTATTTAATAATAAATTGATGAGCATATTGCCCCATTAATCCAATAATAATTTTCCATGAACAACAACTCAGCGTTGCCTCACAGACCTCCTCACTCTCCAATGAATAGTGGTTGTCTGGGATTGTACTCAGGCAACTCTTCCCCTTTCACATAAAAGTAACATTTTCTCTCTCCAAAGTGGGTTTTAGTGATTTTAGAAGCTTTTGGAAATGTGCCAAGATTGGGTATTTATAGGTTTTAGTGGGGAATATAGGATTTTCCTCTTTGGGGCTCTCTTTTCCACAATTGCTTCTTTTAAAGGATTTCTAGAATTATCTGAACTTTGTCCAAAACTCATGACACAATAAGGTTACCTCATCACCCCAGGTGCTGCTTTAAGGGTGTCAAGATCCACGTCCATCACCTTTGGTCGTGACCTCCCTTTTACTCACGTGGCCTTTGCATATTAAGTCATAGTTTTAGGACTATCTAAGTTCGTGGGTACTCCCCTTAACCTTTGTCTCTCTATCATAATTCATTTTACAAGGCACGACCTTCATAGGGTCGTGACCTCTTAAGGTTCCAGGGTCATTACAGCAGACGTGCGACATTCATGTGTTGCTAAAGAGGTATAATTATTAATGACCAAACAACTGGCCTAAGCTACGATGGTCATCTCGTAAGGTGGTCACTTTGACCACAACATTCACATACAATGACTAGTTTAAAAAGGCACAGCATGCAATGGTCATAGACCATTCTATGAAAGATATTAAGATCACTTATCGTTAGTTTACATTATCGATTAATGATGGAATGAAATACATGGAAATGATTATAGACGAAGATTTCCTTGTGCAAAGTATGGTCCAGCTTGTTTTGAATTAATGAAATCAAATGACTCGACATACACCTGGAATCGACCCCTGCTGTCAGGACGAAATAAGAAGACATTTTACCAATCATTGCCATATTACAATCGGGATCTAACAAGTACTCCCACTAGCATTCGCCATTATTGATAAAGATAATATAAATAACTAGAGTTGGTTCTTATACCATGTTAAGACACAAATCTTAATGGGGAGTTATCATATATGTTTTATTTTTTACCGATATACGGGGATAATGGTTATGGGGTCGGTGTGGTGTAGGAAAAACAACATTTGTATAGATGGTGGAAGGCCGATGATGGGAGTTACAAATATTTCATACGTCACGTTTTTAGCAATTTTTGTGAAACATTTGGTGACATTGTCCTAAAGCAGCTATTAGGGCTTTCCGGCATTACACGTCAAGTAAGGAAATTTCAGAAGGTACTGTACAAAATTAAGGACATAAACGAGGTCGCGCACTCCTATATTTCCAATATTCTTAATAAGAATTTGGGACTTTATCATAATGGGGAATACCTTTATAGCCAAACGATGACCAACTTATTATAAGTGTTTAACGAGATTATTAAGAGGACGATGAGTATTCCTACCACTGCATCGATCGAGTTTATATTTTATGGACTTTTTTGGTATGTCTTCATATGTAGGGTGCAGGGCTTGGAATATAGTATCTTGGGTGCAACACGTACATTCAATGCTTTATCAAATACACGTAAATGAATTAGCAAGATGAAAAATCATACATATCGAACTTTCAACTGTGATGAGGGTCAAGTACAGGTGGTAACACAAAAGTGGAAATGCATATGTTGTACACATATCAGGAGGCAAGCGTGGTTGTGGTAAGTGTGAGATTTTTAAGATGCTTTGTTCCCATACAATTGCAACGCGTGCCAAACTAAGTCTCGATCACACGCGATAATTTAGTGAGTACTTCACAACATATAACTATATTAAAACAAACATACCCCAATTACATACCCTTAACCACGTAGATTATTGGCATATGATATATCATCACGAATTGATACCTAACTCGGATCTAAGACATGATTTTAGAAGACTCATTTTTACTCATCGTAAGAACGAGATGGATATTGTACAAAGGAGACTAAATCACTGCAGCTATTGCCGCCAGTCAGGCCACACACGCAAGTGATGCCTATAAAATACCATGGCATGATGGTTTGCTAAAGAATGATATATTGGTGAACCGGTATAAAGCGGTACATTATAGAGTTTGTCTTCAGGCTCACCATCAGAGACCAACCAGGGTTTTATAATCGTTAGATATTCCGATGTGGAAGTGGGAGAGTATATCGATGGATTTTATCACGAGGTTATCAACATCACAGAGGGATCATGATTCTATCTGGGTTATTGTGGACTGTTTGACTAAGGTGGACTATTTTTTTCCCACCCGAGTCGATTATACGAAGGGGCAATATGCCCATCTTTTCATTGCAGATATAATGAGATTACAAGGGGTGTCGCTCGATATTATATCCGACATGGATAAAATCTTTATGTCCCACTCCTATTAGAGTTTTCAGGAGGCATTGGGAACTGACTAGCATTTGAGCACGAAATATCACCCGTCGATAGATGGGAAAACGGAGAGGGTGAATTAGATATTAAAGGATATATTGAGGACGAGTATTATGGATTTGAAAGGTAATTAAGAGTATTACTTGTCGTTGGTAGAGTTTGCTTATAATAATTAGTACCAATTTACTATTGGCATGGCACCTTTCAAGGCTTCGTATGGGAGACCTTGTCGTTCGCCCAGGTGTTGATTAGAGGTAGGGGATAGCAAGCTTCTCAGGCCAAACTTGATTCAAGACACTTTGATAAATACTGAGTTGATTAGGAGCCATATTCGGGTAGCTCGGGATCGTTAGAAGAGTTATTTCGATGCTAACCAAAGACCCATGGAGTTTGATGTGGGTGATGAGGTGTTGTTGTCGGTATCTTCTATAAAGGGACTGATGTGGTTCAAAAATAAAGGGAAGTTGGCACCAATATATGCAGGGCATTTCTCGATCAATAAGAGGATACGACCAGTTGCGTATAGGTTTGCCCTACCGTAGCATTTACAGCGGATTCATGATATTTTTCATGTGTTGTCATTGAGGAGGTATCTCATGGACGAGTTGGCGTATTTTCATATTGTGTTGGAGGATATAGACTTAAAACCGTATATTACTTATGAGGAGATAACTATTGTCATTCTGGATCATAGGGAGCGAAAGTATCCGGAGCGTGAGGATGACATGTAGGAAAAAAAATTGGAGCTCTTTTTGTCAGTTACGTTCGAATTTTAGGTACGAACTATTTTATTATGGGGAGAATGTAATACCCCATACTGTTAAAAGCATTTTAATTCCAAGTATGCATTAAATTATAATTTAATTGGGAAATTAAATTGGTGTTTGATAAATATAAATTAGCGAGCTTTGGATTAATATTTATCTGTAAAAATATTTACTTGTGTGTGATAAGTACATAATAATATGATAATTTTTATTACATAATTAGTGAGTAAAAGCGAAGAATTTATTGACGATACATTTGGGACACACGTGTTAGGTATGATTGTATATTTTTAGTTCTGTAACTCGGATGACCTTCTTGGGTGCACCGATAATCCAAAACAAGTCAAAATAGTCTAAAATAGGTACACGGGAGTTATAGTTGGGTTTCAGGGGCTTTTTAGACCTAACATGACTAGTATAGGGGTATGGTGGTCTTTTTACCCCTAGGGCTTAACCCTAATAAAAAAAATTAGAGTATTTGATGAGGTATTAGTATGTTTATAGATGGATAGGAGTTGTCATTCTAACCCAAGGTTGTCAGGGTTAAGAGAGAAGAGAAATGAGAGAAAACAAAAGCGAAAAGAAGGAGAGAAAGCTTTGAGAAAAAAATAGATCATCTTCGAAGAAACAAACCAATAAAAAATAAGAGGAATGTAGGATTTTAATCCATCAAGGCAAGTATTTACTTGCTTTAAGTTATTCATGCAGTTAATCATGTTCATAATTAACACTATTTTCAAATATGGGAATTATAATGAATTTGAGACTGATATGCATATGAATTTGTGTATTAGTCTTGTGTTAATGATTAAGGATTAATCTAAATGAGTTTAAGTATTTAATCTGGAAGGAAAGTATGTGAACAATGAGTTTTATTGACTATTTTAATAAGAGGTGAAAATTGTTAATGATGATCATAAGTAGTGCAGTTATATCATGATTCTTTCTGTTCGGGTTAAAACAATGATGGATTCAGGTGTAAACAGACATAGAGTGAGTATATACACGTTAGGCTTTCATGTTTGGGTGTTTTTGGAGGCTTAGTACCTCCATGGATGGCCTGTGGTGGTGAAATCCCGTAGTTAAAGATGAAGGGCAGTCAGTCAAATCGAACTGGTTTGCTGAGAGGAGTGAACCAGTTCGTTGGACTGAATCGATTTAGTATTGTAATGAATCCGTTTGGTTTGTTAGGTTTTTTCACTCTTGATACGTGTTATTTTATTCCGTTAGTGTTGGGAAATTAAACTTATGGGTTCCGAAATGGGTTTGGGTTACTCGAGAACATTATTAGATCGTTAGTGAGTGTCATAGGCTAACCGTTAACTATATTCAAATGAGATGATTTGTGAAACAAATGAGTGAACGCTTAATGATATTTAAATTGACAAGTCGGTTCCGACTTCAGGATTGATGGGATAGTACGCTCAGGTATTATATGTGTGTGTGTGTGAACATACCTAACTCGATAATGCTATCGTTAGAAGGTTGTGTGTAGTGGGTAGTCCACCATGGCATTGACGAGCAGTTTTTTTTTCTCAGGTCACAATACTATTGCATGGCCATTATCCATGTGTGAGGATATGTGTTTGTTTGAAGACTAGTCGGGAGAAACGTGGTATGATTGATCGCCTACGTTGTTTATGTTTAAGGTTTGGGATCAGTAATGAGATTTCGGCCAGGTGGCCCAGTGGTGGTAAGTGACGTACCTGGTGCTTGATAGCATACAAGGGATGCATCCACAAACTCTGGTTATGGGGATGTGGTATATACGTATATAGTGAGTGATGTATATGTATATGTATATGAGAGTGAGATACTTATGTGAATATCTATTTGTAACTTGTGTTTAGCTACGTATCATGTATAATGATATACTTTGTACGAATAGTACTAATTACCTAGTGGTGACTATTGGCGAAATTGGTCAAGTTAGTGGTTGTTACTCTAGTTAGGTTAGGTAACATAGCTAGGATAATATAATGAACGGGATAAGTGCGCACTTTAGATACTCCAAACCCTTCTTTATCGTCAAACTCCTCATCCAGGTTTGGAGGAGTGCCTGATTCATGCCTTTAGTAAATATCAGAGTTTACCTCTATGTCGACTACCTTCAATGCCTCCGACAGGCCTTCCTATAACTTCTTGGCATACTCAATCTAGGTAGAAGCTATGAAAAGAGCTTTCTCTCAACCCTTGTCAAAGGAAGCTTCCTTGTCCTTCTTGCCCTTAGACTTCAAAGAAGTAACTTTAGCAGTCAAGCTATCCATTTTATCTTTAATAGTTTGGGCTCGATTTTTGGCTTCCGAAAGCTTTGGGTTTTCACCCTTTAATGGCTTATTTTTAAGTCTAAGTGTGATTTTTACAAATTATCATCATATTCTCAAACCGCGAGACCTGGGACTATGCGGACAGTTCCTACAAGTTACAATGGTCCTGTGTGAGGTGTACGTGCCTCTTACGGGGTCGTTTGGGGAGTGGTTTGGATTTTCACCTTTTAACGGCTTGTTTTTAAGTTTAAGTGTGATTTTTGCAAATTATCATCATATTCTCAGACCGGGAGACCCGGGACTATGCGGTCAGTTCTTACAAGTTACATTGGTCCCGTGCGAGGTGTTCGTGCCTCTTACGGGGTCATTTGGGGGCAGGTTTGGGTTTTCACCCTTTAACGGCTTATTTTTAAGTCTAAGGGTATTTTTTGCAAATTATCGTCATATTCACAAACCGAGAGACCCGGGACTACGCGGTCAGTTCCTATAAGTTACATTGGTCCCGTGCGAGGTGTTCGTGCCTCCTATGGGGTCGTTTGGGGCTGGTTTGGGTTTTCACCCTTTAACGGCTTGTTTTTAAGTCTAAGTGTGATTTTTGCAAATTATCGTCACATTCTCATTTATGATTATCCTAGGCTCATTTATGTTGGTATTTTATTAGTCTATGTTTTATACCGGTGATGTTTAATCGTACAGCTGTTAATGTTACAATTTAGAATTGGACTTAATAGGTTATTAGTTTAATCAATTGGCATACGACAGTGATGTTAAGAATGAAATCATACTTGATTCCCATTTAATTTAATAAAAGGCATGATCAACCAGTATTAAAATAGGTGGGGTGTCACAGATATGTACTGTAGGGACCTAAATAATTAACTAGTCCCAATTAAAGACCATCCGACCAAGCCCAGCAGGATGTGGGGCATGTCCGACCCAATTGCTGAAAGGAATCAATAAACATATTTGTCACATGGATAAACATAAACATTTATCACACGAGTATTGATAAGTTCACCCGGTTACTAAAAAAATCGGATGAGATATTCAAGAATCATCACACGAGCTAACAACAAGATGGTAGACTTCCTTGTATAACTCAACCACTTTACACTACTATAAATGTAATCCTCTCCCCAGGGTTAAAGGGGATGTAATTTCGAGACTTGAGAGAACCTAATAGAATAACAGTGACCTCTCCGTGGACACAATTAATTTATCGAACCACGTATATCTTTATGTTGTGTGATTGACATCTTTTTATTTGTTATTTAACTTCTTTCTTGATTCATTTTTCCTTGAAATTAATTTTTACTCACAATTGGCGTCGTCTATGGGAACGACTTTCTTTTCCATGAAAGCAATCTCCATAAAGAACAACAATGATGTCTTAGCAACCTAACAGTGCACCTCAACCTGGAGATGTGCGAGCTGATTTAGCTCCACTAAGAGTCATGTCTGAAGTTTATCAAGAGAATCCAAGGTTTAACCTAGAGTGACAACCTTCTAAAGAAAGCCACGAGTAGCGTAGGTCTACATAGATATCGCAGTTGGTCGACGCTTATGAAGTAAGACTCTAAAAGTAAGGGGAGGCATCTCGCCTCAAGTTGGAAGAGAATACCCTACTTTAACGGTGATTAGAAGAAGTGGAGAGAGAAATATTCCATGATCATAAGCATCGTGCTCAGACTCCCATCCCTCAGGCGAGCAAGATTCGCAATCGATGAGGGAGTGCTAAGCACGACCAAGGACATTTAAAATACGAAAGTCATAAATGAGGCCCTATAAGAATGACATATGAAGTATGGTTCGAAATGAGATGAACCAATACCATTTTAACCGAGGGGTGAGGTCCACAAAGGATTTGGCGAGGAGTGCTCTCATCACTCATATGAAGTTTTTTTTCTCAAGGACTATAGAAGAGGGGGGATCCCCCAAAAAAGTTTGCAACCCCCCGATTTAAGATATATGATGGTAAAACTCATTATATCGACCATGTTAGGCAATACAAACAGGCTATGACTTTCTGGAATCATAAAGACTCATTGATGTGTCATTTTTTCCCTTATAGTTTGGGCGACATCGCTCAAAGATGATTTGAAAGACAACCTCACCGGTCTACCAAGAGCTTCAAGGCGCCCATCAAATCCTTCACTGCTCGATTCATCACCAGCAACACTCATCCTAAGAGAATGGATTCACTACTTATGATGAGAAACAAGTCACGTAATTCTCTATAAGAGTACGCCAAGTGCTATTGGGAGATCTTCAACGAAGTGGAAGACTACTCAAAGCAAGTCGTCGTAACATCCTTCAAAATAGGACTGCCCCCTAAATTTATGTTATATCAATCCCTTACCAAAAAGGAAGCTAATACTATTGATAATCTCATGTCATGAATTAAGCCAAGGTGGAGGATGTGGTTAGGGGTGACAATTTTAGAAATGACACGAGAACACGAAACGACATGGAACGTAATTAACACGAAATTGACACGGCTTATCGTGTTCGGGTCGTGTTCGGGTCTGGGTTGTCGGACCCGCTGTCGTGTCGTGTCGTGTTAAATTTTGGCCACGAAATTGACCCGAATTAGACCCGTTAAAGACCCAATAATAACCCCGTTAAGTCCCATTATGGACCCGATTAAAAACCCATTATAGATCCGTTAATAAACCCATTACTACCCAATATATATCTATTAAAATAAAAGGCTTTTATTAAAAAGTCCACCCAACCCAACCCATAAAACATTTGAGATCCGTTCAGGTAGGTATACCACAAAACCAAACATAAGAAACCCTAGCCACACAAAACATTTCTCCACAAAGAAGTTTACCGCCGGCTGTTCTGTTTCTTCCCCACAAAAAATCCAACGGCTTTATTCGGTTTCCGGCGGTTCTTTCCGGCGGTATGTATTGCTTTTGATTTCGTTCGTTTTTGTTTTTGTTAGTATCTGTTTGTTTTCGATTTTGTTCGTTCGTTCCGACAGATTTTGTGAGTTTTGCTAGTTGCGATGGTTGTTTTCGACGATTGTTGTTAGTTTCATTCGTTCTCCGTTTCCGATTTCATTTTTCCTTTTAGATTTCTGCCGTTTTTTTTCCGTTTTCGATTTCTGACATTTTTTTTTCGTTTTTGATTTCTTTCGTTCACTAATATTTTTGAATGCTTCTCGTTTTTTGTTTTCTGTTCGTTTTCGACTTCTGTCCGATTTCGTTTAATCACTGTCCGATTTCGTTTACAGTGCCAAAGTTACCATGACCAACTTGTGGACTGTTCGTTTAATAACTGTCCGATTTCGTTTTCTGTTCGTTTTCGATTTCTTCGTTCTCTTTATGAATGCTTCTCATTTTTTTTACAAAGAAACACCCTTATTTTTTTCCTGTTATGTTAACAGGTATTTCAACTAACACCTCTATTAACATTTGTATTTTTTTTATGTGACTAACATTTGATTTTTTTTCATTTGGCAGATCTCAAAATGAACTCAACTAATGTTAATGAGAAGAAAAGATCAAAATCATTAGAAGTTGGAGAGAAGAAAAGGGTGAAATTTTTAGAACCTCTTGAGAACAATTTAAATGAAAATGAGGTAATTATGTATTCTATGTTGTTAGATTTTTTTTATTAGTTTGAATTTGTTTATTTTTTATAGTTTGTCCTTTATATGGTGTTATGATTTTTTTTAGGGTGATAGCAAAGATGATAGTTCGTGTGAATATGATGGTGATGACGTTGTTGAAGTTAATGTGAAGTTAGAGACGGAAACACAAGGGGATTTAGTCAAGCAATGTAGGGAACGTCGGTCCGAGGTATGGAATTTTTTTGACCTTCTTCCCGTTGGTGATGATGGAAAAGAAAGAGCTAAATGTAAAAAATGTTCAAAAGTTTACATGTGTTCGTCTAAGAATGGGATGGGTAGCTTGAGAAAACATATGGAAAGGTGTCCAAGAAGGGATAAAAATGACGTATTCCAAATGTTAATGAATCAATCTCGTGGGTGTATGTCGATGCGCTCTTCCAAATTTGACCCTGAAAGATTTCGAGATTTAATTACTGAGGCCATTGTAATGCATGATTTACCATTTCAGTTTGTAGAGTATGAGGGTATTAGGGCTATTTTTCATTACTTGTATGAGGATGTGATAACTATCTCAAGAAATACCACAAAGGCCGATGTCTTAAAAATGCATAAAAGGGAGAAGAAAAAATTAAAGAAAATGCCTGAGTTAGCTCCCGGTAGGGTTTCTTTGACATCCGATTTATGGTCTTCAATTAACACGGATATTTTTGTTTGTGTCACTTAACATTTTATTGACAAAGATTGGAAATTGCAAAAAAAGGATTCTCAATTTTCAAGTGATGCCACCTCCACATAATGGTATTTGCTTAATCGAAAAAATATCCAATTTGTTGTCTGAGTGGAGCAGTGAGAAAAAGTTATTTTTTTTATTACAAAAGTTGTTGTTTTTTTAATGAAAAAACATGTTGTTTTTCTATTACAAAAGTTATGTTTTTTTTAGTAAATGCAAAAGTTGTTTTTTAATGAAAAAACATTACTGTTTTTTTTATGACATAATATGCTGGTTTTTTTTTTATTGCAAAAGTTGTTGTTTTTTTTATGAAAAAACATGTTGTTTTTCTATTACAAATGTTATGTTTTTTTTAGTAAATGCAAAAGTTGCTATTTTTTTATGAAAAAACATTGCTGTTTTTTTTATGTAAAAATATGTTGTTGTTTTTAATGAAAAAACATGCTGTTTTTTTGTTTTTGTTTTTAGGAGTTTACTTCTTATGAGAGTCGAGCACTTTCTTCAATGCAAAAGACACAACTTCAGATGTATTTAGATGAACCAAGGAGTGACTTAGCAGAATAATTGGATGTTTTAACTTTTTGGAGAGCTCATCAATACCGATACCCTGATTTAGCGTGTATGGCTCGTGATGTCTTAAGTGTCCCTGTATCCACAGTTGCATCGGAATCGGCGTTTAGTAGTGGTGGTCGTGTGCTCGATCAATATCGGAGCTCACTTAAGCCTGAAACTGTGGAGGCATTGATTTGTACTAGAGATTGACTTTTTGGCATTAAAGGTAAATTTATATTTCTTTACAATTCGATTTTTTAAATAAACGATTTTCACTTAATCATTTTGGATTTTTGTATTAAAAAGGTGATTTGGAGCTTAATTTGCTTGAGCTCACTGAAGACATCATAGAGTTTGATAATAAGGAAAGCAATTCATCGGATACTATCAAGGTTAATACATGCAATTTTTAATATTTAATTTTGTTCACTTGTATTACTAACTTGTTTTATTTTAATAATGCTTATATTTTTTTTATAGGAATGATATTGTGCATGATGATGGAAGAAAGAATGATGCAAGCACTGGGGAGGAGAGTAGTGATCTTTTGAAGACTTTATTAGTTGTCATCTTAGCTAAAAACTACTTTTGTGAATTGTAATCTCATTAACAACTTTAATTATGTCTGAATTTTTGTGTAACTTTTGGTTGTTGAGATTACATAAGTTTTAGCTGTGCTTGTTTATTGTGATGTAATTCCTACTTGTGCATGCTCACTATATAAATTTTATATATTATGGAATTTTTTCAAATTGTTTATTTAATATGTAATATAATTAAGCATTAATTAAAAAAATATGCTACAAATTGTATCGTTCCAAATGGGTCGTATCGTGGTGGGCCAAACGGGTCGTGTCAATCGTGTCGTGTTAATGGGTTTTAATCAGATCAAAATTTTAAATCGTGTTAATCGTGTCGTGTCGTCTTAGAAGCGGGTCGTGTTCGGGTTATCAGAAAATAACACGACATCGGGTTGTGTTCGTGTCACTAAAAATCATTTCGTGTCGGGTCGGGTTGGTCCTGAACCCGACCCAATAACACGATTTGCCACCCCTAGATGTGGTCCACACCAGTTAGTTTGAGGCTGGTCATGCCAAGGCAAACAAAGGGGGCGACAAAGGGAGTAATCCAAAAAAGGGGAACAAAGGAAGAGTAGTTCCAAGAATGGGGGCAAGAGAAATTCCTCTATGGCGTTCAACACAGTTTTTAAAGTGCCTATCTATAAGATCCTGACAAAAATCAAAGATCAGCAGTTCGCCAAGTGACCAAGGGATATAGGAGGACATCCGACCAAACAAAACCATTGATTTTTCTCCCCAACTAGATGGACCCAACATCTAATGGCTCAAAAGATGAAGAAGCTTCCTCGTCGAACAGAGGAAGATCAAGTATATCATCCACCGGTAAGCAGGGAAGCTGCTAGTGGTAGTGATGTACTCAAGCAAGAATGCTGATGACCTAGGGTGTTCACCATCGGGTATGTGATCTTTCACCCTCCAAGCCTTTAGGAGGTCTATAACCTTGATATCTCGGAGGGATGGCTCCTTGTTTTTCTTCCGAGCTACTAAAAAAAATGAAGGCACAATTAGAAAACAAAACAAGAACAAAAAAATCAGCAAATGAAAAGACAAACATCAACATATGTGTTCCTCCCCCCAGTCAGGGCACAATACATGGATTTCTCACCCTCAAGGAGTAGAGGATTTTGTCATTTTTTAGCAATGAACCCTTGATCCTAATACCCTTTATAGGAATCGGGGAGGATTACTTCCAGCACCATGTTGAACCTCCTCCCCTTTAGATTAGATAGACAATTAGTGGTGTGAGACCAAATGTAGCATAACTTAATTTCAGGGTTGCCTTAGTTGGTCCTATAAAGTTCATTGATCTGATTGACTCTATTAACTATGCACCAGGCATTGGGAGCACACTTAGCAGGTACTACTTTTAAGTAATCAAAGAACTCCAAAAATAGAGGGTTTTGGGGAAATGTTAAAACCCCTTGGACCACAACCAGGGTGTGAATCCAGTGCCCCTCATCAACATCCCTAACATTTTTGGGCATGGGGCACAATCGATTTCCACCCAAGGAGGAATGGAAAATGTTTTCCTAAACTCATCAATCCTTTTCCCATGAATGGTCGACATATTTTAGAAAAATATTTGCTACTGGAGACAAACATAAGGAGGAAAAATGAGAAAACTGCGAAATCAATAAGTGAAGATGGAGTTTTACAAAGATGGAGAAATGCAAAGAAAAAATCTCTAAAGTTTTTTATGGACACGAGATTTGAAGCAAAGTGACGGTTTGGTATGTTCCATCTCTATTTAAATTCTCGTGCATAGTCATAAAGTACAACTTCCAAAATGGATTTTTGGTGTCTCTCTTTTTGCTCGAACGAGCGTACCTCTAAGATTTTTACGTAATCACGGGTTTGCCCAACCGCTCCAACTTCATCAATAAGGTTTCAAAATCATTGGGAACAAATAAGGAATAAAATATATTGACCCTACAAATCTCAACCAAAGATTTTATGGGCAATTATGGGGACCCGAATAATTAACTAGGCCCAATTGAAGATCGACCGACCAAGCCCAACAAGATATGGGGAACATTCGACCCAACTTATCAAAGGAATGAGTAAACATATTTGTCTCGCAGATAAATATACACATTTATCACACGTTTATTGATGAGCTCAAATGATTACCAAAAATCTCATATGAGATATTCAGGAATCATCACACGAGCTAATAACAAGATGTGGGAGTTCTTTGTATAACTCAACTGCTCTATACTAGTATAAATGTAACCCTCACTCTAGGGTCAAGGGTGATGTAATTTTGAGACTTGAGAGAACCTAATGCGATAACAATGACCTTCGCGTGGACTTTGATAATTTCTCGAACAACGTACATCATTGTGTTGTACGATTGGCATCTTTTTATTTTGTTCTTTAATTGCTTTCTATATTCAGTTTTCATTGTGATTAATTTGTACTCACGGGTACGAAATTAAGGACAAAAATAAGGTTACATTTCCAATATTCCTAAGGAGAATTTGGCACTTTCTTACGATGGAGGATACATGTATAGCCTAACGATGATCAACTTATTAGAAGTGTTTAATGAGATTATTAAGAGTGCGAGGAGTATTCTTATCACTGTATCAACCAAGTTTATATTATTTGGACTTATTCGGTGTTTCTTCATACGTAGGGTGCAAGTCTTGGAAAAATGACTTTTCGTGCAACACATGCATTCAACGCTTTGTTAAATATACATAAACTATAAGGACATATTTTATAAGTCATGTTTACATTAGTGTATGTCATATACCGCTACAAACCATTGAAGATTTGTTCAAGTTTGAAGATGCATCAAGATGAACTTAGATATCAAGGTTCTTCAACAAATAAGCCTCTTCGAGATTAATTTTGGTAAGGTCGTGTTTAAGTCCCCAACGGTTCATTATAAATGTTGGGATTATTTTTCTAAACTGTTTTTAAACACCTGAGGCGTTGTTGCTAGTCAAATATTTTTTAAGTGTTGAGGCGGAGTTTATTAAAAAAAAATTATGCTCTAGTCATTCGAGGGACAACTACCTGTCGTTCAAACGACATTGGCATGTCGTGCGATGTCGTTCAAAAGACATCATGTCTCATTCGAGCGACATCCTGACTTCATTTGAGCTACTGCACCAACTCAAGTTTTTATAAATAACTCATTAAACAAAAAAAATTCCCAAAGGAGACCTGAGTTTTACAGTTATACGAAAATTGCAATCTACAAAAACATTTAGTCTTGTCCTTTAGGGTTTGAATCCTTATTTTTCAATTAAAAAAACATCCCAATATTTTAGTGAATTATTTTGGAACCCAATATACAATCTTGTTGAAGTTTGATCTTGTAAAGAGGGTAAATCTACGGTTGATCTAGGTACCGCATGAGGGAGGTGTTGGGATGGCTATAACTGCGGTCATTGGGAGTGCTTGCGGGTGTTCCTTGCTGTCTTATGGATTCACTACAGGAGTTCATTACTGAGTTAGGTTGAGGCCTTATGGGTATCTACGGATATTCATTGCAGATTTCGATGGTAATATTGTAATTTATAAATTGTAAATTATTAGTGAAATAAAATATTTTACCCTTCGGGGATTTTATCTTGAAATTGTTTCTTTTACTTGCATGCTTTATTTATTTAATGGCTTAAATCACTTAAATGCATGTTTAGGGTTTAAGAATATAAAATTGGGTTGACTAAAATTAAAAAAGTTATTTTTACCCAAAGCACACACTAAAGGGCATTAAAGTGCGTTCTCAAATTGGTATGAGAGCAGGTTGCACTATTTTACTGTGTTTGTGATTCAATGTCTTTAAGTTTGCCTTTTGGACAATTTGAAGATTTTATAACACATTTGTCTGACAGGTCTTATTAGAAAACACGTATGAAGTCTCTACTTAAGACCCTGGTTAAAAAGGATGACTTTGAGAGATGTTTTTGTTGTTAGGGGGTGGTCATATGATAGATGAGTGTCCCACTAAAGTAAGGGAGGATTTTAATAAACCGATACTACCTGTTTCTTACCTTAGTGATAGTGACCCCAGAGAAGAAAATTTGTATGCCAGTAAACGTGTCCTTTCCACCTATGTGGCTAATTATGTGAGTAATGACGATAAATCTTCTCACAAAGAAAATTATTTGCATGATTATTCCGCACCCACCGATATTGATACTCAAGAAAGTGAAGGTGATGAGAGTGACGCTGAGAGTGAGGATAAGAGAGATTTACAATATTCCTTCAATGATCTGTACGCTGAAACCTTAAAGGTAAAGAAGGCAAATTTGAAGTTAGAAGCTAAGTTAAAAGATCGTGCCTTAGAGAATAATAATATTGATGCTTTGACTGCGGATCTTAGGGCACGTGAGAAGACTCTACGAGAAAAGCTAGAATATATGGAGGGTGAGAGAGATAGTCTTCGAGGGTTGATGGAGGTTATGGAGAAGGATCTTTTATAATTTAAGGATTCTAGGCATTTGCTCGAGTTGAGGATATGTGAGCTTGTGAAGAGCTTGAAAGAGGCAAGCAAGGTGAAGTTTGATTTGGAGTCTAGGTCGAAAAATCTAGATATGATGTTAGGCATTATCCAAATCAAGGATGATAGGTGTGGTATAGGCTTCATTGATCATGTTGCACCCATTCCCACATGTGTGGAAGAACCTCCTAGGGTTGTTAAGAGATAGACACTTAGGTTCATTAGGAGAGAGACACCTAGGGAGTTTAGATGAGGACCGCCTTTAGGTAACACTCACAGCCACATTTACACTTGCACAAACTGCGGTAAGCAAGGTTATCTTAGGCATTTTTGTTACAAACGGTTGAATGCTCCTCGGAATGGTAAGAATAGAATCACTACGGTTCCCATAACCCCTGTGCATCATTACACATCTATTTTGGTCAGGAAGTCGGATTTAGAGGCTTTAAGGATTATCCTTCATAACTCGCGTGTGCTTGCGTGTGATACTTCCCATGTTAGATCTTTAGGATGATCGTGTTGCTTGTTTGTCATACACTAGTCGTACTTCATGATATATTCTTGCTAGTGTTATGATATGTGTATTATCATTGTGTTATAGTTTTTCCTTTTTGATATATTTTTTGAAAAACCAAACAGATTTTTGTTTTTGAATTTTTTTGGAAAAATACCAAAGAAAAATATTTTTTTAAAGAAAAAATTGAAAAAACCAAAAAGATTTATTTTGATACAATTTTTGGTGAAACATGAAAAGATTTTTATATTTTGTTTACACCGTTTTTGAATGGACATTTAGGATGATCGAGTCACAATTTCATTCCATACTCAAGTGATGTTTTGATAGTGTTTTGATATGCGTCATCATTTTATTTTTGTACTTTACAATGTGTGGAGTCATTAAGATGTGATTTGAGATCATTTTCTACACGATTGACTCATAATTGCCTTTAATGCACACTTTCATGGATTTGTTTGATTATTGTACTTGTCTCACACATATTGGTCGAAGTGTTTTCATCTTAATTTTGTCTTTAAAACGAACCATATGTGATAAAATTTGACAATGAAAGTAGTGCATGTAAGAACCGTTGCCCGTGAGAAATTTATTTAATTTGAAAAAAAATGATGCGTGAACATGGCAAAGGGCTGCGATTGTACAAAATTAACTTATCGTGAAAGTCACCGTTTGAAAAGAGCCCGAGAAAAAACAAGGCAATAGAAAGATAAATACGCCAAAATGGGTCAATAGGAGTTCTCTAAAGAGAGAATTTAGTTTGATCACCTCAAAAGAAAGATAAAAGATTTATTATTTATGAAGGGGATTGGCTGGAACGTAAATCAATGGGTTTGCACTTCATGACAACGTAATGAAAAAGCATTGCATCGTTTTAAACGTTATTGGTGTGGGGATCATTCTTGACTTTGATGTGTTGATGGATTGAGTCAATGTCATTTAAATTTAACACTATTTGACACTTAATGACGATTTTGAGTTCATTCGTTATGAGTATCCGGATTCATCATACGATATGTTATGCGTGATCGCATTGATTATCCTATCGAATTTTTTCAGGCCCATTCATTCCATATCCACGATTTGGTCATCTTATTGTAAATTCTTGATGTGTAATTTTTGTAAAATTATTTTTGCATTTTTTTAGAAAAAAATTAAAAAATCAAAAATAGTTTGTGGAATGCTTTTGAGTATATTTTGATGATCGTAGTTTGTTTGATTTGCTTATTGTGACACTCCATGTTTATTCTTTACCTTCTCTATTTCGAATCAATAAAAAATGAAGAACGAATTATGATTTAATGGGGGAGTTTTTATATTATGGGGGAGATTTGAGATTATTAAATCTTGTGTTTGATTTATGTTTATCTCATATCAAACTCGATACATCAGGAAGGTATTTATTTCATCTCATGTGTGCAGGTACAAAGTTTAAGATCATGTTTGGCACACCGTGATGAGAAAAGCTTAGAGATTTGAAATTTTTCAAGTTGAAGATTTTGAAAAAAGATTTTAGACTTACATATTTAGCACCTTTTTATTTTTGGGTTCATGGGAGGGTATTAGATTTGTATAGGCATTTGATTTGATAATTCGAATGTTTTTATATTGTATCGACATAGACATGGGGGGATTTGTAAGGACATATTTTATAAGTCCTATTTACATTGGAGTATGTCATACACCGCTACAAACCGTCGAAGATTTGTTCAAGTTTTAAGATGCATCAAGACGGATCCGAAGATCAAGGTTCTTTAACACATAAGCCTCTGCTAGATTCATTTTGGTAAGGTTGTGTTTACGTCCCTTAATGGTTCATTATAAGTGTTGTGATTATTTTTCTAAACTGTTTTTAAACACCCGAGGCGCTGTTTCTCGTCAAAGAATTTTTTTTAAGTGTTGAGGCGGGGTTTGTTAAAAAATAATTTTTGATGCTTTAGTCGTTCGAGCAACAACTACCTGTCATTCAAATGACAATGGCATGTCGTGCGATGTCTTTTAAACCACATCATGTCTTATTCGAGCGACTACACCGACTCAAGTTTTTTAGAAATTGCTCATTAAACGAGACTTTTCCTACGGGAGACCCGAGTTTTACAACTTTACGAAAGCTGCAATCTGCAGAAACATTTAGTCTTCTCCTTTAGGGTTTGAAACCTTGTTTTTCAATTCACAAAACATTATAACCTTTCCATACAATCTTTTTGAAGTTTGCTCTTGTAGGTACCGCTTGAGGGAGGTGTGGGTTGAGTACGACTACGATCATTGGGAGTGCTTGCGGGTGTCATTGTTGTCTTGTGGATTCTCTACCGGAGTCCATTGTTGAGTTAGGTTGAGGCCTTGTGGGTATATGCGAATATTCATTACAGATTTTGTTGGTAATATTATAAGTTATAAATTGCAAATTATTAGTGAAATAAAAGGTTTATTCCCATCGGGGATTTTTTTTTCCTGAAATTATTTCTTTTACCTGCATGCTTTAATTATTTAATGGATTAAATCACTAATATGCATGTTTAGGGTTTAAGAAGATAAAAGTGGATTGACTAAAATTGAAAAAGTTATTTTTACCCAAAGCACACACTAAAGGGCCTTAAAGTGCATTCTCGTAAACAAATTATCACGATGAGAAGTCATACATATCGAGCTTTCAACCGCGATGAGGGTCAAGTACAGGTGGTAACACAAGAGTGTAAATGCATAAGTTGTACACATATCGGGAGGCAAATGTGATTGTGGTAAATGCGATATTTTTAATATGACTTATTCCTTTGTGATTGCAACACGTGCCCAACTAAGTCTCGATCACACGCGATATGTTAGTGAGTACTTCACAATAGATAACTATATTAAAACATACATACCCCAGTTATATCCCTTTAACCACATAGCTTTTTCACATTTGATATATCGTACTGAGTTGACACCTAACTCGAATCTAAGACGTGATGTTTGAAGGCTCTTCTCCACTCGTCGTAAGAATGAAATGGATCTTGTACAAATGAGACCAACGCATTGGAGCTGTTACCCCCAGTCATGTCACACACACAAAAGATGCATGGTATTCTTACAAAAAATGATATATAATTTCCCCCAACACCTGTTACATGTTAAACTCTCATCGGGATAGCAACATCATCGTTATAAGTAAGTTCATTTTTTAATATGGAATGTTATGATTTCACCATATTGCACTATTTTATACATCATTGCATATCTTAGTTTAATTTTTAGTAATATCTCATAGTTTTCTATTTATTGAAGTCTTTGATTCATTTAATTTACATTTATATTGCCAAGGGTATGGTAATACCGCATACCCATAGTTGGATACGACCTAACCCTGACATCACTTTTGTATTGTGTGACACCCCGCCTAATAAAATACCGGGTGATCAGTCCTATACCAAATTAAAATAGGAATCCCAGTTGGATCATCCTTAGCATCACTGTCGAAAACTTTTTAAAACTTACTAACCACCTAGTATTCCGAAAAATGGAGCCAATTTTAACTTTTTAATTAAACAGTACAGTACATGCGGAAATAAAAATAAACCATTCACACAACTGAATAAAACTCAACTGAAATAATTAATTACACAATTGCCGAATAAACCATCGGCCACCAAAGTGAAATAATCCAATACCATATTCAACATCGTAATAAAACAAATCTGAAAGACTGAACTGAAAGTCTGGGCGACATGCCCTAAATAAAACTGGAACTGATGAGTGATTCCTACTCTAGAAATGAATGAATGATGCGTCTAATCCAAACTCCTACTAGCATCCACATATACCGCAGCTCCGTGTCCCTGGAAGAGAATATCAATCCTGACGTCCCTGTGGCTGGACACCTAAAAGGCTTTGAAAATAGTTTTCTAGCAAGGGTTAGAACCCAAAACATTTTAAAAATATTTAGCAAGTGAATTAACTGCAGTAATTTAAAATGCATGAATGCGCTTCTTATTTAAGTTAGTGACGCACTCTCTTGTGGACATTCTCACCCCTCCACTATTGTGCACACCTACCGGTTACCTTAACCCCTCACCTAGTTGTACTACCCCGTCCAACTAGTCCTGGTATAACGTCCTCCTTGCCATACTACTCTAACCCGAGTACAATGATTCTTGAATTATAAGTTATGTCACAATTAACTTAATTAATTCCTTCTTAAATAGTAGTATATAACCGTGTCACAAGTTATATAAAGTAAATACATCACACACTGTATTATTACCCGCATATAATATTGAATACCATTATATACGTACCTTTACTAAAACATCCACACATATAACATACGTATATCCATCCCTCCAAGTATACCCTCGTCGGAGATTCCCTCTAAAATGCTATCTCACTAGGTGTGCTCACAAAACCTAGTTTCCCCAAGTTGGAATCGCTCACCAACTTAGCCCAAAATATAAACCTAGTGGAGGCAGTCATATTCCTTCCCTGAAAGTGAGATAAATTTCTCACCCATATATACCGGACACTATGACCTGGGGATATACTCGCCCTACTCCTCAAGCTAGGGGATTCACCCACATCGCGCAACCTCCCTTGATAGCATTAGAGTATATAAATTGAATAAATATCTAGTCACTGATATTTAATATCACACACAATATAAACACGTATATATATACTATCACTGTACCGTATATATATATAATATAAATCCCGGGGTTACCATGTACTCAAAATCCCGTACACTGCCTGTAATTTATTATCACACACAATATATACATGTATATATATATACTATCACTACACCGTATATATATATATATATATATATATATATATATATATTATAAACCTCGGCTTTGCCGTGTACTAAAAATCTCGTACACTGCCTGTAATTTCCTGAGTCTGTGGCCCGACTCTAATCAAATTAATTAACACACATATTAATTTACTACCTCCCCGAGTCTATCGTCCGACTCTAATTAAATTAATTAACACACATATTAATTTAATACCTCCCCGAGTCTATCATCCGACTCTAATTAAATTAATTATTACACTTATTAATTTAATAACTTGGTGTCACTCAACCATTATCCCCGGACTCGCTCACTTGTCCCATACCTTAATATTTCCCGAGTCTCTATTCCGACTCCAAATTAATTAGTTTATCTTCAAACTTAATTCACTACTTTGGGGTCGCTTGACCAATATACCCGGATTCGCTCACTTGATCCGTATCTCACTATTTTGGAATAAAATTTCTCAAATTCATCCATTAAGTGCCCCACATAAATTCATCCTAGTCCCAATTACTTTTTCCCATAATTGCTAGGAATATTTGTTTCATAATTATTTATCACTAATTAATGTATGGTAATTAAATTTCTAATTAATTTCCCCCTTATATATAACCTAGGCGAGCTGCCCAGAATTTTGCATCGTCGATCGATCGAACCCTCTGGGTCGATCAATCGATCGCCCCTGACTTTGTCTTCTTCGAGACGCAGTTCCACCATTAACGAAAAACCTCCAACTCTCATTCTTTCCCCTGGACTATCCCAAGCCCAATCAACCCTATATATCTACATAGGAATAGGTTCAAAGCACCTTATGGAATATCAAACTGAAATTAAATCTCTCGATTTTCTACTTTTTTCGAGTTGGGTAATTTTTGGGTTTATACACGTTAAATCCAAGTTCCATCAATTTATCTCAATTTCGTTCATAATTTCTACTGGATTTCACATTCCAATCTGATATTCATACTCAGAATTATAACACAACTAATTCTCACCTTAGATCCCAATCAATTTGTTCCGTTAACAAAACCCCATTTTTGTACCCATTTATTCCCAAAACAAATTTTGGTTTACACATCACTATGATATGAATTGATTATCACCAATTTCGAAATCACAACAGTTAACCACTTGCCTGTAAGTGTTCATAGTGTCTGATCCGTTGTTGATGTCCTTTAATTTGGCTCCAATAACCTCCAATTTGCTCTTGATTTGCTTTCCCCCAAATCCCCTCTCAAACCCTAGGTTTAGAGTTATGTTGGCTGCCACTCATTAATCTCCCAATTAGGTTAAAAACCCTCAATCCCGTTTTTAGCCTAATGGGCTTAATTAAAATAACCCATATCACCTCATGTGGGCCCGGTTATGCCCAAAAATGCCCCGAGATCCAATTACTACCCCCCGGGTACTCTTTTCTGACTATCTCGACCCATCCGGACACAACCGCGCACTCAGAATTGGCATCCGAATTAATTTATAAAAATTCTTATCTCACACCCAATTTAGTCTATACCGACTCCCGACTGGAATAAGTGCATATCCCGTCATTAATACCCGAAATGACGTAATTAAATTATTACTATTCAGTTAGTAAATAAATTTCCCTAAACATTAACCATTCACTCCCCGATTAATATTTAAATATATATATTGCCATAATTTATTCAAATAAAATTACAACACACCAGTAATTTAAAATTCCCGAATTAATTAAATATTAAATGCACAAAAATACGGGGTGTTACATATTGAGCCTACAGTAGCACCACAATTTGGATGCCACATGAGAAGGACAGGAAACAAATGTACTAACATGCCACTATGGTGACTCTACTCATAAACGCGAAAGGGTACATTTGTGTCAATTGGTGGCATTGCTTAAAGATGCCGACTTTTACGACCTACATCAGATTTAATACATTACACTACATAGGGCTTCCATCACTTCCCTAGTTCAGCGATGGTGGTCATAGACTCACCCGTTTTATTTATCGATGGGGGAGTTCAACATCACAATGCAGGATGTTGAGGTCATGTTAGGATTACATGTTGACAGTCTTCCTATTACGAAAAAAACATGCCATCTGCGCATAATAATCTGCGAGATCTATCCCATGAGTACTTTGAAGCTATCCCAGATAGTTTAGAGTTTGGTGTCGGTGTCGGTATCCAACTGAGGGTGAACTGTCAAATTGACTAAATTGGGGTTTTACCATATGATGTTGATGGAACCACACTTACTATATATACACGCGTGTATGTCTTGCCTATGATTGGCAACATACTGTACCCTACAAATTTGATACATGCGTGAAGTTATGGTACTTCCAATTCCTCCAATATTTGTGATGGACTATGTATTATAACTGGGAAGGTGTTGTCTCGCGATGTTGTAACACAAGTCATCTTATGCTACACTTCATGATGTTAGAGATATAGATATAGTTGGGCCACGGGTGCTACTTCAGGTAAATTTTAGCTACCTATGCTATGTCTTTTATAGTTTGTATGTAATACATATTGTAAATGGATTTTCTTTAACATGTATTCATAGCTATGGTAATACGAGCGTCTATCTCACGTATGACTCGAAAGAGTATTACGGGAGTCTGTTGTGGCTATTATGGGTGAGAGCGACGATGCACTACCTTATGGATATCTCGAATGAAGGTAATTTAACACATATTTTATACCAGTTGTGTATCAAGTTAGATGCATTGATCCTCCCTTACATTAGATTGGTTAAGAGTAAATAACACAGTATTTTCTTTTAAAGATGACTTATTTCTCGGCAGTTTAAACTATTAGGTATTGGCCCTCCGTAGTCTTCCCAAAGATGTGTTTTTGACCGTTTTGAACATCCAATGCATAAAAAAATAAGGTACAAAAATATTTTAATTTTCCACTAGGAACGACTATTAATCACACCGTTCGAATAAAAACTCGTGAATGTTTTGAAGAGAACCTATTTCTCGACGGATCAAACTATTAGGTTTTGGCTCTCCGTAGTCCATGTTCTTTCTTTATGTAAGCCTCTAGATAGAGAATTTATCTCTAATATATAATAAAATTCTATCGGGGGCCTCCTCTTTCTCTAAAAAAATCTTAGAAATCTAATTTTATTCCATAGTTTCTTTTAGACCAACGTAATATTGAGATATTTTTGTTTTGTATATGGTACACCCCATTATATAGGTGAGAAGCACCAAAACATGTACCAACTACATATTTAATTGGCAACTCATATATATTGGCATTTATATACCCTCTTAGTTATATAGAATATGATGTCATTTCCATATCTTAATCGCAAATGATATGACACTCATATACCGAGGAGGTCGTGGCAAAGTTACTAAACTAATGCTATATCAGGTCTGATATATGGAGGGCCAAAATACCCCTCATTGAATTTGAGGTCGTAGAGTGGTACAATCGGTGCCTTTGTAAGTTTGATATACAATAACATGTTCTCGCCGCATGCGCAGTGAGGAGTTCGATCGGATGTGCGCGGATGAGCCGATACCGATTTATATATATTTCATATGAAGTACATCGAGATGTGGGAGGAGTTGAGACATACTATATTTGTTGGCATGCCGTATGTGAGTAATATGTATGGATATTACCCCTACATGTTGTGGTATCAACACATTACCCGTCGATTCATTAGCCAGATTTAGGTTGACTCCCCCAAACACACATGGTGCACTCCCTTCCGACTAAATTGTTTAGCTTCTGGTCCATTTATTATTATTTACTTCATTAATACGTATTATTTAAGTATAATTAATTTTCTGAACTCTTAATAGTGTACAATTCCTCATGTTGTTGTAGATATAATGGTTGATTGATATACATGTGCATTATAACATTGGATTGTTAGACGCCAATGACTCAAGGGATGCCCTATTAGAGATCATGGGGATGTGCAGTACAAGATTAATTGCAGCCCATGAGGTTGGCAGAGTAAAGGAAGTTGTGAAACCACATGTAGTCGACCAGGAACCATTTCTTAGTGGAAGGGGTGTTCATGGGGTAACCTTGTAGAGGTGACCGAGGCAAACAAGGACCACGACAACATACAGGCCACCGAGTTAAGCCATAGATGGTTGTGGACGTACAACCACCCACAATGGTGACATTTATAGCACTTTCTAATGACTCGAGGATGTTTTGGATTCCCCACACACGACTTTAAGAGATAACTTTCCTTTTAGAAATTTCAGCACCTTTGGTGCCACAGTGCCACTCCATCATTTGATCATACCATTGGGACTACCTCGCAATCATATTACTCACTTATAGAGTCGCAAGAGTCTTGAGATTTTATAGATTAATTTTTCATCACCTCACCTCTGTCGACTCGGACATCTAATAAGTCACGAGAGTCATTTCACGACCCCTAATCGAAAACTGTAATGGATCGATATATGGAGTTCACTTTGGACAAGTCGACTTTTGTTGTTTCACATAAAGAGGTTATTTTTTAGGACATAGAGCCAACAGTCAAGGACGCACCTGTTCAGAGTCACCCTACAACAGGAGATGATGTTGAATGTGTGTCTACTCTTACGAAGGCTATAGGCTAAGGTAAAGGAAGGTCGATTCATTTACTATGACTTTTTGTAGTACTTCGAGCTCAATATATTCACTTTCATCTTTGTCATAAAATATAAATTATTTGTGCAAATGCATGATGTTCTCCATCCTGATAATTAATGCGATGAACTATCCATAGTCCATAACTCCATTCCCATCAATCTCTTTCTATTCACACAATGATATTTTGTTAGTAAAACTTAAATATTAGTTTAAAATCAATTAAATATATAACGATAATATTAACGTCCTAAAATGGAGATAGGAAAAATAGAAAAAATGATAAACTTATAAGTAATAATGGAGAATGAGGATGAGAGATAATGAGAATAAAATATATTTTTACGTGATTTGGCCCAAGATAGAAACCTACATCCACATAGTGTTTAGCCCATTGCACTCTTATTGAGGATAAAATTTAGGGTTGCATTGATAGCTTAATGATTGGGAAAATGAGGCCAAGTCCCTTTTCTAGGTGGATACGTTCCCTATTTACAGGTCATTCATTGGGAATATTTTTTAGGATACACGTATTGTCTTTATAGGTCAGAAGTTACACCTGCATACATGTGCTAATTGATTGAATAACAAACTTATTATCCTGGATCACGTGCTAACATCTCTGAAGGGCGTGCAATCACGCTCTTGTAACAATCACATTCCCTTATCCCGTGTGACTAGTGAGAAAATTATAGTGTGCATATGAGAACACACGCATATAATATGAGAAATTATCCACGTTATGTGTGGCAACTGTCCACGTGGTAGCTGAGCAGATTAATAACTGACCTGACCTCCCCCTCTAGGTGATACCAAGCACATTGCGAATCCACATTTGGTATTATTTTGGACTTTAGGTAGGTTGTGACTATAAGGGTGTAACAATAAGCCCCTAATACTTGAAGCATAAGCTCTGGGTTCTGATGCATAGTGAGTTGATGGAGTATTTTATTCTACTCGTACTAAAGTGGAGGGTCGACTCTCATGTGGTCGGCTTGGGTAGACCAGATTGCCTTTGTCCATGCGAAAATCTATGAGGACACGTTCTTTAATTATTTCAACAAAAATCTTAGCTTTGGTTTCATAGGCCAAACATTGATTAGTATAGTCCACTGCGTTCTATTTTACCATTAGGCTCGAGGCTTCTATTTTCTCAGTTAGGTTCTTCACTGTTTTCTCTAGTTTGGTGCTCTTCATAAGAGTCCTAGTATAGAGTGTGTGCATGTGAGGGAGACCATCATTATCGGACTCATTAAGTACAGTGTGTGAGTTTTCCCCTAACGCTTTATTTGTTATACTCACACACACATTCAATTCGTCATTCATGCGTTCACTGTGACTCACACACAACATTATAGAGGTACTACTAGAAGTATCAGCAGTATTAATATTATCCAAGCAAAGAGAAGATAAACCCGAAGTAGGTAAGACATCATGGGACATAACTGTAATACCCCGTATTTTCATGGCTTTGAAATTTAAGGATTTATTAAATTTAATTGAGATAAATTAATTTAATTTTAATCCGAAATGTTGTTTTAAATATTTACTAGCGTGACAAGAGTTAGTAATTATTGGGAATATATTATTTGTTGCATATTACTGGATGAGTATAGTAATATATGAGATTTATTTTTATAATATTGTCACATGTGAATAAAATGACAATTGTGGAAATTTAAGTCGGGACGCGCCTGTGTCGTGTCGGGACTAAATGTGGATTAATAAAAGTGAATATTTTATAGGTTGTTCGTATGGTCGTTTTGAGTGCCCCAACGCGTCCGGAATGGTCGAGATAGTCAGAAAAGTATACCCGGGGGTTTGATTTGGGTCTCGGGGCGTTTTTAGGCCTAATTAGTACCCTGGGAGGGCATTTTAGTCATTTTGTATTTTTGGGTAATTAAACCCACGAAAATTAAAGGGGTTATATCAGATGTTTAGGTTATCTCATAGGGTTAGATAACTCAAAACACTAGAACGGCCATTGGAGAGGAGAGGAGAGAGCTCTCAAGGCATTCCAAGGCTCAAAACTCAACCGTTTGCACCGCAGCCACCGCCAACGCTTAGATCGCGAGACGGGGAACGCAACCACACCAAATTCAACACAAAACTAGATTTTTGAAAATCCCCGGCAAGTGTTTATCTTGCTTATTTCATTGATGCATCTTTCATATTGGTTTAGGAATGATTAGGATGAATTGTATGGAAGAAAAACCCAATTTGAGATAGGAAATTGCATGTAGTGATGACTTAAATGATATTCTGGAAACCTTTTGTGATGTAGAGGATTAAACCACGAAATTTTGATGTTGTATAAGAAGGAAACCTTAGAGCTAATCAGAATAAAGGAGGCAAATTCGCGCATCAGACCCCCCGAACCGGTTCGCATGTACCCCGAACCGGTTCGCCCCCCAAACCGGTTCTCCCTTGGGTTCGCGAATGTTTGCTGGTCTGGGGTGTTTTTTCTTCCATTCAACACTTAGAAATTTTTTCTTGTTTTGTTTCCTTTCTTCCTTGGATTTTTCTTCAACTTCAACGGGTCATAAATCATCAACCGTAGCTTGGATTTAGGTGCCGTTTCTTCCAGTGTTCTCGTTGCTCCGAGATCTTCAACTTTACAGTTGACTCCTCCTTCGGAATCTGGCTGAAGAATTACCAAAATGCCCTTGAACTTGCCTTCTTAGCTTTTCTTTCATTGTCTCGCTTTCTCTTTTGCGCTGCTTGCATAATTAACCTGTAAAACCAATAAGAGAAGCACGCAACACGAAATACTTGCCAACGAAGATTAGTAGTATAAATGTGCGTTAAATCCATATGGGTTACATCACTCGGGTTCACAAATGCACTGAAATTAGGGGAATAAATATACAATATTTATGTCCAATCACGTAGTAAGTTGGAAAAACCCTTCGAATTAAAGTTAGAAACGAACCATTATACTTGATATATAATAATGGGAAAATAAGGATAAATATTGTGAATGTGGGTTATGGGATAAACCTAAATTGATATAATAAAAGTGGTATATTTATATGATTGTGTATGAATATATTATATACTTGTGAAAATCATGCCCACGCTACTTGTTATCCCTGAGGTTGCCGCGCTGGGACGATCTTATCCTGTGTTGCCTTGTGGGGGATATTGACTCGTACCCTAGGAGATAGATATCGTTGGTACAGGCTATCGATTTGATAGTTCAGACGGTCCTAAGAGACGCGGGTATGTGCCATCCTCTTAGAGACTTGGAATCTATGCTTCGCCTCAATATTATTGTGTATGTGTCAATACCATTCATGAGTGATTCTGAATTTGTATTCCCCTTAATACGAGTGATACGGGGTTTGGATAGTAGAGTATGACCGCACCATAATTTTTATGTGGGGTGCTGTTAGAATATATATATATATTATACGAGTATTTAATATATATATGAACTTCTGAAATTTGGGAAACTGCCTACTGTGTTATGGTAAGTAAGACATGTATAATGACTCAAATTGGAAATACTCATTTTGAAAAGTATAATATGACACTGGAAAACTTTATTGATTAATAAAGTTAAAAGGAGAACCTTGGTTACAAATTGAAATCTTACGTTTTAAATACTTGTGTTGTTCAGTTATAAATCCTGCGAATAACCTAAGATAAGTTAAATCATTGGGGAAAGATAGTGTGATATATGATGAGATAAACCATTGGGAAGGTTAGTGCGATAGGAGTGCACATTAGAAGAGAGGTGAGAATTTCTCAAGAGAGTGTCGCACTAATATGTTGTTGCATTGGCTTGTATCAATTTAAATACTTGCTAAACGAATTTTCAAATCATATACACTATCGGGCTCTGACCCGTTTCTATTCCTCTTTCTCTCTTGTATATATATGTATATATTACAGGTGCCCAGCCACAGGGGCGTCTTGCTTAGGATCCCTTGGAAGGAACGTGCTGCAGCTTAGGTGGGAGTTGCAGGCCACTTGATTAGACGATTTCATTTACTTGATTCCACTTCTATCATTCTCAGTTATTGGGGCATGTGTCGCACTTTACACTATTTAGCTATTTTATTGGGACAATTGTATTTCAGTTATTTCTAGTACTGTTACTTTGGGATTTATTCAGCATGCATGTTTTACTTTAAGTTTTAAATGCTGGGATTTAGTTGTTGAATGTTTAAATTAATTGGATTATATGTTCCAGGATTATTGTGGTGTGATTATTTAAATATTAAATTGTTGTAGATAATTAAATCTTTATTTTCAAAATAAAATTTGGAAAGAAATGTTAAAAAAAAATGATTTTGACACTTAGCTTAATTAAATAGGGTGTTAAATTTGGAAAAGTTATTTTTACGACAGTGATGCTAAGAATGAACCAACTGTTCACCTTGATTTTAATTTAATAAAGGAGTGATCGCCCGGTATTTAATTAGGCGGGGTGTCACAATAACATCATCAGTCATAATAGTATCAAATTTAACATTATTTGCAGACATATAATCACAATAAACTATTTTAGCAAAAAAGAACATGCAAGGGTCAAAAGTGTTGGAAGATTTTGGCTCATCTTCTCCAGCATCACTTAAATCATCCCAAGTCTTGTTGATATGTGCTTTAGCAGTGTTATTAAATTTAACCGTACAATATGTAGCTAAGTGACCCATTTTACCACATATGAAACACTGGGTGTTTTTAAGGTCTCTTTAAGGTTTGTGATCACTCTCAGTCTTGTTTTGTCATAATTTCTCTTATGAGGTTTGTTATTGGAGTGGTTAGGATATTCAAACTTTCTTTGTTTAGAAGAAGCCTTGTTTCTAAACTTTAAAATTTTCTTAAAATTGTTTTGACATGAGGGTTATCTGATTATCCAATGTCTCCAAATCACATTCCCCATCAGAGTTCAGGTCAATATCATGCATAACTAACTGAGGTGAGGTCACTTTAGACTGAAATACAACATTTGAATTATATACCTTTTTTATTATTCGAAAGATGTTATTTTTATTCAAGTACCATTTCAACAGTCCTAAGTTTACAACTAAGGAGTTCAGGGGTAAAGTTTGGATCGTCTATCTCCTCAATTGCATATCTTTTGTTATCAAACTTAGGTGGAAGGGATCTTAGAATTTTAGATACAATTTATTTCCTATTTTACATTATACTATATGCATGGATTTTTGTTATAATGTAAGTCAATCTAATGTAGAATTTATCAAAAGTCTCAGTATCATGTATAAGCAAAGTGTTATACTGTTGTATCAACATTTTTATTTTGGCAGCCTTAACACGTTTATTCCCTTTCATGGGATGTGACTAACGTGTCCCAAGCTTCCTTTGATGTAAAGCAAATAGAAATACTTTTAAATTCCTGCTCATTAATAGACATGAAAACTGCATTTTCCCTTTATTATTACTTAAGGAGGCATGTTTCTCTTATTTAGTAAACTCACTGAGGAGCTTTTTAATCCTTTCAGTATTACCCTCTGTTGTAGGCTTAGTTGGGTGAGAATAGTTATCTTCAATTACTTCCCAAACATTATCTCCCAATGTACCTTGGATAAAAACAATCATCCTTACATTCTAGTGACATAAATTGGTTCCATCAAAGAGGGGAGGTTCAGAAAGATTTCCAAAATGCTCAAAATTTTCGACCATAAAAGAATTTTGAACAGTTTCAAAGTACATGATAAAAAGTTTTGAAGAAATCACTCAGCTCTGATACCAATTGAGAAATGCTCACTAAGTTATTTTAACAATCAGTTAAAAAATTTAAATGAGTTCCGAACTACTTTTTGAAGAAACTCTTAGAAAAATCTCGAATAGAACACAAGACGTGTTAAAATAGTTTGTAAAAACAAATTACTTAATAATATTGGGTTAAAGTTTTTTAGTTTAAACCTAAGTCTATGCAGCAGATTGTAGTAATGGAAGATTAAACAACACACACATGAGACATGTATTTTTTACATGGTAAATCCCCATGAAAATTGGGGAAACATCCACTGAGGTTTCTACACCTCAAAAATAAAAATCCACTAAAACATTTAACATTAAAAACATTCAAGAGATCATACAAAATATTCCTATTCTAAGTCTAGATATATACCTACACTCCTCGATTATTTTTTGACTTCTTTAAGGCTCTAAAGTTGTCATTTATCTATTCTTTAGCTCTGCTCCCTTTCTTCTTTAGCTTTACGTCAACTCAAAAGTCTCTATCTCTCAACCAACAACACACTTTTTGTGATGGTGAGTGATTATTTTGTGAGTGTTGTGCCTAAAATCACATGCATGCACTCACACACACTTAATTACAAACAATTCCTATGAATTTACAAAATTCTAAGTATGAAACCTCTTTTTCACACTACTGAAATTAAACTTGATATTTTTCACAAAATATTTACAGATCTGTAAATATTTAGAATCTTTAAAATATAGATCCTTCAAAACTTTTTTATATATAATTTTTTCGAACTGAAATATCTTAACATGTCTGAAATATGCAAGTCTTTATTTCAGGTTTGTAAAAACTGAGAAATGTTGTATAAAAAATTTTATTAAAAACTTTACAATACAGTTATCCAACACAAGAGAATGTTTTCTTAATAAAGAAATCAAAACAACCTACGTATCTAAGTGAAGATGTATCACTAATTTAGATCTACAACTTTCTAAATAGAAATGAGATCTAAGTCTGTGAGGCTATTGAGTGAGAGATTTAGACCTAAGAGGAAAAAGAATAAAAACCAGAACCCTGGCTCTCAAACTATTTCTAAAGAAAATTTGGTTGAGTTTTTTCTACGAATATTATTTTTCTCTTTGATTTTTCTCCTCTCTCTTTATTTTCTCTCTCCTCTTTTTTTTTTCTCTCAGACTCTCAAACTACCAAAGATTGAAATTGTGAAGATGATGGTCATATTTATAGGACGATTGGAAGAATCTGGAAGTTCGAAGAAAATAAATGGTTGAGATTAAAATGGTCGTACGAAGACTTGATCAAAGGGTTGATAAAGGACCGTACAAATCAATGTTGTGATTGTCTCTTTCTATCGTCACAAGGATTGTCCAAGACAACATGCAAACCCTAGATTAATATAGATCAAACGTCTGAGATGGCATGCTGACGATGTGAGTATGAGAAAACACAAATCTGACCAATAAAATGCAACTGCTGCCAACCTTATATATACTCAATCTTAAATGCGTGTTGTTGGTCTTTTAAAAATCTTATTTTCACCCACAAAATTATGTAGCAGTTTTGTATTCTACCCAACATAAGTTTTAGGATTTGTTTAGTGCATGAAATTAAACCCCAAACATTTAAAAACCCTAAATTTAATTCTTTAAAAAAAAATTAAATGTTTCAAAATTCCTAAAAAATATTTTTATATCCCAAAAATTCTTAATTAGTGTAGAAATTAATTTTAATCCAAATTAACACACACCACTCATATATGAAATGAAATATGCGAATTTCCAATCTTGGGGTGTTTTGTGTGTTGATTTTCTACTTGAAGACTGGGATCTTTATTGTTGTAGATGTACTTGAAGTTTTAATGAAGCAAGAGGAGTGACCCAATTTTGTTTTCTTTCCAAACTAGTTGAGATCCTATATAGTATAGACTCAAGTGGGTCAACTATATAGTGTGCTTCAATTTCATCCGTAAGCTTGAGTCGGAGCAACCTAGCATCACTGAGAGATTTTTTCCATGCCCCTTGTAGGTCGTTAGGCCTGAAGAGGAACCGGGTTATCCTCTTTATACACCCAAAACTTGTTCTAGTAATAGCTCTGCACCTGACCCCGATGAACGTTACGTAAATTCCCCCTTTTGGATAGTTTTGATACTAGTTATGTTGTCCCTTTTCATTCTATAGGTAAATTTGTAAATATCGTGTCGATGTCTGCCATAAACCTTGATTCTCCTATTGACGAGGTTGGCTCTAACATGGATGAAGATACACTGCCTGATAGTGTTGGTCATTACCGATCTACTTCCCCTATAGGTGAGTCTGCTGGTGACGCTGCAGAGGAGGAGGAATATAGCTCTTTTAGGTCATCTGATTCCTATGATCCTGGTGAGATTGATGCTAGGTGTTGCAAATGCACTATTACAAATTATGAGTTGGAATTATTACGAGAAAAATATTTTCTCTCCCCGTAGCTATTAGGAAAAGGCTCCCTAGTATTGAAGAGAGGTGTTATTCGGTGAAGGACGTTGAGGAGGTTTGCCTCCCCCTCTGGGCTCTCCAGGTGGGACTAAGGTTGCCTCTTCATACCATTATTTAATCGATCTTCAGAGGTTATTGGGTGACTCTGACCCAACTTCCCCTCAATGATTATAGGACTATTGTGGGGGATATGATGTTTTGGAAGTCTAGGACGGGTTTTGATTTGACATGGGATATTGTCAGATATGTTCATGGCTTAAAGGACGATGCCAAAGCCCAGAATATTATTACTTTTCCCCCCAAAAGACCCAGTATAGGATGGTTACTGTAGTTCAGAGCAATAATCATAGTTGGAAGGGCTAATATATGTTTATAAAGAGGGACTGGAATTTTAGATCCCATGAGTAGGATAAATTGTGACACCCCGCCTAATTAAATGCCGGGTGATCAGTCCTTTATTAAATGAAAAATCAAAGTGTTCGGTTGGTTCATTCTTAGCATCACGGTCGAAAACAATTTTCTTTATTAATCACCTAATCATTAATTAAGCTAAGTGTCAAAACATTTTTCCAAATTAATTATACCCAATTAATCCATTAATAAATTCCATGCTTTAATATAAGCCGCTTCCATTCCACAAGAATAAATATTGAACATGAATCAAATACTGAAATAAATTAGACTGTATAAAACATTGCAGCTCACGGTCTTAAACCAAAGTATCATAATACTCAATCCAACAATAAGGAAATGTTAATAAAAGATAAAATCCATGAAATAGTTAATCTGGAAGCAGGTGACACATGCCCTAGATGAAAGATCTGAACTAGGAATAGAATGAAGATATAGCAGCATCTAATATCAATAACCTACAGCTTCCACAATAGCTGCAGCTCATCGAACGATCCACATATCTAAGTCTGGCGGTGACTCTATGGCTGGACACCTGGTATAATTCGATGGGCTGCAGCTATTGAGTCCATATATAGTTTTGGCTCAATTCCGGACAAAAACATTTATTCATATGATAGTATTTATTTGTAATATTCTCAAGCCTATGAAGTGTGTGTTGAAGACGTAGCGGCAAAGAATTTAAAGCTTCATCAAAATGCCGGTTTGCGTGCCTCGTTTCTACGTCATCAACTAAGGTTTCATGCTCCCAAGGTATGAATGTAATTATATGTATATAGGAGCCTGGAACAATATGAATTGGGTGTTAGGTGTAATAAAAACTGCATTTTATTTTCAGAAAGAATCAATTAGAACTTTAATATAAGTATACAAAAGTTTCTGGGCCAAAATCGAATTTTACAAACTTTTTGGTCGTTCGTTAGAAATGTCGTTCGAACGAGTTTTTTCGTTCGAACCAGATTTCGTTCGAACGAGTTTTGTCGTTCGAACCAGTTTCGTTCGAACGATTTTTATCGTTCGAACCAGGTTCGTTCGAACGAGTTTTGCCAACGACCCTAACTGGTCAGTCGTTCGATATGTCGTTCGAACGAATGTTCGTTCTAACGAGGTATCTAACGAACTTCTAACGAGCCCAGGCTGGTCACTCGTTAGAAGTCTCGTTCGAACGAGAATCACGTTCGTTCGAACGAGATTCTAGCGGGAACAGTTATTTGGCAGTTTTTTGCAGTTTTTCCCCACTCCTCCACTTGGTTTTCAACCAACTTTTTTCATACATTATTATGTGCGGGAAACACATTTTCCAAGATAACTTTTCCATCCTAATACATCTCCTAGGGAGAGTTTGAGAGATCATTTTAAAAAAAGGAAAATGTTCATGTTTGAGTGTTCTTCAACTTAAAGAAAATCTTTAAACACTTAGTTTACACCCATTGTTGTTTATTCCAAGTTCCATATATACATATCTTTACTTGGAGTTTTTGGCACCGGTTTTCTCTACCGAATTCAAGAGACGTTTCGGGTTGCTTCTACACCCCATCACAAAGAAGACTTTTGTTGAGATTCTACCCACACGGAGAAAGGCTCCATGCTTGGGTGACGGTGACCATATAAAGTCCCATCGGTGGATTCCGAGACCGCGGTGGTGTTCCGAGGTTGTCCGCTAGGAAGAGGTTTCTACGAGAAGGAGCGTCGAGGCTTGAGAGGGATCGAGTCAGTCGTTGTAAGTCTATCTGTCTTGTAATTGTAATTCCGTATCTAGTGGACTTGTGGCTAGGGCCGTCCGAGGTTGTTTCCCGTCTTGGGTTTTTCCTCGTACATCTCGGCGTAGTGTGACATTGTTTATTTTATCTTGCTCAATAATTTAGAATCCATGCTTAGGATAATTTCAAGATAAAATTTGGTTTAATTTTCACACACATTTAATTTGGGACTTAATTTAAATATTGGGTAAATTGGTTTATTCAAGTCATTTGCTAAAATTGGTTTCGCCTAACTATGGATAATTGAAAATTATGACTTAGGCAAATTCTAGGACTTGAATTATGTTTTAATTTGTTTTGAGAAATTAAAACTTGTTGTTATATTTGAAAGTTGAACCATCACCTGTTTTACAACGCTTCCGCATCATTCATTGAGTTTTGTTTTAAAAGGAAATTAAATTGTTTTGAATTATTTAAGTACCCCGGGATTCCACTCCTTTCAAATTGGTATCAGAGCCAAAAACGATAATTTATTTCGTTAAGATCCTTTAATTTTTGGCTAAAATGGATTTTTCCCTATTTTCAAAATTTCCTTTTTTCGATGGTTCAAACTACGCGTATTGGAAAGCGCGAATGAGATCGGCACTAAAATCTATCGACGAGAGAGTTTGGATGTTTGTTGTTACCGGATATTCCCCACCAACTTACTTAGTTGAAAATGAACGTGTTGTAAAACCCGCCGATAGATGGACTGAAAATGAGTTTAAACTTGCTAACTTTAATTCCCGAGGTTTAAATGCCTTGTTTAGCGCTGTCGCACCGGATGAATTCCGACGTATTATGACGTGTGAAACCGCTAAAGAAGCTTGGGATATTTTACAATTAACTCATGAAGGAACTAGTGTCGTTAAAGCTTTAAAACTCCAAAACCTCACCACTCAATTTGAAACTATCAAAATGGATGAAAAAGAAACCTTTGATAAATTCTATGCTAGACTTTCTGATATTGTTAATTTATCCTTTAACTTGGGAGAGAAAATACCTGACGACCGTGTTGTAAAGAAAATTTTAAGGTCCCTACCCGATAGATTTATTCCTAAAGTGACCGTTTTAAATTCTTTACCCACTTTAGCCTCTACGAAATTAGAAGAGCTTGTAGGTGATTTACAAACCTATGAACTGGATATGTTTCCCTCTAAAACTGAAAAGAAAATTGAAAAGGGTGTTGCTTTAAAAGCCCGAAAAGAAATTAAACAAGTAGTAGAGAGCGATAGTGATAGTGACTCGGAAGACATGGCTTTGTTTGCTCGTAAATTTAGAAAATTTCTTAAATTTAACAAAGATAAAGTTAAAAATGATTTTAAGAAATTTGATACTTCTAAAAATGATAAAAGCGAGAAGATTTCTAAAGCCGAGAAAATCCCTAAACCTAGTAATGAACATTTAGATAGGGACGAGTCTAATAAGTGTTTTGGTTGTGAAGGTTATGGCCATAGGGCTTATGAGTGCCCCACTAAACTAAGGAAAGATGGTAAGCGGCCTATTTCATATAATGCAACCCTTAGTGATAGTGATAAGGAAGAAAAGCCCGATTCCCCCACTAAGAAAAACTTTGTGGCTTTTATGGCTAGTCATGTGAGTGATAATGAGAACTCATCGATTGATGACACGATAGCACATGCTACTTCCAAGGTCATTGTTCATGATTCCCTTGTTTTTAATGATAGTGAGAGTGAAGAAGAAAGAGAGAGTGAAAATGAAGAAGAGGTTGATGTGAGTGAACTTCAAAATGCTTTTCATGAATTATATAAAGAATCTATTAATTTGAAAAGAACTAATTTGAAGTTAGAAGCTTGTTTAAGAAAGAGTGTCAAGGTCGTTGATGATAGTGCCTTAATAGAAGACCTTAGGACACATGTGAGGACTCTTCAAGAGAAGCTTGATTATGTAGAAGGCGAAAGAGATAGCCTTAGGGGTTTAATGGAATCCTTGAAAAAGGAGCTTCTTGCTTTTGAAGAGCGAAATGTTTTACTAGAATCTAACATTGTAGAATTGGAAAATAAATTAAAAGATTCTAGTATTGTCAAATTTGATTTGGAATGTCGTTCTGAAAAACTAGATAAAATGTTAGGAACGGTCCAAATTAAAAATGACACTTGTGGTTTAGGCTTCAATCCCTGTAATGAATTTACTCATAATGCCCAAACCAATGTTTTAGGAGACTCAACTAGGAATACTTTTAAAGATCACTCCTTAAGTAAATCTTTTCGACATGTTCTCACTTGTACACATTGTGGTCGACAAGGTCATCTTAGGAAATTTTGTTTAGATCTTAAACGAATTCCTAGAAAACCCCATAGTAAAGTAACCACGGTAGTTAACGTTCCTACACCCCAAAATAATCATTCCTCATTAATTTGGGTTAGGAAATCCGACTTGGTTGCCTTACAAAATAGGGTTGTTGATTCTCATTTACTTTCACATCCTTCCTCCCTTGCTAAATCTAAAGGATGAATGTGTTAGTGTTTGCATACTTTAGCGTTTGTACTTCATGCTATATTCATATGCTAAATGTATGCTTGTTTAGTCATTTTCTAGTCATAACCTTATTTCATATCACATGCTAGAAATCATGACTTGTTTATCTTTTTGTATTATATTTTGTGTTTGAATTAATTGAAAAATATAAAAAGATTTTTGTTTATCATTTGTGTTTTATTTATTTCATTTAAGCTTAATGAAAAATACAAATGATTTTTGTTTGTCCTTTTGAGTAAATATTTATTTTTTGATTAAAAATGTTAAAAACTCAAAAAGATTTTATTTTGTGTGTATTTTAGTTTGACACGCTTTATGTGGCATATATTTGTGTTTGAATCTTATCGTTTACGCTCCCATGTGGCTAGAACTTTTGGTTTAGATTTTCAATCCTTAAAATGTTCTTTACCATGTTTTATATGGAGTAGTTGGATTTTGTATTGTTTAAATGGATTCTATTTCTGTATGCCTCTATTCACACATGCACGAGCTCTTTTGAAATCTTAATGTCACATGTTATATTTGAGCTTTTTGAGGTGTTCTCCTATCAATCTAGTCATCTACATATCTATGACCTAGGAGGACTAGTGCATGTCAAAATCCGTTGCATGTGAGATTTGTGTGAAAAATGAAAACATGATAAATTAATATATGCATGGGGAAGGGCTCCGAAAGGATGAATTAAATCCTTTGCGATAGTAAGCCACCGTTGATTGGATCTAAAAGAAATACGTGATCCAAAGTCCTAAAAACAGAATATTTGGCATTTAAAAGAAAGCAATTGCCAAGGCCTATGTTTGTTTGATATATTCACTCAAAAACAAAAGAATATATATGCTCATTGAGGGAGAATTGGATGGTATATCAACGGTTTGCACAATGTCCGTTTATCCTAGTTGTCTTTAATGTCATGACTCTATTTGGTTTGTAGAATCATCATCATGTTAGGCTTGTATGCATTGTGTATGTCTGTTCATTGAGTTCAATCTATATTGTCACATGAGGTTATATTTCAATGTGATGAAGTTTACAATCAAAAGAGAACTCCGTGAACGTTTATTAAGTGTTTGGGTCTAAATTTAATTGTTACTAGTACACACCCCTACACTTCCGTTTCCATATGACACATTTTTGCCATACGAGTGTGCAAACTTATTATATTTTGTGTCATGTGTGTGTTTATATCTATCTATATATGCATGTACTTATTGGTATATTTAAAGTATATATATATATGATATCTGTTTGTCTTTGCCTTGCTTTAATTGACCATATGCTTTCATGTCTTATCACTTTAAGCTTTCACATGCTGTTTATTAGTTCTTTATCCTTTGCCTATTCCCGAACAAAAAGGGGGAGAATGATGATAGGGGGAGAAATGGTATCTAATCCTATTATTATCGTGTCTTCGTTTGGGGGAGATTGGGGGAGATTTATCTTAGGGGGAGACGTCTTTCTAAGTATGTCATGTGTTTAAAAGGGAGAATTAATTTAGGGGGAGTAATTAATTAATTGCATTTAATATCTTGATATTCCCTATGCATTTGATGAGTTTGCTTAAGTGTGCAGGAATTATTCTAAAGCGGCATCTTTCTATGGCAAAGCGTTTGATCCTTGGGTTGAGTCAAGTTTGGGCGGGTTATGTTTTGAGTCTAGTAGAGCTTGACGGCCCTTTAGGATTTTTGTTTGGTTTTTGTCCCGGAATAGCCAAAGGGGGAGATTTGTAAGGACACAAATTTCCAATTGAGTCCATATATAGTTTTGGCTCAATTCCGAACAAAAACATTTATTCATAGGATAGTATTTATTTGTAATATTCTCAAGCCTATGAAGTGTGTGTTGAAGACGTAGCGGCAAAGAATTTAAAGCTTCATCAAAATGCCGGTTTGCGTGCCTCGTTTCTACGTCATCAACTAAGGTTCCATGCTCCCAAGGTATGAATGTAATTATATGTATATAGGAGCTTGGAACAATATGTATTGGGTGTTAGGTGTAATAAAAACTGCATTTTATTTTCAGAAAGAATCAATTAGAACTTTAATATAAGTATACAAAAGTTTCTGGGCCAAAATCGAATTTTACAAACTCTCTGGTCGTTCGTTAGAAATGTCGTTCGAACGAGTTTTTTCGTTCGAACCAGATTTCGTTCGAACGAGTTTTGTCGTTCGAACCAGGTTCGTTCGAACGAGTTTTGCCAATGACCCTAACTGGTCAGTCGTTCGATATGTCGTTCGATATGTCGTTCGAACGAATGTTCGTTCTAACGAGGTATCTAACGAACTTCTAACGAGCCCAGTCTGGTCACTCGTTAGAAGTCTCGTTCGAACGAGAATCACGTTCGTTCGAACGAGATTCCAGCGGGAACAGTTATTTGGCAGTTTTTTGCAGTTTTTCCCCACTCCTCCACTTGGTTTTCAACCAACTTTTTTCATACATTATTATGTGCGGGAAACATATTTTCCAAGATAACTTTTCCATCCTAATACATCTCCTAGGGAGAGTTTGAGAGATCATTTTAAAAAAAGGAAAATGTTCATGTTTGAGTGTTCTTCAACTTAAAGAAAATCTTTAAACACTTAGTTTACACCCATTGTTGTTTATTCCAAGTTCCATATATACATATCTTTACTTGGAGTTTTTGGCACCGGTTTTCTCTACCGAATTCAAGAGACGTTTCGGGTTTGCTTCTACACCCCATCACAAAGAAGACTTTTGTTGAGATTCTACCCACACGGAGAAAGGCTCCATGCTTGGGTGACGGTGACCATATAAAGTCCCATCGGTGGATTCCGAGACCGCGGTGGTGTTCCGAGGTTGTCCGCTAGGAAGAGGTTTCTACGAGAAGGAGCGTCGAGGCTTGAGAGGGATCGAGTCAGTCGTTGTAAGTCTATCTGTCTTGTAATTGTAATTCCGTATCTAGTGGACTTGTGGCTAGGGCCGTCCGAGGTTGTTTCCCGTCTTGGGTTTTTCCTCGTACATCTCGGCGTAGTGTGACATTGTTTATTTTATCTTGCTCAATAATTTAGAATCCATGCTTAGGATAATTTCAAGATAAAATTTGGTTTAATTTTCACACACATTTAATTTGGGACTTAATTTAAATATTGGGTAAATTGGTTTATTCAAATCATTTGCTAAAATTGGTTTCGCCTAACTATGGATAATTGAAAATTATGACTTAGGCAAATTCTAGGACTTGAATTATGTTTTAATTTGTTTTGAGAAATTAAAACTTGTTGTTATATTTGAAAGTTGAACCATCACCTGTTTTACAACGCTTCCGCATCATTCATTGAGTTTTGTTTTAAAAGGAAATTAAATTGTTTTGAATTATTTAAGTACCCCGGGATTCCACTCCTTTCAGAATTAATGATTAGGATATTAATAATGAAAATTGTTTTCGACAGTGATGTTGAGAATGAACCAACTGGACACTTTGATTTTTAATTTAATAAAGAATTAATCACCCGATATTTAATTAGGCGGGGTGTCACATTAATCATGTTGTATCCCAAGAGTATGAAGTGGGCCCAATCAGATAGGTAAAAGTTTTCCTTAAATTTTGTTTCATTGCTAATTTTTTATTGTATCATTACTCTGACATTTTGCTTTCTTGCTTTTTCTTTTTGTCCTTTTCAGTGAAGTGATCCCCCAGGCTTGCCAAAGCTTTGATCGCCCTTGTTGAATCGTACTGTGAGAATAAACCTCCTACATTTGACGAGTTATTCTTTGTTAAAAAAATTATAGCTGATGGATATCACACCCTCCCAGGTGGACTTGTGCCTGTGGAATTTGAAGTTCAGTTGGAGGAGTGTGTGTTGTGTGAAACACACCAACGCGGGTGAGCAGTTTGCTGGTGAAGAGGCTTGTTTTAAAGCAAGTATGGCATATATCCATCCATTTCTTTTTTTCTTTTCCCTGCCTCATGTTAGTTAACTCATCTGATTGTCTTTTCCCAGGTGTAGAGGATCATTCGTCAGAAGAAACATCAGGTATGCCTCCACGTCGTATTGATCATAAGGCCATAGCCTTGTCCAGACTAAAGAAGATGGAAGTCGAACAAGGTCAAGTATGGACCGAGAAGCCTGATCATCAGATGAAGCTGAAGTTGCTGCTGCTGCAGCAACTTATTAGGCTCAATCTAAAGGGAAGCCCCCATGCACTCTCTGGGGCCCACTATTGGTGAGAAGAGGCATCTTGACCCCCTGATGTTGAGAGGATGAGCAAGATTCCAAGGTTTGAAGATGAGGATAGCCCGACCCTCTGTAGGCAGGTGAGGGGTCTGGGCCACACCTCTCGTTGTAGGGATGTTTTTGAATTTCAGTTTGATCCACACCACAAAATTACCTTTAAGAAGTTGAAAGCCGACCAAGACTCTATATTTTATTATGCCAAAAATTCCATTGATATGCTTGGCTATCATGGTCATAGCAAGGATTTTAATTTCTTAAGGGGGTATGATCCAGACTCACTGTGGAGGTTAGCCCATCACAGACTGGCAATCATGCTCTTGTCTTACTCTTTTTTTTGCTCGCTATTTTTTTATTGACCTTTATCTTATTGACAGACGAGAATGGCATGTACCTCCCTCAAGGCGAAGGCGATAGCAAACCATTATGTATTCGAAGAATTGATCGTCGAGCACTAAAAGTTGAAGGAGAGCTTTGAAGAAGCGTCTAGTGAGATGAAAAAGAAGGAAGTCCAGTTGATGACAATGATCACCGATTTGAGCAAGGCTGAGGATAAGATCACTGCTCTTAAAGAGAAATATAATGCTGATGATGCCACCCTCCAGATCATGAACGATGCTCTTGCTGCTGCATAGGAATATTTGAAGAAGGTGGAGCAGGAGAAGAATATTACGGTCATGGATTTATAAATAACCCATGATTCTATTGCTTCTACTGAGGTGGAAGGTGTCCAAAGGTACAACTCTTTCGCTGAATACAATGTGGACTGTGTTGTCTTCTTCTTACATGGTTATGAAGAACAAAAAAAGAGGGTGATAACCCATTGTTTTGATAATGCTGACGAGGTCGAGAAGTGGCAGGGTGATGACAAGGAAGCCACTGCTCTGGTTGGGGAGGATGGTGACGACGCCCCTGTGGATGATCCCCTGCCTGCTCATTATGCTCAAGGATCTATTAATCCTTATGTTCCTGCTTTGTGAGCTTTTGTGAAGCTTTTCCTAAGTTGTCTTTTTTATTTTGATCTTTTTGGCCTCGGTTAGCCCTGTTGTCATTTTTTGGGGAGTTGAAAGGATATTGACATGGCCATTATGAGATGATTTTATTTTATATCACAGACTTTTTAATTAAATGGAGTTGACTGTTCTTATTGCCTTCATTTTTATTGTAAAGTGTTTGTTAAGAATGATCAGATTTTGCATGTTTAGACCAAATAATAATTGATAGTTTATATTCGAAACTTATTTCGTAATACAGAAGACAATCATCTTTGTTTGCGAATTATCAGGTCGTGCAAAGGTTAGGCCGAGCACCTTGTTCTTAAACTTATTATGACAAGTTTGTACATATGGCAAGTTTTTATGTTCGTAAATTGTTAATCTTTAACCAGACCATAGAGTTCCTGTTCGTGACTTGTTTGTTCAACGAAGTCATATAGTTCTTATTATGTTCGTGACTTGTTTCTTCAACAGAGCCCTATAGTTTATAAAGTTAGGTGTGTGCACACATATCTTACACCCCAAAAAATGACACAATAGAATGAAGGCTAAAATTATTATTTTATTAATACAAAAGTGGTGAGTGCATAATTAAAGCAAATAAGATTTTACTGGTTAATACTTTATGAGATGTTCAGAATTCTAAGGTTTCTTGAACGGCCACCCTCCAGTGTTTCAATGCGTTAAGCTCGAGGCCTCACCACACTTGTTACTCGGTAGGCCTCGTGCCAATTATGCTCATGTTTATCGCTCTTCTGGATCACTTTATTAAGGATATAGTCCCCTTTCTTTAGGATGATAGGATTGCGACGTCGATTTTATTAAAGGGAAGTTCTCTACTAGTAAACTGCTACATACGGTGTTGTGTTGTCCCTAACTTCTTCCACTAGGTTGAGTTCCAACCTTCTCATATCATCGCTCTTTGGGGAATTGAAGTTGAGGACGTTGTAACTAGGGAGTCCTATCTTCATAGGAACTTCTACATCTGTGTCGAAAGCAGGCATATAGGGCATTTCTCCCATTGTTATCCATGGACTGGTCCTGTATGCCCAAAATATATTATGCAACTCATTGATTTAGTTGCCCTTCGCTTCATCAAGCCTCTTCTTAGTTCCATCCAAAAGCGTTCTGTTGGTAATCTTAGTTTTCCCGTTGCACTTTGGATGTCTTGGGGCCGAGTGTAGTTTTTAGATGTTTGATTTGTTGCAGTATTCTTCAAAGTATTGGTTGTCAAACTACATGCCATGGTCCATGATGAAGTCATAGGGCATGCCATGTCGACAGATGATCATTTTCCTAATGAACTGGAACACTTTATCATAAGGCATTTCGACTAGGGGCTTGGCTTCCTCCCATTTTTTGAAGTAGTCTGCTGACACTGTCAGGTATTTGTACCTACCTTTTATCCTCGACGGCGAGCCGATCAGATTAACCCCTTATATTATAAATGTCCAAGGTGATGTGATCGGCGTCAGTAGTGCCCTCGGTGTGCGATGGATCTTAGCATACTTCTGGCATTTATTGCACTTTATTGCATAGTCTGCACAGTCTGCTTTTATGGTAGGCAAGTAGTAACTTTTAGTGGATATATATTTCATTAATGATGTCCTAGCGAAGTGTGCTCTGCAGCAACCTTTATGTACTTCTTTAACCAACTTATTGACTTCTGTGGGGTGAACGCATCTCAGTAGCGAAATGATATACCCCTTCTCTATAATACTTCAACTTCCACCACATAATGGGCTACCTTGTAACGCAGCCTCCTAGATTCCTTCGAATTCAAGGGGAGCTCCCCAGTTTAAATGTTTGCTCGTATGGGTTCCATCCAAGATGGTCCTAAGCTTATCTCTATTACCTTCACGCTTCATTCCTTCGTGATATTGTGAGTTAATTTTTTAACTAGCAATGTTCTTCTTAGGGTCGTCCTAGTAGCTGATGCCAATTTGGCTAGGGCGTCTGCCTAAAATTTTTTTATCAAGGAATCCTCACGAGTTTGACTTCTGTGAATTTCTACATCTATTGTCTCATAATGACCAAGTATTTAGCCATAGTATCCTCCCTTGCTCCATAAATCCCTAGTACCAGGTTGACGACCAACTGGGAATCGTTGTGCGCTATGATGTGTTCGACTCCCAAGGATGAGGTCAAGCCAAGCCCAACGATCAGAGCTTCATATTCTGCTTCGTTATTGGAGGATTCAAATTAGAAGTGCAAGGCGTATTCTACATCTACTTCTTCAGATGTGGCTATGATGATGTCGGCACCACTGCCTGTCGAGCAGGATAAACCATCGATGAACAAGTTCCAAATGATACTCTTATAACACCACGCATCTCAGAATAATTAGAATTTAATTAATCCAGTTATTTTTTTAAAATTACACGTGTGCCGTAATTTAATTCAATTTAATATTACGTATTTAAATAAAATATTAACCGGGAGAGATAATGGTTAATGTGTAATTATTTTCACATCATAGTGAGTGATATCGACGTGAAGTCGTTGTATCTAAATTGGGAGTCACGTGTAAACTATATGAGGTCGATATAGGATATTTGGGTAGAGTGACTCGAATGGTGATTTCGAGGTCCCGGTCGATTCTGAATGAGTTGAAATAGTCGGAATAGTGTACCCGGGGTGTATAGATTTGGTCCCGGGGCAATTTTAGACCAACCTGGCACCACGTAAGGGCTTTTCGATCATCTAAAAGTCTAGGGTAGAGGGAACTCCGAAAATTAGAATGTTATATCAGCTCATTTGAGTGTAAAGCTTGGGTTACAACACTTTGGAGAGAAAGTAGGCTATAGGAGAGGAAGAGAAGAAGAAACCTAGGCTTTCCCACACACACCGTTTCACACCACAAATATCACCGCAATATGGATCGGAGCAAGGAAAGGACATCCTCACCATGTCAGAAATTAAATCAGACCTGGAAATATAAGTCAATTGTTTATCTTGCATTACTTTGAGGATATTATAATACGCACGTAGTGCAGGGTTTAAATTTATGATTTAAATGGTGATTCTTGGGATTTGGATGGGTAGAACTAATGATTTGGGGGTAGGAATTCATGTAGAACAAATTCATGTATATAGATAACATGAAATCAGTGAAATTGGGATGATTAATACGAAATAAATCTGGGTAAAATGATGAACATGCATGAAGAACACATAAACTTGGGTTTTGATGAAATATGGATTTTAATATGTTCTTGGGTAGATTTCTATTAGTCTTGATGTGTTATTTACATTAAAAATCGTCCTCACACATGTAGTCAATGTTTAGGTATGTTGGAAGTTTTGAGAATTTTGATGATGTTTTAATGGTGTAAACTCGTAATATCAATGAAGAAGATGATACTATCAGGTGTGAATCGATTCGTTGGGCGAATCGATTCAGGTTCCTAGATTTAATGAAATTTGCTTTTTAAGTTATACTTCCTCATGAAATTAATTACGAGAAACTTTGTTGATAGTTTAGTAATTATGTAAAGACTTAGAGAAGGTCAGTAAACATATAATAAAGGCTCGTTTAATCTTAATGAGGGTAAAATTGGGTATAGGACCAACGATAGTTAACCGATTGAGATGCGTTATGATTTGTGTTACGGGAAGAGTAAATGATAACTTAAGGCAAATACCAGTAGTTTAGGGATGCGTTAACTGCTGAAATAACTTAGGGATGGTTGGGACCCCTCGGGTAGTGAGTAATACTTAGAAAATAAGAAAAAAATATTATGTGAGAATCACTAGTACGTTGAGTATTAGTGATAGATAAATACTACGTATGGGTTGTGTGTATACCTACTGAATATATGTATAGGTAGGTTTTGTGTATACATATTATGTGATTGGTTACGTGTGAACATTCATACGCTCCCTGCTACCATGGGAGGTTCCGCGTAGAGGGTGATATCACATTGATGATTACAGTGAGGTCTAGATGTGTGTCCCAGAACATCAAACTTAGGGCGGCTCACTCTGTGCAGTGTATTCATGGGACCGACGTGTTATTTGGGTACATTAGGTGTGCACTTTAGTTATATTAGTGTGACCAATGTGTCATTTGAATATTAGTGGGACCAAATCTCTTGAAGTTCTTTATTTAGTTTGAGGAAAAATAAATACCATTGAGAATCAATTTGAATGAGTGTGCTTCATTTAATACTTGTTTGGTCATTGAAATTTAGGGTCGTAATCTTCATTGTAATCTTCATGTAAATATTATCTTACTCTAACATGGATAGTATATCAAATCGAAGTTCAGCAAGATAAACACTTGCCTGTGTATGTAGGTCTGATTTCCACAAAATTGATGGTATAGGTGTGCTCCTCTCTTCCCGATCTATGCAACTGGGGTGGTTTTGGTTCAAGATGGGTGTTGGACAGTCTTAGGACTCCTTCATAACTCCCCTGCTTCCTCCCTTGATAGCCTCTCTCATTTTTGTGAATGTTAACCCTCGTTTCCCTTTTGTCACATCAGATATAATCATTAAATTTTTGTGGGTTTATTATCTCCAAAATTCCAAAAGACCAAAATACCCCTCCGGGGTGCCGTTTGGCCTAAAAATGTCCCGAGACCCAAACTAAACCTTCTGGTAGACCGTTTTGACTATCTCGACCCTTCCGGACACATTGGTGCACTCGAAATGACCATTTGAAATATCAAAAGTAAAGTTATATTTTATTTTTTAAATTATGTCCCGACACGACTGGCACGCGCGTCCCGACAAATTTATCTTAACTGTCGTATTTTTCACTCACGAAATTATAATATTTCCTTATCATCATTATTACTCATTCACTAAGTAATATTCAATTTAAATAAATATTAACCCTTTTCTCGCTAATTAATATTTATTACCCAGGATTAATTATCCCAATTTAATTTTATAAATCCGAATTTAATTCACATATAATCCAAACATAAAAATTATTGAAAATACCGGGTGTTATGTCTACTTTCTAAGAGTTGTGGGGTTTAAATTTAATTTTTTAAAAGGTTTTTGTTAAAATTGCACTTGTGACGAGGGTTGACTTGTAATTTCAGTACTAACTTGGGATATTTCGAATGAGTCAATTGATTAATTATAATAACTATAATAGGTGGTGTAGTCTCATCCCTTGTTTGTTCTCACATTTATTTACCGTACTTATCTCTTATTTTAGTGTTTGATTTTGCTCGTATTTTATTCGCTTAGTTGAAGTGGCATAATTACTGGTGAAAATTATTTTAATATAAAAAAGTCCATAAAAAATAGAAAATAAAGAAAAAGATAAAAAAAATTAAGAAAAATAGCTAGAAGATTGGATTACATGACTTTTCACGTGTTTCACTCCATATAGTTAAATTGACATCCTTACTCACATCTATACTAGTTTTTGTAGGTAATTAAAGGATTTTTTTTATTAGAGAGGCTATTCGACAATGACGCATAAAACGCTTTTCTATCGGGTATACATTTGGGGTAAGTTCTTGAGTGTTTTCGGTAGTATTTTAGGCTCATTTGGAGGCCCGAATATTGGCCTTTTAGGGAACTACGAATTTAAGCTTAAGTTATGACTGTTAACCCTCATTATTTGGACACATTAAACATAAAACACAAACCATAGCTACCATAGAAAGCTCGGAGAACTGGGGAATAGATTTGGAGAGGAAGAATAAGGGATCAAGAGGAGGAACCAATCGTTCATATCATTTAAGCAAGAAATATCTTGCTTTATTAGCGTGTAATCTGCATTTTGTTTACGCTTTCATTGTCATGAATTGATTTGAGATTTAGAATTATGTTTAGAGACTTAATATCCTATCTTAATCCCGTTTATATTTAGGTTTAATTGGATTGTTGAATTAAACCATTATTGTGAGTTAAATCTGACTTTAAATTGGGGGGTTTGCTGGGAACCGTGAGTTGATTCATTTTCTTATATGATTCGGTGATTATATTCATATGTTAATTTGATGATTGGGGATGAAATCGTATGTGTAATTAAAATTATATTATGTAAATGATGAACTAAGGTCTAATTTGGGAATTTTTAAAGTTGTTTTAGATCTTAAATTGTTATGAGAATCATTTATGATCATAAACTCTTATTAGATTTGGGTATGGTGAATTTTTAAGGGTTGGGTAAAATCTTCTAATTCATTAATGCAATATTTGGTTCGATTTAGGTGTTTCTGGGATAAAGGAGTTGCGTCTCACCAAGCTCGTTAGAACAAGATTGTTGTGTCTTTGAAACAAGAGGACTAATTTCGTTCGAATAAGGTTTTGGGTTGTTCGAACGAGATGTTTATTTTCATTAAAATGGGGGTTAATGGTCGTTCAAATAAAATGTGATAGCAGTGGTAATTTGGGCACCAATTTGAATATTTCAAATTTCATTTGCATAGTTAATTTTTATGACAACCTTTCTGCATTTATTTTTTTGTTTAGTACGAGAGTTAAAATAAAGAATAATAAAATGGGATGTTGGTATGGGTTTTGAGTGGATTAAACCTTACGACACTTGGTATAATCCGGCGATGGATATTGGGATAATAGTTGTACGACTGAGAGTACACGTTATCCAAATTTATAGTATATGTATGATGTAACTAAGGTTTGAGAGTTAATAAAACTAAAGATGAAATGTGCAATCCAACGATGGTTATGGGGATACTACGGGTACGGGTAAAAATATGAGGTATCCTATTTTGGTGATATGAAATTTTGTACATTTGGGTGTGATTAAGGCTTAGAGAGATCGTAAACCTGTAATTGACATGATAATCCAGTGATTGGGGATTGGGATGTTTCTGGTACGCTTGAGAGTATGCTTTATTCAGTATTTATATTTTTTTTGTATACACACACACACACACACACACACACACATATATATATAGTTGATTGAATATGTGAACATACGTGTTACTCGGGGGGAATCCATCGGTCGAGGTTTTAATAATTTTGGTTGGGATCATGTATCGAACTCTAGGTTGTTGACGCATGACGATGTAAAGGTCAATACGCTTCATCAAACGTTCAGGATGGTCATCGTCTCATGATGATGGATACAAGTGGATCGATCCATCAGACTATATAATTGATGATGTTACTGCGTGATGAATTGTTAGGATCATACATTCTGGATGGTCACCACTTCATGATAAGAGACATGGACGTCTCAATCCGACGATCGAGCGTTTGTATGGACTAACTGATGGTGTCACTATATAGTGATACCATTGTTCCTATGTTTTTTTTTGTGTTAAAAATTTTAGATGGGGGACTCCTACAGGTTTACTGATAGAGGCACGAGAAGGTCCCCCAAAAGTAGGTGCCTTCGTATCGTTGTTATGGTACATATACGCGTGTATATCATTTTAGTTTAGTGATGGACATTTTCATTGAATGCTTTACGTCACATTTATGTGTATCATTACAAGATTGTGTACATCTTATTGTGACACCCTACCTATTTCAATCATAGGTGATCAACCCTTTACTAAAATAAACAAGAATCTCATTTGGTTCATTCTTAGCATCACCGTAGAAAACTTTTTAAATTACTAATCAGTTATGTTAAATAAACCATAACCAAATTTTACCTTCATTAACATACAGTAATAATGCAGAAATAAAACTAATATAAACCATTCACATAATAATTGAAGTCTAAAATCTCATAGGATAATATAAATAAATAATAAATGCCGAATAAACCATCGACTCCAAATCCAACATCCAAATCATAAGTCTAGTTGAAATGAAATGAATCTAAATACATAGTCTGATACTGAAAAGAGTAAATCTAAAATGAAAGTTTAAACTGAACGGGCAACATGCCCAATAAAAATAACTGAACATAAATCCTAAACTAATAATTAAATAACGGAAGCTTCTACTCAAGTCCTGCTTGCATCCACAAGTTCTGCAGCTACGCATCCTTGGAACGAATCATCATGCTCGGCATCCCTATAGCTGGACACCTAAAAGCTTTGAAAATAGATTTGATAAGGGTTGGAGCCCAAAACATTTAACAAGTATTTAAATTGCAGTAAAAGCAGTTATTATATTCATGTTAATTTTGCGCAGACTCCCTTGAGTTCTTCACCTCTCAACTATAGTAAACACCTAACGTCTCCTAACAAACCCACCTAGTTATGCTACCCAGCCTAACTAGTCACCATAAATCTGTACAAAATCGCTACAAGATTAGGTCACCAGTACAACCCATACGATATGCTACCGCAAAACCAATAATGAATATTAGTCGAATATTATTATAGTATCATGAATCAAGTTTCTCTTACTTAAATTACTTTAGATATACACTATCTATCATTTCTACTATCACACAAAAGTAGAATAGTCACACTTATATATATATATATATATATATATATATATATATATATATATATATATATATATATACAACTACAACATCCCCGGAATGGCCACCATGATGCATGCATACTCTACTATCAAGTCCATATACATCTCATACCAAATCAAGAACTATCGGTTCTAAATGGCACCTCGAATAATAAATCAAATAACACGCAATAGAGACGAATATAGTTATAAGATTTTGGGCTACGCACATACCTAACGTACCCAAATGACCTGTCAATTGTACTCTCAAATATTTAGCCACCATAAGTTATATGTTGCACACATACAGACCTTATTGGTTTCTCCAAGGTGGGATCGCCCACTACGCGTAACCTCCTGTGATAGGAGGTAGCATAGGTATTCACACACACACATAACAAAGCACATAATAGGTATACACACAACCTATAAATATCTCCAGTATAGGTATCCACATAACCCAAAAATATATCCGGTATGTAATATATATTCTCTTGAATACTAACAATTCACACTCAATATTCTTTTCTATTTTCGAGTATCACTCACTACCCGAAGGTTCCTTATTATCACTTAATTAATTTCAATAGTCAATACATCACTAACCTACCAGTATCAATCTTGGTTATCATTTACACTTTTCGTGACCTGATTTGTAAATGCTCGACACTTAACATACTCATTTAACTCTCATCGGTCCTAATCTCATGAAGGTACCTATATAGAGCACACATAGGTTTTTTTTTACGTGCTTTAGCTATACAGACCTTTATCTAGTTGGACTTGAATTTTGCCAAAATATTTCTGTAATTAGGATTGTGTCTCGCCTATCGACGCCAAGCTCTCTATGGTAGTCTACCTCAAATGAGCTCTCGATTCGGTCCCTCATCTGAGAAAAAGGTAATTCCCATACACTCTATGGCTCATAGGAATTTAAAATTCACTTAGGACACTCACTTCTAGGGGTATGTTTCGGCTGGATCGGATCGGAATAGGGGTGTTCGAAATTTTTTCCAAAATTTTTGAAATTTTAAAATACTTTCCAAAATCCAAAAAATCAATTTCTTTTCCATGTCGGCGACTTCGGAATATTCAAAATTTTTGGATATTTTTTTATTCGAAAAAAATTAGGAAAAATAAAAAATATCAGTTTTATTTTTTTTGGATAATATAGGAAATACAAAATTATGAATTTCATATTTTTATTCCACTTTTTGGGGGGTGGGGGAGTGGGGGTAGTCTTTATTTCCATACAAATGTCAATTTCAAGCAATATTGAGTATTGATGCTAAGCTTAAAAGTTGAACCTGGTAAGACCAAGTGAGTAGTGCACATTACTATGAGAAAAAATAAGCACAGAATAACACCAATGTTAGTAAGCATACAAGAAAAACACTTAAGTTATTTTTCCTATGATTCCATGAACATCCCAATCATAAATTGCAATTATTTACAGAGTTATACAGATACAGTAAGATGTAGGCAATATACGATGACTATACTGTGTTTCAATGAGAAAAGATGGATGAAATCATTGATGGCAAGTTAAGTTAATTGAAGGCTCAAATATGTTTAACAAATAGAGCTAGAAAACTGTGTTTAATAGATCGAAGAGGAATGAGACCATACCTGATTGAGTGAGAGAAATTAGAAATGAAAGGATTCAGGAATGAGAGCGGCATGGTCTTTCTAATTAGTTTAGAAATGAGAAAAGAAGGGGGCAAAGTAGTCTTTATATATGTAAAAATTAAGGGTTGAGATTATTTTAAATTAATGGGTGGGATTGTTTTAAACAAAGGGTGAGATTATTAGGAAATGCGATGAGTAAAAAATATTAAAATAAATAAAAATATTATTATTTAGGAAAATATTTTGGATAAATCGGATCGGCATGATATCGGAATTTTCGGAACGGAAAATCGAAAAGTCTAGAAATTTATATTTGATTTCCAAATCCATTCCAATTTATTTTGGAAAAGTCGGAAATCGGAAAAATTCGGATCGAAAAATTAAAATGGTGCCAAAATTGGAAAAATTCGGATAGAAAATCGGAAAATTCGGAAGTTCGAAAATAATTGACACCCCTACTCACTGCATAACATGACATTATTACTTACATTATTTTTAGTTAAAAATAATTTTTGAAACTATTTGAGAATTAATTTGAAATTTATTAAAGTGATAAATGCTTTCATAAAAATAAAATTCAAAAATAATTTTATATTTTCATTGTTTCTTTTAACTATATTATGTATTGTGCATTTTATTGTTTCTCTCTCTCTCTCTCTCTCTCTCTCTATATATATATATATATATATATATATATATATGATATAATGTGTTTGTGTCCATATGCGTGATAACATAAATGGTATAGTATATCTGTTGGGTGCATGTTACATATATATATTATGTTTGACGGGTACACATGTTGTTGGGAGTTGGAAGTTTTTTTTTAATATATATATTCATGAGTAGATTTTTATATAGTTTATGTATGCTATTTTTATATGTTTGTATATAGTATTATGCATGGTTTTATCTCTCTCTCTCTCTCTCTCTCTCTCTCTCTCTCTCTCTCTCTATATATATATATATATATATATATATATATATATATATATTAATTTGTATGTATGCATGCGTAAGTAGTCTATATACTATATTGGTTTATATGTTGTCATATGGACTTGGCCTTAGGCGTGTACACCTGTCTCGGATTAGACCTAGCTACTAAGCTATTGTCCCTAGCTGTTAAGCCTTAGATGCTAGTGTATGCGATTTGACCATATATATAATGGGCTTTGATTTGACCTTAGCTTAGGTCATTTTATCTCATAGCAGGTCTATAATAGTTGGTGTTTTCTATATAATGTTGGTCTTTGTCATATGTTAGCCCACGGTTTGATTGTTTTTTTTTTTGTTTTTTTTAAACGTCGCCGTGATTTTATTATTGGTTTTGAAATTAATTAACACCCCTACTCACTGCTCACGATTTTATTATTTTCAAAACCAAAAATTATTTTCTTTTTTATATACGACATCACAATGACTCTATACCCTTAGCTGTTGCCTAAACCGATGGCGTATAGTTTTGAGATTACCGATTTAACAGCTTTCAAACATAAGCTTATATTTTTATAAATCGAAATGCTTTTAAACCATTCTGTTCAAACGGTAACATTTTTTCGCATTTCTGTTACGCAATTTAGTTGGTTACAGCTTGCACCCCACACGACAATATTTTAAAGGATTCATTTGTGTTTTTTTACAGCCCTCGGATCACATTTAATCAGTGGTTGTGTGTTTACTCTTTTCAATCCATGTGACTCAATTTTACACCAATCAGCACACACTTGTCCACTCTATAAATAGAACCCTTTGGCTCTTATTTTTAAGAGTCCGAGAAAATTATTTTTACGGCTAAATTCTGTCAAAATTTCTAGTGAGAGAGAGAGAGAGAATAAACCAGAATAATCTTTGTCATCTTCAAATGTTGATTTTTGTTCAAAATTAAAATGAAGATTGGACATCTCTCATTCTAAATCTGCACTTAAGATTTTTCAAGAGTACATAATATTTTGATTTCAGGATTTTTCATGTGCATATCACTTAGAAAGCACTCATTACACAACACTTATTCACTTAGACACTTTTTGATGTGTATATATTAGGTCAATTCTGATTGTTCTAATTTTTTAGAAAAGAGAAAAGTAAAGTTTGAGAACATTGTGTTAAATCAAGAAAGGTTGATTTAAACAAAAGAACATAACATAAGAGTTGTTGCTGATATCTATGAGATAAGAAATTTTTTGCATTACATTCGATTGTACCATTAAGTGTGGGTGTATCATCTAGGATAGAACACCGACACAAATACTTCACTAAGAATTAGGAACCAATAGGCACTGAGTCAATCTGTGCTAAGGAAGTTATATGGGATGCAAAGATGTGAAGAAAGCAAAGTGAACAAGAGCTGCATTGTGAGGATGATTGTAGAAGAGCAACCAGAGCGGAGAGAAGCTTGGTCGAGATAGGTAATAGCTTGCTCTGATTTATCTTGCTTTGAGTCTTGTTGCATATTTGTATAATCGATCCTATTTCGTTTGGTTTTAGTGGAAGTAGATTAGGTTGACTCTTAGGAGAGTCCGTCATTTTTCCTGGGGAAGGGTTTTTGCGACATTAAATAAATACCGTTTTCTTTACATTTTTTGCATATCACCTCACACGAAAAAGTAGGTTTAAATAAATAGAAACTCCCCTAAAAACTGAATTGGTTTTTATTTTGTAAATCACCTAGATTTAATAAAGATAATAATTTGGAATTTTAATTGACTTTGAAATTAAAATTACTTTCATAAAGTTAACAATTCAAGAAAATTTGAATTGGTCCCTCCTAGAATAACCGGTAAAACTCGTAGGTAAATTGCGTTTAATAGACAATCATTTACTTCCGCATATAGTCTTTTGCGCATCGTTGGGTTCTTTCAAGTGGTATCAGAGCTAGACTTTAAAAAGATATATTTTCAAAACTTTTGTCAAACTATTTTTACCTTGTTTTAATGGAAGATTCTAGTCAGTTGCTTAGGTTAGAAAATTTTAGTAGACCTCCTATTTTCGATGGCATGAATTTTCCCTATTGGAAAATTATAATGGTAGCTTTCATTCAAGACACATTAGGAGATGATGTTAGGGATTTAATTGAAAATGGCTATAGATACCCCAATACTCCTATAGCAGAAGGTAGCACTGTTTTTAGAATACTTAGAACATCTGAATTAAGTGTTGATCATAAAAAGATAAGCAATTTCAACAATAAGGGCAAAAATGCGATTTTCATGAGTGTGAGTGAAAATGAATTGAAACGTATATGTCATTGCACTACTAGTAAGGATGCTTGGGATACTTTAGTAATTGCACACGAGGGTGACGATAGAGTAAAGCAGTGTAAAACACAAATGTTGGTTCAACAATACAATATGGTAGTTATCAATGATAATGAACCATTTGATGATTTTTATATGTGTTTGACTGATATCATTACCCAATTGCATGCGAATGGTATTGAATATTCTGATAAAGATGTGTGTTCTAAAATTTTGAGGTCCCTTTCCCCTAGATTTGATCATAAATGTTATATCACTGAAGAGATTAATGATCTATCTCTCATACTTGAATTGCTAAGCTCTAAATTGAGAACTATGGAACTTGAATCAGCCTTTAGGAACACTCTCACATCTTATGCTAAGAATGAGTTGAGCAATACTTCTAAACTTGCTTTTAAAGCTGCCTATCCTAATAAAATTAAGCATAAGGTAGTTAAATAACAATCTGAGTCGAATGATGACTCTGACGTGGAATCAGATGAAATTGATAAGATTGACAATCAACTTGCTGTTATGTCCTCTCAATTTAAGAAACTTTTAGAGCAAAGAAATGCTATTGCTAAGAGACGTAAGCAAGTGAATAATCAATCTAGTCAGTTCATCCGACACCATAATAGAACATCAAAGAGAACTTCTTATTATGATAGTAAAAGTAGTAAGGTTGATAAATCTGAATTGTCTTGTCATAATTGTGGGAAACTCGGTCACTTCATTACTGAGTGTTGGTCTAAACCACTGTCCAAGAATTCTAAACAACATAAGGCGCACATAACTAAAACTTGGGATGACTCTTCTAATTGTGAATCAGAAGATAACAAGGAAATTCTGAATCAAATTACCTTGCTTTTTTAGGAGAAGTTTATGATTGTTACGGAAACGTGTACTTAGCAGGAATTACTGATTCCGAAGATGGTTCTGATTATGATGAAGTACTTGACTTGATTGATGCTGCTAAATCTTTATTAGCTAGAAAATCCTCTATGCTTGAAATAACTGCTCCGTTTGATGCTAAACGTGCTTTATATGATACTAATTCTGATGATTGCAACAATTCACACACGGACACTAATGATCATGAAAATTTTGTTGGCTATGATGATTACTCGGAATTGTATGTCAGGACTTTGCAAAATAGACAAGAATTATCGAACTTGGTTAAAATGCTTAGTGAGACCTTAGGAAATCAATATAAGACCGTTCAACAAAATTCTATTAAAATGAGCAATGTCAAAACTGATTTCGAAAAACAGTCACTTGATTTTAAATTTCAGATTACGACTTTAAATGAAAATTTATCTTCTTTTCAATAAAAATACAATGAAGCGCTTTTGCAAGTTGAAAAATCAAAACAACTTTGTGAAACAACTTTGAAAATGTGTCGTAGTCGTGATATAAAATGTTTTGACCTTGACAAACTGCTTGCTGAACAATGATATAATGGCGATACTAGTGGATTTGGAAATGAGTGTCCTCTTGAAAAAGTTTATCCAAGTAGACCAATCTTCTTTGTAAAAGCCCAAGAAGAAATGGATCTTCTGTTGGATAGTAAGTTGTCTGAAAAGGATAAAGGAAAACAAATTTTAATTGAAAGCAATCATTAAAGTGACATTGAAAATTTCATAGAGAACATTGTAGGACCGTCTACGTCAAAATATTGCCCGCTGCCAAGAGACTCTATAGACCTCCAAAGCATATTATTCGCGATGAATCTGTCAAGCATGTAGAGGGAAAACACTACAATTCAGACCTACCTACTTCTAGTAAATTTTGTACTAGGTGTGATGTTTTTGGTCACCAAAACTGGGAATGTCGTAGTAATCACAAGAAAGGTATTCATTTTAAAAGTCATAACCGAAATGTGAAGCGATTTACAATTTTTCGCAGGCAACGTACCAATAATAATTGGAATCATTTCTTCAATAAAAGGCCTCATGTTAACAAGAAAATATTTTCGAAAGATAAATTTTATCCTAAATTCTGAAAGGCACAAAACCCTTTGAAAACTTTGCCTATTTGGATTAGGACTTGTGACTTGAGACCTCAAATGGATTTTTTAAAGTCAAAGAAATGCCCGACTAATATATGTAACGCTTTGAGAGTGAGAAAATCATTAAGTCTCCTCACAAGAAGGTTAAGGACTCAAACACCGCCAAACCCTTAGATTTATTCAATGATGGGGGAGGTGAGTTTGATCAAAATGGAGTTACTAAGTATTGTGACGCTAATGGATATTCTTACCAGTTTAATGCTCCAAAAACTCCTAAACAAATTAGGATAGTTCCTTCTATTGCTTGTGATTTTCAGCTTGCTGATATGCTGTCTATCCCTTATGATAACTCTTATTTAGAAATAGCCTCAACATTTGATTGGAGAGATTGTACTTGAATATTAACTTCTGTTTATTCTGCATCTAAGTTACTAGATCTCCGAGGTTTTAGGATAAAGATATCTACTAATAACCGATATTTCTTAAAGCCATGTTTAATGTAGGAGACGCTTATTTTGTAGTTTATAAATACTTACTACTTTTTCTTCTTACCATCGTCAAATTTATCCAAAATGGGGGAGAGTTGAGTACATATTCTACTATTGTGTTGTTGATATTCTTCATACATGTTCTGTTTTGTTATTTCGTGCACATTTAATTCTGTAATTTTTATATTTTGGTAGAGCACGTGCTACTAACTTGATTTCTCGGAATAAAGTGTATTTATGTTTTGCAGGTATTTTCGTCGGTCGTAATGAGTTGAGTCTTTTCTTTTCTAGGATGGATGGGTAGTTAGATACACTTTTGTATAGGACATACTAGGATTTATTTTACCTCAGTATATCATTTGATGTACTCAAGGGTTTTGTCAAAATTAGTCCAATAGGGGAGTTTGAAGGTACCTATATAGAGCACACCTAGGGTTTGCTTTCCGTTCTTTTGCTATATAGACCTTCATCTAGTTGGACTTGAATTTTGACAAAATATTTTTGTAATTAGGATTGTGTCTCGCCTATCGACGCCAAGTTATCTTTGGTCGTCTACATCAAATGAGCTCTCGATTCTATAAAAAAGGTAATTCCCATACACTCTATGGCTCATATGAATTTAATATTCACTTAGGACACCCATTGCATAACATGACATTATTACTTGTATTATTTTTAGTTAAAAAGGTTTTTATAACTTTTTGAGAATTAATTTGAAATTTGTTAAAGTGATCAAATGCTTTCATAAAAATAAAATTCAAAATTAATTTTTTAGTTTCATTCTTTCTTTTAACTATATTATGTATTGTGCATTTTATTATTTATATATGCGTGCAATATATATATATATATATATATATATATATATATATATATATATATATATATATATATATGCAGGCGTAAGTGGTCTATATACTATATTGGTTTATATGTTGTCATATGGACTTGGCCTTAGGCGTGTACACTTGTCTCAGATTAGACCCAGCTACTAAGCTATTGTCCCTAGCTGTTAAGCCTTAGCAGTTAGTGTATGCGATTTGACCATATATATAATGGCCTTTGATTTGACCTTAGCTTAGGCCGTTTTATCGCATAGCAGGTCTATAATAGTTGGTGTTTTCTAAATAATGTTGGTATTTGTAAACTGTTAGGCCACGTTTTATTTTGATTTTTTTAAAACGTCGCCGTGGCATAACCACCCATTGTTTTTTTTTTTAAAACTTCTCACGATTTTATTTTTTTTTAAAATTATTTCTGTTTTTTATATACGACGTCACAGCGACTCTATACCCTTAGTTGTTGCCTAAACAGATGGCGTATTTTTTTGAGATTACCGATTTGATAGCTTTCAAACATAAGCTTATATTGTTATAAATCGAAATGGTTTTAAACCATTCTATTCAAACAGTAACATTTGTTTGCATTTCTGTTACGCAATTTAGTTGGTTATAGCTTGCACTCCACATGTCAATATTTTAAAGGATTCATTGGTGTTTCTTTTACAGTCCTCAGATCACATTTAATCAGTGGTTATGTGTGTACTCTTCTCAATCCATGTGACTCAATTTTACACCAATCAGCACACACTTGTCCACTCTATAAATATAACCCTTTGGCTCCTATTTCTAAGAGTCTGAGAAAATTATTTTTACGACTAAACTCTGTCAAAATTTCTAGTGAGAGAGAGAGAATAAACCAGAATAATCTTTGCTATCTTCAAGTGTTGATTTATGTTCAAAACTAAAATGAAGATTGGACATCTCTCATTCTAAATCTACACTTACTATTTTTCAAGAGTACATAATTTTTTTATTTCAGGATTTTTCATGTGCATATCACTTAGAAATCACTCACTACACAACACTTATTCACTTAAACACTTTTTGATGTGCATATATTAGATCAACTCTGATTGTTCTAATTTTTGTGAAAAGAGAAAAGTAAAGTTTGAGAACATTGTGTTAAATCAAGAAAGGTTGATTTAAATAAGAGAATAGAACACAAGAGTTGTTGCTGATATCTAGGAGATAAGAAAATTATTGCATTGCATTAGGTTGTTCCATCACGTGTGGGTGTGTCATCTAGGATAGAAAATCGACACAAATACTTCACTAAGAATAGGACACAATAGGCATTGAGCCAACCTGAGCTAAGGAAGCTATAGGGGAGGCAAAGACGTGAAGAAAGCAAAGTGAATAAGAGCTGCATTGTGAGGATAGTTGCAGAAGAGCAACTAGAGAGGATAGAAGCTTGGTCGAGATAGGTAATAGCTTGTTTTGATTTATCTTGCTTTGAGTCTTGTTGCATGTTTGTATAATCGTTCCTATTTCGTTTGGTTTTAGTGGAAGTAGATCAGGTTGACTCTTAGGAGAGTCCATCGTTTTTCCTGGGGAAGGGTTTTTGAGACGTTAAATAAATACCGTGTGCTTTATATTTTTCGCATCTCACCTCACACAAAAAATTAGGTTTAAATAAATATAAACTCACATAAAAACTGAATTGGTTATTATTTTGTAAATCACCCAGATTTAACAAAGATAATAATTTGGACTTTTAATTTCCTTTGGAAATTAAAATTGTTTTCGTAAAGTTAACAATTCAAGAAAAGTTTTAATTGGTCCCTCCTAGAATAACCGATAAAAATTATAGGTAAATTGCGTTTAATCGACAATCGTTTACTTCCGCATATAGTCTTTTGCGCTTCGTTGGGTGCTTTCATCTCATTTTTCTCTCATTATGACCATGCCCAGCTTTAACTATTTGTCTACTTATATTGTCCAAGTCGTCATATAGTTAGTAAACCCTTACTAGAGTTACCTAATCGTTTTGGGTGAATAAATCAACCTAATTGAATAAAGATCACAATTTAAGCTTTTATCGATTAATCAACATTATTCGATTTATCGATCGACACCTATTCGGACAACCTTCTTCCAAAATGTGTTTTCATCGTTGTTAATCCATCAAACCTTCAATACAACTTCCCAAGTTCCCAACCAAATCAACAAGACCTCACATGGGAATATTTTAACAGTTTCCAACGAAATATATTCACATTAGATAATATCAAAATGCTACTTTAACATGAAAACCCTAGTTTCACTTTTTCTTACATGTTCATCTTCAAGAACCAAGAATTTCATCAACATATTCACACCCAATCCTATAACCATGACATCTTAATAAAACATTAATTAAATCCTAACATCACATCCCCAAAACTAGGTTTTATGCATTATTATCCTACTCTAACATGGATAATATAAATACTGAAAGAGTTGCAAGTTTGAAGACTTGCCTTTCATTTTAAGGGTCTGATTCCGTTGCTAGATGATGGAGATGTCTCCTCCTTGATCCAATCTTGATTCCAGCGATGATGGTGATTAAAAGTCGTGTAGTTTACCTTAAGAAACCTTTTCCTATCCTCTCTTATGGCCTATCTTCTCTTTCAAGTATTGTAAACATGAACTCTACACCCAAGTGGCGGGTATATAACTATAGGATTAGGAGTTTTACCAACCCTAAACACCGAAATGACCAAAACACCCTTACGTAGTGCCGGATTGCTCTAACAATACTCCGGGACCCCATTAATACACTTGAGTACTCTTTTTCACCTATTTCAGGCCATTTGGAATCTATTGTGACCTCGAAATCGCCATCCGAGTCGCTATGCATAAATTTCCTATATAGACCTTAATATAGTCTTCACGACTCCCGTTTCAGATATAATATAGTCCCGTCGTTATTACTCTCTACGGCATATGATAATTATCACATGTTATTTAATAGCCGCTGATTAAATTTACCACCTAAATATTAATCTTAAATCTCACCCAGTTAATATTTATAAAGTACATGATATTTCATTTTAATTAAATTACTGCACACCTGTAATTTATAATACTGAAAATAATTAAATAATTAAATTTGTAATTATCCAGAAATACAAGGTGTTACACTAATTTTGCGAGTGACATCACTGGGGTTTGATTTAAGGTCATACTAAATATATATATATATATATATATATATACATTTTAGTTAAGTGATGAACAAGTTTAATTAAAAGGTGCTAAAAAAAAGAAAGTGCTATGTTTACAAGATCGTGAGTATCTTAATGAGAGTACATACGTGGGCATTATGTTGTACCCTGCGTGGGTAGTTAGTTAGGTTCTATGATAGTTATTCATTATGTGATAGTACTTGTTTGTTTAGTGATAGAGACTTCTTAGTGTTTATTATGCGTTGGGTTAGGACACTCGTGTAGTATTTCAGTCTCACTACGCAAATAGGTTGATGTTGATGGGAATGGAGTTATGGACTATGGATAGTTTGTCATGTTAACAATTAAGATCGAGAACACCAAGCATTTGCGTAAAGCATTTTTTTTAAATCCCCCCCCCCCCCCTCTCTCTCTCTATATATATATATAAGCTATTTATAACCTTTTTTAACAATTGAATCGTTTTTAATTAATGTGCTCAATCATTCTTCTTTATTAATATAACCATATCTATATATGACACTTCAGGTAAATCCAAGAAGGAAAGTCGATGGTCTGAGGAAGAAAGTGTTTATCAGGTTTGTGAGGGGTAGTCTTCAATTCTCGTTGTTACAACTGGTCACTATGCCTAGCCAATGAGGCCACTTAACTTGTCTTCTCCTTTCTTTGTATTAAGTTTTTTATTTATTGTATACGATTTTCTTGAAATTCATTTTGTTAATGAACCAATCATGTAATCGTAGTAGGTGATGGAGTTAGCTAGAAAGTGCTATCGGTAGCGAAGAATGAAGAGGTGTCTGAAAAAATGCTTGTCACTGGAAAAGTGCCATTGGGTGGAAAAATTCTCAGTGCGTTCCCCACTATCCCCATTATTACTACTACCCTAACCAAAACTACAACTCATATTACCCCCATTATTATCAAATCCGCCATTACCTCTCACACCTTCACTATGTCCCCTACTACCCTCATTACCACCACACCCACTCCCATTCCCACTAGTATGACACTCAATACTACCATAACCACCATTACCCTCCCACCCTCATAGCGCCCCCACTATCTCGACTACCATTGTCACCACCGGCACTCCCAATGGCACTACCACTACTAGACCCCTATTACTATCACGATTGTCATTATCCCTCCTACCCTCACGACTTACGCCACTAATCTCACCACCAACATTACCCACATTATCGTCACCCCCACCATCATCACCAATGCCACACTCAATGTTATATCCCCCACTACTACCACGATCACCATTTCCCCTCCGACCTTCATTGCGCCCCCTACCCCTAAAGTCTCCATTAAATGCCAAATACAAAATCTTATTTTTTATGAAAAGTCTATTTATAGGTATCCCCCCCACCCCCCTTATTCTCTCTCTCTCTCTCGCACACACACACACACATACACACACACACAAGCACACACACACGCATGAACACACAAGCACACACACACGCATGAACACACACACACGCTCTCTTTGTCACTGGAACACGCCATCACAAATGCACTCTCAGTCTCTTACTCACACATGCACTCTCACTATATCTTTCATACAAACTTATATGTTTTCTCCCATAGGCACATGCTTTCAAACGCACACACTCTCAGACTCTCCCCCTCTCTCACACATAAACACACCCTCACACCCATGCACACACTCTCCACATATTCTTTCTCTCTCTCAAACACCTCCACACACTCACACTCATATGTACAAGCACTTTCTCTTTCACAGTCTCTCTCACCCTCTCTCTTTCTCTTTCTCTTTCCCTTTCTCTCTCTCTCTCTCTCTCACACACACACACACATCAACTTTCTCTTTCACTCACACACACGTTCTTTGTCTCTTGCACACACCATATTATTTATCTCCGTCTCTCTCTCTCTCTCTCTCTCTCTCTCTCTCTCTCTCACACACACACACACACACACACACATATTCACTCACTTATTAATCCATTTTATAAATTTCTTAATATTTTTACTTTGCTACTTGTTATCTTTTAATAAAAAAAATCGTTCGCATTTATCCTCATTTTCGATTTTAATATCATTTTCAACAAAAATCAGACTATTTTTCTCATTTTGCAGTTTTCCTCATACATTTTCTCCCATCTTGCCCATGAAACATACTTTTCAATAAATACTTTCTACACTTTCTCATTCCTTCACAATTTTTACTTTTTTTGATAATTTTCAAAGGCTGGATTTTGTCTTTAGACGTTAATAATTCATATATATTATTGATTTATGTGTTTCCATTATTTCTTTTCATTGATTTTAAACTAATATTTAAGTTTTACTAACAAATTATCACTATGTGAATAAAAAGAGGTTGATGAGAATGGAGTTATGGACTATGGATAGGTTGGAGAACGTCACGCATTTGCACAAAGAATTTTATGTTTTATGATAAAGATGGAAGTGAATATATTATTCTCGAAGTGCTACAAAAAGTCATAGTAAATGAATCGACCTTCCTCTACCTCAGCCTCTAACCTTCGCAAGAGCAGACACACCTTCAACATCATCTCGTGTTGTAAGGTGACTCTGAACGGATGCGTCCCTGACTGTTGGCCCTATGTCCTTAAAAATGACCTATGTATGTGAAGCAATAAGAGTCTACCGGTCCAAATTATATTCCATATATCGATCCATCATGGTCATAAGATGTAGGGGTCGTGAAATGACTCCCGTACCTCATCGGATGTTCGAGTCGACTAAATTTAGGTGATGAACAAGTAATCTAACAAATCTCGAGATTCTTGCGACTCCATATGTGGGTAATATAATTGGAGATAGTCCCAATAGTATGATCGAACGATGGAGTGCACCAAAGGTTCTAAAATCGCAAAAAGTAGAGTCGTCTCTCAAATTCGTGTATGGGGAATCCAAAATATCCTCAGGTCATTAGAAAGTGCCAGAAATGTCACCATTGTGGGTGGTTGTACGTCCATAACCATCTATGGCTAAACTTAGTGGCATGTATGCTGTCATGGGCCTTATTTGCCTCGATCACCTCTACAAGGGTGTGCTTTAGGTACCCCATGCACACCCCTCCCACTAAGAACTGGTTCCTGGTCAATTACATGTGGTTGTACAACTTCCTTCACTACGCCGACCTCACAGACTGCAACTAATGTTGTACTGCACATCCTCATGATCTCTAATAGGGCATTTCTTGAGTCAGCGGGGTCTAATAATTTAATGTTAGAAAGCACATGTATATCAATTAACCATTGTATCTACAACAACACGAGGAATTTTACACTAGCAAGAGTTTAACAAATTAATTATAGTTAAATAGCATGTATTAGTGAAGTAAATAATAATAAATGTACTAGAAGATAATCAATCTAGCTAGATAAATCGCTACCGTGTGTGTATGAGGGCGTCAACCTAAATATAACTAATGAGCTGACGGGTAATATGTTGATAGCACAACATGTAGGGGTATTCACCTAACATATCACCCACACAAGGCTCGCCAGCGAAGATAGTATGTCTCAACTTCTCCCACGTGTCGATATACTTCACGTGAAATACAGATAAATCTATACTTGCTCATCTGTGAATATCCAAATAATACAACTCCTCACTGGTGTAACATGCAGCGGGAACATGTTATCGTATATCAAACTTCCTTGAGTAGATACTACTCTATGGCCTCAAAGTCAATGAGGGGTATCCTGGCCTTTCATAAATTATACCCGACATAACATTAATTTAGTAACTCTGCCACGACCTCCTCGGTATACGAGTGTCATATCATTTGCGATTAGGATATATGAATGACATCATATTATATATAACTAAGAGGGTATATAAATGCCAATATATATAAGTTTCCCATAAAATATATAGTTGGTACATGTCTTGGTGATTCCCACCTAAATAATGGGGTGAGCCATATAAAAAATAAAAAATATCTCCATATTACGTCGGTCTAAAAGAAACTATGGAACAAATTTAAGTTTCTATGATTTTTTAGAGAAAGAGGAGACACCTCGGGCCCCAAAGAATTTTATTAGATATTAGAGAGAAACGTTCTCTCTAAAGGCTTTCATAAAGAAAGATCATTGACTATGAAGCGCCAAAACCTAATTGCTTGATCCGTTGAGAAATAGGTTATCTTCAAAAAATTCATGAGTTTTTCTTCAAACAATGTGACTAATAGTCGTGCCTAATGGAAAATTAAAATATTTTTGTACCTTATTACTTTTCTGATGCATTGAAAATTCCAAAACGGTCAATAAATACCTTGTTGGGAAGACTACGGAAGGCAAAACCTAATAGTTTGAACAGCCGAGAAATAGGTCGTCTTTAAAAGAAAAGACTATATTATTTACTCATAATAAATCTAATGTAAGGGAGGATCAAAACATCTAACTTGATACATGGCTCGTTTAAAAATATGTATTGAATTAAATGTTATAAAATATACGGGTTAAATTAACTTTCATTAGAGAGGTCCAGGAGGTAGTTCTCAACCATAATTACCACAACGGGATCCCGTAATACTCCCTTGGGTCACACATGAGATAGACACTCGTATCCTCACAGTTTTGAATACTTGTTAGAGAAAATCCATATATGATATATATTACATATGAAACTATAAAAGACATAACAAAGGTAGATTAAATTTACCCGACTAACATCGAGAAATGTAGCCTGAGACGACTCATGGTACAACATCACAAGAAAACCACCTTCCCCGTTATAATCCCTAGTCCATTACAAATACCAAAGGAATTGGAGGTATCATAACTTTACGTGTGTATCAAATTTATAGGGACAATATGTCATCAATCATAGGCAGAATATACACGCGTGTATATATAGTAAGTGTGGTTTCATCAACATCCTATGGTAAAACCCCAATTCAGTCAATTTTACAATTCACCCTCAGTTAGGAACCGACCCCAAAATCTGAACTATATGGGCTAGCTTCAAAGTACACTTGGGATAGATCTCACAGATTATTATGCTCGGATGGCGTGTCATTTTTGGTAACAGGAAGACTATCAACATGTAATCCTAATAGAACTGTGGCACCCGACTAATTAAATACCAAGTAGCTACTCCTTTATCTCATTAATACAAAATACCAAGTTGGTTCAGGTCTAGCATCACTGCCGAAAATATTTCTAAATAATTACTAGCCACCTAATATTTAAAAAGTGAGTTGTCAAATTTTATTAAATTAAATTAACATGAAACCAATTAAATTAAACTAACCATACAACATCGACATCATAACCACAACAGAATAATAATGGAATAAATAAAATGAGTCTGGAGTAACACTCCCCTGAATAAACCAAATACTGAATAAATACCAACACAAAAGTCTGAATAAATAAATAAATCCAAAACCGAAATAAAACTGAAAGTCTGAGAATGCTTTCTCTAAATGGAAATGGGCGACATGCCCTGACAGATGAGTAACCCTGAATAGAATCAAGTACAGAATGTGAAGGCGTCTAATACCGATATCCTGTAACTTCCACAGCAGCTACATCACGTCAATGTAATGGAACTCCTATGCTTGGCGTCCCTGTGACTGGGCACTTAAAAAGGTTTTACAAGAAAAAAATATTTGAACGAAAACGGGTCAGAGCCCGATGTGAAAACAATTTAAAAATATAGCAAGTGTTTAATCACATGAGTTCCTCACCCCTCAACTAATGTGCACGCCTAATATATACCCTTAACCCTTCCTAGTTATGCCGCTAACTAACTAGTCTGTATCACTACTTGTCTTCACATTATAATATAGGGGTCTATTCGTATCATTCTAATATATTCTGCGTGTAACTCACATTTACATTTTTCAGAATTATTACATCAATTACGATATGAATTATCTCATTTTTAATCCCATTCAAATATCTCAATGATTCGTAATCACAATTTAACAATGAGCCAGTTATAAGTACAAGTATATCATTCTCAGCATAAATATACAAATATGGCACCCCTAGGCTAAGCTGTGGTGCACGCATACTCTGCTATCGAATCCCGATACATCACGTACATAAGGACTACACGTTCCGAATCGCTCAGGAACCGTTTCAGTGAACAAAATCACACATATTGGAGGCGAACATAGTTCACATACCCATGTGTCACGTACATACCTACGCTCCCATGGTCAGCTAACTTATCCACTCAAAAATAAGTGATTCACAGTCATATGTCCTTAAGGTACCAATCTAAATCCCCCGTAAGCACACAAAGATCAGATGGTCCTTTTTCGAAAGTCGACCTCCCGTGATAGCAAGTATGGTAGGTACGTCATACACACAATAGTCCATATACTAAGCATTCACACAACTTAGGAAATTATTACATTATCAAAGGTATATTTTCAGCCTTACACCATCAGTCTTATTCGTACGCTATTATCATCCCAAATTTTACATAGCATGTTTTGCCGATAAATCGCACGTCGTATAGTTTCGAGTATTTAAACCTATCCCGAAAAGGTTACTAAGTCTCCTACATATCCCACATGTCAATTCAGTACTTCGAGGTCCATATTTCTATCTCTAATCGTATCTTATCAATCATACGAATTTAAATCACGTTCTCGTAACTTATAATAGTAATTTACTCGTCGGACACTCGTAACTTCAAAACTACGTTCCAAACCAATTCTAATATGTTACGGGCTTCAATTATATCCCTACTGGTATCCCTAAAGTCCTAATGTATTTATATAGTCCCCACCCACAACTTTCAATGGCTGGAATAGCTTAAATCCAAAAAGGGAAAAATGTCACAGTTTATAGGGAGGTCGATCGATCGATCAATCCAAGAATGTCGATCGATCGACCTATGAATGTCGATCGATCAAGCAGGTGAAGGCCTCAGATTTCTTCGTATTCAGACCTAGTTTTATCCCAATTCTTCATTACAAGATGTTAAATCCTAAAGTAAATATATTGGGTAATCATACAACCTAAATACATGGATCTTAACGTTCCAAAATTCTCAAATCATCATAAATTAGACTTTTCTTGGATCAAATCATCCTATTATCATGAAAACCCCTATTTTTCTATTTTTGCAAGAATAATCATACATCTCCTCATAAATTCTTAATTAACTATGCATGGTTTATGATTTTGTTAATGAGATACTTCCAGAATCAAAACTACATATAAATTCTACTAAGAACTAAGGTTTCAGCTCCAAATTTCATGAGTTTTAATATTTTCATGGCTATCACAAAATCCTACACTATCATGGATAAATTATTTGTTGAATCTTAATGGATTAAATCACTTGCCTGGAAATTTGATGCTATGATCCTTTGATGACGATAAAGGTCGGTTCTCTTTCTCTTTCCGGTCATAAATCCGACGATAGTGGTGGTGTGTGGTGGTTATGGTCTTGGAAACCTTTGTAACTCCTCCTCTCTTCTCACGTTGCCCACTACTTATTTTTTGACAGATAATGGCCCTAATGGCCCTAAGGTTGGATGATAAACAAAACCTAATTTTCGTAGGTATCTATTCATCAAAATTTAAAATGACTAAAATACCCTCCCGGGTTGCCGATTTGGCCTAAAAATTCCCCGGGACCCAAATTAAACCCCCGACTAGTCTTTTTTTACTATCTCGACCCTTCCAGACACGTTGGCGCACTAAAAATGAAAATACGGATGATAAAATTATAATTTACTTTTAAATCCATTTAAATTGATTCATGAGGCGACTGTCACGCGCGTCCCAAATTAATTACCGAAACTGTCGTATTCATAACTCGCGACAATTTTATTAAATTCAATAATCATATATTACCATATTCACTCTGTAATATTCAACATTGTTACCCAAATCAAATACCAACTCTTGTCTCGCTAGTATTTAAATTCGAATTAAATTCCAATTAATTATCCCAAATTAATTTAATTAATCACATAATTTAAAGCAATTTCAATTAATTAATCTCATAATTAAAAGCCATAAAATTACGGGGTATTACAAGGACTTCAACATCTTACATTGTGATGTTAAAGTACCCCATCGACAAATGAAATGAGTGGGTCTACAACCCCCATCGTTGAACTAGGGCGGTGATGAAAGCCCTATATGATGTAATGTACTAAATCCGATGTAGGTCATAAAAGACAACGCCTGTAAGAAACAGTAAAAATTAGCACAAATGTGCCCTTTTGTGTATATGAGTAGAGTCACTGTGATGGCATGTTAGTATGTCTGTTTCCCGTCCTTCTTAGGTGACATCCAATCTGTGGTGCTATTGTAGGTGAAATACAAAAGTCACGCCAGGGCCAGGCTATATCGAACTATGGGTATCCAGTATATCCATACCCTTGGAAATATAATGTAAATTAAATGAATCAAACACATCAATAAATACAAAAGTATGAGAATCAAATTAAGATATGCAAGGATGATTAAAAGAGTGAAATACGATGAAATCTTAACATTCCATATTAGAAAATGTACTAACTTATAGCGATGATGTTGCTATCTCGGTGAGGTTATAACATGTAACAGATGGTGGGGGATATTATATATTATTCTCTAGATGAACACCATGCCATGGTATTTTCTAGGCATCTGTTGTGTGCGTGACGCGACTAGCGATAATAGCTGCAATGAATTGGTCTCCTTTATATAAGATCCATCTTATTCTTGCGACGAATGGAGATGAGCCATCCAACATCACATTTGAGATTCGAGTTAGGTATCAACTCGGTATGATATATTAGATGCCAATAATCTATGTGTTTAAAGAGTTATAATTAGGGTATGTATGTTTTAATATAGTTAGATGTTGTAAAGTACTCACTAACATATCGCGTGAGATCGAGACTTAGTTTGGCACGTGTTGCAATAGCATGGGAATAAGGCATTTTAAAAATCTCTCACTTACCACAATTACAATTGCCTCCCGATATGTGTACGATGTACGCATTTCCACTTTTGTGTTACCACCTATACTCTACCCTCATCATAGTTGAAAGCTCGACATGTATGATTTCTCATCGTGATAATTTATTTATATATATTTGACAAAGTGTTGAATGTATTTGTTGCATCAAAAATCCTCTATTCCAAGACTTGCATCCTATATATGAAGAAATACCGAGCAAGTCCATATAATATAAACTCGATCGATGCAGTGATAAGAATACTCCTCGCACTCTTAATAATCTCGTTAACCACTTCTAATAAGTCGATCGTCGTTTGGCTATATCGATATCCTCCATCTTGAGAAAGTGCCAAATCCTCCTTAGGAATGCTGGAAATATAGGAGTGTATAGCCTCATTTTTGTCCTTAATTTCGTACATGTGAGTACAAATTAATCAAAATGAAATATGAACCTAGAAAGCAATTAAAGAACAAAATACAGAGATGTTAATCGAACAACGCAATGACGTACGTGGTTCAACAAATTGGGAACGTCCACGTAACGATCATTGTTATCGTATTAGTTATCTTAAGTCTCAAAATTACACCCCCGTGACCCTAGAGGGATGGTTACATTTATAGTAGTGTAAAGTGGTTGAGTTATACAAGGAACTCCTCCATCTTGTTGTTAACTCATGTGATGATTCCTGAATATTTCATCCGAGATTATTGGTAATCATTTGTGCTTATCAATAGTTTTGTGCTAAATGTTTATATATCCACATGACAAATGTGTTTACTCAAGTTTATTATTTGGGTCCCCACAATTTCCCCTAAAATCTTTGGGCTGAGATTTGTAGATTTTATTTTTTATTTGGGCCCAATAGTTTTTTAACCTTGTCGATGAAGTTGGAGTGGCAGGGAAAACTCATGATTATGCAAAAATCTCAGGGGTACGCTCGTCTAAGTAGAAAGCGAGGTGCCAAAAATCCATCTTTGAAGTTGTACCTAATGACTATGGGTAAGAATTCAAATAGAGATGGAACATACCAAACCATCAATTTTCTTCTAATCTCATGTCTATCAGAAACTTCGAAGCTTTCTCCTTTACGTTTCTCCATCTTTGTAAGTCTCTACCTTCATTTCTTGATTTCGCAATTTTTTCCTTTTTCCTCCTTGTGTTTGTCTCCAGTAATACTAATAAAGTTTTCCAAAAAAATGTTGACTATTCATGGGAAAAGCGTTGAAAAGTTTAGGAAAACTTATTCCATTCCTCCTTGGGTGGAAATCGACTGTTCCCCTATGCCTAAAAATGTTAGGGACATTGATGGGGAGCACTGGATGATCACAGGGGTTTTAGAATTTCCCCCAAACCCTCTATTTTTGGAGTTCTTTGATTACTTTGAAGTAGTACATGCTAAGTGTACCCCCAATACCTGATGCATAGTCAACGGAGTCAAACAAATCAATAAACTTTATGGGACCAACTTGGGCATCCCATAGATTAAGTTCTTCTCAATCTGATGGCGATGAGGTCCAACAGGGTGCTAGTAGTAAACCTCCCTGATTCCAATAAAGTGTATTAGGATAGGGGTTTATTGCCAAGAATTGGCAAAATTCGTCGCTCCCTAAGGGAGAGAAATACACAGAGTATTTGTGCCCTGACTGGGGGAGGAACACATTGGTTGATATTTGTCTTTTCATTTGCTAATTTTTTGCTTGTGATTTTTTTTTTTGCTAAATGTGCTTTCATATTGTCTTTGCGCAGCTCCTAAGAAATACAAAGGGTCGTCCCTCTAGGACATCAAGGTTGTTGACCTCCTAAAGGCTTGGAGGTTGAAAGATCATCTACCTGGTGGTAAACACCCCAGGTCATCAACTTTCTTGATCGAGTACACCACTACCAGTTGCAGTGTCATTGCTTCCCCGGTGGATGACATACATGATCTTCCTCTGCCCGACTAGGAAGTTGCTTTATTTTTTGGGCTATGGCATTGGGTCAATTTAGCTATAGGATGAAAAATCAATATCTCCCACCAGAAAAAGAGTCCTTCTTAATTTTTAACGATGATGATGATGTTTAAAGGCTTGTGGGTATATTCACTGCAAATCCTCACGAGACACAACTCGCCATACTACGGTAACCTAGAGGTTTAAAGGCTTGTTGCATACACTAAATGCAATCACTCACCCGCGAAAGAGGTATTTTATCCCATTTTAGAGTTATACCGTGTTTTGATTCTTTTACATTGCTCGGGACGCGCAAAGTTCTAAGTTAGGGGGGAATGATTAGGCATAAATTCTTCATATTTATCCCCTTAATTTCGGTATTTTTATGTTCTCGTGCATTGTAAATAGCTTGGATTTATCTCATATTTATGCTACTAACCCTTTTTGGCAAGTATTTCGTGGTTTGTGTATCTCTTATGTGTTTTACAGGTATTTCATGCAAGTTAGTGTGAAAGAGAACTCAAAACAGTGAAGGAAACCAAGAAATGGAGAGTTGAAGGGAATTTTCGTAATTTTTAAGCCTTATTCTATTGGTGGGGCCAACTGGGAAGTTGTATATCTTTCAATTACAAAAACACTTCAAAAAATGACACCCCAATCCGAGCTACGATGAAGAAGTTATGGTCATTCGAAGTTGAGGAGAAAATGAAGAGAAGTTGAGTTAGAAAAAACGGATCGATCCATTTTCTACCATAAAAGGATCGATCCGGTCTCAGGCAGAACAATCTGGTTGGAATTTAAAAAGGATCGATCCGACCTCTAGAATTCACTGCATCAGGCATATTTAGAGGATCTATCTGCTTGAAATAAAAAAAGGATCGATCCGGTCATCAGGCAGATCGGTCTGAAATTTTTAGGAAGATCGATCTGAGGTTCGAGATTTGAGTTTATCCTGTTCCATCTAGAGTCTTGCATGACTCCAAATCTTGCAAATTTTGTAGTGTATATATTTCAATGTCCTCCTAGACATTAGGGGGCTTCTAATCAGTTTTTAGAGGAGCTTTTTACTTAGTTTTGAGGAGAGAACAATAAAAAAACCCTAGTTTTCATTTAAAGAGTTTGCTGTAAGGATTTGATTCAAGCTTCTGAAATTCAAGTAAATTCATTCCATTCTTGCTTTAGTTAATTTATTATTTAATAATTTCATTTTTCTTAATTCTAAGTTACTAGTTAAGATGCCTTCTTTTATTAAAATGATGTTTTCTTCTTGTTTTACTATGTCTGGCTAATTTTCTAAGGGCTGGGATGCATGAATCCAACCCGATGTTCTTGATGAATGCGTAAAATTTGATTTTGAATTAAATAACTGAGTTAATAGTGTTGTATGGGGATCACAACCGTTGTAGGACTTTTGATTTTGTTTGCCCTAGGTAACCGGGATGATTAAGAGTGGAACACGCGTGTAGCTATAACGACACTGCTTTACTCGTCTCTTGATTATGTATGGTGCGGGCTACGATCTCTCATATATGTAATTCTTGGGAGTACTAAAGACTGGGTTTACTCAGATATTTCAATTCTGAATTAGGTTTTAACATTGATAAACGAACTAGGGTAGAAGGAGTGTATCCTGACTCATTTTTCTCACTTGCACTTTTCATTACAGTTTTTAATTTTCTTAAGTAGGTCAAAAAGCTTTTAATTTATTTCTAAATTTTGTAGGTAATTTTCTTATTATTTCTGCTTATAGTTAGTCCATCTCCCATAATTACCTTTTCGTTCTTTTTAGAGTCGAGTTAGGGTTCTCAATCTTTCCAATGTCGTTACGACTTCGTTCGTCCTTTTTCCCTGTGGAGACGATCCCGCCTTATCGAGTTTATTACTAACGCGATAGGCTTGCACTTAAGCCTATATCAGCACGAGCACTAGATACACATTTGTAGTCACGTCACTAGACTACAATTCGTAGACAAATGTCAACATGGTATTTTTGAATAATGTCTGTTGAACCCTCTCCCGGAGACTGTTCTTTCATTTTTGGTTCCTATAAGCCTATAGTTGCTGCATTGTAATGGAAATCAATGAACCACTTGATAAACCATTTCGTTCTGTTTTATTAATTTAACATTTAGTTCCTTTTCAATATTGATAAAAATATATTTATTAGATAATAACTTTACTATTGTTGAATATTTTGCAATTAGTAGCTGCCAAAAAATATTTTTTGATAAAGAATTCAGTATTAATCTTTGTTTGGCTCTCAGTTATTCATTTAAGAATAAGCAACTCAGCATTTTGTCTACTTGAGTTCCATTCTTCTGGTTGGGATGTTATGGGGGATCTTAACATTTCAAGAAAAGACATAAGTTAAAGTGCATTGCAAAATTCCTATAAAATAATGTGGACTATGAAAGATTAATCAAGCCTAAGGAAGAGAAAATCTCCAGGGCATTGAGTTAATGGCTCTCTGCAGATATGTAATTTAATACTCTTCCAATTACTTTATTCTGTTACTATGAAAATACTGTATCGAATTTTAAAGATATTAAAAAATTATCGAACTCAAATATTCCCCTTTAATAAATGTGCAATGAGTAATAGTTTGTCAAAAGAAATTGAGTTTATGCACCAAGACACACTGCTAAGATTGAACTTTTATCCATAATACCTGTTGACTATTAAGTAAATGTATGAATTTAGTTTGTCAATAACTCGATAATGCACTAATTAGTATTTTAACAAGTGTGATATGCTTATAAATTGTTTTTTTTGTTTAAAACTCTTTTGCTTTGTTAAAAATTATTTTTAACTGTTTTTATTTTTATTGATGAAACAACTCTATCAAACATTTAAAACCATTATTTGCCTCTTGAAAAATAAATTTTATAAAACTCCCTTACTTGGAAAATTATAAGATTTCCCATGGCAATTTTTTGAATGTCAAATTTGTCACCCAAGCCATTTGACTACTTTTATATCAAAAACATCCTTTGTTATTTTATTTCTATCTAATATCTGATTAAAATTTTGTTTTGTTCAATTTTGCAATTGTTAAAGTGCGGTTAGAGGTAAAGATCATATGTTGGTACATAAGAATATGAACGTGTTATTAACACGTAAATTACGACAATGAGTTGGTGACGCAAAAAATTCAATCTTGCCTTTAGGCAGGAGCATTATATGTTGTTGTGTGCATTGGATTGGAATAATATTTGTATCATGAGAGTTATATTTTGTTATGTGCATTTTTTATGAGATAAAAGGACATGATGTAACAATCGTTCCGCCATGGCTATTGTCGCCACCACCACACATGTAGCAACCATGCAACTTTTTTTTTTTAATTTCAGACGTTCCTTTATGCACGGGAATCTTCTAGTGTGTGTATATATATATATATATATATATATATATATATATATATATATGCGGACCAGTCCGCATTTTAAGGGTGCGGATCAGAGATGTGTCACCTGGCGGTGAGCCCAGAAAAGAGAGAGAGCGTGCCTATAATTTAATCGATAATTTATAGGCTCACTGCCAGGTGACACATGTTTAGTCCGCACTCTTATAATGTGGAATGGTCAACACAAGAGCAGTACTATATATATATATATATATATATATATATATATATATATGTATGTATGTATGGAACTTGGATGACAACTAAGACATTGGGTGTAAAACTTGTGTTTTTATGGAATTAAAACATTTAAGTTGAAGAACACAAAAGGACCTTTTTGTTGGAGGAATTTTTGCACTCAAGTGTTTTGTAAACTCAGCAAAAGTCCAAGGAAAAAGTGTTTTCCCGCACATATTAAAAATTGGTACAAAGTAGTGGGAAAGTGGGGGGTTAAAAATGAAAACTGACAAAAAGGGACAAACACTGTAATTTCGTTTGAAGTTCGTTTGAACGAAATTTTCAACGAGACTTCAGAAAAAAAGAAAAAACATCTCATTTGAAATCTCATTTGAACGAGATAGTTTGAATGACCTTTCTAATGAAATTTCAGTCCATGATTGTAGATAATTTCGATACGAATGCACGACCACCGGTTTCGTATTTTTCTGATTTTTTTAAATTAGTTATGATTTTTCTACGGAAAGGTGTCCGAGAACAAAATATTTAGAGAGTATAAATTCAAATAAAAAACTAACACCCTATAAAAAAATACTAACACCCAATAAAAGGATCCTAGCCTCTCTATATATATTAAATGCATTCATATCTTTTAAAGACTTTGGAATCCAAATGTTGATGACATAAAACTTTAGCATGAAAATCGGCAATGATGAAACCTGTGACACCACGCCTAATTAAACATCGGGTGATCAGGCCTTCATTAAATTAAAACAGGTTTCTCAAATGGTTCATTCTTAGCATCACTGTCGAAAACTTTTTAATTACTAATCCCCTAAGTAAAATTAGACCGGTGCCAAATTTTTATCTTTCTTTAAAACAGATAAATCAACCAAACGGAACAAAGTACAAATAATCATGTACTGTAATTCAAACAACAAAGTAAAAGTACAGCAGAACAAAAGTATTACCGAAGAAACCATCGGCTAAAAATCCCAAACAATCAATAGAATAACCACTAGTCTGAATCTAACATCTGAGACTAATACCGGACAACAAGTCCATACATAGAAGAGTGCGAGATCCTGTGCTAGATCTGAATGAGAGATATCGTCTAGTCAAATCCTGTAAGCATCCACTGTACTACAGCTCCGAGTCTGGAATGGAATCATCACACATGGCGTCCCTGTGGCTGGAAACCTAAAAGGTTTTGAAAATATTTTATAGCAAGAGTTAGTACTCAAAACATTTTGAAAATATTTAGCAAGCGTTTATCACAATATAAAATGCGGTTATTGATTACACATGTTAGGTTCTCGTACACTCTCTTGAGTTAACTCACCCCTCATCTTTGGTGCACACCTAACGTTCCACACTTAGTTTGTCTAGCCATACTTCTCAAGCTAACTAAAACCAAAGTAGTAAACTGAACTTATCTGTACCCAAGTTCCAGTACCGCCCATACAGTACAACCGTTTTACTAACATCTCGCGTATGTTAATTAATTCTCAAGTAACATTTCATCTATGTTATTTTTCAAGACTTCTCATTTAGCTTCACTACTAAAATTACTACAATTTTCACAATTGTTGACTTTCCCACTTATGTAATTAAGTTTCGCTACTTGAATTACTAAATAGATTTTCTCTATCTAAAGGTTCATTTCGTAATTAAGTTTCACTACTTGACTTACCAATTCAGTATGTATCTTTAAATACATAATATATCAATCTACTAATACACGGAAGTAGAATATCATCAGGTATATATATTTCACACACAATATATACTAAATATTAGTCACTGCTATTTTGCCCCTTTTATACACATAAAGGACTCTTGGTTCGGAATGATTCATCGACCCCAAGTAAGAATTGGTTCGGCATGATACATCGACCCCAATTATTTTAAAAATATATATATACACATATTCTGGTTCGGGACTCTCTCATCGCGACACCAGTTCAAAGTTTGGTTCGGTATTTCTCATCGACCCCAAACACATAATAAATTTATGTTAGTTCGGAATGTCTCATCGACCCTAACATAATTAATTTAGGTATAATCTCCCTACCTAAAAGATCACATAATTCAGTAGGTACACGCCCGACCTATTAATCATATACGTACGTAATATTTTAATCTCATATATCTACCGTACAATATTCGCTTTACGATTTATCTCATTAATCGTATTGATTTGAGTATTCACACAACTCTAAGGGTCCTAGTTACCCCTTACATATAATTTCAGTAGTTATTTCTTACCCTACTGGTCTATTACTTAAATTGAATTTACTTCGCCCCGTAACTCAATTTCCGAAGTCCCCGATACTCTACTAAATCGGATTATTCTCCTCGGTCCGTAATCCAAGCCCTACACCCAATGGCCTTATTGGACCTCAACAATATACCTACTGGTCTTATTCTTACTCCCAAATAAGTATAATGTAAATCCTAGAATACTCATTCATTCCCGAACTCAACGAAGGATCAAACACAAAGATTTTGGGAAAACAGCTTGCGTCGATCGATCGACGGCTGGGTTCGATCGATCGACATAGTCGATCGATCGATAGTTCAAGATCGATCGATCGATCGAACAGGGACAGGCACAGTCTGTCTTCTTCGTTGATCCTCTCCTCCATTAACAAATTTCCAAACTCCATTATTGTCCACCAAACTTTTACCCAATGATCCTAACATATTTCCACATATACTAGGACAGTTTCTAACGTGTCAAATACATCAAAACTCCAATTACTTTAAAGAATTAATGAATTAAAACCCAGAATTTCTTGAAACCCTAGTTATGGTGTTCTTCCCATATTATCGTTCAATATCCAGATTTTTATTCCGAAAATCATCAAGTCTAATCTGAATATTAATTCTCTACATAGTTTAAATCATTCTACATGCGATTCCTATCCCAACATGCATAAATATCATCTTTCTCCAATCAAAATATTGATTTAAACAAAACTATTCAAAAACCCTACACATGGGTATTATAACTTTATAATTTGCAATAAACAACTTGCCTTATGATCAGTAGGGTCTGATTCCGTGGTTGTTGTTGATGATTGATGATCTTCATCCTTCAATCCTTCTTCCCCAACAAGTTGATGGTAAAAATCCCTTTGAATCCTTCCCAATTCTTCCTTTTGCCTTAGAAAGTTGTGCCTCTCTTCTCTCTAATGGTATTGGTGTTGTCATGGGTGTTCTAACCCTAATTCATCTATCATACGGCTGATATAAAACTCTCAATTTCGTAGGTCTTCATACCCTCTTATGTTAAAAGACCAAAACGCCCCCGAACGGTCTCGGTTTAGTCCAAAATTGCCCCGGGACTCAACTAGTACCCCCGGGTATACTATTTTGACTAATTTGATCCTTCCGGACTCATTGGTGACCTCTAAATTATCATTTGAGTCACTTAAAAAATATTACTCGTTCTTACCCCACACGGTCTACATGCGTTAAGTAACTATTTACCACTCGCACTAAGTAAATAAAATGAGGCAATATATACCGGTATCTATCTCTCGATTAATATACCATAATTACAATTTTAAATAAAAATCTTTAAATTACTACTCTTACGTAATTTAAATTAAACCGACATTTTCTCATTTAATTCTCCAATCTAATTAAATGGAATATTTGGAATATTCAGAAATACGGGGTATTACATACTTCATTTCGTCCTCGAAATTAGGATAAGGCTGGTATTAAAGCTAAGGACCTAAAATATAATTGCATCCTCTAATACCCAATACCAAATCATAATATCCTAACGGTCATCTCAAGCACATGACCATTTCGTCATAATTTCTTATCGCACGTTACCCATGCCGCACGTATCATAATTAAGTCCCACTACTTAATTTCTCCATAGATTTTCCCAATCCAACGTTAATTCTTGAAATTAAGTTTCTCCCTACTTAATTTACCCATTTGATGTATATCTCTATATAACATCTAAGTGTCTACTATCACTCATAAGTAGAATATTATAAGGTATATATTTCACATACAATATATACTTTAAGAAAAATTGGTCCGGCCAAAATCATCGGCCCCAATAATCCTATCATTTACATTGGTCCGGGAATCCATCGACCCCAAGGTAAATGTAATGCATATGTTGGTTCAGACCTTCCGTCGATACCAATATTTATCATCGATTTGGTTCGAAAAATCATCGACCCCAAATCGTTCCCTCATGTATTGGTCCGGAACATCATCGACCCCAATACAGAGATTAAGCACACTTACTGTAGCACATAAGTAGGAAAATCAATAGGTATATATATCTTACACATAACATATCCTATCGACACTTATTTTATAATCACCCCCCTTCTATAACACTTTTGGGGTTATTGGCTCGGAATTCCACCTCGATCACCAATAGATTATTAATTACTTGTCTCGGGATTACATCTCGAGCACCAATATATGTATATATATCTCATCGCACATGAGTAGACAATTTGTGAGCCATATATTTCACATTTCATATACCCTAAAATGTCACACTCCAATAGAATGTCCTCATATCACGCGTTAAGGACTAAAAGTTCGAAATGTCTCCTCGAACCACACCCAAAGTACATGTATTGTTCGTAATCGGTACCCACGAACCCAATTCTCATGTACAGTCCATATAGACACTCACTCTACCTATAAATATGCTCTTATAGGCATACATTCAACCTATGAATTGATCAGTGGGCTTCTCCAAAATTTCACTATCATAAGGGCGTATCATCATTCTTTCTCACTAACATTGAGTCGTAGGTAGTACTACGTACTCAAAATAAAACTTTATCTCTATTCCTTCCTGACCATCTCTCACAGGGTGGGATTTTAGGATTTCATCCTGATCCACAATCATGCAGAGCGGCACCGTGCACTCTCCCTTTTTAACTACATACTAATCCATCCCGGTCACCCCATTTCGATACCCCCAACGAAATGTTGGCTTAATTATGATGTTCACAACCCATCAATAATTTATAAGTCTGTCTCCTCATTCCATCATTGGAAATGTAGGTTCACTACCACATTCCGGTTGTTTATTTCGAGTCCATCTCGCCCTATTAACTAGAGGTGTGTTTGGAGACAATCTCACTATGTCTCTCCTCAGCATCGCTTCCCACTTATCGACATTTTAGAAATGCGTAAGTCACTCTCAACACTCAGTTGAGTAACACCTTGTATCACTTCTTCACAACAGTTAGGCCTCCCAATTCACGAGATAACTTTTGAACGACTTCCCACCGACTTTCATCCCATAGGGTGTGCTGGATATCTCAGCACATATAATCTTGGATCATCGTCTATCTCCCATGACGTTCAACCCATTTCATCGATACGACTTGTCTCCTAATTTCCCCACCAGCGTACAAAATAATTCTCCGCATCCCTCTATCTCGGATGTCTAAGTAATCCAATTGACTAGGGCGCCCATACACCCTTTTCTCCGTGCACATTTGCAAAAACATTGCAAATGTCGCACCCGTATCATGCTTTTCTTCAACTCCTGCCTAGTCTACACGACGTGACTAAAATCTTATGGGTATTCTCAATACCCTATAGGCCAAAAATCAAATCCTTGCCCACAAAGTCCCACTTATCCCTTCGTGGTGAGGTAAGCCTTTCAGTGTTTCTCCACACACTACCGGCTCCACTGATGCCCTAGCATCTAATAATGTCTCTTCTCCTGACGTGCATAAAAATTCAGTCGTATTCCCTTTCGCAACCGAACTTAAACAAGGGAATTCTCCCCATGTATTCTTACTAAGCATTGTCGGAACAACACATAGTCAAGATACTCAAATTCGATTCCTCGACAATATGTGCAACCATACTCCAATATTTCTAACGGAGTCAAGTGGCACCGCGCTTATACTATCACTAAGTCTTTAGCACTAACTACAACAGTGAGCTCGATCTCTCCGCTCAGCAGTCATACGACAAACATTGACTCACATCATTTAGGTTCCCACACATCAAAATCAATTATTAAGAGATGTTCATAATCTCCGAAGTCTCTCACATTTTTATGAATAATGACAACTCGACCCTTTTTCAGGTGAGGAGTCGTCATATACTCCATTCACTCGAGGCTAAAACTCATATACTTCCTTATACATCGCTCTGGTGATTTAGATGGTTCCCGGACATAACACGCTTGTCCTCTCCAGAATGCAAAACTTATTGGAGTTATTATTTCTTCAAATAACTTCCAGCTAAAATAAAACGCGTGGCCCTAGAATCCACACTAGACATCTTTTCAAAAATTCCTGACTCCAGGCCATGCTGACCGGTTTGGGTACCCCTCCTCTCGGACTGGTAGCCTCGATTCTGAGTACTATCATCTTGGTTCCCTTAGTTCTGCTGACCAAGAGGAATGCACTATGGGGCTTAACAATCCCGACTTAGGATCTAATCATTAAATCCTCTAGTGGCTTTCCACTTATGGCTTGCACCAGCCCCATAACATTCAGTCTTACTCTTTGACTAAATCTTTAAACTCTCTTAACTTTGCCCCCTAGGAGAATTTACCTCTACTTTGTCGGAAGTACCATATTGTCTTCATAAACATAAGTCGTCCAAGAAGAGTTTTACCAAAATTGCGAATCATAGCTCGAGAGTCTATTCTCTCAAGGGCTCTTTTCCCTCGTACCCATCTCATCGATACAAGTTCCCTTCAACGGATAATTTCTCTCTCACGATTGGCCTCTACTAGGCTTTCACGTGAGGGGTTCAGATATTCCCATTCACTACGCTTCTGAATCATCATTGGAGAACTTTGCAGTTAAACTATACGTAAAGTTCTTCTATTTATATATACGGACCCTCGGTCCAAATGTAGTGACTGGTATCCCCGCCACGTTGCCTCCAAAATTCACTCAAATTTTTCACTTCAGAGTATTTCTACTCCATCCTTAATGCCAAAACCTCTGGACATATTACTTCCATTGGTTAACATGCACAGTCGCCGTTTTATCACATTTACGGCTCGTTCTCATCAAATTTTCTTCAGACCTACTCCCACTATCACTGCATTGGGCGGTCTAGACTAGCATCCCTCTTGCCGTCACGACACTTGGAAAATGCCTGCTATGCCTCAAAAACCCTTGCAGCAGTTACCTCCATTACCCGCTAGGAGTGACCTCGACCACGGTCATCTCTCCTATGATTGCCATCTTCGAACACCCCATGATTTATGCCGAGCTCCTCCCTCCTGTAGTCCGGCTAACGCCAATGCTGGACCTACCACCATATTCGACGTACCGTGCCCAATCGGACTCGTATATATATAACACTACGTCTATTAAATAGCAGGAGAACGTAAACTACGTACGTAGAGGAGTACAATCATCCTAAGATAGGGCTCTATATCAATCAAACGATACGCTGAAAACGTAGTAAGCCGTACAGATCCTATGGACACTAGAACCTCACGCTCTGATACCATCTGTGACACCCCGCCTAATTAAACATCGGGTGATCAGGCCTTCATTAAATTAAAACAGGTTTCTCAAATGCTTCATTCTTAGCATCAATGTCGAAAACTTTTTAATTACTAATCCCCTAAGTAAAATTAGACCAGTGCCAAATTTTTATCTTTCTTTAAAACAGATAAATCAACCAAACGGAACAAAGTACAAATAATCATGTACTGTAATTCAAACAACAAAGTAAAAGTACAACAGAACAAAAGTATTACCGAAGAAACCATCGGCTAAAAATCCCAAACAATCAATAGAATAACCACTAGTCTGAATCTAACATCTGAGACTAATACCGGACAACAAGTCCATACATAGAAGAGTGCGAGATCCTGTGCTAGATCTGAATGAGAGATATCGTCTAGTCAAATCCTGTAAGCATCCACTGTACTACAGCTCTAAGTCTGGAATGGAATCATCACACATGGCGTACCTGTGGCTGGACACCTAAAAGGTTTTGAAAATATTTTATAGCAAGAGTTAGTACTCAAAACATTTTGAAAATATTTAGCAAGCGTTTATCACAATATAAAATGCGGTTATTGATTACACATGTTAGGTTCTCGTACACTCTCTTGAGTTAACTCACCCCTCATCTTTGGTGCACACCTAACGTTCCACACTTAGTTTGTCTAGCCATACTTCTCAAAATAACTAAAACCAAAGTAGTAAACTGAACTTATCTGTACCCAAGTTCCAGTACCGCCCATACAGTACAACCGTTTTATTAACATCTCGCGTATGTTAATTAATTCTCAAGTAACATTTCATCTATGTTATTTTTCAAGACTTCTCATTTAGCTTCACTACTAAAATGACTACAATTTTCACAATTGTTGACTTTCCCACTTATGTAATTAAGTTTCGCTACTTGAATTACTAAATGGATTTTCTCTATCTAAAGGTTCATTTCGTAATTAAGTTTCACTACTTGACTTACCAATTCAGTATGTATCTTTAAATACATAATATATCAATCTACTAATACACGGAAGTAGAATATCATCAGGTATATATATTTCACACACAATATATACTAAATATTAGTCACTGCTATTTTGCCCCTTTTATACACATAAAGGACTCTTGGTTCGGAATGATTCATCGACCCCAAGTAAGAATTGGTTCGGCATGATACATCGGCCCCAATTATTTTAAAAATATATATATACACATATTCTGGTTCGAGACTCTCTCATCGCGACACCAGTTCAAAGTTTGGTTCGGTATTTCTCATCGACCCCAAACACATAATAAATTTATGTTAGTTCGGAATGTCTCATCGACCCTAACATAATTAATTTAGGTATAATCTCCCTACCTAAAAGATCACATAATTCAGTAGGTACACGCCCGACCTATTAATCATATACGTGCGTAATATTTTAATCTCATATATCTACCGTACAATATTCACTTTACGATTTATCTCATTAATCGTATTGATTTGAGTATTCACACAACTCTAAGGGTCCTAGTTACCCCTTACATATAATTTCAGTAGTTATTTCTTACCCTACTGGTCTATTACTTAAATTGAATTTACTTCGCCCCGTAACTCAATTTTCGAAGTCCCCGATACTCTACTAAATCGGATTATTCTCCTCGGTCCGTAATCCAAGCCCTACACCCAATGGCCTTATTGGACCTCAACAATATACCTACTGGTCTTATTCTTACTCCCAAATAAGTATAATGTAAATCCTAGAATACTCATTCATTCCCGAACTCAACGAAGGATTAAACACAAAATTTTTGGGAAAACAGCTTGCGTCGATCGATCGACGGCTGGGTTCGATCGATCGACATAGTCGATCGATCGATAGTTCAAGATCGATCGATCGATCGAACAGGGACAGGCACAGTCTGTCTTCTTCGTTGATCCTCTCCTCCATTAACAAATTTCCAAACTCCATTATTGTCCACCAAACTTTTACCCAATGATCCTAACATATTTCCACATATACTAGGACAGTTTCTAACGTGTCAAATACATCAAAACTCCAATTACTTTAAAAAATTAATGAATTAAAACCCAGAATTTCTTGAAACCCTAGTTATGGTGTTCTTCCCATATTATCATTCAATATCAAGATTTTTATTCCGAAAATCATCAAGTCTAATCTGAATATTAATTCTCTACATAGTTTAAATCATTCTACATGCGATTCCTATCCCAACATGCATAAATATCATCTTTCTCCAATCAAAATATTGATTTAAACAAAACTATTCAAAAACCCTACACATGGGTATTATAACTTTATAATTTGCAATAAACAACTTGCCTTATGATCATTAGGGTCTGATTTCGTGGTTGTTGTTGATGATTGATGATCTTCATCCTTCAATCCTTCTTCCCCAACAAGTTGATGGTAAAAATCCCTTTGAATCCTTCCCGATTCTTCCTTTTGCCTTAGAAAGTTGTGCCTCTCTTCTCTCTAATGGTATTGGTGTTGTCATGGGTGTTCTAACCCTAATTCATCTATCATACGGCTGATATAAAACTCTCAATTTCGTAGGTCTCCATACCCTCTTATGTTAAAAGACCAAAACGCCCCCGAACGGTCTCGGTTTAGTCCAAAATTGCCCCGGGACTCAACTAATACCCCCGGGTATACTATTTTGACTAATTTGATCCTTCCGGACTCATTGGTGACCTCTAAATTATCATTTGAGTCACTTAAAAAATATTACTCGTTCTTACCCCACACGGTCTACATGCGTTAAGTAATTATTTACCACTCGCACTAAGTAAATAAAATGAGGCAATATATACCGGTATCTATCTCTCGATTAATATACCATAATTATAATTTTAAATAAAACTCTTTAAATTACTACTCTTACGTAATTTAAATTAAACCGACATTTTCTCATTTAATTCTCCAATCTAATTAAATGGAATATTTGGAATATTCAGAAATACGGGGTATTACATATGGGCTGATAATATTTTAGGTTTGGATGAATATTGGAACCCATATGGGCTGAGGAAGAGGGTGAATCCTCATAAAAAACAAAGCAGCCCCGCCCAGGCCAGAACAAGGGGCAAATCGGTTTGTCTAGGGGGCGAATCAATTTGGACCACCTGTTCGACCCAGTCTTGTTATTATAATTGCTTTGTTAATTGGTTAGAGTCCGGGTTATTTTAGGAGGTCTGTAGATTATGTTTAGGACTTTTGAAATTTATATGGGACATGATGTCGCCTTGGGGTTAGTCGGGGATAAAACTAGGGTGTGGAATTATGGGTGTTTAGGATGAACGATACTCAAAAATTTATAAATGGATTCGATTGGGAATTTTGGGATAGATTGGGATACGGGCAGGATTGAGGTGGCTTAGTGTCCAGAATAATATATATAATTGTGAATATATGAAAGGACACACACACACACACACACACACATATATATATATATATATATATACACACACACACACACACACACACAAATTAAATGAAATTAATTAAGTTGTCTAAGAATGTAGACAGTAAATTACTAAGCCCATACTATGTTGTGTGCATAATAGATGTTTATATGAGACTAGAATACTTTGGGCATTGATGACATGAATGTAGATGATTACATTTCAGTATGTTGATTATATTTAATGCATCTAATAATAAATTGTCACAGCTATCATTTATTATTTCGGGACTTGATCGAACAGGGGAAATACGACTCTTAGATGAGGGGTGAGATACTTATCGTATGTGAGAGACGATGGGGGATACTTACCTTGAATATACTGTATTATTGCACTTTAAATTAAATAAGTTTATTATCACAAGTCTAGGGCGCTAACCCAATTTATAAATGTTTTCTCCCCTAGATGCTCCTAGACAGGGATAATATGACTATTAACGGATCAACCTTGCAGTCTCTTTTTACTTATCAGATTCTCCAGATTTATTGATTCTAGTTTAGGTGTTACTCCACTTCAGTATATTTATTTTTGGATTACTATGTGGGCATAAGCCCGGAGTCCATTTATTTCATGTTGGTTTGAGACATTATTGATTATGTTGGATTTTATTTACACTTATTGCATGTTGGATTGTTATCATCATTTTGGATATTAATTTAAATTCAATTACGGCTTATTAATAAATTTCTTATATGGTTTGATGTTGAGAATGGTATTAATTGACAAAAAAGCTCCATCTTCGGCGTATCACGTCTGGCCAACCTTTACGTGAGAAAATGGAGGTTGTTACATGGAATCAACTTCAAACATGCTTCGAGAAGATGGGAATGGGAAAAGTAGGCCTTTAAAAGATGTTATTTGGCCATGATAGGAGTAATATTTTTTTATTTTTTATCTTTTTTAAAAGAAGTAAAATATTTTTGGTTTTTTTTAATATAGTAAAATGAATGAAAAATCATTTTTTAGAGGGATAAAAAATGGACTCTCTTTGAAACACAAAAGGAAGAAGCACAAAACTAATTACCGAAAGATCATGACTAAACGTGTACAGGCATGGGATGGGTGTTAAATACACATAGTCAATTTTTAATCTTCAATTAGGTGGTGGGGTATTCAATGTTTAATTGATAGACGAGCTAGAAAAATACGGATTTTATATGTCGCCTTTAAAAAAATTTGCTCCTACTTTCTTTTTGAGAGAACAAGAGGCTTACCAATTAAGCTTAGACACATTAGCTACTATGACGATAAACCATCTGATAGAATGCAGGGGGAAGTACAAACCCGTTTTATTAGGAGGCCTCACTTAAAATCCAGTTTCCATAGACATCATAGTTGACTCAAAGAGAGTCGATCGAGGATGGACAGGCATGGAAATAACTCACTAGATTATCCTTTAGGCATCTCATTCTAAACGTTTTCTAATGAACACTAAATCCTACTTGGCTTGCTTGTTGGTTAATTGTAATTAAATGATCGCACGGTTGAACAAACAAGTTAGATTAAGAAATTGAGTGGGTGATCAAATCCCAACTCGTTTCAACGACCATGTGTAGGTCTTAGGTAAATTAATTCACAAACCATCCAAAGTAAATGCGGTGTGATAAAAATAATTGACTCACTTCTGGGAGATTCGTGAGTGATAAAGCAATTACCTCCCACGAATTTGATACGTGTGGGGTAAAGCCCAAGTTAAGTCGATTGGCCTAATCTTCAGTCGGCCTCAGGAGTCCTATGGAGCTAAAATATAGAGGCTTCAAATGCACTCCATGACAATCTCTTTCTATTTTTTCATGTTTCCCCTTTTACTTTTTGTGATTAATTATTACAAATAAAAGGTGTCTAAAATGGATCTCATATGGATAATATAAGGCTTCGATAATCCTAATACAACCAAACTAAAGAAATAAAATTTTATACAAATGTAAACTAAAAAAGTACAAGTATTCAATAGCTTATTGGCTTAAGAATCCGGCAATGGCACCATTTGATGAAAACACTATCGCAAAAAAAATTATCAAACTCAACGCTTAAAAAGACGACAACGACGCCATTTGATGAAAAAAAAATTGTTTATCGTTGTAGAATACCTCTTTAATAAAAAAAATCTCTTGAAATACCTACTCAATCCTATAAAACATGTATAATGAGAAGTAAGAGTGTCAATCTATCTTCTAATTCAAGGAATTAAGTGGTGAAGACAAGTGAAAATAACATTTTCTTGATTGGAAACTTTTTTTTCAAGGGATTGTTTTAAAATTAAGTACTGATAAAGTAAAATGAAAGTGAAATGCTAAAAATGAGTAAAGTGAGGAAAATAAGTTTTACGAAAAATTGAGGTTCGATAATCCACCTCATTGGCTTAAATATTTATTTTAATTAAGTAATTTAAAATTTTAAAATACTTCAAGATATATTTAAATCAACAAATAGACACTGGTAAATAATGCGATAAAAATAAATAAAAAAATTTAAAAATTAAATTTAGACTCTCACAAACTTTAAGAGATTAGATTAAAAACTTTTTTAACGAACTACCTGCTAGGGATTATTCATTATGAAAATAAAAAAAATTCACAAATTTATGGTCCTAAAAATAGCTTTTAAATATTTATATGGGCAATATGAAGTTCTCCCTAAAATTTGGATGAATTCTGAGTTTAAAAGAGTGATATATGAATTTCGGGTACTAAAATATAAATAAAAGTAATCACGTAATTTTCTACACTTTTTTATCCTAAATTTGAAGTAATTATTTTTATTTTGCATTTTTATAGGCACCTCGGGAGTTTGGACAATAAATGAGTTGATATGCAAAATTTGTTAGGATATGTTGAGACATGGCACGGGTAACACAATTGGATTAAGGGTTTTTATATATTCTCACGAGTGTCCATTAATGTCTTGAGCTTTTTGGAAAGATATTTACAAGACTCATAACTTTCTAGTTCTTACAAATTTGAAAATATGAAGTTTTGAAGTTGCGAAATTAGTTTGAAAAATCTGATATAAAAAGTGACGAAAATGCAATAGAGAAAAGGAAAAAAACATATGCACATACCCATAACCAAACAAAACCTAGTTCACCACTTTACAACATCCATCGAAAACCATATCCGTTGTCCCCTTTTTATAAGGCCAACAAACAAGGAATGAAAAGGCTTATTTATTTTATTGATTTTTGGCTTCCACTTAAAAATTTATCCCTACCTTTTTCCATACCTATAAAAAAAATTCATTACCCATAACAATGGGGGAGAGGAAAGAAGAGGGGTTGGACACACCACAATTCAAATTTTAGAGAAAATAAAGTTTGGAAAGTCAAATTTTTAGGTGTACCAAAAATAGAATACCTAGTGTTTTATTATTGACTGTTTGTGAGACAATTTGTGTGGAAGTTTGGGAGAAACTTTTTGTATTATTACTCAAGTTTTGGACTCGGAATTTCGTAAGTTGAATTTTACTATTGAAAATTATATTTCATCTTGTAATATTTGTGTTTTAATTATGAAGCTAGAGTAGTTTTATTACTCGGACTAAGTGAAATTTATTATAAATTAATTAACATTGCATGTTCAATTTAATTTTGTTATAAATCCCGACATGTTTTAATTCAAATAAAAATTTGGTATTCACTTAAAACAACACAAAATTGTTTTATAATTCATATTTTAAAATTTCAAGTGTGTAATTTCAAATTGGTTATACTTACATGAAATTGTCTGATATCCCATGCATAAATAAAAATATTAAAATATAAAATTGATAATTTTAAGGGAATATGGATTGAAGACATTTAAATTAAAAGACGTTAAAATATTTCATGAACATTTATTATTGTATTTTTCGGAATGTACGCGGCGAGACTCAGTAACAATACCCATTTTCTCACGTAAAGGTTGGCCAGACACGATAAGCCGAAGATGGGACTTGTTTGTCAATCGATACCATTCTAAGCATCAAACCATATAAAACATATATTGATAAATCATAATTGAGTTTAAGCTAATATCCTAAAGCAATAATAAAATCCAACCAAGCACTAAGTGGTATGCTTAATATGCTCACTATGGAAGCAGAGTATTAATAACAAGTCGTTGCCTGAGAACAGACCAGCCGCGGCACCTTTGTATTTATCGAGGCCTTATCCCAGAGGACTTGGCAAGAGTTAGCCTCTCCCTGGGTACAGACGGGCCGCGACACCCATTAAGCCATTTTTCGCTGCGTGGGTACACATAGGCCGCGACATCTACTATAACGTTGGTCCTTTAATAGATGTCCAGCTTCTAGAAGGAGTCCATGATCATCTCACTTATCTACAAGTCACGTGCTCCGAGCACGTGACACACCTTTATGACCTCTATAAATAGAAATGATCACCTCATTATTAGTGGGATTATAGCTTGGTGAATCCATGCCAAACTCTTGGCCCACTCTCTCTTTAGAGAACGTCATACTTGGGGGCTAACCCCCTGCCAGAGCCGCTCTGCTCCACTCAGCGTTCAGACGCTACATGCAGGGTTGCCAGCTTAGCTAATCTCATGTACTCTCTTACCTTCCCTATATTGTATGCCCCACACGACACAATTTTGTATCATATAATGCATATAATGAGAGTATAGCACCAAAGTGGACATAGGCTCGTTTTTATAGCCGAACCATTTTATATTTTGTGTTCTTTTCCTTATTGCTTGATTTACTTTTATTCTGCAATTGATATGATGCTTGAGAACAACTTGTGTCCGATCATCATTTTGGCATCGTCTGTGGGAATCGAGGTAATGCCTTATTTCATCTACGGGGACCCTTCGGGCATTATCCCTCGGGTGAGATTTTGGTTATCGAACCCTTACACTTGTGTAAAACACGGTGAGGGGATTATTCTTTTTCAGATCTATTTATCGGTATTCCTTTTTCTGACCGTAGATCTATTTTCTATACCCCAGTGATGTTACCTTACCTAAAATAATGTTTAAAAACACAAAAGGTGAGGGCCTCTTAAAGGTGGGTAACTAGGGAAGAGTTCTATTCACTCATTTCGGCAGATTATACCCATGATCTAGGATTTACTATCAGATTCGTGCTATTTTTTGCACCTAAATGTTGTCTTGCCCTCGGTAGATTCCTAGTAGGCATATTTTGTATATATTCCATAAACCAATCTCAGGTTTTGAGCCCGATTATGGGATCACACCCTTCACTGCCTCATGAAGGATGTGGCCATGCAGTTTTATTGCCAGAATGATACAACACTCATAGAGTAGTTAGTATTCACAACTTCTACATTTCACTTGGGAAAATTGGACTTATGTCCTTAGACTCAGTTGTGGGAAATTCCCTTTGACATGACCACGACAATACTTGCATATGTACCTCAGGCCGTGACCATAGCAGAATAATGTTGCACGTAGCAAGAGGTAGCATCCTAGTTTTTATACTTGGTTATTTTTTCTACATCCCTTAATTGCTCACTTCTGTTTAGTTCATCTCAACATATATTTGTAAACAACTGACCTAACATAAGTATGGAGGGAACCTCTGGGATAAACTCAGAACATAGTGAAGAGATCATGCAGCTATACAACTACATCAACCATATGTATGATAATCAAGCCTCACTTTAGAGTCAGGTAAACTTCCTGACACAAAGGGTTCTGATGTTAGAAACTGCAGCTTTCACCCTAGTTCAGGCGATGGCACCAAAGGCTGTATCCTCCACTGTCATGACTGCAACAGGAGAAGCAGTAGCCTTAGAGGCCGCAGATAAGAACCAGAAAAGGAAGTTGGAGAGACCAAAGACAGAAGGCTATGAGGAATACACACCCCTGATTTATAATATTAAAGACGCTCTTGAGCTCATCAAAGAAGAGAAGCTTCTCAGGTGGACTAAGAAGCTGAAGTCTCTGCCCCACAAAATAGACCAGTAAAATTTGCGTGGGTTCCATAGAGACTATGGCCATGACACCAAAAACAGCTTCTACCTAAAGAATGAGATTGAAAGGCTTGTGAGGCAAATGATTCTACATCGATTCCTGAAGGAGGCATAAGAGGATGTAACCCTCATCTTATAGGCCACATGCTTAACTTTTTCCTTAGTTTATATTTTCTGTTAAATCTCTAAAGTGTATCTTTTACACGTATGCTTTTGTATTTCCCTTTGCAAGAATTATATATATATATATATATATATATATATATATTAATCGTATATCATCTCTTGTTCTTATGAAAAATCTTATGAGAAGATTTCATAGTTTTACCTTCTCCTCTTTTATAATCTTATGAGAAATCCTTGTCTTATTAGATTTTGAAAAGAAACTGAACGACCAATTATCTCAGAAGATTATTTATTTCGAGAGAAAGAGTCTAACGAGTAGACAAAGTGATAGCCATAATCGGCCTATGGTATCCCTCATTTACAAAAGTATTTGAAGATTCATGAAGATTCAATTAATCACGGGGGCTCATAATGCCCATTCTCAGCTTTCAGGATGCTTCAATTGGCCACGGGTACTCATATGCCTATCCTTAGCTTTTGGGATGCTTTAATTAGACATGGGGGCTCATAATACCCAGACAATGTAGGCTTGATATATATATATATACGATCGTAGTCGTGGATGGCTTGATAATGATCCAAGCCTAGTGAGGCTCAATAGTTCCCCAAGAAAATAAAAGACGACAAATAGAAAAGGAGTGAAACCTAAGAATAGATATTTGCGGCAAAGGAAGGTAATTCCCAATCGCCAACGATCTAAAAATCATTGCTCTCTATGAAAGCCCGCAGAAGATAACCATCAGGGAAAGTGTTGTTGTAAAATTGGAAGAAGGCCAAGGATTTAATTGTCCTAGGCAATAAATTTGTTCCTAACTACCCACCTGTCCTAGATTCTGCGGTAAAATTTCTCACAAAGGGGCTAAGACCTTATCGTCCGCGATAAACGAATTTGTTCCAAGCCCATTCCAGTGTCTCTGTAGCAAAGTTTTCAGTTGGACATGATAATCTTATGGCCACAACCTTTTTGGGCCATAACCATTTAGAGTTCCTCAATTCACTACAGAAGCAATAAATCAAAGGTCATTGCAAAAAAGATATTGCTACAGCCTGTGATGAGCTGCAGCCAACATCTAAAGTTCAAACAAATTCAAAATATGTAAAGGGACAAAGATAAACTGCAACAAAGACTTAAATGGTCGCGACAAAGAAAGTTATTCCTCAATTCACTCAATTTTTTTTTGCAGCGGAAATTCAAATCCTTGTTCAAATTAAGCAAGTTTATGTGTCACAGACTTTTGAGGCTGCAACCAATTTTCAACAAGGTTCCATACAGCTGCATCCCAACATTAAAATGTAAGTCGTGTGTCAAGTATTCAACTGTAGTACTGTTCAAATGAAAGATGTCGCAGCCTTACAAATGTAGCTGCAGCCAGTTCAAGATTTTTTATAGCATTCATGAAAGTCTGCAGCATTAGAAAAAAACTTAAGCTTGGAGTCACAACCTCTTGAGCCATCATTTTTAAGATCCATGAAGTTGCAGCCTAGCACCAATTGCATACTATATTGCAAAGGAAATAAAGTTGCAGCAAAGACTTAAATGGTCGCGACAAAGAAATTTATTCCTCAACTCCGTCAACATTTTTGTAGCAAAAATTCTAGTCCTAGTTCAAATTGTGCAATTTTATGTTCCGCGGCATTTTAAGGCCACAAATAATTTTCAATAAGGTGTCATACAGCTGCAGCCCAACATTAGAGTACAAGCTTTGTGTCAAGTTCAATTAGAAAGAAGTGCACATTCAAAAATCCAAGTATTCAAGTGTAGTATAGTTCAAATGAAAGACGTCGCAGCCTTACAAATGTGGCTGCAACTAATTCAAGATTTTATATGGCATTCATCAAAGTCTGTAGCATTATAAAGAAAACTTAATCTTGGACCTACAACCTCTTAGGCCATAATCATTTTTACGACCCTATTACTAAAAAATCAAAAGACATTCCCAATGAAGTTCTTGCAAAAGAGAGAAAGCAAAGTAAAGCAGATGCACAAGCATTTAAGTAATCAAAACAGAGAAAAAAAGGGTATGCAGACATAAGTGAAATATTCAATGTCAGTGAAGTTACAAAAGGGCGATTAGGGGCCGCAACCTTACGGAAGCAACTATAGCCCTGTAAAAGTTTAAAAAGTAAAATATATAGTTAAAGACCAATAAGTTCAACTATGAAGATGCGTCATATTTTCACCTTCATCTTCATCATCTGTTACGATTTCAGTAACTTCATTATCTTCTGTAGATGCATCTTCTTGTTGCTTCTTAGCTCTCTTCTCTACCGCAGCCGTCAGTTATGCCATGCACTTAGAGTGCTCAACATCACTTAGCTTCAGGACATGGTTTTATCTCTTGATTCAGGGAAGTTTTTCACCACCCTATGCCTAAATTCCTGTAGGCCATAGAGGTAGGTCTTATTATTGGTCAGAAAGAACTCATTTGATTTTTTGTAAGCTTCCACAACATCATCCGTAACTTGTTTCAAGGTTGCAGCATGTTCCTCATCTTTTTGTTTAAGGTCTTCTGTGTGATCATTATCTTTTTGTTTAAGGTCAGTAGCATGCATTTGCTTCAGCCCCTTATACTTCTGCTGAAGAAGGATGAGGCTTGCTTTGCAGCCTCCACAACCTTGGCCTCAGCAGTAGTACTGCAGCCTTGGTTAAATTTTATTCAGCTTCACCCTTTGCCTTGGTAGTAGTCTCCAACTCCATTTTTACCAATTGAAGTGTTACAGCATATGATTATTTTCCAACCTCAAATGATGTGGTACTAGCAGTCTCCAAATCAGTCTTATGAACTGACTCTACATCCCGATATAACTTGAATATGCCTTCATATTTAGCCCTCTGAGACATTACAATGTCCACAGCCTGAAATTTAAAAGGTAGGTTAGTATAAAGAAATAACTGAGCATAAAAAAAGATGAAATGCATACCCAAAACAGACTATGAAGGGCATATTCCTCCAAGTCCTCATGGTTTTCTTCTACCAGGCGGTCAAGATCAACATTATTTTCCATTTTCCTCATTTTACTGACCGCCCTGGCTGTTGTATCCCATGAGTAATTGGGATCAGGTTTCCTTTATTGAGGCCGATAATGACCATCAGGGCCCATTCTTTCCATACTTTGAGGTGTGGGCATGTTGGCGTTGACCACCATAATATTCTGTGGAGGAGGAGAGCCAGAATAGGAAACATGTATAGGGTTGTGCCCACCTTGGAAGTCCCCAGGGGACATTAGACCTGTCGCGAAAAGTTGACCATCTATGTCATCGTCAACTTGTTTCTCCCCAGCCGCAGCAACACTAATAGGGGAAGCAGTCCTCTCTACTGAAGGGGTGACCACCCCAATTCCAGCTGCAGCAGTTGTCTCAAAAGTGGGCTCAGTAGTAACACCGGTCTCCACTGTGGGAGCTTTCCCTTTAGGTGACATTTTTCTCTTCCTCCCCTTCTTGGGGGGTGCGTTTAGGACGACTGTGTCCTCATCCATTTTAGCAACTTCGGCAGCCAAAAGCTTACTGTCAATCTCTTCCCCTGAGATCAATCAAATAAGTTTAAAACAAAAGTTGTAGTAACTTATATATATTAGCTATAGCATCATCAGCAATATATTCCAACATAATAGAGAATTACCTTCCACAGTCATCTTCTTTGGCATTTGCTTGTTGGTAAAATAACCTTTCTTGTAGATTGACACAGAGGTGACCAGTTTACTGAATTTCTTCACCTTCTTGTTGTAGCTTGTTGCATCCTCGACCCTATTTTTGTCTTTGTTGTCAAGCCCTAGATAGTCAAGAGATAAAAAAATATTATTAAAGATTAAAAGGTTACAACAGTAAAAGTAGATCACCTGTTTCATTAGGACGCCCCCATTTTTACGTCATCCTATATGTTTTCTCCCTCTCTCACTCTTGGGGATGGATTTCCCAACTATCCCTAGAGACGTAGAAAAATTTGCCTTTCGAGTTTTAACACTGGAAGGCCTCTCAGTATACAAATACTCTTTATTATTCCGCAGAGTAATATTACAGCACCACAAAAAGTCCACGGGGTTCTCCTTTGGCCTGTAAAAGTTGAAGAAATACGCGAGAGTAATATCGCTTCTGAATTTCTTCTACTATAGTACAAGGGACAAAAAAATGGCCCTCCATCCATTTGGATCTAACTAGGTTAGGGCCAAATTTATTAAACTGAAAATTCACCTAGCTGGGCTAGGAATTGGCAGTCGCAGCCCTAGGAGGAAGGTGTGAAAGGGAAGACAGATCTCATCATCGGGGACTGCAAAACATGACCTTTATTCCGCAGAAGGAAGTGAGCAGACGATCGACAGAGTAAATTCAAAGGCCGCGAGAATTAGGGCAATCCACTCTTCATTCATAATACACTTGTGCTTCAAGGTCACACAAGCTTTCTCGGTAGTTTAGCCAGATGATTCAGCTGGAGTATTCATAACCTCCACGGTACAGCCAAAGTCCCAGTAGCCTCCGCAACCACATTATTAGCAGGAGGATTATTGCTAGAGTTTGTATCATCCTCCATATTTTCTGCAGCCCCACTAGTATCCCTATAGGTAAAGGAATTCACAGATTCAGAATCAATGATGATGCAGTGGGGACAGTCTTTAAGTAAACAAGGCCCAATAGCCTACAAAGGCTTTATAGAGGGAATCTCAGAAGGAGGAATGGCAAAATGAGACCTCTAGAAGTCGTCTAGAAAATCCAAGAGGTTCCAACTCAGAGTTCCACAACAATACCAGAAAAGAAGACGGGCTCGACAGTTAGGTTCTGCAGCCACTATGGTTATAGAAGCCTCTTAGAGGCTGCGGCAGATACAAATAATATAAATTTGAAGAATAATGGAAGTCAAGGCAACAACCATCTAACCCCAAAAGATACAAGTATAGATCCTAAAGGCTGCAACCAAATATTCTAAAGTTAATTATAACTAGCAATTTTATCTCCACACTACAGACTGCAACCAAGAGTAGTAATAATCACAAGTAATGACAAAAGGCCGCAACAAAGTAGTAAGTTACATAAACAATCGTGACCAAATACAAAAATAGGTAATTATATGAAATACGTGTTCTTAAAAATTAAAAATGAAGAAAATATGGTTTTGGCCAAGAACATCAAGAACATGTTCTTGGCCAAAAAACAAATTTGAAATAGGGTCAGGGTATGGATTAAATCCAGAAAATACAAGTGGCTAACCAAAAATTTAGTACAAACACCTAGAACTACCCTGGAATCCATTTTTATCAACATCAATACCAAAAAATTCTACCTACCCAAAAACCCAGAAATGGCAGCCAACATTCAGATTAAAATAATCAAAGACCAAGAAATGCAAGCAAGAGATTTCAGTTAAACTCTTATTTAGATTACGAAAGAAAAATAAGCCAAATGGTTTACAACATGGTTCAACATCATCAAACTTCAATCCTATGCAAGTTCAGGGATCAAACCTTGGTTAATTCGAAAGCTCAACAAAGGTTTACCGGCAAACGAATTCAGCAAACATGGTTTAAAATTACCCAATTGAAGAAAATGACCTAATTAGTTTGAATATTACCTAGAAATTAGTGAAAGGTCATTTTTCAGACTCAAAACCACCATACACCACTTTAGACTAACTTAAACCACCGCAAATAGCTCTCCAAAAAACTCAAGGAAGAAAATGGCAAAGCTTAGCTCTGGATTTGATCTCAAAGGTTTGGGAAAGGTAATGAACCCGGTTCACATTTATATAAAAAGGCACGATAAGGTGAAGCGTCGCCTTACATTTTCTGCGAAAACCTATGGATACTTACACCACAAATAAATCACCGTCCCAACTCGCCAACTCTTGGCACTACGGCTTGGGGGATTATTGATATTCCCAATATGTTCACTATGGTTGTGGAGTATTAACAATAGGCTGCTTCTTGAGAACAGGCAGGACACGACCCCTATGTATTTACAGAGGCCTCATCCCCGAGGACTTGGCTAGAGTTAGTTGCTGCCTGGGTATAGACAGGACGCGACACCCATACAGATGATGTTGCCTAGGTACAAACAGGCTTCAGCCTGGGTTCACATGGACGTATAGCACCAAAGTAGATGTAGGATCATTTTTATAGCTGAACCACTCTATATTTTGTGTTCTTTTCCTTATTGGTTGCTTTTATTTTATTCTACAATGCATACGATTATTGAGAATGACTTGTGTCTAATTTCTCATATCATCACTAAGTGTATGATAAGTCCAACATAACAATAAATATCTCAAACCAATATGAAGTAAATAAATCTCGGGCTTATGCCCATACAAAAAATATCCCAGGTAAAATAAATAAACTGAAGCAGAGTAGCTACTAAATTAGAATCAATAAATATGGAGAATGTGATGAGCACAAGAAGACATCAAGGCTGATCCATAACTAGTCCTGCTATCCCTGTCTAGGATCACCCAGGGGATGAAATATTTAAAATTTGGGTAAGTGCCCTAGAGTTACAAGAATTAAATTATTTAATTTAAAGTGCAATAGATACAATCGATTCAAAGTAAATATTTATCAAAGTTTGAGGAAGTCCACATTAAACAGTTCCTATTGAGGCATAACAGTCATGCAGATGCTTTAGCATCCCTTAGCTAAGAAGTAGATTACAATCTTAGGATAACAATCGAAATGGAGTTCCTCGCCAAGACTAGCATTAAAAAAGTTATGGCCTATGACCACTCTCCTTCCATCGAAAAGGGGCCAAGTTGAATGGATACAATCATCGATTACTTGTAAAATGATGCACTGTCGACCGACAAAAAACAAGCTCATCAAATTAGGGTGAAGGTTGCTTGCTTTTACCTAGGACCTGGGGAAAAACCTTACATGACATCTTTTCATATGACCCTACCTCTAATGCATACACCCAAAGGATGTCAACCAAGTGCTCTATGAGCTTCATAATGGAATTAGTGGGATTCACACAGGGGAAAGATCTCTGGAATTTCAAGAAATTAAGGAAGGATACTAATGGCCATATATATAGAAAGACACAAGTATTTATGATTGAAAGTTTAAGATGTGCCAAAAATTCTCCCCCATGTTTCATTATCCGACCAGTGACCTGAGGCCTTTGACAAGTCCATGGTCGTTTGTACAATGAGGGTTAGATATCATAGGGCGACTCCCTACTGTGCCAAGAAATCGTAAGTACTTTTTGCTTGGCATAAATTATTTAACTAAGTGGGTCGAGGTTGAAACACTAGAGAACATTAGAGATGCTGACATGGTGAGGTTCATTTGGAGAAACATTATAACTCATTTTGGGGTGCCTAGGATAATCATAACGACATATAATCTGAGAGTGGTCTTTTCAAGGTTTCTGCGATGAGAATGGGATTAAATACCACTTTAGTTCTGTGGCATATCCCTAGAGAAACAACCAAGTAGAGGACTTCAACAAGACGATGCTCGATGGCTTAAATAAGAGGCTGGAAAGAGAAAGAGGAGCATGGGTAGACAAGCTTCCTCATGTACTATGGGCATATCGTACCACACCAAGAAGACCTACTGAGGAAACACACTTTTCCTTAACCTATGGGATGGAATATGTTATTCCACTTGAAATTGGTTTACTAACCATGAGGACAAACATTATTAAGCAAGGATTGAACGATGAAGACCTTTGTGTTGAGCTTGACCTAGTAGAAGAGCAGAGGTAAAAATCCATGATCAAGCTGGCTTCCTACCAGCAACAGCTGGCAAAATAATACAATAGAGGTGTCAATCTGAGAAAATTTTAGGCTGGGGATCTCAGAAAATTCCTCGGTAGCGCCAAAACGTCGTCAAACGACAAGTTAGGACCCAACTGGGAAGGTCCATTCAAAGTTATCAGGGATAATTTGCAAGGCGCTTATCACTTAGAAAAAATGGAGGGCAGGGAGATACCCCGAGCACAGAATGCGACCAACCTCAAGAATTTTTATTTTTACTCTTATTTTTATCATATTTACCTTGAGCATGGAATACAGACAACATCAAGAAGTTTTATTTTTAGCCTTATTTCCAGCATATTTAGTTTTTATAAATTTTCATTTCAAAACCTATGTTTCTTGCAGTTCATTTTTGAGTTATTAATAAAGGCCTTGATTATTTGCTTAATTATTTAGTTGTTCATATTGTTTTACATTGTTCCAAAGAAACGGGCTCACAATTGGCATTAATTTTCAAACGCTGATCAAACCTTAGCTTAATTACAATGGCAACCTTGCTTATTATAATTAAACTTAAGGTCTTCAGGTCCTTGTCAATACAAACACAAACGATCTTTTGAATTATCCAAGCATGTAAAATCCCTAGGAGGGATCCCCATGCATTAGACTAACTCGACTTGGTCGGATAAAATCCTGAACGGGTGGACGACACTTATACTAAAAGCATTTTTGCTATAGTCTATCCTATACCTAAGATATTGTGACAAAACCACCTAAAAGGTGAGACAAGACAAATATAACACATGTTTGGCATAAAGGAGTGGAAAATGTGGAAGATTGGTATTAAATTAACTATACTGTAACATTCAGTTGTAATTTACAAAAAGTGTCAGCTAAATTTTTTTTACAAATAATACAAATTAAAAATATTTACATTCGACGAGTTAGGAATTGTTCAATCTCTTTTTTCACCGATTATTTTGATTTGCATAACTCATCATCGCTACCATGAGACTCCAGATAACTCTCAGTGAGCTTAAGAGGTATGGAATCCAAAAGGACCCACTTCTTGTCCCTACCAAAAAGAAAGAGACCATACACTGGACAATCCACTCGGTACATGTACCAAAGCTGAGAGTCTTGAGGCTCTTGCATAACTTTTATGGAGTTTGGACAACCATGAATTTAGGCAACTCTTTCAGCTTCCTTCAACCTGAATGGAACATCTGCCCAACGTTCATCGTAGGCCGCAGACCAGGCTTCTCGGAGACCCATCCTAAATAAGTATCCAAGCTTCTTTACATCACAGTTAAGTTCCATGACCATGATATGAGCCTTCGGTTAACGTCTTCTTCATCAATGATCTTCTTCCTAAGATCATCTTTCCCAGACAGGATAAGGGCGCCTATGTCGCCAACATCCTTTACCCCGAAGAGCTGATCCTTCAGGTCATTCACCTCCGCATGCATTAAGGCTCCAACATCACCTATGTCCTTCAAGTGATCCTTCAACTTGGCAACCAACGCTGAGTGGTCTTTATAAGCACCAGTTATTTTCTTCACTACACCAAATAGGTCAAATTGGCACCCTTTACTCGGCCAGGCTTGTCACGGTCAATGACCGTGATAAAAAAATATGCATTTTTTGTCATGATCATTGACAGTGAATTATCACGATCGTTGATCATGACAAGTCCATGATAATTGTACTTGTCACAGACGTATCACGGTCAATGACCGTGACAACGTTAGAAAGTTATCACGGTTAAAAACCTTGACAGTTTCGTGACAACTTTCTCAGTAAAAAAACCTTCCCTCTTTTTTTCCCACTATTTTGTTTTCCCCCTTTTCTCTTTTTCTCTACGGCGCTGCTTTCTCTCTCTCTCTCTCTCTCTACTTTCAGGTCCGTTTATCTCTCTCTTTCTCTTTCCTTTGTGTGTATATGAATATGTGTGTATATGAATATTTGTGTATGTGTGTGTGGTCTGCTGCGTGTGTGTGTGTGTGTGTGTTGCGTGTGTGTGATGCGTGTATGGGTGTGTGTTGTGGGTGTGTGATGCGTGTGGGGGTGTGTGCAGGTGTGTGTGCGTGTGGGGGTGTTGGGGGTAGAGGGTGGGAAGTAGGGGTGGGGGGTAGTGTGTGTGTAGTGTGCGTGTTTTTGGGTAGTAGGGGTGGGGGTGGAGGGCAATGCGTATGTGTGTGTAGTGTGTGTGTGTGCCTTTAAGTATAAATACCCAAATATTGTTGGATAATACATAATGATAATTAATTAACCCTTAATTTCACAAGTAAATGTGTAAATGATGATTATCCCTATATTTAAGAGACTTGAAGTTCAAATTGAGATTTTTCTCATTAAATAGTCATAATAGGAATTGGAATTGGGACTTAATTGGATATAAATGAGTTACGAGCCTGTAGATTTCCCTTATTAATTATTGGTTTTAAATTAGTAAGTAGCTAGTTTGAATTGATGTGTGGGATTTTTAGTAATTGTACATATTATGGGTTAAATGTTGTTGTTTCGGAATTCAGAATTAAGTTATTAAACATTAGTATTACACCGTGACAGTTGAAACGAACAAATTGATTAATAAAACAAGTATTGCCCCTTTCATATGCAAGTAGGATTGCCCCTCATTAAGAGATAGTTGTTGAGATTCGAAGTAAATTTAATCGTATAGCTTTAATAAAATCAATTGTATACTTTAATTGTATAGCTTTAATGATGATATATTTATAAGACGTGATGAAATGAATTAATTGAGTAGATGAATTAGAAGGAGTAAGAGATACACATTTGTTGGTTTATTGTTGTTGTTGCTGTTGGATTATAGTGGACCGATGCTGGGTTAGTTAATTTTGGAAGTGGCATGACCACTGGATTATTGTCCAAATGGCCGGGGGGGTGAGTTTTCAACTTTTTTCTAAAATTACTTTGTGTCACGAACAATTTATTATTAATTCATATGTATAGTATGTTTAATTTATCATAATTAAATGTAACATACTTAAAATTACATATAGTGCGCATAGATACTAGACTTCTAGTTCTTATGCGTACGCATTCAATAGCCCTTAGACCCGTTCGGGAGTCATTACCCCTGTAATGAGATCTCTCAAATTGTCCCGTTTGGACAGTTTGGGACTGCATAATTTTTGTATAATAATATTCTTAGTGGCTTATAGTTGTTTCTTTTGTAGGAAGTTCTGCAGTCGTATCCTAATACTCTTTGGGTACATACTAGATTGTCAAGTGTGAGTGTTATTTCAATTGATAATTTGAAATAACACCCACACTCACCAATCTACGTCGTGTACTTGGAGAAATATGGGTATAAGCTGTCGAATTTTTCTCAAATCGTAACAGTGTGCATGAGCTTTTAAGTATATTACAGAAATATGAGATCTTGAATGGGATAGGACCACTCACCCTTTAGAGGAGATGGAGGAAATAGGAATTAATATTATAAATTGAATTTGAATTTGAAATTTAAAAATTGAATATAAATAAGACATAATTAAATGAAACATACTATAAATTTAAGTTTTGTTTACACTAATCCATGAATATACTCTTATTACCTTTAATAAGTGATCGTTTGTAGTAGCTGTGATGGATATCCTAAATACAAAGAGTGGATGGATGAGACAAATTGTAAGGACATTTTTGTCCGTTATCAATTTGTATGTCGTATACCGCTACACCGTCGAAGAAGTTCAAGATCGCGTTCACATCAAGATGGATCCGAATAATCAAGGTTCTTTAACAAATAGCCTCTGCAAGGCTAAATTTTGTAAGGTTAGGTTTTAGAGTACCTTAATAATGCACTTAGATTATTGAGATATTTTTCAAAAAATATTTGCAAAGTGTTGGAGCAGAGCTTTAAATGTTTTTTTTCAAAAAATATATTTTCAAATTTTTTAAGGTGGTACATTTACTGAAAAGATAAACAAGAAAAAAATATTTTTTAATCATCTAGTTCGAACAACATCGCATCTGGTTCGAACGACATCGTATCTGGTTCGAATGAGTTTCGCCAACTTAGTTTTTTCTATAAAAGCTCATTAAATGGTTTCATTTTCTTTAAGTCCACGGGTTTTGAAAGACAGAAAACTGCGAAACTGCAGAATCCTTTTGGCTTCTTCTTTTAGGGTTTAATCCCTTTTTGTTTTTAATTCACAAAATCCCGATGTCTTTATGTGAGTTGTTTTGGAACCCAAAGAACATACTTTGCTATTGTTCATACTTTATGGGGATATCTCTACAACCGAGAGTTTTATGCTATTGTGGATTGAGTCTCTACGAAGTTTATGACTGCGTGTCATCGAGAATCTCCTTCATGTTGATTCTTTGCAGAAGACTGCATGTCTAGACTGCGTGTCCATGTGGTATAGTTGCGTGTGAACCACTATTGATTTCTAGTCGATGCTTTGAAGGTTTGACGAAGACACCGTACGTTACACTTGTGGGCGATTATCAGGTTGTATATAAGTCAAAGGTCTTGTAAACTTGCCAGAGTTCTAAAAATCAAGGTTTTGCCCTTCGGGGATTTTTTTTCTGAATTTCGTGTCACATAGTTTATGTACTTACTTGATTTGTTTTGACATGTAGTTACATATTTTAGGGATGAACTAAAATTGGTTTAAAATTAGGAAAATTGTGAAAACCACCGATGCAAATAATATTTTGCATTCTCAAATTGGTATCAGAGCCTGTTGCACTAATTTACTGTGTAGATCCTGTAGTGCAATTTTTTTGGGTGGTTTTTTGTGTTCCTCTCCTGATTTTTTTTACCGATAGATTCTCATACTATTGATGTTTTTAGTCGAGATGTGTTTGATAAAGTTCATGACCGTACTGAAAAAATAACTCTTTTGAATTTGAAACTTTGCAAAAGAATTAAAATTTTGGAAGAAGAAAATTCTCTTTTTAAAAATAAGTTTGAATATTTGTAAACGTTTCAAACTCAAAGAGATATTTTTCGTGAGCCCCTTGGTAATTTGTGCAATGATTTTGATTCTTTGAAAATTTCCCAAAGGGAGAGTGATGATAAAGCCCTGAGTCTAGAAAAAGAATTGAAAATTTTAAAAAATTCTAGGGTTCCTGTTTATACCGTCGAGGATAGAAAATTAATAGATGATTTTACGGCATGTGAAGAGACTCTTAGGGATAAGTTTGTTTTAATTGAGGATGAGCGAAATAAACTGTTAAGTTTAATTTATAACTTGAAAAAGAAATCCCTAACTTTGGAAGGGTCTAATTCTTTGCTTGAGTCTAAAATTTTGAAGTTAAAAAATGATTTGAAAGACTCGAGTAGTTTGTGTAGTGATGGTAATAGATCGTCTTGTTCTAATGCTTCCGTTACTAAAGCCAAGATCATTATTTGTTTTAGAGGGTCAACCACTCTCAAGGAAGTTAGAAAAGGTAAACCCATAGGTGTCGTTCCACCCGTTTACATTTGTTCACATTGTGCTAAGAAAGGGAACCTTAGGCGTTTCTGTTTTGATCTTCGAAAAAGTCATAGGAAGTCTAAGTCTAGTGTTTTGTTGGTTCCCAAAACCCTGTGTCGACGTGTCACATCTATTTGGGTTAGGAAATCACTTTTCGAGGGACTAGATTTTAAACATGTTGATTCCTGTTTGCTTGCACATGATTCTTCTCTTGCCATGTCATATAGATGATTGTGTTTGCATGAATGTCATACGCTAGTTATACTTCTTGATATATTCTTGCTAGTGTTATGACATGTGTACTTTTTGTATTAGTTTTTTTTGTTTTTGAAATTTTTTGGAAAAATACAAAAAGATTTTATTTTGATAAAATTTGAAAAATCCAAAAGATTTTTGTATTTTGTTTAACACCATATATGAATTGACATTTATGATGACCGAGTCACAATTTAATTCAATTTATCCATGTGACTATTTGATAGTGTTTTAAGACAACAAGTCATGTCATTCATGTGCTTTATAGTGTTTGGATTCATTAAGATGTAATTAAGTGTTATTACCTACATGATTGACTCATTATTCTCTTCGATGCACATGAGCAAGAATTAATTTGAATGTTATTCTTTCGAATCACATGTTGGTTCGTGTTTTCATCTCAATTATGTCTATTAAAATGAACTGAATGCGATAAAATAAGATAAATAAAGGTGTGCATGTTTTAAACCGTTTGCCGTGAGTTTCTACAAATTTTAAAAATGGTGAAGGTCTACGAATGGTACACATATATCCTTTTCGATTAAGCCATCATTTAATTGGACCTAAAAAATTGAGGTATTTTAATTATTCGAGGTCCAAAGAGATTTAAAAGAGCCAGAAAAAATTTAAAGCCAATAAAAAGAAATTTATGCCAAAAAGGGGTCATTAGGTTTATTCACCAATTCTCCAATGTTTGAGAATTTAGATCACCTCAAAAATAAAATATATATGAGGGAGATTGGTTGGAGAATTAAAGCGGCTTTGTACGTCCTTAAAAAGTTTTGAAAAATCTTTAAAATGTTTTTAGACGTTATTCGTGTAAAAATCATGTAGACTTTGATTTGTTGATTTTGATTTAAGACGATGTAATCTAAATTCAACACGTTTACACCTAAGGGCAATTTTGATGCTCATTAATTAGGAATACACAATATGCATCATTCACATATGACGTAATTGAGTTTTATTTCCTATCGAATATATTCAGACCCATTCATACCGTTTCCACAATTTGGGTATCTTAGTATGAATTCATGGTGTGTGTTTGTAACACTTTTGTATATAAAATTGAAAAATAAAAAATAATTTATGAAGTTTTATGAGCATATCCTGCATTGATCACGTTTGTCATATTTGTTTGCCTTGTTTACCGTAACACCTCGATACGATTTATTTGGTTTATTCTCTTCCTTGTCTATTTTGGATAAACAAAAAGGGGGAGAACGAATTATGATATTATGGGGGAGTTTAAGTATTGGGGAAATTTGATTATTCTTACATGTTTTATGTTTATATCATTTCAAACTTGATACGTCATGAGGTTTTTACTTTGTCACACGTGTGTAGGTACAATTGAAGATTTTTGGATTGCACACCCTGCTGATGACAAATAATGTTTGAAGTTTGTTGAAGATTGAAAAAGTTTAAAGACTTTTAATTTACCTTTTCAATTTTGAGTTCATGGGAGGGTAGATTTTTATAAGTCATATTTTTATTGATAATTCAGATATTTTTATTTTGTACCGGCATAGACATAGGGGATATTTGTAAGGACATTTTTATCCGTTATCAATTTGTATGTCGTATACCGCTACACTGTCGAAGAAGTTCAAGATCGCATTTACATCAAGACGGATCCGAATAATCAAGGTTCTTCAACAAACAGCCTCCGCAAGGTTAACTTTTGTAAGGTTACATTTTCGAGTACATTAATAATGCACTTAGAGTATTGGGATATTTTTCACAAAATATTTTCTAAGTGTTGGAGCGGAGCTTAAAATTGTTTTTTTCAAAAAATATATTTTTGGAGTTTTTAAGGTGGTACATTTACTGAAAGGATAAATGAGAAAAACATATTTTTTAATCATCTGGTTCGAACGACATCGCATTTGGTTCGAACGAGTTTCGTCGACTTAGTTTTTTCTACAAAAGCTCATTAAATGGTTTCGTTTTCTTTAAGAAGTCCACAGTTTTTGAAAAATAGAAAATTGCAAAACTGCAGAATCCTTTTGGCTTCTTCTTTTAGGATTTAATCCCTTTTTGTTTTTAATTCACAAAATCCCGATATCTGTATGTGAGTTATTTTGGAACCCAAATAACATGCTTTGATGTTGTCCATCCTTTGTGAGGAGATCTCTACGACCGAGAGTTGTGTGCTATTGTGGAGTGAGTCTTTACGAAGTTTATGACTGCGTGTCATTGAGGATCTTCTGCGTGTTGATTCTTTCCTGAAGACAACGTGTCTAGACTGCGTGTCCTTATGGTATTGCTGCGTGTGAACCACTGTTGATTTCTAGTCGATGCTTTGAAGGTTTAACGAAGACACCATGCCTTATATTTGTAGGTGATTATCAGGTTGTATGTAAGTCAATGGTCTTGTAAACTTGTCAAAGTTTTAGAAATAACGGTTTTTTCCTTCGGGGATTTTTCCTGAATTGTATGTCACATATTTTATGTGCTTACTTGATTTGTTTTGACACGTAGTTGCATATTTTAGGAATGAACTAAAATTAGTTTAAAATTAGGGAAATTGTGAAAACCACCGAGGCAATTAATATTTTGCATTCTCACAAATAGATTGGGGATGTGTTTTGGAAGGTGCTAATGAATTTGTGAAATACACAATGAGATGTTATAATGATGAAGAGTTTCCCTATCTGTGTGCTAGGTGTGAGAATGGACAAGTGTTTGAGTGGAAAATAGTTGAACTACTTTTGTTAAGATGGGGTATGGAAGATAATTATCGATTTTGGAGTTTTCACGGGGAATTGAAAGTTCCTTTTATCCCCAAGCAATCTTTACAACAACCTTCAACAAGTAGAATAAATGTAGAATGGGATGACGTATATCATAATATGTTAGAGGATTTAGTTGATGATGCGTACAGAGTTCATGAAGTGTAAGAGAATGCGGTCACTAACGATATACAAGGTTCAGGTGCTCATTAAGATATCAGAATAAACCTTGACGATGACTACCAAAGTTTAAAATTTAAGGAGACCAAATCGTTATACTCTAGCTGTGAGAAAGATCAAACAAATTTACATGCCATGGTTGGTTTGCATAGTTTGAAGACCCAATATCGTTTGACTGGCAATAGTGTGACAGGAATTTTGAATTAGGTGAAGGGCTTGCTACCCAAGGAGAATACACTTCCAAATAGCTATCTTATTATGAAGAACAATTTGAAACGTAAGGGAATGAAGTATAAATCGATTCATGCTTGTGTGTATGACTGCATGCTATACCGAAAGGAGTATGAAAATCTCAATCGGTGTCCGGTATGCGATGAACCTAGATATATCCAATCTACTGGCAAAGAAGGCAAAATCTCAAAAGTGCCTCAAAAAGTGTTGAAATATTTTCCCATTGGGCCTAGATTAAAGCGGTTTTTCACAGTACCATGGATAGCGGAGGTAATGACTTGGCATGCTAGGGCAGAAGTATGGGATTATCTCATGCATTATCCTATTAATTCTACATCTTTGAGGAGGATGAGTTATGAGTATCCCGATTTTGCTCGAGAATAGCGTAATATTCTTTTGGATATATCAACAGATGGTTTCAATCCATTTTGAAATCTAATCACTAATCAGAGTGTATGGCCAATGATCGTAGCCCCACTCAACCTCCCTTCTTCACAGTGTATGAGACCTGAATTTTTGATATTTTCTTTATTGATACCTAGGTCAAAGGCACCAAGTGATGACATCGACGTTTACCTGGATCCTTTGGTAGATGAATTAAATGAGTTATGGGAAGAAGGTGTGCAAATATTTGACTCTTTTAGAAAAGATGAGTTTATGCTGAAAGCTATGTTGATGTGGGCAATTCATGATTTTCCATCTTATAGGACATTATCCGATTGTGTAGTACATGATTATTTGGGGTGTCATATTTGTGGAGAGGAGACTGAATGTCTTCGTCTCCCGCTAGCTCAAAAAATGTATACCATTTCCATAAGAGGTTTTTACCCTCCGCTCATAGTTTTAGATTTGAGAAAGGTTTCAATTTTTTATCGAGTGGGTTTGAACATAGGCTACCGCCGAGAAAACTTTCAGGTTCAGAAATTGAAAGTAAATCTTCTGATTGTGGCCTTAATATGCCAAGTAAGAATCCTAAATTTAAGAATGTCAAGCATAAGAAGACCCCATCTGGGAATGAAACTGAGACAAGAAAGGCATAGTCTAGGAGGTCAATTTTATTTGACTTGCCTTATTAGAAGAATAACCCGTTACGCCATGTATTGGATGTGATGCATGCAGAGAAGAACATCGTTGAACATATTGTGGGAACATGCCTTGGGGGGGGATCATTCGAAGGATGCAAAAAATGCACGAAAAGACCTTAAATCGTTGAAACTTAAGCCACAACTATGGTTGAAAGAAGATAGTAGGGGAAGGACAATAATTTCCCCCGATGCGTTTAATTTGACGTGTGGGGAAAGGAAGATGCTTTTAGACAGAATATATAATTTCAAGGATCCATCTAATTTTTTGTCCAACTTGTAAAGGATTGTGAATTATGCTACCCATGATTTACATAAGTGTAAGTCCCACGATTGGCATGTGATCATGCAATTGGTTCCTATATTGTTTAAGCATTATTTCTCCAAGCAGAAGGATCTGAGGAGGGCTATTATGCAAATTAGTATCTACTTCGCACTTTTTTGTGAGAATGTAGTCAATCGAGAAAACATAGTGACCGCAAAATTGGCGGTGATCGAAGAAATTTGTGTGTTGGAGAAGTACTTTCCCCCATCATTCTTTGACATAAGTGTTCACTTATTGGTACACCTAAGCGACGAGGAACTTCTTTGCGTTCAAGTTAGATATCGGTGGATGTATCCGTTTGAAAGATTGATGAAAGTTTTCAAAGATTACGCCAAAAATACACTATACGTTGCAGGATCAATTGCAGAGGAATACATCACCGTGGAGTCATCAATCTATGCTTAGGAATATATGCCTGACTCAACCATCGTTAATGACATTGATGAGTTCGTCGATGAGGGTGGTTATGTGATGGGCAAATGAGTGAATTAACAAGTTTCTAACATGAACACGTAGCTCGTTATCTATTTGACACACATGAAAATGTCGAAGAATGGAAAAAGTAAGTTTAAATTATTTTAACATTTACATTATCTTAGATTATTTTATACATGATTAATTTTGTAATACATTCATCACATTACTTTTATGCAGAAAATATGAAGCCTGTGAGAATAATAAAAGATGAAAAATAATGGCACAATCAGACAACGAATTTTGGCTGTGGTTGTCACATGAGTTAATTGTAATGAAAATGGTTGTTATATAACATTACATTACAATATAACTTTAAAACTAACCTAATTAATTTATCTATATTCTCATCTCTGAAAGGCGGGTGATGTGACATCAAGGCTTACTCGTCTAGCCACTGGACCCTTGCTCATGGCATAGGAGTACAAAAAGTATTGACTAAATGGTTACGTATTCGGAGCAAGGTTGTACGAGGAAAGTACAAATGAATAAAACTCAAGTATTTCATATAAGGATCTTACTTTCTTTCGAGCGAGCGCAAAAGATAAAAACCTCGCTGAAGCTGAAGTGGCTTACTATGGTGTAATTCGAAGTATATTTGAATTGGACTATGTAAGCTTCAAAGAGGTTCTATTTTACTGTGATTGGGTAAGAGTTGAGGATAAAAATTCTTGTAAAGTTGATCCTAGAACCAATTTGATCATGGTTGACTTGTCTAAGTTGAAGAGCAACGAACATGTGAGCGATGACCGTTTATTTTTGCATTTCAAAAGGTCAAGCAAGTGCTTTACTTTGAGTACATCAACAACGAGCCGTGGTCAATCGTCTTATATGCGCCAAAGCATCTAAATATTACTATGGATGACTTGGCTTCTCTTAGAGAATATCAATCCAATTTTGATGATAACCTGAATTTGAAATAATTTTTTAATTTATAATAAGTATTCCAATTATCGGACAATAGTTTAATGCTTTTCATTCATTTGTACTTGATCAATTTAGTGCATGTACTATTTAGATTTAATTCTTAAGCATTAATTCAAAGTTCATGTCTAGTGGGTGTATTATTCTAGTGTTTTATTATTATCGAACATCAGTTTATATGTGCGTGTGTGTATGTGTGTGTGTGCAGGTGTGTTTGTATTCTTCTAATTGATTTGTATTTGTACAAATAATAACAATTTTTATAGAAAATGTCTCCTTCTGGGATTAAGGCAAGGATGATGATGATGATAATGATGATGTCTTCTTCTAGGCTCGGCAGTAGCGGAGGCGACAAGGGCTCCTCGGCCTCTAGGATCCACAAATGGGGCAAATTGGTAATGGTTGTTGATCATAAGACGGGTATATTGGCTAGATCCCTCAAGCTGGTGAAGACGATTATCGACCCGGGGTACAACAGTTGGAGGGAGGTGCCAAATAATCTCAAGTTAGCTATTTGGGCGACACTACAGGTAATGCATTTATATTTATATTTATATTTCAATTTATATTTATTCATAACTAACATTGTATTTTTTTTACAGGAACAATTCATCCTTCTCGCAAAACTCTGTGATTCTGTATTGGAGCAGTTGAGGGAGCAACACAAGACATGGAAGAAATATTTACGGGCCAGGTACTTTGGGAAGACCCGAGACTCCATTCTCAGAATGCGTGAGTCCGTCTCGCCGAAGGAGCCGATCGCATTGGCACAATGGTAAAAGTTCATTGACAATGAGATCGAGGAGCGACAATTGGCATCTCGCCAATTGGGGAGAAAAAACTAGGTGAAAAAGACGGACGTGCACTACTCCGGTCGGACGTCTTACGCCGAGGTGGAGCACAAGATAATGGTAAGTTTTTATTTTTCTATAATTATATAAATATGTTATTCTGCATTATTTTACTTTGCGTTACTTATTAATTTTGTATTATTTCATTTTAGGGGACGGGGAGTGGCCCTGGGGTAGGCCACATAGGCTCGATGCCTATGTGGGAATTCGAATGAAGAAGGGGAAGGATAAGGAGGTGTTCCCGAGCGCCGCGACCACGATTGTAAGTAATACGACAATTTAATTTTTGTTAATTACATTAGAATTTTTTTATTTACTTATTTAACTAATCGTGTGCTTTTGGTCATTTCAGGCAAAGCTTAAGGAAGTGCATGAGTCACAGTCTGATCCCGATAAGGCATCTTTAACCACGGACGCACTCAACCAAGTGCTTGGCGTTGATCGCAATGGAAGGACAAGGGGGTAATCATAGGTGGGCAAATCTAGGATCATTGGAATGGAGATGAGCAACACCGGGTTGACTCGTTAGGTGGACACGCATTACGCGAAGCTATCAAGTTTGGAGGCGATAATCCTAGATATGTACGCATTCATGAAGCATGAGTTAGGAGGAAAGGGCTAGGTCAAGGGCAAGGGGAAGGAGAAGGTGGTGGACGAGGACGAGGACGTGGACATCTCTACTTCACCGTCGATACACGCTGACTCACCGCTTGGTGATCCAGTCCCCTACTTGGCTCCCGTCGAGCGGCCTATGTCAATAATCGGTTGGCCGAGCATGTTTTTACTCGATATATTTGATGGGCATCGGATAGGGAGGGGGTTGAGGGACCCGAATATCGTCCCAGGTATGACGGTTCATGGACTTATCCTTCAAGACATCGAGGCCAAGGTGCTCATCATGTATGTGATAACCAAGAAGGAGAACTCTATATGGTGGTTGCGCGAATAATGTGGCATAACGCATATTGAAGGGTGACTCAATGTGTATATTGTGTTGCCTTCCTTCCTCCTCGAACCTACCCCAGACATTATGGTGTGACATATTGTATTTATTTTTATTTGGAAACTTGGATTATATTTGAATTGTTTTGAGTTGTTACATATTCGTTTGGATATGGATTGTATTATTATTTTATTTGGATATGGAATCATATATGGAATGATTTGGTGCACTATTTCTATTTTATTTGGGTTTATGCTGTTTGAACAGGTAAATTTTTCTATAACATGTACAAATATACTGCTAGGCAGTGGCAGTGGCCAAACTGCCCAACAGTTATTTTTTAAATTTTGCCCAGATTTGTGACGGTCATTGACCGTGATAATATTATAAAGTTTGTCATTAATTTTTCATGGTCTTTAACCGTGACAAACCTTGTCAAGGTCAAAGACCGTGATAGTATCGTGACAAGTCTAATAAACTTGTCATTGTTATTGAGAGTGACAAGTCCGTAACAACAAAATTTGTCACCCCCAAACTTATCACGCATTGTCACACCTTGAGAAGTTGGACTTAGCAATTTGGCAGTTTTGGTATAGTGCTTACGAACGACCACCAATGCTTGGCGTTCCTGAGCACTAGCATTTTGACCAAGAAGGATGTTTAAATCACCAAATAAGCACCAATGTCTATTGTCATCCTTGACAATAGACAACACAATAAACAAAAACAAAAGAAATAGTTTAACAAAGATAGTCAAACAACATTGCTAATAAATAAAAGTCTTTTCATTGATAAATTCACAAATGGGAAAAGCCATTACAAAATAGAAAACTAGGAAATGGTATACGAAATAAAAGAGATAATCTAAGTAATCCCATTTCTTCACCTGCTCCTCAACTTTAGTATCTTTACCTTTGGTCGCCACATCCCCAGTCTGGTCGACTAGGACATTGGTAGTAACATCCCTTTTAATCCTTGTTGGAGATCCAGGTTTATTGTCGTTAAAGAGGTCGAATTCAATGGGTATCGTTAAAAATGTCAAATTCAATTGGGACCTTGGTCCTCATCAAGTCCGTGTCCCAACCTTTTTTGAAGTTGAATTTACAAATATACGCCAGCTGGCATTTGGCATCCTCGTAGACTCCATTGAAGCCCTTATTAAATTTGGCATACTTTGTTATAGGAAATTCTACCACATCCTTTGACAACTGAGATTTCTCGACCTTTTGATGAGTATTCTCAACCTTTAGCTCGTCAACCTCAGTCTTCAGCGCATTTATGGCATCGTTGGTGGACTTATTCACATTATTATATACCCTTTTGGCATCATCCATGGTCTCCTTTGATTTTCTTAAAGCCTCACTGAGCTCATAATTGATCTTGGACTGGTCTAGATGACCATCCAAGAGTTTGACAAAATTTGCCTTAAAATTTCAAATAGAGAAATAAGGCAAGTGTTAGATGATTCCATCTCATAATAATAACAACAAGTAAATAGTAAAGTTCCTTACCAGTAATAGAGTTTGAGAAGCACAAATTGAAAGTTGCTTAAGGGAAAGCTGTTTGAGCTTCTCATGATCAGCTACGAGCACAACTCCCTCAAGAAGCCATAAGCCAAGGAGGGATTCTTGGTTACAAACGTGGCCTATGAAGTCCTCAAAAAATGAAGGAGACACCCCTTTTTGTAAGAATGGGGGACCAAGTGGGCCTTATCTTTCTTGTTATACTTTCGGATGGATAGGTTCGAGTCAGTATCCTTGGGCCCTCAATCTCGTACTTTTTAAGGGGAGGAGGACCTAAAATCCACATCATCATCATTAATAAGTAACACTCTCTTTCTAGGCGCCATTGAATCTTCCTTGTTCATAAGGATGGAGTCAATGTCAATGCATTCGAAAGAAGATTAGAATGATGTTTCATTATTTGACAAAGAAAGGTCGGGGATGTCGTCTACTGGGATAGCAGTAAAGATTCCAGTAGTGTTTTATACTCCAAAAGGAATGAGGTCGAACGTGGATGATCACCACCAGCAATCAACCCTCTCACCTTACAAGCCTTGACTTCCTTAATGGTATACTAACTGAGGAGGCATATGTTGAATAGCCTAAAGGGTTCATTGATCCACATCATCCTAACCACGTCTATCGTCTAAAGAAAGCTTTATATGGTTTAAAATAAGCCCCAAGGGCTTGGTATGAAAGTCCGCCTACCTTTCTTATTGATAAAGGATTTCAACGTGGTGGGAATGATTAAACGCTATTTGTGAATTTTTTTGACAAAAATGTTATCATTGCCCAAGTTTACGTAGACGATAATTTGTTTTGCTCTACCTCCCCATCTGAAGTTAAAATATATTCAGATATTATGCATGGGGAGTTTCAAATGTTCTTAATTGGAGAACTTCATTACGTTTTTGGACTTCAAGTTACTCAAAAGTCTGATGGGTTATTTATATCGCAATCGAAATAGATTTAGAGTTAGGCAAGAAATTTGGCTTAGAAAATGCCAAAGGCTCTATAACTCTAATGAGTCCGTTAATCAAACTCTCAAAAGATGAACATGGGACACCCATAAACCGTACCCTGTATAGAATCATGATAGGTAGCTTGTTATACCTTACAGCCTCGCGTCCAAATATAATGTACGCATTTTATGCTTGTGCACGCTTTCAAAGGAACCCTGAAGAAATTCACCTTCAATGTGTCAAACGTATTGTTAAATATGTTAAAGGAACTATAAATTTATGAATATGGTACACAAAGGACACAATTAGGACTATCATAGGTTATACAGACGCCAATTGAATAGGCTGCTCTGATGACAGCAAAAGCACGTCAGGCGCTTGCTATTATATAGGAAATAATTTGGTAGGTTGGTCAAGTAAGAAACATAATAGGACATCGTTGTCCACCGCATAATTAGAATATATTGCCGCAGGAAGCTTTTGTGCTCAATTACTGTGGATTAAATAGATGTTAAGTGATTATGGCATTAATGAAGATAAATTACATCTCTATTTCCACAATCAAAGTGCGATTAATATTTCTAAAAACCGTGTACAACACTCACGCACCAAGCACATTAAAATATGGCATCACTTTATACGTGAGTTAGTAGAATCTAAGGAATTGGAAATAAACTATTTACCCATAGAACTTCAATTAGCATATTTATTCACAAAGCCTCTAGATAATTTAAGGTTTGAATCTCTAAGAAAATTTATTGGCATGCTTGTTCTTGGATAATTATCTATCATTTTATAAAATATCCTCTGGTCATATTCATGCTTATAATAGATCTTTGAGGGTATAGGTCACGAACGTTTAAAAAATGACAAAAGATGCCTCCTATATCTGTTTTACGTAGGAGATTCGTGATGTGACCCGTTGAAGTTTGTGTTTTGATAGAAATAAATTTCTTCTCTTATATATGCTTACTTGCCATCATTTCACCCGTTGTCCATTTGAGAAACAATGGGGGAGAAATTTGAGCCCACCTTGGGCATTTTTTGTACACTTCAACTAAAATGATTGATCGTAGTTGTCTTATTGTTATGAATCAGTACCTTTATTTACATCAAAATATTGTTAGGGTATTGGTCTTTAATTAGTTGAGTTATGTACTTTTTCATTTCTAGGATATAGGGTAGATATAATTTTATATAGGAATAAGGTTTTCTTATTTTTTTTATATCCCTACGAATCCTAGATGACTCAAAGGAGATTGTGTCTTGTATTTCAAAAGGGGGAGATTGAAGCACCATAAATCTTTGATTCACAAGAGTCTATATTATATAGGTGCTCATCTGGTTTGGAAATAGTGACAAAATTAGAGTCATCCTATTTCTTTCCAAAGAAACTCAGAGACTACTACATATTCAAGAGACACTAAATTATTCCAAAGGTAGTATACCAACACACTGCACACGTTAGGACTGCATAATGCATATTTCATGACATTTAGGAGTAGTGTGTATTTATATTGGTTAAAATGATTTTCTACATTTTAAAAATAATTTTTAGGATTTTTTTAACATTTAAAAACTATTTTTAAGAAATTAAAATTAGTGTTTTAAAATATTTGGGGTTGATTTTATATTTTTAAATCTGCCTAAAATCTACCTTGGGTTGAATCTGAAAGCTCTATAGACTTTTGTGGGTGAAAATGATATTTTCTAAAGTCTAAAAACACGCGTTTTGTATTGAATCTCAGTTGTACACGTGTTGTAGAGATATCGGCCAGATTTATGTTTCTCTCACTCACAAACCTAATATTTAATCCGGAACGTTTATTTTTTCTAATCAATGGTCTGCATGTTATCCTAAGCGATCCAAGTGACTTCATTTTTGTCCAATCATCGTCCTAATAACTACGGTGCATTGCGGGCCCTTGATTTGATAATGCCAATCGTCGAATTTATCTCAACCGTTGATTTGCCTCTTGGTTACATATCTTTCCCTAGACTAGTATAAATAGAAGCCTTCGTCATTTCATTTGAAGACTTCGGGAAGTCTGAGAGAAGAGAGAAAATAAGAGAGAGAAAAGAGAGAGAGAAGAAAATTAGAGAGAAAATTGTCAAACCCAAACAAAACTCCGTCCAAATATTTTCAGAAAATTATACAGTGAGTTTAACGGTTCGTGATTCATAGAAATTTATCCTCTCTAGTCTTTATCTATTATCTAACATAGTTACAATAGTTTAGATCTAGTTTCTTTTCATAGAAACTAGCAGATCTGAACAAATGTGATACAATCACGATTAGATCTTGTTAAGCTTGATTTCTTTAACTAGAAATCATCTTCTCTGTTGGATTTTGAGTTTCATACGTTTTATAAAAGTTTTATCCAACAAAGTCTCTTTTATTTACATAACTAAGATTAGGGTTTGCATACTTTTGTGTTTACAACATTAGGTTTCAATTAGTTTATGTATAAAGCAATTCCTTCCCACTCAAAAATTAGAAATAAAAAATATTACGGCACAAATTAGGAAAAAAAGGTACACTTACAAAGAAATATAAATCCAAATAGTCACTAAGAAAATTATAATGCTTCTTTGACATTTTATCAAATACCTTGTGAGGAGGGGGCTAAAATGGAACAATACGAAACAGATACCCTAGTATCCAGTATCCATAAATGTAGTAATATTTTTTCGAATCGTAAATACAATTATCCTTATCCATATCCAGTCGAATTTTCTGGATTCAAATAATTTCGTTATTGAATATAAATTAAGACATAAATCATACTCATCAGTCACTATTAAAAATCATATCAACAATAGATGGGATAAATTAAGACATACATCTCATGCACATTTGTTATGGAAAACCACAAGCTCAATTAATTTATTGACATTTTTTACATAAGGGATATAATTCCTTAGTTATCTAGTTATCAATTATTTTAATTCATCGATTCATACTTTAAACATGTTTCCTAATTGCATGTTTCTTAAAACTAGTTATGCGATGATGCGCTTGAACACACACACATAGACACATGCGCATGCAAACAAAGGAATTTCATTGTATCCTTTGTCATCTTTTGTGAATAGAAAAAATGATAAAATCCAAAGGATGCAGTGATGACCGATTATGGGATTGTCCAACAAATTATGGAATTATATTACTTATATTTCAAAGAAACTATTATATTATGACTGGGTGAAGGTGGATGATGTTACTTATGGTTGTAAATTTAATCATCCCTTAAAACTTGTCATGGTAGATTTATTTAAGATGAAGACTAAAGATCGCATGATCTACAAGCCTTCCGTTTGTGCCTTCAAAAACTTAAAGAAGGAATTCTAATCGAAGGACGTAAACGATGACAATTGGTATGTTGGTATCCAAGCACCAAATGCTTTGATTAGTCAAACAGTTATATTAAAGTCTCATATAGAGTTTCAGTTTGCTCTTAATGGCAACCCATATTTCAAGGATCTTTTACTTGATTTGAATGAAGATTGAGCTTGAAATAATATTTTTTTATTATTATTTACTTAACCCTTGTATGACAATACTATTTATATTGTGCGTATATATACAAAAAACGGAATAAAACCCTTGTGTTTATTTATTTGTGAATGTATGTATGGAACGACTCATTATAAAAACCCATTTATAAGTAGAATAACATGACACAAAAACAAGATAACGCGACACAAAATTAGATGTTAATGTCGGATTAGTAATTTGATTAAAGTGTTCAGTGATCCAAACAGTCAAGCCAGACTCTTGCTAGGATCGACAAAGTGTTGTTCAAAGGGGAGTAACCTTGTTGGGGCATCGAGAATGGTTTTAATCAACATTGTGAGAAATCCAGTTGTTAACATGCGAACTATTAGTGGGTCTTATATGCTTGTAGCATTATAACTATGCATGACCTTATTTTGACCACGATTTTCTCAGCTCATAGCTTGTGTTTCACCCTAAAGATTACACAAATGGGGAATATGATTGCTTTGTTCAGAATATTGATATGGACCAAGGGTACTTATAAATTTAATTTTAGTTTCATATGTACATCCTTGGACTTATTTCCAAGAGTAGTTATAGTTTTATTATGAATTTAGGGATCACCTCGTGTGTTTGATTAGTTATACCTGGACGAAAATTTTTAAGTGTACTCATACAATAAATTTGTGAGTAGCCTTAACCAATACCAATATTAACAATAAAACAATCACATTCCCAATTTGTGCAGCCCGATAAGTGAAACACATGCTATTAACCGGACATATAGCCTTGGAAAAAATAATTTGTGTATAGCTACAATTTGTCCAAGGCCATAAGATCGACTAATATCATGTGTTATAACCGATGTGTTCCACACATCGTCGATTAGAATCACTCTTGATTCCCCAACAAGGTTGATCCCGTCATAACAATACTTTGTTGATGCTAACGAGATTTTTGCTTCACTTTTTGGACAATTTAACACATTAACCATATTAATAATAGGACATTAACATTCTAATCTTGTGTGGTAATAAGACTACGTGGACTTCGATGCCAGTTTGTTTGGCTACTTAGGCTTCTCGAAGTCAAATTGAGCTTTGAGTCCTTTATTCCGTAAACTTATTTCTTTACTCTCTCTCTAATTGTTTGTACTCCCTCTTTGTCGCTCATATCAATACACTATGAACTATAAACTTGTTAATATAACGGTTCGGGATTAGTAGTTATTTACATTTTGTAAATAACTATAAATTATATTCAATACTATTTGTAATATTTATAAATTATTTTCCTTTTTTCTTTTGCTTTCTTAAGAATTAATCCCTTGCTCTTATATTAGCCTAATTAAATAATGACTCTCACAATAAAAAACAATTTTTTATCCACTTATATTATATTATTATATAATTATAAAATATTATTATATCACCTAATAAAAAATATTTATAATAAATATAAATTTATTACAGATATATGAAACCAAAATCCGTAAATATGAATAGTCCGCTTTAAATACGGATTATTCATAAATATGGTTCAACATGAACCTTGAGTGTACAGTGGACCACATAACTACATGTCTAATGTCTCTCTATCTCTCTCGTAATTTGTTTGCATGACTTACTATCCTCATTGATCATGAAGATTTATTTAAGGTTACTAAAATATAATTATATATGGACCTACGTTTATTTACATTTATTTAAAGAGATTAATTTTGGAATATTACACGCACACTTTTTTATATGAGTTAATGTCATTACATTACGTGGTTACAAATCGCAAGTCTTATTAGGTCATCTCTAAATCTACTTTGTTTGTTGAATGAAATAAGTTGTCATCCAATTCTTAGTTTAAAATTATTTTACTCATAAATTTTGGTTTTATCAAATGAGAATAAATCTTACTCATGTTCAATTACTTATCGGTCCAACATTTTTCTCCATTGTTTTTTTTAGTTTCAACACAAATAATTTACCACGCGTGTTAAATTTTAACTAGAGAGTAATATTTAATGCTTCAGTAGTTGCTAAAATATTGTACGGAGTAATTTCGATACAACAAATATCATTTTTACAAGTTTGAAACACAAATTAATATTCTTTTATATCATAAAATAAAAAATAAAAACATTCACTTATTATAAATGAATTAAGCATACCAATTCAACATTAGAACAAACGAAGTTTCGTTTTCATTTGGTAAGGGATATGCACAAATTGAACATCAAGCTATAAAAGAAATTTGTCTAAACATCAAAAACCCAATGTAGTTGATATATTCGTAAAATCAATACACATAATTACAAGATAACATATTTTAACGTTAAACCTATTATTTAGAATATAATTTATGGCTAATCGATTAATAAAATAACAGCCATATTTAATTAAAAACAAGACTATCGACTCATTATCCCACACTTGTTTTAATATAATGCGTTTGTAGCTGCATGAGTTAAAAACTTTTATCAAGAATCATTATAGTTAACATGTGGATAACAACTAAGTTTATGAACTTAAAAATTCACACATGGCATTTTGAATAAAGTAAACATGGAGAACGATAGCGAATTTGAGTCAAACATCCTATTTCTCAATCCACTAAATACAATAGCATAAAAACACAAATCCATATATATATATATATATATATATCATGTAAAATTATACATTAACATGATCAAGAAATTCAAGACAAGAAAGATATATTACAGAGAACAAAGATAGTGAAGTTGATTAAAAAAGCATGACCACCATCATAACAACAGAAATCCCACCAAAGACGAATTCAAAAACCCAAACTCGAACCAAAGAAAAAGAAAATGAAAAATAATAATCAAACAAAACAGAATCTAATTGAATTCAATCATTATAATTAATTCACAATGTCCAAAAGCTTAAACCAAATTGATTCATAATGTACAAAATATAAAAGACTATAAAAAAATCAAATCAAGCTTAAAATGTCATAATGGCCTTGGAAAGCTTCACTTCAGGTGAACATAACCCCACAAAATGACATAAGCATGCACATATAATATATCTAATATATAAAATTAGAAATGATGTCTTCATTAGGAAATCTGCCACATGGCATAGTAGTGGATTAACATTAATTAGCCTGTGAATTTTGGGTTGTTGCTTTCAATTTATTAGAATTTAGATTTTGTTGACTTTTTCGGTCATGTGTGTCCATTTAACCCATAAGTCCAAATCTAAAAAGCCTCAAATACAACTTATTGCAAATACAAAGATCTGGATTTAAAACTTAAGCGTCAAAGAACCCTTTATATGGATCAAGGTTACCCCCCATTACCACAAATGTTTCCCTCTCATGAGGTAATATCAAACCCCCGATTATTTCTCCGAAATGATGAAATGCACAAATATATAAGAAATGGGTTACCAAAGTAGGTAAGAGGGTCCTCTTTTGTAACTCTTCCTTCTATTCCTTCATATAGGGCAGGCCTTACAAAAGTGTTTAAAATTATGGAAAAATGAAAATTCAACGCATCTTTGTGTTTGGGTATCAAAACTGGTGGCTTTGTGCGGATACAAACAATACCCAAATTAAAGGCCATCGCAATTCAAGTTTTTTACCCTCTATAAAATTTTACCGAGAGAGTTTTTCACCTTATTTTTTCCTAGTATTAATAATAGAGTTAATTAGTTACATTACACATTTGTTCATCGTGGCTAAAATTGTAGTAAGAGGGAAAGGGGAATTGAGAAAATAGCTTCTCCACATATATATCCCCGTGAGCCAAAGTTTGTCTTTGGTGAGAGTTATGTCCTTGCCAAAATAAACTTTGATCAAGATCTCAAAGAAAATTAATCTAATATATCTAATATAATAATAATAATAATAATATAAAATGGTGTATGTAAGGTGCTTAGTGATTTGTATTGTTATTAATTTCTAAAGTTTTTGTGGCTCGATTGGCTATATGGTCATTATTAAGTTGTAACTCTTTGACTCACGTGTGTGTAATTGTGGAGAGTTTGTATTGTTACTAATCTCAAACAGTTTGGATTATGTTGATCAAAATATTAACATGAGGTCTTTTCATATTATTTACTATTTTATATTTGAAAAATTCTCTTATGTTTCTCCAGCAACACATCTTTTGTTTTTAGTTGTATCTTCAAAATTTAGAATAAAAGAACTTACTATTAATTGGTGTTTATTTTATAGTTGTAATAAAGATATTTAAATATTTATAAAAAATTAAAATTTGTGTTCAACTTAAATATTTCCATTTTATCTATGTGTTGTACATACATAAGAATTATAACTCACTCGCGCATTGCGCGGAGTTTAAAACTAGTTCTTAAACAATTATGTAATAAGGTTGAGCACAGCTTGAGGATGGTTCAATATAATCCTAAGAGAAATTGAATGAAGAAGAAATTATATTGGCTCTTAAAGATAAACAAGTGACAAGGAACATCCAAAACTACACTTACCCCTAATCAAACACCAAATTAACCTGTCATTGGAGACCATCCGACCGTATGAAACAATGTCAGCCTAAAGGAAATCAACTCAAATCCATTAAATCTTAGTAAATTCTAAGGGATCAAGGTTACATCATCTAGAATCCTACTATAACTGAACTACAAAAGTTATGATAAACACAAGTAGAAGAGAATCATCAAGAAGTTCGTAACATACTATAATTATAAATTGTTACCGTGAACCTAAATCAAACTCTACTAACCCTAGATATAGAACTAATCAAATTCACATTGCATTATATTTGTCCAAACCTTACATCTTTGAAGTAATCGAACCCAAATCGCAAAATATTCCAAACACTTTCTACAATGAATTCTTAAGAGGTCAAGAGAGACGAGAGAGGACAACTGTAAAGATGGACAAACAAATCAAAATAAGAAGAGAAACGTCAATGATAATCAGGACTGACTCCTGCCTTTTCTAAGTGAGGCAATTGCCTAAGGCTGCTAAATAGACACTGCCTCATTAATTAGTTATGTAGATTAATATATGCATATTTTACTGTATATTTCCAATAACTCATGTTTTAAACCTATGCCTATATATTTGGAACCATTGGGTTCCCAAAGATAAACCACCACTTTCTTTTTTTAGACCTAGCTTTCATACTTTATTTTCATTAGTTTGTTTAATTTATTCTGTTATCCACGTCATAAGTAATTGTATTTGACTTTTATATTTGTTGGTCATTGTTGATGCAAAAAACTAGACTAGGCCTAATTAATTGATCACAAATAATTTAAGTATAACAAATAAGACAAATGAGATTTTAAAAGTGGTTCGGCTCAAGAGAATAGCCTACGTCCACTATTATATATTGTTGATTGCCTTGATTTGTCTCGTCCCCTCCAACGTGAAGAGGTTACAATATATTTATAGCCCAAGGGGTTGTCAAGAGTCACTGTATGAAAGGATGGAATGAATTTATTAATTAGGCATTTACATATGTACATGATAAGAATTAATTATAAGTCTGTTGGCGTTTCATTAGCCAAGTCGTTTAATCTTCCGATTGAGTTGGTCGGTATTCCCGGTTGGTTGGTCTGCCCAGTAGGTCGGTCATTCCATGTTGAGATGGAATTGTGCCATACTGGATGACACGTGTTGTTCAATTATTGGTCCACACAAGCTGACTAATTTTGGTATCAACAGAAGCCCCCAGTATTTCATACTTGAAGTTGATACAAAAGTGTGGAACATTATGCTAAAAAAATTGCTCGGGCAATTCTTCTACTGTTGTGTTGGTGACAAATCTTCTCTACTTGTGAAATTTTCCCACTTGGATGACAGTTTTGAGCGCAAATGGCAATTTTGTAAATATTTCAAATTTTGGAGAACACTTTTTTGGTTATTTTCATCTTTTCTTCTGTTAGCCGTCGAAAACTCAATCGTCATCCCTTTTAATCATTACTTTTCCCATTTTACGAGGCGATCTATAAAAGGGCGGCAAAACTCCAATCGTTGTTTACTTTTTCATTTCCGATTTCGTTGCTATTGTTTTCCAAACTCTCTTTGTGATTATTCGCTATGTTCACCATTCTTGCTGAATCCTTAAGCTTATATAAAAACTCTTCTCTCTTCTTCTTTGTTTCATCATCATGGTTTACTCTGTGGAGCCTCTTGAAAAGTTTAGGGCTGATTTTGGAATTCCATCATGGGTTGTGTTGGAACATCCCAAATTTCCCTCTGATTTCTTTTCTCTAGCTGAGGGTCACTGGTTTCCTTGTATCTTTATTGCTGAATGTGGTTTTAATTTTCCTCTTAATCCCCTGTGTCTAGAGTTCTGTCAATATTTTGAAGTTATTCCTGCTAGGGTAGTTCTGAATACCTGGAGAGTAATCAATGGAGTTTATAGATTAAATCAAATACATGGAACCCATCTAGGGATTCCAGAAATTATGTTTTGCTATAAGTGGGTAACTAGTGATACCACTTATTATTTAAAAACTAGGGTTGTTAGCAAAGCTTTAGTAGTAAACTTTCCCGATTACAATAAGGATTATTTTGACCATGAGGTAGTGGTTAAAAATTGGCAACATGATCCTTTGAGGCGGAGATGCTGAGTATCAAGGACCTAGATGTCCACTTTTTGGCAATGGGATAGGCTGTTTTATATTTAAAAAATTTGACCTGTTTCTGTTTGATAAAATTCCTCACTAACTATTATTTTATAATTTTGATTCTATTTGCAGTTGATCGTAAGAGGAAGTCCCCCAAGGAAAGTGAAATAAATTTAAAAGAATTAAAGTTTATCTTGGGACTTCAACAAAAAGTTAGGTAGGAGCATATTAGGTGTGCCTCATATGTCCTTCAGTACAAAAACACTATATCCTCCTTCATTGCTCGAACTACAGTTCCTCATTCCTTGGTGATCGATTTAGACCAAGAGGTTTCCCTTTCAGCATCTAGTCGTGATTTGCACGCCCCTTTTTTTGAAGTCATGAAGAAGAGGAGATTTCTTGATCTCCTTACTGCAGCTGCTGCTCCTTTTGATATTTAAAAACTAGCTGAATGCGCTAATAAAAATAGGAAAGAGGATGCTCCTGCTGATGGAGCTAAGAAGAAGAATGTTGTTCCTCCTGAAGGGGAAAATAGGTCACTGAAGGAGGTCATAAAGGAGCCTCCAGACTCTAAAAATGATGCCCCTACCCTGAGAAGACTCTGGAGGGGGACTATTAAGAAGCCAACTGATGTCAACCAGCAATCTATGGTTGAGTTCCCTTCTTTGGATGCTGGTCCTCCAGCATTCATTACTCATGGTTTATCCAAGAAGTTGATATGGTCTAGAACTGTTCCAGATCATAGGGTAGCTGAAGTCCTGCTTCTTAGGGGGAAGGTTTCTAACTTGGCTACCCAAAGCCTTGCATCATTAAGGATTTCTTTTCTTTGAGATTCCATTTCCTCTTTCTGCCTTTATGTACTAACTTGACTTTCCCTTTGTTTTACAATTTTTGGTGCATTTTAGTAATTTATTGGAGAAGGATGATGCTATTAGGGTTTCTTCTTCCAACGATGTAGAGGATGCCCTTGCTGGCTTGCAAAAATCTTTGATCGACTCCCAACAAGCCTTTGAGGCTAACAAAAATTATTTAGGAGAATAAGATTAAAGCTGTTGAAGAAGCCCAGTAAAAGTCTTATAATAATGTCCTTGAAGCTGAGCGGAGGGAAAAGGAGGTCGAGGACAAGTTAAAGGCGGTTGAGGGTAGAGAAAAGGAAGGTAAACGCAGGGTAAAGTCTACCGAGTAACTTATGACCCAACTGGGGGACCATCTTATCTCTAAGAAAGTAAAAAGGAGGTCGGCGGTGAAAGAGACCTTTAGGGCTGGCTGGGATAGGGGCTGGAACAAAGCCATTTCTGCTGCCTCTGCTCAAATTGAGTATGCAAAACAAAAAATATTTTAGAGATGGTTGGGTTGTTACCCTCAAGGAGTTAAACACTTCTGAAGAATCTAAACTTATTCAGAGGTATACGCATGGTCCCCCTCCTATTATAGAAAATAAAATTGAAGACGAAGCTAGCTCTAGGGAATCTTCAATGATGGTGGTAGACCAACCTCAAACTATTGCTGACTATTCATTTCCTTCTTCGGAGCAACCACCTCAACCCCTAGCTCGTTCTGCTAAGAAACCTCAGCCTCCAGCTCCTTCTGCCAAGCAAGATGAGAAGAGTGGAGAAAATAAAGAAAATGTGTAATGTTGTTTGACAGTTATCCTTATTTCTTTTTCTTTTTTTTTTCTCGTACTTTTTATTGTACTTGAACCTCTCTTTAATAATAAAATTGGCTTTTTATTCATTTTGGATTCTCTATATCTGCTTTCCATTCTTGTTGTTAATTTGCACATATTTCTCCGTACTAGTTTATTGCGAATATGGAATTGTTGTCCTCTCATGATACCGAGCAACTGAAGAAGTGTAATTCCTTTTTCAAAGTTGGTCACATGGAACTGTCTGAGGAAGAAATAATGGTGGAGCTCGATAATGATACTTCTGAGCAAGTCAAAGAGGCTTATCAATACTTGAAGTACTTTCTTAATCGGATTGTGGCAAATAATGTTGCCTATTATAAGATGATAGAGGAACTCCAAGAGCCGCACAAATAAGATACTGCTCTTTTGCATGAGGGCTATGAACAAAAGTATCAATGTTTGAGTACAGTTCGGGGGTTGACAAATTTATTGCTGCCTATAATTAAAAAGAAGCCTTACTCAAATTTGAAATTGAAGAAACAAGAACCATTACCGAGCTCCTGGAGGAGGAAAATAACAAATTGAGGGATGAATTAAAACTTGCAAAGTCTACTTCTGGAACTGTTGTTGCTACCACTGATGAAGGGTATTCCTTTTTAGAGATAAAGAATGATTCATTAAGGGAAGAGTTGGAAGCTTTAATGAAAACTAAATCTGCATCCACTTCCCAATCTAGAACGAGACCTGATCGAGGTACTATTGAGGAAATTAAGACTCAACAGGCTTTGGAAAATCAGGCTGCTCAGTTGATGGCTAAAAATCAAGCCATTACAGAGATGTCCCAGAAGATTCAAACTATTACCAAGCAATTTTCTACCCAGGCATCTCAGTTGCAAATCAAAGACAGTGTGATGAAGAAGCTACACCGCCACGTTGAGTAATTGACCTTCTAATTTCACAAGCTACCTAGAGAACTTTGGATGGATGGATAAAATGAAGCTCTGGGGATTTTGATGCCAGATTAAAGCAGGCCAATAATGAAGGTTATAAGTGGAGCTGATTGAACGCTTTAACTGTGATGAAAGTTTACTAGAAGAGCAAGTTATGGAAATGGTGATCCAGGAGTTGTTTATCTCCAAGATCCACCTTTCAGATTAGATGTCAACAGGATTCTTATTCATTCCAATCCCCAGTGCCTGATTACAAAATATCTAGGAGATTATGGCCTTCACAATGAACTGGAAATTTCTCGACCTCATCATTTGCTTGATCGCCCCAGTGTTATCAAGAGGAGAATCCTTCAAGACCTCAATTTTATTAATTCCACTTATACTTTGAATGATCCTCCAGCTGGCATGGATCTTACTTCTAAGGCCGAAGGAAAGCGTCGTGCATAATGAACTTTTGTATTTTGTTTGTACATTATTAGTACTGAAAATAATTATCATTGTATTCTTTTGTAAATGAAAAGTTTGAATCACCTTTTTTTTATAATCTTCTAGATCAACCTTTAGTTAATCTTCTCTTTGTGTTTGATTGGATCAGTCAACAATTTTCCAATCTTTGTTTATAAATGGATTGACGATTTGTCAAGATTTTAGTTTTTCACCGATTATATTGATACTTTTAGGATTTTCCTTATATTGTACCAATTACCAATGCATCACCATGGTTCTACTAATGCTCCTATATGTTTAAGCAATTTCATTAGTTACCTTAGTTCCCAGGCGTGAGTGGAATTTTTATCCATCTTTTAGCCTAGTTTAGATGAAAATTATTCATCCGGGTCTTCAATTACCGAGCATTTAGGACTCAAAATTTTGCCTTGCATGGTTTTTATATGTTAAATACCAACATTGTTGGTGGCTTTATTTATGTCGACCAACATTTAGTTGGCGGTTGTTGATGCCGACCAACATTTAGTTGGCGGTTATTGATGCCGACTAACATTTAGTTGGCGGTTGTTGATGTCGACCAACATTACGTTGGTGGCTTTAATTCTATAATGCAGTTTAATGTAGTGCATAACACTAGTACTCCAACAAAAAATTAACAATTTGGGGAAACCATCTTTTCATTCATATTGAAATAACTGAGTACATTTTGGATTACATCACTAATAATATTTCCTCGGGTGCTTTGTATTCCAAGGATTTTTTAATTCTTCGCATTTCAAAGTCTCAATTCTTTATGTGTCTGGTCGAATAACCGTTGTAATATGGTAAGGCCGTTGCCGGTTGGCTTCAAGTTTATTATTCTTCTGAATGACTTTCTTCCGCATGTAATCCCCTTCTTTCAAGTTGCTCTTCTTTACCCTTTTATTGTAAAACAATGTAGTCCGTTATTGATGGGCTACATTTCTAAGTGTTGTATCTTCACATACTTCTTATAACATGTCTAGATCCAATCTTCTCATCAAATCACTGACTGGAGAATTAAAATTAAGGACCTTATGAGTGGGCAAACCTAGTTCGGTAGGAATCACAGCTTCTGTTCCAAATGCTAACATGAAGGGCGTTTCTCCTATAGATGTTTGGGGAGTTGTTTCGTAGGCCCAAAAAACAGAATGTAACTCATTGATCCAATTACCCTTGGCATCGTCCAGTCTTTTTTTCAATATATTCAGCAAAGTTCTGTTCGTCACCTCAATTTGGCCATTAATTTGAGGGTGCCCTGAGGCAGAATGGAGCTGTTGGATATTTGATTGGGCACAATAGGTAGCAAACTCATCGTTATCGAATTGTGTGCCATGATCTGTAATGAAAGCATGAGGCTGACCATACCTGCATATAATACTTTTTCAAATGAACTGATAGACCCTCTCATAGTCCATGTCGATCAACGACTCAGCTTCTACCCACTTAGTAAAATAATCCACGGCTACGACCAGGTACTTAAATCTTCCTCAGGTAGTTGAAAAAGATCCGACCAAGTAAATTCACCACAAAGAGAATGGCCAGGGCGATCTGATTGGTGTTAGCATGGCTTATGAAGTTCTTTAGATGCTGGAAAATCGTTGGCACTTAACACATTTTCTGGAAAAAGTTGCACAATATGCTCGCATAGTTGGCCAGTAATACCCCTGTGTGCTAATCCTCTGCAATAAATTTCTTCCTACCACGTGAGCTTCGCGAGATCCCTCATGTAATTTTTCAATTAAATCTTTTACTTTAGCTGGGTGTACGCATCATTGTAGACCAGCAATTAACCCTCTTTTGTACAGAATACCATTATTCAACACATATCTTACAGCCTTCTACTTCAACCTCTTTGCTGCAAGTAGGGCGACTGGCAGGATTCCGTCCTCAATATAAGCTCTAATGGGATCCATCCAAGATGTTCCCATATCTACTGTAAAAAAATTTATCATCAAATTTTTATCAATACTCCTATTTGTAAGTAACTCAATAGGAATGGTTCTTCGGAGCTCAGTTCGGGTTGCTAAAGCTAACCGAGCAAATGCATCAACTCGAGCATTTTCCAATCTTGGAATCTTGACCATCTGAGCAGCCAATAAGGTGGTTATAACTTCCAAAGCCTTAGCTAAATATCGTGACATCAATTATCCTTCAGCTACTAAAGGTTTAACCTTTTATTTACCACCAATTGTGAGTCACTGTGTACCACAACATGCTCGGCATTTAATGACTTGGCTAAGCTTAACCCCACAATCACAGCCTCATATTCAGCCTCATTGTTTGAAGCTTTGAATTGGAGTCGTATAGCATACTCTATGTATATCCATCAGAACTATTGAGAATGATCCCTGCTCCACTACCAGCCACACAAGATGACCCGTCAACATACAGATTCCATATAAGGATATTGATATCGAACTCTTGGTTTGTCAAAATCCATTAATGAAATATCTTATCTTTTATTTCCTCGTACTTATTCTTCATTTCTTGCACTCTACTAGAAGGCTCTGGATGGTTGGTGGTTATTTCTTCTACTACTTTAAGTTGGTCGGGAATATCTCCAGTGGATCTACTGGTCTCTGGATGTTGCTCAACAAGGGTCCCATGTTGCTCGGGGATATATGGGTAAGTGAATTCTGCAATGAAGTCTTCTACTACCTGGCCTTTTAAACGAATACCTTGGTTTATATATGATATCATATTTCCCTAACTCCACATCCCAATACATCAGTCTTCCAAATTTTTCTGGCTTATGCAAAGCTTACCTTAATGGCATATCAATGTATACCATTATGGTATGGGCTTAAAAGTACGGCTTCATCCGCCTGCTGGCCTTAATCAAGGCAAATTCTAACTTCTTCAGCTTTGGATATCTCACCTTTGCTCCTCGAAAAGGTTTGATGGTGTAGTAAACGGGCTTTTGTATTCCATTTTCCACTATAATCAAAGCAGAGCTCATAGCCGACTCAAAAATGACCAGATACAAATACAACTTTTCTCCCATCACTGATCGAAAGAGTAGAGGAGGTGATCCTAAATATTCCTTCAACTCCAAAAAATCTTTCTCGCACTTATCATTCCATTTAAAGATTTTTCTAAGCACCTTAAAGAATATTAGGAATTTATCCGTTGCTCGGGATACAAATCTATTGAGGGCCACTACACGTCCTGTCAGCTTTTGAACCTCCTTCTTATTGGTCGAGGACTGCATTTTTATCAGTACTTTAATCTTGTCTGGATTTTCTTCAATGCCCCTTTGATTCATTATATACCCGAGGAACATTCCTTCCTGAACTCAAAAATATATTTGGTCCGATTCAACTTCATATGATATTTCTCCAACTGATCAAACGTCTGACTAAGGTCGACAATATGGTATGTATATTTCTTTCTCTTTGTTAGCATATCATCAACATATACCTCCACTTTTTTGCCTATCTGCTCTGCAAATACTTTATTCACCAATCGCTGGTAGGTAGCACCTGATTTTTAAGACCAAATGGCATAATATTATAGCAATAAGTTCCTTTGGGAGTGATAAAGGAAGTACTTTCTCTATCTTCTGGCTTCATTTTGATCTGGTTATATCCAAAATATGCATCTATAAAACTTAACATCTCATGTTTCGAAGTAGCATCCACTAGTTGATCAATTCAGGGTAAAGGAAAATGATCCTTTGGACACGCCTTATTCAAGTTAGTGAAGTTTACGCACATCCTCCATTTATTTTTCTTCTTTTATACCATAACTACGTCGGTTAACCAGTCTGGGTACTTCACATCTTTGATGAAATAAGCTTTTTGAAGCTTTTCCACCTCTTCTTGTATGGCTTGGTTCTTTTCTGGACTGAAAACTGTTCTTCGTTTCTTTATCGGCTTGATATCTTGATTAACATTGAGTTCGTGACATAAAAAGTTTGGATCTATACCGAGCATGTCCTCATGGATCCATGCAAACACCTGTTTCCCCTGTCTCAAGAATTCTATCAACTCCTTTTTAAGGACTGGTTCCAGCGAGGTTCCTATTTGAGTTGTTCGTTCTGGTTTATCATCATCTAGAATAATGATTTTCGTTGCCTCCATTACTTGGCCTTTGACGGGATATGTCTCATCTCTTGGGTCTAAGGTTTCAATCTCAGACTCATCATTTGGTTCGGATACATCCACTTGATAAGTGGTTATTTTCCTCTTTACTTCATCCTTTTCTTCTTACTCGGCAGACAAGTAGTAGCATTCCAGAGCTACTTTCTGATCTCTTTTCACCACTCCAACCCCAAAGTTGGTCGAGAATTTTAAACACTAATGAGCAGTCGAGGGCACAACCTCAAACTTCTTTAAACCTACTCTCCCCATAATTATGTTGTAGGCCGAATGAATATTTTTATCCATTACAAAGAACAGCACATTATCCGTTCTACATGCTGGCCATGTTTCGATTAACATATCTAACTTGAATGTTCCTAATCGAAATTCTTTTTCTCCAGAGGATCCAATAAGGGGCCTGTGATAAGGCTCCAATTGTCTGATCTTCAAATCCAAACTATCAAAGCAAGGATAGAACATAATATATGTCGAGCTATCGTTATCCACCAATACTCTTAAAACCATTATATCTTTCATCCTCGCTTTGATTACTAAAGGATCGTCATGAGGATATAGAACTCCGGATAGATCATTTTTAGAGAAGCCAATTACTATCTTATCTTTATTGACTTTCCTTGGTCGGTCTTCCTCAGTGAGGTTGATCCACTGGATGTAAGAACAAGCTTGTGCCTCATTGAGGTAATCCTTTCTTTCAGCTGTATGGTCTCCTCCTCCTGCGTCCCCATTTGCGATCATATGATAATGAAAAGATCCAAAACTAATTGAGAATACCTCACGTTCAGGATGCTTTGACTTTTTCGAGAGATCGAGATCATCTTTAGGATCGTCTTCATTGTTTCTTTTCTTCACTTCTCTAGGTCTACAAGGAGACTTAGATCTTTATCGACATTTGTCATTAGTTTTTCCACCAGCCCGTCGATCAATAAATTTGTTCAACTTCCCACATCGGATGAGTGCTTCTATCTCATTCTGGAGAGCAATGCATCGATTGGTTATATGACCGTGGTATTTGTGGAATTCGTAGTACTTGGACTTATCATTCTTATCAGGGGAAGTCTTTAGCTTCTCAGGCCAGATCAGTTAGTTGTTGTGCTTGATCTCCTCCAAAATAAAATGTATGTCTACATTCAAGGGAGTATAATTGGTATACTTTCTGAGCCGCTCTAGACCCTCCTTGAATTTTGAATTCTTGCTCCCATTATTGTTTTGTGCTCCTTCTTGTCCAACTAGCCTTTTGTCTTGGTTTCTGCCTTTGCATTCGAATTCTTCTTAGCTACCAGGGCTTCCTCGGCATTCATATTCTTTGTTGCTTTAGCTATCAATTCATTCATCTTCCTCAGGGGATCTTTGGCCAAAGTATAATACAAATTATCTGGAAGCAAATCACTCATGAGTGTTGTGATCGCAGTCATCTCTTCGTAATCAATAATCTCTAATTTCTCGCTATTGAAATGAGTGATATAATCTCTAGTGCTTTCTCCTACCTTCTTTAGCACACTAAACAAGTGAGCTACTCGTTTCACTGGTTTGGCCCCAAAGCATAAATTTTTAATGAACATCTCGTCAAGTTGCTGGAAGTTCAAAATATGTCCCCAAGAAAGACTATTGTACCAGATTTGAGCAGATCCAGTAAGGGTCCCTGAGAATGCCCTACATCTCATCTCATCAGGGACTTCATAATGTTCGACTGCAGCTTGATATTGTTCTATATGGAGAACTAGATCAATTATCCCATCATACTTAGGAGTAACTACAGGAGCTTTAAACTTGGCTGGTCTGGAGAAGTCCATACTAGCTTGTATGAAAGGAGATCCTTTAATAAAACTTCTTTGGAGAGGATTCTTGGCTTTGGCCATTTCTCCTGGTCTATCCTCCAAACGTTGAATAGAACCTTTCCATGCGTCATTTTCAGCTCCCGACCTATTAGTGGCAACTCATTCGTTCTGAGCAACTGATCGTGCTGAGCTTTCTTCTTGAGATCATTTCTTGTGGCTGGATCGAACAATTTACCTAGCATTAGATCGAGATTGGGCTGAACCATATCTTAAGTCGGTTGGTCGTCGAGTATCTCTCGATACATCCCTTGGGAAATTTTTATTTCCTTTGGGTCCCAAACGATCAAAAGGAGAAACTCTACTCAATCTTTCCAAAGCACTTAATCTTTTCGGAGTAAGAGATGGATCTCCATGAGAATCATGAATCCCCATGGAAGAAGTTTCTCCAGGGCGGTAAGACGGATCTCTGGAAGTTCTAGAGTGACTATTTCCAGTATGCCTTGATGGCGATGGGGGCATATTCCTTTTACCAGACTGAACAGGCACTCCTGCTTGTAGAGTCTGGGCCAATTGGCTCATCGTATCTTGCATAGCTCTTGTCCTTTGGCTAGGATAGCCAAAATTCCAGTTAAGTCGTTGACACTTGGTGGGGCAGAGGGATGAGGCGGAAGTCCTTCATTCCGGGCACTGTTTTCTTGAACATCTTCCATGTACGATGAATTTGATGAAAACGCTTAATAACACGTTCCCACATATAACGCCAATCTATTGATGCAAAAAACTAGACTAGGCCTAATTAATTGATCATCGATAATTTAAGTAAAACAAATAAGACAAATTAAAATTTTAAAGTGGTCCGGCTCAAGAGAATAGCCTACGTCCACTGTTATGTATTGCAGATTGCCTTGATTTGTCTCGTCCCCTCCACCGTGAGGAGGTTACAATATATTTATAGCCCAAGGGGCTGTCAAGAGTAATTGTATGAAAGGATGGAATGCCTTTATTGATTAGGCATTTACATCTGTATGTTGTAAGAATTAGTTGTAAGTTTGTTGGCATTTCATTAGCCAAGTCGTTTAACCTTCCTGCTGAGTTGGTTGGTATTCCTGGATGGTTGGTCTGCCCAATTGGTCGAGCTTCTCAGTAGGTCGGGCTTTTAGTAGGTCTATCGTTTCATGCTGAGATGGAATTGTGCCACGCTGGATGACATGTGTTGTTCTATTATTAGTTCAGATGAGCTGACTAATTTTGTTATCAACGGTCATCTCTTTTTAAAAGAGTATCACAATTATTTTTAAAATATAATACCATATGTACTCATAAAATTAAATATGTATTTTAAGTTAATAGTTTTGTACTTTATGAGGTTAATATACTTTCTAAATGCAAAGAGAAATTCTGTTTGGGTTAACCATATTATGGTGTGATAAGGATTGAATATTTTACAATTACACACACACACACACACACACACATATATATATATATATATATATATATATATATATGATAAGTATGTTATGAATTATATATATTGAAATCTCAACAAGAAGTTATAATAAAAATGAAAAAATAAGTATAATTGATAAAGAAATATATTTGAGTTAATACAATCTCATGAGGAGGTGCTTGCATTGGTGGAACTTGTTAAAAAGATGGGAGTGGTGGCGGTTGTTGGGCAATGTGTTGATTTGGGTTAAATGACACGCTTGGTTGCCCATAATTAAAATTGGGATGATTTAGCCACGAGGGATTATAAGAGTTCCCGTGAAGAGCGTTAAAATTCCATTTGGAAGCTCCCATCGCTTCAACTTACTCTTAAAGAATATTTTTGTAGGCGAGGATAGTTGGACATTCCTTCGTTAGATGTCTCGCCTCATAAATAGTGAAAATATCCTTATTTAGAGCTCAAGATAGGCCAAATGTATCTCTCCCCTAACTTCTACCCATCTTCTAGCCTCTTGTCTAATTGATTAATTTGGAGCTTCAACTCGGCTTCCTTATCCAAGCGATAAATTTCAGATGAGGCAGGAGTTGTGGACATGATTATAGCATTGGGTTGGGTGTGTTGGATCCGATGTGTCCCAAGATTGACTAGTCTTGGTGACATACTTAAAGTGGGCCTCCGCATCGTCCGCATCTAACCCGGAAAACTCTCTCATACACATTGTTTCAACGATTTACTTTGAGCTTAGACTAAGCCCAAGATAGAAGTTGGATACGAGTCTCCACTTCTCAAAACCATGATGTGGGTACATATTAACTAACTAGTTGAACCTATCCCAACATTTATCAAAGGGCTCGTTATCATTTTGAATAAAAGTCTGGATTTGGGCCCTGATAGAGTTGGTCACGTGAGCGGAAAAGAACTTCTGGAGAAATTTAGATTGCATTTGTCTCCATCTAGTGATAGACTTCGGTGATAAAGTCTAAAGCCAAGCCTTAACAAGCTTAATCGTTAAACATTTCGAATGCCTCCTCGTGCTCTCTAACGTAGAGATAAGGCTTCTCCGACTCCATACCATGAAAATCTGGGAGAATTTAAATCATCCCATTCCTATAGTGGAATTGCCCCGCATTTTATGGGAATATAATACTTTTCAAAAATGCCCCGCATTATACGAGAATATAAATCATCCCATTCCTATAGGGCGGTACGGTGTAACACTCTCTCCCGTTCCTAAACTAACGTTGTTTGACATCGCACTCACACTTAGAGAATCACTATCCTCATCGGAGTTCCTAGAGGTTCTACACGTGGTGTTATTACTCGATGTAGGAGTGGTACCCAGAAATTTGGAGTGATATTTATGGTGTTATTGCTTGAAGGAGGAAGTTCTACTATTGATTCGGGATTTGGAGAGGGATGGGTATTCTGCATTTAAAAACTTAAGAGAAATATTTTCTTCTTCTTCTTTTTTCTATTTTTTTTGGATATTTTGAACTTTTTTATTTTGGGGATATATGATTTTTTGGGTTTTTAAAATTTGTAGCCAAATCAAAATCAATTTGAACTAACCTAAAATCTACCTAGTCCCCTACAACGGTGCCAAAAACTTACGCAACGAAGAATGTGTGTTCTACGTGTATACCTACGGCTCAAATGCAAGTCGGTGGCTTAAGTAATATTCAGTAAGTTGGGGTTGATTTTTGAGGGCATAAGGCGTCGAACGTTTTGACAAATGGTAATGGCATTGATAACATGATCCGAGTTATCATTAGTTTATATTTACGTGATCTTGCTGCACCAAGAAGATTTTTTCTACCGTTGAACGTAAGGGTTTTGCGGTGAAGAAAAGAGAAGTACTTCTTGTTCGACATCGTAGATGAATCAAAGCCAATCGGTGGACACCGAGACATTCGTAGAGTCCAGTGTTGTGAACAGGTATCATGGAAGACGGAATTTCTGCGTGGGAAATATTGAAGAACGATTGAAGATCAGAAGGAGCGTCAAGACCCGTGAGGATCGAGTCATTGAGTAAGGCTAATATGTTTTTGTAAAACCTTTGGTCATAGTGACTGTCTAGCTTGGTTCGTCCGAGGTTATTTTCCCATTTTGGGTTTTTTCCTCGTACATCCGGCGTTGTGAGTATTCTTTAATTTACTTGCTTCAATCACTAGATGCATGTTTAGGATTAATCAAGATAAAATTGGATTAAAGTAAGAATTGGGTTTTAACAACTTGGTTTGGTGCACATTAAAAGTTGGATAATTTTTTGTAATAAATTGGTTTGATTTGAAACACACGCACATAAGGGACCACCCAAGTTTTTCACCTCTCTTGCTCAAATAATGTGTTGTTGATCAAGAACCTCCTTTTTGGTTGAGTTTCATCAAAGGCTACCTCTTTCAATTTCTCTATGGACCTATCTACGGGGCCAGCTCTCGTTTCTTCCATCCCTGGTCTTCCATGATTTAGTTACTATATAGACGGTGTAACTCTGTCTTGACACGTTTTAGGAATGATCTCCTTCTCTTTATTCTTCTCTTATTTAAGCCTGATGGAAGTGATAAAACACTTCCGAGTAATGGTTGCCTCTAATTTCCATTATTTCGTGATCTATTTTGGGACGAAATAATGAGTGCTCTTAAATGTGGAAGTCAATATGCTGGACAAGGACTCCAAATTTTAGAGTACGTAATTTACAAGTCAAAATTTTATTTTTTGTCCTAAACATACATCAATGTGATAGAATAGATAAATCAATCCAAGCAGTCAACAAAGGTTAAGTTTCAGGAAAAAATCCCTTTCAGGTAAAAACCTTTTATTCACTAAGAAATCTACAAGACAGTCAACTTACAGAGTACTTGATAATCGTCACAAGTATAATGCGCTAATCTTTGCAAATCTCTAGTGAACAACTCTGATCCTCATAAGAATCATAAGACTGTAGTCCTCTATCAGCCTCAGCCTTCGTTTTTAGCAGTGAGTCCCCTTATGTATCACAAGTCATCCATGGAGATCCTCTCCACAAGGTGTATGCAAAGATACTAAACTTTATAGGATTTAAACGAATTTATAAGAAAAATATTCAAGTATGTTTTGATGTGAATTAAATGGTGTTTTTACAACACAAAAGTGAAGAACATTCGCAAAAGTTATGCAGAAATGGAGTTGGCAAAAGTCTTAAATGTTTTTATCACATAACATGTATTTATAGGCCATTCACAAATTTTGAGGTGACATGGTCATTCGAACGAGAAGCAGAGATCGTTCTAACAACATAGAGATATCGTTAGAATGGCATCAACTTCGTTTCTAACGACCCCACAAAAAATAAAATAGTAAGGCCTCGTTCGATACACGTTTGAAAACTATAATAAACGACATATCTAACGATATAGCATCTCGTTTGAACGAGATAAAAAATAAAATAATTTTCTTTTTTCAAATAAAAATTCTTGTTCGTTTTTTATAAAAATAAAACATCCTAAACATTAATTATATAAATTAATTTTAATTATAAATTGTTTTATACCTTTACGGGATGCCGGAAAGTATTTAAACTTGGAGATGCTTGAGTTCGGTCGTCTTGATGGTGCGTGAGGATTTGTAACGGGATATGCCAAACTGGTATAAAATTATGCTATGAACAATGTTGGAAAAAATGTTTTTACAAATCTCCCCCTTTGGCTATTTCGGTGCAAAATAAATAAATACAACCAAACACCAAATTAAAAATATACCTCGTGATGCATCGAGTTTGAAACAAGTAAAACTCATGAATAAATTTCTCCCCCATAAATCAAACTCCTTTTATAACTCATTTTTAATTTGCTCCCCCCGTTTTGTTTTTATTTCAAATAGACAAATAATGGAAAAACATAAACATGATATACAAAGTATCACGTAGAAGATAAGATATCATCACAAAAGGATATAAATCGAGCATGTGTAATGATCATCTCAAAGGCAAACACAACCAACTATTTTTGAAAATTTTCAATTTTTTCAAAAAAAACAAATTTCATAAATACAACACACGATACCATATATAATATATGAGAAATATATCAACAAAAATCCGACACACATATATAGGTATAAATGTCCACAAAAACATCAAACAAAACACATAAGCTTTACACATTAGCATAGTATCGATGTGCCCAAATGTGTGGGATGGAATGAATGGGTTTGAACTAGTAACAAAAGAATTCTAACTCGAGCACTCAAATATGTTCAATAAGTTCTAATTGCCCGAAAAACTTTATCAAACTAAGCTTTAGCCTTAAGTGACAAATAAAGTTGAACTTAATGAACAAAACAAGCACAATTCACACAAGCTTAGAATATTAATGATTTTATAAATCAATAGCGTCGTGACAAAATAAGCATAACAAGGTATCATTATGCAAAACCATTAATCTTCAACTAAACACCCTCAAAAGATAAACATAATAACATTTTCTATATTTTTCTTTACTTTTTATGTTATTTCTTTTTCAAGATCAATCAATCTAAGGCCCTTTCGACATATTTTCTTTTTATTGCCTTAATTTTTTTCTTTGGCTCTTTTCAAACGGTGGCTTTAATGACGAGTCAACCTGTCTCTTGTAGCCCTTTTTCATGTACACTTATATTTTTTCAATACCAAACAAACTCTCACGGGTACGATTCTTACATGCACAAATCTTCCTAAGTTACATAAACACGTAGATGACAAAATTGATGGGAGTACGTCTCACCAAGCTCAAATGTACATAATGAAGTAGAAATACAATAAGCTCGTCCATGTATGTGTACGAAGGCATATACAAAGTCGAATATGTAAAGACAATCAAGTTCGAAACAGCTCCATAAACATGGTTAAGATCAATCTAAGCATATAAAGTCATAACAAATATCCTAGTCACATGGAAAGTATGGAGTGAATAGGATTCAAACACACATATATGCCACACCAAATGTGTAACATTAAAATACGCAAAAAAATCCTTTTGAGTTTTTCAAACTATTTTTGAACCAAAAGAAAATTCTTTTTGTATTTTCAAAAGATATATGAAACGATTTTTTGTGTAATTTTTCAAATACAACTCAATAAAAGAAAAATATAATAAAAAAGTACACATGTCATAGCACTAGTAAAGATATATCATGAAGTACAACCAGGGTATGACAAACAAAATCATCCAAGCAATCATCTATAAGATATAGCAAGAGAATAATCATGTGAAAGAATGTGAGAATCAACTAGTTTAATATCTAGCTCCTCCAAAACTGATTTCCTAACCCAAATAGATGTATATTTAATGCGCTAGGGTTTGGGAACTAAGGGAACACTAGACTTCAACTTCCTAAGACCTATTCCAAGATCATAATAAAAACACTTAAGGTGACCTTTCCTACCACAATGTGAACATGTATAAATGTAAGGAATGTTACCTATGGGTTGACCTTTTCTAACGTCCTTGGATGCGGTTTACACTCTAAAACAAGTAATGGTCTTGGCTTTGACACTCGAAGCATTAGAAACATGTGAGACATTACCATTACTACCAACATTACTAGAGTATTTTAAATAATCTTTTAACTTCAAAATTTTAGACTCAAGCGAATAATTTGACTCTTCCAATTTTAGGGACTCCTTCTTCATATGTTCAATCATTCCTAGAAGGTTATCTCGCTCCCACTCAATGAAAGAAAACTTATTCCTAAGAGTCTTCTCACGTGCCTTAAAATCTGTAATAAAAACACTATCCTCAACGGTAAAAACATTAACCCTAGAATTTTTAAAGTCCTCTAATTATTTCTCTAAAACTAGGAAACTATCATCACCTCTTTCTTGGACAATTCTAATTTTCTAAAATCACAATCTATGTCCATAAGTTTCTCATGAAAGAAACGTCTTTTATTTTGAACAGATTGCAAAAGATCCATAGCAGATTTAAAACAAAAAATTTCTTTTTCAAGAATTTCATTTCATTTAGCAAACTTCAAATTCAGACGATTTAAGTCGTCAAAACTATGAGAATCCATCGAGAGAAAGATAAAATACCCAAAAATCACTAAACAATGATCTAGCACAAAAACTAAGAGTGCGTAATTAACAAATCCAAATTTTTGGGATGGAATAATGAGTGCTCTTAAATGCGACAGTCAATATGCACAACAAGGATTCAAATTTTTAGAGTGTGCAATTAACAGGTCCAAATTTTATATTTTTATCCAAAACATACATCTATGTGATAAAATAGATAAATCAAAACAAAAATTCAATAAAGGCTAAGTTTCGGGGAAAAAAAACTTTCGAGTAAAAACCTTAAATTCACTTAGAATTCTGAGCAGCCGACCCTTTGGCTGCTCACTTCACTTGTGACTAAGTGTGAGGTGTGTGTAGTGTTGAGTGATTCCTGGGTCTTCCTACTAGTATTCTCTCAATACTATAGTGCTAAGTGGGTAAGCTTGCTCAACAGATCTTGTTCCTGAGCCGCCAAGCCAAAACTCCCAAGAGATCCCAACTAACTTACTTGAGTCCTGCCTGTTCAACTAGGTTACCCGTACAAGAAAAAAAGTGTTAGTACTCTTGTTATTTTTAAGGATAACTTTTCATGGCGAGGGGTTGCTCATGGCAGCCACTCCCTCGTCCTGGTTTATTTTCTGGAAGCTAGGGGAGGACCTCGAGGGTTTCTACTCAATATGAATTTCTGCCGCCACCTATATGAGGTTCCTTCTCAATATGAGTTTCTGCCGGGACCTAGGTGAGGTTCCTTCTCAATATGAGTTTTTGTCGCCACCTAGGTGAGGTTACTTCTCTATATGAGTTTTTGTCGCCACCTAGGTGAAGTTCCTTCTCAATACCAGTTTTTGCAGCCACCTAGGTGAGGTTCCCTCTAGATTTGAGTATCTTCCGCCACTTAGGTGAGGTTCCTTTTCAATATGAGTTTCTGCCGCCACCTAGGTGAGGTTCCCTCTTGATTTGAGTTTTTACCGCCACCTAGGTGAGGTTCCTTCTCAATATGAGTTTATGCCACCACGTAGGTGAAGTTCCTTCTCAATATGAGTTTCTCCCGCCACCTAGGTGAGGTTCCTTCTCAATATAAGTTTATGCCGCCACCTAGGTGAGGTTTCCTCTCGATTTGAGTTTCTGCTGCCACCAAGGTGAGGTTCCTTCTCAATATGAGTTTCTGTCACCACCTAGGTGAGGTTACCTCTCGATTTGAGTTTCTGTCGCCACCTAGGTGAGGTTCCCTCTCGATTTGAGTTTCTTCTGCCACCTAGGTGAGGTTCCTTCTTAATATGAGTTTTTGTCGCCACCTAGGTGAGGTTCCCTCTCGATTTGAGTTTCTGTCGCCACCTAGGTGAGGTTCCTTCTCAATATGAGTTTCTGTCGCCACCTAGGTGAGGTTCCTTCTCCATATGAGTTTCTGCCGCCACCTAGGTGAGGTTCCTTCTCAATATAAGTTTCTACCGCAACCTAGGTGAGTTTCCCTTTAGATTTGAGTTTCTGTGCCCACCTAAGTGAGGTTCCTTCTCAATATGGGTTTATGTCACCACCTAGGTGAGGTTCCCTCTCGATTTGAGTTCATGTCGCCACCTAGGCGAGGTTCCTTCTCAATATGAGTTTCTGTCGAAACCCTGGGTGGGTTCCTTCTCAATATGGATTTTTTCCAGAACCTGGGTAAAGTTCCTTCTTGATATGAGTTTCTGCCGACACCCTAGGGGGATTCCTTCTTAATATGAGTTTCTGCCATTGAGGGACTTTGGGGGTTTCGCGTCCCAACTACTTTTTTGTAGTTAAGGGACCTTAGGGGTTCCACATCCCATATTTTTTTCTTACAGTTGAGGGACCTTGGTGGTTTCGCGTCCCAACTATTTTCTTGCAGTTGTGGGACCTTGGGGGTTCCGCATCCCAACTACTTTCTTGCAGTTGAGGGACCTTGGGGGTTCCGCGTCCCAACTACTTTCTTGCAGTTGAGGGACCTTTGGGGTTGCTTCTTCAATTATGGATTTTTTACGATTGAGGGAACCTTGGGGTTGCTCAACCTCATATTTCCTGAAGACTAAGGAGGGGGTATTTGGGGGACCCTCACCCCAAAATATAGTGGTCAAGCTTGAAACACCCTTCTACAATATCCCCTCATGCAAAGTCCTTTGTGTTGGGCAGACCAAAAGGCTTTGTACGCCATAAATTCGATTTTCAATCTTGAGGGACCCTAAGGTCCATCATCATTCCCTCTAGGGTCATCAAATACTCTGTCCCTTTATCCCAAGTTTTGTAGATGAGGCCACTTATGGTGGACCTCCTTATCTGGGTATCAACTTGGGCAAATGCGTTACCCGTCCTTGGCCTTTTTCTGTGGCCGTATATCTTGTTTAGAGGGGGTTACTTATAGTGACACCCTCGTCCTTGGCCTTATTTTGTGGCCTTTTATCCTGTTTAGAGGGGTCGCTCATGGTGAGCCCCTCATCATTGGCCTTTTTCTATAGCCTTCTATCTTGGGTAGAGCGGTTGCTCAAAGTGATCCCCCTCACCCTTGGCCTTTGTTCTGTGGCATTCTATCTTGTTTAGAGGGATTGGTCATAGTGAGCCCCTCATCCTTGGCCTTTGTCTGTGGCCTTCTATATTGAGTAGAGGGGTTGCTCACAGTGACCCCCTTGTCCATGGCCTTTTTCTGTGGCCTTCTATCTCGGGTATAGGGGTTGCTCATTGTGAGTCCCCTCGTTCAGGTTTTACACCTCGTCATAGGGCCACTCAAGGTGGACCCCCTTGCTCTAAATATTTTCTTGCTAACTTGAGGCAGTAGGAGCCCCTCTAGGTGGGTTCACTCGCCCTTTGCTATTATTGAATTACAGTTGGACACCCCTCGACGGTGATCAAATACTATTTATAATGGGGGTTTGGAAAACTTATCCAAATTACTTAGTACAAATAAAATGCGTTCAATTATTGAATCAACACATTTTAGTAAACATCGTGGACATACCAAAATGGAAACTCATTGTATGTAGAATTATTTCGCACAGTGAGCATATACTATTTATATCCTATAAAGGTGGCCTCTTTCACATTTTTTGTGAGAAGTTGTTCGAAAGGAGGGGGTGACGTTCTTTCATTTGGTCATTTCCTTATCTCTGGTTAGTTTCTATCCCTGTGTCTACTTATCAATCTACTTCTTCATTATGGGCTTATATTTCTATTCATAGAACACCGTATATGCTTGGGGAAGTAAAATTTATCACTTTGCATATATGTTTTACAAGTTAACATTACAGAATTTCTTACGTTCCATATCCCCTTTTTTTGTTCGTTACATTGTCGAAGTTTAGGGAGTAGATCACCGGTTCCTATTTACAATTGTGACATATGGGCCTAAATTGATGGTGTTATTTTCTTTTACCAAAATATTTGGATTTGATTTTGTGAAGGAGAAAAGGAAAACGTCATATTAACGTTAGGTTCCTTTATTTGCTCCGAAAAAATTGTGTGGTGAAGTTTGTTATTTTAGGCATGACCCATTTATCTCCAGTTTTCTTCACCCCATTATGTCTCTACAAATTGACTTAAATTCCAATCCTTTTTTTGGTGACTCCAAATCTCTCTTCAATTTAAGTTTATTACACACACTGAGACCAATTAAAGCAAGAAAAATATCGAAAACATGTTAATAGTTTATGTCGTATACTTCTAAATAAATCCTTAGTACATATATGTTTTGCTGTGTTTTGGACGGGTCACTTTATGCTTTTACTCGGGCTCTGACCCATTTTTGCAAAACATTTTCCAAAACATAACATGTATTTAAATCACAATTTAAATAACCAGTTATTTAAATACACATGTTAGGTTGCGTACTCTCGCTTTAATTCCTCACCTCTCATCTATAGTGCGCACCTAACTCTCCACCTAGTAAAGCTACCCAATATAACTAGGTTTGCAACATCTAATAACCATTACAATTCTAGCTCTCCCCTACGGCCCATACAGTAAGATATAATATATTCTTAATAATCTCCAAGTCTCAGTTAAGATTCTTCTTAACTTACTCGTACCGCCCATACAGTACACTACCGAAATACCCTTAATGATCAACATCTCTCTTATGTTATTATTAAACTCAAGTTACCATTTCACGTATGCTCATTGCCCACGCCTTACCAGTTAAGTTTCTCCACTTTTTTTATTTTAGATAATCACTATCTATCTTCCTACTATTCCCACAGTAGATTCATTATTCTATGGATATACCCTATCTAATCTCACTAAGTAATATAGGCTCTTCAAAGAAAACATTAATCCACATTCCACACAACATCATGCATCAATTTCATGCTTCGATAGTGTGAACAAGGATATAATTGGACATAAGATTATTAATTCCATCTTAATTTTTCTAAATATAATTATTATTCAAATGTATTGAATCTCAATGTCATTTATAGTTTGATGCCTTTAAAACCTCCCCCTCCCTGCTTCCACACAACATCATGTATCAATCAAAACATAGGTTTCCTTCAATGAAAAGTTTACACAAAAACTTCAAAGATTCAAACCAAGAATTAAATCCTCCTTTAATAAACATGAAACACAAGTTTTTCATGTTCTTCACATCTTTTAATCAAGAACTCAGACATTTCTCTTATTAATAAACCCAAATCCTCTAATTTCGTATTATCCTCATTAATTAACATCTTTACATGCATTCCTACCATAACTCATGAATTAAATCTACCAAAAATCATAGTAATTCTTAAAAAAAATATGAAATCAAACTAGTATCTACATGGGTATTATAACATGCTTAAAATTAAACGCAAGATAAACACTTGCCTCTCTATAACAGGTCTGAAATTTGTTGGTTTGATGGTGTGGTGGTTCTCCCCTCACTCCGATCTTGATTATGTCGCGTTCGGGGCGAAAAATAGCGTAGCAAGCTTGGTTCTCCCCTCCTCTTCCTCTCCTACGGCGTCTCTTCCTTTATGATTGTGTTAGCCCTATAACCTTCTCTCTTATGGCAAATATACACTTAATATTTTCGGAGATCCCTACACCTCAAACTCCCGAATGATCGAAACACCCTTAAACGGTGTCGGGTTGGTCCAAAATTGCCCCAGGAACCAAACTATACCCCCAGGCACACTTTTTCGACTATTTCAACCCTTTTCGGAACCATCCGCCACCTCAAAATCACCATTCGAGTCACTTTATAAAAGCATCTTAATTCCACCTCAAAATATGATACACGTAAAATTAAACTTAGATTCCATCGATTTAACCTCAATCACCGAATTAAATAATTTCTCTAAATTAAATCATTTTCGCATCATTGATTTAATTAAATCATGAATTTAATAAATTTCCATATTCTTCAAAAATACAGGGTGATACATACTTCCCCCTTTACAAAGGAATTTTGTCCTCGAAATTAGGATAAGGCTCGTACTCCAAGCTCTCGAATGTACCCCTATTCACATACTCGTAAGATCGCATCAAATTACTAACCCTTCTAACTGGGGATTATAAAAACAATATCATTACCCAAGGCTCTCATACACCCTATACCCGTACATAACTGCACCACGTTATACGGCTTCACTAGTCTTGAATTTAACCGAGTTAATATCCCTCAGATATAACTATATAATCGAAACATAACTAAGTTACAACCCCCATGTCCTAATGGAAAAACATCTCCCCACTTCCAACGGTGCGCTAAGTTTCATGTGTGGGATGTCTCGCAAAGCGAAATCCAAGCACGAAACCCCCCGATACACTACTACCTAACATTATTGATCGTCGAGATCCATTAAGCCCTTAGTCCATATCACGTACCCTCAAATCCCTGTCTCTTGACAAAATAGTATACTCGTCCACTCTCATGATACAAAAGACAATATACAACACGACGCTTTTACTCTCACTAGTTTACCAGCGCAAATAAATCACGAGTTATATCTCTCCGCTCGATAAAAGACAATATACTCTAAATCTCATCGGTAATCGTCCCCACATACCGGGATCAATTATAACTAGATAGAATACACACACAAGTCAACTAAACAATATATTATAACGTATTTACACATGTATATATGCTCAACCCTTTTTCAGGTGATACTTAGCAAAAATAATTCATACACTGGGACAACGAACACAAGATCTCACTATCACAATCTACGATCGCTTAACCAATCGCTAACCAGTCAAATCTCATCAAGTATCCTACTCAAATCTCATATCTCTCGAAAGCAGTAGACTAACACATAATGCAATTATCCTTTGCGTACACACTCGTTCTCTCGTAGGCGATACCAAAAGTCCCCCGCTACCCCATGAACTATCGAAGTGGCTGTACATCCAGAACCTCGTCCTGTGATTGTCCCATGTCTCTGTCAGGAAAATCTCTCTCCCTGTGTCCCGTCTCTCCACAATAGAACCATTTCCCAGGAAATCTCCCTTGCCACTAATCTTGCCCTTATTGTCCTTCCTTATCATTCCCTTGGTCCTGGCGAACTTGAGGAACGAAATACTGCTGAGGCTCCTGCTGACCCTGCCTGAATCTACCTCTCTTAGATTGATAACCGCCGAATCTAAACCTCTTGACCTGGTTCCCTTATTGGAGATCCCACTCCTATTGTTGTTGATCCCCATTAGCACTACTACTATCATATCTTCCAGTCTCACCGGACTTATTTTCCCTTTTATTATTCTTCGTGTACTTGTGTTGCTTCTGACAATGAATTTGTGCTTCATTAACCATCCCAGCGTACGTCTCTAACACCCGGTTACCCAACAAGTGTTGTCGAATCTTCCATGTAAGTCCACCTATAAACTTACTCATACTCTTCTCTTTAGTATATACTTCATCTGCCCCAAAGTTTACTAATCGAGTGAATTCTTCTTCATATTCTGCCACAGTCCTATATCACTGAGATATATTTGAAAATATGTTACTAAAGCCTTTTATTAAAAATAAACTATTTAAGTAACTCCGAGCTATTTTTTGAAGAAACTATTTTCTTAAAAATCAAACTATTTGAACACAAGATGTGTTTAATAAAACAGTATGTACGAGATCTATTCAAGATTTGACTAACAGGTTTATAAAACAGTTTAAACAAACTTTAAACTCAGCACAACCAAGAATGATATGAGGAGATGTAGAAAGATTAAGTTCACAATTTTTTACGTGGTACAACCTCACTAACTGAGGAAACATCCACGACTCCCTCCACAGAGTAAAATAAAAAATCCACCAAAACAAATTTACCAGTTACAAACTATATAACTAACATGAATACAACTCAGACCTATATAAGTTTAGGAATGTACCCTCTGGTGTCCTTATAACTTCTCTGCAGTTCTGATTGTAGATGTTGTTCTCCCAGTTTGTTAACTTCTGATTTGTTCCAGCATTTTACGTCGACTCTTGTTCACAAGATCTTATTACCAACGCTTTTCGTGTTGTAGGGTGAAAGTGTTTGTGGAGGTGCTCTCTAACACATGCATGCACACACTCACACTTATTAAGTACAAACAGTCCTAGAAAATTACATATAAGGCTATATGCAGTGATTTTTCTTTTTCTCTCTTCTCACAAAACTTTGAACCTTTTTGACCTTTAAATCAATCCCAGAATCCACGGATATCTTGCTTAGAAGACAGTCAAGATCTTAATCAATCTCACAATTTTGAAAAGATTTTCGAGATTGAAAACCTCCAAGTGTGATTCCAAACTAGGTCAAAGGTTTAGTTTTAAGAGAACTAAAAACAGAAAACATTTATTGTTGATTTCAAAGTTAAAAGCAATTTTCAGAAAATAATCAACAATATATTTCTCAAGATGAGAGATAAAACATGTAGATCTAAGTGTGATGTAACATGCATAACATAGATATGAAATTTCTATGAAGAAGAAAATAGATCTAAGTAAACAGTTTAAGTTGGGAACAAGATCTAACGAACAAGAGGTTACAGCAACACAAATATCTCTCAAAAACTCAAGAACACTCAGGGTAGTGTTTTGGATATGTAGGAGTTTTATAGAAGTGTTTGGTTTGAAAGAGGATTGACGAACGGGGGTTAAGGTTAGGGTTTCTAACTCTCTCTCTCTTTCTGTTTTCTCTATTCTCTCTACTCTCTCTTTTTTTACTATCAGGAATGAACTGGCCAAAAGTCTTAGACGATTGAGAGGAGGGTCCCTTTTATAGGACAAAGAGAAGGATCGAGAAGCAGGTTCAAAAACAAGGGTCAGGATTGAGTTAAGCTGGATTGAGTTAAATCCAAGGGCTCACAGAAAACGATGATTAAAATTCACCTGATTGATTCAGGAGTGATACACAGGGATTACCAAATAAAGCATGCAGGTCGTTGATAAGGTTTGATCCAACGGTTGTAAGCATATGCGGTTATATACTCAGTAAAGAAACACAAAATGCATCAATCAACAAGCAACATGTGTTGATCAGTAAGGCTATATAAAACGCGCGTCTAAAAGTAATTACAACCACACCCTGAATTCTCTGTCGCTTTTGGTTTCTACCCAAACCAACTTTGAGCCAATAAACCCATTAAACCATAATTGTAGATTGAACCCACAAACTTTTAAAACAAAGTTTTAATTAATAAAACCTTTATTAAAAAATGTTTATAAAATCCCTGAAAATTATTTAAAAATCAAATTTAGGGATTTAAACATACTCAATATATATACACACATAAATATGCAATATGACATGTATAGGATGCATTCTACTGTGTGTGAGTGTTGGTAATTTGGTCTATATCAATACAAGATAAATGAATGAAATAGCAAACCAATCTCTGAGGTTCTTTGGTTTCTAGGATAGACATAATTTTGTCTTAATTTCCAAACTAGATGAACTCTTATACAATATAGACTCAAGTGAGTCAAGAGTATAAGGGCTTCAGTATTGAGAAATTGTCCCTTCATCTCTATCTCAATAACGAAAGGAAAATACTTGCGGTCAAACCGCACCCCAAACTTTGTAATAGTCGTCATATATCTCTCCTCTGCGGTGGTCATAGACTCCCACCACTGCAATGCTACGCCCACCAACTTGAACGTCGCTAAGAACTATTTCTGAGTGTTACTGCACTCTATTATGCATAGATGGCGCTCCATGTCCTTTTTTCACTAACTGACCATTATTGCATCCGAGTTACCCTCAAATTATGGTGGGTGACCCTTCTGAAATTCCTCTCTCACTCTTTGTCGATCTGACGGCCCCAGGTGGGCCTGAACCTCGTGTGCCACTAACGAATGCGGCCTTGCATTGTGAAGTTTCTGAATCTTGGACTGAATGTAGTATGCCTCAAAATCATCGTTGTTAAATTAAGTGCCATGGTCAGTGATGAAATCATAAGTCATGCCATACCGACATATAATGTGCTTCCAAATGAACTAGAATACCCTTACATAAGGCATCTCTATTAATGGTTTAGCCTCCATCCATTTAGTGAAGTAATCTAGTGCTACCACCAAGTACTTGAACCTGTCTTTAGTTGTTAGCAACGGGCCGAACAAATCAATTCCACAAATAGCGAAAGGCTAAAGAGAGGTGATTGGAGTTAGGACAACCCCCGATCTTCTGTGGATCGTAACAAACTTCTGGAACTTGTCATATTTTCTTACAAAAGTAATGCCATCTGCCTCATGGTCGCCTAATAATATCCCTACATTGCCATTATTCGCATTAATGACTGACCAGTCGAGTGAGCTCTACAGGAGCCTTTATGCACCTCCTTGATCAACTTTGTGACTACTAGGGGATGTACACACCGCAGTAAAGAAATAACGTATCCCCTTTTATAAAGGTCTCCTCTTTCTAACACATAGCCAACAGCTTTGTACCTTAATTTTCTCGCATCTTTTGGATTAGTAGGTGAGATATATTTCTCAATGTAATCTTTGATGGTATCCATCCATAATGGGGCAAAATATACTATAATAAAATTGACCATAACATTCTCCTTTATGCTCCTAGATGCCAAAATCTCCACCGGATAGTTCTTCTAATTTTTCTACCCTTGGTATTCTAACTATTTGGACTAAATAAAATTTGGAGTTGACTTTCACAAATTTGGACAAGTATTTGATCATTTGGTCTCCCTTGACTCCATATATTTGAAGCACTTAATTAACAATCAATTGAGAATCACTATGTGCCATAACTTGCTCGACACCTAATGACAAAGCTAATTCCAGGCCTGTGATTAATGCTTCGTATTCAGACTCATTATTAAAGGACTGGAACTAGAACCTAAGATCATATTCCACATCAATGTCGTCTGGACTGTTGACAATAATACCAGCTCCACTGCCAATATCACATGAAGATCCATCCACGTATAATTTCTATACTGGAACGTCTTTGTCAAAGTTTTTTATAAATAGAATTCCTTGATGAAATATTATCTTGCTCCATTCTGCATACTGTTGAGCCATTTCCTGGATGATAGAAAACTCAGGTTGATCGGTCATAATCTTGTCTTGCTTTAGAGCTGATCTTTCTTCCATATAAGTATGCTCGGTAGGCAAATTTGGAATAGGGATCACCTATGGGTATGTAAACTCAACAATAAAGTTAGCTATAGCTTGTCCCTTCAACAAAGCTCTTGGTTAATAAATGATATCATACCCTCCAAGTTCTAATGCCCAACACATTAATTGGCCTGATTTTTCTAGCTTATAAAGTGCTTGTCGAAGAGGAAAATCAGTGTATACAACGATGGTATGAGTCTGGAAGTAAGGCTTTATCCGTCTTTAGGCTTCAATAAGGGCTAATGCTAATTTCTCTAGGCGTGGATACCTAATTTTTGCCCCTCTAAATGCTTTAATGATGTAATATACTAGTTTCTGAATCCTATTTAGTTGGATCAACGCCGAGCTAACTGCAGATTTAAAAACAGCTATATATAAATATAATTTCTCACCCAATAGTGGTCGGGACAACACAATGGAGATCCCAAGTACTTATTCAACTCCTAAAAGGAGGTTTCACACTCTTTATTCCATTCAAAAGTCTTTCTAAGCACTTTAAAGAATGTTAGGCACTTGTCAGTTGCTCGAGAAACAAACCGGTTGAGAGCAGCGACTCTTTCAGTAAGTTTTTTAACATCCTTTTTGCATGCATGAGATTGTAATTCAATCAAAGCTTTTATTTTTGTTGGGTTGGCTTCAATTCCTCTCTGATTTATAATAATACCCAGGAACATTCCTTCTTGTACATCGAAGATACACTTGGTCGGGTTGACCTTCATCTGGTGCTTTTCCAATTGGTCAAACATCTGGCCGAGGTCTTGGATGTGGTCCATTGCCTTTTGCTCTTAGTGAGCATGTCATCCACGTATACTTCCATGTTCTTCATAATTTGATCCTCAAACACCTTGTTTACCAGCATCTAGTATGTTGTTCCAACGTTTTTAAGCCCAAAGGCATAACGTTGTAGCAGTAGGTACATCGGCTAGTAATGAAAGATATGTTTTCTCTGTCTTCCAGTTTTATTTTAATCTGGTTGTATCCCGAGTTGGCATTTATGAAACTCAGATTCTCATGACCTGTAGTTTCATTTACCAACTGATCAATCCTTGGTAAAGGGAAGTGATCTTTTGGGAATTCTTTGTTGTGGTCAGTAAAGTCTGCACACATACGCCATTTATCTTTCTTCTTCTTGAATATCACTACACTAGCCAACCAGCCTGGATATTTGACGCCTTCAATGAATTAGGCTTTCTGGAGTTACTCTACTTCCTCCTGGATGGCCATATTCTTTTCGGGACTAAACACCCATGCGTCTCTATTTAATCGGCTTCGCATCCCCACTGATGTTGAGCTCGTAGCTGGTGAAATTTGGGTCTATCCCTGGCATATCTTCGTGACTACATACAAACACGCTTTCTCTCTCTCTAAGGAATGTAATTAATTATTGTTTGAGGGTTGGTGCTAAAGTGGAATTAATTTAAGTAGTTCTTTCTGGCTTCTCGGCATCTAGGGTTATGCTCTTCGTGATTTCTACTACTTGCCCTTTGACCAGTTCAGAATCCTCGCGGGGATCCAAGGTGTTAATCTACTAAGTGGTAGTCTTTTTCTTTAGATCTTTTAACTCTTCCCGCTCAACTGAAGTATAATAGCATTCTCTAGCCTCCTTTTGGTTAACCTTTACAACATCGACTCCAAAGTGAGTGGGGAACTTTAGGTATTAGTGAATAGTAGATGGTACAAATTTAAATTTCTTTAGTCCTACTCTGTCGAGGATCATGTTGTAGGTTGATGGAAAATTTTGATCTAAATGAAGAAACGAATTTTCTCTGCCCTGCTTATTGGCCAAGTGACGATCAACACTTCCGACTTGACAGTTCCTAGAGGATATACTTTCTCTACCAAGAAACTAATTAGGGGTTTGTGATATGGTTCCAACCGAGTTACCTCAAATCCTAGGCTTTTGAAGCAGTTGTGGAACACGATGTCTGTCGAAATACCATTATCTAATAGAATCCTTGCAATCTTAGGTTTCTGTATTCTGAACGTGATAACTATTGGATCGTCATGGGGATAAAGTACTTCAGGCAGGTCATTTTTGGAAAAGCCTATGACCAGCTTGTCTTTATTCATCTTCCTAGACCGACTATCTTCTTTATCATTCAAGTTGATACGTCGTATATAAGATCAAGTTTTGCCTCATTGAGAGAAGCTTTTCTTTCAGCAACGTCATCTCCCCCTCCAGCATCTCCTTCTATAATGAAATGACAACCAAATGATATAACACCTACTTTAATTTCTGGCTCCTTGGTTTTATTGGGTAGGTCTGGATCATCTCTGAAATTATCTTCCCGACTCCTTTTCTTGTCGTCCTTACCTTTGTATGGAGATTCTGACCTTATTCTATTCTCCTGACCATCTGTCCAATCTACAAACTTGGTTAGTTTTCATTTATGGATGACAGTTCCAATCTCATTTTTTAGGGTGATACAACTATCCGTAGTGTGCTTATGGTCTTTGTGGAAATCGTAATATTTGGGCTTGTCCCACCGATTAGGGGGCGATTTCAGTTTTCCAGACCATTTCAAGTCTTTATTTCCTCCAACCTCTTTCAAAATATGGGGCACACCAATCGTTAAAGGTGTATAGTAGTCAAATTTCTTAATTTTGTCCATTTTTTTTTATCCTTTTGCTCCTTCTTCTTTGCGTTCTTCTGGCCCTTTGGTTTGATCGTTAGAGTTTTTTTAACTGTCATAGCTTCTTTGGCATTTATGATCTTTTCAGCTTTGGACATAAGCTCAGTCATGGTTTCTGGAGGATCCATTGCCAATGCATAATGCAACTTCTCCGCAAGCAAACCACTCATCAAAATGGCAATGGCTATTTTCTCATCATAGTCCACTACTTTTAATTTCTCGTTGTTGAAACGTGTGATATATTCTCAATTAATTTCTCCCATTATTTGGCAAACACTCAGTAGGTGGGCTACTCTTTTGACTGTCTTGGACCTAAAGTATAAATTGCTAATAAATAGTTCAGTGAGCTAGTGGAAAGTGGAAATTTGTCCTCGGGGTAATTTGTTATACCGTGTTTGAGATGAGCCAGCTATAGAGCTTAAAAATGCTCGGTAGCACATTTCATCAGGAACAGAATAAATATCAGTTGCAACCCAATATTGTTAAATATGTAAAACTGGGTCAATATTACCATCATACTTGGGAGTGACCACTGGTGGCTTGAATTTGGAAGGAGTTGGGAAATCAATAATAGTTGCGATAAAAGGAGATCCTTTCACGAAGCTTCGCTGTAAATGGTTTTTGGTTTTTGCCATTCCCCCCAGACGATCTTTCGACCTTTTAATTGATCCTTTCTAAGAATGATTTTCTGCATTTGACCTATTTGAGATAAGTTGACCTTTCCTACCAGGCGCTTGTACTGAGATCTCTTCATGAGAAGTCTACTCGGCATGCACAGATCCTCGAATGTTGGTTTCAGACCTAACTGACCCTTCATGATGCTCGGCACGATGATCATATGATCGGGCTTATTCCCTACGTTGGCCTCTAATTGCTCGGGGCCCAAACGATCAAAGACTGAAGCCTTACTCAATCGTTTTAGGGCGCTTGGTCATTCTGGAGAGACAGAGATGATGATCAGAAGAATAAGTAGCCCTGATTAATGAATTGGCCCCTGGACGATAAGACCTATCACAAGAGGACTTAGAATAACTGTTTTGATTATTCCTAGGAGGAGGTGGCGGCATCTCTCTTCTATGAGATGGAGCAGTAGTGTGTTAGGAAGGAGTAACGGTAGACTTAGCTTATAATGATTGAGCCAATTGCTTCATAGTTTCTTGCATTTCTTCTTACCCATTGGCAAGGTTGATGAGGATTCCATTTAGGTCTGTTGCGCTAGGAAGAACATTGTCTGCAGCGGCGAGACTGTTTTCTGGGTTTTCATTCATCTTGGGAAAAACTTCAAAATGAATGAAAGAGTTTGATTTGGTAGATAACGATGATAGACAAGCATTTCCAAAGACGACGCCAATATGTTGATGTCTGAAATTGGTATCTAGATTATATAAGCCACGTAACACCAATTCTATAATCACGGATAATAATATGAAATGAAATAAACAAAACACAAGAGATTTTTAAAGTGGTTCAGCTATGACAATTGGAACTTCAGAAACACAAGAGTCTCTATGTAGTACAAAACACAAGAGATTTTTAAAGTGCCCATGGTCTTTATGTAAGTATATTTTTAGTTATGGTCTTCTTGTACAACGGGAACTTGAGAAAATTGGTGTAGTTTTTAAAGTACTACATAAAGACTTTACTCAAAATTGGAAGAGTATATAACGAAAATACTAAACGTGTTTATTTGTCTTATAGTCATAAAGGTTATGATATGGTGTTTTCCGGTAATGCAAAGCACCACCAATTGCGACACGTGGTGTGCATTCGCGCAGCGTGCAAAAAGGAAATTGGATGACTTAAGGCACTTTGATAGTGCACTTGACACCCGAGAATCGGTCCTGTACACTAAAAATTGTTGTGTTCTCATTTTTCCATTCTCTATCCTTTGGTATTATTAGGTTAACATTTCAGAGTCTTCTTGGTTTGATCAAATCACACATAATTTGCATCAAACAAATTACACAACTACATTGTATCGCGAGGGCAATTTCTATACTAAATGTCATTATGCACTTGCAGATTTAATCGAGAAGGGAAGAAATACTACTTAAAAGATAGAGCTCCTAGATTGTGCCTTACAGTACCTTGGATTTAGTTTTTCTATATTCCTTTCACTAATCTCTAACATACTCAATAGGGGAAAATATTATGGAATACTACTACAGCTAATTCCACGACAAACGACAAGAAAAAAAGAATAAAAAATAGAACTTATTCATTTTTTAATATAATTTAACCTACAGAATAATATAGAACCCTTTTTCAATTATTTCAAGTTTCTTTTTTCCCATCATATTTAGGGGGATATGTAAATTAATTTTTAATTATGAATAATATTTTGTGACGAAAAATATTATTCTTGCTCAAAACTTAAATGGCACACTCATTTTTTTATTTGATACTACCGTGCCAAATAAGTTTACAAGTCATGTACTTTAATATCTATTTTTTTTCTCGAATTCAAATTCGACTTATTTTTTGTTAACTCAAATCTTATAAAAAAATCTAAATATTTATTATTAGATATAAAAATTAAATGGAAACAAAAGAAATGTGATTATCACTGTATCTTTTTAAAAATATTTATTATCCAAAATAAAAAAATAGATGCAAATAATAATGTGTGAGCAACTCTATAATGGGTATTGTAATTGGTTTTATCTGACCTAAATAGATTTATAATGGGCAGTTTATACTTTCGTATTTTGTAGTTTGTATGGTAATGCTCTCCAAATATAGTCAGAAAAAATGTAAATAGGCCCCTCTCTCAAACTATACATGATGTACCACGAGATGTTCTAAAATTTAACTTCGAGCCATATTAGTTCTAAAAGTAATTTATATATAAATCTTTTAGGGCAAAAAATGAATTATAATGAAACTCAAATACTACATCATTTTTTGTATTAGAGGGATTCCATTTTTCAGCCTAATAGTGAATGGCAGTGTTTTAGTGGGCATATGGCATATTTGGGATTTACTAATATTTTATGTGAGTAATGTAAAATGTGTCACCATATTCAGACTCGCATTGCAATTCTCAGTAGCTTTTGTTATTTCAAAAGACTCCATTTGGGAAAAGCACATATTAATAATAGTAGATAATTAATTGTGGGTATTTTATAATTATATTTTCGATTTTTACAAACACTTTCTTTATATCTTGAGTAATTCAAGCATTTTATCTTACACATTTAGGTTTGACAAGTACCTGTCATTTGAGTTTGATGGGAAATAGAAATGAGGGAAGCCTAAATCTTTAAATAATTAGACCAAGGGATGGAGCCTCTAATTCCAAGGGAGCATGAGTAGGGATTATCCTAGTCACACTAGAGGACACTGTCATCGAATAATGAATTAGGTTGGGATTTGAAGCCTCCAATAATGAAGATGAATATGAAGCACTGATAGCTGGTATGCGCAAAGCCCAACTATTGGGGGCAAAGCGCCTCAATGTGTTTGGTGACTCCAAACAAGTATCTAAAGAAGTGAGCGGAGATTTCAATGTAAAAGATGAAGGATGACAACATACCTTTTCGTGGAGCGAGAGCTTATGGTAGGATTTAAGGAGGTCCACATTTAACAGTTCCCCTAGGGGGAAAAAACAGTCATGTTGATGCCTTAGCAACCTTAACCTCAGCAGTAGACTGTGACCTCAGAAGAACTATCCATACGGAGTTCCTCGCCCAGCCTAGCATTGACAAGACAGTGGTCGCCGAGCAGATCATTTCCATAGAAATAGATCCTAGTTGGATGGATCCAATCACTACCTACTTATAGAATGAGACACTACCCAACGATAGGAAGTCATCTCACCAAATAACATTAAAAGTAACCCATTTCTATCTATACCTAGGAGGGAATCTCTATAAAAGATCCTTCACAGGTCCTTACCTCCAATGCGTCCACCCGCAAGACGCCGAGCAAATTCTCAACGAGCTTCATGATGGTATTTGTGGGAGTCATGCAGGAGGAAGATCATTAGTATTCAAAGCAATCAAAGAATGCTACTGGTGGCCACAAATGCAAAAAGATGCAAGTATCCATGTTCAGAAATGTGAAAAATGCTAGAAGTTCTCCCCTATGGTTCACTAGCAAGCTAGTGACCTTAAATCCTTGACCAGTCCTTGGCCATTTACACAATGTGGGTTGGACATTGTGGGAACACTGCCTATCGCACCTGGGAATCACAAGTATCTGGTGGTCGACACAAATTACTTTACCAAGTGGGTAGAGACAAAACCACTAGCCAACATCCAAGTCACCGATATGACAAGGTTCATCTGGAAGAATGTCATAACATGCTTTAGGGTGCTACGAGCCATCATCACCGAAAATAGTACGCAGTTCGAGAGCAGTTTGTTCCAAAACTTCTTTGATGAACATGACATTAAGCACCAATTCAACTTGGTGGTGTACCCTAAGAGCAACGGTCATGCAGAAGCTTCCAACAAGACGATGCTCGACGGTCTAAAAAAGAGTCTGAAAAGAGAAAATGGTGCTTGGGTGGATAAACTCACTCACGTTCTCTGGGCCTATCGTATCACGCCTAGAAGACTTACCAGGGAAACACCCTTCGCACTCACATATGAAATAGAATCCATCATCCTACTTAGAGCAAGTATTCCTACCATGAGGACCAACTTGGTCGACCAAGGGCTAAGCATCGATGCCTTTCACACTAAACTTAACTTAGCGGATGGACGAAGAGAGCAAGCCATGATTAAGCTGGATTTATATCAACAACAACTGGCTAGGTAGTACAATATGAAAGCCAATCCAAGGAAATTTCAGGTAGGAGATTACGTCCTAAGGAAAGTCCTCGACCGTGAAGTCAGACCGTTAGATGGCAAACTGGGACTAAACTGGGAGGGACCTTTCAAAATAATCAGGGATGACCTTCAAGGAGCTTATCACTTGGAAATGGTGAAGGGCAAATAGATACAAAGAGCATAGAATGCGGCTAACCTTAAGAAGTTATATTTTCACCCTTCTTTATCCCATTTAGTGTATGCAAATGTTCATTTCAGGTGCAAATTTTTATTTCAGACTTATGTTGCTCTTAAGTTATTACTTAATGAATAAAGTCCTATTTGCTCTCACATCTCGCTCTTACATCTTGATTGTTTCAATTTTATATTATGCATCATTTCCAAGCAACATCTCCATTATCGGGATACTAAGCAGAATTACACTTGGTTACAGTAAGGTGCTCAACATAATTCAACCAAGGAACTTCCTCCCGCATAACAGAATTACCTTAAATTACAAAGGGTTATTCAACTTATTCCAATCAAGGAATCTCCTCGCGCCGAGCAGGGTTCACACTGATTATAATAAATTAGTAAGTTTGTTTAAATTAATAGAATCCTCAGGTCTTTATCGCGTTAAACTAAAATACAATGAGATATGCATTATCTTATATAGTTAGTATAAGGACAATTATCTCTAATTGGTCATGTTTAATACACACAAAGTGTAGTAGCACAATAAGTCGAAACTATACCATTTTCGGTAATCAAGATAGACCTACTAAAATAGCGTGCTACAATCCTACTGATGGTGTGTCCATCTCCATCTAAGATTGTGAACCGGGCTTATATTCTACAAGGACTGATGAATTGATCTTCAGTGTGTAAGCCGAACTCTACACACCCAATCATCTACTGTGTAGAATAAAAGACACATATGCATAAATATATAAAATAATATGATGAAAACATAACTTGTAAAAACATCACTAGTGAACCATAAGTTTTAGTTTACAACCCCAATAAGAGATATATAGTCCTCCACAATGATATGCTACAAGCAACAAAATAATGACAAGTGCAAAGAACATCAACAAAAAGAAAAATAAAACATCAGTAAAGAAAAAAGTCTTTTATTGATAATTTAAAAGGGAGGCAAAGACAGTACAACCAGAGAAAGTAAAAAATTACAAACCGTGAACGAAATAAATGAAAGTCCCTAAGACTACGTGACTTTACCTGCTCAGGGCTTTTTCTCCTTCTCGACAGCTTTCTGCACTTGGTCAAAAACAGTTTCAATCGCATTTTCAGCCTGGTTAGTAGGCTGACCAGCAGGAAGCTCCTCTACAGCAATGGGAGAATGACCTGGGAGATGAAGCTTGAATAACTTAGACTCAGAGGGGACTCCTGCCGCCTTCAAGGCCTAGTCCTAACCCTTTTTAAAATATTTATTTGGGTGTAGGTGAACTAGATCTCAATATCATCATAGAATGCATACCAAACTTCATTGTAGCTGCTCTTCTTGATGCTTGGTACCTCACCCTTCAACTTCTGGACATTATCGATTAGTTTTAGGTTCTTTACTATCAGCTTCTCCTTCCCCGCAAATACAAGGCGGTTGGCCACCTTCAGTTCGATCAAATCCTTATCTGCTTTTGCCTTTTCCTCCTCGAAACTAGCTCGAACATCAGCTAAGTCCTTTTGGGACTTCTTCGGGGATTCACTTAGCTCCCGATTTTTCTTGGACTGGTCAACATGACCATCAAAGAGTATGGTGGAGTTTAACACAAACTGCAAGAAATAAGAAAGGATAATTGATGCATGAAAGCCGAACTGAGCAAAATAACTAGAAAATAAGAGTATGTTTACCAAGGCCAGTGCCTGTGTAGATTTGAGCGCGAGCTGGTATGATCCCAGCTACGACTAACGCTCATGGCCGACCATGAACACTGCTCCCTTCAGCAAGACGGGGTCAAGGGGTGGGGTGGTGGCCACATTGCCCCCCTCTGCAGCAACAAAAAGGGAGAGGGATGATTTATTTGGGGACTACTTCTTTTTCCTATCCTCCCCTCTCTTTCTCTCCCCATCCTCTCTCCTTATATTTTCTTATCTTCTTCTCTCTTTATCTTTTTTTTTTCTATCTCCCTCTCCTTCTCCTTAGTTCCTGAGCTAGAACCATTGACTTTAAGGGAGTACCCCTCAATTTTTTTTTAAAAACTTAACACTATCAGACAACAGGGCTTGGTCATCGTTATCATCATTGCCCAATAATAATCTCATGATCGGGGGAGCCATATCTTCTTCTTCTTCTTCTTCTTCTTCCTATTCTTTCTTTCTTTTCCATCTCAATTGGCCCAAATGAACCAGATGATTCCTCTTTCAGAATATCTAAGATCGGGATCTTATCTACCGACCGAGTAATAAAATTGGAAGTGGTATTTGTATATTTTAGAAGACAAGCTAATGCACGAGGATGCTTGCTATCAGGCAACCTATCTCTAATCTTTTAGGCCTTTAGTAGATTAGCAACCCTTAACTCTCGGAGAGTAGGCTCTTGGTTCTTGTCGTGAGCTGGAAAATAAAGGAATAAATACAAATTAAAAGATAGAAAAATAAACAGCAGACAAAAATTCAGCAAGCTGGCAGAAGGAAAAACGACCTATATGATCCTCCCCCCAGTCAGGGCATAAGGGACCCCGGTGCCTATTGACCTCAGATATGGGAGGATGTTACCACTTCCTGATAATGAAACCTTGCTCCCAATATCCTTTATAAATGTCAGGAAAGTTGACAACTAAAACCCTGTAAGCCTTTCTTGCCTTCAGGTACATAACACCATCTATGATGTGCGACCAAACATAGCACTAACAAATTTATGGGATCCCCAAGTTGGTCCCATACAATTCATTGATTATGTGTACCCCATTCACTATTTTCCAAGTGTTTGGGGAACATTGAGCAGGGACAACCTCAAAGTACTTGATAAATATAAAAAATAAGGGGTTTGGGGGAAAAGTTAAATCCCCATGAACGGAAGAAGAGTGTGAATCCAGTGACCATATTCTAATGTCTCGGACATCCTTGGGCATAGGGACACAATCGTTTTCTACCCACTCAGGAATACCATATGACTCTCTGAACTTCACAATAGTTTTTCCATTGAAAGGATCCATGGAGAAAAGGTTTCAAACAACAAAGAATACTAAATCAAAATGACGAATAAAGGAAGCAAGTCAGAGAAACTTACAAGTAAAAATGGTGGGAGAAAGCTTTGGAAATATGAAGGGCAAGAGAGAAGATTCAGTAGACAGTTCGTGAAGAAAAAATGATGGATAAATGACTGTTGATACAGTTGAACCTAGTTCGAACTTCGCGCTAATGATGAAAGAGTGATTTACAATGAATATCCACACGCTTCACATACTTGTTCGGACCAACACACCCTTCTCTATTCAGGAATATTACAAGTTTTCCTGATGATCCCACTCGGACAATCGTCTCCTCAGTAAGTTCACAAGTATTACTACTATGCCGTGCTGGTTTTAAAACAGTTATGGGCATTGGGCGTTGAACTCACTTAAAAATCTATTAGTCCATTATTTCTGCCCAAAGATTTTAGGGAAAATTATGGGGCTTAATTATTTTTCAAGCCCACTGAGATAACCAACCAACCCAACATGCAAAGAGGACTGCCCGACCCAACTCAGACATTTAATTTAGACCCGTGTATTTAACACGTGCTTAAATGCATGAAGATAGACTCAAATCGGTTACCAACAATCTCTAAGGTCTTCCCTGCTTGCTATGTGTGCTTCTAATTTTAGTTGAGCCTTGTGAGAGGGAGGTCACTCTCTACTTTTATTTGTACTAAACTAAGCGGGGTGTGCAACGTCTCTATCACGTTGAGCTTTCTGGGATGGAGATGCCCAGGACAACATGTGTACGTATGTATTATGGGTTTTTCACCAGCACATGTCTCTTTCATATCTTTATATACCCATGCTTAACTACTTAAACATTGCATCCATCACTTCATTTATACACACCATTTCAAAGTTACTTTCTTTTACATAATTAAATAAATTAGACATCCCAATAGTAGGCCCTAGTAAAAAAAATATGAACGTGTGTGAATGAGTATTTGCTACTATCATAACTATATACCATCTTGTGGGTTATGCATTGTGTAACCATAAAATGTTATTTTTTGAAGAGACACATTGTGAAAGAGAATATAGTTAAGGCATACTAAAAATATATTTAACATAATAGAACAACATATTTATTTATGGCGATATTTATATACAAAAAATGCCACTGACCGGAATAAGACTAGTGTTGACCTTGAACATGTCATCTAGCACCCCCAACTGTTCGTTAGACAACTTAAGCTTTTTTTCCTTGCACACATCGGATAAAGTGCTATTATCTTCCTCATAATCTCCCATTTTTATATCTGGTAAATTCATATCGATGTCTTTCATACGATGTTAAATTGAAAACATCAAAGAAATAAAAGTAGAAAGTGAATGAGTTATATATATGAAATATATTAAATATACAAAATATATTAAATATGCGAAATATATAAATGTACAAAATACATATACGAAACGTATCAAATATAAATATATTAAATATATTAAATATACAAAATATATAAATATACAGAATATATTAAATATACAAAATATATAAATGTACAAAATATATACATATACGGAACATATCAAATACAAATATATGAACTGTATTAAATATACAATATATATATATATATATATATATATATATATATATATATATATAGGGGTGGGGCTCTTGTAGGCTATTTTCCCCCCCAAATAAATTGCATAAAAAATCAACATCATATTAATAAAAAAATATTATAGTGTTGTAACAAACCTAGCAATCATACTTCATTACCAAAAAAAATGTGATAAGTACTTTATTATTTCACATTTATCATGATGTCAATATTAAAAAAAATATTATACTAAAATTTAGGATAAATACCTCAATAGAGACCACATAAGAAAATCTCTATCCACGAATTAGTTCAAATTAGCAATTCACCACTTGAAGACATAAAATAAATAGTAAAAAAATTAATTCAAACAATGACCAAAATAACAATAAAATTAATTCAAACCCTAATCTAAGTAACAATAATATTAATTCAAGCCATAATTTAAATAACAACAAAATTAATTCAAACTCTAATCTAAATAATAACAATATTAATTCAATCCCCAATCTAAGTAACAACAATGTTTATTCCATGTAAGTACTTGAAATGAAATTAATTCAACATATTTAATCCAACTAATATATATATATATATATATATATATATATATATATATATATATATATATATATAATACAAATAATCTCTAAAGCTAAAAAGGTTAACCGTATAAAAATGTTACCTTGTAAAATATGGATACTCCCTTAAATAGCCGAGCTGTTGAGAATGGGGTTGGGATAGGCAGTGGCGGAGAAATGAAAAATAGAGATAACTTTCTCTTTAGAATAGGAATGCATATGTTGTTCTCTTTAGAATAGACATGTAAGTGGCCCAAGTGAGAAGGCCAAGTGGGTGGAGAAACATCTATCCTACAAATGTTATCATTTTTGTCTAAACATATTATATATAACATTTTTTTTATAAACATATATAGCTTTTATCCTACGAATGTTATCTATTTTGTCTATTTTTTTTCAAATATTGGTGTAGGTTTTTGCCACCCCCAATATACACAATATACAAAATGTATACATATACGACATATATAAAATATACAAAATATAAATATATTTAAAAAAATACCAATATATATTTACAAATTTATGAACAATATATATTTATATATTAATGAAATATATATAGTTTTAAAAAAAAATTAATTTTGAGTGATTTGCCACTCAAAGGTAGCAAATAAAAATATGTTCCAAAAAATTAATTTGCACCGAAAGATCAAATTTATGGTTAAGGGGTATTGTAAATCTATGTATCAATTATATGTATATATATAAAGGGGAATATATCAAATAGTCTCTCGATCATTTTTTAATCCATGTTTAGTCCAAATTTTTTTATTTGTTTCAAAAAGTTTCCCAATATGCCGTTAGTGTAAACTTTAAAAATAAGAGAATATTGTTTAAATATGTATTTGAGGAATTTTTTAAAAGAAAATAAAAAATTTAAATTAAATATATATTAAAAAAAATTTAAGCCACTTTTTAATATTTGATCCATTTATCAAAATAGAAACTTAATCCATACTCCACTTCCAGTTGGCAAAGCTCCCAATCTTCACACGCGCCTCACAGCTTTAGGTTGAGTAAACGTTGTGAAGAGAGAGAGAGAGAGAGAGAGGAAGGGGAAAAAAACCCTGTTGATGAGCATGTTAACCGTTCTGATTCCTCAACGATTCACCTCCATAAATGCGCAATACACCATAAACCTCCATAAATGCGCAATACACCATAAACCTCCCGATTGAGGGTCCATTTATCTTCATCTTCCCCCACAAGGTTTTATTTTATATATGTAACGGCAGAGCTGGTACAATCCCTCTTCAATCGCGCTATAGGTATGTAGTGTTTCTTCATTAATATTTACATTTTAGTCGTCTATTCTATTTCCAATTTAACACTTAATGTTATATAGCACTCAGTCTTGTTCAATCCTTCAAATACATGCTCTATAGATATAGATTCCGTGTTATCTGAATTTTTAATTGTTAATTCTCCTAATTCCATCTTATTTATAAAACCTGATTATATTTATGTTATGTTCTTATTTTTCATTTTTTATATCCCCTGTTCATCCTTTGATACATTTCCAATTCCAATTCTGAACATGCATGTTGAATTAGTGAAATTTGACGATTTTGGAAGGTGAATTGACATTGATCAGGTGAGTTGTGGTGCTAATGATGATAATACCTAAATTGATTTTTGTATGTTTTATCGTATGTTGATGGTGAAATGTTGGTGGAGGATTTGCAGTGTGATCAATTGGATTTGATGAAATTGTGTTTTAATGAAATGATTGATAACCCTAATTTTTGTGGATTTGTTGTGTATATATGGTGGTGCATTTTAAGTGTGTTTTTGGTTCATTGACCAAATTTAGTTGACCCGAGTCGACTCAGCTCCAAAAGTCTCCTTCTGCATATATATATATATATATATATATATATATATATATATATAAAGAATTTCGGGTGCGGGATTAAGTGTGTGGACTATTTATTCATTATTTTTTTTTTAAATCCAATATTTTTTTTTTGCGTGCGGGCATTTCAAACATTTCAGGGGAGGGGGAGGGGGGTCAGTGAAATGTTTAAAAAACCACACAATTTTTTATCTTTATTTTTATTTTTTTTGTATTAAAAGAAATACTGCATGGTAGTCCCGCGTAGTAGTCTCGCACCAGAGCGGGACTCTCTCTCTTTATGTATGTATGTTGAATTGTGTATTCTGGTAGGCTAGCTTATTAGTATATAGATTAGGAGTATGAATTGGAATAAGCATGAGTAAACTATAAGAAAGTTTTTTTTTAAATGTGTAAATTACAATAAAACCCCGGGAATTATAGCGAATTCAAAGATCACCCCCAATTAAAAACAACCCGACTATTGAATTGTGACAAAAAAAACTTTTCTTTTAAAAAAGTTGATAAAAATTCGAGCTTTTGCATGAAAACAGAAATGTGTTAGTTGTCACAGTTCAATAGTTTAGGGTCACTTTGTTAGGTTATTTAGATCAGGGGTCAACATTTTCAGCTAAAATTTAACAATTTTTCTGAAAAAGATCGAGTTTTTATCAACTTTTTAAGTGAAATGTGTTAGTTGTCATGGTTCAATAGTTTTTGTTGTTGTTGTTGTTGGTATTTAGATCGGGGGTGGGTGATCTGTAAAACCCCTATAGTGTAAGGGGGGTTACTTTAATTTACCCATTTTTTACATGCGCTTTAAGTACTTTTTTACAAAGATGCGGTATTTTGAAACTTCACTTATATAAAAAGCGATGTCTAAGCGATTTTACACTAAAATTGTTGTTTGAAACAACATTTTTTCAATTCACTTAGTAAAATCTTTGTTTCATTTTAGTGTAAAATCGGACAAAGTGTCGTAGTTCTGCAAATAAATTTCAAACAATCGCAATTTTAGATAAAAAAAAAAATTCAAGTGCGTTTGTTTGAAAAAAAAATCCTACAAGAACCAACTGAGACAGAGATACAGAAGTTAATAATTTGTTTATCAACACCATACCTTCCAGTAATCACATTTCTAGATGATGAAGGCACTCTATATGGTCAGTGCTTATGCTTCATGATGACAACAGCTAATTTCCTGTTTAAACCTGGGTGGAAGTGTGTTTAGATTATCTTATTGACTATAGTATCTACTTTTGTTTTGTGTTGACAATGGAAATGGAATTACAAAACTATAGAACCTACCAATATTTGAAATTGGGCCGAAATTAGCATAATTGTGCACACAATTGGACGCTATACATGAAAATCGCCATATGGCCCCTCTTTCCTATTCTGAAATGGCAGCAGCCCCCTTTATTTTACCATCTCTAACCTATTTTCCTTTCCAATTTCGAAACAAATGGGTCTTGAGTTGAAGCTAGGATCTTGATCGAATTACCTTTTCCATATATTTGCTTTTCATCTTAGTTGCACCAAGTTCCCGTAAAGACTCCATTTCTCTTGAACATCTGTTTATTTATTATGGTCTTGATCGAATTACCATTTCCATATATTTGCCTTCTATTTCAGTTGCACAAGGTTCCCTTAAAGACTCCATTTCTCTTGAACACCTGTTTATTTTTGCATACTTTTTTTGAAGTGTTATGGCAGTCTTAAAAAATTTATTGTTGTTTGGTTGATTATCAATGGTGTAGCTTTATTTTAAATTCTACCTAACCCTTTGGTTGCTTATCAATGTTCTAGGCTTGTACCTTTATTACTCTTCACTGTTTGCTTTGTGCTTTTATAAATTAATTTTTGTTAAATGCAGGTAATGGTAATTTTCAACATCATGTATAACAAAAAATTCGATTGGCTATGTTTTTAGAACTTTAAAGTGTTTGGAATGATGCATGGATGTTATTTGTGATGACTTATATTGAATTTATTTGTGTAATTATATGCTAGAATCATGTTTGTGCTATAATTTAGTATGTTTGTGTTACATTGTTTTTTTGATATATTTGAATAAGTTTAGTAACTGAAGTTTCTACTTTTGTTTTGTGTTGACAGTGAAGATGGAATTACTAATTGCAAAGCGAGAACGGTTGAATCGATGTACCAATGAAATGCAGATGATCCCCAAAACCACCCTTAATGTTCCTTTGCTTCCAAATAAGAGAAATTTCACAAAGCTCATTACTTTGTTGAAGAAGCTCGGGACAATTTGAGGTCAGCGCCAAAAAGAGGAAAAACTTCAATTAATAAAGCAACGCTATATGGAGAAAACAAAAGTCTTCATGATAGAAGAACCTCACCCATCTGTAGGAGATCCTTGAATAACAAAAGATTTGCCAAAGAAGAAATTTCTTCGGGTGAGTGGGAAGAAAAAGAATAAAGCGAGAGAGAAGAAAAGAACAACACAGGGTCATCATCAGCAAAACGTAAAACTTCAGTTGAGAAAATGATGCCAAGTAAGACAATCAGAGGCTCACGTTGTAGAAGCAAATCAGGGAGGTATTATTGTTCCTCAAACAAGAAAAGAAATCTTAAGCGCGTACATTTTCATTGCGAGTCAGATGATGATTATTATAAAGAAGAAGATGGTGAGGAGGAAGAAAACAAGAACAAAAGGAGTATTAATAAAGTATGTTTCTCCAGAGAATCAGATTCTGATTATGAAGAAGATGAAGAGTACAGTTTGAGTTCATCGAAACGAAGAAAACGAACTTCAACTAAACAAAGAAGAGTGACTAGAGATATGATTGGCTCACACGGTGGAAGTAATTCAGAGAACGATGAATGGGTAGGTGACGATGAGGAAGTACAAGAGGAGAATAATGGGAAAATGAAATCTGAAGAATTCGAGGGTTCATGTGTTAAACGAATTTCGGAAAGGAGTCGTGCTGCTGTAAACAAGAAAAGATTATTTGAAGATGGTTTTTATTTTGGCAAATGGATAGATGATGAAGAAGAACAAGAAGATGGGTTTTTACCTTTGATCAAGAGAAGGAAATGCAATAGCGATTCAAATGAAGATAAGGTGGAAAGGAAAAGGAAGCACACAAGAGAGAAAAATGATGACGGGGGGAAATCTTCTTTATGTAATTTGTCTTCTTCCTTGTCGTACAGTTCTTCCTCGGTGGTTAGAAGTGATGGGAACAGCACTGACAAAATTATAACTAAGAACGTGAAGGTAATCACTCCTCACTTCATTCCTTTCTCATTCATTAAGAGAAGATTGTTATTTTCGTTACTCTCTTTTCCATAGAGTATACTGTGGATGATGCCAATATTCTGGCTTTAAACAGGAACCTAGAGAAGATTGCTTAAAATGTCATCAGTGTATGAAAAACAAGAGAAAGATTGTTGTACAATGTACCAAGTGTAGGGAAAAACTGTATTGTATCCAATGTATTAAACAATGGTAACTTCTTTGACTATGTTATATTTTCCTTTTCATTGTAATGTTCTAATTCTACAACAATGTCATTATGTTATGATTTAGCCTCCCCTCTCTCTCTTGAAAAGTATATATCTTATATTTTTTTCATGAGGAAGGTATCCTCAATTTTCAGAAGAAGAAATTGCAGAGATATGCCCATTTTGCCGTGGAAATTGCAATTGCAACCTGTGCTTACACTCAAGTGCAATTGTTAAGGTTTGTTTATTGCCTAGAAGACTTGAAGCTTTTTGAAATTTTGGAACTATTCTAAATTTTTCTTCAACCCTCAGGTGTCCGAGAGAAATCTCACTGATCTTCAAAAGGTGCAGCGTCTTCACTATTTGATCAATTCACTTCTTCCATTCCTAAAACAAATTGGTGAGGAACAAACTGACGAGATAGAGGCAGAAGCTACTAATAGAGGTATTTAGCTTTGAAAACTGGTATCAATTCTTGCATCCTTGTGTTATGCTAATATAGGTGACCTGATATGCACAGGGGTATTATGGCATTCCATTGAAATACAACAGTCTGTTTGTTCCAACGATGAGCGTGTGTATTGGTAAGTTTCGCTTCTTTGACACAGGTTAAAAATGTACGATTGTACCTATCACATCTATAAGATTTTAATATTTTTTTAATCCTTTATTGGTTTTGAAACAGCAACCATTGTGCGACTTCAATTATTGACCTTCACCGAAGTTGCACAAAGTGCTCATACGAGCTCTGCCTTAGTTGTTGCCGGGAGATTCGCAACGGAAAATTCAGAGGAAATCGCAGCAAAGTAGTTTCTCGATATGCGGATAGAGGCTACAATTACATGCATGGTGGAGAGCCAACAGAATCTTTTGATACAAAAACTTCAGAGGATATGATTGAGCCGTTGATCGAATGGGTTTCTAGAGATAGTTGGAGCATCATGTGTGCTCCAAGAGAAATTGGTGGATGTGGTAGTTGTGTATTGGAGCTCAAGTGTATCCTTCCAAAAAACTGGATATCAAGTTTGAAACTAAGAGCTGAAGAAATAATAAGTAAATTTGGGGCTATGAAATCCCTTTTCAGGTCAGTTTGTCCTCCAAATGGTGGTGAGATGTTACGCAGAGCAGCTTCTAGAGAAGGCTCCAATGACAACTGCTTGTATTGTCCGGCTTCTAGAGATGTCGTGAAGGAAGAGGAGCTTTTACGATTTCGTACGCACTGGGCTAAAGGTGAACCGGTGATTGTTCGAAATGTTCTTGAAAATACTACTGGTTTAAGCTGGGAGCCAATGGTTATGTGGCGTGCACTGTGTGAGAGCATGGATCCGAAGATCAGTTCAAATATGTCTGAAATGAAGGCTATTGATTGTCTGGCTGGGTGTGAGGTAAGTTAGATACTGCCCTTTGCATTTTTGGCGAGATACCTTCTTGAAAATATTGTACCGACTCTGGATTTTGATAAATGTGGCACCTTCTTGAAAATAATGCGACTCTGGATTTTGATACTCGATTGCCTCCCTCTCACTCCCGAGGTTAATTAACTTTTTCTCATATATATGTGTATATATATGTATATATATATATATATATGTATATATTGCTGTCGGAGGGGTATAATCCCTCAAGACATGTAGATCATTAAAAAGGTACTACGTGTTTGGTCATTGAAGCAGTTATCCAGAAAAGGGGGAAGCAATTCACTGAACAGCTAAAGGACTGAGCAGCCTGAGTTAGGAGAACTCAAGAAAGCCCTTGAAAGGTCATCCATTGGAACCTACGGGGTATTAGTTGGTTTAAAGGCTAGAAAGCAGGGTATAGTTGAACCAAGTCATGGTCCAATCGTTCTCTCTTTGTGTTTGAGAGAGAGAGAGAGAGAGAGAGAGAGACCATAATCCAGCCGTTGAAAAACTATTCCCCCTAGCAGCTGCCTCCTAGAATTAACTCTCTTTATCTCGATCATCACTTTCTTGTATAGAGAAGCCAACTCATTGAAAATTCACTTATGTTCACTTATGACTTGTAACCTAGCGCATGTTCTTTCCTACTAATTGCCATGTGTATTTAAGATAAGACTGTTATACATGTGTGTATATATAGCTGTAATATATGTGTGTGTGTGTGTGTGTATAGATATATTCTATGACTGTTATACATATGTGTATATATAGCTGTAATATATGTGTGTGTGTGTATTAACACGTACATTTTTTGTTATTGTAGTGAATTGTGACTGACAAATAAAAAGGATTCAGCTTGGAAATATGAGAGGGAGGTGGAATTACTGGATAAGGGATACTATACTATTCGACTTTGGGTCATATTATCGACCCATATGGGGCGCCCATGGGGCATGACCCAATCAACCCTGCAGGTGTATAAGAAAGTTGGAAATAAATATCCAGGAGATAAGTTTTTTAAGGAGTGTCCCCATGTGTGTGGGACGCGGGTTAGTTTATTTAGGATAACTAATCCCATTACTCAAAATAAAATATGTAAAAATATTTAGTCTCGCCCTCTCCTGCGATTTTTACCCGCTCTTCTCACAATTAAAGTCATCTTAATGAACCCTTTTTAGTGGAACTAGTGGGTTACGCGCGTGTTACGTGGTGTAACTCCGCCACGAGATTAGTGTTTGGTCCGTTCGTTGTGATCTGCGCGTGAAATACCCCGGTGGTACCCGGATTTGATTTGAACATTTGAGGTAAGCTCCGAATCCGTTTTAAGTTTTTTTTTGTGACATGTTTACACTGATATCGTAGCCATATAGGGTATTTCCGTGCCATTATCACATGCTTAATACAATGATTTAAATGTGATTAGAACCCTCCATGATTAGAAATTCGTAGTTTTGATTAATGGCCTTCATGTTTGATCATTACAAAACGAAACTTATATATTCATGATAGTACCTTTCCGTGGGCATAATATTTACTTGATTTGGATTAATATAGAAGAAGCTATGGCAAAAAAACTTAGTTTGGGTCTTTTCTTTGAATCTTCTTGGCTAGAGATTGAAGATGAAGTGCAGAAAATTGGACACCTTGTGAACTTCACCATCTAACCTAGAGAGATCGGCTTTCTTTTATTTTTTTTATATGCTCGACATTTGATTTCCTTTTTTCTGTTTTTTCTTTGGAAAATCAGAATTTTGATTATTTAATAATTAATAAAATTCAAATAGATACTCTGAAGAGTACGCACAATCTGGACATCCTATTGATCTAATTTTTGGGTCATACGATTCTGAGATGGTGATTTATCTTTGGCATTTTGTGTGTATTTTCTTAGAATGCGTCTTTAAAAAAAACTGTTGTTGCATCGTTTATTTGTTGAATATTAGCAAAAAAATGAAATAAATTCTGGAATTTTTTCCTGTGCGATCTAGTGATGCAATAGGTTTCCTGAATTTTTATATAAGTGTAAATGTGTCTCTGCTTTATTTATTAATTTCCTAGCCTTTTATTTTGTTACATAAATAGAAGAAATTAATAATATCTATAGCAATTAGTGAAACTTGTTCGCACAACATTCTGGAATTTTTACGCAGCATTTACATATGCGTAGTTTCCTTGTGTGTGTGTTTTATTAAATTGAGAGCATATAATTCCTGAAAATTATTGACTTAACCACACGTCTATTGACAACTCTAAAGGCACCGCACCAATTTAAAGAGAGAAATATGACTAATCTTTTACTCAAAAGTTCGGTTCCCTTCAAAATGAGTACAAAAGGCTATTTATAAGGAGAGGGTGGAGCACTAAAAGGCCCCTCAATTAATGTGAGACAAATCTAAATTTCACCTCTCCACCTTATAATAGCGCAAAAGAACAAAAAGAAATAAAAAGGCTAATACATGCAAGTAAACTTAAAAAAGGAAAAAATAGTAAAAATGGGTCCTAATTCACATCATTCTTCTCGTCTTCCAAAAAGCTCGTCCTCGAGCGTGTGGGGGAATGCCACCAAAAGGAATCCATCCTCCATAGGCTTCGCCGCATGCCATGGAAGTCGTCCTCTAACTCGACCCGAATATCGGCTTGAAAAGTGGCGGAGCATCGAGACCAAAAACATCTAATGAGAGGCTTCCACCATAAAACCATCATCATACCCAAATAAGATCAAAGCCGTGTCAACCGTGGGGGCATACGGAGGGTGAAATTCCAAAAATGGGTCTTGGTAGGGGGTGGGGGCATACATGGAGGGTGGGGGATGAAGTTGGGTGGCGTTGTGGGTATAGAGGTGGGATTTTAGAGGGGTGAGGAATAAAAATGGGTTAGGATAGGGTGGGGACTGAAATTTTGAAGTTTGGGGGGTATTAATGGTTGAAGAAGAGTTAAAAAAAGGGTGAGGAGGTGAGAGAGAGGTGGTAAGTGGGTGAGGAAGGAGTAAAGCCCTAGAATTAGGTGTGTGGGGTAATTCAGGAGTTATTCGGGTTTAAAAGGTGGAAAAAAGAGGGGTTTGGGTGGCTGCCCCACCCCGGTTGGCTGTAGTTCCGGTGGTCCGAAAGTTGGCCAAATAGGATGAAAATAGAGGGGTTGGGTCGCCCGGGTGTGGGGAGTATGGATCCGAAGTCGGATCGTTGATTGGACCACTGGAAGGGGGTGGGAGAAGGGCTCCAACTTCGCCGGAGCAGAGGGAAAAAGGGGAGGTAGAATATGTTATAGGGGGATTTTGGGAGAGGTTCTTTAGGATAATTTGTAAATCGGGTTGAGATGAGGGTGTCGGAGAAATTTAGAGTCATTTGAAAATTTTCCGGCAACTGGAAAAGTGACAGCGGCAGGGGGCTGGTGGCTGCAGGAGGGTTGTGTAAGGTTGGTGGTGAAATATTAGTAGGTGGGTGGATAGTTAGGGTGGTGGTGGAGTTAAGGTTAGGGTTTAGGTGGGGGGAAGATGAAGATGTGTCTTGGGGGGAGGGGGGTACGGGGTTAGGGTTTTGAAAAAATGATGACATGTGTTGGATGAGGGTGGCCATGTGTTGTCCCATGAGGGAGGCCATTTTTTCTCTCATTTGAAATTGCATTTGGATAAATCTCTCATAAGTGTTACCTTTTTAGGAGCCATTAATATGTGGAAAAAGATTTAAATGGAAAAAAAATTGTAGTGACACCTCATAAATGAAAAAAAATTTGTGATGGCACCTCACACACAAATGGGGGGGCGACACCTCGCTCTGATACCAACTGATGTAACTACACGTCCAATGGCAACTCTAAAGGCACCACACCAATTTAGAGAGAGAAATATAACTAATCTATTACTCAAAAGTTCGATTATGTTCCAAATGAGTACAAAAGGTTATTTATAAGGAGAGGGTGGAGCACTAAAAGGCCCCCCAATCAACGTGGGACAAAACTATACTTCACCTCTCCATCTTATAATAGCATAAAAGAACAAAAAGAAATAAAAACAGGCCAATACATACAAATAAACTAAAAATAGAGAGAAATAGTAAAAGTGTCCGAACAATGGATCCTAATTCACATCAATTACTGAAGTATTCTAGAATTCTTGAAGATTCGGTTACATGGCATATAATATATTCTGAAATATTCATGCACATGCACCTGCACGTGTACATGTTTTATGCTTAATTATTAATTTTTCAGCATAATTCATTTGTTATATAAATTGCCAAAAATTAAAATAATTTTGGAAAACTATAAGGTTAATTCTAGAGGCATATGTACGGTTAATTCTAGAGGCATATGTAGAATTCTGGATTTTTTTTCTATAACTACTTGTATATACATATGCTTTATGCATTGTTATTGGTCATGCTACTAACTCGTAGAATTAATTCCAATAAATAAATTATAAAGAGTAGCTATTTTTTAAATTAAGCGTGATATGTTACGGAGTTATACCTTGGTGCGATGATAAGTACCCTCGCCCAACTACGGTTGGGGTTTGAGACGTGGGAGCAACCTCTCCATATGCGGGGGTAAGGCAAGCGACATCCGTCTTTCCTAGACCCTGCAGTTAAGCGGGAGCCTTTTGCACTGGATACGACCGTTTTAGAGGTCGTACCTTGGTGCGATGGCAAGTGCCCTCCCCCAACTTACGGTTGGTCTCGGGTTCGAGACATGGGATCAACCTCTCTATATATTGGGATAAGGTCAGCCGACATCCGCCTCTCCTAGACTCATGCAGTTAAGCTGGAACCTTGTGCACTGGGTACTATCTTTTGTTTATGTTACGGAGTTTTACAAGTCTTACTTACCCTAGAAATGTCTCATTTCGTGGGCTTTTCTGATTAGTTGTTATTTTGGGAATTGTGTTTTTACACGAGTTAAATTAAGCATCAACAAGTGTCACTAATGGCTAGAGAGATGATTATGAGCATAATGATGTTTTGATCTCACGATGTGTGTAATATTGTTTTTATTTAATTTAAGTTCACTGTGTCGACACTTTTTTGTGTTGATTATACGTAAATTAAATATCCCTTAATATGCAATATTTTTTTTCTTTTGATGTGCTAAAAGAATGGCAGCAAAAAATGCTGTGGATGATCTAATTAGGGGAGAGAAATTAGACGGTGAGAACTACAATATTTGGCTCCTCAATGAGATGATGTCTTCAACACTCTTCTGGTTGAACCAGAAGAAGGCACCACTGCTCAACATCATCACAACCTGGCATCATTTAAGGCTTGGTGCGGGGAAGATCGTCTTGCTTGCTTTACTATGTTGAGCAACGTGGATTTTATCTACTTTGTTAATTTGAGCGTTGGGGGACTGCATTTAACATGTGGGAAGCTCTTAAATCGAAGCTTAGTGTTACTTCACTTGCCTGGCTACAAGGGTTAACTGTGAAGTTTGACACTTACCACCGAAGGCGCATCATTCGATGAAGAAGCATCTGAGGGTTATATCAGTAGTCATTAGTGAACAAAGGAGCCGAGTAGCTTTCATGGAAGTACCGTAGGCACTTGCAAACTAGACATATGCGAAACAAGTCAATCATTGAAGTGCTTGGGATACGCACTTGCAAGCTAGACATGCAATATGCGCGCTCTCTCCAATTACAACATACTTTACGCTCTAAGAATTCATTGGAGCATCCAGCCCAAATCCAATGGGTGGAGAGAATTATATAGAGTGGTGCAAGGCTTTAATTTCCCAATGTGGGCTTTGTATTCTTAACACGCCCCCTCACATGTGGTGTGACTTGAGCCTAATATGTGGTATTCTCTTTAGAGAAAGACTCTCCCACGGAAAGGTTTTACACATGGGCCAGCTTCTTTCTTGAATGACGTGGAGTAATTAGGTCCTGCTTTGATATTATGTTAAATATTGGAGGATCCAATCCAAAACCAATTGACAATGGGTTGAGGCCTTGGATCTTATATACCGGGGTGCAAGGCTTCAAATTCCCGATGCGGGACATTGCATTCTCAACAACCATTGTCGTTATTAACATGATGCCTTTAGGTTTTTCTTTTCATTTTGTGGATGACCATGCTATTTTTTCCTTAGGATGGTTGTTTTATTACGGATGGTTTAATGATTCTGAATACCATTGATTCTAGCAAGAATAATGAGAATGCCTTTAATTCTGTTTCTTACATTACTTCTGCTAATGATGGCAATTTAGAGACTATTAAATGGCACACTATATTAGGTCACACAAGGCAAAAAAGGATTACTAGGTTAGAGAAGGACCCTTGGATTTGCTCACGAAAATCATGCCCGTATGTAAGCATTTTAGTGGGGGTGAAGCAACAAGAAAATAATTTGGTAAAGCCACTATTGCTTCTAAATCATTTTAACTAATCCATTCAGTCATGAATGTGAGAGCAAGACACAAAGGCCATATTTCATGACTTCAATAGATTACTTTTTGATTCAATTAATTTACTTGATCTCCCATGAATCCGCGGCATTGGATTGCCTCATGTGATTTGCACATAAGGTAGAAAATCAATTAGACAAGATCATTATCGCTACAAACATATCGAGATCGCAAGTTTCCTATCTGAAGTGTTCAAGCATTTCTGTGAAGGAAAGGGGATCCTTTAGTAGTTGATCATTCCTGGTACTCCACAACAAAAAAGTGTGGCGAAAATAAGGAGTATAATAAAAGTAGAAATGGTTTTGTTGATGATGACGCATTCTAAGTTATGAATGTCCTATTAGGGAGACACGTTAACTGTAGCCTATATCCTTAACCGAGTGCCCTTCGCATCAATACATTCCACCCCATATGAGTTATGGACTGGCAGAAAGCCCGACTTAGGCAATTTGCGTTTGTTGGGTTCGCCAGAGTATGTTCACAATCATTCTAATAAGTTTGGGAAGTTGTGCCCTAAAGGAAAAGTGTATTTCCATATGCTATTCACAACATTTGAATTGAAGGGCTATTTTTTCATTGGGGGAGCAAACAGACGAAAGCGTGGTTGGAATTGAATCACTAGATGTTGATTCTTCGGAGTAAGATCTTTTCAGCAGAGGAGAGATAAGTAATAAGAAGAGAGAGAGCTGTACGAATTAGAATATCTAGAACTAGACATACCAAATAGCCTACTTGAGAAATGAGGTAGAAATCCCTCACCCTTCTAAGAAATAGTGGGAGACTTATATGTCCTTGTGCTGGTTTTAACACATAAGGATCTCCCCAGGCACCTTAGTTGCGTAGAAGCAGGCGTGGAGTCTGTCCCTCGGCGTTGTTTTGAGATTGAGGGGAGGCTTTCATGCTAGCTCCGCGAGATGAGGCGTCAAGCAACGTTGCTTTTTGACCCATGTTAGTGATAAATGGTAAACTGCAATAGATGAAGAAATGAATTTTGTAAGAGTTAATCAAGTCTCGGAGTTGGTTAACCTTCCACTCAGGTGCAATATTGTAGGGAAAAATTGGTCCTTTAAAGTCAAGCACGAGTCTGGGACCTAGGGTATAGACTACAAGGAAACCTCTCACTAGTTGTGAGTTTGGGCTACATTCGATCAGTTCTGGCAATAATTGTGAATTTAGACTTGGAACTATATCTAAATAGACTTTGAAATGACATTTCCTAAACGAGGAGAGTTACATGGATCATCCATTCTGTCATTCTACGTGATTGACATTCTATTGACCGGAAACAATACGGAGATGATGGTCACTACTAAGGAGTGATTATCCTCTACTTTTTACATGACGTATATGGCAGAGTCAAGATATGTACTTGAAATAACTATCCTATGGAATTGTTCTAAGAAACCCCTTGCGTTGTCTGAAAAAATTTACATCGAAAATGTCTTATAAAGATACCAGATGCAAAACTAGCATATAGACATTCTCCTGTAGTTAAATGTGAGAGCATAACCTTAGTATGGGTCCTAAGACGTGTAAGGAAAAAGCTCAAATATCCCATGTTGGTGGGAACGTGATGTATGCCATGTTGTTTCCTCTGTCAAGCATATGTTATGCGGTTGCGCGGGAGGGTAATTCATTTTCTCGAGATTGCAGATTGCATATTATGCTTATGAGGCAGCTTAAGCGCATAGAAGCGACGGGGCTAAGATTAGAATGTCCTTCTTTAAAAAAGAGTTACTCCACCATAGTATGTATTTTGTACTGTGCGCTTGGCAACAAAATAATAGGGTGAGAATAGATATCTGATTCCTCACCTCGTGAGCCTAAGAGATCATAATGCGGTAACCTAACACAGTGCCTTGTGTAACTTTTTGACCATGTCATGGGGTGAGAGATTAATGCTGCTACTTCAGAATGTTATTTACGGCTATGTACAACTGGACCTTCCAGGACATTGTTGGGAAAGATGGTGGTCTTCAATCGAGTGGCATGAGGGCGAAAGGAAAAATCGTCTGGTAGTACCTCTTTTTCCGTATATGTGTATATATACATATTAACATATATGTATATACTAGGGTATGCCCGTGCCTGAAGGCACGATACTAAATTTCGAAAGTGTACGTTTTTTTACTGTCAATCACCTGATTCGTGGATCAAACAGGCTAGCTGATTTGCAATTTATGCTTTCAAATATATCGATGTACTCTAGCAAAAAATGCTTGTTTTTTGACATAGTATTAAAGCAAGACATGCCAAAGCAGTAAATGATGTACATATATTCCTCAACAGAGAATCACTTCATCATGCTACAAAATAAGTGGGAATAAACTGCTTTAAAGGGAGAGGACAGTAAAGGCTATATAATTCTGGCTTTCAACATTCACTGTAGAACCGAATTTCACAGTTTAACATGACTTGAATTTATAGGATCAATACTTTGGAGTAAAATCGAAAAATGATTACAAAGGTTAGGTGCCTATTTCGTGGATCAGTGGTTTTCCATCATCGCCATGTATACATCAATAATGAGTGAGTATTTGCCAATCTTCTATCCAAGGGAAAAACGTTGAAACCCAAAGAAAATTTTCCCATTTCAGATAATTTCCCTGCTTTACACTCACCGAACGCCCCAACTCCTGTTGCTAATGCTAGATATGAGACTAACTTCAGTGATCCCCTTATCACTTCTGTATTGAATCTGCTTCAAACCAAGCTTTGGTGGGTTTTTCCCCTTCAACAAATGTTTTATTTCACTTTCTTTCTGAAAGGAACCAAATTTATTCTCTTTTAAGCCCTTTGGAAGTATGCTGGTGGCCTGAGAAAGTTTTATTTGAGATCCAGCATTCGGTTGCACTTCAGATTGCCACTGTGACCATGGGCACAATATGAAAGTAGTAAATCAAACTGAATACTTATTCAGCAGCTAATGTTGAGGACCTGCAACATCTAACTTAATCAATAAAACTTAATATTCATCATTAAAATATAATCATATACGCTAACGTTGAGGACCCGCAGCAGCTAAAAGGGTTATAAAATACCTGACTATTTATTCAGAAACTTATGTTTTATCTGACAACCAATAATCGCACACAATAAATCCCATTTCTTCAACATAAAGATTTTATGCAAGTTCCATCCCATTATCTACACACACATCTGGACAGATCAAAAAGAGAGAAATAAACCATGTAAACTTGTAATAGTAAACTATTTACTTCAAAATACCACATAAATCACACATGAAGAAAAATTATCACACGAAATGCTGACTAATTTAGGTAAAGATCATGAATATAAATAATTGAACAATTAAAAATAAGATACATGACAATTTACTTAAAACTCGAAAGATGCAAACTAAGATTGCAAGGAAAGTATTGATATATATCAATTAAAATGAAAAAGACATTAATAAGATCAACTAACCGTAATGAAGTGGAAAAGAATTACATCCTCTTACACAACTTGTTCTCATACGTATATGCACATCAAACACCCAAATACACTTGGGTATAACAGAATTAACAGCAGTTTCGCTTTACAATCAAATCACTGTTGAGTTCATAAACACTTTGGTTGCCAAATAAATCTTCACTCCAGCTTTTCTAATAAATTAAATATTATTCGTAACAACCATACTTTCCTAAGAAACTTAACTGATTATGGCCCCAACTGCCTCACAAACTTTTTAGGGGCTGCTGCTCCTTGATATATGTTAAATTTTATAAGAAAATCCGCTTTTTAAAGCTCTCTTTCAAATTTCCCTTCAACCAAACACTCTATACTCTCTTTGATCGCTTGAGGTGAAAATTGAGTACCGACTCAGCTGCTACAGTGTCTAAATAAAGAGGGAAAGACTGGAAAAGAAGTATGCGCGTGCAGACTTGTCAAACACCGCAAGCCATTCGAAAACTGTCTTGTTTTGCTCAACCGTAGCTGCAATGGCGGTTCTGTTAGGAGTTACGGCATAAGGTTCAAACCTTGAAACCCCCCAATTCTAGGGGACCGAAGCATAATTCCCAGTTTACTCTTATGTTTAAGATGAAAATACAGTTATTATTTAGTAATATAAACGATGGTGTACTTGAATCTATCTATGCTAGCAGATTCTAGTTTAGGCTCTAATAAAACAATGGCAGGAAGATTATACAGTTTGATCAGTTTTTTAACTCTTCTAATAGAGGGTTTATTAGAAACACCTCTAATATTCCAGCATATGAAGCTTAGCATTTGGATTTAGGAAGTAAAGTGGAAGAGTTTAGCTTGAAACCATACCTGGTAATTCTCTTAAACATAGGATCTTGAATAGCCTTTATCTTAAAATAATTGTGCAAGACGTGAGATAATGAGTGCACAGATGTCTTACCTATTGGAAAACATCAATAACCTATACAACATCCTCACCTTCTCGGTAATTTCATGTCCATATTATGTATTCACAACTGTGAGGATCGAGACTTGTGAAGATTGATATTCTTCAAGTACATTCCACGACCCTTTACTCCATGGAAAGGAAAATTGAATGACAAATCGTACAAAAGTTAGACTAAATTCAAACCAAAATTTCATTTCTCGCTTTATAAATTGTGAAAAGACAGAGAAACATTCAAATTACAGATTCTGCGGCTTAAAGAGATATGGAAACTCGTGAGGCTAAAAATGGACCCATTTTCAGGCTGGATGGTAACCTGCCAACCTACAAATGTGTAAGAAGCGTGAATGGATCGTGTCCATTGTTAACAAATTCAACTACATTTCTTCATAACAAATTCAAAGACACTCATAGTATGAATAGTAAGAAATAAAACTTAGACAATCATATTACTTTCAATTTTATTTGTGGAAAACACTGAGTCCACATATAGAAAATCTCAGTTGATGAGAATGTTTGAAATTACCTGATTGACTATTTTTTATAAAATAATCCTGCGAAAAAGAATTCAAAACAATAAAAACATAAAATCATTACAATACGACATATAGAAAATCTCAGTTGATGAGAATGTTTGAAATTACCTGACTGACTATTTTTTATAAAATAATTCTGCAAAAAAGAATTCAAAACAATATTAGTCCTTCAAAAGAAATTAAATGACAATAGATGTGTACAATTCATTTCTAATAGCCAATATCTAATTAATAATATAAATGAAAACAAAGTATACGTTTCAACTAAAGGGAACCACCTTAAAAATGTTTAGTAGTGGTTTTAATAACCAACAAACTAATGGTGATAACCAACAAACTAAGAATATGTGCGAAAACCTCATTCCATAACCCTCAAAAATCTCAAAAGATACCAAACACTAATCAAATAGAAACAAACATGTAAAACTCAAAAATAATGTCAAGAAACCTCGATTGAGTTTGATTACAACTCATACCTTTGGTTGTGTGCGTGTGTATGGCGGTGGAAGCGGCGAAATTAGAGAGACGGGGGTAGGGTTTGGGATTTGGTTTGAAAGGGGGGAGGAGAAATGAGAGGAAGAAGAGAATGAGGGGACGACGGGTTTGTATTTGGGTTCAACCGTGTTTTGCCTTACATTGTGACGTCACAATGTAAGTCCCTTAGATCGCCCCAAAAAATTCGATCACCATCGTCAATTTGTTGGCACTATTCAAACACCCCTCTTTCTTATTATATAGATGTATCATTGTCAACAACTCATGGTGTATTGTGCAGAATGCAAGCAGGGTGTGGTCCGTGTGGATATATATTGCTCAAGGGATCTTAATCATGCTAAAATATCTTAAGAGATCGTAAGTGATTAATTTAGATGTAACTCGATAGATCTGGGGTATATTACATACAAATAATTCCGTGTTGATGTCTCCATGCTTACTCTAACGCAGTTTGAGAGCTCCCAAGTGCAGACGCTCTCGGCAGTCCATGTTGCACAGTCCATTGGCTTTGTATGAATTGGTTCAAGTGGTTTGAGGTAAAAATGTGGCAGTGTCACCTCATGTGCAAGTGGCTGATTAACTTTGGGACCAATATGGGTCGTCCAGGTGGAATGACTGGTAGAAGAATAAGATAATTCGAAATATATATCCATTTGCTAATGTCTCACTTTGTGTGGGAAGTGGGTTAGTTGATTTAGGATAGATAACCCCCTGCGTCAAAATTCAGCCTCTCCTCCTGGGATTTTCTCCCTCTCCTTAATATTAAAGCCATTTTGAGAATCCCTATATTTTGGAATAAGTAAGTTTGACTTATGCTACATGGAGTAACTTCACTGTGAGGATAGTGTTCAGGCGGTCGTTGTGATTTCAGAGGTTGTTTGGTGCTTGAAATACGTCGGTGGTTAAAGTCCCTGACCCGGATTTAATTTGAGCATACGAGGTAAATCGGAATCCCTTTAAGTTTCCGCTGGTGATATAATGTTTAAGATACAAACATATTGAATGCCACTTTTGTGTGGAAACTACCAAATGATGGGTTAGGAGAATGAAGGACCATCTTGCTGTTATTAAACAAAATGTGACGAATTGTGAGAGAATACCCGATGATGTTAGCAAGAGATGAAAGATTATTTGAAGATGAGCTGATGACAAGGCTCATAGCCAAATAGAAAATAGAAAAGGGTAAATATTGGTTCTTATTATAATAAATAATTATTTTTATCAGTCATTTGGAGGCTCAAGTACAGAGTGTGGTTTATCAATGCAACTTAAGTTAACTTTCAGTTCAACTGAAGACAGAATTTTTCCAAATCGTGTTTAACGAATATGTTTATAATTTCCATGGCTTCCAAAACATCTTCTTTGGTGCACTAAGATAGATTATAAGGCAAGGGTAAATTAGGAAAGTTGAAATTTTGGTGTGAGAACCGCTCCCTAAAAGTGGGGGTGGGTTTGTAGATTAAATCATATGTTTATTACGTATTTAGGTGGCTTCTAAAACATCTTCTTTGGTGTACTAAGATAGACTATAAAGGCAGGGGTATATTAGGAAAATTAATAATTGGGTGTGAGAACTGCTCCCTTAAAGTACAAGGGCGGGTTTGCAGTTTAACTGATATGTATTAAGTATTTAGGTTGCTTCCAACACATCTTTGGTGCCCTAAGACTAGGAGGTTGGGTTTGTTATTCTTATAGTAAAGATTTAGCATAATATATTGTAATAAATTTCGTTAAATAATTGTAGGTAATCAACTTTATTTGTAATCAAGGATGGGTGTTGGCACTAACGAGGAGAAACATTAACAAAGAGCATATTTGACATTGCAAAGTAGGTGTAATGTGAGGCAGTCTTTGGAGGCTATATACACATTCCAAAAATGGTGGAAAAAGTAGTCAGGCAAACCAAAAAGATCGTTTGACAAGGTCGTTTGACAAGGTCGTTTGACATTGCAAAGTAGGTGTAATGTGAGGCAAAAAAGATTGTTTCACAAGGTCGGACTTTTTGGGATAGCGTGGCTTTTATGCACCTGCTAAACTTCTTGTTAGTGTATTGAAGATGAACGAAAACTGGAATTTATTTATGGTGCTATGGATAAAGCTAAGGAAGAGATACCAAAATTTAGATAATGAACGCTCACAAGGAGATATGGAGTGTCATTAGTCAACTATGTGTTATTTAAATCCCTACTTCCGGTACAATGATAATTTCTCAAACTATTCAGAAATTAAGTTTGGGGCTGTCTTTTTGCATTGACAAACTCATTAGTGACCCAATACAGAGGGAGAAAGATGATTTGCAATTAGATGATTTTCGAAGGAGGGAGTGATCATTTGGATTCGCACAGGTGGAAGACACGTTTAAGAAATGTAGTCCTGGTACATAAAAAATGTACTTGAGTAGAATGGTAGATTGCATTTGGAGACAGAACCCTCGAATTAACAAGTTTTGCGGTGAGATTCTTGCTCAGCGTCAACCTATTAGGGTAACTGAAGTAGTGATTGTTTAGTCAGGCGCTCATTAGTTCATTAGTTATATATTAACTCGTATTCTCGAATTATTTTTTGTTACATGAAGACGAATTTGTTATTACTTGATGTTATATATATATAAGAAAAGAAGTTGCTTGGCAACATCAAAGGTAAACTCATTGGTCTATATCATGAGCAATAAAAATTTAAAGACAGGCACTTTGGTTTTAGGAAGATAATCCATTAATTATTGACCATTTGCCATGTGACAATGAGTGGGTTGACGATCAAGATGATTAAAATATAAGCAATGCATTTGGAGTGAGTTTTGAAGGAGATGCAAGGACACGGGTCAAGGAAGTAATCCAAAGAGACCAAGAAAAAAGAGTGAAAAAGATCATGATTACAGGAAAATGCCAATATCATTTTTTTAGTTTGGGTTTATTATCTTCTTTTACTTAGATTATGTATTTTACCTATTTCAAACAAACAAACAAAAAACTCATTTATATACTTCATCTTAGTATTTGTTAGATACAGGAAAGAGATTGTAGTTAGTCCGAAGAAGCAGAATAAGAGGATCTCGGTACCGAGGAGGTGAACAATAGAGCGATTAGATATGCCGATGATTCTTTGAAGGATCCTTTTAGTTGTGGTTGTCATGGTGTGGGATATTATCCATGTTTCAAGCCACTAAATATTGATGATTCATCACTAGGTACAGTTCTTGTAATGATTAGATGATGATAACTATTTTGAATTTGTGGTTTGAATTGTGGCTTTATTTTTGGGAAGATGCTGCAATATATATGATGTTGGTGACAGAGTAACTTTTTTCTAGTAATGAGGTGATGATGCTATTTATATTGTGTTGGACGTTTGGTTTTAATGATAGATTTGATAAATTATTTTGTGATTTTGTTACCATTTTCTATATAATTTTGTAGTGTTTTTTTTAAAAAGAAAATTGAGGCTTATGCACCAATCAGCCTCAAGGTTTGATCCTACCTCACGCCTTATAAACTATAGACTCTGCCTTTTCTCTCTCTCTCACACACACACACACACTGTGACACACACACACACTTAGGTCGATAACTTTTTCATCCTCCTAGCTAACATTCAAAAGTTGCTCCTCTCGACTTGAACTTGACACAACACGCTTGCAAACATATGCCTGGTGTATGCTGGGGACCAATGGTTATATGGCATGTATTATGGGAAAGCGTGGATTGAAGACTAGTTGTAATATGTCCCAAGTGAAGACTATTGGTTGTATGGCATGCATTTTGATGTTTGTTTTCCGCCCTCCCTCACTCCCAGGGATGAGCAAATTTAAATAAATAAAAATCCTGCATATTTGAATTCTTTTTATGTTTCTATGTTGATGTGATACCCACCTCAAATCTGGAGTGCTAAAAAGATGATAGTGTGTGGATTTGGTTCCATTATATATCTAGCCGCTCTTTTTGGCAAGTCATGGTATGTCATCACTGTACAAGCACGTTTACTTCATTTATTTTATTGATTGTGAAGTCAAGGTATTACATCTTGTCATTTTTTCTTTTTCTCTTTCTAACCTTTGAATCCTGGATTATGAATATAATTTCTGAAAATTTTGTCGCTTTTTGTCTGGATAAGCTTGAATGGGATGTTCTATATAATTCTAAATCTAAATATGTGTTATTTGGAATATTTTATCATTATTCCCTGGGTTTCAAACTATTTTACAAATTACATTGGTGTTATTTAATAAAAACAAGGCAAAATCAAAGAATGGTTTTTAAGTATTCAACATTCAGTAGGGGCTTGTCTCTTAATGTTGAATACTGAATTTTACTCTCATTCCAAGTTAAGAGGTAAAAATCACTGTCATGTTACCTCTTAATGTTGAATGAACATTCCATTGAGTATTAAGAGATTAAACAGCCACACCTTAGGTGCCATTTGTTATTTTAGTATTTTAATGTTGAATGTTGTATTCTGAAACCCAAAAAGAAATTGTATTTGATTGAGCAAATGTTTTTTGTTTAAGTTTAGTTTATTATTATAGTTGCTAAATTCATGTTATCTGAACTATTTTACCATCATTATTTGTTTTACGTTACAGTCATTTACAAAACCATCAGGTAACAAGAAGAAAAAAATCATATTAGTCAGCATTTAGTAAGGGTTGCCTTTTAATTAAATGTTGATGTAACTGCTATTTAGCAAACACCCCCTTGTTAGCAAATAATTTCTCCTCCCTTATAAATTGGATTGAACAGTTGCTCAATATTGCACTTCATTTACATGCAGGTTGAGATCAATACTCGCAAATTTTTCCAAGGTTATATTGAAGGGAGACGATATGATAATTTCTGGCCTGAGATGCTCAAGCTAAAGGACTGGCCACCATATGATAAGTTTGAGGATCTCCTGCCACGCCACTGCGATGAGTTTATCAGTGCTTTGCCATTTCGAGATTACACAGATCCCAGGACTGGTTTCCTCAATCTTGCTGTTAAATTGCCTCCAGATGTCTTGAAGCCTGATTTGGGCCCCAAGACTTACATTGCATATGGGATTGCACAAGAACTTGGTCGCGGAGATTCTGTAACGAAGCTTCATTGTGATATGTCAGATGCGGTATGATTTCAACGTCGTTCCTATGAAAAGATATAACATTATTTGGAATTATTACACTAAATTTTGAACTGATATTGATTCAGTTAGCCTCTCAGTTGTTTTCCCATGTACTCTCTCTTCATTTTTATCATTTATCATGTTTGTTCTTCTATTTGCCAATTGAGTCATGGATTTTGTCAAGATTCATGTCTCCACCGATATAGAAAGTTCCCTAAGGATACATGTAGTGGATAATCTCGATATTCTATATTATATTAATAAGATATATAATGAATTATGTATATATATTTGGTTGAAATTTTTTTTTCTTCCCATTTATTACATTATTAAAGTCAAAAGTTGCCTTGTAACTAATAAGAATTAAAGCAGTTAAATTTGGGAATGCTATTTTTGGAGATTCGGTTCGAGAACCCATCCCGGATCGCGGTAAGCAGGAGATGTAGTGATCCCAGTTACTATGTTTTATGAAGTTATTTTTATTCAAATTGCACCCCAGGTTCTTTTCATTAAAGATTTTCACATAATTATGCAGTGAGCTTAACGCTGGAAGATGTGCTTTCCTTTGCAAAGATGGTTGTTTGTTGATGTAAATTGAATGCCTGATTTCCCTATCACTAGAATCCTCATTTTTATATTCTATATTAACAAGTACATTCTCCCAAAATTTCACCCGCGCAGGTGAATATTCTTACGCACACTGCAGAAACTGTTTTAAGTGACCAGCAACATTCCGCAATTGAAATCTTGAAAAAGAAACACAGATCTCAAGATGAAAGAGAACGTGGTGAAGGGAAAATGGACAGTGCTAGTGTTCTATATGTCCAGAATCTCGAGAATGAGATTGATATCAAGCCAAATGAAAGTACTGAAGTTTCAGTCGATGAAGATGAGCCAGGGCTTACATTTCCTGGTTTTCCCTTGGAAGGAAATATGGAGGAAACAGGCAGTGCTCTTTGGGACATTTTTAGAAGGGAAGATGTGCCCAAATTAAAAGACTATCTTGTGAAGCACTCCAAAGAATTCAGACACACTTACTGTTGTCCTGTTAATCAGGTAATTTATAATGAGGTTTCAGATTTGCCATGAATATTATTCAAATAATAGGAGCATAAGCATTTGGATACTGTAGATAATTTTGATGATGACCCATTAATTTGGGCTAATTTCTTCTTATTCTTATTCTTTAGTTTAAAAAAAAAATATATAGTCAAGTTTAAATACTATAACATTTTGCCCTTTAATGTTTGGAAACAATATTTATATTAATCGTTCCACATCAAGGCCTAATTTTCTTATTCTTGTTTTTAGATTTAGATAAGAAAATGGTTTTAACTTTAAACAATTAACACCACCACCACCACCACCCCCCCAAAAAAAAAAAATTTATACTAATCTTCCAATTCATGGACTGTTTTTTTTCTTCTTATTTTTTGTTTTCTAAGAGAAACTAGCGTCATAATAGAACATTTTGCTCCCTTAATGTTTGGGAAAAAACAAGGATCAATTACCTAATATTCCCCAACATAAATACATATTTTATAACACTTATTTTTAGTTTAACTCATTTAATCCCTCAAACACCCATTTATTTATTAATCTCTTATTTTTAAAAGTCCGCCCTACCTGCATTTCCTAAGCTCTGGCAACCCTCACCGGATCTCCGGTTGGGGTTGCCAGAGCTCCTGCGAGTAGCAGTGGGGTGGGGGAGGGGGCGGGGGCGGGGGTGGAGGAAAGTGAGTAAATAAATTTGCGTGTCCTTGTTTTGGGTGTTTTTATGTAGTGTGAGGGACTTTTTGGAACAAAATAAAAAGACTTTAACTAAATATATATTAAAAACTGCTGGAAGAACTATTCGATATATGCCCAAAAAACAATTATATTACTCGTTCATTTAATGACCTAATTTCTGTTCTTATCTTAAGGTGGATCATCCAATTCATGACCAGACCTTTTACCTGATTAAAGAGCATAAAAGGAAGCTGAAGGAGGATTATGGTTTGTGCTTTGTACTGAAAATTACGGCATTGTTTTATCATCAATCATATTCATCTCATTGAATTGATAAATCATTTCTTAAATTGGCAGGAATAGAACCTTGGACATTTGAGCAAAGGCTTGGAGAGGCAGTTTTTATACCTGCTGGATGCCCTCATCAAGTGAGAAATATCAAGGTAGAAAATCCTTTTTAAACACCGCTATGTATTCAGTTCTTGGACTTTGACCTCTAATAGGCTCATAAATATACTTCTTCTACGCTTAGTGAATGCATAAATGTTTATGACGCTTTTTTCAAGTCAAGAAAAGAAAATAATAGGAGTCAAATTCTAAATAGCAAAACAAACAGTACAAAGTTACATAACTCTTTTTTCCATAGAACATAATAATTTTGTGTGAACAGTCATGTACAAAGGTAGCTGTGGACTTCGTATCACCAGAAAATGTGCACGAGTGCATTCGGTTAACTGAGGAATTTCGGCAACTTCCAAAGGACCACAAAGTCAGGGAAGACAAACTAGAGGTACCACGTAATATTTATGCTTACATATTTCCCTTTGTTTTTCCCCCTCTAATTTCGTAAATATGATTATATTCTTGATCTTCTGTGAAACAGATAAAGAAAATGATCCTTCATGCCATCAATCAAGCTGTTGACGATTTGGAAGAGCTGGAATTTCATTCTCATCAACCATATTTTAGTTAACTCCATGTCTTTAATATCGCTCTGCTTTGATCCTTGGAGTATTGCAAATACTTAATTTAGCCTGGGGATAAATTTTGTAAATCTGATAGCAGCCTCTTATCAACAGTTTCGGGGCTTCCAAATATAAATACCCCTCTTCATACATTTGTGTTCTAAGCTCAACTCCACGACTTCCATGCAAAAATAGGCTTAGCTATTTTGCAAGCCAAAGACCAAAATTAGACGTACTTTTAAAATGGCACCAACATTTGCACCAAAAACCCTTTTGTACGTTAACAAATGAGAAGCTTACAAAATTAATAGGTTTCGAATTCACTCTCAACGTAAATGTTGAAGTGATGTCACAACAATAAGTATCCACAATGTGAAAGACCACCTAAATATAGATGGTTCATTTTACAATGTAAATCAACTTTTAGGCCATGCGAGATTCGCATTGTTTAATTACATATCCATATAAGCAAAAAAAAATATGCAATAATCTAAAAAAATACACCTTGTCTATTATTTTAGTGCAATAATCTCAAAATTACTACCAATACTGACATAGTTGATGTCAAGTGAATCTATGAGATCAAGTATGAAATTTTGTTTACTCACTTTAAATTGAGTATTAATTCCCCTTATTTTACATATCCATACGATTGAGTGTTTGGCTTTCCGAAATAGTGTAAAAAAAGTGCTTCGAACATTGCTATTGAGAGAGAGAGAGAGAGAGAGAGAGAGAGAGCCTACCACCCCCTACCACAGAAGTCGGAATTAGTTTTCATCGTTTGCTTAATTTCAATTTTAAGCCATAAAATAAAAGTAAAAAAATCCTCAAATAAATCACAAAGAGAACACTAAAATTAAACAATTGGGGCCCAAAATCCCGCAAGATACAAAACAAATATATATGTATAAGGAGCGCTGGTGAACTTGATTGGATCATTCTAGGCACAAATTATAAGAATATATATAAAGTTTTATTTTGGTGCGTACCATAGTGCTAATCGTCATCTGTGATAAATGCCTGTCACGAGAGAAATATCATTGTTCAAATTCTCATGATCCCAATTTGCCTTCCGTGCGTGTATATGCGTGCTTTTGAAATTAAACATAAATGTATATAAACAATAATAATTTACAAAAACTTCGTTAAGAGTCCGTCCTAGGTTTACTTTCAAAAATAAAATTTGCAATAATTTTTTTTAAAACTTTTCTATAAATGTAAAAAACGTATCAAGTCACGTATAAATTTTCTAAAAGTACGATGACAAATATAAATATAACGGCTTTTAAAAATAATCACCATTGGGGATGGCCTAATAACCATGACACAATTTCACATGCTCATTTTATTTACAAGCAAAAAAAAGTCTTCAAATTTGTAAATAAATGATTGTTGTATACAAAAAGTAAACTCATCATGCGTGTGCGTGTGTAAAAAGAGATTCTACTAAGCGGGCTCAAAAAAAGAATTCGCACCATGTGGACTCTTTTTCCGAAAATATAAAAAAAATTGTGAGCTTTAAACATTTTAAGATATCCCTAAAAAGCAAGGTTCTAAAAAACGCGGAGCGTGATCGAGGGGTGGAGGCCAAGCCTTAAGCCTTAAGCCTTAGAAGCTTAGGGGGGCCTTAAGCGTAAAAAGGCGTGAAAAGGCGTTTAGGCATTTTTAATATATTTTAATTTTGTTAACCATAACAAGGTTATTAAAATACTAAAATTGTACATATCATAAAAATATGTCTGAATATTTGCAAATAAAAATACTGTTTGACTATTTTGGATGAGATAATGGTCCGGTTTGTAAAAAAATCTTTAAAATGTGATATCGTTTCACTAAAGCATTGTTGTTTTTAGAAAAAAAGTGCGCCTTAAGGATTTTACCGAGCATAAGGCGCAAAAGCTTAAGGCGAGGCGTTTCTTCCAAGCCTCAAGCTTAGGCGGATTTTTTAGAACAGTGCTAAAAAGTCAGCTCAAAATAGAAAAAAAACCATTTTTTGTTGATTTTTTTAATGGTACACTGAAATGCTTAAAACACAACAAAAGTCAAACCATTTTTTTTTGTATTTTTTTAATGGTACACTGAAATCCTTAACTCAGCCACATTGGTCTCTTGGTATGGAAGAAGAATTTCGGGCATTATGTGTTTACAAGACCTGGGATTTGGCCGTAGGTTTGTGAGTTTTAGTTTTTTTAGATTGATATTTTTTTAAATCCAAATTTTCACATTTGTTTTTTTAGATTGTTGGATGAATTTGATTATAGTTTTTTATCTATTAAAAAATAGTTTTTCGGTATAAAAATTATTTTTTGGAAATCATTTTTATTTTACTAGAAAATATTTTTTTTGGATGAAAACATTTTTTTTGCTGGAAATCTTTTATAGATATTATTTTTTATGTTTTTTTAATCATGGTTAGAATTTTTATTTTTGAAAATTGTTTTTCTTTTTTATTATTTAAATATTTTTTCTATTTTTTCTGTATATTCTATATTTTCTATAATTAGTGAATTTTCTTTGTTTTTTGTAGAAATTTGGTTTTTTATTGGAAATATATTTTTTATTGGAAATTCATTTTTTGCAGTATTTTTCAAATTTTTTAGAATATTTATTCAGTTTGCAAATTTTTTGAAAAATATTTTTTCGGTGTTTTGAATATTTTTTCTATTTTTTAATCCATTTTCAATATTTTTATTTATGTTTTCTATTTTTTTAATGTATTTTCCAGTTTTTTTGTAATTATTGAATATTTTCTCTATTTTTTTTATTGAAAATTTTCTTTGTTGTTGGAAAAAAAAAATTCACAATATTTTTTTTTAAACTCTTTAAAGTATTTACTAAGTTTTTTGGAGACTCTTTAAAAATACTATTCAATTTTTTATGTAGATTTTTTAGTATTTTCATAATTTTAATATGAAATCTTTTTTTAATTGAAAATATATTTTTTTGTTGGAAATTTGTATTTTTATCTATTAGAAATTTATATTTTTATTGTTCATTGGAAACATGTTTTTTTTAATGGGAATATTTTTTTTCTTTTTTTTTAATGTCCGGATTTTTTAATACTTTTAACATAATTATTATGCAATGTTCATTTATTTAAAGTTCTATATTGAATGTCGTGTTTGAAAGATGGCAATGCAAAGGCTCTAGAAGGGAAAATATGAGGTTCATTTTAAGTTTATGCTCATGTTAGTTAGTGTTTATGGGTCTCCTTTTAATTAACAGTTTAATATGCTTTTAGATGACACCTTATGTACCTTTTCATCTTTTTGAACATTGTTAATATCGTTTGCATTTATTTACATTAATAACTCCATTTTTGTCTTAGTGTGATGCATGTTTCAAAAACAAAAGAAAAGTTCTTGATGCCAAAGTTATAGATATTATGTACTATGTTTGACTACATACATAATCGAAGGTGCTATTTGAGATTGATTATTTATGCGAATTATCAAGAATACATTAAATAATATTGTCATTTTACAAGAAAATAGTTGTTGTAGCGGTTGAAGTTAAACAACCGTGATTTTGAGTTGTTTTTTATTACCACGAAATGATTGTACACATTATTTTTTTATCATAATCCGCACACGATAATCAGGTAAAGACTAATAAGGATTGATGGAGTATATTAAATAGGTGTGCTTAATTTACACAAAGTTCAGAATTATAAAAAAATGGCAGTGAGTACTATCTTTTGGTAGTCAAAAGATCTAAAATATGAAATGTACTCTGACGATATTCTTCACCGCACAAACGAGAAGATTATAATTGCTTCAAAATTGAGAAGATAAACATATATTTATCAAAACAAAACAACAAAGCTTAAATAATATAATTTTGAGAATACATTTATATAGTATATTTCGTTTAATAATATTGGTAATATACATTTCCGACCGTGCATCGCGCGAAGTACATGCTACTTGATACATATATCACAATTCACATTCATAATTATTAATTTTGAATTTTAAACAATTGTAGAAAGCCATTAAGTTTTCCATAGAACAACCCATTCACTTTTATACCTTCCGTTCTCTTTATGCTATTACGGATTAGTCTAAAATAACCTCTTAGGAGAACTTTGGCCCATCTTTTCTATGCATGATACTTGGCATCATCATCATCATCATCATCATCATCATCATCATCATCAATTAATTAAGTTCTCTCTTCTTTTTATCTTTTAGCTAATTGTTGATTGACTATTCGTATTTAATTGGACTTTTTTTTTTAAATATATACTCTATTTTCATAACTTTTTGCTCCGATTAAATGTAAATTCGTTACTTCATTGGTGGCCAAAGACTGCATGTACATCAGTTTTTGAGATAGTATACGTTGTTCTAACACTCCCTTCAATATGTAGGCATTAGTTATACAATGATAAAGCTTATCATCATCATCACCATGTTCATCTTTTATATATAATCTATTATGGCCATCCTTTGCAGAAGAGAGAGGTAAAGAAGAAGTGCAGTGGAAATTACACATCATTTCAAACAAGACCAAAGAGCGATGACCATTTCTTCCGTTTATGGGAACATACAATAACTCGGTAAAAAAAAGGACAAGACAAGACAATGGAACTGTCAAAATTAGTGGCGAACGAACAAGACCGAGGACAAATCTTTTTCTCATTCTTGCTTGCATCTCTTGTTTCTCTAGCGTAGCCAAAAGTCTACTGAGCCATAAAAATAATGAATTTATCCACACTGCTCATATTTCTTTGATGCTGTTACAAGCTGTGTCGGTGGATCAAGGCAAATTAATTCGTTCACGGTAGGACAACTATTCAAAAATCATAAGGGTGAATGTATATAATTTCCAATGAAAAAAATTCATGGCACGAGAGATACAAGTGACACAGTAAATTATAGGCGTAATTCTTGCAAGACACAAACGACGAATACAAATTTGTTGAGATGTGTGTCTTAACTCTCCATATGTAATACCATGCATTATTGACGTAGGAGGAGTTAATTTTTTTGTCACTCTACTTGTATCCTGATTCAAAAAATATCTTCATAAACAATTAAGTAGGATTTTTAATAAACAATCCCTATGCAATTGCGCAATTGGAATATGATCATATTGGGTTTTATTTTGTTTATTAAAAAGGATATATAGTATCCATTTAACAATATTCGTTTATTAACTAGTAAAACAAAATGATCATCTAGATTATCTCAAAATATCGCATGAGTTTCACATTTATTATCCACAATTACATTTAGAGACGGATTACTTTTGAAGAAACCTAAAAATGTGCATGTTATGTTACATGAGGATGTGGATCCGAATGAAATCAAATTACCACCATTTTGTCTTGCACAAAAAATATTTGTCAGAATTCACATGGGAAAGTAAGAATTTCAGTTATAATGGATGGATTTTGATTTCAATAACTTTTTTTTTCATAATTTTTGTGTGAGACAAAACCACCCATAAATTTTTAATAAAAACTATCCTAAAATCTAAAATTTTATTTTATGAAGACAATTTAATTATATAATTTTTTTTATCAAATTTAGACTTATACAAATTTTATTTATGCATTTTTTCTGCTCATACAAGAATTTAATCTACTTACTCTACAATTGAAACATGTCTAACATAAATTACTATCTTTTTTAAATATTGAAAAATCTTTTAAAAACACATTTAGGTTTCAAACATTTGTAAATAATGAATTGTATATATATATATATATATATATATATATATATATTCACACACACATAAATATATAAAATTGCTAACGTCTATTACTGGTATATATTGTACATTTTCATGGAACTTTTTATTTATGAATAAAACATTAAATTTTGATTACTATTAGAAATAATAAAAGATTTTTAGCAATCACTTTTCAAGTAATCACAAAATATTGAAAATATTACCACGTACTAAAGAGAGCGTAAATATTAAGGATTCGTCTTTTTTGTTTGTTTCATTTCCTCTCTTCCCATGCATCAACCCGCCTTCACTTTTCTCAACATGTACCCATCTGGGTCAATGCAATGAGTTTTATACTAGTGATGAACTCGAAACATTCCATCAATACATAAGTAAATTAAAATGGTGAAAATAGACTAAGAAGTTGAATAACTGAATCCTACTTCTAGTGGCATATATAGTATTAGGCATGACAATTAAGCATGACGTACTTAGTTGTGCCTTAAACTTATATGACATAATCTGCATGGAGATTTCTAAAGTAATTTTAGGATGTGTTTGGATGCTCAAATTTTATGCATCGGAATTAGAATTAGTTTTAATTTTCAATTCTCATGCCAACGGTTTTAATTCTAAACCTTGAAAGTAGATTCCTCAAACACAATCTAAATTCAGTAAACTTGTAGTAGCACTGTGTGGAACTATGTAGGAAGTTGAGGATATGGCGTGAGAAAGACGGTAAGGGTAAATTAAAGTCAAAGTGATTGGTATATGAAGAGTTGCTTTCATATATAATGGTCACGAGAATGTGTCAATAAAACAGTTGAGTTTTCCCCTTTTACTCACCAGCTGTATGAGTTATGTGTTAGTACAGTCATCCAACTGCTCCTTATGAACACTACTCTCTTCAACTGTGAACCCAAAACTCGTTTAATGGTACAGGAACTCATACTAATAGATATGTCCTTTTTTCCCCTCTTTTGTATATGAATAAAAAATTTACTCACTCATATATATCATCACAAACACAATAATTGTTTGATAAAAAGTATTTTAGTGACCAAGTGAAAGGTCGCTGACACGTCAACATTTTCCATCGACTTTTGGTGACTTCTCTAGCGTGTGAAATCTTAGTGTACAACTCATGGGACAATTACTTGAATTAATGTGACAATAGAGTCTATTTTCTTTATTTTCGAAAATATGGTTGACCAAAAATCATTTTAAAACTAACAGGCTTCAGAGTTTATTTTCTTTATTTTCGAAAATATGGTTGACCAAAAATTATTTGAAAAACTAAGAGGCTTCTTGTTAAATGTCTAATAACTCTATTGTTAAAGTAAAACGACTATTACTTAAGGATGATACTTTTCCAAAACATTTTAAAGTAATACGACTATTACTTAAGGATGATATCTTTCCAAAACATTTTAATTGTAAATGCAAAAGGTTTAGCTGTTGTAAACATTACTTGCATGTGTGAAAGTTCTTATAATAATAATTGACCTTGATTTTGACTAAAATTAAATTATAATGAGACTCTTGGAGTTAACCACTTCAATGATTGGGGAACGTGGAACATGGTCAATAATTTTTTGAACCATTCTAAGCTCGAGCACAGTCATGCATGGAACGGATACTTATCAACTGTGATAACAGGCAGTGGCAGTTCCCCCATATTAGAGACAAAACTCACCGAAGTTGCTGCTGTCACACCTGAGGCCTAATTGTATGGTGCTGGCTTTGTTTAGCTTAATAAATATGAGGCAGTTTCATCAGTTGGGGTATCATTCAGACTTAATAAATGTGAGTTGGAAAGGGGTATTCTATAAACTCCGAATACCAGTTCCTTGCCTTTTTAAGTTTTCTTTCTGCTTGTACTAATAAATACCCGATTCATAAAGCTAAGATTGGACGGATATTTTTGCGACTAAATTACATAACTAAAAAGATTCATATTTTCAGTGTTAATTGACCTTGAATTCTTATTGACAAGAATAGCTTTGGCCTTTGAGTTAGGGAGTTCGATGAAATCTTTTCACTTTTTATTAGAATACTCAGTAAATGAAAAGTATAAACAAGCAAAAGGTTTATAAGTGCAAGAAAAGTGAAGACATGAGATGACAAAAGTGCACCAATCACATACCTATCTAACAACAAAAATCAACCGAAAATGAATGCGAACACAGCCAAAAAAATAAAACTCAACTTGATCTTTCTAAATTTAAGAAAATATACAACTAAAATACTGAAGAACTTCAATTGAACCATTATAATACGTATCTTGTTCACATTAGCATCATACGTTTCAAAATAAACAAAAACCGCGTTTGGATATTTTCATGAATTTAAGACTAATAAGAAGATAGATTGTTCCTCTGTGCAACTAGTCTCAACTAATGGCACTTGAAGATGAGTAAAATAGAACTTGACTAAACTATATATGTATATATCGAAGGCCAAAATTTGAGGCATTAACCTCTGCCATGACTAGTAATGAAGTTCCAAGTTGAACAGGAGAAGTTTAAGTAATTAAGTAACATTGGAGTTACCGGAGGAAGACACATAACCATTTTGAGCAGCTTCATGTTGAGACTCGATACCACCATGGTATTCCTCATCCACCTCCATGGTAGGAAGCTCATTAAGATCAAACTCCAGAAATCTACGACCCGATTGACTGGCTTCACCTGCTGATTGGACTCGGGTGGGTGGAGCTTGGGCGGGAGTGGTCCAGTGCCACCTGCTGTGGCCTCCAAGAACCCGGCCTGATGGGAAAGTCTTGTCACAAACCCTACACTTGTAGGTACCCCTGGATTTATTATGACTAGACCTGTGTCCACCCAGCGCCAGGTGAGATGGGAAACACTTGTTACATGTGCTGCATTTGAATTTATGTGTAGTTTCTGTTGTTGTCCCTACTATCACCCCATCTTTTACGGACGTTTCCAAATCCATCATCTTCTTCATATTCGCCGCCTTCCCATCATTACTCTCTCTAGACATACAATTCAGTAACCCTTGATTGTTCTTGTAATCTGATTCACCCTCTAAGTCATCAATTTTTAGCAATGAAGACTCCTAAATTTCAACCTTTTTAGTTTCCTCAACGTGTTCCTGGTGGGTCAAGCCAGACTCCAAAGATTCCATTTTAGACCTCATTAGATCATTGACGTCGTCTCGTAACTCCTCATCATCCTCGGATTTGACGTTACTGCCACGCTTGGCCGTCTTTGACAAACCCCGCAAACATTGCATTAAATCAATCCTCGGTGAATCAATAGTGTTAGACACAAATGAAGATGAACTGTTCATGGCCCAAGCTGGGGGTTGAATCCCTCTCCATTCCCTCTCAGGATGAAACCTCAACTGCCCAAACAAAGGCTGAATTTGAACCCTCATGTGAGCCCCTAATGCCTTGCTGTTACTAAACTCTTTGTGGCATCCTTTATCACCAATCGGATCCTCAGCCACATAGATGTTTTGAACCTTTGGAATGATGAGCTTCTCATCACCAGAACTAGGTGATGAACCACAAATAGACAACCTCTGATGGTCTTTCTTCCATCTCTTCCATTGTTGATCGTTACGTTCCTCCATTATTCTTGGCTAAAATAGACAGAGAGAGAGAGTGGAAGTGTGTGTAATATATAAAAAGGTAGTGATGAAGAGCTTTCAATAAAAACCTTAAACGAATACTCAAGAGGCGGTTGCTTCTCTATAGACCCAGCTGGATTAATCTTCAACCCCTCTAATTAAATATATGCATTTAAAAGGTTACTGCTGCTACATATAAAATTGACTGTCATTCGTAATGTTTGCTAAGGAAGAGTCATTCGTAACTGCTGCTATATATAAAATTGACTGTCACGTTCTTACCCCCTTGCCTTCGTATTCCTGGTTTTTCGGAGGAATAATATTAGACAACCGGGTGCTCTAGTTGTCAATCTCATTGGTACTCATTTATATCCATTTATCTAAATGGCACCTTGTTTATTTTGTTCACACCTTATTTTTTAAAACAGGTTTTTAAAAAAAAAAATAAGAACCATTTTTAATTATATTGTTATTAACTATTTTTTGGGAAAATAAAAGTGTAAGTTCTTAATTTTTTAAAATTTACAATTTTAACATTTTTTACTGTATTTTTAAAACTGTTTTACAATTGATACAAACACAACCAATTAAAACATGACATGACATCATATGACACGATACGACACACAATCTTTTTTTTCTTAACACGAACACGACCCGTATAGAACATGACACGACACAATTATTTTATTTTTCCTAACACTAAAATGACAAAAATAAAACTGGACACAATTTTTTTTATACCTAACACGAACACTACCCAATTGAAACATGATCACACATTCTTTTGTTTTTTTACCTAGCACAAACTTGACACATATAAATAGTATTTTGTTTTAATTGGATTGTGTTCGTGTTAAGTAAAAAAATGCATTAAAACGCGACATGACAAAGTGCTAAGGAATTATGAATTATTTGGGTATCTTGAAGCTCAACAGCAAATAAAGTGGTAAGGAATTACCAGCCAAGTTTGAGATTATTATTTTGTTTCTGTATCACTTTGGGAATATTATAAATTATTTGACTATCATGAAGTTCAAAAGCAAATAAAGTGATAAGGAATTAGTTGTGTCATGTTTGTGTTAGGTTCATTAGTGAATAGATAGATTGGTCAATAAACATATATTTTCTTTTATTTATGAAAAAAATAGATAGATTGCTCAATAAACATAATTTTTTTTATGTTAGAGATCGTAGTCGACATGGTTATGTTCATTAGTGAATAGATAGACTGCTCAATAAACATAATTTTTTTTATTATGATTTTTTTTTAATTTTAATTTTGATAAAAACTGTTTACTTTCAATCTCTGTTCTAAAAGACAAAGGGTTAAAGATTAATAGGACTTTGTAAGAAAAAAATACTTCTATCTTTGTTAGTTACAAAAACATACCTATAACTAATATAGTAAAAAAGTGAGAATTTGGAAAAGTTCAGGAGGAGGAGGCATGCCTTAGTTTCATTTCTGTTATTATTCCAAATTTAAGGAAAAAATCAAAACGCTACTAGGCCTTTGTAAATTATTCACAGTTGATACAATATGCTTCTTCTTTTCAATTTCATTTTTTTAATTATTTGAAAGTCTTTCTTGACTTCATAAACAAGGTTAGACTCACATATTTTTTGTCCATGATAATATATAAAAGAAACTTCATTCAAATTTGATTGATCTAGGTTACAATCAAGTATTTATTGAATCAGAGAAATATGAAATTGGTATTATTTTTCAAATGCTCTTGTAGTATTCATTGATTACATTGTCATGATTTTGTGAACTTCTTTAGTTTTTATTTAGTTTATTTGATATAATATGAAATATGTGTTATTGTTTACGATTTTATTATTCACAAAATCTTTATTTGAGGTTCCATTAGAGGTATCAGTCTCATTTCCTTGATAGATTTTGGATATTTTTTAGAGTTTCTTAGTTTTGGTATTTTTAACATGAATATTGTTTTTGCAGATATGAAAATAAGTTTCACTTAAAGGTATCATTTTCACTCTATTGTTAGTTTCGCTTTGATATATAAGATGTGATTATAATATATATATATATATATAAGATGTGATTACAATATATTTATTAGGATACATATACATATATATATCTGTGTGTGATTAGTATATTTGTATTTTAGAGGCTGATTTCCACGGGCTTTCCCTTGGCATAGGTTTGGAACAACCAGATTATACATTTTCTGTAGTGCGATCCAGGGAGGTTGAGCGATGTGGGTGAATCCCCTTGGTTGAGGAGCAGGGCGAGTATATCCCCAGGTCATCTCGTCCCGCGTTCAAGTGCGATGTGTGTACTCCACTTGCAGAGGGAACATGACCGCCGCCACCGTTGTGTGTATTTTACCAAGACCATTGAGTAAGTCTGGATTGGTAACGTGGTACAATGAGTAAACCCAGAGGTGGATTGGCATTATGAGACCGCATCCTCGAGTTATAGCTCGTTGGGATAGTTATTGTACTTGTGTGTTTAGTACACTACTTGCGTATGAGAGCAATAATATATACATATAACTATGCTAGATTATATAGATAAAATGAGTATGGATTAAATATCAGTCCGGGAGATTCTATCCGGATGTGTATTATTAAAATGAATATAGAGTAAATCTCAGTTCGAGAGATTTTATCCGGATGTATATTGTGTTATGAATATGAGAGTGAATATGAGTATGTATATATATATATTTTGTACTGAGGGCCTAATGGATCTCGACGATTGACACTGCCAAGTAGTAGTGTATCGGGGGGGTTCCTTGTCTGGATTTCACTTCGCGAGACATCCCACGCATGAATGTAGTGCAATGTTGAGAATGGGGAGAAGTTTAGCCCTTAGTACTCGGGCTTCGAGGTTTCTAGAGGTTAGGTGAGATAGAGTAGTTAGGCGGGGTAGCTTAACTAGGGGTTTTAAATGGATGCGTTAGGTGTGCACTATTAGAGGATGGGTGAGGGGTATCTCATGGGAGTGAGATACCAACTTAAATATGAGATAAATTATATTTTTTTTAAATAAAGCATTTATGCACTTGCAAAATATTTTCACAACTCGGGCTCTGACCCGTTTATCTACTTTTCTTCTCTTTTGCTATATATATAGGTGTCCAGACACAGGGACGCCTGGATGACAATTCCTTCGAGTCAGACGTCTGCTGCAGCAGCTGTGGATGCATGCATATTTTTCTATAAATCTAGATAGGAGGTGCTATATAAACATTCGGGCTAATAACCCAACTGCATTTATTTATTCTTTTACCGCCTTTTAGTGCGGCTTTTGATTTAGCTGTTTCATGTTAAACCGAGTGTTCGGTTATTTTATTGCATTTCAGTTTTTACATATAAACTGCATGAATATTTTTATGTGTATGGGTTGTTTAAAAAGATTAGTTAATTAAAATTGTAATGCTAGCCTAATAGGTTATTAGTAATTAATTTGGTTTTCGACAGTGATGCTAAGAATGAACCATATACGACTCCTGTTTTAATTTGGTACATGAGTGATCGCCCGATATCCTATTAGGTGGGGTGGTATCAGAGCATCAGGTTCTAGTGTCCTTAGGAATCTGTGCGGACGTACTACGCCTTCAGCGTTGGTCTCGATTTGTTATAAGGCCTTAAGATTAGGATTGTTGGTTCCTCTTGTGAGATTTCGTTCTCCTGCTATTATGAAAGATTATAGTAAATCCTTTGCGCGCTCATTTGAGGTTCGTGTGCTGATCGAGGAAGGGCGACCAAGGAAGGCCGTGATGAGGACCGCAGTAGAGGTCACTCCCTTTGTGGCATTGTCGAGGATTATTACAACGACTACTAAAGTATAGTAGTTGTGAGTATCCAAGTACCGCTATAGTAGAGAGTGGTGCTAAAGTTGAACTATCTGGTGAAGTTAAGTTGGAAAAAGGTTCGAAAGGTCTTGGATAAGGACCATACCCTGAAGATAAGTTATATGAAGTTAGTGTAGCTTTACTCAGTGGAAGTAGAGGGCTCGGGAGCTTTAGCTTAGAGCAGGTTATGGAAAATACCCGGATGTGAAAAATTTGAGGAAAATTTTTCACTCGTAGGAGCAATATTGAAATGGTGGGAAAGGTAATCACCATATATGGGGGAGCAGGATGTTTTGCCCATAGAAGGATCCTATGGGTGGATATACCCGTTAGTTCCTTTGGTCTGTCAGAAATAGAGGGAAGGAAGTTTTTGGATTATTCACATAGGATTGGTCAGAGGCCGACATTGAATAAGGAATTATAGGAATAAGTGAACTTGGTACCGAATTAAGGTAGGTACAATGAAGAGAGGGCCCTTCAGAGGAATGATAGGCTCACTGGTAAGTGTTGCTAACACTTATGGAGAAAGTATGTACAGAAAACCCCATTGGTGTGGGCACCCTCCCGGGGAATTCATTGAGATAGGGTTGTTGAAGCCGGTAGTGGAGCCTCCTTCTAACGAAGAGGTTAAGGGGACTATGAAGGTGATTGTCAGGATCGAGGCTATAGAGTTAGATAGTACTGATAACTTTTACATGGCCAAGAAGGCCAGAGATGGAGATAGGGTGATGTGGAGTGTTGAGCCACACGATTTATCCTTTCCCGGAGAAAAAGGACAAGAGTGGGGTGCCTGGATGAGGCATTGAGTTAAGCAATTTTGGTTCAGCTTGGGCAAGTGTACCATGTCAAAGAACTAATTGGAGTATCTAGGGAGATCGACAAATGTCGTTATCAGTTTCACCTCAGATGAAGGAGGTATACGCTGTGTGACAAGATTTGGGTCATGGTATTTTGCTAACCCTAGATTCGTGTGTGATTCAAGTTTATTGGCGGTGCCAATAACGCTTTATATATATATATATATATATATATATATATATATATATATATATATATATATATGTGTATGTATGTATATATGTGGGTGTATTTCCGCGGTAGCGGGGTTCTATTTTGAATTTGTATCTGGCTGGTACTACTCGTTTTATATGTGTTATACGAGTATAGTTTTACTCTGAGTATTATATGTTCCTAGTTGATCGGAGCGATAACAGGTTAATGATTGCAAGACTATCGTATTCGCACTTCCAGAGTGGAACGATTTGTTATTGAGATATCTCACGTGGATACATGTTGAGTTCATCTTGGTTATATGGGTGGATAGAACTTCGATGAGTAGATGTTTAGTTATCTTGATTTAAGTCCGTGGCGACCTTATAAATGTGATTTAAGGTATGCAGAACCTACCAATATGCTGTGAGTTTAAGCTCATTGATAGTGGTGCGAAGGTAGTATGAGCGCTTGGTGGTGTAACTCCTGGAAAGAAATAGGAGTTATAACCACATTTTGTAAAATAGGTGGGATGGGATTATCCCAGTAGCATATTTGAAACTAACGGACCTCCACGACAGACAAAGTTAAGTAGTAGTGTATTGGAGGGGTTCCTTGTTTGGATTTTGCTTGCGAAACGCTCCGCGCATGAACCTTAACGATGTCGGGAGTGGAGAGATGTTATGAGATGCAAGGATATTGGTTTTGATGATAAGTTACCTAGTGTAGAGAAAACACTATGGACTGAGAGCCGTGTGATGAGTGTATGCTTATGGAGATAAAAATGCTATGAAAAGCACTGAAACGATTCTCTCGCCACAAGTATGTGGGCGAGACAAGGTAAAGGATTGATTTGAGGCTTATAGCCATGCCTTGAATAGAAGGCTAATTAAGAAGAGGTATTTTTTAGGTAAGATGATAGTAACATCTTGGCGGGGAGTAGGCGCTTGATTAGTTAGACTCTCCATTTCATTAAGATAGAAGGTTATACTGGTAGAAGAGTGTTAGTAGGTTAGCGAGGTAGGATTTAGGATGTCCCACTGGTGTGGCCCAGGCCGTTATATCTCGATATTCGACAATGCAAGGAAGTAGTGTAACGGGAGGGTTCCTTGTTTGGATTTCACTTTGCGAGACATCCCACGCATGAAACTGAGAAAATGTCAGAGGTTGAGAGAGGCCTTGGGCACTTGGGATACTTATGATAGTACTAGTTTTACGTGTGTTGGAAACACATCGATCGTTGGATTATTAGAATTTTAAGCCAGAAGGACTAGTGGCGCCGATATAAAGAGAGTGTAGTAAGTTAACCACGAGAAGATTGGTGGGTTAAATTTATGAAAGATTTCATTCCCAGTTACATGAAAGATTGGAGTTGAAGTATTCGGATTAAGAAAACCCAGATGTTAGTACCAGGTTAAGGCAATGAGGCCCATTGTTTAGAGAGAGTGTTACGTATTGGACGTTCACTATGGATGTGCAGATATGCTCAGGTAAGAAGGTGTATGGACACCTTAGTAAGTTGATTTATTATACACCGCCAGGAATTGAAGGGGGCGTGGTATATAAAACTAAAGTTCATGCCGTAAGGAGTTATAAATGAGATTGAAGTTTGTTGGATGTAACGTCGTAGGAGGCACGCGATAATCCAATTATATAGGTGCAACAAGAGTTTGCGCACCTAAGATAAGCGAGAAGACTAACGGAAGTAGTCAAGTCTTAGTTGAGTTTCCTTTTTAAAGGAGATCGGTTGTCCTGCTATGGACGAGTGGACGCTTAGAGTGTTAGCAAGAGTATCAGCCTTTCGAGACGTTAGAGCGGTAGTTATAGGCTCATTATTCTAAAGGCAATTATAGAAGCAATAGGTTTAATGCGTCGTTGTTGTGCGGTAGCATGTAGACATTTAGATGAGTTATGGTGAAGCTAGTACGTTTGAGCATACACCTTGGATAGTTGGAGCATAGTAAGGGACCATCGTGTTAGCACCTTTCGATTATGGGGGTACTAGGACGTAGTGGAATTAGCGATCCTAGGACGATGGTGTAGGTTATACTCGAATTTCGAGGGAGAAATTCCGTTATAAGGGGGGAAGTATGTAACACCCCGTACTTTTGGGGCAAATTAAATATCGTGAGTAGGCGTAATGTGGAGATTAAGGGAAATTCTTTGAATAGTAATTTTGGGATTTATGAAAATTTGATTCTTTTTGGTGTGTGTTTCATTTACTTTTGACACTAAGTAAATGAGTTGGAGTATTTTAATTACAAGTCGCAGTTGGATAAAGCGACAACGCTTAATATTTTAATTGGAAAACCCGATTTGAGAGGCATTGGGTTTAATTAGTAAATCGTAGTTAAGTGACTCGGATGGAGATTTCGAGAGCGTGATTGTTTTTAAAATGACCGAGATAGTCAGAATAAAGTATTCGGGGTTAGTGTTTAGGCTCTGGGAACTTTTAGACGAATAGGGACTCGAAATTGAGTAAACGAGTCATTTTGGGTTTTAAAGGGATAAACCCTTATTCTCCCCTATATAAGGAGAGAGGGGGTAGGAGAAAAGAAAGAAAGAGAGAGAAGACAAGAGGAAAAGAGATATTCCGGCCAAACTCCGTAAGATTCGACTCGAGGTCGTCGAATTTTATCCACTAGACAAGTGTTTACTTGTTTTATTTCATTTAGCATATATATTTCATATAATAGTTGGTAAATTATATGATTTGGGTTAGAACCCTTAAAATAAATTTGGGAAATTTGAGTATGAGTTTACATATTGATGTAATGTAAACTCTTAATGATTTATAGTGTTAAAATCATGTCAATGAAGTGAATAAATGAATTTAAATGAGGGAATTGGAAAAACTAGGGTTTATTTGGGTATTTAGGTTAAAATTCAAGAAAAATTGGTTTAATACCCTAATTAATTGATGTGTTAGTTAGAAATCTATGTTTAGATGTTTTTTGTGTTGTTGGTTGAGATTATAAACCATAAGAATGGAGTTTGGGGTGATATTTTGGGTGGTTGGAATTTTGGATTTCATCCAAAATGGACTTTGGCCGACCTAACTGGCATGATCGGTCGACCGCGCCCCTATGGACAGTCGACTGCGCCCATGAAAAAGGGCCTACTGATTTTGCAATTAGGCAAAATCCCAAATCGCGGTCGACCGGGGGTCCAGGGCCGATCGACCGGTACTCTGTTTTCAACCCAAGATTTCGGAGATTGTTATTCTTTCTCCTCTTTGAGTTTAAAGTCTAGGGGCTTTTTAAATTAGAACATTATAGAGAGTTATGTTCTAAAGGACTTGAGGAAGTGTGAATTGACCTTGGGTTAGTTAAGAGATTAATCCGGGGTATGGACTTATCGAATGTTTTGGAAGAGAATGACAATTGGTGAAATTATTCGGTAAGCATATATGGGTACATTTATGTGGATGGAACATATAGGGGCCAACGGGATTGGGTAAATCCTATGAGGCGACTAGGATGGAAATTTGGGGTTATAGGCTAAAGATAAGTTAAGGGTATACTTATTATATGGTTATGAATTGGGATAATTGGAGAGTATATAAATTCCTAACCGTGATCAAGGGGTGAGGTATATTTAAGTAAGAGAATACTTTTGCGTTTAGTATTCTAAGTGTGTAAATACTTATACACTACTACGAATGGGAGCATTTGAGTTTGGCTATTGCTATACGATATTGGCAATTATATATATATATATATATATATATATATATATATATATATATATATCTGTGTGTGTGTGTGTGCGGAATGATATCGATTATATATAAGATGTGATTACAATATATATATTAGGATACAGATACATATATATATATATATCTGTGTGTGATTAGTATATTTGTATTTTAGAGGCTGATTTCCACGGGCTTTCCCTTGGCATAGGTTTGGAACAACCAGATTATACATTTTCTGTAGTGCGATCCAGGGAGGTTGCGCGATGTGGGTGAATCCCCTGGTTTGAGGAGCAGGATGAGTATATCCCCAGGTCATCTCGTCCCGCGTTCAAGTGCGATGTGTGTACTCCACTTACAGATGGAACATGACCGCCGCCACCGTTGTGTGTATTTTATCAAGACCATTGAGTAAGTCTAGATTGGTAACGTGGTACAGTGAGTAAACCCAGAGTTGGATCGGCACTATGAGACCGCATCCTCGAGTTATAGCTCGTTGGGATGGTTATTGTACTTGTGTGTTTAGTACACTACTTGCGTATGAGAGCAAGAATATATACACGTACCTCTGCTAGAGTATAAAGATAAAATGAGTAAAGATTAAATCTCAGTTCGGGAGATTCTATCCGGATGTGTATTATTAAAATGAATATAGAGTAAATCTCAGTCAGGGAGATTTTATCCGGATGTATATTGTGTTATGATTATGAAAGTGAATATGAGTATGTATATATATACATTTTGTACTGAGGTCCTAATGGATCTTGACGATTGACACTGCCATGTAGTAGTGTATCGGGGGGGGGGGTTCTTGTCTGGATTTCGCTTCGCGAGACATCCCACACACGAACATAGTGCAGTGTTGAGAATAGGGAGAAGTTTAGTCCTTAGTACTTGGGTTTTGAGGTTTCTAGAGGTCAGGTGAGATAGAGTAGTTAGGCGGGGTAGCTTAACTAGGGGTTTTAAATGGATGCGTTAGGTGTGCACTATTAGAGGAGGGGTGAGGGGTATCTCATGGGAGTGCGAGACCAACTTAAATATGAGATAAATTATATTTTTGAAATAAAGCATTTATGCACTTGCAAAATATTTTTAAAACTCGGGCTCTGATCCGTTTATCTACTTTTCTTCTCTTTTGCTATATATATATATATATATATATATATATATATATATATATATATATATATATATATATGTATGGGTGTCCAGACACAGGGATGCCTGGATGACAATTCCTTCGAGTCAGACGTCTGCTGCAGCAGCTGTGGATGCATGCAGGTTTTTCTATAGACGCTTTTATCCTTGTAATCTAGATACGAGGTGTTGTATAAACATTCAGGCTAATAACCCAACCTCATTTATTTATTCTTTTACCACCTTTTAGTGCGGCTTTTGATTTGGCTGTTTCATGTTAAATCGAGTGTTCGGTTATTTTATTGCATTTCAGTTTTTACATATAAATTGCGTGAATATTTTTATGTGTATGGGTTGTTTAAAAAGATTAGTTAATTAAAATTTTAACGCCAGCCTAATAGGTTATTAGTAATTAATTTGGTTTTCGACAGTGATGCTAAGAATGAACCATATGCGACTCCTATTTTAATTTGGTACATGAGTGATCGCCCGGTATCCTATTAGGCGGGGTGTTACAAAATCATCCCTAGTCCCATGCATAGAGATCACCAAAACCACAAGTATCTCCTACCCTAACACTTAGGAGGAAAACCTATCGCAAATCACCATCTAGTCTCGCAATTAGGCTAACAAAAAATACGTTACGACGTACTACCTTGCCCCACCCAAAAAATACCTAACCTTACGAATCGACACTCCCTAGTCCCATACCTAGAAAGTGTTAAAAACAACACACCTACCTACTAGTTCCATACCTAGCAAGCAACCTAAAAATAAGGATAAAAGTATAACTAGCCCAAAAATCCCAACGTCCCCGCGGTGTCGAAATATTAACACAAGCAACATTCACATAAAGCATACTTTAAGTTATAGCTACAATCCTCCCAATTAATTCTCCGATCACAATATTATCCAAATTACGTCCTTTTTTATACAATTAAACAAGCCTTACCAATCATCACACAAATTGCCAAATTTCAAAATTTTCATTCAAGTGATATTTTACCAGTTAACCCAAAATTCCATTTTTAAATGGCATATACATATTATTACACCATAATAAATCCCTTTTACAATCTGCACATAAAAATCGTGATTTATAAGAGTCAAAACATTATTACAAATTTATATATATGAAGCATCCCACAATTCTATCGTACTCCAAATCTCTACTCTAAGCATGTGATTGTTTCAAGTCTTAAATATATTTTTAGATTTGAATAAAATAGCGCTGGAATTATTTTTAATTTTCCTAATTATTTAAGAAAACAACATTTATTAAAGTTTAGGCAATATCTAAAACACATAACATTTAAGGTGAACAATAGAAGTATTCATGCCTATAAAGAAGTCGTCTTGAAAATCTGATTATACAGTTGCGTTCTTCTTACAAAAATAGAAAACATACGTTCTTGGATGTTGTTGAGAAAACTTCTTAATTTTAATGGGGTTTATGTTTTGTAGAGGAGATAATAATTTGAGAGGCTAATGCTTTTCGAGAAGGCTTAAAAGTATTTTAATAGGTCAACTACGCCCATTATATAAAGCATTTAAAGAAAGAGTCCTAATCAAATACAAACACATACAAATCAGTTTCGGACGATCGGACCATCATAATTATCTGAATTTTGATATGTTCTAACTAAAGGTGAGCCGAAGCCATTGGCCAAAAATTAGATTGACCGCACATCGTTAAGGTCTTCTGCATCACGTTTTAGAGATCGAACCATCAAATTTCCTTGGATTTTGGATATGTTCTAGCTGAAGGCGAGACAAAGTCGTGTAAGAAAAATCAACCGATCGGGCATCATTAAGGTCGTCTGCATCACGTTTTGAAGATCAGACCGTCGGATTTCTAATCCTCCTTAGGTCGAATCCTTTCCATAAAAATCATTATTTCAACTATTAAGTTAATTCTAAATTTTAATCTTTTTTCCAACATGAAAATTTTCATAAAACCCAAACTCATTATAAATTTCTAATTTTGACTTAAAAAAAATTTTGGTTTCCCAAAAAATTACGGGGTATTACAAAGTTAAATTGCATTATGCATTTATTTACGTTAAATCAGTGGGAGGGAATCTTTATTGGTATAATTGTAGTTGTTGTTGTTTTTGTTGAATTGATTTTAATATTCAAACAGGCTGGCTTTCAGGAATAAACAAAGAAAACTCCGCCAATATTTTTTTTTTTAAATGACAAATGTCTTAAAGGTTAACACGATGACATGAGTCTGGGGAACTTTAAAGATATTGAATTTCATTATAAGTTTATTTGTGTTGAAACCGGTGGAAGGGAATCTTTGATGTTATAGTTATGGCGATTATTGTTGTTTTTGAGTTGATTTTATTATTAAACATGTTGGCTTTCATGAATTAACAAAGAAAACTCTGTAGAAATTTTCTAAAAATAATAAGTGTTTTAAAAATGGTTAACATGATGATATGAAAGATTTAATGATGTTAAGGTTGATTTTTTAAGCTAATCTATACTTAATATAATATATATTATTTTTTTTATAGAACAATATGATTGAATTGAAACAAATCTTAGAGGATTCAACTAAGGCTTCAATTTAAGAGAAAGTACTAGGAAAAAGGTCAGGGTATGTAAAAGGTCTTGGTACTGGGCCCTGACCTGTGAAATCATTGAGCACGCACAATTTTGATATGGATACGAAAAACTTGGAAATGGAGAATGTAGATTCAAAGATCCTTGTCCAAGATCTTGTGTCAGAGATGGCTAGCATGAAGAAGGCCTTACAACAAGAGAAATATGCATTTGTTGAAGAATCTACACCCCCCTCGAATCAATTTTCATGATAATAAGGCTTGATTTTATCATTTTGTTTTGAACATGAGAAAAACTAGTTAAACACATTTTGAGTCTTGTGAAGTCTGGTTAGTTTTATTGGTTTTTGAATTTTACTATGACGTTATGAAAAATAGCTCATATCTATTTTGAATATAATATAACTTATTTAAATTATGTTTATTTACTTAAATGTCTTGTTCAGTTTATGTTCTTTAAAATTTACTATTCAAAATTAGGGTTTTTAAAATGTCTAATATACCATAATTACTTTTAGTACCCATCATACATTTTGTTTATTAATGAATTTCTGTAACCATTTTCTCATGTAAAGATTGGCCAGACATGATACGTCAAAGATGGGGCTTATCAACAATTTATACGATTCTCAGCATTGAAGAAAATAGAAGTTGCTTATATTGTTTACCAAAATTCACATTTAATAAAAACATCTTAACAAAGCTGATTTAATACATGAATACAAAACTAAATCATCATACAATGCCCATAATGTAAAGATAAGAATAAACTTATATAAATAAACTCTTGGGATTATACCCATACAAGTCTCGATATGAAATTAAGTGACCAAATAAATAAGTACAACTTATACTAGAATCAATGGAACGGAATCCGCTACGTCCAATGCAACTGCAAGTCTCATCCATTCTCAATCCTGCTATCCCTATTTATGAGGAAACATGGGGGAAAACATCTATAATTTTGGGACAGAGCCCTAACGTTGCAAGGATTCTTCACCAATAAATATGCAAAATATTATTAACTCATAATTCACATCTCTCTATCGATGCTAACATGTATAGGGTATCCCACCTCTCATCATGAAGAATTCCTACTCGTAACCTCAAACAAATACCAATTATGAATTACATTGTCTAATATGACATGTAATGATTATGCCATCTAGCTATGCGTCAACTAAAAGTGAGCATTTACTCCTAACACCCCAGTCCCCAGATTAACTTCATAATGCTGCCCAGTAAATTTAGTGCATATTTTACGTCATATAATGTTCCTTAACCATAGTCTACCTCGTCAGACTATTTGATTTTTAATTCACACCAATTATCATCTACACGAGTAGATTATAATTTTCACTCTTTAATTTTCGTCTACATTCTTAGATTGTCCAATTATTATTCTCATTAATAATCGCCTACCGCATTAGACCATTAGAACTTATGAACTCATGACATTTGTATAGTTTACATTATGAAATTACGTTTCATTGAATTCAGAGGGCGGAATTCCATTAATAGGAGAAAAGAGTGTTATACCTTTATTTTTTTAGCATTAAATTTAAGTTATATTGATTTAATTAAAATTGTGGTAATTATTATTCAGATGAAATAATTGTATTTGTCTCTAATTTGGCGTAATAATTAAACGAGTACATTTAATTTCATTAGAGTATTTATTTTAAATATAATATATTATAGATGTGATACAAGTGTTATGATTTCTATGGTATGACGGTATATTGTGAATAATGAATATAGTTGCGAATATTGATGACTCGTTGATTTAATAGAGTCGTATTACGGATATACGTATATGATAATGATGGAACATACAAATAAGTGTATAAAGTGTTTATAGCCTTTTAAATGTTATTAGATGACTTAAATATGCATTTTAAGTGTTTAAAAATAGACCTATGGGTTAGGTAGGACCTTGGGTAGAGTTGTGGGTCAAATCGGGTATGGATAGGAACCTTTCTAGGGGCCTTAAGTCCGGAACTAGAGAGACCTACGAATTTAGGTTAATTTAAAATTATATTTAAAGGATAAGGATCAACCTTAGGGTTTCATAACACCCCATACCCACCCCACACACACTTAGAGGCTACACACTTTGGGAAAGAGGGGAGAAGCCACCTAGGAGGAAGAAAATAGGAGATTTCTCCGCACTTTCAAGTAAGGATTCTCTTGCTAAACTAATTCATCTTTTTATAACTTAATTTTTATGTTTAATCCATGTTTAAATTTGAGGTTAAATATGATTTACTGCAACCATGTTAGGGTTCTTGAATAATCTTTAGTTTTTGGTGATATTCATATGCTAGGGTGCTAGAATCCTGAATCCCCATGATAGACGATCAAAATGGGTTGTTTGATTTAGATAAATCATTGCTAAATTTCTTTTAGAATAAATTTTAGAAATCTGGGTTTGATTGTTGAAGATTTATGATGAAAAGTTGAGGCATTTTTATGTACAAAATTTCTGGAAATTTTATTATGTATGGAAGTTAAGATTTGGTGAATTTGGGATTTAATTAGTTTTGTAGCAAGGTTTAACTTTTTAACTTTCAATATTGGATTTGATGTCAAAGAGGGTTAGAAACGTGTCCCTATACTGCCCTTGGGTTAGGATATCAATTGGGTGTTGTTTTGGAGCTTGGTTTGGGCATTAATTGATGTTTTAAAGGCTTCATCTTCGTCTTAGGCCATCTTGATTTCTGCCTAGAATAGAATTAATTTGGCATAGACGAATCGATTTGGGCCATAAAATTTTAGATGTTTTCGTTACGATTGAGTGGGGGCCGACCTCGTATTTTTATGATTTTTTTTTAATTAGTTATGATTTTTCTAGGAAAGGGTGTGCGAGACCATTTTTGTTCAAGTAAGGGATATAGACTTATTCCAAGATATTAATGATTTTTATGAATTTAAATACTCAATCTAACCGGGATGAGTACGTAAATTTCCTTCCCTGCATATTATCTTAGATTATTAGTTAACTTCTTAATTAAAATAATTTGTTGTAGGTTTTCGAATTAAAGTGAAGAATATGATGCGTCATAAGACTGAGAGCAGACCTAAGTGATTAAATAAGCTTAGGTAGGGGCAACGGTGATAAAACTAAAAAAGATACGATAATAATAATATGATTAAGATGGTTTAAGCTTAAATAAAAGAAGTAATTATTAGAGATAATTTTAATACCAGAGAGTATGATTGGTGGTTAGCTCCTTGAATTTTTTATCATATAAAAACACTAAGAAGAAATGTATCATAAGCCGAGTGGGCTAAGTCATGATGGTTGGTATCGGTTGTGATAGTAGTTACAGTGTAACTACTTATACATATTAGTTGACTCCTTATATATGCACATATAAACCTTATTGTAAATGATACAAAAAGTGAATAATTATTAATAATCTAAAAGGATTAAATTCTAAGCCAAGAGGGCAACATGCTGAAATCATTAATTGATTTGGGAAGGTTAGTTTGGGGATAACTATACAAATATATTTATGGAGAAATAAATGATGAAGTAAATTTGATTATTAAGTCTAAGAGAAAATATATGGGACTTAATATTTAATTGCGAATTAGTCGTAGGATAACGACTTAATATGGGTTATGTAATAACACAATAAATGTTATGGTTAAGCCGAGAAGACTATATTTATATGGATGGAGATTACTAGGTTAAAAGTATCTATAGAGTAATTGTTTGTACATATTGGATGGTAATATGTATTATATTATTTTGTGTGGACATACCTAGATCTGTGGATCATCCTATCGGTTAGGGTGCGTGCCTTCGAAACCGAAGCACACGTCGGCACAGGAAGGCTAGACGTAGTGTTAGGTCTTATTGTAGGTACTACGTAGTAGCTCCACTTACGAGTGGTAGGTGTAATTGCTGAGATCCTTTATCAACTCTGGGTATGGGGCATGAACTGGTGTATAGCGTGGGTACTGCCCCATTTACTTATGTGTTGTTGTTACTCGCATTTGGATGAGGGACTCCTCCGGGTATTATCGATAGAGCATGAACAGGACGTCGAAGATAGATGTCTTTATGTGTCGTATATATATGCGAACATATGTATTTATTAATATATACATTGTGGTGTGCCTCGTATGATAATGCGTTCTCATAGTCTATAGATGTAGACAATACTTGATGATAATAAAGTCGAATTAACATTGTATAAATATAAGGTATAAGTATATCCGAATACTCTACTGACCATAATGTTACTCTTCGCTACTCGATGCGTACCTTTATTACATACGTACCACTTTTTAAACATAACATCTCAAAGAGAAAGGTCCCTCAATTCGTGAAACTTTCTAAGTTTCATGTGTGGGACGTCTCGCAAGTGAAATGAAAATAAGGAACCCTCCCAATATACTACTACATAGATTCGTCGATCACCGAGACCCATTTGGCCTAAAACCAAACATGAACCAATACACTAATCATAAAATTCCAAAAGTTGCCAATTTTTAAACAATCCACTTATCCTTCACAAGAGTTATACCAAACTCCTTTAGAGTCAATCAACCCTAAAATGCCCAACACATTAATCACCACGTCCTAAGTAGGAAGTTATCTGTCCATATTTAATCTATAAAGCACTTAGTCATTTCTAAGTTTCTAAAGGCATACCCATCCCAATCAGGTTTACCATCACCACTTCAATAATAATGTCATTATACAAACATTAAACATAATAATATACAATCTCAATAATCGAAGCTATCACTAGCCTCACTTTTACTTTGTTGCCTATACTCGCTAAGGAAATACTTTCCCAAATCCTACTATTATGTTATCTAGTGAACGTTTTCCCCACATAAAAGACCCTTGCTCCAACTTGAGCGTAACCCGATTTACCCCATAAATTTTGTGTTTATTCACACGCATCTACCTCCTCAAGTTATCAAAATTTCTATATTACACCAACATGTTTCTTCCTTAAGCATATCCAATTTTTAATGGTCCTTGTACGACCTAAGTTTCCATTGAAATTCATTGTATCAAAACTAGACTCAACTATAATGGTTACCCATAATAACCCTCACTACTATAGTGAATACCAATATCTAACCAATCTTGTCTTCTAGACATAATCATCACTCATAATAGTCCCCATAAAATCAACGTATCCTTAAGTAACTATTAATACATTCTCAGGAAAAAGATCACACTCTGACGTAGCTAACAAATAGGCCTAAAATAAACATAAGCCTCCCAGTATACATATTTATACATCTCACACCAAAGTAATAATGCCCTTTATCAACCACTATGATCCAATGTAAAACAGTATCCTAAATACGAAGTCCATCTTCTTCAATGTACTAACGAAATCCAAGTGAACATTAATTCCCAATATCAAACAAAATATATCCCACATACTCCAAAGTAGAAAAAAACATCCTTTACCACTGATACTATCACTAGTTCCTTTCTCCGAAAATAAATTCATCTCTAACCCGATGCCCATCTAGGTATGGGTCATGTCCTTGTCGTCCATACTTGATGTGACTATTGAAACTCTTATATTCTTTACATAGGCTACTCGTTTGGAACCCCACAAACTGCTGGTTCCTCTAAAAATTGCTACCACATATCTTGCCATGCTGGCATGGCATCAAAAAAGTTAAATCTCTTTCCTTCCTTGTTCTTGATTTTGATTTCAAAAATGTATGGGAAAACATCACTTCGAACTTCACCCGAAACTAATCAATAATTAAATTGTCCCTCTCTGCCATCGTGGTGATGGACCTCTACTAAAATAACTCCATGCCTATTTAGTCTAAACGAACTAACCTCTGCTTGCTCATTATCATTCATTATCACATCCTCAATTTCTCTAAATGTCTTCATTTCATTTACTAGGTACCAAATTTTATGAACTTCCTATAATTCTAGCGAGTGACCCACACGAAGGTGTCTATGGCTCTCTTTCCAAAACTAATCCCTTGTCTAAACGGGTAGTAACGACTCGCAAAGAATATAATGATTCCTAATCATAAGGCTCTATGTCAAAGGATGCAACTCAAAATGTAACAAGCTCAAGCATGGATACTAAGGACACACAAGAACCGTGCTTTGATACCAAGTGTAACAATCCCTATTTTCTCACGTAAAGGTTGTCCAAACACAATACGCCAAAGATGGGATTATAAACAATTTACACCATTCTCAACACTGATAAAAATATAAGTTGTTTATTTTCTTTACCTCATATTTTAATGAAAACATCTAAACAAAACTGATTTAATACATGAATAGAAAACTTAATCATCATACAATGCCCATAATGTAAAGATAAGAACAAACTCGTATAAATAAAATCTTGGGCTTATGCCCATACAAGTCTCGATATGAAATAAAATTAGAAAATGAATAAGTACAACTTATACTAGAACTAATGGAGTGAAATCCTCTACGTCCAATGCAACTGCAAGTATGATCCATCGTTAGTCCCGCTATCCATGTTTAAGAGGAAACTTGGGGGAAAACATTTATAATTTTAGGCCAGAGCCCTAAAGTTGCAAGGATTCTTTACCAATAAATATGAAAAATGTAACTAACTCACACTTCACGTCTCTCCATTGATTCTCACATGTATCGAGTATCTTACCTCTCATCAAGAAGAATTCCTACTCGTAATCATAAAAAATACCTATTATGAATTCCATTGTCTAATATAACATGTAATGATAAAGCCATATAGCTATGCATCAACTAAAAGTGAGAATTTATGTAAGTACATATTATACATAGTTCGGTTTACATTAGAATATGTCGTATACCGCTACAACCGTCGAAGATTTATTCAAGTTCAATTATGCATCAAGATGGATCCGATTATCAACATTCTTCAACAAATAAGCCTCTGCGAGATAGATTTTGGTAAGGTTGTGTTTAAGTCTCTTAATGATTCATTTAAAGTGGTGGGATCATTTTTCTAAAATGTTTTTAAACATCCGAGGCGTCATTTTTCGTCAAAATAATTTTTTCTAAGTGTTGAGGTGGAGTTTTAAAAGAAAAGGATTTTTTGTTCTGATCGTTCAAATGACATGTCTATTTCATTCAAACGACGGGGCTAAGTCGCACGAACGAAGTCTTCAAGCGATAATACATATCACACGAAGTCTCGTTTTAAGTTTGCTTGATCAGTTTATCAAACGACACCTTACTGTTTTAGTTTTCTAAAGTCGTTTAATGTCTCATGCAAATTCTCTTCAAGCGACATCTAAAGTCGTTCGAGTGACTCCTTGATCTCGTTCGAGCTAACCCGCCGACTCAAGTTTGTTATATATACCTGATTAAATGAGTCATTTTTTTCTTAAGAAGACCCGAGTTTTCCAGATACACGAAAATTGCAAACTCTAGAATTTTTTTGTCTTCTTCATTTAGGGTTTAAAACTTTGTTTTTTCAATTCACAAAAATCCCTATAGTTTAGTGAATTGTTTTTGGATCCCAAGTTACAATCTTGTTGAAGTTTATCTTCTAGAGAGGGTAAATCTACGGCTGACGATTGCATGTCACTGGGAGTACTTGTGGGTGTTCCTAGCTGATTCAGAGCTGCATGTTCTTGCAGGTTCGCTGGGGTTGATCCATTGCAGACTCTAGGTTGCGTGTATATGTGAGTGTCTTCAGATATTCATTGTAGATTTCATTGTGTGTGTAAGTTGAGATTTACCTCTTCATAGTGAAATAAAAAGGTTTCCCTTTGTCTTTTTTACTCAAATCTATGTGTCAATAATTTCTTTGTGATGGTTTGATTTACCTAGCTAGATGTATGTTTTAGGGTAAAATTAAAATTGGTTTTAAAAATTGACTCCAATTAAATAAGTTTTAAATTGGAATTTGCGAATTGGTTGAAATCGATATCACACTACATTAACGTATTTACAAATTGATATCTGGTCTTTTTAATCGATCTTACCTAGCTTTTACAAATTGGTATCAGAGTGGGTTTCTTTAATTTATCGAGTGATCTTATTTTTCATAAAAAATTTTGATATTGATTTTTTTGAGAAATCTGATTTTGAGATTTCGCAATGTTTCCAAATGAAAACTTATATAATAGGTTGCCAGTTTTTGACAGTTCTAATTATGCCTACTGAAAAGCCCGTATGAAATCGCATTTAAAAGCAATCGATTTGCGAGTTTGGGTAGTTTGTGAAAGGCGGTGGACTCCTCCCACTGTCATCGCTAATAATATCAATAATCTTAAGCCTGTGGCAGAGTGGAGTGAGGATGAGTTTAAATGGAGCACTAAGTGCAATTTATGTTGCCGTCACCCTTGACGAGTTCTGACATATCATGATGTGCACTATGTCAAAAGAAGCATGAGATGCTTTACAAATTACCCATGAAGGCACAAATGAGGTCAAAGAGTCTAAATTGAAAACTTTAACTACTCAATTTTAAATTACTACCATGCTTGAATCTGAGTGTTTTGATGACTTTTATACACGTTTGTCTGACATTGTCAACACTAGTTTCAATCTTGGTGAGCACATTCCTGATGTACGAGTGGTTAAAAAGTTTTTGAGATCGCTGCCTAAAGTTTTTATGTCGAAAGTGAATTTTTGAATTCCTTAGGAAATTTGAGAAATATCAAGTTAGAAGAATTGGTAAGTGACCTCTAGACATATGAAATTGACATGTTTCCTTACACTGTCAAGTCTAAGGATAGAAGGGTAACACTTAAAGCCCAGTCTTGAAAGAGTGAGGAAGTATCTAAGAGAGAGAAGAAAAATAAAGCAAGAGTTTATGATTCCGAGTTTGAGTGTGATTTTAATTTTGATATGTCCATGCTTGCGAAAATTTCAAAAAGTTTCTCAAATTTTCAAAAGAAAATTCTTCCAATAAAAGATTTTTTGAGAAAAATAATGAAGAGGCCAAAGAGAGCGGTGGAAAAGAGAAAGAGAAAGATAAAGAGAATGAGAATGAGGAAGAAGAGAGATGTTTTTAATGTGAGGGTAAGGGGCATAAGGAATTTGAGTGTCCTACTAGGCTAAAGAGAAAGGGAAAGAAGATTCCCATGCCAGCCACTCTTAGAGATAGTGAGAAAGAGGTGAAAAATTCCGGGGACGAATCTTCACGTGGGATATGTGTAGCCTTTTTAGCTAATATCAATATAAAACCTAGTTTATCCCACGATGATGAGGATACTTTTGCACATGAGACCCCCAATGATAGTTTGAGTTTTTCTAGTGAGTGTAAGAGTGAGTGTGCTAGTGAAGGTGAAAGTGAGATCCAAATAGCATTTAGAGATTTATATGTCGAGACCTTAAACACGAAGAAGTTGAATAAGGAATTAGGTCTTGGGGTGATAGATTTTGAGAGATATTTAAAAGTTTTGAGAGGTTTAAAGCGTCGGTGAGTCAACTCGAGAAGGTGAAGATTAGTCTGAGTGAGAAGTTGATCGTTATAGGTTAGGAAAAGAGTGAACTTATTGCCCGTGTGTCATAATTAGAGAGAAATATTGAAAATGATCGGGTAGGAAAGATGATCCTCAGTCCCTCTTCAGGTAATATTGAGAAATTAGGAACAGGTCATGACGGTGCGCCCACTTCCCATGTTGCACCCGAGCTACTTCCTGTGTTTGTGATTATCCACATGTCTCTCTTTCAACCCACCTAGGAATCCGTTACCCGATAAGAAAGTGCGCCGTAGATGTTTTGAGAGAGGTGTTCCTAGGCCCGTGTATGTTTGTACCCATTACAAACTGAGAGGACACCTTATAGAATGTTGCTTTAAGTTAGGTAGTGTGTCATATAGAGTTTTGACATGTGTTACAACACACGCACCCACACATGAGGCTTCAGATGATTACATGAGAGAGTTTGCACATATTAGGGATCAAGTTAATTTTTTGGTCAAGACTTCACATGACTTGATGGATGTTTTTCATAGGATGTCATCACCTTTGGAAAACTCCATTGCACCTAACGGTTTAGGTTTAGACTTAGTTGCTAGCATAGGATGATTTTCATGACCTATTGCTAGTGTGTACCACATTTGTATTTATATTTTCCATTGTTGATATATTTTTCGAAAAACCAAAAAGATTTTTGTTTTTGAAAATTTTTGGAAAAAATTCAAAAAGATTTTCTACTTTTTTTAGAAAAGAAATTGAAAAAGCCAAAAAGATTTTATTTTGATAAAATTTTTGAAAAAGTCAAAAAGAGTTTTGTATTTTGTTTACATAATTTATGGATGGACATTTAGGATGGCCAAGTCACAACATCATTCAATTCCATATCCATGTGACTATTCAATTATGTTATGAGGCGATACATCATTTCATCCATGCGCTTTATTATGTTTAGAGTCATTAAGATGTAATTTGAGATAACTTTCTATATGTTTGACTCATGATTTCCTTTAATGCACACTTGGACGGATTTGTTTGATTACTATACTAATCTATCACCTGGTGGTCAAAGTATTTCCATCTCAATCTTATCTTTAAAACGAATCATATGTGATAAAACTTGACAATGAAAGAGAGTATGTAAGAACCGTTGCCCGTGAGGAATTTGTTTAATATGGAAAATAATGAGTGAACATGGGAAAGGGCCACGAGTGAATAATAATTACATCATGAAATCCATCATTTAAAATATCCCAAGAAAAAATTAAGGCAATAAAAATAATCATATGCCAAAATGGGGCCAATAGGATTTATCTAAGTTGAGAAAATATAGAAACCTCAAAAGAGATTGAAAAAGAAATATATATTTGAGCGAGTTTGGTTGGAAATATGTAATCAACGGGTTTTCACGTCCTAACAAAGTCTTAAAAAAGCATTAAATAGTTTTAGACATTATTGGTGTGGAAATCATTTTACACTTTGATTTGATGATTCGATTAAGTCAATATCATTTGAATTCAACAATTTTTACACCTAAGGATGATTGTGAAGTTCATTCGTTAGGTGTGTTCATATTCATCGTGCATATTTGTTATGTATGGTTGAGTTGATTTACCTATGGAATATGTTTACACCCATTCATTCCGTATCCATGATTTGGTTGTCTTAGTGTAAATTCATGGTGTGTGATTTTTTTGTAAAATTTATTTTTGTTGAAAAAATTGAAATATAAAAAATAGTTGGTGAATACTTTCAAGTTTATCTTTGATTATCGTAGTTGATTTTCTTTGGTTGTCGTGACACTCCATACTTAGTTTATTTATTCTTTTCCTTGTCTATTTCGGACAAATAAAAAAGGGGAGACCGAATTCTGATTTAATGGGGGAGTTGATATTATGGGGGTGATTTGAGATTTGATCTTAGTTTTGATTTATGTTTATCTCATTTCAAACTCAATACGTCATGAAGGTATTTATTTCTTATCTCATGTGTGTAGGTAAGAAATTTAAAGATCATTATTTTTCACACCCTGATGATGACAAAGAAAAGTTGGAGATTTGAAGATTTCAAGTTGAAGATGTTTGTAGAAAGTTTAAAGACTTACATTTTTAGTACCTTTTTAGTTTTGGTTTCATATGACGGTGTTAGATTTTTATACGACATTTGATTTGATAATTTGGATGTTTTTAGTTTGTATCGGCATAGACATAGGGGAGATTTGTAAGGACATGTTATACATAGTCCAGTTTACATTAGGATATATCGTATACTGCTACAATCGTCGAATATTTATACAAGTTCAATCATGCACTAAGACGGATCCGAATATCAACATTCTTTAGCACCCGAGGTGTCATTTAATGATTCATTTAAAGTGTTGGGATAATTTTTGTAAAATGTTTTTAAACACCCGAGGTGTCATTTTTCGTCAAAATATTTTTTTCTAAGTGATGAGGCGGAGTTTTAAAAGAAAAAGATTTTTTGTTCTGATCGTTCAAACGACATGCCTATGTCGTTCAAACGACAGGGCAAAGTCGCGCGAATGAAGTCTTAAAGCGACAATACATGTCACGTGAAATCTCATTTCAAGTTTGCTTGATCAGTTTATCAAACGACATATTACAGTTTTAGTTTTCTAAAGCCGTTTGATGTCTCGCGCACATTCGAGCAACTCCTTAATCTCGTTCGAGCGAACCTGCCGACTCGATTTTGTTATATATACCTGATTAAATGAGTCATTTTTTCTTAAGAAGTCACGAGTTTTCCAGATACACGAAAATTGCAAACTCCAAAATTATTTTGTCTTCTTCATTTAGGGTTTAAAACTTTATTTTTTCTGTTCACAAAAATCACTACAGTTTAGTGAATTATTTTTGGAACCCAAGATACGATCTTGTTGAAGCTTCTCTTGTATCGAGGGTAAATCTACGGGTGACGACTGTGTGTTAATGGGAGTACTTATGGGTGTTTTTGGCTGATTCAGAGCTGCGTGTTCTTGTGGGTTCGCTGCGGTTGATCCATTGCTAACTCTAGGCTGTGTGTCTATGTGAGTGTCTACAGATATTCATTGTAGATTTCATTCTATACGTAAGTTGCGATTTACCTCTTCATAGTGAAATAAAAAGGTTTTCCCTTTATTTTTTTTACTGAAATCTGTGTGTCAATAATTTCTTTGTGATGGTTTGATTTACCCTGCTAAATGTATGTTTTAAGGTTAAATTAAAATTGGTTTAAAAATTGACTCCAATTAAATAAGTTTGAAATTGGAATTTGCGAATTGGTTGAAATCAATATCACACCGTGTTAGCGAATTTATAGTTTACACCTAACACCCCATTTCCCAGATTAACTTCATAATATTTCCCAGTAAATTTAGTGCATACTTTTACATCATATAATGTTCCTTAACCTTAGTCTATCTCGTCAAACTATTTGATTTCTAATTCACACCAATTATCTTCTACAAAATTAGAGTATAAGTTTTATTCTCTATAATTTCCATCTATATTCTTAGACTGTCCAATTATTCTCATTAATAATAATCCACCGTATTAAAACATTAGAACTTATTTTTGCTACCAATTATCCACATCACTATGTTAATTCGACTTTGTTATCATTAACTATTGTCTACGTCTTTAGACTATGAGAACGCATTCTCATACATGACACACCACAATGTGTATATAGATAAACACATATGTCCGCATATATATTTATGACACATGAAGACACCTATCTTTAGCGTCTTGTTTGTGCTCCATCGATAATACCCAAAGGAGTCCCTCATTCCAACGCGGGTAACAACAACACACAAGCAGGTGGGGCGGTACCCATGCAGTACACCAGTTCATGGCCCACATCCAGTGGTGACAAAGGATCCTAGCATCTACACCTACCTCTCGTAAGTACAGCTACTACGTAGTACCTAAAATATGACCTAACACTACATCTAGCCCACATGTGGTGACGTGTGCTCTGGTCTCAAACGCACACACCCCAAGTGATAGGATGGTCCCTGAACCTAGGTTTGTCCACACAAAATAGTATAATACATACTATCATCCAATATGTACAAACAGTTACTCTGTAACTACTTTTACCTAAGGAATCTTCATCCATATAAATATAGCCTTCTCGGCTTAACCACAACATTTTAGTCAGTTATTAAATAACCCATATTAAGTCGTTATCCAAAGACCACTCCCCAATTAAATATTAAGTCCCATATATTTCCTCCTAGACTTAATAATCAAATTTACTTTATCATTTATTTCTCCATAAATATATAGGTATAGTTATCTCCAAACTAACCTTACCAAAACAATTAATGATTTCAGCATGTTTCCCTCTTGACTTAAAATTTAATCCTTTTAGATTATTAATAATTATTGACTTCTTATTTCCTTTAGAATAAGGTTTATATGTACATATATAAGGAGTCAACTAATATGGATCGATAGTTACATTGTAACCACTATCATAACCGACACCAACCATCATGACTTAACCCACTTGGCTTAGGATAAATTTCTTCTAAGTGCTTTTATATGATAAAAAATTCATGGAGCTAACCACCATTATAGTTATAATAATGTAGTAATGATAGTTGGGTAGTATTAATGATGTTTTTTATAGAAAAATGAAAATGATATAATATGGGGAGAAATGATAATAATGGTAAAAATAATAGTAATAATAAATTACTAATGATGATAGTGATATGATATGAGGAGTAATATTCGTAAGTAATAGTAGTAAATGATTATAATAATGACGATAGTAATTATTATGATAAATAAGAGTTAGAAATAAAAGGGATGGGGGCAATGTGTGTGTGTTAGTTCATGGGGACTTGAGCCCGAACCTTTTTGAGGTCTGTAAGGATAGAAAGGGGTGTAGTTTGTGTAAGAGTAAACTATCCGATGGATATTGTGAAGATAGGTTGGGACCATACGTCACATGCACATCCTTTTTAGTATATAGGGTGTAATCAACTAGAGGGAGAAAAATCAAGCGGCTTTTTAGTCACCTCACTACTGGTTATCCTTCCTGGTTAGCTAGAACCAAGAGTTAGGAGATTATGTGTGAACCTATGGTGATTGTAGTGCTAAGAGGGAGAGAGTTCCAGAGGGGTATAAGGTATCTTGATTTCAATCCTTGGACTTAGCAAAGAATCAAAATATTCTGACCCTTTTTCAATTTTGAGGTCGCTAAGGGGACCAGACATAGAAACATGGGGTTTTAATGGAGTTTTTAGGGATGTGGGACCACCTCACGATGGTTTATCCTTCCTTGTTAGCTAGAACCGAGGTTTAGACAATTAAGTTTAAATGTATGGTGATTTAAACATAAAGAAGGAGAGAGATTCCTATGTATGGGGTATTGTGATTTTATACTTTGTTCTTAGCAAAGATTCAAAGCAATGAAATCTCTTAGCACAAAGGTATTATTTTATGTGAAATATGGACTTAAGAATTATTTTACTAAACTAAGGGGGTGCTAATTAAAGAGTTAGACTTTAAAGTATATGATGAAAACTCATGTCTTGTAGAGTAAATATGAAAAAAGCATTTTTGATAAAAATGTATAAAATACAAGTTTACAAGTGTGTATGAGTAGTGAAAAAGAAATTTAAAGTGTATAAATGAGTGTTTGAACTCAAAGGCTAAGTTTCACAAGAAATGGTAATTACAAGTTGTTTTATAAAAGAGGAAATATTGAGTCTAAGGTAAAATAAAAATGGACTTTTTATAAACTGTGAAATTTGGAAATAAAGTGTGTTGGAACTTGTCTCATCCTCGGTATTTGGCCTTATCGGACGGTAAAAAAGGTAACAAAGGGAAAGGGGATTAAAAGTGGATAAGAAAGAAAGAAAGGAAAAAGGGTTACAATTAAGTAACAAATCAAAGGCACTCGGAGGTAAACGAGAAATTTATTAGGGGCCCGTAGTCCTAGGGTGCAGCTTAATGCATAGATCCCAAACCACTTATTTGGAGCATATTGAAGCTTGGTGGCAATCGCTGAAAGGTTGTATAACTGTCCTAAATTGCTACTCGGATTAATCAAGCAAAAAGATGATTTTGATCACAACGCTCATTAATATAAAGTCAAGTTTGTAAAACAACTTGAAAAATGTGAAAGTACGTTAATGGTAAAATTAACAAGACAAATGTAGTATTAAATGTGAATAGGCCCATCACCCGGGTTGCATAGTCAAATATCAAATTGCACGGTTATGGTTCAATTTCATGAGAACACTTAATCATATGAAGGTTGATGTCATAATTACTAAAATACACTTTATATATATAGATATTCCTTTCTACGTAATACTCCTCTTGTATTTCTCATACTGGACGCACGATCATACCCCACCGTTTGCCAAAGCCCTAAGTACTTTAGGAAAAGATAAAGGAATGGAAAATCTGAGAGGCAATGGAGGATTTACTTCCTAATAGAGATCTGTTTACTATTCATTTTCAATTTGTAACTTATTTTCAAACAATGGTTTTTATCATGTGAAATTTTATGCAAGTATTTTAAATTTGGTTTGTAATAAGACATGATGATGTAGACTTTCTATAATTATTATTTGTTCAATGAAACTCCTCTATTTTAAGTATTCCTATGAATTTCATAAGCTCGACATCATTTTATAAATGAAATTAAATGAATTTTTACGATAAAAATGTAAAAACGAAATTTTATTAAAAGAGGATTTTTCTTGAATGAAATCAAACTACAAAATGGTTTTCCACACTGACACTCAGAATCGGGGCCTCACAACTTGGTATCAAAGCATATGTTACATGTCTGTCGAAGAGTATGCTTACATTTCATTTTATTTCAATAATAGTTATCTATATTTTTTCTATGCTAAGGTAATAATTCATTTTGGTTACACCAAGTTTAGGTGTAAGAATTTGTTATTTGAATCGAATTTAATCCTTTTATGTTCGATTTTGAGCTAAAACATAATTCGTAAAGTGAATTTGGGATTTTAGAAATTGTTTATGTACACGAGTGAGGCATCAAGATGATGGGGTATCTTACATTAAGTAAAAACAAGTTAAGTTTACATAAAGTCATGTCACTAATGGTCGTGCATGATAATAATATCGGTATTAAAAGTTGTTAGTGTCAAGGACATGTGACACAATAAAATGATTCAAGTGGACCTTGGAGATAAAAATGTTAATATAGGGACCTAACAGGACAAGTATGTTGTCTAAACATAAGTTTTAATAGTTAAACAATATGGTAGTGTACAAATATTTAATACTTGGAATGAGGTTGGGTATATGAGATAAGAACAAGAATGTAAGTTATCTATGGTCATGATGACCAACACGGCGTGTCGAGATGTGAAGGCGCTGCTTTTAATCGTAACAAGTATCGTGAAATTATTGGTCTTGTTTCTTAGGTGTAATGATTGAGTTTAATAGGAGACATATGATTAGTCACTAAATGGTGTATAATGACAAAGGAATTTAAATTGGATAGGGCTGTTTTTTTTTTAACTTTCGATTTTTCTAATTTTCGATCCGATTTTTTTGAATTTGGAATGAAATTTTAGTTTACCGATTTTTGATTTTTCGATTTTCGATTTTTTCGAAAAAAATTGGATCAAAAATCAAAAATAATTATGAATTTTTGATTTTTTGATTTTTTCGAAATTATGCCGATCCGATTTTTTCAATTTTTTTTCAATTTTTTGAAAGTTTCCCATATCCAACATCGATTGGGAGAGGGAGAGGGTTCCAAAATGTGCTCTATAAAAGAAGAGTATCCTCCTTACTTCTACACAAATGAAAAAAATGGTCCAAATCCTCATGTATTTACATGTTGGGTTAAGCCTTTTTCTTTGTTTCTTTAAAATGAGAATTTTGAGTAATCGAAAATCCATAATTATTTTTTTGAAATTTTGGAATTTTCGAAATTTCTGGATTTTTAGTATATTTTTTTAATACCGATTTTTTTTAATTCTTTGTTTATTTTTTGATTTTTTCGAATTCGGATTTTTTTTTCAAAAAAATCGGATCGGAATAATTATTTTATCTCCAAAAAAATCAATTTTTTTGGAGAGGCATTTTCCTACCAGATCCGGCTGAAACACAACCCTAAAATTTGAGTTTATAAGTGGATTTTTGAGGCTTTTGTCCTTTTCCAAAGAAAAAGTTTGTTATTGATTAAAGTGTAATGAGGAGCTTAATTTAGTATCAAGTATACCCCGTCGTACAAAGTTTAGTATAGATAGGCAAGGTACGCCTTACCCTGTGGAGAAAATTTTGTGAATATTTGGGGTGAAACAAAAGATTTGTAGTAACGACTAGGAAAAGAAAAAATGTGTCATGGCTTAAGGAAAGGTTTTCAAAAAAATTATAATCATTAACGGTTAGAGTTGTGAAACACCATATAATGGTTTGAAGTTTCCAGTAGTGTATTGGCTTAGTGAGGAAAAATTTAACAAGATCTCTTAATCACCCATTAGAATCTATAACTCATAGGCAAGTAGAGGTTATAATAACATAACATCACAAGTAAGACCCGAGTGTCGAGTCAACGTATATGTTAAGGAAGTGGGGCATCGGGTATAGATTCACCCCTTGGATATACTTTGAGATATGTTGGTTTGATTAATTTATTGATTAATGCTAATAGAGATGTTTTGAGAAAGACATGTTATGATGATGTTTAGGTGTATTAATTCCCCAAGGAGTAAAGGTTGGTTAGTGAAAGTTGGCACGTAGCCCTGGTAAGGAAGCAATGACAGTAACCCTACAAAGATAGCATCCTAAGTAATTTAAGTGTATCCTAATACCGCTAAGGTCAACAATGGTGCTCAGTTGTCTACTACTGGTGGTATTTTAGGATAATGATTGTATGTTCAAGTATGAACTCTTAGGATAGAGAGTTAAGACATGTCATACGTGTGCGGGCTAGTGGAGAATTGTTAGTTTTCATTTTATTTTGTAACATACCATGATGATTAAATATAAATGAGTAGGTATAGCCTTCAAGGAGGGAAGCATCGTAGTGATTAGAGGTAACATCCCTTTTCTTCTAAAGCTTGTCATGTCATTGTTCGACTTAGGATGATGGTCAAGGTAGAGGATCTTGGTTCGATTTGGAAAATAAATTTGTCGTAGGTAAGTTAGTTCAATATCAAAATTATGTAAAGATGTACGTTCATGGTCCCTCGGTAGATTAGGACTAGCGTAGTCTTCACATGTTTAAATAGTACAATGAGTTGTGTATCAAGTGTAAACAACGATTACTATTGTACTGTCTATAGAAGTAAATACAATGTTAGTATGATGTTAATTATTAGATTGTTCATGTGTAGTTATAAATTAAAGTCTTCTTGATAGTCCAGGGTGATGCATTATCGAGGTTTTAAATGCGTCACATGTGATTGGTTGGGTGACTCGGGTTATATGGTATGTGACATCTAAGTTACTGAGACTATAATTGTTTGCTTTTAAGGTTTAGGGTGTTTGATTGATGGGGAATTAGCATTCTCCCTAAATTGTAAGTTGTCGTCTTAGTGGGGAAAATGAATGGTCATGATTTCTAAAATGGGATACATAAAGATCATGTAGATTCATATATTCAGTTTAAGAGGAAATTAATAGGCCTTGGTGATTAATTTATTTCATGACACGAGAAGTTGTCATGAGTGTTATTGACGCGTAGAAATTTTATGGTTGTATGTTATCGTGATGTAGGAAATAATTCGCCTAAGGTTGAATGCAGGTAAAGTCGAGGACTTAGAGGATTTAACTATACAACACATTAGTGACAACAATCCATCAAAAATGTATGAGATTTATCGGTGTAAACAAATTAAGTAAAGGGATTTTCAAAGATTTGAAATGACTAGAATGTTGTGGATTAATGTGTAGGTTTATGATTCCTAGAAGAGGAAGATAGATTATACTTGTTTAAAAGTAACGCAATTAAATGAAAATCTTTGAGCTAAGAAATTATCTTTTGGTCATAGGGATAAATTTCCTTTCTAGGTATATGATTGAAAATGGTTTGTCGCCATGACCCTGAAAAATAAGTACTATAACAGGTTAGAGTTCGTGAAAATACTTATGAACCAACCATTTGATTATAATTCCAAGGAAGGAAAGGGTTTCATATTTTAAGAAACTAGAGGTACGGTTGTATATGCGGGGAATCGCAAGTGTTTTTAAACTTGAATGAAATAAATTAAATTGCATAACTTAGTGTTGAAAAAATGCCTATTAAGGTTCAAAGTAGCAATCGAGAATTCTGATGATTCTGTGCTTGTTAAAGTCAAGTCCAGGCCTATAATACCAATTTGGGAAAGAGGGATAAGCCTAGAGTTTATAGGGTATTATTTGTTAATCGGTAGGTTTAGGTTTATAAAGAAAGTAATGGTAGCCTGTTTGTGCTTTGAAAACTTTCTTGATGAATAAGTGATAAAAAGGCATACCATGAACCATCGCATATAATGTGACTCAATTATAAGGCAAAGGTCAATCATGAGTGGGCTTCATAAAGTGAACCGACGGTTTTTTTAAATCAATAAATGTTGTTAGAATAAAATGTTGATCCTAAGAGAAGTTGTGTAAATGATTTAAGGCATCGAGGAGTGTATGTTAAGGTTAGCATGCTAATAAGGCCCGAGGAATCAAAGGAAACATACAAATAGGCATTTGATCCGCGAACTTAAGTATGAACTTCAAAGTAAGGTGATGAAGAAAAAAAAATCTTGTAAAATATTTTGATTTTGAGGAGGAAAATTCCCAACATGCGAATATTGTAAAGCTCAGATTTTTATGAAATTAATACAATCTTTTATGAGAAATTATTGGGAGTAATTTAAATATATTAATTTGTAATAAAGATTAAGGAGAAAAATTCAAAAAATGTCGCGTACTGCATTATGCATGTTAATTAAGTTGCACATTTTAAAGTAGAGTTATAGAAAATCATTTGGAATAAATTATATCATAAGGATAAAAGAAAGAAATGTAAAAAAATAATAATATAATAATGAATTTTTCGTCAAAAAAATAAAGTGCTCAGAAATATTTAAAAAATTCCACAAGATGTAAAATTAAATTATAGACAATTTCTTCTTCTTCGGTGTCATTAAAATAAATCATTTAAACCCATATTACGGGTATTTTTTTTGTCAAACGTTTAGTAAAAAATGGAGCAACTTGAGGGCGGGCTGCCAACTATTGGAAGAAATGGGAACATAAAGTACTAACCTTCCCAAGTTTTTATGCCTTTTTATATGATCTCCTAGACCATTAGACCAAATGGGAACATAATTGAGGGATGGAGTATCATTAGAATACATTTTGGAATAATTATAAGAGAGATGAATTAGGGAGTTGGCTCATATTGTGTAATTTATGGTAAGTGTTGGGCATCCTCAAAACTAAGACTTTGAGTCTTTATCCCTCACTCATTTCAGGAGCTGAAAGTCTTCATAATTACCTCTATATATCAATCTTTCAAGACCACCATTCTACCCTTCCATTATCAAGGGTTAAAGAGGGTGTTGGAGGTGTTATGTTGGAGAACAAATCTTGTAAAGGAAATAGGAATTTAATGGGTTTTATTTCAACCTCTTCATTTAAGGAATTAATATCTTCAAGAGGTAGAGGTTCTACAATATTTTAAAGTTTATATCAAGCATGCTAGATATATGTAAATTTATCTTATTTACATGACTACTTATTCTAATTATCACTACATTTTAACATATGTTGACGGCGATGTGATAAATATAGGTAAAATATAAAGTTTGAGAGAAGGATAAACTTCAAACAGTTTAAGCAAATTATTTCTTATATAAATCATGTAAAACTTGTGGATTTCATGATAAAATGCTATACATAAAATGCCTAATCACACTAACGCTCCATCTGTAAAAAAACTCTCCGGAGGCCCAGATGAAACCACCTAGAAAACTAATTTATTTTGTGAAGTATTTAATCATTTGATTCTACCCCTAAAGATAATTATATATCATTTATTGCCATAAAGGATATATTACAATTTATAAACTTGTTAGCTTTAAATATCATTTAGCTCTACCATTCAATAAATTTAAAAGATTATGCAAATTGAATCAGCTTTGCAAAGGGCAGTAAATAATACAGAGAATGAGACTGACACTAATCACAATTTGCATTCTAAGAAGCATAACAATATGGCAAAGAAAATCAATCATGGGTCTATTATTTTCATGCTCAAACCCCTGTAACTATAGTATTCAATTAAATTAAATAAAATAAAATAAAGATTAATAGATGGGCTTTGCCTCTTGACAGAAGCCAATGAAATTTTTAACATATGATTTGTCAATATTCCACAGAAGCGGAATTTCATCCATTGCTGTTTATGCAGACACATAGCCATAAATATAAAACCACTGAAATCCAAGAAAAACATGAAAACCAAAGGAAGACAACCCAACAAGGGTTGTAACATGTTACGCATACTCGACCGTTACAACTGTTACATGTATGACCACTACCATAAAATTTGCAGTTCACGTATGGATGTAGACTATCAAGTTGATGTGGGTGGTACCTGCAGTTCATTTTGAGCTAACACACACGACTGTAGTTGTTCAGCTATCACGGATAGCTATTCTTGTTCAACTGGCACACATGGCCTCCAAACTGTTTCCTTCCCCACATTCATTAAAGCAATGCCTTTGGAAGCCAATTCACTCCTCATCTGATCACCTCTAGAGAAATATTTGTTTTTCCTTGCTGATGCTCTTTCCTCAATCAGATGTAATATGTCATCTTCTGTCAACTCTGCTCTCTTTAGTGCTCTCTCTTTTAATTGCCTCAATGCCTGGCCAATCGAACATAACAATTTTGTGATAAATTTCATATTTGTATTAAGATTTCTTTCAGTTTAAGGTCATACATTAATGTGCGCAAGTGTGTGTGTGCATTGATAAGAAATCCTACAAATATGCTCGGAGATTTAGTAGCACCTCAGAATAAGTTGAATCAGAGAGTAATCCCAAAGTATCCAAAACTTTCTTAACCTATTTCTCCAAGTCAGATAGGGACCGGACAACAGACAACAGTTGTTTTTGTTTCTGCTGCTTCTGGAAGCCATAACAATGATTAAAAAAATAAATCAATTACACCCAGAGAGAGAGGGGGGCCAATAGTTAGAACCAACCAAAATAAGTACCTTGAGCAGGTTCGAGGAACTGTTCATAAATCTATAAGCTTCTTGAAGAGAACCATTTAAAATAGAGGGCATTTGCAAATCATCCGACAGTTTTGTCTCAAAATTAGTATGCAGCTTACTGATGCATTCTTGAGCAGCTGGAGTAATACGAGCTGTTTGGCCTTTTCGTTCAGTTTCCTCCTTTTGACTTCCATCTTGAAATAGGGATAAAGCATATTAAAAATCTTGCAGGGTCTATCAATCACAAAACCACCCAACATAAATCATCCGAAATAAAATGTTTCAATTCCAAGCTATTGGAGCTTAGACATGCATTCTACCTGATATATATAAAAAACAACCTCAGATGCAATTTCTAGCTGTGAGATTGAGTAATTGATAGGAGATCGATAGTGTGTGCTCATTAAGAAATGCCTCAATACAAGCGGGTGATACAGTTTGGTAACCTACAAAAACCAGAAGAACCAAATATTAATATCCAGAATACTCAAGATAGATCAACCAAATAAAACATAAATGATATGATATGCACCATATTACCTCATGAATTGTGAAGAAGTTACCGAGTGATTTTGACATTTTCTCATCGTTTGCGGTCACAAACCCGTTATGGAACCAGTAACCCACATTGGAATTTGGGCAAGCAGCGCAGCTCTTGGCAAGCTCATTTTCATGATGAGGAAATATCAAATCCATCCCACCCCCATGAATATCAAAAGTTTGGGTAGGTACTCGGTACTCATGGCACTGCATTCTATGTGCCATCCTTGTCTTCTAGGACCCCAAGGGCTGTCCCAACTTAGTTCACCAGGCTTTGCAGCCTGAAATAAATGAAAATATCTAGGGGTGTCGTATGGAGTTGAATTGTCGTAAAAATGTAAGGCAAGTTTTAATTAACATTTCACCTTCCAAAGTGCAAAGTCCTCAGGATTTTGCTTTCTTGAATCAACAGCAACCCGTTCACCGGCTCTGTTGTCTTCTAACTTCCGTCTGGATAATCGACCATAGTTGGGAGACTTATCAACAGATAAGTACACATCCCCATCAACTGGGTAAGCACAACCATTACTTATTATCTGCAATGAAACCAAAAGTTATTATAAGTAATTAATTTTTTTTAAACAAAATATCCCATGCAACGACATACACTCTCCTATGATAATGGTTCCTCGTTACTATATACTCTGTCCCAAATTAATACTCGTTCTTTAAAAGTTAAGATTTTCAAATAAGTATTTTACTTCCAAATTTATCAACAAAATTATCAATACCTTTGAATGCAAGACATCCACTTGAGTTATTTTCACTCATGGGTATTGTTCAGATGTATAACTTTGCAATCTCATCTAATTTTATATACTATTTTTAGAAAAAGGATTACTTAATTTTTTCTTTTGATAAATAGAAATGGGACTACTAATGATATGCTGCAAGTATGCAAATGAAAATGAATGATTCATGAAAACATTAGTGGATATCGAAATACATAGAACTGGCTATGCTAGACCTACCCTAGGAGGCAAAAGATGAACTGGCGTAAAGATAGCGTTCAAAGACATTAGTTGCTATAGGTCAAGAGTATAACCCATTGCTCCTCCCCCATTACCCCTGTTGCTTTTTTCAAAGTCCAAAATAATCGAAAAATTTGTTCTAGAAGGCTACTTATTATAAAAATGATATTTTTGGAGTCTACTCTTGAAACCTTGAGATCAAAATCCATATTCAGTATAAAGTTATGTAATTTGCCGAATTTCTCCATAGGAGAATAGAAATTCGGGAAATTACTTTCTACCAACCTTTTAGAAACTAAAAGCCGTGGCACAAATCAGATGCATGTGCAATATTATAAGAGAAAATATGTTACAACACATCTACTCTATTTGTAGTAATTTTATTGAAATTTATAGTCGTTTTATGGGCATGCCAAGATATTACTGCACAAACTAAATATATGTAACATATATACACATACTACTCAATGCGTAGTTACTTTAATGAGGATATCACGGTCATTTTATGGGCATACCACTTTTGCTCTGCCTTCCTGTATGAGAATTGAATAAATTTCTGTTATATAATTCATTGATATTGTGGGGGGATATACAGAATAAAATAACTCCTTGAAGTAGTGAATTTACAGTATAGATACCTATTTACATTCCTATTCAAATGGAGACAAATAAGGAAGAATAATATTCCAGATTTTGTGCATTGGTTGTCTCTGCATAATATTCCAAATTTTGTGCATTGGTTGTCTCTGCATTCCTTAACAAAATATAGTTCAGATATAAATTTACATATACAGTTCACAAGTAAAATGCGAGTAAATATCTACGCGGCTGCATGGAAAAGTCTACTAAGCCAGGTTCGGTGGAGAGTTTGTGTTGGTAGGAATGCTTTGGACGTATCTCATTTACAATTTGCGGATGACACAATATTTTTTCATATTGGGACAACTTTAAATTAAAGAATCTTGTTTCTTCTATCCTCTTGTTTGGTAATCTATTGGGACTTGATGTCAATTTAAATAAATGTAATGTGACCGGGATAAATTTGAATGCCCTAGAGGTTGAGGCCTTGACTAGAATCTAAGAGGTTGAGGCCTTGCCCTAGAGGATAAATTTGAATGCCCTAACGTATTTGAGTCTTGCTTTCATATTCTTTAAATTTTTGGTCTCAAGCTTTGGATGGAATCTAAGAGATAGAAAAGATGGAAGACGCTTGTTAAGAGGGATAAACTTACCTTAATCTCCTCGGATCTTTAATGTTCTTTCCTTTTTTTGTTTGTTTATACATACATACATATACATATACATACATATATATATATATATATATATATATATATATATATATATTGTTTTGGGGGTGGGGGTTAACAGTAAAAATAAAGTTTTGGTAGGTAAGTGGTTGTGGAGATTTCCAAGCGAAAAATAAATCACTTCGCTTCAATTAAATATGGTTGGAATGGTAAAGTTTGAGAGGATCTTTTACGAGCTCTCGGAAATCCACATCTAATGGCATTGCATCCTTCCTAAAGAATGTCATTGGAAGTATGGGATGGGCATCCATTCCCCATATATTTGGAAGAATAATCTTCTTTTTGAAGTCCTTCCCCATTTATATAATCTTTCGGTAAATAATACTCCATCCGTCCTAAATAAAGAGTCCAATACTTCTTTTTAGGTTGCCCAAAATTAAGGGTTCAGTTCTCTTTTTTGAACATAATCAACAAACCAAGTTTCACAATGGTGAACAAGAGTTAATCTTGGCCGTTGATTGACTGTATCCTTAATTTATACAAAATAAAGACGTGCACTCTTAATTTGGGACGAAGTAATTGTATCATAGCGTATCTAGAGTCTTCGGGCTCAAATTCGGCGTCTTCTTGGATTTTGTAGAAATCCATATGACCTCGAGACAGCTGAGTTAATTTCTTTAACAGGTATTGTTGAGATGTTTATCCCCATGAAAGGGTGGGAGACAAAAAAAATATGGATTTTGGACTATTAAGGCTTCTCTTGCAAACCCTTTTTAATTTTCTTATTGAAAATTGATCTTTTCTTCTTTTTCCCCTACCAACCTGATTTGGGTAGTCGCGATCCCATCCGAAGTCTGGGTTATTGTTGTGATATGGGAGAGGCTATAAGCATACAAGGAGGAGGGGATATAGTCCAAGGAGATCTCACATTAAAAGTGGAGCAGCCTAAGGAGGGTGGCCTTCAAACATTTCAATGTCACTTGCAATATCATGTCCCATATTTTCCATCACATGTTGGACCGTCACTTCCCATGGCATCCTAGGAGCCTCTTCCAACCATGAATCATGACATGAAGGGGGTGGTGGTCTTTTGTACGACGATGAATAAGTATCCCATCCGTTCTGTAGTCACATTCCACTGATTTTGGGAAGCGTCATTACCCAAGCCATATCCATACCTTTTTGGATTGTCCATAGCTCTGTCTTGATCGCCTCGCACATTCCTATATTGCCTAAGAAGCCCTTCACCAACATCCACTACGAAGTTTGAGGGATTTGTAAAAGTTTGGTTACAAGATTTAACTCGGCACTTGACCATCAGCCTCCTGTTCGTACTTGGGCAGAATTAAAAGCAGATATGAACGCACTATTTCCTCTTCACATTAATGACAATGACACTTCAACCTCCACCAAGAAACACTGTCAAACATTGATTATGCCCAGAAATTCCATCTTCTCAAAACCCGTACACGCCTATTGGAAGTTGATAAACAATGAATGGGTTGCTATATGAGTGATTCCATTGCCACAAGATGGAACTTGAGCCGACTAGCCCAAAATTGATCGTCGATGCTTAAGTTGCAACCCTTGTTTTTGTGTCATTTTATTAAATCCTAACGCAATCGATGGTCTTCCCCTTTGAGTTTGAGAAGAACACTATTCTATACGGGGAAATGTGGTAACAAGCGAAAGCGGTCCTCAAGGGAGGAGACGCCACCAAAAGACAATGGGGGATCTAAGTCAATGGTAAAATGGGCAAGTGACCACCTAATTTTTAATAAAGACGAGAGTAGTTAGTAGAGTTTGGCTGAAATTTCAAATTATATAACTTTGACCACCTTAAAATAGGGAAAAATGTAAATTACTAACTATAATTACATGTTGTTTATTATAATTATTTGTTTCATGTACTGTGATGGTTTTATTCAGCGCATTGGGGACATATTGTTCCATTCATGTTAATTATATGGTGTTGCACATATATTGATGCGACTGGACCACAGATCACACATTAGAATATATTGCGCTTGTATATTGAAGGAATGTCATCATTCATAGAAAATGTATATATTAAATTCTCCACCCACCTTAATATATGTTCCTTGGTCCAACCCTTTCATGAGAGAGAGAGAGAGAGAGAGAGAGAGAGAGATAGAGAGAGACAGTTCTTTGTTATTTAGTTATTTATTGTTACCTCATAGATTATCCTTCTCTTAAACGTTTTATTGAAGTTCATATTCATCTAGATTTATCTATTAATAGTGTGTTAGATTTAGGTCTCTACTTAATTCTAACTACAGAACGGCCATTAAGGTAGCAAGTTAATTATTCCACATTTAAGATGAGTTTTGTGCTCACATCAAAGGGCTTAGGAAAACAAAAAGGAACAAAAATGAAAGAATATGAACCCTTGCGCTTCTCTATGAGAAACAAAATTTCATTAAAAATAAAAAAGACAAAGGAGAATGAGGATAAGACCAACAAAGAAGATGGTAGGAAAAGGAAGGGCAACAAAAGAATCCCTTACCCATAGAGAAGAAAATTACATAATAGCACACCTCTAATCTCTAACTTCTCATTTTTTCATTCTGGGATCCACCACCTCATACAAATGGAGTGTATCAAGACTGGCCTCTAAGGTTAGAAGAATCATATAATTTGAATGTGTACACCAAGGTCCTAGTGGTTTAATTGAGATACGTTTCCTAAAACGTTTTTATTCTCATGCCTCTTTTAGGTTATTCCCCGCTTTAGCGTTAGTTGTTTTAGAAGGGATTCCCTCGCCTTCTTCGGTTAGGAAAATTGCGTGGGGTGCTACCATATACCATATTTGGAGAGAGAGAAATGCCCGCTTGTATAAGACCGAATACAAAATGCAAGGGTGAGGTTCTTAAAGTTATAAAGGATGATGTGAGATTTAGATGTGCCTCCAATCCTAGCATTCGAGATGATCCCACCAACAGAGAGATTCGTTGGAGGATCATATTCCCTTGAAGTATTCTTAAAGAACACAATTTAGACTTTTTACCATTATGGGTTATTTTGGCTAGCAAGACAGTTTAGCTAACTTAGCCTTAAAATCATTCATTACCCATTGTATCCACTTTGGTTTTGAAACCATTGGATTCACTTTAGTTTTGAGAATGGATGAATGGAGAGAAACCCAAATATTAATTTCCTCCGCATTTACATAAAAAACCCTACAATTATTGTTTGGAGCTCCCCAAGATAGCCCATAAATTTTATCTTTTCCCAAATTACACACTTTTACTCCTAAAATAATGTCTGAACCTGTCCAAAACGATCTTAAAAAATATGGATCATTGGTCCGGACATCAGTATCATACTTACTGAATAGATTTTTTCCTTTAGGTGGGTAGCTAGTGTGATAAATAAACAGAGAAATCACAAAGGTGAGGCATATATGGTTTACAAAGAAATATTGAGGAACTTCGCATATTCAAAATTAAAAAGAATAAGAGAGAGAGAGATCTTCATCCAACAACTTAAAGGGAATAATGTAACGCAAACCACCTGAGTTATCATATTCTTAATTTGGTTCATATGGTCAGAAACACGTGGCTGATGGGCAAGGGGAAGCACTGAAGATCATCCATATCATCAATAAATTCTTGACAGAACCGACCACTCAAAGCTAATGCATCCTCTCCAAGCTCATTTGCCCTACGGATAATCTGCATAAATCAAGAAATTAAAACACAGCGTAAAAAAATTATAACATAAATACATCAAGCTAGTAACGATTTCTTATTTTCTAATTCTGAGTAACAATTACTTAGTAAGACCATGTATGAATAAAATAAATTTAAATATCATCCGACCAATTACTTCTCTCAGCACAATCCTTTCTGAATCACATTACCTCCGTTGATTAAGCTTCACGCGTGAACTGGACAAAATTGTTATGTAAAAAGGATGAAAGGTGCCCTGTAAGAAACCCCTCAAGAAGAAATAAAGGTAATTCCAGAATTTATAGCCAGTGTTCTAGTCGTTGGGGCCACACCTAACGCATAGGTAGGGGTGTCAATTTTTTAAATGACATGAAACAGGAAACGAAACGACACGATGGGTACATTTGTAATTATAGGAATTGTTTGCTTGGTATTATAGCAAGGAAATAGCAAAGGCTAATAGGGGTACATTTGTAATTAGATGATTGCTTGGAGCTTAAGCTACTTCCCACCTATAATAAACACCCTATTATAGTCTCATTTGGGACATTCTATATTTTGGAGAATTATTGATTGAGGATTGAAATGTGAGATATCTTCCTCTTATTACCCATTTGGCGTTATTTACATCAATTGGTATCAGAGCCTTGTTGGTTCTACCCGTTGTTGTAAAAAAACAAAAGCTCGTAAACAACGTTAGGATGGGTTTTAAGAGGAGATGTGCTAACATGGAAGCTCGTAATGAACGACTTGCAAGGATCTTAGATCACCTCTTGACGCGAATGGACGATCTAGACACCCGCCTCTCTTCCACCACCACCCAAAACCCTAACCCTAACCCTAACTCAAGAAACCCTAACCCTAGCCCCCAAAACTTCTCTACCTACAGTTCAAGTAACCCATTTAACACCCCATTCACAAAAAAACCCTATTTCTACAAACCCAACCACCTCAAGCAGTGGAGCTCCACCACCACCCACCGCCACTTCTTGGCCATTCTCAGTCGTCGGCGAACCATCGCATATGGGGCAGAACCCTGTGATGCACATCAACTCACTGCTGCCAGCGAGGCAGCTCACTTCCGGTCAATTTTTTCAACAGGCAGCTCACCTCCATCCCTCAACTACCATTCGCGACCCTCCCACTAGTGGCCAGACCACTATTCCAGTGGTCCTGCACATCAACTCACTGCTGCCAGCGAGGTAGCTCACTTCCGATCAATTTTTTTAACAAGCAGCGCACCTCCAGCCCTCAACTACCACTCGCGATCCTCCCACTAGTGGCTTTCCCACCCTAGCAGCAGCAGGCCAAGGCCAAAACCTTATGATCTGGACTAGTAGGCCCCGATATCCTCTTCCAGTGGTGCCGCCCATTTTCTAGTGTTGAAAAGCTCTGACCGACTTTCGACCAGCCTCCAGGGGCCACTTCCCACACCAAACCATTACCCAAATGCCAACCACCTCCTCTGCCCCCTATCTAACCCCTAACGCAGTTGAACCCATTAAGTAACCCCTACCAATGCTTGGTTTTCGCCAAAAACCACCCATATCAAGCCGACGACCATAAAACCTTAAGGTTTCGACCCATTTTGGACTAAAACCCTCCTATGCTAACCGATCTTTCTTCTGCCCTAAGTGGAACCCTCCACCAAATTCAAGAACTAGGGTTTGGCTTTTGATGATTCACATGAGAGGCAAGAGGAAGAAGATGAAGATTGATGCAAGAATTTAAGAATCTTCCTCAAATTTTTCAAAATTACTTTTAGCCCCAGAAGTTTTGCCTCTCTTCCACACAATTTTGGCGCTTGTCACGTGATTCTCAAATTTTGAAGATTTTGTGCATCCTCAACTTTTAAAGCTCGAGGATGAGCTTTTTCAAGGCGGAGAGAATGATGTTAATTAGAAGTTTAAGGGCTATTTTTAGTATTTTAAGGCATTAATAGAATTTTTATTATTTCCCTTCATTACATGTATTTTCTTTTAGTACTTGTTTGCTTGGTATTATAGGAAGGAAGTAGCAAAGGTTAATAGGGGTACATATGTAATTAGATGATTGCTTGGAGCCTAAGCTACTTCCACCTATAAATACCCTTATTGTAGTCGAGTTATTGAATGAGGGTTGAAGTGTGAGACATGTTCCTCTAATTACTCATTTGGCATCATTTACGTTGTATTTATATTTAATTTAGTGTAAAATTTATGAAATCGTGTTAGTCGTGTCGTGTTATATTCGGGTCGTGTTCGTGTCAAATAAGAAAAATATGAAGTCGTGTCGTGTCGGCTCGTGATCCGACCCAAAAACACGAATTGCCATCCCTACGCCTAGGTGCCCACCTCTGCTAAAACAGTGCTAACAAGAAGGCCAAAAAGAGCCCCTAGGCTATCCAAAGTGTGTTTCCCCTTAAGTAAATGGGTTGGAATATTAATAATTGTGTCTTTTGTAACTCACTATTTAAGAGAAAGCTTGTAAGGGTTTCAAATCATCTCATCTTTAAATATAAACTTATTTTCTTCTCTTTTAAGTGAATTATGGATTCAAGGATAGTTCTTTTATTTTCACATTTTTCTGCTACGTTAGGAGATATCAAAGCAAGATTCTGAATCCTAAGATTCGCCTTTGTTGGTTGGTTCACGTGAAGGAAGCAACACCTCAAAAGTCGGTGATCATAATGGAGTTGCGCTTTTGAGGGTTGAATTTACTGAGTTCCGAACCAACGTCAATCAAACCTTGAGTGATTTGCATGAAACCATGCGGCAAATCCTAGCAAGAATGATAGTGGTGGAACTTAACCGCGAGAACGACGATGATCATGGACGTCCTATCGGTAACCGCAATCTAAACATCCCAATTAGTACGAGAGAAACGTTGGTTTCGATAATCATGTTGTACCAGTGTTTGGAGACAATCGAGGTTGATGGGAGTAAGATGATTCCAGGGATTTTCGTATGAAGATTGACAAAATTCTTGGATTGGATTACTAAAGTCGAACGTTTCTCTGATTATATAAAAATTTAAGAAGAGAAGCAAGTCCAACTGGTCGCGTATGAGATCAGATGCAAACTACCTGTGCACGTCAGGGTAAGGAACCAATTCATACATGGTTCCTGCAGTACCATCACCATGTATGCTCTACTACAAGAGTAAGTCCATCCAGTATGAGAATATTCATATGCACGTCCACGCCTGAGCAAGTGTTATTGGTGTGGAGAGCAAGGTCATAAATTACGATGTGAATGAAGAATATGGAGGATACTTTCATGATTTTTAGGATTTTATAGTATTTTTATTATTTTGTTAATTGGTTGTATTTTTCTTTTGTTTGTTTAGTATTTAAAGGTGGGACAAGTGACATTAAGGGGTACATTTGTAATTAGAGCATTAGTTGCTTAGAGACTAAGCTACTTCCCACCAATAAATTGGTATTCTATATTTTGGAGAGTTTAGTGAATTATGGGTTGAAGTGAGATATCTTCCTTTTATTACCCATTTGGCGTCATTTACGTCAATTGGTATCAGAGCCTCTTTCTACCCATTGTTGTTGTTGTAAAAAAAACACAAAAATCGTAAACAATGACAAATGGGTTTTAAGAGGAGATATGGTCTCGTGGAAACTCGTTATGATCGAATCGTGGGGGTCTAAGACCACCTCTTGACGCGACTTGAGGATCGCCTCCCTTCCACCACCACCCAAAACCCCGACCCTAACCCTAACTCAAGAAACCCTAACACCTCCACACAGACTTCCGCAACCATTTTCACCCCTACCCAAAAAAATCAAATCCAGCAAAGCCTAGGCCGTAACCCCTTCCCCAAACTAGATTTGACCTAAAACCCGTCGAAATCCCCAAAACTCAACCCATCAGCGCCGAAACCCTAAGGTTTGAAGTGAAATCTGACCCAAACCAAGTCGGGGCCCATTCCGACTCAGTTGCACTGCCCCGACCAGCCCACAGCCTTCCACCGATGGCCGAATCTCATCAAAATCCAGGCCGGACCACCCCACTGGTGGCCGAAATAAGCCCTAATGCCGCCGCACTCTTTTCCCATGACACCCAGTCCCACTGGCCACCAACAACCACCGATCAACCCCTCCTTCCTTCATCCGGGATCGACCGTGCTGCCTGACCAGTTACTGACCTCCAACTACACAGGCCAATCCCTAATCTTCTATTATAGCCCACCGCCGATAGTGATTCAACCGGGTAACCAAGATCCGACAGTCAAAAGCCCTGTTCTAGTGGAGGAAACCCTCGGGCAGTACCAAAACTTGATTTTTGACCCGGGTGGTAATTATTTTTTATAATTGACATGAAAGGCAAGAGGAAGATGAATCTTGAAGCAAGAATTGAATGAAGATTTTGCCTCTCTTCCGCATATTTTTGGGGATTTTCAAGTCATCCTCCAATTTTGACAAAATTATTTGGGACCCCAAAAAATTTTCTTAATCTTCCCGACCCAATACTTTGAAGATTTTATGCATCCTCAACTTTTAAAGCTCGAGGACTTTATAGTATTTTCATTATTTTTTTAATTGGTTGTATTTTCCTTTTGTTTGTTTAGTATTTAGAGGTGGGAAGGACAAGTGGCATTAAGAGGTACATTTGTAATTAGATCAATAGTTGCTTAGAGCCTACTTCCCACTTGTAAATACCCCAATTGTAGACTCATTTGAAGGATTCTATATTTTGGAGAGTTTAGTGAATTGTTGGTTAAAGTGTAAGATATCTTCCTCTTATTACCCATTTGGCATCATTTACGTCAAATTGATGTAAATCTAAGAATGCGAAAGCATTATTATTACACTACATAACAACAAATAAATCTAAACTAATGAAATGGGTTTCTTTCTCTCTCCATTCTCAATTCTCAATATTCAAGTCATTACAAATGAGGGAAAAGGGCCTATTTATAGAAGATGTTAGCTTGCTAACCAAGCTAATACCCAAAAAGGACAACGAATAACTAAAAATGACTAATTAGCCCCAAACATGCTTGGAGATCAATTAAACACTAAAAATAAAAGAAAATGACAATAAACCCTAAACTAAAAAAGCAAAAATAAAGTATAGTCTTATCCCAGGAGCACAACTACGCACCATGTGTCGCTATATATCACATACACATCATTCTCCTCATCTTCGAAAAAGCTCGTCCTCGAAGTTGGAGGGTGACTCATCAATGCCACATGATATAAACCTCGAAAAAGCTTCAGACCCCGATCAAAATCAACAAAAAGTGGGTTGTCCAACTGGAACTAGTCCCATGTATATGAACCTCGTCAAAAATAGGTCTAATAAACCAAAATCACGGCAATGTCCTTCTACGAAATCCGAACACCAAAAACTGATGACCATACTGACCTTCTCGACACTACGAGTACATGATTACAACTTGGAGGGGTGAACCCTTGAATCTAACCGGACGGAAACTCCGACGACCGCACATTTATGAGTACGATGGCGACACAAGAGGACTGAAAGCTGCAACATTCTGAAAAGCCGGACCCAAAATGGCAAATAGTCGAAAAATGGATCCCAAGTGGGATGCATTTATCATGGAAGTCATATGTTGTGGCACAAATAGGCCCTAAGACCAATTTTGATCAGATTTGAGGCGAAATAAGTGGTGGGGGATTGGATCGGAGTAGAAATGCCCATTTTTGTTGAGTTTGATTGTGTTTGGGCAAAATTAGTGAGAAAAAGGGGAAAATTAGGGTAAATATGGGGGTGGGGCAGATTAGGGGTTTTGTCGCCGTGAGAAGTAGGATTTTTTGGGGAATTTGGATATCGGGGCTTGGGCTTAGGGTTTTTGGGCCAGGTATTTTGGTCAAAACAGGGCAGCAAGGTAGGGAAGTGGTCGTGCAGTGGTCAGATGAATTGGAGGTAGGAAACAGTCGTTCTTGATTATAGGCGGCACGATCTTGTAAATCCAATGGGCTCCGATCAGTCCCGAACGAGCGGCATATGAAGTGAGCTTTCGGTTCGAAGGTGTTGGTGGCTAATCGTGGCAGCCCATGTGTGCAATGGAGGGGCGCCAACAGTCCTAGGGTTAGGATTTGGGTAGAGTTAGGTTTTCTTTAGGAATAGGGTTGGGGTTGGGGGGGGGGGGGGGGGGCTAGGGTGTCTTGGGTTAGGGTTAAAGTTTGTAGGTTCTTTTTTTGTTAGGGTTAGGGTCTGGGGAAGGTAGGAGATGATGTTTTATTTGTACGAGGTGGTGGTTGTGTGGCGATGGGAGGTAGAGGTGGAGGGAGGTGATGGAGGGTAGAGGAGGCTAAAAGGGTTGGAATCCCCCCTTTTAACGGTGACGGAATTTAGGGTTTCCATCCACTTGATTCTCATTTGGACATTTATCAATCTACTGATTCAAGGGTTGCCCAAGTTGGAATCACAACTCGATACCCACTTCACGCACCACGATAAACACCAAGAACAAACGCAACTTTCATACCAATTTGATGTAAATCTAAGAGTGCAGAAGTATTATTATTACACTACACAACAACTATTCCCTACACAACAACAACAACAACAACAAATAAATCTAAACTAATGAAATGGGTTTCTTTCTCTCTCTATTCTCAATTCTCAATATTCAAGTGCCATTACAAATGAGGGCCAAGGGCCTATTTATAGGAGAGGTTATCTTGCTAACCAAGCTAATACCCTAAAGACCAAAAAGGACAACTAATAACTAAAAATGACTAATTAGCCCTAAACATGCTTGGAGATCAATTAAACACCAAAAATAAAAGAAAATGATAATAAACCCTAAACTAAAAATGAAAAAATAAAAGATAATCTTATCCCAAGAGTACAACCACGCACCACGGGTCGCTATATATCATATACACATCATAAATCCAACGTTTGTCCAAAATGACCCAGTGTGAATTTGGTCGAACGCGAAGAAGGAAATGAAGAAGTCGATTTTGACCGCACTTATGAGGACGACGAGGTGATTGAGGGGTATTATGATGAGTTGTTGTCCCATTCTTTAGTTGTAAGGACACTGATGTACACACCCAAAAAAGAGGAGCATCCACAACGTCATAACGTGTTTCGTACACGTATTGTTAATAGAAAGGTATGTGACGTTATCATTGATAGTGGCAATAGTGAGAATATTGTTTCCTCAACAATGGTTCGAAAGTTGGGATTGAAGACAGAAAAGCATTCCCACCCTTACAAAACTGGATGTGGATCAACAAAGGTTCAGAAACGCGAGGGACTGAAACCTGTCTTGTCCCATTCTCGATTGGGACAAGACAGGTTTGTCCAAAATGACCCAGTGTGAATTTGGTCGAACTCGAAGAAGGAAATGAAGAAGTCGATTTTGACCCCACTTATGAGGACGACGAGGTGATTGAGGGGTATTATGATGAGTTGTTGTCCCATTCTTTAGTAGTAAGGACACTGATGTACACACCTAAAAAAGAGGAGCATCCACAACGTCATAACGTCTTTCGTACACGTATTGTCAATAGAAAGGTATGTGACGTTATCATTGATAGTGGCAATAGTGAGAATATTGTTTCCTCAACAATGGTTCAAAAGTTGGGATTGAAGACAGAAAAGCATTCCCACCCTTACAAAATTGGATGTCGATCAACAAAGGTTCAGAAACGCGAGGGACTGAAACCTGTCTTGTCCCATTCTCGATTGGGAAAGTCTGTGCAGAAGAGATACGAGATGATGTGGTTGATATGGATGCTTGTCACATGATCTTAGGGAGGCCCTCAAAATTTGATGTCAATGCCACTCACCGTAGTACAGACAATGTTTATGTTATATACAAGAATGGTCTGAAGGTCATTCTTGGACCATTCAAAAAGGTGGAATTTCCTAAGACTACCATGGCCAAAGGAAATCCAGTATAATGTTTGGCCGAGAAAAATTTATGGGTGAAGTGAAGACAGCTCCTAAGATCTTTGTTTTGATTAAAGGAGAAATGATCGAACAACCTCTTGTTACTACACCAACAGTCGTGCCACCTCTATTAAAGCAATTCAAAGATTTTGTATCACGAGACCTCACCCAGAATCTTCCACCCATAAGGGACGTTTAACACCACATTGCCTTGGTATCAGAGGCGAGCCTGCCAAACCAGCCCCATTACAGGATGAATCCCAGGGAATACCAAATTTTTCAAGAACAAGTATAGGAGTTACGACAAAAGGGATTAATACAGGAAGGTATGAGCCCATGTACAGCTTCAACTTTGCTAGTGCCCAAGAAGGATGACAATTGGCGAATGTGTAGAGACAGACGTGCAATCAATCGGATTACCATCAAATACCGATTTTCCATTCCATGGTTAAAAGATATGTTGAACATATTGCCAGGAGAACAAGTTTTCACCAAAGTGGACCATAAAAGCGGGTACCATCAGATTCGATCCACCCTGGGGAAGAGTGGAAAGCAATGTTCAAAACAAAGGAAGGATTACACGAGCGGCTAGATATTCTGCTTGGATTATCCAAGGCACTTAGCACTTTCATGTGGTTAATGAATCAGGTACAAAAATCATTTATTAGTGGAATTATAGTTGTTTATTTCGATGATATTCTGGTTTATACTAAGACAGAAGCAGAACTTTTGAACTTGAGGGATGTACACAGTTTTCAAGGAAAATAAGTTATGCATTAAATTGACAAATTGTAGTTTATTATCTCTTGTCTATTGTCCTTGGGCTTTGTGATTAGTGGTGATGGTATTCGAGTAAACGAAAAGAAGGTGAAAGCCATTCGAGGAGTGGCCCGCGTCGAAGAATGTGAGTTAAGTACACAGTTTCCATGGCCTAGCTACGTTCTATCGAAGGTTCATTAAAACTTCAGTAGCATTGACCCCCAATCACCGAGTGCATGAAAAGAGGGAAGTTTCAATGGGAAGAGGAAGTTGAAATAAGTTTTAGCTTGATCAAAGAAAAGATATAAACAACACCGGTATTAGTTCTTCCAGATTTTGAGAAGTTCCAAATGTAGTGTGATGCTTCAATATGGGAATAAAAGAATTTTTGTCATAGAAAGGGCTTCCAGTGGCATTTTACAGCGAGAAGAGGAATGAGGCGTGCAAAAAGTGAACTACTTATGAGCTAGGAGCATTATCTTTTCCAGCGAGAGTTCGTGTTGTTTATGGATCACCAAGCATTATCTTACCTTGTTATGGTGATTCTGCAAAAAATCAATGACAATGCCTATGTGATTGATTTACCTGTTGACATGTCCATTACTTTTACCTTCAACGTGGCGGGCATATGAGTATTATCCCCCAAATTTAGATAACTCAGAGTCGAGTTCTTTTTAAGAAGGGGAGACTGATGTAGAACAACTAGCACAAGAATATATGGTTACACAGGATCACAGAAAGTCAGGGAGGCTGAAAAGGTAAAATCAAATAGTAACTGTAGATATGAATAGTCCCGTATATACTGTTCATACGTACAATATCCAACAACCCCTAGGATCCTCCCTTGGATCCCCTTTGGATCTCATATCCCTTGTATTCCGTGTGTTCCTTCTTTCCCTAAAATTATGTAAGTGTATTTCTCTTATGCTTAGGATTCCCTTTTATGTCATTATATTAATAAGTTGTCATCTTTTATGCCCCCTAGAATACCCAAAGTGTGTTTTATGTTTAGTAAATGGGCTAGAATTTTAATAATTGTGCCATTTGTTTGTAGTTCACTAGATAAGAGCAAGCTTGTAAGTTATAGTTCTTTTATTTTCACGTTTTTTGCTACGTTAGTCCCTGAATGTTTGAACAGTGATACGGTCTTTATAATTGTTAAAATACAACTAAATTATGCAGTCTCAACTATGAGTGCATTAACAATACATGGAACAATGCATATTCGTAATAAACAATAACAATAAAAAATAAATTTAAACAAATAAAATGGCAAAAGGCTAAATCTAGCACTGCAATCAGAACAGGTGTCCAGCATATATTTAAGTCCTGGCAAAGATAAAATAATGCCCGAAAAAACAAAAATGAAAAAAGCACAAGGCTAATTCTAGCACAGGAAAAAAAATCAAATAAAAATTTAAAGGGATACAACACATAAAAAAATGAACTAATAAACTATAATAAGATATTAGACTTCTCACCTTGTCATCAACATCAGTGAAATTCCGCACATACACAACTTCATAGCCTAAATGTTTTAGATACCTACATAGTCACAATTCATGTGAAGCGTGATTAGAATATACTGCCAAAATTATTTTTTCCTTTTCGAGGAGAATCTACAGGAAAATATGATGAGAATCCATTTTATTTTTATTTTCTTTTCTATTTTCTATTTTTTTAGTTCTTTTTAGGAATTTTCTTTCCTTAATTAGCTCCCAAGCATGTTTGGGACTAATTAGGCATTCTTTTGTTATTAGTTGGTCCTTTTAGTCATTTTAGCTAATTACCCATATAAATACTCCTTGTATTCTCATTTGTACTTGCTTTTTAATACTTGAAATATAAGAAATCTCTTGTTTCTCTCTCTAGAAATCATATTATCTTGATTTTTAGGTCATTGACGTGTATCAGAGTGGGTGTCGCTCCAAACATTGGCGTTAGTGTGTATCGGTGTGCAATGTTTAAAAAGGCGAAAGGCGAGGCGAAGCGTTTTGGTCGAGGCGAGGCGTAAGCCTCACCGAAAAGAAAAAAAGGGGGAAAAATATAAAAAGTCTTATAAATTCCCAAAAAATTAATCCAACACATTAACTGATGCAAAAGGGTCCATAATCATTCATTCCATCAACCGATCAAACTTAAACAGTATAAAAAATAGAGGACAAAACATATTTTTTACAAAGCAAACAACAATTTTATTGAATAAAAACTAAAAAACAATATAAAAAAAAACTAAGACAGTATAAAAAAACTAAAACTAAAACAACAATTTTTTACAAAATCGTATAAGATTTTTTACAAAAAATTAAAAATAAAACAGGTTTTTACAAAAAAACTGAAGAAAAAAAAACTAAATAAAGGTGTTAACAAAAAAACAATTTTTTTAACCAAATAAAGGTTTCTACCTGTTCTGAAAAAACAAACAGAGTTTTTACCAAAAAAATACAAAAAAAGCAAAGTTTTGTAACTAAATAAAAGTCGTATAAGTTACCTAAGGTAGGAACGAAGGTCATAATAGTAGAACCAAAGTCCGAAAATCAGAAACGAAGGCCGAAAATTAGATTTTCAAGTAGAGAAGAGAAGCTAGGGCTTACGGTTTTTTAACATTAACTGTCAAAATGTGATTTTAACTTGCGTTTTCTTAAGTAACTTAACCCTTTTTTTTAAAGCACAGTGGATGAGGAGTACGCCTCACCGCCTTGAGGCAGACAGCCTTGAGGCGCAATGCCTCAGGCATAAAAGGCGTAAGCCTCATGTAATAGGGTTGAGGCTTAAGCCTCAAGGCTTTTTCTTAGCGCCTCGAGGCGTACGCCTCATTCGCCTTTTTAAACATTATCGGTGTGTGTAGAATATCAAATCGTGCACTACATTCTCAATGGCCCCGAAGAGGACGACGCGAATTCAAGATGAGATTAATGAAGAGTTAAGAAAAAGACAACAAGAATTGATAGTGAACAATCGTGAGATGATGCAACAAATGGATGCCATTTTTCAACTTTTATCCAAATTACAAAACCCTAGTTCATCTATAATCGATCTTGAAATGACCACATGATGGATCTCCACCCAAGAAGCTGCCCAACAAACCACTGTCGATCTGTAAAAATCAAGCCATCAATAACCCGAAGCCACTAACCACCTTCTTGGACAAATTCCGATGCCGGAAAGTCTATTTTTTGAAGAAATCCCCGCCGACCAAGTCCGGACGACATCATACCACCATTTAGACGGCCGACGCTCCTCCTACTGCCGCTAATCCACTCAACCCTAACCAGCGACCTTCAAATCCTTATCCCGACCCATTTTCAGAACCAGGAAACCCTAGTTTACCCCCATTTACCATCTGTTGTCCAACCGACACTCCAAAGTCCCAGAACGCTGCTATTCGGGTTGAAATTCTAGTCCAGAAGGGACCTCGAGGCCATTCTGATCCCAGAAAGTATCACCAACCCATTGACCATCCTACCGAACAGCTGACTCCTTTTTCCTACCTCAAAAAAACACTAACCCAACCCTATTCTGACCAAGAACCCAATTTTACACAATTTATCTTATCCTCACCTTCTTGAAACCCTAAACCCTACGAATTTTACCAAAACATTGACCCAATCTCCTAATCGTTTCCCCGACCCCGACCGTAAAACCCATTCTGAACCCGAACTCCATTATAATTTTCCCGACCAAAATTCAAATCCAAATAACATAAGAAACCCTATTTTTACCCAAAAAAAGTGCACCCACCCAAAAATTAACCCTACCCGACGACCTTCAAATCCCTATCCCGGCCCATTTTCAGAACCAGGAAACCCTAGTTTACCCCCCTTACTATCGGTTGTCCAATTGACACTCCAAAGTCCCAAAACGCTGTTGTTCGGGTTGAAACCCTAGTCCATAAGGCACCTCGGGGTCATTCCGACCCCAAAAAGCATCCCAAACCCCTTGACCATCCTACCAAACAGCTGCCTCCTTTTGTCGACCTCAAAAAATCACTAACCCAACCCTATTTTGGCCAAGAACCCAATTTCATACAATTTATTTTAGCCTCACCTTCTTGAAACCCTAAACCCCACAAATTTGACCAAAACATTGGCCCAATCTCCTAATCATTTCCCCGACCATCAACTGCCAACAGAACTCGTATACTAAGTAGTGATATTGGAGGCTTACATTCCCATCATTGTCGATAGTAGCAGTGGTACTAGTTTTTACGATCGTCGTGGCAGTGTAACAGATCACTAGGCAACTTTATTGGATGTTTCTCTACCGTAATATTAGTTACCACACCGTAAAAGCCATCATTGAGCCATAATGGACTGTTATGAAATTGTAACGATTATAAATGGTTGTAAAACCTTTAGTCTTTTGTAATGGCTGTGAAAGGGCCTAGGTGTAGAATACGAGAACGTGTCCAGATGTCTTTTACTTCATTTATTTCCCAAAAGTGGAACAACCATTTTTATGCCATTACGACAGTGCATGAGCATAAAGCATAAAATGACTTAAGATTAATGTGAAAATATTTTTAGATTTATTATTTATTTATTATGGTATTGACTTTATAATTTGAAGGTTATGAGAATTTTAAACCTAGCAAACACCTTAAATCTACCTTTGTTACCACAACTTCACTAGAATTCTTGATTAATCTTGAATCAAGACTGACAACTTATTATTATGTATTTATAATATATGTATATAGTTATCAATATGTTCCTTTTTAAAAGTAATATGTATTCAATTATTCAAGCATCAAAATTACAACTATATGATAGTTCTTTACATGTAACATTTTTTAATATTTCGATTTTTTATTTGTTATTGTCGAACAAAGAACAATGTTGTCAGGTATTCTTCCCCTAAGTATGTATCACTATCTAGATCTTGCATACCCCTTTAGGGTACTTGAACGTACCAGATCTCAAACATTCCGTACCGCTTCTTTGAAGACAATAACAAAGAAATATGAGCAAGGAAACAAATACATTACAAAATTCTCTCAAATTGATGCAACTCAAACAGATTCGAAAGAACTTGGGGTACTACAATACTAAGTCCCTAAACTAAAATACAAGTCTTTTTGCATTCGATTGTACTATATATAAACATTTTATATTGTACCCATAACAATAAAAAAAGTAGTTACAATCATCCACAAACTGTTAACCGAAACAATGTCCAAATGAAGCATACCCTTAACATCTCGTGCGAATAGTAGTGTAAGTACCCGTACCCTAGACATGCACCAAAGCAATCCACATTCTTATAAGTGGGTCCCTTTCATAGCACAAACGTAGGGGTTAAAGATGTAACCAAGTCACCCAAAGATAGCAGAACATGGGAAACCCATTGATGCTATGAACTCCTCAGGATCCTAAATAGTATGTAGATTGCAAGTCTAGGATACATGGCCGGTGCTAGACTAGGATACAAGGACTGCCAGCCAACAAGTCTAGTCATTCTACAATAATTAAAGAGCACGCTCGGAACCCACCTTGGTACACATCCAGAACCAAAGGATATACCAGGAGAATTCATAAAACATTGCTAACGGTCGACATAATATCTAGCTTTACATATTTTCTCTCCATGACCTTGTACCTCCCTTACCATTTTGAATGGAATTAGAGCAAGCTCTCCATTTTTATCCCCATATGTTGACATGCTCCAATACGATTTGATTGGTTCTCCACAGACATGGGGACTAAGCCTGCTTAGCCAATATAACAGCACCTAAAAAGTGGAGAGCAATAATGGCGAGAAAAATTGAAACTCAATAAAAGGATCAACTCCCACAATAAACCTAGAAGTACCTTCATACCCGCTTACTCTACGGTGTGGAAGAGTACTTGTATCTTCCCTGTATACTCTCTCCTGCTTTCATCTTCTCCCCATTACATCCTCTCTTCTCGAGAGTGGATCATGCCTCACTCCCTCCACAAACTGCCCTCTTATAGTTATTACTCGCCAATTATTAATTGATCAAACCTTAACTGATATTGATTACATACTTAATAATTTTACATACCACAAATTGCATAGAAATTACAATTTCAAAATTTTAAGTTTGTTTATTTTTTTATAACAATAACGACATGTATTTTTAACTTGAATTTTTTACTGTGTTCTAAAAGGCAAGCCTAGGCTTGAGGCTTGAGAGAAACACATCGCCTACGTCTTATTACGCCTTATTCTTGGTAAAAGGCTTAAGGCACACTTTTTTTAAAAACAAATATGTCTTAGTGAAATGATATCACCATTTAAAGGTTTTTTTTTACAAATCGGACCAATATCTCTTCCAAAACAATCAAAATACATTTTATAAATTGATTATGGAGCATGAATAGGAGAAAGATGGCTACCAAACATACGGATATATTTTCAAAATTCAAGGTATGTATTATTTTATTATATTATTAGCCTTAGAATATTTAAAATAATAAAAAAAGAAAAACGCCTTTTTACGCCTAGGCGCGCCTAGGCTCCTAAGGCTTGAGGCTTAACCTCTACGCCTCGACCACCCCTCGCGACTTTTAGAACCTTGTTTTTTATAACAAAGAATAGTAAAATAAAAGAATGATATCTAACGAGTTTCCTTATATCACCGACTTATAAATTAAATTTTAAGTTGGTACAGGTAACAAAACAAAAAAATTATACTTAAAGGATGGATAGAAGGTAAATAAAAATTAATGCCCAAAATCGAATGATCCCAAAACAAGAAAACGTGTATTCCCATTATTTAGGTGGGGGGTTAATATGAAAAAAAGAAAACATATCAAACCTATATATATTGAGTTCGCTATGTACCATCTGTTACATCCCAGATACCCATTGGCATAACAATTACACATTAGCTCAACAACAATTTCTTGGGAACTGCGAGCATTTATTAATACCTTGAATGCAGTGCGAGTAGCATAAACTACACTATCACAATGTCATATTGTGAAAACCTTTAAAGGTAGGTCCTCTTGGACAAATATCGGATGGAGAAAGATTCAATAAAATTTTTGCAATAAGATGGCACAATCACATGTTAGTAGAGATGTATAGTGGAAGTGTTAAAGGAAGTAAATGGGATATTTTCCTATTTGGTAAAGAGGTAAAGTGGATGGGAAATAAAATTAGAGGGCTGACCTCCCCTAGTTCCCTTCCTCCACCAAACCCACAAAAATCTTCTTTTTTTAAATGGGGGGAAGGAGGAAGGAAATAAGTGAACAATAGATTCATATTTTAGTATTGAGCTCAATACATCCCATTAATTTAAACACTCCCTCAATTTCATACATTGTACACATTTTTTTAAGTACTACTAGATATTAATAGCTGGAGTGCACCATATTATTGTTGTATCATTTTGTTGAGTATTACTTTATAAATTACATTGCACTTGCAGTTTTATACATCTTGAAAGTACTTCCAACAAGAGTTTCCTTTTAATACTTTATTATCTAAAATTAAGTTTCTTCTACTAATTTCAAAGTTAAACCATAATTGATGTATTCTGTCCTTGAACGTTGATCCCACAGTTTTTCCATAGCCATTAAAGTACTTGGTGAACCAAAATGTTAATCTCCCACTTTATGATAGCTAAATATTAAGGATAATAAATTTGAGAGTAGAAGAGACAATTCATAATGGTTTTTTATTATTCCACACTCACCGTAATGCCATAGATATACTACTCAAATAGGTACAACATTACATAACACTCTAACAAAATAGCATAAATAGCCTCGTTACAATATTATACTCTCCTAATAGTTTTAAACATCTAGAAAGTACTTCTAACAAGAGTTTCCTTTTAATACTTTATCATCTAAAATTAAGTTTCTTCTAATGGTTTCAAAGTTAAACCATAATTGATGTATTCTGTCCTCGAAAGTTTATCCCACAGTTTTTCGATAGTCATTAAAGTATTTGGGGAACTAAAATTGTCATCCCCCCCCTTTATAATAGTCAAATATCAAGAATATTAAATTTGAGAGTAAAAGAGAATTAATAATGGTTTTCTATTATTCCACTCACCGTAACACCATATATATACTACCCAAGTAGGAACATCATTACACAACACTCGAGCAAAATAGCATAAATAGCCTTGTTACAATATTATATTCTCTAACACCTCCCCCTCAAGTTGAAGCATTTTGAAAAACATGTTCAACTTGCAACAAAAACATCCAAAGGTAGCACAAACGCAAATGGAACATCATGTCCACCAACAAGATAATTATGGCAATCCAATCACCAACTGACACCACGAAACCAATCACCACAAGTAGTCACCAAACCAGAAAATTTGAAGCATATCATCGTCATAAACCACCATGAGCACCAGGCTGACATTACGACCTCACCACAAACCCTTAGCCACTATTAAACTTCACCGCCAACGTGTCGTCACTTTGACATTCCAAACACCAACAAAAGTAATTCATCATTAAGGTCCAAGAAGATGTTTAAAACATCTACCAACAAACAAATGAATGTTCCATCACTCATCGACAACCATACATACACACGATAATGGACCTTCTCCGCTAAGGTTCAGGATAATACTTCTCAATAACGGATTGTTTCAAAACTCACCATCACACGACATAATATAATTGAACTTCTGCTACGCTTAATCAATATAGGGTGATCAACACTTGACAAACCGGAATAATGAACAATTTCTCTCAACAAAGAGTGGTGAAACCCTGTATCAACAAAAGGACGAAATACTTTTAACACGAGGGACAAAGCTGACAACGAAACACTACCGCACAATAAACGACCGCGGGAGAATAAAATAGCTACCATACACCAACAAAGAAACGTACAGGAGAGTCAAAGAGTATGAGGAAACCATATATAGCACCGAATCGTGTAACGGAAAAACAAATATATCACCAAATAATGACGGAGGTTGACTGTGCCACCCAAAAAAATAAAAGAGGGAACATCGAATAGAGATCGCCCATCAGTTCATCAATTAAAAAAAATATACACATCTATGCTCAGTAGATAACAACAAAACCCAGGCATATTCACTGCTATATTTGCGCCCCTCGCGCTCCGGCTTACTTTACGTGTTTGATCTTCCTTTTTCTTCATTGGTGTATAGTTGAATTTCAAGAACAATAAATTAGGAGAAAAGATAAATTATAAAAAAAGGCTTATTTATAAGTTAAAGGAGTTTTCCTAGCCAAAAGATCATAAAAAGGTAAAAGACTAGGGGGCGTTTGTTTTTACCTCTTAATGTTGAATTGAAAGAGTTCGATTCAACATTAAGAGGTAATATTTGGTGTTTGTTTTACCTCTTAATGCTGAAAATAGTTAAAATTCAGCATTAAGCATTAAGAGACAAGCCCCCCACTAAATGTTATGCTTAAAGTTAAATTCTTTTAATGAAATTTTATTCTCATTTTACCCTTACTTTATTTTTAAAAGGACACTAATACAAAACAATTAGCAAATAGTTAGTAATGACAAAATGGTCAAATTACCTTTATTCAGCATTCAGAGTCGAATAACTCTAAACAAACAACATACATTCAGAGGTTCAACATTCAAAGTTGAGCATTAAGCATTCAATGTTCAGCATTAAAAAAAGGCTGAAAAAACAAACCCCTAAAATCGGTAACCTAGAATATTCCAAAGATATATCACCACTAACTAATGAGCCTAAAATACCAACCTAATTAAAGGGACTACAGGAAACAAAATAAACAGAGTACAATTTGACATTATTACAATTTAGCACCTGTACTTTCCAATTCTCATCATTTTAAATGTAATCACGCATTGTGTGAAATAATTATGATTATTAATACTTAGACATCAACTCCAATTTGCACATCCATTAAATATAATGACCATCATTTTTTTAAGAAAGACACCATTTTTTTTAAGAAAGTCATTTGCCTCATGTCTCCCATCGTATTACTCTTTTATAATTTGGAGTCTATATCAAACAAGCATAATAAGATGGAAATAACAAATAAATCCAGTTATGAAAAAGACTGCAGCTTTCTAAAGAATCACTATATATACAAATTGCAAACACTTCTCCATGTGTATGTATGTGTGTGTGTGTGTGTGTGTATACATATAAAGAGAGAGAGAGAGAGAGAGATAGCTACCTGTAGAGGACATCAAAGGCGACATAGGCACGAGCATGACCGATATGGCTAAAGTCGTAGGGGGTAATGCCACAGACATAAATGCCAACATTTCCTTTAACTTTGGGTTTGAAGACCTCTTTCAGTTTCGTCATACTATTATACACCTAAAATTCCTGTTGCTTCTCCATTTTTCAACTCTCTTCTTCTCCACAAAAAATCGCTACCCCCTAACCATAACCCTGCGTTAAGATGTTGCAGGGAAAGATAGTATTTTAACTTTAGGCTTAAAGTAAGTTTTGAAGTATTAGATTCAATGATATCTATTTATGGAGTGGATAATTAATTTAACTAGATTATATCCCCGCGCGATGTGCGGGCGCTTTATAGGGATTCTTATGTACTATAAATAAAAGGAATCCGTATATAACTTTTGCGAACACATTTGAAAATGACCCTAGTTAACATTTATGTAATCAACTTGTTGGGTACTTAACAACCAAAATGTTGCAATTAAGGACACCTCCTGATTAGTAGGTGTTGATACCATTATTGTTTTAAAATATTGTGTGTCGATTATTAATTATAAAGAAATGTTAGGAAAAAATAAGATTTATTGATGTAATAAGTAAAAGTAAAATCCTTAATCAAGCACATTCATGAGTAGGTAATAAAATATTGAGTGCAAATAACATAATATGTAGAAAAATTACTTACGAAAAGTATAACTTTGAATGCCATGAAAACACTTGAAAAGTCAAAGAATGTAATTAGCTGAATTTTCATAAAGCATATAGTCTATACAGTTAAAAGCATCAAATCACAAATCAAATTACTCAATCTAATCTTCTATTTCACTTCAACTATGTAATTTGAGGTTTTTCCTTACTATCGACTTGACTCTAACTCTTGTTCAACCTTCGTCCATAAAAGAATCTCGTCGGGACCTTGAATCCATTCCTTAAATGTGTAAAAAAAAAGTGAATAGAAAAACCTAGATATTAGATTAGAATTCATAAATTTTCAATTAGAACGAAAATCTAAAATAATTTATCCATTTGTTTGTTGAACGATGATGGGTGGTGTCAATTGTGAAAGGTGTCCATGTTGAAAAAAGAAACAAAGAGACATAAGATATCTCTACATAATTAATTAAAATTAAAAAATGTGTAGAGAGAGAGAGACAAACACAAATAAAATTGCTTACACATGACTATACACACCTATTTATGGATTCTACTGACTTGGGTTGGTTAATAGTTGAAGCAAGATGTTTATCTTAAAATTTCAATGTAAAAAGTTCAAACATACACATCATCAGATAATAGAAGATTAATATATTAAAGGAATTTTGCCCAAACTGCAGATGTAGACATCATAGATGAAAAATTGACTTAAATGCAACAATTCCATTTACCATTTCACACAGGTACAACAAAAAAATGACTTAAAGAGTTTAACTTAAATGAATATTGACACTTTCTGCAGTATAAAAAAACACTAAATTTCCCATTTAACAATAACTTACGATTCAAAATACCATTCTGAAACTAAATCCATATGGTAGTGCTGAACTTCCCAAATCAAAATCTGAAGACAACCCATAAATGTGATAAAAAATACAAATGGTAATTCCCATAATACAAATCAAAACCCTACATTTCCCAAAATTTCCAACCAGGGAGACAAAATAAAACCCTCCAAAAGCATCTCAGACTGCAGACCCAATTCAAATTCAATGGTAATATTTTCAAACCAAAACAACGTAAACTGCAACATTGATTGCTATATAGATGTATGTTATATTTGAAGGTGCCCAAATCCATTGACGCAAAAAAGTGGAAATTTAATAGTTAAATATCAAATTTACAATTGCATTGAACCCCTACTAACTATTGAAAATCCTAAGCTTTACATAGCCAAAAACCCTATTGATACGGTCATAACTCAATTACAAATCCAGCAAAACAAAATATCTACAATGACAATCAAATCAGCAAAAAATATAGATGTAAAATGATTTATCCATACACGTATGTATACATAAAATGGCAAGGATTGTAGAGTGAAGAAGACCTGCTTGTCGCATCGAAGCTTGTTGATGTTTTTGGTTTAATGTCTGATGTTGCATTTTATCACGGTCTCTTTCTAATTCTTAGGGTTGGATTATGGGTAGAGTTTTCTAGGATTAACAAAAAGGGGTGCAATTTCGAAAGTGAGTGTGAGAGAACAGAGGAAGAGAAATGAAGAGTTAAAAGGGATAAAAAAATAACGAATAATGAAGAGAAATTGCAAAAAGTGAACAAGTTATTAAGATTACAGAAAGACGGAGCAGATAAAATGTAACTTTAATGGCATGGGAGGTGAAGAGACAGGGTGAAATTTGGGTTAATTCACAACCAATGACAGGGAGAGGAAGGGACAGATATAAATATAGGGGAGATAAAGAGTTGATGGAAACGGCATATTTGGGCACCTGCTATAAGACATAAATTGTGTGCCATGTGTCAAACTTAAGAGAGGAGACACCATTTTTATATTTGAGTAATGACACTCTTACCGGATTCAAGTGCCGGTTTAGTATCAAATGCGTTTTATTTGATTGTACATTAGTGGGACCTACAACATTTTCTAGCGGGACCCACACCATAGTACAAATAAATAAAGCAGTACCGGTACCAACACCCGATGTATCTAACATTTTCCTTTTATATTTAGACTAGTTTTTAGCACCGCATCGCTAGAGCTCTTGATTTACCACGCAAAGTAGTCAAATTTTAAAAAACACTGATTTTCACCTCATGCGATGCGCGAGTTGTTTTAAAATGTAATACAAAATGTGAAGGTAGTTGTGGGCCAAAATTAGAAACGGTAAATGTGTGATTGAATAAAGAAACCATTTGACATGCTGATCTCCATTTATAAAAATATCAAGTGTGATAAGTAACGTCAGAGCGAACTCTAAATAAACATCAAAAGAAGTCGTGAATGAATATTGTAGTAAGTATCTTCATTGTCGTAGTTGCTCTTGGCATTAGAGATAGGCACATTGTCAATATTGTGGAATGGTTTTTATTTATTTATTTTACAAACCTATGTATTCAGCGTATTTGTAATTCAGTGAAGTTGATGGAGGGTGTTGAAACTCCTATTTGGTGAAGGTTTTTGGAGATTGATCATCAATGGTTATATTTGCATAAATATATTTTGACACGAATCAATTATGAACAATTTAGTTTAAATTTATAATTAATAAAAGGTGCATTTGCAAGTTTATGTTGAAAAAATACATTAATAATTAATTAACTCAATTAACTAAGGATACTCCAATTTCATTTGCTTTGGGAAAGTAACAGGAGAAAAAACAATGTGATGTCATTGAATATAAATTATAGCAATATTATTATACCAAGAATATAATGAGAAGATAAGGTTTTTGCCATATATAAGGAAGTAAGTGCTAATTCGTAGTTTGGAAATATACAAACAAAAAATGAAAAGAAAAATAAAAATAAAACTATTAATGCACAATATTTTTCAACACAATCCGAACATTTGATTCTATCGATTCTCCCATTGTTAACTCAATATTGAAACCAAAAAAATAATCAAAGGAATAATACTATATAAAAAAAGAGGACCAACGCATTTTATATACCTACCCAGCACGAAATCACAATCACCACGATAGAAACCTTACAAAGTGAAAAATAGTTAATAAACTTTAAAATTTATAAAAATAGCCCACAACCAAATTTTACCTTGAACAAATCATATACAAATATCGACAATGCACCAAACAAATGAAGAAACAGTGAGAGAAGAATGATGGTACTGGAATGATGATAGAGAGATAACGATATGGTCTTACCTTGTAAATCAGTTGCGTTCGACAACACCGTGGCCAGGACAACCTACCAATGTTTTCTAACTACTGAGATTTGGGATTAATCAAATACCCAATGGAAAGATAAAGGGGCGCTAATTAATGACAAGAGATGAAGAGATAAAGACTCTTTGGGGGAAGATATTTGTGTTGAATAAAGAAATCGATTGAATGAAGAAATCTCTTCCGATACCCAACATAATTTCACATTATAAAAACCCATTATTACAAATCTTATGAGAAACCACAAGAAACAACGTGCTATTGAAGGTGGACTTTTGGTTTCCTTATTAGTCTCTTCAAGTTTGTATCAATAAATCAGATATTTTGTGAGCCCAAAATAGTTAATGACTATGCCACGTGTACACTTAGTATGAATTAATACAAGACAGGTGTAAATTCTCTTTAAAGAGACACCCAAATTACATTATGTTATTAGATACTAGGTTTTAGCCCCGCGCGATGCGCGGGGTTTTTTAATATTTTTATAAAAACTTTTTTTATTAGAAAAATAATTTTTGAATAAAGTTATTTTTTAAAAGTACAATTTTCTAAAAACATAATTTTACTTGTAAAAAACTTATTTTAAAAAAATAATGTATTTTCCTGCTCATTTTATGGGACGATATATAGAACACACGATTTGTCATATTAAGAGAAAAAGTACAGTAACGATTTAAAGTTGAAAACAAACAGACAATTTATATTTATGTTTATAAGAACTGCCTTTTATAATACAATTTAAATAAAGAAAATAAGTTAAAAACTCCAATTTTTAGAAAATTACTATATAAAAATACAACTTTTATACAGAATAAAATAATTTATACTTATCTTTATAAAATCAACTTTTGTAAAAAAATATTTTTATAGAAAAAAAGAGAAAAAACTATATTTTTATAAAAAAAATAATTTTTATTTATATTTTTATCGAAAGAGTATTGTTTTAAAAAATAATTTTTTAAAAAGATTATATACATCTATATATATATTATTTTTTTTAGAAAGATGAAAAGAGTCTTTTTAAAAAGATTATATATATATATATATATATATATACATATATATATATTAAGAAAAATGAAAAGAGTGTTTGCATTCATTATTGTGAACACATGGGACAATAACATGAGGTTAAGGAATCCGCACGATGCACGGATGCATATAATTGTTAATCATACTTTGATACATATAACTCGTAAAGCTATTATCATGAGTGTGGTGACAATTATGTTCAACACAAATTAACAAGAAAAGACAATCACCAAAGCAAATAAAGAATGTAAAGAACGCCAATCACACAACACAATATTTACGTGGTTCAGTAAGAATGCCTACGTCCACGGTGGTGCTCTCAATATTATTTCTCTTTACTCTAGGGAGCGTTTTACAGGAAATACAATGCGCGCGTTTTTCCCCAGGCTTAGGGTTTGTTATATACATGTTTGTTCTTGGGGAGTGGGGGTGTTGGACTCCTCCACGTCAGTTCATAACCCCTAGAATATCTGCATGCGAGATTTTAGGGACTTGACTGAGTCGTAACCGAATTGGTAGGGATGTGAGGCTCCCAGACTTTGGGCCTTTAGTGGGCTACTCGTCTGGGCCTGTGGTGACAAATTGAGGTACCCACAATTGCCCCTAAAGTTGTTGGGCCACAATTTGGGCTCAATAATTTTAAATGATTTGTCATAATGGATATCTTGTAAATTGTGCAACTCTTCCCAAGATTGAAACGCTTCTTCTAAACTGATTTAGGCGGCAGCCCGCTTCGTGCTCCGTACGCTATGATTGGAAACGTTTAAAAGTCTTTTGGAGCAGTGTTTCCTTGTTGTCATCTCAAGCTTTCTCATATTTTCTCACCTTCTCTAAGCTCCCACTGTTGTGCTTCTCATTCTCAAGTCTTCGTCTTCTAACTTTACTGTTCTTCATCATCTCTGCTTGTTACTTTGCATCATCCCAAACTAAGTTTTCACTTCGTAACTCCCTCTTGATTTTTTCTTTGCTTTTTTTGTTGACATTTCTTTGCATTTGTAGTTAGGTTTTGTAAATGGCGAAAATAGGTAATAGGTCGGTAACTGAATTTAGGAAGTATTATAACATCCCAAATTGGGTAGACATTGAGTGTGCCCCTGTCCCTAAAAATGTTAGAGAAATAGAGGGCGCTCACTGAATTCACGTTCTTTTACTGTCCCAAGGGGGTCTCACTTTTCCTCCAAGCAATTTGTTTTTGCATTTCTTTGGTTATTTCAATATTGTCCCCACACAATGTTCGCCAAACGTCTGGAAGATTGTTAATGGTGTCCATAGAATAAACCAGCTCTATGGAACCAATTTAGGGCTTGCTGAGATATGCTTATATTATTCTTTCTCGCGAACAAGTTCTCGTCTTCTTTACCTCAAGGCCAGGAGTCCTGATAGGGTATTGGTATTAAATCTACCTGATTCCCACAAGGATTACTCGCAAAAGGGTTTTCTTGATAGAAATTGACAATTCCCTCCCCATACTGAGGGGTTGAGGTCTGACAGGTTCATGGTCCCCTTTTATGGGGAGGAGTTCATAGGTAGGCTTAATTTTTGCTCTGCTCTTTGATATTCTTGTTAATGTATGATTTCTTCGATATTTTTCTCTCTTTCTTTTTAGCGAGGACAGAGAACTTGGAACCTGCTATCAGTGAGGTTCGAGCTGCTGAGTTGGTCAAGGCGTGGAATATCAGGGATCTCTTGGCTGGCGATGAACATCCTCGATTAGCGGCTTTTCTCTTAGAGTACAAGAACGTTGGGTCCATCTTTATCGTGCGCCCTATAGACAACATTCCTGAGCTAGATATCACTGAAGAAGTTGTTGTAGATCCCATCCAATTGGACGAGGAAGAGAGCAACTCTGGTGAGGGTAGCGAAGGTGATAACGGGGGCGGTGCTGAAGGTGGTTCTAGTGAAGAGAGCACTAGTGGTGAAGGTTCTTCCAACTCGGAAGAAATTTTAAAAGCTCGAGAGTCTTCCATTAAGTCAATCAGTTCCAGCGAGGAAGGCATGGCTCCTCCCAGGAAGAATCTGATTCGGGAAGATGATGATGATGATGATGTGCTTCTTTCCAGGCAGTTGAAGAAGTAGAAGTCTGGCAGTGGAGATGTTGCCACTGGTTCTCATCCTGTTGCCAAAGAGTTGAGGAGGGAAGAAGAGCATTTGAGAGAGAGAAAGAGAATGAAGGAAGAGGAGAAGAAGAAGGTGGAAGAGAGGAAGAAGGTGGAGGAGAAGAGGAGATCTGAGAGGGAGAAAAAGGAGAGGGAAGAGGAGAGAAGGATAGAAGAGATGAAGATGAAGGCAAGGCAAGCTTTGGTGCCTGTGTCCGCATTGCCCGAGGGGTCCTCTGCTGCCATCTCCTCAGTTGGATCTTGCGCTGCACGAGAGAGCAATTTTGCCTGCTAATCGTCAGAAGGCAATGGGGATCGACCAGTTAGCTCTCCAGGCGAGTCAGAGGCTAGCCTTGATAAGTCTGTTTCAGCTTCCTATCCTTGTGAAATTCTATCTAATAATTCCTCTTTTAATGTTCTCTCTTTCTTACAGTTCATGACTGAATTTGTCTTGCTCTACCATACTCGCGATGAGCTGGTGAATAGGAATACTGATTTGGAGAAGCAGAACGCTGAGCTGAAGGGGAAGAGTGCTGACCTGGAGGCCAATTTGGAGACTGCCAATAATGCTCAGAGGTCTTCCGATCTGGCCCTCACTGAAGCCAAACGGACGAGTGAGGCAGTGATCAAAGAGTTGAACGAGTTGCGGTAGTCCTACGACTTAGTTTGTACGAGAAAGCTAGCTGTGGTGGAGAAGAACAGGGTACTGGCAGAGAAGGTAAAGACGGAGGAGGAGAGCTCGTACAATACCGGGTGGCACTACACCAAAACTGGCGATTGGTCACAGCCAAAATCCCTGACCAAAGCTGTGGGTCGCAGACTTGGTCCGTGACCATTTCGGGCGTGACCATTTTTGTGGGTCGCGGGTAAGTCCGTGACCAAAAAATGGTTATGGCCGAGAGGGGTCACGGTAGATGGTCGCGGACTTAAGCCATGACCCATGTCGTGACGGGTCGCAACCTTCATCCGTGACCCACTACCATGACAAATTGGTCGCGGCCAAAGTCCGCGACCCATAACCGTGATAAAAAAATAAAAAAAGAATTAGTCGCGGCCCTAATCCGTGACCCACAATCGTGAAAAATTGGTCGCGGCCAAAGTCTGCGACCCACAACCGTAACAAAAAATATAAAAAAAAAATTGGTCGCGGCCCTCACCCGTGACCCATAACAGTGACAAATTGGTCGCGGCCAAAGTCCGCAACTCATGACCGTGACAAAAAAATTAAAAAAAATTGGTCGCGTCCCAAGTCCGTGTCCCACAACCGTGACAAAAAAATGGTCATGGACTTTGGCCGCAACCATTTTTATGCGTGATGAAAAAAATAAAAATGGTCATGGACAAAGTCCATGTCCATATTTAACTATAATTTAAAAAAAATGTATTTTTTGGTCTAATCCTAAAATTGGGGGTCCTGTGAGTGCACCGTCAGTTGCTATGTGTAACGTTGGACGCGTATGAGGTGTTACAAATATTTATTATTAGCAAAACAATAAAAAAAATCACAAATTGCGAATGGAGTATGTTGTTAATAAACAAATATATATACAAACTTAAAAATATTACACGTCTTAATAATTCACAGATAAAAAAAAAAAATTGGGCAGAGTTTCCTCTATTTTCTTGACATTCCAAAACCTGTAAATGTAAAACCTGCTTATCATAAAGACCGCACGGCCATAAAATTCAACAATCAAATTATAAAATCCCGCACGGCCATAAAACTAAACAATGAAAGCCCGCACGGTTGTAACACATAAAAAACAAAATCCTGAATGTCCACAACATATAAATAATCTTCATGTTGTAAACCATTGCCTCCTTCATTTTTTCCGCGTGCAAAAATCCTACAAATGATAGGATACATAAAAAAAAATATCAGTAACCAAGTAGTTTTACAAAAAAATTAATCAAGCTGAAAAATTGCATATATGAGTTAAAATTATCAACATATCAATATTTTTATGCCTAAGTCTAGAAATATCCAAATTACCGTCGTATTCTCAAACCGGGAGTCCCACGGATGCAGGGTCAGTTCCTACGAGTTACATTGGTCCCGTGGGAGGTGTTGGTGCCACCCACGGGGAGGTTCGGGTGTTGTTTTGAGTTTTCACCCTCTAACGCCATGTTTTTATGCCTAAGTCTAGAAATATGCAAATTACCGTTGTATTCTCAAACCGGGAGTGCCGCGACTGCACGATGAGTTTCTATGAGTTACATGGGTCCCGTGGGAGGTGTTGGTGCCACCCACGGGGCCGTTCAGGGGCTGTTTCGAGTTTTCACCCTCTAACGCCATGTTTTTATGCCTAAGTCTAGAAATATGCAAATTACCGTCGTATTCTCAAACCGGGTGTGCCGCGACTGCACGGTCAGTTTTTATGAGTTACATGGGTCCCGTGGGAGGTGTTGGTGCCACCCACGGGGCCGTTCGGGGGCTATTTCGAGTTTTCACCCTCTAACGCCATGTTTTTATGCCTAAGTCTAGAAATATGCAAATTACAGTCGTATTCTCAAACTGGGAGTACCGCGATTGCGTGGTCAGTTCCTAGGAGTTACATTGGTGTCGTGGTAGGTGTTGGTGCCACCCACGGGGCCGTTCGGGGGCTGTTTCGAGTTTTCACCCTCTAACGCCATGTTTCAACATGGGAGGCACTCTCTCTTTCAAAGCCAAAATATCTGAGATCACTGCCTCTTTCGAGAAATGTTTCTTCTGAAGGTTTCTCCTGAATGTCCTCAATCCTTCAGCAACCCGAGATAGAACCTTATTCTTGGAATGGTCAGGAAATGAGAAATGCTTGCAAAGTTGGTCATGTATGTCATCTTTGACAGCTTGATCAACAAGGTTCCAATTGTCTGGTCCACCGACTCCCACGTTCATTTTTCCCAGCGACAAACACCCGGCTTTAAAGTTCAGCACGTCATTTTTATCACCCGTCGGGTTATTCCCGAGAAGGGAAAAGCCAATAGGCTTCTTTTCATTTGAGCGGAAGGCATCAGGAGTGCTGGATGGGGGCGTTAAAGCAACGAGAATGCTGGATTGGGGTGTAGGAGCACTTGGAGTTAGACTTGGTGAGGAGTGAACCATTGGTGGAGTTGTGAATTGCTCAGACATTGGTGTTGAGAATCCGGGTTCTGCACGAGATGGTGAACCTCATTGTGGTGTCACCTCGGCACTTGGTACCCTTGGGATGTTTCCTCTCGACATTATCTACAAAAATTAAAAAATATAAGTGACTAAATAATTGTAGTAATATGAAATTATAACTAATTAATCAAGCTTAATTAGTTATATATATATATAGATAGATACCTTTTCAAAGTAAGACTTTAGAATAAGTTCAATGTGTCTGATCTCCATCCATTCGGTATTAGTTTTTAAGAACCTATGAATTTTTGCACGTGGCCAACTAGGAGGAAGGGTATCTATGATTGATGTGTAGATGTCAGTGATATGAACTCGGAATCCCCTATTTCTCAACTTGTTGGAAAGATTCAATTTTACATGCATGTGGAGCGAGACATCACAGTCTATGTCAATGCTCTCTGTACGCAGTTGTATCCATAACGGGTGGATTTTTTTCCGCCTTCTCCAACAACGTAACCAAGGTCAGGGCTATGTCGGGATTATTTGTGTGAAATATATTTTGTATAACGTCATCCCAGTTTTCTTGTAGAGAAAATAGAATACGACCGAACAAGTAATCTTGCTGGATATCAAATCCACGATTTACAAGGTAGTTAAATTATTCGATCTTTTTATTTCCGTACCTATAAATAGGAGTACCCTCTATATGACTCACACTAATAAAAGAGTTATGTGTGCGGTCTAATTGCAACCTCTCCCACTCTTGTTGACAGTAATTATAACCGTGCCTCATTTTTCCTGAGAAAAGTATACGAGGGCATGAATACGAGTCCTACTATTAAGGTTTGGGTTTGAAAGTTATGAGAGTTTAAAAGTATATGTGAAATCCCAACAACAACCCTCCGTAATTGTTTATAACACATATTGTAGTACTTACACACATATTGTAGTACTTACACATATATTGTAGTGCAAAAAATCACGACATGCATATAACCCCTAATATAATATGATGGCACGCATATAACCCCCAATAAAATCACGACAAGGTGGATGTAAATTTTTTTACTCATTAAAAATCCATTTAATTATATTTTGTCAAAAAAAATACACACACATACAATCTAGGTTTATTGGCATAATCTATATAAATACACACATGCAATCTAGGGTTTATTGACATAATATATACATACACACACATACTATTTAGGGTTTACTAAACCCTAATATTATTTAGGGTTTACACACATACAATCTATACATACACACACATACTATTTAGGGTTTACACACATATAATCTATACATACACACACATACAATATAGGGTTTATTGACATAAACATACATATACATATACATCTCTATATACACACACACACACACACACACATATAAACATAAATTTATACATACACACACATACACACATACAAACATAAATCTACACATACATACACATAAATTAGGGATTTAGATAGAAATAACAAAATCCAAATGAATCAATACATACCCTCAAAATCGCCAAAATCGCCAAATGAAATAAATGAAAGCAGCGGCCAACTCAACCTCCAAATGAAATAAATGAAAGCAGCGACGGGTATTTTTCTTAAGACCTGGAACTGGTCACGGCCAAGAGCCGTGACCCAATACGCGCGACCCGTAAAAATAACATAAGGCAGAGTTGGGTTCTCCAGACCTGGTTACGGCCTAGAGCCGTGACCCACAATGCGAGACCCTTTTCTATGCTTGATTGAGGTATGGTCATGACCCATAGCCGTGAATCATACCAAGAAATGGTCACGACCCATAGTCGTGACCCTCAATCTGTGATGCACGACACTTCTACACCAACCCTAGTTCTTGAATGAGGGATGGTCACGACCCATAGCCATAACCCACACCCAGATATGGTCAGTCACGGCCCTAAGCCGTGACCCTCAATGTGTGTACTCTTTTCTTCGTCATGCCATGGGTCACGGACTTGGGCCGTGACCAATTCGTGACCAAGCTTGGAGGGAATTTTGGAGCGAGTTTAACGCTAAGATGGTCACGACCTGGTCACGGACCAAATTTGCGACCACAGTGGTCATGGACTTAGGACGTGACCACTTATAGAGCATCAATAATTTAGTGTGATAATAAATATGGTCACACCAAATATTGAGTGGGCCACGGCCCAAGTTCGCGACTAGTTGGTCACAGACTTGGGTCGTGGCCCACTGGGAATGACCATTCATAGGATTTGGTGTAGTGTGGGCTATTGCGTACGAGGACACTGAGGTTCAGATAGGCTACATCAGCCGACTGAACTTCAAGAAGGGCTGGAATAAGGCTCTTCTAACTGCTGGAGTGGATATCGACTCTCTCTTATTTGACGATCATAATCTAGGTCCGAAAACCATTATGGATGATGCACCGGCCCCAGCCATTGACAGTGGTGTTCCTGCGTCTCTTACCATTCATGCTGATACTCCCTTTGTTCAAGGAACAGTAGTTACTCCATCTGAGGGAGGTGCTCCTATTGCTGTTAACAAGGGGAAGCAACCAACGACCTCTAAACAAACTAAGGTTGCCAGCTAGCCTATTTTTAGGACTTCTTTTGTATTTTTTGCTTTGTTTGTACTGCTCTTTTTAATTATCGATGAACTTGTACCTCTTTATTTGAATGAAATGAAAATACTTTTCCTTCTGCATATTGATCCTTCTGTTCTTTAATGCTTGTTTGGCTTGTAGTTGTTTTATGTAGATGAGTATATACCTGCTACCTCTCAACTGGGAAGGATCCTTAGTCCTAATGCGAGCAATCAAGTTTGCCAAGCCTTCGTTAGGATTTGCAAGTTTATCAGGTCAAGGAATAAGAGCTTTAAGGACCAGTCTGAGCTCATTGCCAAACTGAAGGATAGACTTCAGGAGATGGAAGAAGTTGGTGCCTCTGTTCAAGAAGAAGTGAACACTTTGAGAGCTAATCTTCAGGATGCCTCCGAAATCAATCAAGTTGGAGAAGTTCTGCAACAGGAGAATGAGACTCTGAGGAGAGAGGTGTCGCGACTCAGGGAGTATGCACTGAGCGTTGCACCTCAAGTTCTGTGAGGTTCCTGTTCATCGGCTGGTCCGCGAGATGGTACAGCACCAAACACTATTCCTCAGGCTTTACGAGGGTCCTCTTCATCGGCTGGTCCGTGAGCTGGTGCAGGTTCCGGGGGTCCAGCTAGGGAGATGAACGAGCTCCGAAGAGATGTTCATCAAGCTTATGTGATAGCTACTAGACTTCAAAGAGATGTCACGCGGCTGAGGCATCTGTTCAAGAAAATACTTCGGCGAGTGTGGGCTGATGGTTTTGACCAGGGTTGGACAGATGCTCCAACGAGGTTGGCAGAGTTTGAAGAGCTATCCTTTACCAGGGGATGGTTAAGCGCCTTTCAGGAGCTGCAGGTCCCCAGGAACTCAGTGCTATGGTATCGTCACGAGATCTCTCCTTCAACTCTGAGGCCTAATCCTTTTACGAGGGATGACTAGTGGGTCCCTATAGATGCTATCCCCAGGCATCTATTGGTTCCAGAGGCGAATAAAGTTGAGGAATAATTAGCTCGTCATCCGGACGACGGACGAAGAGCACAAGTGGATGATTATCTTGCTCAGAGGCCTAATCCACATTAGGATTTAATTCAATGTAACCTTTTGTAAATTTAATGAAGTAATAAAATATTTATGTTTTGGGCGATTTGTCGACTAAACATATGTTGTGTATTTTTTACTTCATTAACTCTTCGTTTGATTATCTTGGGCTCTTCGTAGCCAACTAGATTTGATGTGGGTAGAGTTGCTTTATTGTGTAAGTATCCTCCCAGTCAAGTATGCTTATGAGATACCATTCTGCCTCACTTTAACTTTTAGGTCGTGTCATCACACTTTCTTAGGCCTAAGTGTGGCAATGGCGAGGACACACCTGGTGTTGGATGTTCTATCCGATTAGGGTTTTTTAGCCAAACATTATTTGGCGACCAATTTGATTTGGCCGAGCTGCCTAAGGGTCCCTTGTAGGGCTTCATATATTTCCAAGGGCAATGCTATGAGGTTGTTCGTGTTTCAAAACGAAAACCCGAGGAGGGTGATTCCCTGCTTTTGTATACTGAGTAATGCGCCTATCGCTTGGAAAAGGTATGCAAGTTATAAAGTTCATAATACAAAATTAACACTTCATAGAATGTCACTGTCAAACAATCTTTTATTAATCACAAATAATAAAAAATGAGTTGCCAATTCCAAAAATGCGATAAAAGATGAACGAAAAAACTAGAAATATAATTTTTTTAGGTTGGATGCATTCTACGCTCGGGGTATCTCTCTGCCCTCCAGCATTTCTAAGTGATAGGCTCCTTGGAGGTCGTCCCTTGTCACCTTGAATGGTCCCTCCCAGTTTGGACCCAACTTGCCATCAGATGGTATTATTGTGCTATTAAGAACTTTCCTTAGGACTTAGTCATCAATCTAGAATGTCCTTGGATTGACCTTTTTGTTATAGTGTTTTGCGAGATGTTACTGATAGCTCGCTGGTCTTACTAGGACTAGTTCTTTGCGTTCGTCAGCTACGTCAGGTTCAACGAGTAATGCTGCATCATTCTATCCCTGATCAACCAAGGTGGATCTCATGGTTGGGAGGCCAGCTTCTAGAGGGATGATTGCTCCCATTCCATATATTAGTGCGAATGGGGCTTCCCCAGTTGCTCGTCGTGGGGTAGTGCGGTAAGACCATAGAATATGTGGCAACTCGCTCACCCATGTCCCTTTGGCTCACTCTAATTATTTCTTCAGTCCATCAATCATTGCTTTATTGGAAGCTTCAGCCTGTCCATTACTCTGAGGGTATGCCACAGAGCTGAAATGGGGCCTGATCCCGTGGTCGTTGCAAAAACTTTGGAAGGGGACGTTCTCGAACTGAGTTTCATTTTCAGTGATGATAGTTCTGGGGATTACAAAGAAGGTAATTATGTTTTTCCATATGAATCTCACCATATCTGCATCTCTGATGTTCACCAGCGGCTCTGCCTCGATTCATTTGGTGAAGTAGTCTGTCACGACTATAGATACTTGCGATTGTCGATAGCGATAGGAAGAGGGCCTACGATGTCCATTCCCCATTGGGCGAAAGGCCAGGGGCTGGTAAGTGATCTTAGGTCACTGGTGGGTTAGTGGACCATAGGAGCATGTAGTTGACATTTATCGCACTTGTGAGCATATATCCCAGAGTCTCTCTGGATGTATGGCCACCAATAGCCTTCCTTCATTGCTTGGAAAGCTAATGATACACCTCCAATATGGCACCCACAGATTCCTTCGTGAAGCTCGCGCAGAATTTGCTCGATGTTCTTTGGGTGAACACATTGAAGGTAAGGGCCGGTGAATGATCCCTTATACAGCTTGCCCTCAGGAGATAAGTGAAAGAGGGCCGCTTTGACTCTTATCTGATGAAAGGCCTTCTATCGTCTGGTAGTGTACCATCCTTCAAATAGTCCCTCAGGGGGTCCATCCAACTGGGTACTAATTCAATCTGGAGAAAATTTCCCATGTCTGGCAGCTCGTCGCTCTAGTTGATGCTCGGCTGGGCGAGGAAGTCGATAGGGATTGTTCTCTTTAATTCGGAGTCGATTACTGAACTTAGGTCTGCTAGGGTGTCAGCATGGCTATTCTATCCTCTAGGAAACTATTAGACACTGACTTCCTCAAAGTTGGACATTAGCTTCTTTGCCAAGGAGAGGTAGGCTGCCATTATTTCGTCTCTTGCGTTGAAGTCCCCAGTTATTTGATTGGAGACCAATTGTGAGTCACCGAACACCTGTAGCTTCTTTTCCCCCAATGCCCATTCCTTTTGCAGGCCTGCTATCAAAGCCTCATATTTCGCCTCGTTGTTGGAGGCTTTAAATCCAAGTCTGATTCCCTGCTCAAGGATTGTATCTTCTGGAGTAACGAGCATAATGCCTACTCCTGCCCCCTTTGAGTTGGAAGCTCCATCAATGAACAGTCGCTAAACTCCTCCTGTCGAGTGATTTTCCCTCTGATCAATGGGTTGAAGTTGGTCGCAAGGTTGCTTGCCTGTGAACTCTGTGATAAAGTCAGCGATGACCTGCCCTTTGATTATATTCCTTGGTTGAAATTGGATGTCAAATTGTTCGAGCTCGAATGACCACTTGGATAGTTGATCGAGGGGAAAAACCGAGCGTTCGTGTTATATGCTAGTCATTGTTATCGGTTTCCAACCTCAATACAAAAACCTAAACTTGTAACTACACTCTTAAGGAGTATAGTGGCGAGTCTGGGTATCGAATCCACAGGGAATGGTTGATAGAATTTAATTGATTTATTACTTCTAAAGAAAAAATGAAAAAGATGATGATGGTTGAAAAGGGAAAAAATAAGTAAATAAATAAGTTCAACTAATTAAGATGAATGGGAAAGTAGGTTGGAATACAATCCCCCTAACCCTAGTAATTTACCGTATAGGAACCTAGAATTGTAAATTATAAATTTGAATGAATCCAGTCTTTATAGATCCTAAGCATTACATATATGAGGATCAATCCCGCACCATATGAAATCAAAGGTAAATATAAAGCGATGCTAAATAATTATACGCACATCGTATTCTTAAACATCCCAAGTACCTAGGGCAAGAGAGATTAAAAGATCTACAATGGTTGTAAAATTTGTCTCGCACGACTCTTTCAAATTTTTAATTTAAATTCTATTTTCTACATAAGTAATTTACATTGGGATAGGTTCATGCATCCCAACCCTTAAAAACTTATCTTAACATGATGAAATCAAAATAAAACTTACAAATTAAAGTGTAGGAATTCATAACTAACTCTAGAAAATTGAGAACATGACTTGAATTGGGAATGGAAAACTAGAAATCAACAATTAATAAAACTAACTAGGAAAGCAGTAAAAACAATAAATTAAAATTACTTGCAATGGATGAATGATGAATCTTGAATAGAACTTTGAATCTTGAATAGTAGACGAACTTCAAAAACTAGGGTTTATGAAAATTTCTACCAAAGAAAACTAAAAAGACTCTCTAAAATCTGACTTTCTCTCTCTAAAATTCTATTCTACTCTCTAGAATTCGACTCCCCTTGAAATGAGGTAGGGCTTGGTCTTTTATAGCACCAAGTAGCACAAATTTGACAGCTAGAATTGCTTGTTGCGCAAGTTTTTACTAGCTAAGCACCTCTTAATCTTCATAATAAATGCCAGGATTTCGCATGACCGGACCGGTCCATTATCGTGCAACTTCAAAACATCGTAACTTCTTCACCGTAGCTCGGATTGAGGTGCCGTTTTTTCCAGTGTTCTTGTAATTTAGAGCTCTTCAACTTTCTAGTTGGCCCCACCTCCGGACTAAGGCTGAAAAATTACGAAAATTCCCTTCAACTCTCCATTTCTTGGTTTCCTTCACTGTTTTGCGTTCTCTTTCGCACTAACTTGCATGAAATACCTGTAAAACACATGAGAAATACACAAAACAAGAAATACTTGCCAAAAGGGGTTAGTAGCATAAATACGAGACAAATCCAAGCTATATACATAACACGGGATCATAAAAATACCGAAATTAAGGGGATAAATGTGAAGAATATGTGCCTAATCAATAGTCTTCCGGACATATCCGCTTTCCGCAGGACTACTTTAAGGGGGTGTGATGTAAGGACGATGATAGTGTGAGCTTTGAAGTAGCGCTTCAGTTTCCTCGAGGCTAGCACTAGTGCAAAGGCGAGCTTTTCCAGTGGTAGGTACCGCTGCTCGGCGTCCAATAAGATCTTGGTCTCGTAGTATACTGGATGCTGAATTCCTTATTTTTCACACACCAGTGCAGAACTGACGGCGTGGATAGAGACGAAAAGGTATAAGTACAAGGAATCATTTTCTTGAGGTATTACGAGCAAGGGTGATGTGCTGAGATAAGCCTTGAGCTCTTCCAATTCTCTCGAGCAATCTTGGTTTCACTCCACTATTTTGCTTCTTTTCAATAGCTGGAAAAATAGCTTGCACTTTTCAGAGGACTTCTAGATGAAACGATTCAAATCGACGAGCATGTCTGTGAGCTTCTGTATGTCTCGTATCATGCGGGGGGCTGTACCCTGTTGATTGCATCGATCTGGTCCGGGTTGGACTAAACGCCTCTCTCGCTAACCAAGTATTCGAGGAGTTTTTCTAATTGGACACCGAAAGAACACTTGCTCGCGTTGAGCTTCATTCAGTATTTCTTGAGGATTTCGAAGGTCCTTGATAGGTTTGAGAGATGGTCCTCTTTGCGTGTTCTCTTGACGAGCATATCATCAATGTAGACTTCCATGATATCTCCCATTTGGTCTTTGAACATCTTGGTGACCAGCCACTGGTAATTTGCTCCTGCATTCTTGAGCCTAAAGGGCATAACTTTATAACAGTATAATCCAATAGTGGTAATAAACGTGGTCTTGTCTTGGTCTGGTGCATATAGGGGAATCTGGAGATACCCCGAATATGCGTTTAAAAAACTCATTCTTTCATGAGCTGCTGTAGCGTCCACTAATTGGTCGATCTTTGGGAGGGGGAAATGATAGCGCGCGAGAAGTGTGCGCGTGTAAAGTGCACAGTCACTGTTTTTTTGTCTCGCCACAACTATACAAACAAACCTAAATTACGACTACACTCAACTGGTGAGTATAGCGGTAAGTCGGGTATCGAATCCACAGAGAATGTTTGATAGATCGTAACGAATTATTAATTCAGGAATAAAAGTGTAAAAGGTGATGGTTGGTTTTAAATAAAAGAAAAGAATAAGTTAAGTCTAAATAAAAGTAAAGCGAGGATAGGGATATCGTCAAATCATATGGCTTGAAACAAATACTAATCAAGATTTCGGTTCGAAAGCCATTTAATCGAGCATTATCAATTAATCATAAATATCCCACAATAAGGAATTTAAGCCAAAGTTGAGAGATTAAACATTTAACCGAAAATTGGTCATACGCGGATTAAACTCGGATTATCGCTTTAAACACTAACGTTGCATGACAAAGAAAGTTAAACGCGTAATAATCCGACTTTAATTCACGCGGGTTCAATTAAACACAATTTTGCACAAAACCTAATTTTCGGAGCTCGGGGCCCGAAAATGGCGGAACAAAATCCCGACACTATTTATCTAGGGACAATGCATGAATTAAACTAAATTATATTAATTAAACTAGGAAAGCAAGAATTAAAGAAAGTAAACTAATTAACAAAGCATAAAACTAATTTACAAAGCAAGGAAAAATGAAGAACAAAACTATATTAATGGAGATGGAAGTGAATAGTTCAATCTTACAAAACCAAATGGTTGTCAATCCAAGAAGAGAAGAAGATGAGCTCTCAAAACCAAACCCTAACCTAAAATGTCTTCTAAAACTAAGTATCAATATCTCCAATAACTGAATATTACACAAAATTGGGTTATATAGTAAGTTGGAAATAAAAGAAAAGAAGAAAGAAAAGAAGGCAAAAATATCTGCTGAAACAGGGGAACGATCGATCGACCCCTTTGGTCGATCGATCGATCATTGAAATCGTGGCAAAATTGTGAAGGGTCAATCGATCGATCCTTTTGGTCAATCGATCGATCAAGTCGGGAATACTGCATTTTCCCCGGTTTTTGCTTGCATTTCTTCTCCGCTAAAATCTTCGTAACTTCTTCGTTATGAATCGGATTTGTGCACCATTCACAGCCATGCGAAGCTAGAGAGGAGGGATAAAACTTTTGTGTAGATGTAGGGCCAGGTGCCCAAGCTGTAAAATGACCGGATTGCCCTTGAACATGCGATTGCGTACGAAACTTCACCGGAATGCATCCGAATCCCATACTTAATACCTAAATACCTACAAAAGCCCAATTATACCTCATATAGCATGTTAACAATATAAACCAAGGTTGTCTGGTTAACGGGCTTTAATATAGAGATTAAGGCATCCGAGGGGGCTAAAATGCGTAGGTTCGAGAGATGAAATACGCAATATTTGTGTATTATCAGGAAACTGTCCTTAGGGAATGCCCTATTAAGGTCAGTGAAATCGATACAAACTCTCTATTTTCCATTGTTCTTCGGAACCATTACTGGGTTGGACAACCATTTAAGGAATTGAACTTCCCGTATGGATCCTGCATCCAATGGCTTTTCTACTTCCTTTTCTGCAGCCTTGGCCTTCTCGGGTGCAGTCCGTCGTGCCTTCTTCGAGATAGTCTTGAAAGTGGGGTCGACGTGCCACCGATGACAAACCACACTGGGATCAATTCCAGGTAGCTCGTACGGTTCCCACACAAAAACATCTAGGTTGCTCCTTAATAACACCGTCAATTCTTTCTTCCCTTGATCTGTGAGACATGTCCCAATCAAGAAACTCCTGTATTTTTTGTTACCACTGGCTGCGACTTCTTCCAGGTTTTAAATGTCTCGCTCAGAGGGGAGCAGTCTGGTCTCCTCCACTCCTGGTCTTCCATACTTTAGCTGCTATTTCTAAGGTATCAAACCTTCTTGCTCCTCGACCTTCTCTTTTTCCTTCTCGACCTTCTTCTCTGGTTTCGGGCAGATGGCTGCTATGAAGCACCTTCTTGCCATCACTTGATCTCCATGGATCTCCATCACTCCTCGATCAGTCACGTACTTGAGTTTTTGATGGTAGGTCGAGAGGACTGCCTTCATTGCATGTAGCCACCCTCTGCCAAGGATAGCTTGGTATGGCGAGTCAATGTCGACTGCCAGAAACTCGATCATCTTGGAGACACTTCCTGCCCTCAACGACAGCACGATCTTTCCCAATGGAATAGTTACTTTTCCAGTAAAGCCAACTAGAGGGGCAGTGGCTTCCTTCAAGTCGTTCAAGTCGGCAACGCTTAACTTTAATTTTCTGAATAGGTTGAGATACATTACCTCGGATGAGCTTCCCTGGTCGACGAGCAGCTTATCGATGTCATAGTTGGATATTCTGAGCGTAATGATCAAGGTGTCATGATGCGGGGTTCTTACCCCCACCGGATCTTCATTTATGAATACGATGTGTTTGCTATAGTCGACGTCATCTTCTCGCCGACACTTTCCTAACTGAGTCTTCGCTGGATTGATCTCAAAAGCTTGCATTACTGCTGTAAGATTTTTCACTTCGATTCGGGATGAATTCCCTTGAATATGCTTTACATCAGATGACCCATGAATCACTGCAAATTCATGGCCAACATCATCCTCGAGCACATTGTCAGGCCTTGTGTCTCCGTTGGCAGCAACTTTCTCTGCCTTCTTCTCTATAAACTCGTTCAGGTGCTCGGTCTAGGCCAACTCTTCAAGGTGAGACTTAAGAGCCTTGCAGTGCTCAGTCTTATGTCCTCCCTCCTTGTGAAAAGCGTATCTCAGCGCGTTGTTTCTCTTTGAGGGATCTCCTCCCATCTTTCTGGTCCACTTAAGAAATGGTTCGTCTTTGATTTTCTCTAGGATTTTGTATAATAGTTCTTTGAAGAAAGTGTTTACTTCCTGAAATGCTTTAGAAGCATCGTTATTGCCTCCATTCTTGAAGCCACCCTTGCCCCCATTCTTACCTCCTTTCTTTTAGTTTTCGGCCTTATCATTGCCCTTGGAAACGAGCTTAGCTCGACCATTCTCCCCTATATTGAGGTGGGTCACATCCTCAACTTTAGCATATTTCTCGATGCGAGCCATCAGGTCATTGATAGTTGTGGCCTCCTTCTTTGTGGGGATTGGTGCAGAAGGCAAGAGCTGGGTAGGCCAATCTTAAAAGAGGCCACTGCTACCTGTTCTGAGCAGTCCTCGACCTCATTGAACAACTCCCAGTACCTCTTTGCGTAATCCCAAAGGCTCTCCTGAGGCATCTTCTTCATTATTAGCAAAGCATCCATCCTCTTTGGATGGGAGTTGTTGGTAATGAAGCGAGCCGTGAAGATCTCGAACAGGGACTCAAAACTCCTAATGGACCTGTGAGGGAGCCTCTTGACCCACTTGTAGGCCACATCATGCAGACTCGAGGGAAAAATTTGGCACATTAGTGCATTCCTGTGGTTCTAGAGAGTCGTGGCCTGCCTGTACTGCCTAACGTGATCGATAGGGTCGGTCTTTCCGTCATAGATCTTAAATCTAGGAATTATAAACTTTTTGGGGTCTTCTTCTTCTTCTTCTTCTTCTTCTTCTTCTTCTTCTTCTTCTTCTTCTTCTTCTTCTTCTTCTTCTTCTTCTTCTTCTTCTATTTTCCTTGAGAAAGGGGAATTCATCTGGGTCTTGAGAGCCCACCGAGCAAGCTCTCTGGTCGATCTGGCACCCCGATGTGCTGGGTGCTGGTCCATTTCTCTTCGGACCAAATTTCGTATGTCCTTATCTCCTCGAACTGGGCTCCTGTAACGAAGAACTGGTCACTATCGCTCAAGCAAGTCATTATGTGACTCGTGCTTCTCACTTGTTTGGGATCCGTGTCTAGATCTCCCTCCTCAGCCGCGAGACTTGCTCGCCTGAGGGCTAGGAGTGCGGTATGGACGTCGCCTAGTGCTGCGATGGAGTTCTTTCTCCATCCTTTCCAATCTCCTTTTGAGGCGAGCATTCTCAGCCTCTTGCTTGTGAGAGACCTCCCCTTTCTCTTGGAGCCTTGCATCATAGGTATTGATCAACCTAGAGATTTATGTGGACCTCGCCGGTCCCTGACTTTCTTCCGAGGCTTGCCATTTTAGGTGAGTCCTTTGGTCTGAACGTCAACCTTCAGATCCGATCCTGCGAGGGGCAGGTTGTTCTTGGATATCCCCTACTTGAAGGGCATTGCTACTGTAACCAGACATTCCAGATTCTTTGTTGGCGAGGGCTTTCTTAAAGAAGACAAACATTCCCACAGACGGCGCCAATTGTTGTGACAATTATGTTCAACACAAATTAATTAAGAAAAGACAATCACCAAAGTAAATAAATAATGTAAAGAATGCCAATCACACAACACAATATTTACGTGGTTCAGCAAGAATGCCTACGTCCACGGTGGTGCTCTCAATATTATATCTCTTTACTCCGGGGAGAATTTTATAGGAAATACAATGCGAGCCTTTTGCCCCAGGATTAGGGTTTGTTATATACACGTTTGTTCTTGGGGAGTGGGGGTGTTTGACTCCCCCACATCAGTCCATAACCCCTACAATATCTGCATGCGAGATTTTAGGGACTTGACTGAGTCATAACCGAATTGGTATGGATGCGAGGCTCCCAGACTTTGGGCCTTTACTGGGCTACTCGTCTGGGCCTGTGCTGACAAATCGAGGTACCCACAATGAGCATATACCTTTGAATGTGGATTTTAAAATCAATGATTATTTATAAGCCAAAAGTTTTGAAATCTGTTCAAAATTTGCAATTCTCATTTGAAATCATACAAATACTTTAAATTCAACAATCATTAAATGCTCCATGGGCCTCTTTTGAAAAAAAAAATTACACTTAAGCAAATTATTGAAATAAAATTGTTTATGGTCTTCTTACTTTGCATCACCAAAAAATAACCACCAAAAGAACCCATATATGTTTGCAAAATGGTGCAATGTAAGAATTCATATAAACTAAACTTGGGAAAAAATATTTTACACATAAGGATATAACCATGTGGTGGGTTTTAACTAATAAAGTGCTCTTCCAGATTTAATCATGTTTCATCTGATCTAAAATATTTTTATTAATAAAAAAATATGCCCCCTTCGCTTCCCAAAACTTCATCTGAAAAAGATTAAACATCTAACTATAAAAACTAAGATATGAAGCATAAGCCTATCATTCAAATTTTGAAAATCCAAATTTAAGTTTAGAAAGTAGTATCTGTCTAAATTCAATAATAAATATATAACCCCAAATAAATTAATAAAGAGATATTTGAGGAAAAAAGTCATCAAACTGGAAATGTCTAAACTGTTCACCAAAAGATGGTGTAAATAACAATTAAAATTACGGAGTTGTTGTTGCAAGCAAGAGTATACAATTACATAGGAAACCCAAAAAATCACATACGTACCCAAAAATACCCAATAGAAATACTCAAATGTCCAAACCACTAATATGCACCTCACTAAACTAAAAGAATATATAAGTCTTATCTTAACTATGCTATGAGAGAACATAACTGAACAGAAATTAAGAGTCATTTATATAAATTAAGCAAATATCTACCCTCCTATATGTGCTATATTTTTATTTTCTATGGTCTCCATAAAAGAATATAGTTCACTTATGATGCAAAAAATCTAATAAAAACTCTTTGTTTAGTAGTTTGTCTCCTAAGTGATAATTTATGTTCAATCTTGTGATTTTTGGCAATCCCAACAAAACTTTACTTTATAATAGAACAAAGAATCCATATTCTTTATAACAATACAAACGTACCTAGATTGCTTAAAACCATCTGGCAACCTTCAATAATTTACAACATTAAAAAACTAACAATAGAACTAATATAATACCATCAATATATATAGACATATATAAATTGAATAATCGAATATCACAATATAGGTTGTAAATTTACTAGCGTGTATGAATATATATTTTCAAGGCTTTATCTCCTCTGCATATACCTGATTTTCGTCTCCATCAAAAAACCTAATATATCGAAACAATGACTAGTATCATTCGGACTTCGTTGGCTTTACCAATAATTTTCCATTCTCCTTCCAAATTTCTCAATCAAATTCAAAGATTTAGAACATGTTTTTTCCATTCTTGTTCATCACCGCCTTGGAAGTCCCCATTTTCGACCCACCTTATAACTCTTTCTTTCATCCCTTTCACCCACTCCTTAACCACATCTGCCCACCACCTGCTTACCAACCCGTCGGCGAGCCCTAACTATCTCCACCCTACTCTGGCCATTAACCCACTCCCAAACCCATCGACGAAACCCACTTGAACCCCGGTCATCCCCTGCCTTCTAACCCGAATAAAATCCAGCAACCCACAACCCTATTCTCTACAGAATCCAACCCATGGAAGCTTCAAATCCTATGAACAACAAAAGAGAAAGGGTCATTTACAGAGGGTTGCTATGAAGAGAGAGGGGGGGGGGGGGTCGCGTTTAGGAGATGACAATTGTGAAATGGATGGACTCAAGATAAAATTGATTTCATTTATAAAAACGATGAGTAGAAGGTGATGAAGCCATAAATATAAAAACTTATCACTTCCCTAGGAGTTGCTTGGCGTTTTAGTTTGGAGTCTAGAAGGAGCTCGAAAATTACATTAGTTGCATTTATAAAGTTGACATGTGGCACATATTCGGATGGAGACACCGTTATTAAGTTTAGATTTTATATTAGATTTAATAATAACGGTTGTTTAATGAAAAAGAAAATTAACATTGGTTTCGAACTTTCAACTCAATCCCACTCCAATTCTCAATAATATGCAGTAGAAAGAAGAGTTGTAAACCCCCTAAAGATTCAATTTAACAACCAAAAATATTTAATGTAAAAGAAAGTTAACCACATCTTGTACTCAATCCCAATCTACGAATTTTCAACAATTCAGTTTATAATCTCAGTTTCTACCATAAACATAAAAAATCCACAATAAACATATGCATATATAAATACAGGCAATGAACTTGGCTAATAAAAAAATTGACCCAAATAATATAAACTTTCCACCTTGCCCAAACAATTTATATTTTCAAACCCAGTATAATGACTTTTATTTTATTTTCAAATTTCCTTTTCTTTTTTTTTTTCAAATCTGGCATTTGCATACATGTCTAGAATACTAATGTAATCACCATTTAAGCATAACAATTCTTCCACCTAAAAAGTTTTTGGAGCATTTATAGGCCAAACTAAAACAAATTAAAATAATGGAAAAATCTACTTTCACTATCACCCACTTTATATTTTTTATTTATCACCCATCTTATTTATGTCTCATTTGTGCAACACCATATACTGGGAAATGCAAAACAGTCAAATTCGAAAGAAGAAATATAATTACAACTCATTTATCATTAAAAAAACATATATTGAATTTGAAACAAAAATAATTAAGGAAAAGTAAGTTCGTACAATGCACACGTCTTTCACTTTTATTTCTAATACATTTTATAATTATTAAACTAAATTATGACAAACTTAAGGAGAAATTAATGGTTTATTGAAAAACTGATTGAATTTTGTGGAGCTCTCAAACCCTAGAACCCAAGAAAGAGAGAGAAATTAGAAAAAACTGAGAGGACTTACTTACGGATTCCACGGTAAGGTATATGCGAGTGAGGAGGCGGCAGAGAAGAGAATAAGTAGTTGCGTTAATGGGAGTCGGAAGGGCAAACTTAGGAATTTGGGAGGTGGAAAATGAAAGGTAATACAAAGTTTTATTAGGCTAAATAATTTTTAGGGTACCACTACACTTACCCACTTTCATACTCGCCTAATAAGACTAGGGGTGGTAAACGAACGGATACGGAGCAGATACCATGTTTTCCATATCCCTATTCGCTATTTCAATGTATTCATATCCATATTCGTATCCGTATTCTACCATCCTACAACATCGAACTGTCTCTTACAATAAATACAAGTGGCCTTAACGGAATTATCTGGATGCACCTCACGAGTAAAATGATTCCATGCCCCAGACGTTGTATTCAAGACAAAAACTTGAAAAAAATACATGTTTTTATAGCATATGCATAAAAAACAAAAGTTCAAAAAAATAGAAGGATAAGTATTGTTTTAATTAAACAACCTTGGATCTGTTTCGGATACATGTAGATAAACAAAAGGGACAAAGAGTAGGGAATAATCCTACTAAATAAAATTAGTACAACATAATATGCAAAAAAAAACTCCTCCTTTATTATATAGACTAGGGTGTACTCGTGCTGATGGCACGGTTGTAAATTTATTCGGTGCAACATGTCTATGGCATCTCTTGATTACCCCAATAGTACAGATCAATAGAAAAAACTCTTGCGTCACATTAAGGATATGTCGACCGGTCATGGTTACAACATTTCCTAACAAGTACAAATATATGTAGACAAAAATAATAATAAAATATAAATATAAATGAAAATATTACTCTGTTTATTTAGGTGTTAAATGCACCCAACTTCTTCATCAAAAACCTTGTAATTATATTAAGGCACTTAGAACATAAAGTTGGTGAACAAATTTGTCACGTATAGCATTACTCTAAAATTATTCATGATATTCTAAGTACATATAGTAATATTGACTCAGAGCTTTTATCAGTTTTTAACTTAAAAAAAATATTACAACAACACTAAATCGTATTTTTTTCTTCACACGAACACAATTATATTTAAAACAGAGGGAAAAAGCAGCATGTACTTTAGTCACCACGTGTCCATGTTCAACACTAACAAAGACATGACACGTTTGTACGTGTAAAAATATTATCTTTATAATCGAAGACATGTGACACGTATCGCATCCGTAGCATATCTTTTTAAGCACACCTCAAAATCATTCATTTCTTGTAGTACGAACATGACCCAATTAAAACCCACATAACACGAATTGTTTCGATAATGTTTATTTTTTATTAAAAAACATGTAATGTTTAATTTTATTTGGAATGTTTTCATGTTAGGGAGGAAAAGATCTCGAGTTGTTTTATTTCAGTCAATTTAGTGTTATGTAAAAATATGTGTGTTGTGTGCAAATAAGTGTGCCATGTTTTGTTTTATATGAGTTGTGTTCGTGTTACGTAAAAAAATGCCATGTATTTTATTCATGTTAAATAAAAAAAACTACAATTTCAAGCTTGTGGCATTATATTTGGGCCATGAAGATGGAAATACAAAAATAATTTATAATTTAAAAATCGAAACAAAATTACATATTTAGTTGAAGGATATGAAGATCGAAATTTCTTTAAATCACCTAGAATCGCATGTCATACTCTGGGTGAAATACATTTATGAAGTTAAGGATACCCCTAAAAAAATTAGGGACCACCAATACATTTTTTTTTTAATTCTACTGTATTTAATATAAACTCTATTGTGGTATACAATAAGTAAACTCTATTGTGGGTGAGAAAACAATAATACATATTAGTTTCTTGCTAAAGTATTTATACAACAAATAACCAAAAAAGGCAAATGGTATATATACTTGCACCCATGAATACATGTATGAAAATAAAAAATCTAGGAGCATTAAACAAATACCCACTTCTTAAAAAATCTGTATGCAGGACAATTCGCCCAAAATAAAGATCGAGGAACATAGACATAAAAATGCACCAAATCAACTACAACAAAAGCCCTCACGACTAAGAATAAAGTCTAACTTGATGAGTAAGAATATGTCATAATGTTTTAAGATGGGTTCATCAAAGAATGTAGGAGAACTTAAATGTAAAATGTGATTAATGATCGAAGACATCTTTCTTTGTCCCAAGTTCCTAGATAATTCTATTTTTCAAAACAGATATAGAAGTAGTACATAGCTAAAACCAACCCAAATGTAAATCAAAGATAAAAATCCTCATCAAAAGCTCCATCAAAAATAAAAAATAGAGTACACGAAGCAAAGAATTGGTCAATCCAATATATATATATATATCCCAGGTCAATAATTAATTATTCGTTAAGACTCAATCAAGTTGGGTTGCGATTTAGCATGCCCCAATTTATTAACCTATTTTCAAACAGAGCATCATCCAAAACCTTCTTCTTTGGGGTCTTAGAGATATGAATTAGAACGAAGAATGGAAGATTAAAAAATTACCTTTTGACAATGGATTAAACTCTACTTCTATGATTTACCTTTGACAAATACGTACAAAATATATCTTTTTAAACCATATTGACGCTAAACATTACCTTCTCTCTCTCACCATAACCTGCTAAAACCATAAACCATAAACTCACCAAACCATAAAATCCGGAGAATTTAGCCACCCCCACACCACCAGTTGCCAACCCAACACTAACCCAACACTAAACCATCAAATCCGGCGACCAATAAATCTGGGGACCCGACGCTAACCTGACCACCAAACCACCAAACCACCTTATCTCGTCGGACCAATATTACCTCGCCTCTCTCCTATGCCGAACCTACTACGACCAGTACCCATACTCAACCCACCATACCTGAACATACTCCAAGCACATAGTTGCATTCACTTAACTAATATACAACCGAAAAAGAGAATAAAATGAATGCAATATATTTTTTAGGACTAAAAAGAATCCTTCTACAATATCTTTACGAAAAAATGAATACAATACGCACAAAAGATAATTAATTATATCTAATGTCAAAATCGAGGCAGAAATATGAATACCCAAATGCGTTGAGGGGTATTTGAGAACTGAAAAAAACAACGTAAACACATCATCTTAGTCTGGGTAGAAAACCCAAGCACATTAAAAAACCACAACGTGTTTAGAGAGAGATATGTCTAGAGAACTCTAAACATAGGACTGGGTAGAAAACTCTAAACACAACATTTTGGTCATTTCAAAACGAGTGGGCAAATGAGGAGAAAATAAAGGCGGGGAGAGAGACAGATGTCACTACTCGAAATAAGGAAAGGACGCTCCTTTTATTGAGCCTTGTACTCTAATATTATATGGTGTGGACATTCTTCATCAATTTGAAATGAAGTAGGTACGATAGTTTGTGCGGGATTTAAAGTAAAACTTTCTTGAATTTTTGGCCACATTCCATTGCTCGTGAGTGTCAGATTTTTCCATGTCATAAGGCAACTTATGACATGGCAAATGCAACTTATGATGTGGCAAAAAAAAAACCCTCCTCCCTTATTATGTAGACTAGGACATGCCTGTATCGATGGCATGGTTGTAAATTTATTCGGTGCAACATGTCTACAGCATCTCTTGATTACCCTAACAATACAGATCAATAGAAAAAACTCATGCGTCACATTAAGGATATGTGGACTGGTTGTGGTAACAACATTTCCCTAATGAGTATAAAAATTCATAGAAAATAATAATAATAAAATATAAATGAAAATGAAAACATTACTCTATTTATTGAGGTGTTAAATGCACCAAACTTCTTTATAAAAAACCTTGCAATTATATTAAATCACTTGATAGGAAATATACGAAACATATATTTACAAAATATATATATGTGAAATATACGAAATATATATATTTAAAAATTTACCAACAATTTATATTTATATAGCTTTAAAAAAATGGTTTTTAGTGATTTTGTTATCCAAATGTGACAAACAAAAACCAGCCCCCCTCGCCCCCCCCCCCCCCCCCCCCCCCCAAAAAAAAAGAATTGGTTGCCACCCAAAGGTGGAAAATTGTGCCTAAGAGTGTTGTGGATGGAAATGTAGGCTATCTAATTGTCTAAAAGTTGGAAATTTTCCAATTTTTTGGAATTTGTCTTGGAATTTGGTGCTATCAAACAGGCCCTTAGATGAAAAGGAAAAGAAAGGGAATGTTAATTGGTACACCGTTTGACAATTCAGACCGTCTGTACGATGTAGATTTATAATAACGAAAAAACTAATAAATTTCACTAACAAATAACATAAAATACAATCACGAATTGTATAGAATTCTAAACACCTTCCCTGCGTAACAAACCTCAAACAAGTAAAAGAAGGCCAAAAATGGATAAGTGAAGTAAAAGAAGACACAATTGAAAAGAAAGTTTCTTCAGATGCCGTCTTCTTTAATTTCCTAATGATTATGTTATAAAACATGTATGACAAATGATCAACGAACTCTGATGAATTAACTCCTGAAAATGTCACATAAAAGAATTACAAGAAAGTTCATAACAAAGTGATAAACAACCTGTGACTCTATTTATTATGTGACAAACATAGAGAACAAACAACTCAACTTTAAATATTTCTATTAAATATCGATGAACATAAAATCAAATCATTAGTACCTAAGTAAATATTGGGCTACCATCTTTTCAATTGTATTTACCAAAATACAAAGACCAGGAAACATATGAAAAATAAATATACAAATCACAAGATTCTGAACAGCAAAAAATGGTTCATTCTAACATTAAAAAAATAATCCAATTTAGCAAAAAAATGAACTTCATAACCAAACTTCAAAATGAACAAACCTAGATTTTATAAGAGAAGAGAAAAAGAATAAAATTCAAACAACCTTATTAAAGAAATCAATTATTATTGTACGAACAACACTTGATACACATAGCCCTGGACTTCAGCTTTCATAAGGAAATGGTATTCTTTTCTTCAATATTAGAACTAAAGATAGCCAAATCTAAGAATTAAACCCTAAGAATTAAAAAATTCCTCGAGATTGAGAGTATGTTACCTTTGAAAGATTTACGAAATCAATGGAGCAAATGACGTTAACTTTCCCAATCTCGGAAAGAAGTTTCGTCGTGGAGATGAACATGGGAGAAAGAGGAAGATGTATATCAAGAGTAGGCGGAAGCAAAATAGAGAATTAATTTGTGTGCGAGAGAGAAAGATATAGGGTAAGATAGAATAGGAGAACAATAAGAAAAGAGAGGTCAAACAAACAGACAAGCTCTATTTATAAGCCTATGAAGAAAACCTTCCTACGATCAGTTGATAAGAGAGAAAAGAAAAACAAAAAAAGATAAACTAATATAATTTCCTTTGTTTGGGAGTTTAGAAGATAAGAAAATATAACTTTCTTTCTTGTTGTTTAAGAGGTGGGAGGAAAATAATTTATTTAAGGGGAAAAAGACGCAATTCATTAAAAAACTTTCCTTTATCTCCATTTCTTTCCGATTTGGAAAGAAAAAATTTTAGAGAAAGGAAGAGAGAGTTTTTTTTTTTAATTTCATTTCTTTTCTCTCCTTTTAAACTCCCAAACGAGAAAAGGAGACTCTCTCTTACTTTAACTTCCGAATGAAGGAAATGAAATATAACTTCCCTTCTTTTCCTTTATTTTCTCTCCAAAATAGAACTCGAAAACATACCCTAAATAAAAGGAGAGTAAGGGGAAAAGAGCGAGAGAGAGAGAGAGAGAGAGGTGGAAAATTATGTATTAATTGATATATATGGGGTTAAATAGTAGTGCCACATGTCTATTCATGGTGAAGACTCTAACTTTAGTTGTTATATATATACTAAAGATACTCCAATACAGTGGAGACCGACCAATGACCATACATTATAAAACTTTAAGAGAGAGAGAGAGAGTTCGGCCACCACCCAACACATAAAAAAATAAAAAAATGTTTTTTTTACTTTAATATGTAACTAATTTTTTATTTTAGACTTCAATCCAAATTGATTAGTTTATTAGGCTTCAAAACATTTTTTATCGCTCAATGTCACCAAAAATCACTTTTAATGGCGGAATTTTAACATTTAGGGATGAAAAAGGTACTAAAGAATAAACTTATTAATTTGGATTATAGTTTAAAATCGAAAATCAGCATCAAAATAAAAACAACAAGAGTAAAAGACTACTAGAAAAAAGTAAAACAACTGATGTCCTCCTATCATGTTAATATCGAGTTTGAGATACCAAATAAAATGCAATATACTTACTTTACAACATGTAGTTATTTCAATAGATGCACAAGTGTATAAAAGAAATAGTGAACTCTTGCTTGTAATATATACAAAATCCTAAACACTTATCATTATTGAAATTCTTATACAAGTAATCCTCTTAAATTCAAACACCACATGGAACATAACAATCCACCCTCGGCATTTGAACAATGTAACAATTGATGCAATTATAAATAAAAGAGGCAATCAATGGGTAGGCATATCTCGCCAAATAAAAATCCAACTGCGTATATACCTCTTCACTATATCCAAATTAGGTATAGGTTTTCCTATTGACCGAGAAAGAATAGAGAGGAACTTAGGACAAACACTAGTATACTGCTAAATGACTACAAGCATAAAAAAACAGTAAATGGAAAGAAAAAAAAGATTATCAGATCATTCACATTGAAAATAGCAATGATGATTCGTGTTTTCAGATTATCAAATATTATATAGAACTTTGGTGCATCCTTAACAAACGTTTTGGATTCATCACATCAAACAATCACACGTGTGTTCAGTGTACATAATTTTGGTCCTTAAAATCATTTTTATGGTGTGTGAAATTATTTTCTACATGATTACAAGATATGCTCCACTAACTTCATGGATAATTATAAAGTTTGAAAGACAAATGTAATAATTATGCTCCCATAAAAGCAATCAATAAACTTGTTCTAAACTTTCAAATTTATGACACTAGATTGACAATATTACTACAAAAAAATGTGCATTGCAAAATAAAATGATCAAATCTATGAAGAAAGCTACAATTACTAAAATGAAAATAACTTTCACCAAAACCAAAATCAAAGCAAGAAGAATAATCCAATTGACAGGAATAATTTGAAATGAACTTTCGAATGTGTATATATATATATATATATATATATATATATATATATATGTATGCATGCATTTATATTCATATATGTGTGCATTTATATTCAATTTCATTAATAGGTTTCTTAGGGACTTGTTCAGTTGCCCCAACCTCAACCATTTCCATGGTTTAAGCTCATCGAACTAAGGTTTGTTGATTGCAAAAAAAGTCTTAGTTGTCCCACAAGACGCAAAAAAATCAAATTTGTGATCAACCCAGCCTTCGGAAGGCCTAAAAAGGGATGGTTTATCATATATTATGACAAGCTCAAGGGGAACTATTGAAGATGGCCTTACAACAAGGAATCTAAATAATATTAGTGTAAGAGGAATAGTAGGGTCTGAGATTAGAACACATTCTATAGGCATGGACACATACCAAGAGTCCCAACCACCAGTATCAATTCGAGTTCCATCATTGGAAGGAAGAGAAACAACAACAGTAAGAGTTTGGGGGTCTTCAACGATAGTGGTCGAGTTTGAAGAGGATAAATGCTCATAAGTGGTATTAGAATTGGCATCATTGTTCCTTAAAGGATCTATTATTGTGAAAAGAAAGGAAATGGAGAAACAAGTGTCTCAAGTGAAAGGCCAAAGGGTTAATTGATTGGGATGAAGATTTTCTCACCGCCAAAAGACATATATTTATGCTACAGAGTATAAGGATGTAAATTTAACCCGAGCCGTAGGAGCCCCGACCTGATCTGACCCTAATGGTATGGGTTTGAAACCCCGATTAATGAATTAGGAGTGGGTATGGGTTAAAAAAAATCCATTTATTAAAGGGGCCGGTTAGTAGTTAATTTAAATAAAATTACCCCGGTCCACCCCTTTTAACTTATGCCTACATAAATACCCTTTATAAGTGTTGATGTCCAAAATTGGTAGAGATTTTATCTTAGCTAGGAATTGCCAATTTTGAAATCATAGATAATTAGTTGAGTATTGTAGATGAAAATAATAAAGAACAACAAATATTTTTAAAGTGATTAACCTTAGGGAAAGTCTAGGTCCACTATTATGGTATTACTATTAAAGGTAGTTACATAGAATTATAGGTAGTCTTGCTTATACGCTGTTGTATGTATAAATTATCTCCCCACGTGGATCAATGAAATATATACACCTGTGATCCTAGGTGGCCTTATAGTTTTCTTGATTGGCATAAGAGGAACGTAGTCGGCTGGAAGACCGACCAACTCCAGAATTCGAACCATCAAGAATACCAAAAGTTACTCGGTTGCAATGGCGACCAACACTGAATTCCAAGAGTCTCATTTATTGTATACAGATGTAAATGCATGAAAATATAAAGGCATTCCATCTAGGGTTTTACACCACTATAAATACGGAATACTCCCTCAGCTCAAGGGACAGTTCAATCATTCTCAAGCACACTATACTGTGCTATTATAATAATAATAAAAACTAACAGTGGACGTAGGGATTGTTCACAACCGAACCACTTTAAAAATCACTTATATCGTGTGTTTGATTTGATTAACCTACTATATTTTATCTGTGATCATAAATCTGGATTAAATCCATTTTTAAACATCAAGAGATTGACGCCGTCTGTGGGAACGACAGCTAGTCATCGTTCTCTATCTCATATATTTCATTCTTTAGTTTAAAGAATGAATATTGTTTCTGAAAGTATCTTGACGGCTTCATGCAATAATCAAGAAATATCCGCTCCCCCTAGTGAGGCAGACCTCCATAGGATCATGTTCAATTTGGCTAACGAACTGGAGGCTATGCAAGAGTCAGTTAGATAATTATCTCGCACAATGAAAGACAAATACTCCAATTCCGAAAGAGATATGCCACCCCCACCAACCAAAAAAGAAAGGAGTTATCATTCCCGTTCTTCTCATGATATATCATACCGTCCTGGCATAACTTCTTCATTCCGATTAACGAATTACTTTTACGATAAATCTTTTTCCAAAGAAAGGCCAAGTGTATTATAGAGGTTAAGTAAGGAGTCTTCTTTTGATCATCTAGGTCCCCTAGTAACTAGAGGACATCACAGAGAGAAAGAGCATCATCATGAACACAGTGAAGGATCTATGAGATCAAGAGCTAGTATGAGGGGCTCTGTGCGCACCGAGCAGACCTCTCAGGAGGAAAGTTCATCACATAGACACAATAAATCCACTGAATCTGCTTTGCTCAAATCCAAACCAGAGGAACATTCTTGGAAAGGATCCATGCAGGTACTGGAAGATTGGCTAGGGGAAATGGCAAAACAAAAAACTCGTTACAAAGGAGTTTTGTTAAAGGCTCACCTTTTGTCCAGGCTATTGTGGACTTCCCCACACCTTCCAAGTTCAATCCATCATTGGTCACTCCAAGATATGATAGGAAACCTGATCAAGTTATACATATTAAGCGGTAGTAAGCTGATACTGACAACTATTTTATCCCCGACGAAATGAGGTACAAGGCTTTCTCCAATTCCATCACAGGTCTAACCCAGATATGGTATAATAATCAGCCTGGAGGTAAAATTTCCAGTTTTCACTAATTGGGTGAATTATTCATTGATAACTTTTGCTTTGGGGCCAAGACGATCAAGAGGGTCACTCATCTCTTGATCGTGTGCCAAAATCTGGGAGAAAGTACCCAAGATTATATTACTCAGTTTAATAATGAAAAGTTAAAGGTGGTGGAATATGAAGAAAAAATAGCCATTACAGCATAAATGAGTGGGTTACTGACAAAAGATCTTTACTAAGCCTTGGCGAGAAACCCAACTAAGACTATGACAGAGTTAATGGATAAAGTTGTAAAAATCATGAACGCCGAGGAAGCCATGGTAGCAAAAGAAGCACCGGAGAACAAAGATGAGGGATAGAAGAACAATTCATTTAAGAAAGACAAAAGAAAATAAGAAGTTCGGCAGGATAAAGAAGTTCAAAGAGTATACTCCGATCACTAAATGTGTTCACCACATCCTGGAAGAAATCAGGGGTAAGAAGGATCTGAACTGGCCTGGGAAATTGAGGACGCCCCCTAATAAAAGAGGCAAGTCCAAGTATTGTGATTTTCATCGCGATCATGGACACACCAATGATAGTTGGATAACCCTAAAAATGAAGCTAGAACTCTTATTCGGCGGGGAAAGCTAACAAAATTTATTAATTGGAATGGTATTCGAGATACTAGGAGGAGATCTGAATCGCTCGATTGAGGAAAAGAGGACACCAAAAGGGCACGTAATAATGATTACGAAATGATCTCGACTTACCGAAGAAACCTGACGAGCCAGAAATGTATGTAGATATGGTCTCATTTGGTTGTCATTTTATCGCAAGTGGGGAGATGGACTTACTGAGAGAGAGGCGTACTTAAATGAAGCCAAAAATTATCCCACTACTAAGCAGATTGATATGGCTGAGAGTAGTGATGATGACGTGACTAAGAATGTGTCTCTAAAGTGCGTTCTCTCTAGGCTCAAGTGAAAGCCCGTCGAGTTATTAATATACTCGGTAAGTCGGGATCATCTCCATATGGAAATAGGACGAGAAAATTGTAATGACGGAAGGACAGACGGTCAAACTAAATTCAACTCTAAGAAAAATGAAAAGATGATTGGTTTGTAATTAATTCTATTAAGTAAAAGGAAACTAAATTAAGACTATGGAACTAACGAATTGAGAAAGTATTAATAACTAAGAATAAAGTGATAAATATGAAGATAAAAATAAGCCGGGAATACAATCCGTCAACCATAGTGTATTGCTGGTATAAAACTCATCGTAAATTTAAGTGATTAATCAGGCTCAGTCTTTAGTACTCCCAAACATTACGTATATGAGGTTCAATCCCACACCATACGTAATCAGAGGATGAGTAAAGCGGTAGTGTGATAGCTACACTTGCATTGAATTCTAAAGCATCCCGGTTACCCTAAAGTAAACGAGATCAAAATATTTACAATGGTTGTGTTTGCTACGTAATACGGTTTCATAAATCCTTAAGTTTAGAGAATTAATTTTATACACATGCAACTTTCACATCCGGTTGAGTTAATGCATCCCAACTATATAGAATCTAGCTAGACATATTGAACCTAAATAGGCATACATTGACTATGTTGCATGTGAAAGAAATCATGATGAAAGTATATTGAAACATGCAAGAACAATAATAGAGAGAATGAAATTAAATTAAAACTTGCAATCAAACCTGAAAATAATTGATCTTGAAGAACCAAATCAAAACTATGTTCCTAGGGTATTATCCTACTTGTCTCTCTAACAAAAACTATTCAAAACTGTGTTTTTTGAGTCAATACAATGATACATGTACGTTTTAGAAGAGTTTGTAACATAATAGGACTCTTTGGACCAATTAACTTTCAAGTGGAATTTCGTGCATCATGCACCTCAAACCGGTTCGCAGGTACCCCGAAGTAGTTCGCCCCCGAACCGGTTCACACTGTGGTTCGGGAAATCTTGTTGGTTTGGCCCTCCTTTCCTTCCTTTCCAACACTTACAAAATTTTCAAGCTTTCTTCTTTTCTTTCTAGGATTTTTCTTCAACTTCAAGGGATCATAACTCTTTCACCGTAGCTCGGATTTGGGTGCCGTTTTTTCCAGTGTTATCGTTGTTCCGAGCTCTTCAATTTAAATTCAACTCCGGGATTAGGCTTCAGAATTATGAAAATGCCCTTGAACTTGCCTTCCTAGCCTTTCTTTTATTATTTTAATTTCTCTTTTGCACCGTTTGCATATTTCACCTGTAAAACACATAAGAGAAACACAAAATACGAAATACTTGCCAACAAAGGTTAGTAGCATAATTACTATTTAAATACATATCAATTGCACCACTTGGGTTCACAAAGGTACCGAAATTAAGGGGATAATTAAATAATATTTATGCCCGATCAAAACCCCCTAACTTAGAACTTTGCGCGTCCCGAGCAATGTAAAAGAAAAAGAATAACGTCATAACTCTTCTAAACACTTTATTGGGATAAAATACCTATATCCCGGGTAAGAGATTGCATTTAGCATATGCAACAAGCCATTAAACCCCTAGGTTACCCTAGTAGGACGAGTGGTGTCTCATGAGGGTTTGCAGTGAATATACCCACAAAATTTGACTTAGACTCAATGAAAAATCAAAATACTTAAAAATTATACAATTTAAACCTTCCGGATAATAATCACCATAAATTCATATTCAAAAGAGTCTCAAGTTGTCGTGTGTGTGTGCGAAGCTAAAAATCGAACATCTAATTTTCACCGATTGATTATTACGTTACTTTTCGAAAATTCGCTTTGATGTCAAAATCTCACCGAATACACTCATAAATGAATCACTCGGAAGTGTGGCTATTCTCTCAGTATGCGTGATTTATAAGAGTAAATGTAATGGAACACAAGTTCAAGAACACAATTATGAAAGACAAAATTATTTTGTAAAATGATCTCTTCATCGGATTACGATAATTGGAAAACGAAAAACATCGCCTCAAATTCACACCATTTAATCTCTCATATTATCTTTTTGTATCTTAGCTCTCCATGCGGTAATCAATTTTGCAATTCGAACTTGGTAGGACTTTTCAGGTTAAAGGTGTATTGGTTAATATGGGAATGGTTGGGAACTTCGGAATTGGAAATTTTTTCTTATGATATCCCTTAGTGATTTTTCGGGCATTTGCTCATTTTCTCTTCTTTTTCTCTACTTGCTATTTCTATTGAGCACTTTTCTATCAATTTTTTTCCTTTTTTACCCCTTTTTATTGCACTATTTGGACTTACTTGATGACATTATCAATTTTCACAATTCCGGGCTACTTGGTTTTTTTCGGGTTACCAAACGAAAAGGAAAAATTTTATTCGGCTCAATTGAGTTATCAAAAGGATAATTTTTCACATCTTTTTATGGCTAATGTTTTTGGGTAACAAATGATGGCCTGCTTCATTGTCCGAATTACTTATTAATTTACCATATGCGTCTCGAGATTAATTTAATTTAGAGATTTGTAGCGCATTTTTTTTCAAGACAACATTCCATTTCCCAAAACCGATCAAAACAAAGAATTGAGATCATCAACGACTTATTTAAAATGCTGAATTAGAACCATGAGTTAACCATTAACTCGGATTGATTTAAAACTTAAAAAGATCGATAGGCTCAAAATCTCACCGGGCTTTGTTAATTTCCACACTTATTCGTGAAGTCGTCAATTTTTGCATAATTTCCATTTTTGGTCAATTTCGGCTTAGTGCAATAGAGATTTAACAAATAGAATAAAGATGATATTTCTGAAAAGTTTAAATTCCAAATTTTATTTATTTTGAAGCAAAATATTTTTGGATTTTTCAAAATATTTTTATTTTTATTTGGAATTTTTTGGGCACTTTTGAAAATTTGTGAAGTTGTAGAAAGGCGCACTTGTCACCCCCCCTAATTTAGACTTTTGCATTGTCCTCAAGCAAAAAGGACTAAAATCGAACTCAAAGCGAATTAAAAGTGCGAGGAAATAAAACGAACAAATAAAATAGAAATGAAAGATTTTTTTTATAGATACTAAGAGCTTGTGTTACACGGGTGATGGGAGAATTACACAATCAACATTTTTAAACATCTAATCACATCCCAACCAACAAAAATAAACATCAACAACAAACCAGGACTTCACTAAGGAGGTGGATTGGAAGGGCCGGGTGCGTTGGGATCATATGAATCATAGAAGAAAGTTGGATGGGGTTCACCGAAGTTGAGCTCGTATAAATGGGCTTTGAGACGATGCATCATGATCGTATCCCTTCTGTAGGCCACTTGATCCCATTGATAGGCCGCTTGGTCTCGATTGTAAAAGGTAAGGAAACCATCCAAATGGGTTTCCACGGCCAAAAGGCGCTTATCGAAATTTGCACTCGGGGGCTCAAAATCGGAGTCATCGTCCTCGTCTTCATCATACTGTTCTTATTCCCCGACATCCATCATTTGGGTGTCATGTTCTTCCTCCCTCGTACCCTCATCAATAATAGGACGGTCGGGGTGTGCCACCCTCATTTGGCGTTCACTACGGGTGGTGGAAGTACTTCCAATTGGGCGGGGGAGTCAGACTTGCTGCCCCGGATTGTCCACCCCGACATCAATCAGAATTTCAATGATACGAAGGGCATAGGGGAGCGCTAAAGGATGTCAGCATAGAAAAGATGGGCCAAATTAATCGTGCTCTCAGGGTTGAGGAAATGGTATAAGAAGTTGGCGTGACGCAACCTGACCACCGAATCGTTGGAGGTTTGGTGGATTGCTCCACATGCAATGAGGTGCGTGAATCGCACCGTGTTCGAAAGATTTACTATCAGAAATGAATCGCACAACCATTCCTCCCCGGGTGCCATTCGGGCGACACATTCAGCTTTGGTGCGGGGGGACACCATTGTTGGGATACATGAAAGGCACGGGGAGGACAACCCCTTTTTCTCGCATTTTGAGCGCAATGATGGCGGAAGAAAAGGGAATCTGAATGCCGTCAAGATATGCCTCATGAAGAGTGGAGGATTTGCGCACGAGCATCGCGTAGAATTGGCAAATTTCAGATTCAAAAACTTTATTGCTCGTAGGAGAGATAAATGAGCACCACCCCCGATGGTGAAAAGGGGGTGACCTCACCGGGAAGTTTCTCCCAATTAAAAAACCGCTCGATATGAAAATGGCGAATGGTCGAGAAAAAGCACTCGGCCCAATGATGTTCTTGGATGGATCGAAATACTCCCGCACCCTCATCATCGAGGATGGTGGTGTCATCATATTTTTTAGGATGGAAGTTTGCTTAGCGGGGGCGCGACATGGTGAGAGAGAGATAGATAGATATAGAGGTGATATGGTGTAAAAGAGAAGGAGAGTGAAATGAAGTGTGAGAAATGGAGAGAGGTTGAGGGTGAATTTATCGGTGTGTGGGGGGGGGGGTGACTTTTGGTGGGAAATGGGAGTAGGGATGGAGGGAGATGAAGGAGGGAGTGAATTTGGAGTGTAAATTGGTAGGGGGAAGATTTTGAGGGTCAGATTTTGTGGGGAAAATGAATGGAGTGAAGGGGGAAAAGAGAATGAATTTGGAAAAGAGGGGGGAAGAATCTGCCAAGACCCCCGAACCGGTTTGCCCTGTACTCCTAATCGGTTTACCCTGTGGTTCGGGGGAACCTACTATCCTGGAAAACTTATTTCTCTCAAGTGTTCTCCCATGCCTCATCACTTGTTTATGGCCCCTTAAGATATCTTAGACCCTTGGGTTCCCTGAAAATCCTCTACCAAGCCCTTGAAATGCGTGCTAGCTCTCTCAAAAAGTGTGCTACCTCGATCCCTATCATGACCCGTTCTTCCGAACTCATAGATATCCTAAATCAAACACTACTACTGTACACAATAATTCACCCCATACGCGTCGGGGGTGCAACGGCCTCTTATTTTTAGCTCAATCTACCCCGTAAAAGGGGTCCGACAACCAAATGGTGTCGACTTCTTCCACACACACCTCTAGATATGGATTTAGGCATTATACATTCACCTTGAATGTATTTACCCTTTTAAATCGTCTAATTCCATAACTACATAAGGGAATACATTCTTCATAACGAACGGGCAAGCCCATCGAGACCGTAACTTTTCCAAAAATAGATAAAGCCGAGAGTCATAGAGAAGCACTCTTTGCCTGGGAAGAAACTCTTTGCGTCGAATAATCTTATTGTGGTCGAGTTTCATCTTTTCTTTGGAAATTTTTGCGTTCTCATACGCGTCATTGCATATCTCTTCTAACTCATTTAATTGAAGCTTGCGAGCTTCACCGAATTTATCCATGTCATAATTCACCTTCTTAATCGCCCAATACGCTTTGTGCTATAATTCAACGAGAAGATGGAAAGGTTTTCCATACACAAAGAGGAATAGGGACATGTCGAGTGGATTTTTATATGCGGTACGATAGGCCCATAGTTAATCATTCAATCAAAGTGACCAATCTTTTCAGTCGGGATTGACGATCTTCTCGAGGATGTTCTTAATTTACCGATTCGCTAATTCGACCTGCCCATTCATTTATGGGTGATAGGTCGTTCCAACCTTGTTGACGACGCCATACTTTTCCATGAGCTTCTCGAATGGCCTGTTGCAAAAGTGCGTGCCATTATCACTAATTATCGCTTTTGGAGCATCGAAGCGGGAAAGTATGTGTTCCTGTAGGAACCTAATCACCACTTTATTGACATTTGTCTTGGTAGATATGGCTTCCACCCATTTAGAAACATAATCTACCACGATAAGGATGTATAGGAAACTAAAAGATGGGGGAAATGGGACCATGAAGTAAATACCCCAGCAGTCAAAGATCTCAATAATGAGTATCGGGGTTAATGGCATCATGTCTCATCAGATTATCGCTCCCATCCTTTGACACCTATCGCAAGATTTACAACACTTGCTCATATCCCAAAATATTATGGGCCAATAGAAATCGCTTAAAAGAATTTTAGCGGCCGTCTTTTTCGTCAAAAAGTGACCTCTACAAGCTTCCGAATGACAGAATTGAATGACTTTCGTTATCTCGTCATTCGGTATGCACCGTAGGATGATTTGGTCAGCGCAATATTTAAAAAGGAAGGGATCGTCATAGAAAAACATGCACGACCAAGAAATGAACCTCTTCTTATCTTAAGGTGTCCACTCGGGAGGGACGGCTCCCGTGATAAGCTAATTCACTATATCCGCAAACCAGGGCAAAGAAGAGGTAGCAAAGATTTGCTCATCCGAAAAATATTCGTCTATGGGTATCGGATAGCTAGGTACGTCGGACAAAAGCCGAGATAGATGATCGACGATGACATTTTTTACTCCTTTTTTATCTCTAATGGAGAGTTTAAATTCTTGTAGGAGTAGGATCCACCTAATGAGGCGCGTCTTTGCGTCTTTTTTTTGCAAGGAGGTATTTTAAAGCCGCATGGTCGGTGAAATAAGTGATGGGTGACCCAATGAGATAGGATTGAAATTTGTCTAGAGCAAATACTACGGCTAGTAATTCCTTCTCCGTGGTGGAGTAATTGAGTTGTGGTCCGGTAAGAGTCCGGCTAGCATAGTAGATGACATGAGCCTTTTATCCTCCCGTTGGCCCAAAACTGCCCCTATTGCAAAATCACTTGCATCACACATGAGCTCAAATGGTAAGGACCAATCCGGTGCTTGCATAATGGGAGGGAAAACAAGCATGTTTTTAAATTTTTAAAAGAACTTTGGCATGCTTCGTTCCACTCGAATGGGGTATCCTCTATAAGGAGGTTGCTTAAGGGCCTTGCGATGGTGCTAAAGTCCTTAATGAACCTTCGATAAAACCCCGCGTGGACCAAGAAGGAGCGCATGTCTTTGAGCGATTTTGGTGTGGGTAGATCGGATATGACATCTATCTTAGCTCTATCAACTTCAATCCCTTTATATGAAATTATATGGCCAAGAACTATTCCTTCAGTGACCATAAAATGGCATTTCTCCCAATTTAGCACTAAAGTCTTCTCCACACACCGGGTAAGTACTTTTTCCAGATTTTCCAGACAAATATCGAAAGAGGTGCCAAAAATGCTAAAATCGTCCATGAACACTTCAAGTCCTACCTCAATTATGTCGCTAAATAGACTTAACATGCACCTTTAAAAAGTTGCGGGTGCATTACACAAGCCAAATGGCATACGTTTGTAGGCAAACATACCAAAGGGGCAAGTGAAGGTTATTTTTTCCTGGTCAAGTATATCTACCTCAATTTGGTTATATCCAGAATAACCATCAAGGAAGCAGTAGTAAGGGTGGATCGCTACTCTCTCAAGCATCTGATCAATAAATGGCAAGGGGAAGTGGTCTTTCCTAGTTCCTGCATTGAGTTTCTAGAAATCAATGAAAACGCGCCACCTGGTAGTGGTACATTGGGGAACTAGCTCTCCCTTAGCATTTTCAATCACTATCATGCTTGACTTCTTCGAGACAACTTGAATAGGGCTCACCCACTTGCTATCCGATATTGGGTATATGATCCCAGTATCCAATAACTTAATGATTTCGGTCCTCACCACTTCTTTTATATTGGGTTTAGCCTTCTTTGCATTTCTCTCGAGGGCTTTACATCATCCTCGAGATGGATCTTGTGGGTGAAAATCAAAATACTTATCCCTTTTAAATTAGCAATACACTAACCAAAAGCACTTTGGTGCTTCCTCAAAATCTTTAATAGCTTACCCTCCTACTCTTCATCTAGGATAGAGGAGACAACAATAGGAAATGTCTCGTTCTTCCTAAATATGCATATTTAACATGAGAGGGTAGTTTCTTCAATTTGAGGGTTGGAAATTTGTCGCTGGAGGGAAGCATGCATGCCTCCCTCGGTGGTAACTCCTCTAATCGAGAAACCCAACTTACATCTCTCGCGTTCTCGTCTGACGCTCTCTCATCAAGTAAATCTCTCAACTCTTTAACTTCCTTTTCAAAATCAGTATACGCCCCCTCACTCTCGTGGCTCGACACTAAGCAAGTCCCTAGGGCATCTCCATAATAGTTTTCCTCAAAGTACTCCTCTACGATCTCGTCGATTAAGCTCATCGCATGAATATCATCTTCTTCCCCTGTATGTTGGGCTATATGGAAGATGTTAGTTTCTAAGGTCATATTCCCAAAGGTGAGTTGCATCTGCTCATTTCAAGTATTGATTATTGCGTTAGCCGTAGCTAAGAATGGGCGCCTCGAGAATGATGGGAACATGATTGCTCAAGGCAAAGGAGGGCTCCGTGTCCCAAATGACAAAATCTAATGGGAAGTAGAAAGTGTCAACTTGGACGATCACGTCCTCAACTATACCTCTTGGGATCTTAACGGTTCAATCCGCTAATCGGAGAGTGATCTTTATGGGCATGAGGTTGCCCAAATCAAGTTGCCTATAGATAGCGTAAGGGAGGATATTGACACTTTCTCCCAAGTCAAGTAAGGCTTTTTCAATTTTATTTTCTCCAATGATGCAGGAAATGGTGGGTGCACCGGGATCTTTGAATTTTGGGGGGAGATCATTAAGTAGAATGGAGCTCATGTTCTGTGATAGAAATAAGTTTTTCTTTACCTTCATCTTCCTCTTCACTATTAACAAGTCCTTGATGACTTTTGCATTAGTTGGAATCTTCTTAATGACATCGATGAAAGGTAAATTTAACTTTACTTGCTTTAGCACGTCTAGCACTTCATCACGGGGGTTTCCTTTATGGGAAGGAACTAGCCTTTGAGGAAACGGTGCCGCGAAGGGTGGTTTCACTACTACCTCAGGCTCACTAGTGTATTTTTTATCATTCTCTATCAAGGGGACATCTTCGGCCTCTTTCGTGTCGGGAAAAATCTCCTTGTCTTTGGTTGCATCGTGTGGAGGAGGTGATAAATCAATAACTCTACCACTACGAAGAGTGGTCAGAGCTTGACATTTATCCTGATGTTCTGTAGATGTGGAACTAACACTAGTTTGACCTTGGGGAGGTCTTTGGCCCCGGGCAGGAAACTTTCCCTTCTCTTGGATACTCAACGATGATTGCATCTTTGAAATAGTCGCATTTATATCGTTGATCATGCGCTCATGTCTAGAAGTTATTGCATTCTGGGAAGTGATGAATTGGTTTATCGTATCCTCGAGACTTCTCCGCGGTGGAGTGATATATGGCCCTGGAGGTGGTGGTGCTTGCACATATCCTTGCATGTGAGGTGCTTGTTGAAAGTGTGATGGTGGGGGGGGGGGGGGGGGGAACATGTGAATTAAGATTCATCGCAGCATTTTATTGCCCATAACTAAAACCAGGATGGTTTTTCCATAAAGGGTTGTAGGAATTCCCGTGCGGTGCACCGAAATTACCCTTAAATCCTTCTATACCATTCACTTGCTCTTGAAGCATAACTTTGTAGGCGGGTATCGTCGAGCATTACTATTTTGAATGTCTCGCCTCACAAATAGCACACATCTTCTCAATGGGGTTTGGGATGGAGCCAGTTGGTCCTCTTGCACATATCTCAAGTACTTCTCGCATTCCTTTCTCAAGTAGATCGAGTCGACTGGACGTCATAGTATCCTTTTCTACTTGAAATAGCCCGGCCGCCGATGGAGTGGTGGTCGTTTTCCACATTCGATTATGAGAATTTGGGTCAGATGTATCCCATGCTTGGGTAGTCTCGGCGACATACCTCAGGTGAAGCTCATCATCATTGGCATCTAGGTAGACAAAGGGACCATCACACATGGTTTCAACGAGTTGTTTGGAATTTATATTCAGCCCATTATGGAAGAAGGAAATGATTTGCAATTTATCAAATCCATGATGAGGGCACGAAGTGATTAACTCGTTAAAATGATCGTAACATCGATTAAACGACTCATTTTCTAATTGTCAGAAGGTTTGAATTTGAGCCTTGATGGAGTTCGTTAGATGTGGAGGAAATAATTTCTTAAGGAATTTAAATTGCAAGTCATTCCATGATGCACTTGAGTTTGGAGGTAAAGACCATAGCCAGGTCTTAGCCTTGTCCTTTAGCGAGAATGGGAAGAGTTTGAGGCGGATCACATCTTTTGTGCAAGTTTGATCACTGAGGGTCTCGCATGCCTCCTAAAATTTCCGGATGTGGAGATATGGCTTTTCTGATTCCATTCCATGGTAGTTAGGAAGTATTTAGATCATCCCATTCCTAAAGAAAAATTGTCATGCATTATACGGGAGTAAAATTCATCCTAGAGTGACAGTTCGCTCAGGATATAAGATCTCTCCAAGGGTGGTATAGGACCTCTTCCTCACCTGCGGCTACACTACTGTGTTGTGACATGCCTCTCTCACTTGATGAATATGTATCCTCACTTGGTATGCTCGGAGCATGCTCTATGGTGTGTCCTAAGAGGGATGTCAGAGTGTTACTTGCAATTGAGTGTGGAGGTGTGGGAGGTGGAACCCAGAATTATGGAACGTTTGGAGCGTGAGGGCTATCGTGGTCGTACTTAACTATCGGGTTTTCGTGAATGCTGGTTGGAGTATTTTGGGGAGTTAGTGTGAGTTCAGAATTTTGCATTAACAGGCTTTTGAGAGATGAAGTATCTTTTTGTGCTTTTTGAATTTTTATATATATATATATTTTTTTTGGTCGAAGTTTTAGATTAACGGAATCTAACCTACGTCTACCTAAATCCCCGAAAACGGCGCCTAAAACTTGACGTGACTAAGAATGTGTCTCTAAAGTACGTTCTCTCTAGGCTCAAGTGCAAGCCTATCGCGTTAGTAATAAATCCGATAAGTCGGGATCGTCTCCACAGGGAAATTGGACGAGAAAATCATGACGACTGAAGGACAGACGGTCAACCTAAATTCAACACTAAGAAGAACGAAAAGATGATTGGTTTGGAATTAATTCTACTAAGTAAAAGAAAAATAAATTAAGACTATGGAACTAACGAATTGAGCAAGTATTAATAACTAAGAATAAAGTGATAAAAATGAAGAAAAAAATAGGCCGAGAATACAATCCCTCAATCCTAGTGTATTGCTGGTATAATTAATCGTAAATTTAAGTGATTAATCAGACCCAGTCTTTAGTACTCCCAAGCATTACGTATATGAGGTTCAAGCCTGCACCATATGTAATTAGAGGATGATTAAAGCGGTGACTCAATAGCTACACTCGCATTTCATTCTAAAGCATCCCGGTTACCCTAAAGCAAACGAGATCCAAAGATCTACAATGGTTGTGTTTGCTACGTAATACGGTCTTATAAATCCTTAAGTTTAGAGGATTAATTTTATACACATGCAAATCTCACATCGATTTGAGTTCATGCATCCCAACCATAAAGAATCTAGCTGGACTAACTAGGCATACATTAACTATGTTTCATGTGAAAGAAATCATGATGAAAGTATATTGAAACATGCAAGAACAATAATAGAGAGAATGAAATTAAATTAAAACTTGCAATCAAACCCGAAAATAATTGATCTTGAAGCACCAAATCAAAACTATGTTCCTAGGGTATTATCCTACTTGTCTCTCTATCAAAAAATATTCAAAACTGTGTTTTCTAAGTCAATACAATGATACATGTACGTTTTAGAAGAGTTTGTAACATAATAGGACTCTTTGGACCAATCAGCTTTCAAGTGGAATTTTGAGCATCAGGCACCTCCAAACCGGTTCGTAGGTACCCCGAACCAATTCACCCCCGAACCGGTTCACACTGTGGTTTAGGAAATCTTGCTAGTTTGGCCCTCATTTCCTTCCTTTCCAACACTTAGAAAATTTTCAAGCTTTCTCCTTTTCTTTCTAGGATTTTGATTCAACTTCAAGGGATCATAACTCTTTCACCGTAGATCGGATTTGAGTTCCGTTTTTTCCAGTGTTATCGTTGTTCTGAGATCTTTAACTTTCCAGTTGGCCCAACTTTTGGGATCAGGCTGAAGAATTACAAAAATGACCTTGAACTTTCTTTCCTAGCCTTTCTTTCATTATTTTGATTTCTCTTTCGCAACATTTGCATATTTCACACGTAAAACACATAAGAGAAACAGAAAACACAAAATACTTGCCAACGAAGGTTAGTAGCATAATTACTAGTTAAATCCATATCAATTGCACTACTCGGGTTCACAAAGGTACCGAAATTAAGGGGATAATTAAACAATATTTATGCCCGATCAGATGGTCGACCTAGAAAAGTTAACAAAGACAAGTTGGTGATCGACTTCTCCAAAAATGATTTGAGTGGGGTACTTTATCCTCACGATGATCCATTGATAATTACTTATATAGTTTATCATGGCAGGGTGGCTATACTTTAGGTTGATAATGTGAGTTTAACTGATGTAATGTTCCACAAATGTTTCTAAAGTTTAGGGCTAAAAGACAGTAAGATGGAATCGTATCACATGCCTCTTATTGGGTTTTATGGAGAAAGGATATATCCTTTGGGAACTATTAAGTTATAAGTACTGGTCGACACTTAGACAGCTAGCAGAATAGAACGAATTCGCTTTTTCATATTGGACAAAAACGTGCCTTTAACCTATAATATAATCCTTAGTCGGTTAGGATTGAAGCAACTAGAAGCTATCCCATCTACTGTGCATCAATGCATGAAGTTCCCAACCAATTATGGAGTCGGCATGGTTTATGGTAACTAGATGCAAGTACAGAAATGATATTATACCTCAGTTGATTGACGAGAAATAAAGAGAGGCATAATTACTTTCCATATCGATACTTTGGATCCCCGCGAGGAGGAGGACTTAGTGAAAGGATAGGTCATGGAAGAAACATAAACTATTGTGCAAGATGGTGAGAAACCAGAAAGAACCATCCAGATTGGCTCAAGACTAACACCTTCTATCAAAAGGAATTAATTACAATCCTTATAAATGGAAATGATGTGTTCTCTTGGAGTTATAAGGATATGCCAGGGATTGATCCCATCTTCATCTGTCACGAACTCAATATTTATAAAGACGCTAGGTTGATCAAACAGAATCACAAAGTTTTTAGCCCAGAGAAGAATACGGTGATTCAAGAAGAGGTGGAAAATTGAAGAAAGCATGGTTCATTGAGGATGTTAAATATCTGACTTGGTTGGCCAATGTAGTAATGGTCAAGAAGAAGAGCAATAAATGGAGAATGTGTGTGGATGTTACCGATCTTAACAAAGTATGCCCAAAAGATCACTTTCATTTACCAAGGATTGATCGATTGGTGGATGCTACAACATGTCATAAATTGCTCAGCTTCATGGACGCCTATTCTGGTTATAACCTGATCAAGATAAAGTCAAAGGATAAGGAAAGCACATCCTTCATTACCAGTCGAAGAACTTTCAACTCAGGAATGCTGGCGCAACGTATCAGAGGTTGGTAAACAAAGTCTTTGAAGATCAAATTGGAAAGAACATGGAAGTGTACGTAGATGATATGCTCACCAAAAGCAAGTTCGCTACCGACCACATTATTGATCTTGACCAAACTTTTGACCAGTTGGAAAAACATTAAATGAAGCTCAACCCAACCAAGTGCATATTCGGAGTCTAGGAATGTATGTTCTTAGGATGTATTGTATATCAAAGAGGAATTAAAGCCAATCCTGATAAAATCAAGGCTTCACTGGAAATGCAATCCCTAATCAGTAAGAAGGATGTGCAAAGGTTGACAGGAATAGCATCCGTGAATCATTTTGTATCTCGGGCCACGAACAAATTTCTTCCATTCTTCAAGGTTCTTAGAAAGACTTTTGAATGGAACGACGAGTGCGAAAAATCTTTTTTGGACTTGAAGAAATATTTTAGGTCTCCCCCCACTCTCCCGACGAGTTTTGGGTAAGAAGTTGTGCTTATATTTAGAAATTTCAAAGTCTGCTCTAAGTTCAACCTCGATCCGACTACATGAGGGTGACCAAAAACTAGTGTATTTCTCAAGAGTTGAGATCAAATATCTACACTTGGAGAAATTAGTATCGACACTCATTGAAGCCTCTAGAAGAATGAGACCCTACTTTTAGCCCCATACCATTATAGTATACACCGACTTACCTTTGCGACAAGCTTTGTATAGGCTTGGAAAGTCTGGAAGACTGATGTCTTGGGAAATTAAACTGGGAGAATATGAAATTGTGTACGAACCAAGAATTTCATTGAAGGGGAAAGCATTTGCAAATTTTATAGCAGAATTTACCTATGCCGAGGTGCCCAACACACTAAGTTTGCCTATCGAGCATACTCCTTTGAAAGAGAGATTAACTCCAAAGCCAACTGAGATGGTTACTGACTAACCAGAATCATCAATTGTTCAAGAAAGAGCTCTTTGACTAGCTAAGCAAATCCAGAAGGTATTCAAATACGGAGTATTGATGGATGAAGACTTCAAAAGTGATGTTCTAATTTGGAAATTGTTCATAGATGGCTCTTCTTGTACAACTGGAAGTGATGTTGGTCTCATCCTTAATACTCCAAACGATTTGGACGTGGAATATGAATTGAGATTTTAATTTCAGACTTATAACAATGAAGATGAATACGAAGCATTAATTATTGCTTTGGAGCTAGCCTCATCATTGGGCGCCTAATAGGTGATAGCGCTCAATGATTCTCAAATTATTGTCCATCAGTTACTGGAAATATTTGGAGTTAAAGGACAAACGATGGTAAGATAATTGAATAAGGCAAAGGAAATTATTTCCTCATTTCCTGAAATTAAGATAATTCGTATTCCAAGAGTGGACAACGCCCGAGCAGATGCTCTTGCTCGGCTAGACTTAGCAACCCTAATAGAGCTTAGAAGAACTATCCGGGTGGAGATTCTCACCAGCAGGAGCATTGATGAGGAAGCAGTCAACATCATTTATGTATAATCAAGAACTTCCTGGATGGATCTGATTAAGGACTATAATGAGAAGGGATTATTACGAGCTGACCAAAAGGAAGCAAGGAAGTTGAGATATAAGGAAGTTAATGTCTTGGAGAAAGGTATACTATACAAAAGGGGTTATATAGACTCTTTACTTCATTGTGTCCACCTAACTGAGGTAAATGATTTGATTAAAAAGGGACATGAAGAATCATGTGGAGCTCATACAACTGGGAGATCTCTAAGACAAAGGATAGCAATGCAAGGTTAATATTGATCGATAATAAAGATAGATTGTTTTGCCTTCACCAAGAAATGTGATAAGTGCCAAATATTCACTACCATCCACACAAGTCCGGGGGAAACCTTAATGCCTGTCACTTTTCCATGGCCTTTTGCTATTCGGGGAATATATCTGGTTGGACCACTGTCGATTACTAAGGGAAGGTTCAAATACCTAGTTATAGCAGTCGATTACTTCACTAAGTGGGTGGAGGCTGAACCTTTGATTAATATGAGAGGTTTTTACAGTTTATATGAAAACATATAATTTATAGGTATGACATGCCTTATGCCTTTATCACCAACCATGGCACTCACCTTGATAATGAGGAATTTGAGAAATATTACATCATTTTTGGCATCCAAAAACTTCATTCAGCTCCTGGACGCCCACAATGCAATGGCCAGACAGAAATCACTAATAAAACATCTCTAGATGGATTGAAGAAAAGGTTTGGCGACGCTAAAGGCAACCGAATTAATGAGCTCGACAATGTTATTTTGGCATATAAGACCACTCCCAGATTAGTAACATGGGAAACCTCGTATATGCTTACTTTTGGCACTGAGGCAGTGGCACCAGTTGAAATTAGTCTACCGACTCACAGAGTGTTGCAGTTTGATTCACCCAAAAGTGATCTCATGAGGCAAATAGATCTGGACATGATAGAAGAAGTCAGAGAAGATACTGCTATTTGGATGGCTGCTTACCAATAAAAGGACTGCTAGGTTCTATAATCTGTGTTTTAAAGACAACCAACTTGAAGCAGGGAGACCTTGTACGGAAGAAAGTTATACAGAAAAATAATAAATGGGAACCCAACTGGTATGGTCCTTATCGTATCTCAGCAGAAATCCAACCAGGAACATATCACCTGAAGACATTGGAGGACAAGGGATTTAATAACCTCTAGAATGTCGATCATCTTCATAAATAGTATCCATAATTTTATTTTCGATTTAATCAGTTATTCAAGATTAATGAAGTTGCATGTTTCTACTCATTATACTTCCTTTTTATGTTTTGTTTTTTGGAGTACAAATTGGTACACCACTACCCCTAATTAAATTTTAATTTCAAACTTCTTTGTCAAACTTTTCCAACTTCAGAAAGGTTCTTCATCAAACTTTTCCAACTATAAAAAAGTTTAAACTTTAGAAAGTTTCCTTGTCAAACTTTTCCATCTTCATAAAAATTGCTCACCAAACTTTTTCAACTTCAGAAAAGTTCTTTGTGAAACTTTTCCAACTTCAGAAAAGTTCTTCATGAAACTTTTCCAACTTCAGAAAGTTCTTCGTCAAATTTTTCTTACTTCAGAAAAGTTCATCATTAATAACTTCATGTATGATTTCATCCTCGACAAATCATGAACTAGAAGTTAGTAAGATCTCCTATAAAACTCAAAGTCAAACACAAGAGGTTTTACCTGAGTTAGTTAAAATACAAGAATATTTATGAATTTCTAATACACTTGGTCTTCACTGATAACTAATGCTATAACTTAGGTCAAAACTATTAACAATTTTATCTAAGAACAACGTTAATAGAATCTAAGGCATTACAATCAGATTCAATTACGAATCAAACATCTAACATTTAAGCAGGACTTTTAATTCATAAGCCGATTAACTAGTCAATATACAGATTACCTAGCCGCCAATAAGGTTAATAACAACCACAAGCTTAAATATAAAGACAAAAATGTATCAAAGAAATTCATTTCATTTTAGTGAACTTAAGTTACAAAATAAAGATCAATTAGAAACTATACATAAGTTATCCCATTAAACGATTTCCATCAGACTTACTCATCCTAACAGGAGGTTCATCAAAGGTTCTATGATGATTAATGGAACCAAAGGGCTTTCTCCTAGTTCTCCTACCTCCGCTTAGCCGATCAAGAAAATTCTGAGGATGAACAAACTCCACCTCTTCTTCAAGGCCAAAATCCCCAATGTATTTTGTAATCAAACTCTGAGAAATGGTATCAGGAGGGATCCAACTAAAGTTAATGGAGAAAGGAGGATCAGGATAGTCTAACGTACCTGGGTCATGCCAGTTCCATAATATGTTATCTTAGGGTATCTTCAATAGAGCGAGGAGGTTCATCCAACCCCATTTATAGCCCTCATTCCTGGCTGGCTCCATGTGCTTATCCAAATACGTCAAATCTTCGTCATACTTGTCCATTGACACTTCTTTGGGTTGCTTACGTGAGTGAGAGTTAAGTCGATCCACATTATTTTAAACCCTTTTGATGGTCTTTTCCTTTTCCTTGAGTTTATCAGTTTGGTCAGCTAGGGTTTTTTTAGTTCTCTCCTCATCAATAGTTGGCCAAACAACTATACTTTTCATGAGGGCTTGGCCAAGTTTGGTCTTTTTCTTCTGCAAATCTTCTAGCTCCTCTAATATCTTGGCATTCTTAGTCTCCAAGAATGAAACTCCTTCATCTAGACCAATGGTGGTTAATTTCTTCAGATTATCAAGTCCATTCCTTAATGTATTATTTTCCCTTTCCAACATGGCAACAATTGATCGGACATTCTCCAGTTCTTGGTTTAAGGCCAATTATTTCTTATTCAAATAAGAAGTAATGCCTTTTAACTTCTTGTCAAAGCCCAATCTTCACTTAATTCTTTATATTTGGCCTTATAGTCAGAGTGAAGTAGTGCTTTAGAAAGTTTGTGATCCTCATGCATCTGATCAATCATCTCATAATAACCAGCATTATTGGATACATCTTTGTCCAAAAGACAATGGATATGAATGTAAGACTCATTCACTTGATCAAAAACTTCTGGGCTGAGCAACCCTGATAAATCTTCCTCGGACAAAGGAACATGGACAACCTTAAAGATATTTTTATACCGCCTAAGTAGGTCGTATTCAGCATAAACAATAGCTTTTTTCCTGGCATTGAACTGGAAATTTACAAGTATGAGTATATAGGGAAAAATTAGATAAATAAATAGCAAAGAGGATACCAATCAATAAGAAATCAACATCATTTGAAGATTGTAAATGACTAAGCACAAAAGGTTCTTTCATTGATCAAAGTCATGATTACAAATATGAGTACATTAGAAAGACCGAAGAAGAAGAAATTAAAAATACATGAAATAAATAACAAAAATAAACTCGCTAAAAAATAAGCTACACCTCATACTTATCCTTAGCATGGTCTCTGTTGGCAGCAGGTAGGTCGACACTAGCTTCTGTAAGCAATGACGACTCAATCTCTAGTATCACCCTCATGTGCAGTCACTAAGGTGTCCCATGTTTCTTTAGAGGTAGAGCAGAAAGATATCCTCTTAAATTCGTGTTCATTGATAGACATGAATATGACATTTTTGCTTTTATTGTTATTAAGAGAAACATGTTTCTCTTCTTTAGTGAATTCACTTAGTAACTTTCTAATCCTCACAGTACTTCCTTCAGCATCTGGTTTAGTAGGAAAAGTGTAACCATTTTCAATAACTTCCCAGACATCATATCCCAAAGTCCCTTAGATGAATGCCACCATCCTTAACTTCCAGTAAGGGAAGTTGGTTCCATCAAAGAGAGGGGGATTGGACAGGTTACCTAGTCTCTCAAATTTCTCGTCCATAATTTTTTTAGAGAAAACAATTTCAGAAACTCAAGATCTAAAGAATTTTTTGAAAAACCAAAGCTCTGATACCAATTGAAAAAGTGCCACTTAAGTTGTTTAATATAAGATTAAACTATCTAAATGGCTCCGAACAGTTTGTTGAAGAAACACTTTTCTTAAAACAAATTTTAAACACAAGATGTGTAAAATAGTTATGAACGAGTAATTTCAGTTATAGGTTTACCAGTTTTGAAAAACAAAACTTAAACAAAATACACAGCCTTAAAAAAGGGATGAGAAGAAAAAGAAGTGTACACAAGCAATTTTAACGTGGTAAAAACCCACCCAATTGGGGAAACATCCATGGTGACCTCTACGTCAATGCTACAAAAGTAAAAAGTCCAATAAAAATGGGTGACAGATTACAAGCTATATAACAATAAAGACACACAATCAAACTTAATCTAAGTTCAGAAATGTACCAACTCCTCTGGTGTGTTTTTATTTCTCCTAAGGTTCTGATGTTGCTGATGTTATCCCAACTTCGTAACTTTACCCCTTTTAGCCTTACGTCAACTCTAAAAGTCCAATATCTCAACACCGACACTCTTCAGTGTAGTAGTGTGAAGGTGTATGTGGTGTAGTGCTCTAAACTCATGCATGCAACTCACACACACTTAATTACAGACAATATGAGTAACAAATTACAAACAGATCTCTCAAGATGCAAGGGCTTCTAAAATCATCCTAGTCAAATAAGTCAGACTTTCGATCTTTCAAATAACCACAGATCAAGAAGGAATCTTGCTATACAAACTAGCCAAGATCCTATACACTTTCTTTATTTGAAAATATTTACTTTTTTCACAAATCGTGAAATAATTATGAATGTGAAAACCCCAATCAAGATCCCAAAACTAGATCTAAGTTTGAAAGTTTGAGTAAGTTGAAATCAGAAAGGGTATTGTCGGTTTAGGGTTTGAAAACAACATTTATTTTGAAAACAACCAACAAAAATTAGATTTCTCGAAACAAGAAATCAGATCTAACAAATAACTAAGTTATATGTATCATAGAAATGCAATCTCAGATTTCTATACAAAGAAATAGAGACTTAATCAATGTGATTACGTTGGTAAAGATATATAAGACAGTAGAGGAATAAACTTAACAAGTCACGAACTATAAACACTCAGAAAAAGATTTTTTGGTTTGGATTTGGTTAAAGTTTGAGTTAGGGTTTGTAAAAACTCTTCAAACTCTCTCTCTTTTTATAACTCTCTCTCTCTCTTATCTCTCTTCTCTCTATTTTCTCTCAGAGTTTAGAGTAACAAAAGTTGCAAAACAATAGACGAAGTCTCCATATATACTGAGAGAAAAAGGATCTGGAACTTTGAGGGAAAATGAACGATCAGGATTAACTCGAAGTTATTCTAATGGCTATCAAACCACCGCATTTAAAACAGATTTGATTGGTTCAAAATCAAACACAGGGATTAAGAGAAAACAATTGCAGATCGTTGATTAGAATTATCCAATGGTGCACAGTGAGTCTTAAGAATGTGAGAGGGAGAAAACAAACATCTGACCGTTATATAAGAAACACGTGTAAGGCTGAGATGCAGTGTAAAATCCGTGTTTTAGAAGAGTTAAAATACAAATTGCACCCACAATATTCTCAAGCGCTTTCGATTTCTACCCAACCATAATTTATGCCTTAAAAAAATTATAAACTAGCCCCAAAGGTTTTTTAAGCCATTATTATAATTCCAAAAAATCATTTTAAAATCTTAAAAATTATTTAAAAATTCCCAAAAATATTAGATAAATAATTTTAAGGGATTAACTCACACACAACCAAATATAGCATGATATGATGTATGTATGCAGTCCTAGTGTGTGGTGTTGGTGAGATACCTTTAACAACTTATAGAGGAATTAAATGTAGAGTCTGAGGTTCTTTGGTAACTAGGGGTGGGGCTTAAATTTTGTCACAATTTTCAAACTAGATGAGCACTTATATAGTATAGACTTAAATAATTCAAAGATATAGGGAGCTTCACTCACCCCTTACAATACAAGTTTATTGACTTGATCATAAACCTGACACGCATACCTTTGCAAAGTCAGCATCGCGTAGCTAGCTGATGCTAAGAAGGTTTGCCTTCAAACTTTTGATTTACAACACATTCTCTAGCTTAGGAAACCCTGGTATCTCTATAGTACCTCGTCCTACAATGCTCGACCTGCTCCCATCACCAAAAGTGACTTTACATTCCTTGCTATCCACTAGGGAAGTAAAAAATGAGACGTTGCTAGCTATGTGTCTAGAACATCCACTGTCAAAATACCACCATGAGGTATTCTGAGCAACATGAGCTTTGTTGTCATTTATGACACCCCTCCTAATTAAATATCGGATGATCAATCCTTTATTAAATAAAATCAAAGTGTTCAGCTGGTTCATTCTTAGCATCACTGTCGTAAAATAATTTTCTTTATTAATCAGCTAATAAATAATTAAGCTAAGTGTCAAAATATTTAATTTTATTTATTAAACTCCATTGTTAAAATTGCATATGCAGAAACCCATTCATGAATACTGCTAATGCTAAAAAATCAAACCATTCAAGTGAAATGAGCCAACTAAATTAGTCCATCCAAATAAGTATCCACATCTAAGGCCAACGTAATAGATGAAACAGTCCCAAGTAAAAACTAAATACTAAAACAATAAAAGAGTACAAAATCTCTATCAAGTCTAAACAGAATCTGGAAATGGGTCACACATGCCCTAACTAAAAAGTCTTTATAGAAAATTGAGAAGTCAAAGGAGGAATCGTCTACTGCAAGGACATGCATCTCCCACACAAGCTGCAGCACGTCCGTTGACCAATGAACTACGCCTGACGCCCCTGTGGTTGGGCACCTGTAATTAGGGGTGGCAAATCGGGTCAGTGGGTCGTGTTTTGGCCCGACACGACACGACACGACAAGTTTTTTCGGACACGAACACGACACGACACGACTTCGTGTTTTTTTTAGCTGACACGAACACGACCCGAATAAAAAATAACACGACATGACACGACACGACAACCATAATTTCTTAAATTTTAGGCCTAAAAAACACGATAACACGACAACACGACACGACACGACTCATAATTAAGACACGAACACGACACGACACGACTTCGTGTCAAAAAAACACGACACGAACACGACACGAACACGAAATATCGTGTCAATTTTGGGTCAATTTCGTGTCGTTTCGTGTCGTTTTTTCGTGTCGTTTCTAAAATTGCCACCCCTACCTGTAATATATATATATATATATATATATATAAGAGGAAGAAAATATGGCAGGAAACGGGTCATAGCCCGAGTGTAAAACAACTTTAAAACAGTTGTCCCCACTCCCTCACCGCCGACACTTTGCTCGGGTCTACTGATATCCCCAATTCTGACACAATGTGCCCTAGAAATTACACCTCCCGTAAGCTAAATCCGCACTTCTCATACTTGGCATACAGCTGATGCTCTCTAGAGTCTGAAGAACCCGTCTCAAGTGCTCGACATGCTCCTCCTCAGTTTATGAATAAATCAGGATGTCATCTCTGAATACAATAACAAACTGATCTAAGAACTCTCCGAACACCGGTTCATTAAGTCCATAAATATGACAGGATCATTTGTTAGCCCAAACGACATGACCCTGAACTCGTAGGACCCATACCTCGTCAAGAAAGCAGTCTTCGACACATCTTGCTCCGCTCCCTAATCCGTAGCTGATGGTATACCGATCTCAAGTCTATCTTCGAAAAAAAGGTAGCTCCCCTCGACTGGTCGAATAATTCATCAATTCGGGCCCACGAATACTTATTCCGTATTGTGACCTTATTCAACTCTCGTTAGTCCACGCACAACCTCAATGAACCATCTCTTTTTTTACAAACAATACGGGAGCATCCCAGGGTGAGGTACTCCTACGGATAAAGCTCTGTCCCAACACCTACTCAATCTGATCACGCAACTCTCTCATTTTAGTAGGAGCCATACGGTATGGTGCGTAGGCTATCGACCGAGTGCCCCACATCAAATTTATAATGAAATCTACCTCTCGGTTAGGAGGTAGTCCCGGTATCTCCTGGAACATATTAGAAAACTCTCGAACAACCGAAATCGAGTTCAGGGGAATCACTATCTCCTTAGAGGTCTCCTCCTCCATGTAATATAAATGGGTGGACAATCCTCCCTCAGGGCGAGGCATCGCCACCAAGAACATCTCCTGGCCCCATATGGCAAAGATATTACTCTTATTGAAACTATCTATCATGGCTCTATACACAACAATCCAATCCATGCCAATAATGGCGTCGTGCTAATGCATATTTCAAACTAGCATGTCTGCAGGTAATATCACGCTACCAATCTCTATACCTACTTCTCGACATATAAAGAAAATTAAAGATCCATTTCCCAGTGGTGAGTCTACACATGTCACTGTACTCTCTGCCGTGTCTAATAACCCCATGGCTACTATAAAATAGTGTGACGCCCCAGTATCAAATAAAACACCCCCTATAGTGCCATGGATAGGAAACGTACCCTCAACTGCGGGTGGTGCCTGAAGTGTTGCTGGCTTGTGGACGTTATAAACACGTCCATACTGCAATTTCCCTTGCTGAATGGGGCCTGTTGGGATGGCTGGTAAAGCTGGCATCTGAGGTGGTGTTGGGAGGGCGGCTAGGAAGAGCGGTCTCTCCAGATCCTGACGGGCACCCTGTTGCTGTGGGGCCTTATCCCCCTCTGATAAATCCGGGCGCTTATGACCATTCTTGCCGTAACCAAAACACCTTCCCTAAAGTTTCCTCCCCTCTGCCCTTGCTGACGTCAGACCTGATGGCCATTACCACCCATTTATTGGCCCTGCTGATGATGCGGTTGGCCTGCTGGTAATGATGTGGGACCTGTTGGCTTTGCTGATTAAACTGGCCCTTCTGGACCTGTTTAAACCCCCCATATCCTTGCCTAGAATCACCGGATCGAAATCGCTTGGCAGGGTCCCCCTGATGGGAATTCTGCTCACTATGACGGACCTGCCCCCGATCTGCTGGTGGCCCACCGACACTACTGTGACACCCCACCTAATAAAATACCGGGTGATCAGTCCTATACCAAATTAAAACAGGAATCCCAGTTGGTTCATCCTTAGCATCACTGTCGAAAACTTTTTAAAACTTACTAGCCACCTAGTATTCCCAAAGCTGGTGCCAAATTTTAACTTTTTAATTAAACAAAACAGTACATGTGGAAATAAATATAAACCATTCACATAGCTGATTAAAACTCAACGGAATAATTAATTAAACAATTTGTCGAATAAACCATCGGCCACCAAAGAGAATAATGCAATACAACCATCCAACACCTGAATAAATACATCTGAAAAATGTACTGAGAAGACTGGGCGACAAGCCCTATATAAAACTGAAACTGATAAATGATTCCTACTCTAGGAATGAATAAACAATGCGTCTAATCCAAACTCCTGCTAGCATCCACATACACCGCAGCTCCATGTCCCTGGAATAGAATATCAATCCTGGCGTCCCTATGGCTGGACACCTAAAAGGTTTTGAAAATAGTTTTATATCAAGGGTTAGAAACCAAAACATTTTGAAAATATTTAGCAAGTAAATTAACTGCAGTAATTTAAAATGCATGAATGCACTTCATATTTAAGTTAGTGTCGCACTCTCTTGAGGACATTCTCACCCCTCCACTATTGTGCACACCTAACGGTTACCTTAACCCCACCTAGTTGTACTACCCCGTCCAACTAGTCCTAGTATAACCTTCCCTTGCCATACTACTCTAACCCGAGTATAATTATTCATGGATTATAAGTTGTCTCACCAATTAACTTAATTAATTCCTTCTTAAATAATAGCATATAACTGTGCCACAAGTTATATAAAGTAAATACATCACATACTGTATTATTACCCGCATATAATATTTAATACCATTATATACGTACCTTTACTAAAACATCCACACATATATCATACGTATATCTATCCCTCCGAGTATACCCTCGCCGGATGATTCCCTCTAAAGTGCTATCTCACTAGGTATGCTCACATAACCTAGTTACCCAATTTGGAATCGCTCACCAACCTGGCCTAAAACATAAACGAAGTGGAGGTGATCATATTCCTTCCCTGAAAGTGAGATAAGCCCCTCACCCATATACCAGACGCTATGACCTGGGGATATACTCACCTTACTCCTCAAGCTAGGGGATTCACCCACATCGCACAACCTCCCTTGATAGCACTAGAGTATATAAATTAAATAAATATCTAATCACCGATATTTAATAGCACACACAATAAATACACATATATATACTATCACTACACCGTATATATATAATATAAACCCCGGCTTTACCGTGTACTTAAAGATCCGTAACACTAGCCTGAAATTTTTTGAGTCTCTATCCCGACTCACTTAATTAATTTTCTCACTTAATAATTTATCATCTTCTCGAGTCTATGGTCCGACTCTAATATATTTAATTCACACCTCAATTAATATAATATTTTCCCCGAGTCTATGGTCCGACTCCAATATAAATACTCTACACATTAATTTATATGAAATTTGCCGCCCAAGTCTATGATTCGACTCTCATTTAATTAATTTACACATTAATTAATTAATACTAAGCCGAGTCTATGGTCTGACTCTCATTTAATTAATTTATTACCTTCCCGAGTCTACAGTCCGACTCTAATTTAATTAATTAACACATCAATTAATTTATTACTTGGTGTCGCCCAACCATTATATCCGGACTCGCTCACTTGGCCCATAACTTAATATTTCCCCGAGTCTATATTTTTTCCCATAACTAATTTTATTTCACCTCAATTCATTTAGTAATGTAGTGTCACCCAACTACAATACCTGAATATTTTTCCTCAGCCCAAAACCAATACTTATGAATTATTTTTTGAAATTCGTTCATCTCATGACATACAATTTTCACCCTCCTAAACCCAATTATATCACCCTATAATTGTTAAGGAATATATACCACATATGAATTTATCACTACATAGAAAGTGGGGGAAAAATCTAAACTAAAATTTCTCTTTATACATAAAACTGGCGAAACTGTCAAAATCCTGGGACCATCGATCGATCGATCCCCCTGGGTCGATCGATCGATCGAACAGGTGATCGCCTTCTCTAGCTTGCTGTTTCAGCTATTAACGAACCTTCAAGCTTTTGTTTCTTCCCAAACCCTTATCCAAATCCCAACCAACATATTTTCCACACAAGAAAAGTTTCTAAACACCCTAGAGACCTTAATCCATCAACAAATTTATACAAAACCCTAAGTATATTCGATTTGGGTTTTTCACCCGGGTCTCGTTCTACCAAATATGACCCCACCATATTCAGTCCATTTAATCACTAATACATATTGTAATCCACTCTACAATTTAATCTTAACAGTCCCAAATCATAACTTAATATTTATTGAGTAATCCAATCTGTCCATTACTCTAAATTTAGAAAACCCAATTTTAATTATGGTTACACACCCAAAATGAATTTTCATATACACACAATATGATATGAATTGATTATCATCAATTTAGGAATCACAACAGTTAACCACTTGCTTGGAATTGTTCGTTGAGTCTGATCCGTTGGTGTAGTCCCTTAATTTGGCTCCAAAAATCCTTAATTGGCTCTTGATTTGCTTTCCCCCAAATTCCCTCTCAAGCCAAAGGTTAAGAATTTGTGTTAACTGTCTTTCCACACTTCCCCCAATTAGGTTTAAACACCAAATCCCGTTTTTGGCCACATGGGCCTAATTATAATGGCCCGAATCACTCAGTGTGGGGTCGGATATGCCCAAAAATACCCCGAGAGACATTTACTACCCCCGGGCACTCTTTTCTGACTATCTCGACTCATCCGGACTCAACCGCGCACTCAGAGTTGTCATTCGACATACTTTTTGTCATTTCCAAATTTCGACCTCAAAATGCGACACCCATTAATTCGGACAATTAAACTTAAAGTATCCCATTATAAATAATTCTTCCCACTCAAATAAATTCTCCAAATCATAAATTTAAGTTTCTCCAATTTAAATATTTTTATAACTCCCAAAATAATTAAATATTAAATCCTCAAAATTACGAGGTGTTACAACTACTATCACCTATCCAAACCTAATGGTTGGACTCCCCTACTCTCTTGCTTCCCTACTGATGGAAACGGTGATCTTGGCAATGCAACAGAGCGACATTGAGTACATCAACGTAAGTACCCAACGACATATTACCTATGAGATGCTGATGAATCCTCCAGGTCATCCCATACATGAACAACAAGATTTTATTCTCCTCGGTAGGTGCCTCATCCGGAAATTTAGTGAGAAGTCTCATGAACTCCTCCTCATACTCTGCAACTGTCATACTCTCCTACTTAAGATTAAGTAATTTCTGCCTCATCTCAGTCTTCATAGCGGTGGGAAAATATTTACGATCGAACCGCACCTAAAAAGTCTGAATCGGCATACTGTCTCTCTCCTCTAAGGTTACAGTGGCCTCCCACCACTGTAAGGAGACTCCTACTAGATTGAAAGAAGCCAGTAACTATCTCTGAACATCTGAGCACTCCTATATGCGTAGATGCCTCTGGATGTTCTTCTACCATTGTCTAGCGATGACAATGTTGGAACTTCCTGAGAACTCCGAAGGATGTGCCTTATGAAAGGCATCCCTAACCCTCTCCCATGTCGTGGGAAGCTGTGCTGGCACTGGCGCTATTGCCTGAACCTGGGTGGGGCCTGCTGCACCACCGCTAACGCTACATTCACCGCTTGAGCAACTATAGCGACGATAGCGGTGACTTCAGTTGCATTCATCATTCCCAAAGCTGAGCTGCTGGCTGCTCGGGCTGGGCATTTATGTTTCTCGGGGCTCTTCTTGGAGGCATCTAAAATGATAAGGAATTTTATTAGTCCATAGTTATTATTAAGTCTCAAATAGCTGAAGACGTATTCGCAATAAATAATAGTACAACAATCCTAAAGATAGGGATCTATATCAAAAGACGTTAAACTGAAAGCATAATAAGTCGTACAGTACTAAAGGACTCTAGAACCTGATACCACCTGTGACACCCCGCCTAATTGAATACCAGGTGATCAGTCCTTTATTAAATTAAATCAAAGTGTCCAGTTGGTTCATTCTTAGCATCACTGTCTTAAAATAATTTTTTTTATTAATCACCTAATAAATAATTAAGCTAAGTGTCAAAACATTTAATTTTATTTATTAAACTCCATTGTTAAAATCTTATATGTATAAACCCATTTATGAATACTTCTAATGCTAAAAAATCAAACCATTCAAGTGAAATGAGGCAACTAAATTAGTCCATCCAAATAAGTATCCACGTATAAGGCCAACGTAATAGATGAAACAATCCCAAGTAAAATCTGAATACTAAAGCAATAAAAGAGTACAAAATCTCTATCAAGTCTAAACAGAATCTGGAAATGGGAGACACATGCCATAACTAAAAAGACTAAATATAAAGTTGAGAATTCAAAGGAGGATTCATTTACTGCAAGGACCTGCAATCCTCACACAAGCTGCAGCACGTCCACTGACCAATGAACTACGTCTGACCCCCCTGTGGCTGGGCACCTGTAATATATATATATATATTCAAGAGGATGAAAAGATGTAAGGAAACGGGTCAGAGCCCAAGTGTAAAACAACTTAAAAATAGTTTAACAAGTATTTTTTTTAAAGAAAGACTTTATTAGAAAGAAAGTGAAAAAGAGCCCTTCACTGGTGGCTTACAAAGCATGAGATAGAAAAATATGAAATGAATCCAAATAAATATCTAGATTTTACACCTTTGTAGGGTCTAGCTTTAAAAGAGATTCTTACATCTTCATGGACCATGTCTATAATCTTTGAATCTTTCATAACCTCACCTTCATATTCCTTTTTATTCGAGTGCACCAAATCCTCCAACATATGCAGCAAGGGAGAATAATTTATAGTAAAGATTTTATTTTTTTTCCTCTAGAGTTTAACCACCAAGACATGAGAAGTCTTTTGAGGGTGGAAAAATTAAATTTATACCCCATGAGACTCGCAAAATGATTCCAAATGTTAAGAGAAAGTTGTCTAGAGCCAAATAAGTGATCAAAATCGTCCTTTACTGGGTTGGTGCAACATCTGCATCTAGAGGCTAAAAAAATGTGGAGGTTCTTCAAACAAGGATCCAAAGGTAAAGCATGGAGGAGAAGACGCCACATGAAGAAGGAGACTTTAGGAAGAATTCTGGGATTCCAAATCACTGAGAAGGAGAAAAGATTGCAACTTCTATTACGAGCCAATTCCCAAGCCAATTTTATTGTGAACGATCCATCCGAACTGGGTTTCCAAACAACGGGGTTATCAATTTCCACATTACATGATAAAAGTCCCACATTTTTTGCATTCTACGCCAAGTTGGACTAGAAAAAGAAGGAGATTCATGGAACTCATTTACAGCTATTGATCTATATCTCTTATGTAAATAATCAGACCAAATATTTCCACCTTCATAAAAAGAAGCCCACAGTTCGCAAGAATAAGCTTTTATAATATCAGATAAAGCTTTAACCCCCACACCACCTTATGCATATGGAAGACACATTTGATTCCATCTTACCCATTTATACTTCAATTTGTCTCCCTGGGCACCCCAAATTAATGAAGCAAAATTCCTTTATATTCACTGTATAACACTGATCGGCGGATTTAAGACGCAAAAAATATGGAATGCCATGGAATGTAGGGATGATCGAAGCAGTGTAAGTCACCCCGCATGAGATAGAATTTCCCTGAACCATTTGGAGACCTTATGCGTCAATGCAGATTCCAACGCCCCAAACAGAAGAGTTTATTTACTGCCCGTGTATAAAGAGACTCCCATGTATTTTAGTGGCAATTTCTTCTCAATAAAATTTATTTCTGACTTAATCAAGTTGCGCCTAACAGTGGGAGTATTAGTTGGACATGAGAACAATGATTTGGAGCTATTGACGAGCTGACTTGTTGTACACTCATATTGACGTAAAAATGATTTTAAACAGGCAAGAATTCTTTTATCACCATTTGTAAATATTATACAGTCATCAGCAAAAGATAGTGAATAATATATGTCACAACCTGGAGGAATTGAGAATTTTTTTACTCGACCTTGGATCATAAGATTATGCAATCCCCTTGAAATAATTTCAGTGACAATAATGAAAAGACTTGGCGAGAGCGGGTCACCTTGACGGACTCCGTAATTAGATTTGAAAAAACCACACACTTTGCCATTAACATATATAGAATACCAACAGTTAGAGATGGCACGCCAAGCTAAATCAATCCAAAATTCAGAGAATCCAAAAGCATGAAGAACTTTGATAATACAAAGCCAAGATAATCTATCATACGCCTTTGACATGTCCAATTTGATTAGAACGTTGTATCCCCGAACTTTGTTGTTGAAATTGGACATAAGTTCTTGAGCCATCAAAATATTGTCCATAATGTTCCGGCCTTTGACAAAAGCCACTTGAGAATTTGAAATAAATTTTGGAAGCAACTGTCCAAGCCTATTGTTCATGATTTTAGTAATAATTTTATTATAAAAATTACATAAGCTAATAGGCATGTAATTGCGGCAAAAATTGGGCTTCGCAATTTTCGGGATAAGAATCACATTTGTAGAGGTCCAGCTTCTAGGGAGAGAATTACCTGCAAAAAAAGAAATAATAGCTTTATGAAGGTCAGTTTTAACGATATCCCAACAATATTGGAAAAACCATCCATTGAACCATCTGGACCAGCCGCGCTATTTTTATCCATCCCAAAGATAGTGGTTTTAATTTCTTCCAGATTCGAGAATTGAGAAAGCATGTCATTATCCTCTTGAAAATATTACAATCAGGCAGAATATCAGATGTCATTGTGAGGACTTCTTCGAAGTGTTTAACAAGTATCTCCTCAATTTTTTTTGGCCTCTAATAGTGACCCCTTCATCATTTTTATGCTATTAATTTGAAGTTTTGATTTTTTGACCTGAGACATAGCATGAAAAAACCCGGTATTGAAGTCCCCTTCAGTAGACCATTTAACCCTTGCCTTTTGACGCCAAAAATCCTCTTCGATACCCATTTCTTTATTGAATAAAGCTTTGGCCTTGAAAAATTCCATCCTATTCTTCGGAGTAGGATCATGGTCATAATCACATTCCTTTAAAATTACACAATCTTCCACATCTTTAACTCTTTGTTGAGTATTATGAAACACATTTGCGTTCCAAAATTTTTAAAGAATTTTTTAGACGTTCGAGTTTGGCAGTAAAAATGAATATAGGTTATCCTTCCAATTCCCCATTCCAAGATTCTAAGAAAAGATTTCTAAAGTCACCATGATGAGTCCAAGAATTAATAAATCTAAAAGGCTTAGGTATTCCATCCAATTCTGATTTTACAGTGAGAATTAATGGAGAGTGATCGGAGTTTGTGCGGTGAAAATGATCTTATAAAGATAGAAAAACATTATTTAACCATTCAGCATTGAAGAAAATTCTATCGAGACGTGCTAGAATGTGATTAGCACTATCTTTATTATTGCACCAAGTAAATTGCGACCCTTTAAAATCAAGCTAAAAAAAACCAGCATGAGAAATACACGAATTAAATTCATCCACTGCCAAATTATTTATCCCTCTCCCACCTATTTTTTCAGATTGGACCCGCACAACAAATATCCTCCTGTAATCCATTGCCCATTTATTAAATTTGTCAGGGATTTAAGTTCCTCCCATAATGCCCTCCCACCAGCAAGCTTACATTTTGCATAAACACACGAAAGGAAGATAGGGTTAGAAAAATTCGCATGTTCCACCTTAATGGTAAGGCTTTGGTTATGATCACTGATAATTTGACAATCCTTATCAAATTTCTAAAGCACCTGAATTTTATTAGAGACATTTGCAACCCCACCTAGAAGTTTAATTTTCTACAAAGAGCTGCTAAATTTCCCAGGTCAATTTTAGGCTCCATTAAACAAACAACTCCCAGATTATGATTACGAATAAGTTTTTTAAGTCTACGAACAAAATTAGAGTTTCTCACTCCACGAATATTCCAAAAGAGATAACTAATCATCTAAAACATTTAAAGAAGAATTCTGTGGGGACTTGCCAGCTAACCTGGTAGAGTTATGTTTGGCTTTGATCCACTGTTTCCTGGGTCATTTTGAGAGATTGAATTTATTCCTCACATCTTTAAATAAATGCCTATATTTGAAGACAATAGAGTCTGAGAACTCACCCATATGTTCTATATTACTTGGGACAAAGTTATCAACATCCTCACTATCAGAAGCCCATGCAGGTTTTGTAAAATTCTCAACCAAATTGTTCTTTGTTATTGGCCTGGGTGATGCATTTAATCTATTCAGAAGACCAGGGTCAGGAGAGACAGTTCAAAATTTTGGAACATCCTGCATGTCAATACCATAAATTTCTCCTTCTTCTAAGTTATCAATGGTAGTTGTATTTTCCAGCAACAAAGCATGGGAGTCACTGGAGAGAGATTCATCAAGAACCAAGCATAATAGTTCAAACTTATTATTGCATGTGATTGGCGACGCCAAACTGGATGAATCAGGAACAGGTAAACCAATGGAAGGGGAGATAGGCTTGTTGGGAGTGGTGGATCTTGAGTGCAGTAGAGTGAAGGCAATAGGTGTTGGAGTTTTTGAAGATGAGGTAATAGAGGTTTGGAAGTTTAAGAGACAAAGGTTTAGAGAGAGAGGACTTGTTGGTGGGTTTGGGAGAAGAGGCTGAGGTGGAAGCAGGATCTTTGTTAGCTAAGATTGTGGAGTTTACGATAGTTTTTTTTAATAATATTGACCAACGTTTGAGGGCTCCTATAGATTAGGGTTTCGTTAGTTGACTTTTTCTTCTATGTTGGACCGTCCAATAATGATTTGCCTTTGTTCGTCATCGCCGATAAATATCATTGATCATCATTAAGCAGCAATCCGTCATTGTGACCACATTGTGCATCTATTTGGCCGATCCTTTTACACGCATTATAGAATTTTGGTGCATTTTCATAAAAAATATTCTGCCAAAAACCAGGTTGGGACCCACAGCCAATCCAAACCCGATGAGGTAAAGGTTTAGCAATATCAATTTCTATCTGCAATCGTGCTTGACTCGGCTTGGACACCATTGCAGTTGCTTCGTCCAGTTTTAAAGTCGAACTAATGTGTTTGGCAATAGAAAATAAAGCTCTTTTATAAGAAAAAATGAACAGGGAGAAAAGGAAGGGTAACCCATAAAGGAATGATTGGACAATCATAACACCTGTTAAATGATGGAATCCATTTAAAGACCACCATAGAATATTTGAAAATTGACCATTGACCACGAAGCCATATATGTTGGTAGTCTTATTCATAAGATCATCCAACAATCCAATAGTAAACCACCTCTGAGCGAGAAGGGTTGAAAGGCTTTACGGATGGCATCAAGTGAAGGACGTCCAAAAGAAAATTTTCCCACTAGAGAGTGTCAAAAAGAAGCTGCCAACTTAACAATATCATCATCTTCAAATTGCTTTACCGACTCACCCTTGTACGTACAAGCTTCTTTGATGATCAAACTCGATTGGGACGAGGGGTTAAGTAGGGATGCAAAGGATTTCTTTGCCTCCCTAGCCAAATCAGGAGGTTTTGAGGGGATTTTATGGCAGCCTGAAGAAGGAGTCACCATTCTCTAGAGAGGAGAGAGAAGACTGACAAAATCCCTCAATCACTTATTACATTGAATCTTTTATGTCACACCCAATATCGATTTTTTACAGCAAGTATTTAAAATGCTTACCAGTTGATAATACATACATGTTAGTACCTCGACACTCACTTGAGAATTCTCACCTCTCAACTAGTGTGCATGCCTAACGTACTACCGAATTAACCTAGTTAAGTCTAACCTAGTTAACTAGTCTAACCATATCTTCATTCACTAAGCCTAATCCAAGTGATCGTATAACCATAGATTATATCTCATATCCCTTTTATTAGGAATATTTTAAGCTAGTTATATTCATCTCAATATAGACTTAAGTTCTCAACCACTTAATTAATTTGATATTAATTATTCAATTTTATTTACTTAGAAGCACAATATATTAATCACAGGTACATATTTTTATCACTTATAATATATATACTAATAAGGCACCCCACATAAATCTATGGTGCTGGCATTTTCTGCTATTAAGTCCCCGTATCTCTTATACAAAAGGGAAATACTACTTCAGAATCACTCTCGAACTGTATTAACACAAAACACACATATTTGAGGTGAAGCATAATTCTAAGTCACTAAGAGGTCAGCACATCTCTTAGGACCGTCTGACTATCACTCTCGAATAACCTATACTAAGGATGCTATGTTCTAGGGTACAAGTCAATATCCCCCATAAAGGTCAAATCGAGATAAAACTGTCCCGGCATGAAACCTCCGTGATAGCAAGTAGCGCGGGTATGATTACACACAAACATACCATATTATATATATATATATATATATATATATATATATATTCACGTGATTCAGCTAGGTATGCCCACGACCCATAATATGTTCTAGCTATGCGTAGAATATAACGCTTGAGTTCTACGTACAATGAAATTATTATTTTCATTCTCTCAATTACTGTAATTCCGTAAGTACTTCTCGACTCTCGAAGTGTACCCTCTCGATAAATATAAAATCAGTAGGTGTACCCCCACTACCCTACTAGTCTAAGTCTTTCCAAATTCTTCCAAGACCTACTTTAACGTACGCAGGATTTCTCACTCAATTTATATCCCCGAAAGCCCACGATTAAATTTCACATAAACTCGTCTTACCTGGACTCTACTTATACCCTACTGGTTCTTATCATGTCCCATTATGATATTTAAATCATTTCCAAGGGTCCTTACACATTTGGAATTGGATTAACATAAAAAGGGGAAGAAGTTTTAGTTTTTTGGAGGAGTCGATCGATCGATGAAAATGGGTCGACCGATCGATCCAGTCGATCGATCAACATTCTTTAGTCGATAGATCGATCAAGCAAGTGTTGGCCTAGTTTATGCAATTCTAACCTACGAGTTTCATCCAATATAAATCCTCAATCCTCCATTAACATGTCCCAAACTCCTAACCAAACATCATGAATGTTATATAAACCAATATAGAAGATTTCTAACGTAAAACATTCACAAATTCATCAAGTATCATCATCAAAGGGGATTAATTCAAGAATTTATCATATTACCATAGTTCATCCAATTTTCTTAAGAATTCGATTAATTTCCATATTTCTATCTCTACTGGGCATCAATTTCGTGGATAATATTCTACATATGATAGATATCCATCCTAACGTGGTTTCTACTCCAAATTTGCAATAAAATTCTCCCAAACAACATTTTATTTTCATGAAGACATAAGATAATTAATTCCTACACAAGAATGGATGTTTTATCAACTAAAGAACAGAAAGTTATATACTTGCCTAGAAATCAAGGTCTGGTCCGATGGATTTGAGTGATATATGATGTTTCCCTTCTCCCAATCTGCGCGTTGGTGGTGGAATTGATGAAAGTGGTGTAGGGCTGGTGGCTCTCCTCCTTGGAAGCCTTCTCTATTCTCTCTTCCTTAGCCTCTCTGCAAATCCAAGGTTTCTAACCCTCAAGTACTCTAACTCTTATCAGATATAACACTCCAATTTTCGTCCATAATGAAGGCCTAAAATGGGTAATTACCAAAATGCCCTCCCGGATTACCGGTTAGGCCTAAAAACGTCCCGAGACCCAAACTAAATCCCCTGGTACACTTTTTTGACTATCTCGACCCTTCCGAACACATTGATGCACTCAAAATGACCATACGGACGACTCATTATCAATTCACTTTTTATCCCATTAATTTAGTCCCTACACGACACATGCGCGTCCTGACTTAATTTCTGTAATTGTCGTATTATTCACTCGCGACAATTTTAATAAATTCAATCTCATATATTACTTTACTCATTTATTAATATTTAACATTATTCTTACCAATAATTACTAACTCTCTTCACACTAGTAAATATTTATTTTAAAATCTGAATTAATAATAAATTAATTTATCCCAATTTAATTTAATTAATCCCATAATTAAATGCCATAAAAATACGGGGTATTACATCATTCTTAGGTACCCAAGTTGAGGTAAACTTTTGTTTGACCTTGCTTGGTAGTATCCACAGACGGTTTAGATAACCGTTGGAATTCTCCCATTAAGCTCTGGGAAGTAACGACCAAAAACTCAACCTACTCTCTCAGTCTAGTGATATTACTCATGGGGTGTGATGGGGCATAAGTACGTCCTGTCCGACCCAAACTATAGCAATACTTTCTCAGGTGGCCTTTCCTCTTGTAATAAGTACAAAAGTACATAGTCTGAGAACTACTTCGATTTACTTTTCTTGGCAAAAAAACTTTCTTGGGTTTTGGTGGATTACCATACGAATTCGTCATAAACTTAGGGATTGGTCCAGGTGCAATTTATGAAGTGGACGCACCATCAAAACCAATTCCCAACCTCTCACCAAATCTTAAAGCAGGGGCGAGGAGCATCTTCCCCATCTTTCCAGATAGATCCTCAATTTGAACCTTGACTTCTTGTGCTCTCTCAAGATCGTGAGTGAGCTGGGCAACAAGGGCTTACAGAATCTTTCGAGCCTCTTCGGATGCACATATGTCTCTCGTCAGATTAGCCACTTGCTTTTTCAAGTCCCCTTTGATTTTTTCAAAACACTTATCTCTCTCTCTAATAAACTCTCACACTCTCTCTCTCTCCAAACAGACTCTCTCTCTCTCTCTCTCTCTCTCCACAAACAAACTCTCTCTTTCTCAAAGTGCAAAAAGAGGACTCATTCTCTCTCATCTCTCCTAACTCTTTCTCTAATGCTGTAATCCTAAGTACTAAAGCTTTATTACTCTTTTAGTTTTAAAAGAATCAATATATAAATCAACATAATCTTGACTTAGGTATCTCTCGCTCTCACTCCCTGCATCCTCTCTCTCTCATTATGTTGAGGTCTCCATATGAAGAGGCATCCTCATCGTCGTGAGGTGTATCAAAATCCCTCACGTGGCTAGCCATGAATGCTGTGAATTTTCTCTCATGCAATGATTATTCTATTGAATCCACCGACTCGACCTCGCTATCGTCACTCAGGGTAGTATTAAGAACAATATTGCCTTTTTCCTTGGCTAGTCTGTTCAGCCTAGTAGCACACTTAAAAGATCTATGACCCTTACCGTCACACTCATAACATCTCTCTTCGTTTATCTTGGCCGTGTCTTTCTTTTCTTTTTCAAAATTCTTGACATTTTTATTTTTCTTAAATTTCCTTTTATCATTAAACTGGCCATTATTTTTTAACTTGAGAAATTTCTTAAAATTTTTCACAAACAAGGCTAAATCATCTAAATCAAAGTCGAAATCAAAATCTAACGTATTTTCCTCACTTCGTTTTGACGATTCTACCCTCCTCCCGGCTGACTCAAAATTGTTTTTGGCTTGGGCTGTAAGTGCAATCCCTTCATCTTTTGCTTTCATAGCTTTAGGAAACATGTCTATTTCATAGGTTTGAAGATCACCTACTAATTCTTCTAATTTAAGAGAGTTCAAATTTCCTAGAGAGTTTAACACTGTGACTTTAGGGATGAACCACTTAGGTAAAGAACGTAAAATTTTCTTAACTACTCGAGCATTAGGGATTTGCTCACCGAGGTTGAAACTAGTGTTAAAAATATAAGATAACCGTGCATAGGATTCATCAAAACACTCAGTCTCAAGCATAGGTGTAGTCTCAAATTTTGTAGTTAGGTTCTGCAATTTAGATTCTTTAACAGCGTTCGTGCCTTCATGGGTGAGTTAATGAACACCACATGTTTCTTTAGTCATGGTACACGTCATTATGCAATGGAACTCGTCAGGAATGACGGAACTAGAAATGGGACTAATACCTTTAGAATTATACGTCGACCACTTAAATTCATCATCGGTCCAATGAGCCACATATTTTAAACTTGTCACGTTTTCAACAGTGACGGTGGGAGGAGTCCACCCATTTTCAACAAGAATCCACAAACATTCATCAATGGATTTAAGGGCGGATTTCATACTGGTTTTCCAGTATGCATAGTTAGACCTGTCAAAAATTGGAATTTTATTAAACAGTTTTTCCATTTGAACAAATGCCTTTTCAAGAAATTGATTTCAGAAAAAATTTATGGAAAGTTACATGGTAAAGTTGTGTAATTAGCTCTGATAACAATTTGAGAGTACGCTTTATGTTCAACCGGAGAAACTTATTTAATTAAACCCAATTTTTAATTATCCAGATTAAAGTACTCACCTAAGTCATGCATCTAATGGTGATTGATTAAACAATAAACATATGCAAACCAAGCATGAATCAATCACACACACCAAATGAGGAAAAATCCCCTATAGGGTCAAAACCTATATATTTTTAATATGATTTGTAAACACTTACATAATAAAGAAATACAGTTTGACAAACGAAGACCCTCGGGCACCAGTTCGTTGTCGTCAGTAAGAGCTCCCTCAAGATGCTCCAAGATCAGCATTGTAGAAAACTTTCTTCTCTACACAAGATGCCCCACAAATGGGTATGACTGGGTTTAGAGTGATTCACACATATAATTCTGAGTGTTTGTGAATCTCAAAGTGTTTGGGCTTGAAAAATACTTAAGACTTGATGTATTAGGTCTTAAAATTGCTCCCTCCAAAGTCTTAAACAAAAACATCTAAGAAGATGGATTTTACATGAACTGTAAAGAATTTGGTGCTCCGAATTTTTTTGATCCCGTCAGACCGGTTCAAAAAGGATCCGGATCGATTCATTTTTTCTTCTCACTGATCGATTCGCCGTTAACAGAAAATAAGCCAGAACCGAATCGGTTCATTTTTTTCAGCTCCTCGTCGATTTGGTTTTAACTTTATTTATGTTCTTGTATGAGAAGCCTTATGAATAGGAAAAATATTACCACGAACACACGATTGTAGATAATGAGCATGATGCACGATGTTGGTGATGATGGGCACATGAAACACAGAATTCGGATTAAGGCCGTCAAGATATAATCATGTTGAGATGAGCTGACTATAGCGGTTATGACATATATGCTGAGATCTAGGATAAAACTGAAATGCCTAGATACTAACCCGGACATTTATAAACATGTCCTTATAATGGTACATTATTTTCCCCATGGAATGTTCGTACCTTTTAATCTTGTGACATACCCGACCTTAGGAAATGTACCTCAAGGTCTTCCAAATACTTAAATTTAGCATTCATTCAACGAGTGCACGGGCAGGGAATCTTATCACTATTAATATTTCTTTCTGCGTATTTAACAAATCCGTGAAGGCCCTTCACGATTATCAGATACTCTATTACTCTCTCCCATTCACTCGTTGTATTATGTTAAAACCATTAAAGAGTCTTTAGAGTTCAATTAACCTATATATATAATTTGAAACGAGGGTCAACTTGCACACAAGAACTCTCACTCGAACATAAAAAGTCCAATTTTCGTTCATTTGAATTAAATTAATACTAAAAAACTATGCATCCACAAATGTGCAAGATCTTTCACCTAAGTGGAGGGATGAACATGACCAAAAAAGTTCTCCAAAAAGATATATGCACGAATATTCATCCGCAAATTATTAACATCAACTAATTATTTTTTCTCAATTAATCAATCACCACAACAAGCCCAAATTTAGTTCATTTTAAATAAATAAATCCTAAAATTACTATATGTTCACCGATGTCCAAGCCTTTCACCCAAACAACAACTACCTAAAGAAAGGGTGAACATGGCCACAAGGGTTAATCAACAAGATATATGCACTAATATTCATCTTCACAATATCAACATTAACTAATTAATGTTTTCCATTTAATCAATCATACACAAGAAGTCCAATTTTAGGTCATTTTAAATAAATCAATCCGACAATTACTATGTGTCCACCAATGCGCAAGCTTTTCCATTAATTTGTGTTCACCCAATCAACAACCATCTAAGAAAGGGGTGAACACAACCACAACAATCAATAAATAAGTTATATATATATAAGACTATATTACATAGAAAAAAAAAAGATAAGAAAAACTACTTAAATAAACAAAGCAACTAGAATCAGTTGAGATCTGTTAATTGTTCTCCAATTTCATGTGCAAATGGTACGAGAAGAAAACATGTCAACTTATTATCCAATTAGGGTTAGATTTACATTATTAATCACGGATATGGATCATGACCCCCACGGTCACAGATGGGAACCGTGACCATCCAACTATGACCACTTCCAATTTTTGGCATAGTGCATGATTGGGTGCATAGGATCGTGATGAATCTAATAGTTAAAAATTTAGTAAGATGCGTGCGGGATTGCATTTATACCCTGTGATGCTGACGACAATTGGTTATAGGTTTATGATCCTAATAATCACTACACCAAAACAAGTTCATTGTAACGGGCAAAAACCGTTACAAAAATATTTATAACGTATTAAATCCGTTAGAAAATTGGCATTCTTTATTTTACTAACGAAATTTGTAACGAATAAAATCCGTTAGAAATTTACAATTTGTAACATACTAAAATTGTTACAATTTATTTTATAACCGATTTGGCAATGGTACACGCCCCCATAGGTTAGTAACGGATTTACTAAATTCTAACGGTTATGACCCGTTACAAATATAGAATTTATAACGGATAAAAACCATTATAAATGGGAGCGTCATATATTTGTAACATATATTTTTATTTGTCACGATTAAAGTCTGTTAGCAATGTTATTACATTTTGAAAAAATATTAATTTCTCATTAAACAAATAAATATAAATACACTAGTAATATCTAGACCTGGCAAAATGAGGCACAACACGATAACACGACACGACACGAAATTATAAGTTAATGGGTTTTGTCTTATCGGGTTTGGGTCATTAACCAGTCAACACGGTAGATCCGTTATCATAACGAATCGGGTTTGGGTTTGTACTCTTATTAGAAAACAATTTTCTTAACGGGTAATGGTTTACATAATGGGTTAATTATGACATGACCCAAATCCTCCCAAAAAATAATTTTAGCGGTTCGGTTCATGTCACCCATTAATATTATTGGGTCGTGTTCTGGTTTAAATTTGTAAAACTATTAAGCTAACGGGTCGTGTTCGGGTTAGTGTGATTTTACACGAAACCGTTAAAACACGACCCAACACGACCCGTTGTCGGGCCTGGTAATATCTCGTGCTCAATCAAAGGAAATATATAATCAATTCCCCAAATTTTACTCAAAACATAATTTCAAAATACACGTGACAAAATGAATGACATTACATTTCGATGATATTAAAACGATCTAAAGCTATATTTCATTCATAACCATTAAAATTCCCAAAACAAATGTAGTACAATATAAACCATAAAGTTTTGTACCATAGAATTGCAATGAAGTCTAACATCATTAAAGTTCTAAATATATGATTCTTACAACAATATTCTTCATGATATTCCTTGAAAAAGTAGACTTCATTCACCCAAAAGTAATCTTCATATTTCCCAATAAGAACCTGTTGAACAAAACCAGCCTTAGTAAATGTGTAATCATAAATGAGAAAATAACATAAAAGACTAGTACATTTACATGCCATTGACACACATGTAATTTTATTGAGGAGTAATCGATACACAACAAACGATCATATTTACTTTCGTTTGATGTGTTTGTACCTAATGTTGTTTTCAATTTTCGCCCTCAACAACCATTTTTAACCCAAAAAAGAAGCGTTTACTAGTCAATTAGGCCAATCGAGAGTATGATGAGGATGTTGTTAGTTTATTCAAGTCACTTTGGTATCTCTTGATGTGTATGAATCTAAACCTAGGCGGCTAGGTGGTTGTTTTCATTTTTGCCCCCTCCAAATGCCCATTTTTACCCCCCCCCAAAAAAAAGCGTATACTAGTCAATTTGGGCAACCGAGAGTCTGATGAGGATGCAGTTAGTTTAGGTAAGTTACTTTAGAATCGCTTGATGCGTTTTTACCTAAATCTTGGCAACTAGGTTGTTGTTTACAGTTTTCACCCCCCAACACCCATTTTTAACCCTGAAAAGAAGCGTATACTAGTCAATTTGGCCTACCGATATTCGGATGAGGGCACGATTAGTTTAGACAAGTTACTTTCATATATCTTTATGTGATTTTATATATTTTAGGACATCTAGATTGTTGTTTTTAATTTTCGCCCTCTAACGCTTATTTTTAAGCCAAAAAGAAGCGTATGCTAGTCAATTTGACCAACCAAGAGCCCAATGAGGACACAGTTAGTTTAGACAAGTGTATTGATGAATTTAATATTTGAGCCAGCCAATGAGATGGGAGGTAACCATAACCCCCTCTTTGAAGAGGTAGACCAAATTTTCACTTCAATGAAGGTTGTAAGGATGTCAACTTGATTGGCTCTCATCAATGAGTGGTTTGAAGTTTGGAGGATGATACTGCTTTTATTAGATTTCATTTTGTGTTCAACTAAATAGGCTTACATCACTATATACTTTGTTAATAAAATTTTAGCACATGTGATAATGCAAAATTCTATATGTATTGTGACTTGTATGTTATTTATGACAAAATGACAAAATTGCTTAAGGAAATAAGTTGTTATCAAGAATACAGGTAATTACATTTGAGTGATTGAAATATATTTTTAGTGCATGTCATTCATTAATTCTTTAAGACTACTTGTCATTATAATGACAAGAATATCATTAATTATAATAAGGGCAATATTAAATGATGAAATTTCTTAGGATTGCTTTGTCAGTCGAGTATGAATAAAACTTCCTTTGTTATTTGGTGTAGGCCACTTGTCAAGAGTTGCTTGAATATACTAAAACTCAATTTTTTAGCATCATGCTTGTGGGATACTTGTTCCTCCTGCCTCTTATTATAGGATAAATTTACATTACATTGATTTGTTTACTGTAATGCGCTTTACTTGTGAGTGTGATAATTCTCTTTACTTTTTTCTCTGGAAGCTTTTAAATTGTAGATTAATCTTGCACTTTTATTGTTATAAATTGTATTGGCAAGTTTTTGGTTTTGATTTCTACATTTGAAAAATCTTCTAAGGTTCCTGAAGGTGAACGTGTATGGATATCTCAATCAAATTTGGCATATTACTAGACTACTAGTATAATTCAGATGTATGTTTGAGATTATCATTCACTCATGTTTTTCTTGCTTGTAGGATGGTCGTAAGATTCACGTTGGCGAATGTAAATGGTTCAAGCCACTCCAATATTCCCACCCTTTCGTTGGAATACTTCATAAGTTAATTACTGGCAAAGAGGAAAGTTGAAGTCTGCGTGTGAATTGGCTTTATCGACCTGCTGACATAAAACTTGGGAAAAGCATTGTGCTGGAAGCACCACCCAACAAGTTTTTGTATTCCTTTTCACAAGGATGAAATACCTGTTACATCGTCACTCCATTCGTGTAAAGTCGTATTCCTTCGTAAAGGTGTTGAACTTCCTATAGGGATATCCTCATTTGTGTGCCGAAGAATGTATGATACTGAGAACAAGTGCTTATGGTGGCTAACTGACCAAGATTATATTAATGTGAGTATTATAGGTTTTTGCATCTTATATGTCATGCCTTCATTAATCAATAATTCAATATCCTCTTGATTGCATTTTATAGTATTATTCAACACAGGAACAACATGAAGAAGTAGACCAGCTGTTAGAAAAGACCCGATTAGAAATGTATGGAGTTGTGCATTCAGGAGGTCATTCACCGAAACCTATAAATGGTTCCTTAAAGTCTGGTCCAGATAGCGTATAAAATAGTTCCTCCTCATTTCACATTCAAGTCAAGGGGAAGAAGAGGGAACTGGGTGGTCAAAGCTCTAATCCTGTTAAATAGGACCATACAGAGCACATGTTAAAGTATGAGATTGCTAAAATAACTGATAAAAGTGGCCTAGTAGATTTTGAAGAGGTTGAGAAATTAGTGCAACTTATACAGCCTGATGGTACTGATAAGAAATGAGATTTGGCTTTTAGAATCATGCTTGTTGTTGTAATATCTGTCACAAAATGGTTTGATTGCCTTGGACGGTTTGTTCAACTTAGGGGGTTGCATGTATTGCTCATCGCATTAGATAAGCTTCTGATAAATCTTCATGCTTTACAGATTTGTAATGTCGAGAAGTCTATAAATCATTTGTGTACTCATAAAAATCCTGGAATTAAGAAAAAGGCAAGGGGTTTAGTTAACACTTGGAAGAAATGTGTTGAAGCTGAAATGAATATGATCGATGCAAAGTTTGGTTCAAGTAGTGGTGGTTAGCCTGACAAGTTGGTGACTTATAAAGTTTCTCACGTTGGGAGCTGACGAATTAGAGGATCATCCAATGTTAGTGCAAAGGGATACGTTATACAATCTTGTGCAACTAAAACTCCTCCCACAAAGCTTGATTTTGGTGATGCTTCCAAGTTTTTAGTTGTATCCTCAGATTTCCCTCTCACAATAATTAAGGAGGAGAAGAGTAGAAATTCTAGTAAGTCTCAGAATAATAGCCATTCTTGTTTTAGTGATCATGCAAAGATGGGGGTTTCTTGCAAGGAAGATGCCCGGAGCTCCACTGTTGGGTCTATGAGTGTGAATAAGATCTTACATAGTCATAAGTCTAGAAATGGTTAGTCACAGGGGTTCAAAAGGAGGATAGCTTTGGAAAAGTTAGTTCTTTAAATAGGAATTTTGCTTCTGAAAGGGCATCACCAACTAGGGTTACATCAGAGAGAATACCTGATGTGTTGGATAATCAAAATAGCGATTGACTCGTCGTCAGTTTGCCAGACACGGGAAGGAGTCCCGCACGGAGTGTTAGTGGGCGATCTCCTAAAAATTTTGATCACCACGATCGAAAAAAGGGGGAAAGTGATGCCCTGCGAGTAAACGGTGCATCAAACGTAAACGTGGATATGTGTGCTGGCAAATATGGATTGATAGGTTTGGATGAAATTTGTCTTCATCTGGATGAGCGGAGTAGGGATGGTGAAGTTGGGGAGAAACCAAGGTTCTAAAAAACGCGGGGCGTGGTCGAGGCGTGGAGGCCAAGCCTTAAGCCTTAGAAGCCTAGGCGGGCCTTGGCGTAAAAAGGCGTGAAAAGGCGTTTAGGACTTCTTAATATATTTTAATATTTTTAAACCATAACAAGGCTAATAAAATACTAAAATTGTACATATTATAAAAATATGTCCGAATATATGCAAATTAAAATACTATTGGATTATTTTGGATGAAATAATGGTCCGGTTAGTAAAAAAATTCTTTAAAAGGTGATATCGTTTCACTAAAGCATTGTTGTTTTTAGAAAAAAGTGCACCTTAAGGGTTTTACCAAGAATAAGGCGTGAAAAACTTAAGGCGAGGCGTTTCTCCCAAGCCTTAAGCCTAGGCATGCCTAGGCGGGTTTTTTAGAACAGTGGGAGAAACTAACAGATGCGTCAAAACTTCAAAAGTTACTTGGTCATCATCCCATAGTTGTCAGAGGCGAAAGGCACACCAAGGAACTAAGGTCATCGTGGATCCTAGGGGCAGGGTGCGTGCCTGATCGAAGAAAGGCGCAAAATCTATATAATCATGAAAAGTTATATATTTATAATAATAAGATCATTTATGATCTAAAATTTGAAATATATAGCATATATTACTATTATACACGGTTATTAAGTGGAAGATATAGCTTATACCACTATAAGAGGGTAGTTTAGATTAGATGGAGGCGTAATCCCTTTTGAGTATAGTAATGACAAGTTAAATAGCAACACTATCGATTAACTACGGGACACATAAACACAACTTAGTGAAGATAAACTCAATTAAAACTCAAAAATCTCTCGTGTATAACTTAAAAGATAATAACAAACTCAGAAGTAACTCATTTAGAGGAAGAGAGAAGTGAGCACCCTAGATACACCTCGGCAGGCAAACAAACACCCCAACCACCCTCAGAGATATCTGTCAAGTATTAAAAGCTTCGTAATAAATTACAATGGTGGGTGAGTGAAATGTGGTTTGTAATAAATCTCTCTCTGATGCATTCTTGCTCTTTAGTAATAACTTCTGAACTCTCAAAAAGAGCATCCTCTCCTCAAAGGTGGTTGGGGTCCTTAAATAGCCCCCCACACCACTCCTGAGGCAACTCGGTCATTAATACACATGAAAGACATCCGTCATACATTATGTCACAAACATTAAATATTTGATGCACTAGTTAGCTCCACGTCATAGACATTAAATGCCAAGGCATGCCTTTTGCCTAACCACTGTGTGTCAGGGGGCTGTCATCATAGAGGTGGCTCACCAACTGTCTCACAGCCCCAAATACCATAGTGGTTTACTCAAGTGCAGATTTGACATTGTCTTGCTGGCTAGTGACATCACATATGGTAGATGTGATGTTAAGTAGAGGGCTGTTTGGTTCACAACTCAACGCCTGATGGAACTCAAGGCTACTCCGCCCGAGGTTACACGGTCAGGGTCCTTTCGTATTTTACCAGGTGTATCTAAGATGGTCAAGACAAGCCCCAACGGTGCCTCACTTCTCAATCCTCTAAACTAAGTCCCTCTAGTTCCCACGGCGAAGTTGCTCGATAGAGCATGAAATCTCTCCTAGGCCCTGCCAATCCTGGTCTCTCGCGAGGACCGTTCGACCTCACACTAAAAATCATATACTCGTTACATCATTGCAATTGCTATAACTCATAGTCAATATAAAGGAAAGATACAATGTAACTAACTAACACAACAAACTAAAGTATGAGCTGCCATGCTAAGCTGCTTCGATTGAGTTGCCTCGCTGAGCTACCTCGCTATCTTAATCCCAAACATTATTTCTAATGGGGGGATTATCTCTAATCTCAAGATTACCTTCAAGCCCCCTTAACAACCACCATTGGGAACAAAATATTTTTAAATATCAAATTTGTATAACAATTTAATTATATAATAATCAATAAAAGAAAAATATTAATTATACAAAAAAAGATGCACCAATGTGTGAAAAAAATCAAAATCAAAATATAAGTTATTCTATGATGCAACACTCTTGAAGTTTAAATTTGTTTGTTTCTTGCCTAACTAGGGACTAGTGAGAAAGATAAAGTTTCACTAGGAATCAAGGACTTACTTTGCTTAATTTCCTTGGCTCGTCAGAGCAAAGTTATAATGGTAGGAGTCAATCATCACATTTATTAGTGGAATGTTGTGTCAATGGAAGGATATTAGGTACTGTTTAACCTCAAGTTCCTTCATCAGATGTTCAATACAAGATGAGAACTTTATTCGGAACTCACACCAGAGGGCCAAACAGAGGTCCCTTTGTGAAAGGGAATTTAATTTATTAACAAGTCTTGCACCGGATGAAGTAGGTACAATGGAGAAGAGGATTCTAAAGTGGGAAATTAACTCATAAGAAGAATTGCTAGCACTTATGGGGAATTATTCTTGGACGGTCAATGCAGATGGTAACAAAGTCGCTTTTTGTCTATATGAATGTTAACGCTTCCTTGTACGGGGAGCTACAAGAATCAAAGAATTTTGTCACAGAGTAAGACTGGGTGAAACGGTGTTAGTGAAGCACCATAAGGGGGAGACCCATGAGGGGACCCATTTAAATGATTCGGATAGCTGAATTTTTACTGAACGATGGTGAATTCAGTAAGGGCTGTTGAAGCCAGTAGTATGTTCCTTAGGGCTGTCAAAGCTAAGGGAACAAAGGAGGTAGCCATCAGAATCGAGACTACCAAAGTCTGAGAGGAGGACAACCCTAACATGGTCAGTATATCCGAAGATAAGTGGATTATGTGTAGAGGCATTTTGGGGAGAATAAAACCCCATGTGTTAAATTTTCACGAAGCGAGTAAAGGGATAAGGGTATGGTGCCTAGCAAGGGGAATAGTTATTATAATTTTTGGCTTAGTTTGGGCAGGCGTGTTATGTCCAAGAACCATTTAAGCAGCCATGGCGATTGGCAAGGCAAAAGTATGAGTTTTACCTTTAGAGGATGAGGTGTATTTTATGTGACACGAACGAGTTACTACATTTTTATTATTGCTAGATTCGCATGTGAGACGAGTTTAGTGCGTATATCGACAACGCTATTATTATGTTAATGTTTTCCCTGGTATAGCGAGGTTAATGTAATACCCCGTAATTTTATTGATTTTGTTTAAGGGATTAATTAAATTAAATAAGAATTAATTGGAAATTAATCCGGGTATAAATACTAACAAGATGTGAGTTGGTATTTTATTATGATGTTAAAATTTATTATTTCCGAGTATGTATGGTAATATATGAGTATTGTTAAATATTAAATTTGTCGCGAGACTGAAATACGACAATTTGAGAAATTTAGTTAGGACGCGCGTGTCAGTCGAGTCATGAATGAAACTATTTAAATTAAAAAGTGAATTGTATTTTTATCAATCGAAAGGTCATTTTGAGTGCGCCAACGTGTCCGGAAGGGTCGAAATAGTCAGAAAACACTAGCCGGGGGTTTAGTTTGGGTCCCGGGGCATTTTTAGGCCATACTGGCAACCCAAAAGGGTAGTTTGGTAATTTTAAAAATAGGAGAATTAAAACCCACGAATTTTAGAGGTTATTTTTATATTATAAAAGAACCCACTGAGCCATTATCAGCATTTGGTAAGTTAGAGGGCTACGGGAGTTATAGGGAAAGTCTTGAGAAGTTCCAAAAGGAAACCCTAGCCACCATCACCATCTTTGGAAGAAATTTGTAGAGAAAGAGGAGAATCAATCTTCATCCTTCAACATAAAATCAGAACATCTAAGGCAAGTGGTTTAATTACGTAATTTCAAGAGAATGTTTCCTCCATGCTTAGAATTGAATATATGTCTTTTATTGGAAGTTTGATGAAAACCCATGAAATTGGAGATAGAACTCAAAATCGTGTGTAGGAATTGCATGTAGAATGTGTATGGATGAATTTCTTATCCAAAATATATCTTTTGATGATTTGAAAACGGATTTATGAGGAGTAGTTGTAGACATTAAATTCTGTGTTCATAATTATAGGGTTTGAGATAAAATTTTAGGGATAATGATGATTTCATGTTGATTTAGGAGGTATTGACCCCATGTATATGTTAAAGAGTGAGCTAGGAGGATTTAGGGTAGTTTAAACACCTTAAAAATAAGTTTGGATGATCGTAGGAGGGATTTAGAAAAAAAGAAAAAGGAAGAAAAAATGGATTTGCAGATTTCTGGGCGAGAACTGCGATCTCGTTAGAAGACTTGCCCAGGTCGTTCGAACGACCTCGTTCGAACGAGATTCTAACGAGATGACAGTACCCCCTTCTAACGAGTTGGTAGTTCGTTCAAAGACTTTCGTTCGAACGAACGACCTCGTTCGAACGAGATTTCTAACAAGTTGACAGAATGGCCTTTTTGGCCTGATTTCATTTCAAATGTTCCCGTATACTCATTTAATGGAGTGATAACCTTCCCTTATTGATCAGTGAGTATAATAGAGATTTTAGAGTACGTGAGGAGTAAAACTTTGAATCTTGGAATAACCGGATGACATTTGTGGAATAGGAAATGAATACCTAATTACGACGTGAGAAGGGTTGATAAGGTTAATATACAAATCGGGGACTTGTAAACATATAACATTAAATGATGGTATAAGAACGAGAAGTATACCTATATTAATAATTTGAGATATCTAAGATGTCCGAATGTTTAGTATATGTGGTTTTATGTGTAAAACATACCTACCATACTTGCTATCACGGGAGGTCTGCGTTCGATTAGGGCCATCTAATCTTTGTGTGCCTACGGGGGGATTTAGATTGGTACCTCAAGGATATAGGTCAGATAAGGACTTATTGAGAAGTTAATAAGTCTGCTGATCATGGGAGCATAGGTATGTACGTGACCCATGTGATATGAACTATGTTCGCCTCCATTGTGTGTGAATGTTGTTATTTGAGAACGATTCCTAAGAGATTCGGAATGCGTGGTCCTTATGTATGTGATGTACCAGGATTGGATAGCAGAGTATGTGTGCACCGTAGCTTAGTCTCGGGGTGCTAATATTGTATATTTATGATGAGAATAATACACTGTTATTAAAATGAACTGTGATGTATAAATGTGAGTATCTATAATATCAACGTTTTGTAAAAGTTAAAATGGAGGACCTCTAGTGATTGGTAGTACTAAAATGGGAAACTGTGTAGAAGAGTAAAACACTCTGTTTAAAATAAGATGTCGGGAATTAAATCGTGAATCGTATAGTAATGTTAGATTTTATATTGGACCAGTTAGATACGGGCATAACTAGATTCGATTTTGGATACGTTAGGAGTGCACGGATAGTCGAGAGGTGAGTATCTCATGTGAGAGCACATCCTAACATGTACTTTGCATTAATTGTTTTATGTCATTAAAACACTTGCTATATTTTAAACTGTTTTCCACAATCGGGCACTGTCCCGTTTGCTTTCAAATATATTTTCTTGTAAAAACTTTTTAGGTGCCCAGCGATAAGGACACCATGCATAGGAGATCCATTCAGGTGACATACTGTAGCTGCGGTGGAAGTTACAGGACCTTGACAGTAGACACCTCCACTTTCGATCTTAACTCTATTAGTAGATTTCCTCATTAGTTGGGCATGTCGCCCCATTTCTTTTAGAAACATTTTATCTATTCAGTTTATTTCAGATCTCGGGTTGTAATTAATTATGATTCAAACTTAGTATTTGTTATTCCTATATTTGGTTTGTTGTGAGGATTATTCTTACAGACTCATTATTATGGTATGGTTATACTATTGTCATTTCATTGTGGTGGTTATGTTAACATTTCTTATCTACCTGCATGTTAATCGGATTTAATTAAAATTGACAACTCACTTTTTAAATATTAGGTGGCTAGAAATTGTTAAAATGTTTTCGACAGTGATGCTATGAACTGAACCAACTTGGCATTTTGTATTAATTTAATAAAGGAGTAGCTACCCGGTATTTAATTAGTCAGGGTGTCACAGTTAACTTTAGTGTTATCCGCGGAGGATGAATGGGAGTATCGATAGTGGTATATACTTTATAGAGATTACTCGTTTTAGTGATGTGTTATACGAGTATGATATTATCCTGATTATGGTTTTATAGGGATGCTTAGACCGATAGCGGGCGAATGTCATAAGCCTATCGGGGTTACTATCTTAGTGTAGGATGTTTTGTTCTGGCGAGACCTCACCTGCGAGAGGGCTAGGCTTGCGTTTATATATATATATATATATATATATATATATATATATATATATATATATATATATATATATATATATATATATATATATTATAGAGACTTCGAAAGGTATAATGGTCTCGAGATATTCGATCCCAGTATGTGTAGGGACTTTATTGATATGATTCAGAGTGTATTAGGTTTACTGTTCGACGAAAAGATCTAGCTTGTTATTATGTTTAACGCTCAGGACATGGTAATAGGAAGAGCGCATTACTATATCACCACTTTAGAGACATGGGAGTTAAGACTCATAGTTGTATGTCTAGGAATAGGATTTCGAGAGCCCCGAATATATGTGTACGATGTTTATGGAATGTGACTACTACCAATGTTAAATGATAGTGTCTTTTAACATTGGTTTTGAGTACTGGAGGACATCAATTTCTACCAAGTATGGCTTACTTTTTCGAATTTCGAGACGAAATTCCATTATTATAGGGAAGTATGTAATACCCCGTATTTTTATGGCCTTTAATTATGGACTAATTAAATAAAATTGGGATAAATTAATTGGAAATTAATCCGAATTTAAATGCTAGCGAGATGAGAGTTAGTATTTGATTATGATAACTATGTTGAATATTACTGAGCGAGTACAGTAATATATGATTTTGAATTTATTAAAATTGTTGTGAGTATAAAATACGACAATTTCGGTAATTAACTTGGGACGCGTGTGTCAGTCATGTCAGGATCCAATTTAATGGATTTAAAAGTAAATTAATTTTATATCATCTGTATGGTCATTTTGAGTTCGCCAAAGGGCCCGAAAGGATCGAGATAGTCAGAAAACCCTAATCGGGAGTTTAGTTTGGGTCCCGGGGCATTTTAGGCCTAACCGGCAACCCGAGAGGGTATTTTAGTCATTTTAAATTTTAAGGAATAGCAGCCCACGAATTTAGGTTGATTATATCAGCCAACACTTAGATCCTTAGGGTTTCACAACCAAATTTCACAAACAGACATTAGAGAGGAAGAGGAGGAAGTTTCGAAAGAAGAACCACCACTTAGAGACTTCTTGCACCACCGTCACCACCACCGGATAGATCGGGAAGAAAGGATTATTCCCATGCCATCTTCTCCAAAGGATCAAAATCTCTAACTCAAGGCAAGTGATTTATCTTTCAATGATTTAAGGCATATACTCTACATGTTAGATTAGGTTTGATGTCAATTTATGAATAATTGAAAAAATTTGAAATTGGAGACTTAATTATTGAATTTGGGTAGGTTTGCATGTAGTGGATCTTCTGGAAATATTGAATGAACGAAATTATAAATTAAGGGTTAGGAATCACGAGGTTAAACTGAGATTTATGGTGACTATTATAAAAATCTTTAAGAACTAGGGTTGTGTAATACTCATGACCTTTGATCCAAGAAATTGATGTTCCATGACAGTTTAATGATTCTTAGAAGTAAAAACTTATGTAGATATGTTGGTTTAGTAGTTAGTAAACTTGTTTGGGAGTTTGGGACGTTTAATGGATAATTGGAAGAATAAAAGTGGGAAACCCGTAACTGTTAAAGGAAAATCTGGGCAGATAACTGCTCGATCAATCGATCGAGCCAAGAATGTCGATCGATCGACCCCTCTAGGAAATGTGAATTATTCCCTTATTAAATTGATTTATACACAACCTTTAGAATTTGTTGGATATGATTGATTGAACATGTTGGGACTTAGGGGAGGCCATTAGGATACACTTAAGACCCTAAAAGGGTTAGTAAGTATGGGAATGAGTGGGAGAAAGTAAGCGTAATTAACCGAACGAATGTGATTCAAAATTTAGTATATTGGGAGTTTAAATTCGGATGAACAGTAATTTAAGGGTTGGAACAGCAGTAAAAGGATTTTAAGTTGCTGAGATAACAGTAGAGATATATGGGAGACCCATTAGCCTCTTGGGTAAGGCAGGGGTACTCGAATTCGTACGACGAGAGTTATAGCGATAAATTATTGATACATGTAATATTCAAAACGTAACTAATATGTGTGAAACTTAATATATATAGGAGATGACATTACCTATATTAGATTCATATATATACTCGTTGTGTGATTTCCTGGTATATGGATTGTTATGTGTATGACATACCTACCATACTTTCTATCATGAGAGGTTGTTTAGGAAAGGGGACATTCTGGTCTTTGTGTGCCTTCGGGGGGACTTTAGATTTGTACCTCAAGAACATAGGACTGTGAAGGCTTATTTGTGAGTTAATGAGACAACTGACTATGGGAGCGTAGGTATGTTCGTGACCTATAGGCATGTGAACTATATTCGCCTCTAATATGTGTGATTTTTACTGATATAGTTCCTGAGTGATTCGAAACTTGTGATACTCACGTACGTGATGTACCAGGATTCGATAGCAGAGTATGAGGGCAATGTAGGTTCTATCCTTGTGGAGTGTCTGATTTGTATATGATATATTATAGTGGTGTAGATATATACTTGTGACAATTATGTTGTGTTGCTTAGTACATAAGATAGAGTGAAGTATCTAAATTGATGAAGTATATGAGAACCAAATCTGAGTATTAAGCTATGTAAAATCGGGTAATTAAACACGGAGTATGTTCAGATGTATTAAATGGGGTTATTCGAGCAAACACCTAAGGTAGTCCGATTGGGTAAAGAATTGACATAGGCTGGCTAGGCAGGGTAGTGTAACTAGCAGAGGAATTCATATGCGTTAAGCATGCGCAATTAGTTGACAGGTGAGGGTTTCAAGAGAGGGCACGTAACTAGCATGTTTAATATATGCGTTGTTTAAATTGTAATTTAAAAAAATATTATTTTTACAATATTTTCACCAGTCTTCTTCCAAATCTATTTTTTTGTAAAACCTTTTAGGTGCCCAGCCACAGGGACGCCAAGGATAGGACCTCCATCCTAATGACGAGCTATAGCTGCTATGGAAGCTATAAGATCTCGGTATTAGACCCCTCCACATTTATCCTTGGATCCTTCAGAGTCATTCATATCAGTTAGGGTATGTTGCCCATTCTTATTTAGCGATTGTAGATACAAGCTTTCATTATTTCAGATGTTGGTTTATTTATTCAGACTCTTGTATCAGGATTTTATTTTACTCTGGTATTATTATTGGAGTGTTTAATCCAGACTCAGTTTATTTCATTACGTTGGTTATTCATATGAGATTGTTTATGCGATTGTTGAATGATGTTTTAAATTAATTGGTCGATAATTAATTTAATTAATAAAATTTGACATCACTCTTTTTAAATATTAGGCTAGTAATTAATGAAAATGTTTTCCACAGTGATGCTAGAACTGAACCAAATTAATCTTCTGTATTAATAAGATAAAGGAGTAGCTACCCGGTATTTAATTAGTCGGGGTGTCACAGGTGGTATCAGAGCATCAGGTTCAAGTGTCCTTTAAGATCCGTGCGACTTATTATGCTTCCAGCGTAGCTTTCTTTGATATAGAGCCCTATGTTTAGGATTGTTGATTTCTTTGGTGAGATATCGTCCTCCTACTATAATCCATGTATTAGTGATTCTTATTTGCATTTAGGTGTGTTTGCGTGACGAACAATGCAGTATGTCCGGTGAGGGCAGTTGGGCGGACATTAGGATGCAGAGCTCAGTTGAGGTTATAGGTTATATTCAAGAATGATGACCGTAGTTGAGGCCACCCCTATTATGGCACAGAAATCCAGGACGGTAAAGACGGATAGGGCACAACATATGACTTCTAGGTACCATTATAGAATAAAGTGGAGTCAAATTAGACTCACCCAACATGGTTGGATTGGGAGAGAGTCAAACGAAACATTGAAGAGAACCAATAGTGGAAATTCTAGAAATGCAAAAATGGTGTGTGTTAGCCAACGAAGGTAAAATATCCAATGGCTTGGGCATATGTCGGAGTGTGGCTAATCGGAAGTGAAATTTGGGGTAAAAAATTTATTGGCTCATCGGAGCAAAGTTATAATGGTAGGTGTGGCCATCCCCTCCCGGATACCGATCCTCGCAGCGGGCGGGCCGCGCTAGAGTGAGGATCCTTAGGTCCTGGGTGTCCCTCTCGGGAGCGCTTCGACAGGCGTCATTTGAGGTGAGGTGGAAAATGTAGAGAGATTAGAGTCGCCAGTCTATTTTACTCAAAACAGACAAAAGAAAAAGGGAATCCATCCCAAAGGACATCATCCAAAGACATACTGGTGCATATGAAACCAAAGTGATTCGAAAAGGGTCCGTAGGCTAAGTTATGAAATGGGAAGGTGTTAGGCACCCATTCCGCCCTTTCGGTCTCTCATGGATTTTTGCTATTTTCCTTTATTTTCTCCGTGATATGTGTGCATGTGTATATATAGTGGAGATAGGAATCATCAACTTGTACCATGGAAGAGGTAAAGCGAGTCGTCCGTAGGAAGGTATAAAAGTATTAGAAAAATAGGATTTAGGCGTCATCACTCCGTTAATCGTTATGAGGGAACGATAACGTATACGGAATAATACGCCCTTCAGAACAAGTATATGTATATATATATATATATATATATATATATATATATATATATATATATATATATATATATATATATAGTATAAGAGAATGGATTTTAGAGAAAATAGAAAATGAGAGAAAAAGTAAAAAATAGGACTCGAGTCTCGGGTTTTACCCCGAGATGCCAACGTAGCCTATAGAGGCATCAAAGTCCACGTAGTTCGCATACAAAATGAGGGGTGGGGTTTATACCATATATCCAACCGGGGATTCTCTTATTTGTGTGTGTGTGTAGAAAAAGTGTTTTAGTTGTGAGAGAAGTGTAAGAATTTCCGTTTGGAATTTATGAGCAACCCCTCTTTTTTCTTATTTTTTGGGTTTTTATTTATATGAAATTAAGAGGTGTGCAATAATACTAAATAAAAAGTATATTAGGATGTGTGAGATGAGATAATGATAGTGCTAAGTAATAAAACAACTTATTGCAAATTTATGAGGATTTAAGGAGAGAGTTGAAAAAATTGGACCTTCTTGAAGATCTTGAGCTTGATCTTGAATGTTGAAGAGTAGCCCTTAGACTTGGATGATGATGGAGGGTAGTGAATTAACCAAGTTTGGTGAAAAGGATGATGAAAAGTGAAGGTTGGAAAGGGATTTGGGTGTAGAAATCACGCTGACTTCAAGAAAGGTTTTCTGGATTTGCTGAGACTGATATCTATCAGATCTGGGCCCCTCTTGCAATGAAGTTAAGGCCTCCTTTTTATAGGCCCAGGGAATTTTTGATTAGCATAGCCCTATTCCTACAGTTCGGCAGGTGCGTTTAGGCACACTGTTGATAGGCAGGGTCTGGGACCTGTCGTTTGGCAGTGTCTTTCAGGCCTTTTTGGAAAATCGACCGCAGAACGCAAATCATTGATCAGAATTGCGCACAAGGTGGACCGTTGGAAAGGTAGTTCAGAGACCTTAGAAAGTCCTTGGATTGCTCTCGGGTTCGGGAGTTGACTTTGGTCCAAATATGGCTCGAAAGCATTCATCAGTCCATTGGACGGGGAATCGTCGGACGCAAACGGATCGTTCGTCCGCATGGTAAGTCTGAATCGCGCATGGGGTGGACATTTGGAAAGGTTAGGATATGTACTTCGACATTCCAAAGAGTTTGATCAGGTTCAGGGAGTTGACTTTGGTCAACCGGGCCCTAGAGGCATTCAGTGACCTTTCGGAGTCAAATAAATCATTCGTCTGTACCGTAAGTCAGAATCGCGCACATAATGGACCGTTGCAAAGGGTTTTCATCTCCCTTTGAATATTCAATTAGTCTCGGTCAAGCTGAAGACCTAACCTTGGTCAAATGGAGCCTGAGAGTGCCCGATGGACTCCTGATTGAGTTTCAGTGGAAATGGGTCGTTCGTCTTCATAGTAGGTCAGAATCGCGCACGCGACGGACCGTTGGAAAGGGCTTTTAGTGCCCTTCAAATATTCATTCAGTCTTGATCAAGCTGAGGAGTTTAACTTTTGGTCAAACGAAGCCTGGGAGTGTCCGATAGCTTTTAGGTCAGTACTCGGGGTATGAACTGGATCTGTAGTGATGAAGGGAGGTGTTAGGGACCTAAGGAGAGTTTAGGGGGTAACAGAATGGGGTGTTTATAGAGCCCCTCGACAGGTAAGTTTGGAATAAATAATAGCTGTCAAATAGACACCGCATAATGATTTTGAGGGAGGATGACCAATTCAGAGGGTCGAGGCCGGTTCTGAGGACCTAAGGGAGCGAGGATGACCAATTCAGGGGGTCGAGTCCAATTCTGAGGACCTAAGGGATGGTTTGGAGGAAATGTTTAGGCCAATTCCTGAGGAGGTGCTGGGGATGACCGATTCTGCGAGTCGAAGCCAATTTTGAGGGCTTGAAGGTGAGGGTGACCAATTCTATGGGTTGAAGCCGATTCTACGAGCTGAAGCCAATTTTGAGGGCTGGAAGATGAGGATGATCGATTCTGCGAGTCGAGGATGATTCTGCGAGCTTAAGTTGAGATGACCAATTCTGCGGGTCGAAGCCAATTCTGAGGGCTTAAAATGAGATGACCAATTCTGCGACTCGAAGCTAATTCTGAGGGCTTAAGTTAAGATGGCCAATTCTGCGGGTCGAAGGAAATTCTGCGGGCTTAAGTTGAGATGACCAATTATGCGGGTCGAAACCAATTCTGCGGGCTTAAAGTAGAGATGACCAATTCTGTAGGTCGAAGCCAATTCTGAGGGCTTAAGTTAAGATGACCAATTTTGCTGGTCAAAGACAATTCTGCAGGCTTAAGTATGAGATGACCAATTCTGTGGGCTTAAGTTGAGATGACTAATTCTATAGGTTAAAGCCAATTCTGAGGGCTTAAGTTGAGATGACCAATTCTGCGGGTCAAAGCCAATTCTGAGGGCTTAAGTTGAGGTGACCAATTCTGCGGGTCGAAGCCGATTCTGATGGCTTAAGTTGAGATGACCAATTCTGTGGGTCGAAGCCGATTCTGAGGGATTAAGTGACAATCCAAGATCGAGGTCAATTCTGACCTAACTATGGTGACGGTCCAAGACCGAGGTCAATTCTGACCTAAGAGTGGATGAAGATTGGATTTTGGGTTCCGCTGGGGAATGAGCTGGGGAAAAAGCAGAGTGTCTTTTGGAGACTTTGAAAATGACTTTCTGGAGTTCCGCTGGGGAAATTACATCGTGATGTTGTGTTGAGGTGGGGAGCTGATTGCTGGGGAAGCGTTTGTGATCTTAGGGATTTCGCGGAGGAAAGGCAAGTTTGATTCCGAAAACTTCACTGGGGAAGTGATTAGGTGGTCCAGGATTGGACGCATTTTAAGATCTTTGGGGGATAGGAGGTGATCCTTAGAGATCCTCCGAGGACATTTTCGGGAGGAGTTTCACTTGGTTTTTGAGAGTTCTGCTGGGTAAATGGGGGTTTTGCTTGAAGGAGTGTGAAATTTTCTTGGTGAAAATGTTCTAAATCCTTTTCGAGATTTTTAGGATTTTTCTGAGGATTTTTTCATATTTTTTGGTATTTTTGGGGAATTTTTGTACGAAATTCAAAGGGGGTTCCAGTCGACACAGTTCAGAGGGTGACATTCGACAGTGGCACAGACTTTTGTACTGCCTTGGGAAGGTAAGGAGACAGTGTCGATCGGTGGGTGGGGGGTCAATGCCGATTGGCACGACGCTTAGCATCCTATATAAAGGGGGCGAATTCCCCTCATTTTTCACAGCTTCTTGCTTTCTTTCTTTATGCGATTTTCCTCTGCAAATCGTTCTAGCATTCCGATCTCTAAGAAATGGCCGCCTTTGTGGGCACTGCAGCGTATAGGGAATGGTTAACTGTTGATAATTGGGCGAACGTGTAGTAGAGGGACATGACGCCTCTTGCTTTGGGGAGTGAGAACTCTTTTGACTCATTCGAGCCGATTGCGGATGAGCGGACTTTACTACGGGAATCATCGCGTCATCGGTCTTCTAAGGTGGTGAGCCCTGGCGGTTATGTAAGTAACCTGACTTTCGTCATTCTCCTCTTTTTGGTTATTTTTTCTTTCTTCTTGAATTTTGACAAGGTTTTTTCTTTTGATAGTATGATATCTCTTTGAAGGACATGCGTTCCCGCGGGACAACGGGGCTTAAGGATGTATGGGAGCATCTTCCACCAATGGTGCGTTGGGTGGTATCATCAGCAGGTTTTGGGAGGTTGGCGTCTGCCCTGGATGAGATGCCTCGATCGATATTGGTCTTGTGCGCTTTGGAGGAGAGATAGTGGAATACTACCCACACCTTCCATTTTGGTTTTGGGGAGATAACCGTGACTCCCATAGATGTGCAGTAGCTTCTAGGGCTGGATTGCGATGGGAAACAGATAGAGGTGGATCACTCCTTGCGAGTGAGGCTGGAGGCGCTGAGGGCGGCGCTCGGTGACGTAGGGAGGATAGTTTATGGGGATTCCATTCGATTGTCCTTGCTGAAGGATGTTCTACTGAGTAGGGTGGTTGATGTGGAGGACGAGCTGTAGGTGAGGTATATGGCTCGGTTGTTCATATTGTTGGTGCTGGGAGGCTTTATGGTGGTGTCGAGCGGCGACGTCGTCCATTTGTGGTTCTTGCCGTATTTGAGGATGTTTTCGAACATCCCTCTCTATGATTGGGGGAACCTGACTTTGGCGGCCCTCTATTTTTCTTTGGATGCATTCAGCCGGTGCTACTGATAAACTTTTACTGAAGCCACGTATCTCCTTGAGGTATCCTTTAATTTTGCGCATTTTCCTTATGCGTCTCTTTTTTATTGTGAATTCCCATCTTTAGCATACATGGTTCTATGTGGTGATTGAGTGCAATACCCATCTGATCACTCTGAAGGATGATACTATTGGGGACTTTTGCCGATTTTATCAATGGCAGAAGGCCAATCGGCAGTCGAAGGGATCCCTTTCTCTGGAGGCAGTGCGTCGGGTCTTGAATGGCCTGACCAGTGGTAGGGTAAGACTCTTCCCTTTTCAGTCTTGGTTTTGGCATGTTCTGATTTTTTATTGACTTATGTCTGTTGTGGATTTTTAGGTGACTTTTTACCATTGGGTGACAGCCATTCAGGATACGGGGGCGACTGGGGTGAACGCACAGATGAGGCATTTGCTGGCACATGAGTTCGGCCATTCTTGGTATTTAGGGGAGCAAGTGGTTCGGTAGATTGCTAAGGAGGAGGTGGTGGTGCCACCCACGCAGCCTCCTATGTCTATGAGGCGGGAGCGGTTGCTACCGAAGGATACAAGGATCGCGGCGATCATCGGTGAGTCCTACCTATTGACACTAATACGATCGCACCGTATGACTATATGGACTTTATGACGAGCTGGTTGATGGTGCCCAGCATATATGATGCCTTGTCTTTCCCTCCTGCGGGTTCAAGTTGGACGGTGGGGTCTTCCCATAGTGGTGGTAGTCCGACGACGGCGGCGATGGCAGAGGTTCCTTTCGTGCGATTACACACTCCTTCGTACAACATTCAGCGAGCTGATGGAGGGATGGTGCCTATGTTACACCGTCCTCATATGATGGATCCAGAGGAGTTGGGTTTGACAACGGAGGTCCTTCGTCCTGCGGTATATGTTCTTTCTATTTTTTGGTTACTTTTCTATTTCGATCCCCTCTTTGATACTGATTTTACTTTTTCATTGCAGCAAGTCTGGGTGTCGACCACTTGGCTGAGGGAATCAGAGATTGGATATCTTCGGCGACTACCCATATTCGGGATGCGATCCCGATTCCTTCTTATTTGGTGCCTTCTGCTTCGTCCGGGGAGGACTCTGGCTCGGGTAGTGGTGGTGCGTCATCTCGTTGTAGGGGAAAGAGAGCGCGTCGCAGGGGTGGAAGATCTTAGAGAGAGGGGTGAAGGGTAGGTGAGAGAGAGATAATGAGAATGTGGGTTCGGGCTGAGTCCCATTGTTTTTTTGCTTTTTCTATTTCCTGCAAAATTGATGTAACACAGAGAAAAAATATATATGCAATGCAATGGGATTTTTCATTATCCTTCGTTGATGATGAATGCATGCGCATGCACTTTTTACTTTACTGTTGAAACCGTAAAAAGAAATATTTTTGGGATTTTGAAGGAATGTTAAAAATGGGAAATTTTATAAGGATGGAAAAGGATTTTTGAAATTCTGTTGAGAATATCAATTTATTTTTATTGGGCTTCTGATTTTGATAAAAGAGGAAAAAGGAAAATTTCCAAAAATAGGGGGTTATCGATCGGCAAGCACCTTGTCCTGCCTATCGGCAGTCAAGTCCAGTCCCATTAATTCAAAGCTTTTGGTTTGTTCCATCTTCAACCTTTTGTACCTTGTGGGGTAGGATTCCCTTCGATTTTTGCAGGGATTGTGTCTCTTGTGAGGGTTCTCAAGTATAAAAAAGGGGAAGGGTGGAGTGTTTCCATCACACCTTCACTTGTTTACTGTTTCTTAGTCTTGCAAGATGGCTCTCCCTGGTAGCATTGAGTTTGCTAATTACCTCAAAGCCTTGGAAGAAATGTGCTCTTATAATGTCGACTATGATGCTTTCAACATGCGCCGAGTCTCTTTGTGGCTCAATCGGTCCATTGAGTGGAACATGCTGATGGCGGCGGTATAATTTTGATACCCCGAAGACCATGTATTCTGTTTTGGGTTGGATGAAGTTTATCCTACCTACGAGGACTTTTCTGCCATGTGAGTGATAAAACCCAGTGTTGCTGCAGCTTTACCCGAATTTTCCCGTTCTCCCAGGGATTTGCTGGCTGGGCTTCTTCGCATTTCGCCTTCGACGACTAGATCACTGGTTGCTGGAGGAATGATTTCCCTCCCAGCGGTGTTGCAGTCCGTGCATTTATGAGAAGTAGGCGATGCTGGTTATGCTGGAGCCGTTGCTCTAAGCTTAGTATCAAAATTATTGTTGGTGACTGGGGAACTGCGAGTGGATCTGCAACTTGCAGCCATTACTTCATGGATGCCATACCATCGCAATCCTATGGCAGTGATACCGGAGGAGACCCTAAACGGTCTGGATGCCTAGAGAGAAGGTCGTTTTGACTTCCTGCGGGGTAGCCCCGTGATGCTGTTCATGTGGTTGTCTGAAAGACTCTGCCTGGTGACTCTTCTAGAATATCCTTTGTTGGTTGTACCCAACTTCTTTTCACATCACTTTTTCAGCGTTGGCTTGGATATTGCGAGCTGGGAGAATTGGTTTGTGGAGCATTGGGCTCGAAATCTTTATTGGTCATTGCCTTGGTGGGGACAGTTACTGCCTGTTCTGGAGCTAGGAGAATACTCATATATGCGGCTTTTTGGTCTCAGACAGACCTCTTTTTATTTCCCTTGGCGGTTCTGTGCCAATTTGGCTGGGCACAGGTCGTGCCACCTCGAACACTGAATTTCTCTCCGGTAGAGGATTTGACCCCGCGTCAGCGCATGCGGCTTGGCTTTTTGTGGGAGAATCAGCGTCCGTCAACCCGTCCTTCTCAATCTGTTGGGAGAGTTTGGCATATCCCTGGGGATTATATGAAGTGGTTATGGAGGAGAGTAGTTAGCAAGATGTTGGGAGTGGAGACTGGACAATGGTGGTTTGTTTCTTTTGACACCATGGAAGGAGGTGTTATGGTTTTTTCAAAGCTGGTCCGAGCTTATCGGTCCATGGAGTGTCCGCGACACTCTGTTCAGGCAGGGGAAGCTTGGGGACACCAGGATGTAAATGATGATGATAGAGAAGGCTCCTCTGGTAGCTGTGGATAGGACTCTTGGAGAGTTTATTGTGGGGAATAAATGTGGGGATTTTATTTGGATTTTTTAGGAGGGTAGGAGGGAAGGGAGTTATCCGTTCCTTTTATTATGTAATCTGTACTGTAATTTCTTATTAGTGAAATAAACAAGTTTCTGATCATCCAGATGTGCCTTTGATGAGTTCTGTGCTTGTTTGAATTATCTATACCGATCGCTAAGGCATACATAAACCTTTTGTTTAAGTATATGTTAGAATCGACTGTCGTTCTTGGAGATAAGAAAAGAATAGTATTTTGTGAAAAAGAAAGGGTCGTGCTCATGTAAGGTGTATGAGCTGCCTACGTACCTCTGGGGTTTTTGAAAAGTTTTAATTTGTTTGAAAATATTTTGGCAGAGGATCAGGCCCACGTAGTTCTGGGTAGGGGAAATGAAGATATTTTTTTTCTTTTTCGAATATAAGGGAAATGAGAAGAGTCGTAGCACGCCGAGATTTCGGACTAGGTGTAGAATTTATTGAGACGGTCCAGGTTGACTGGACGAGCCATCTCTTACCCATCTAAGTCGATGATCATGGTGGCACCGCCAGATAAGATATTCTTGACAATGTAGGGGCCGCTCCAATCGGGCTTAAATTTCCCTCTGGGGTCCCAGATGGGTTCTATGCTTTCTTTGAGGGCTAGGTCCCATTCTCGGACACCGCGGTCCTTGACTCTCTTGTTAAATGATTTCGCTATTCGGCGATGTTAGCCTTGTATGTGGTACAGTGCTTTTAATTTCCCTCCGTCTAGGAGGGTCAGCTCGTCAAGACGGCTTTTGCACCCGTCTTCCTCACTAACCTCGCTTTCAAGCATGATGCGTAGCGAGGGTATTTCCAACTCCACGGGTAGGACTGCTTCTATGCCGTAGACTAGAGAGTAAGAGGTAGCCCCAATAGAGGTTCGAATTGAGGTTCGATAGCCCCATAGAGCGTACGAGATCCGGTCAGTCCAATCCCGACAGATTTCAGTCATCTTACTGATGATGGCTTTGAGGTTCTTATTGGTGGCTTCAAGTGCACCGTTGGTCTGAGGTTGGTAGGGAGAAGATTTGTGTCTCTGAATCCCATACTCGTTGACCACTTTTGTGACTTTTGCCTCGAAATGTAACCCGTTATCATACTAGCTCGTGCGGGACCCCATATCGGCAGATGATATTTTTCTTGATGAATTTGGCCACTTTTTTGGCGTTCAACACTGCGTATGACTCAACTTTGACCCATTTGGTGAAGTAATCAATGGAAACTAGGATGAACTCATGCCCATTGGAAGACTTTGGTGTAACCTTCCCTATAATGTCGATGCTCCAGGTGGAGAATAGCCACGGAGAGGTCATGTTGTATAATTTGCGTGGAGGCGGATGCTGAAGGTTGGAGAATTGTTGGCATTTGAGGCATCTCTGGAGATAGGCGGTGCAATCATGGGTCATGGTGGTCCATTAGTAACCTTGTTGGATGATCTTCTTGGCAAGCATGTGACCATTCATGTGGGATCTGCATTCCCCACTGTGGATTTTCTGCATTATCTTTTCAATGTTATCCCCTGCGATGCAGTGTAGATAAGTTCCATCGAAATTTCTTTTGAGAAGTGCTTTGTGACAGATGATGTACTGGGCAGCCAGTCTTCGAAGGGTTCCTCGATCTTTCTTGTTGGAACCCTTGGGATACCTACCATGCTTGAGGAGGTGCCAGATATCATAGTACCAACAACTGGCTTGTTCGGGATCTTCTGTGGTGACGAGCTCAATGTGGTAATAGTGGGTTAGTTTGTCTTGCTTTTGAACAAGGAAGGGGGTCATTGTAATTCCTTCGGGCATATCGACCATGGAGTCCAGGGTAGCAAGAGCATCAGCTAGGTTATTCTTTGCTCGAGGTAGGTAATGAAAGGTTATATCATGGAATTGGGAGGCTAGTTCTTCTAAGTGGGCATGGAAGGGTTGGAGTTTCTCTTCCTTGACTTTTCACTTTCTAAGCACTTGATTGATGATGAGGACGGAATCCCCGTAGACATCTAGGCATTGAATATCTTTCTTGAGAGCAACTTTGAGGCCTACCGTGCATGCCCCGTACTCAGCCATGCTGTTGGTGCAAGGGAAATCCAATTTGATTGTGATGGGAGTGTGGGAGTCATCTGAGGCAATCAGAAGTATCCCAATACCGTATCCTTTTTTATTGGAAGCGCCGTCAAAGAACATTTGCCATTGACGGGTGTCTTGAGCAGTGCAAAGGATGTTTTCATCTGGGAATTCGAACATCCAGACATCAGCTTCTTCTATGGGGGAATCAACGAGGTAGTCAGAGATGGATCTTCCTTTCATGGATTTCTGCATGACGTACATGATATCAAACTTGGCTAGGAGCAACAACCATAGATCCATTCGGCTGGATAAGGCAGGTTTCTCAAGAAGATATTTGATGGGGTCCATTCAGGATACAAGTTTGATGGGGAAGGCGATCATGTAGTGCCGCAGCTTTTGGGTGACCCAAACAAGTGCGATACATGCCCTTTCCAAAGCTGTGTAGTTAACCTCATACCCGGCCAATTTCTGACTAGAATAATAGATGGACCTTTCTTTCTGGTAATCTTTAAGGTATTGGTCTAGCAGAGCCCCAACTGCAGTGTCAGTTATGGTTAGGTATAAGAGCAAGGGGAGACCAGGCTGTGGTGGCATGAGTACCGGGGGTTGGGTCAGATATTATTTGATTTGGTCAAAGGCCTCTTGGCATGCCTCGTTCCAAAATTTAGTTGAATCCTTTTGAGAGGAGTTTGAAGATAGGTTCGCAGATGGAGGTTAGTTGGCTGATGAACTGGATGATGTATTGTAATTTCCTGAGGAAACTTTAGACTTCTTTCTCTATTCGGGAAGGTGGCATCTCAAGTATGGCTTTCAGCTTGGCGGGATCTGCTTCTATCCCCTTCTTACTAACCATGAATCCAAAGAGTTTTCCCTTTGTAACATCGAAGATGCATTTCTATGGATTGAGTCTCATCTGATACTGTCGCAGTCGTTCAAAAAAATTTTGAAGAGCGGGAACATGACCCTTTCTAGTCTTGGATTTAATAATCAAATCATCCACATAGACGTCAACTTCTTTGTGAATCAGATAGTGCAGGATGGTTGTGGCATCCCTCTGGTAGGTAGCCCCAGCGTTCTTGAGACCAAATGGCATGACAGTGTAGCAAAAGGTTCCCCATGGGGTGATGAATGCAGTTTTTCTTGGTGGTCTGGGTGAATTTTGATTTGGTTGTATCCGGCAAACCCGTTGACGAATGACTTGAGAGCATGACTGGCTGTGTTGTCCACGATCATGTCGATATTGGGTAGTGTATAATCATCCTTTGGAGAGGCTTTGCTCAAATCCCGATAGTCTACACATATCCGAACCTTTCCTCCTGATTTCGACACGGGCACTATATTGGCTAGCCATGTGGGATATTCGATCACACGAATGAAGCCTACGTTCAACTGTTTGACCACCTCTTCTTTAACCTTAAGCGACCATTCGATGTGGAGTTTTCTCAACTTTTGCTTGACCGGCTTGTAAGCTGGGAGAGTGGGGATCTTATGCTGAGCTATTTCAGGATCAATGCCGGGCATATCGTCGTAGGACCATGCAAAGACATCCAGGAATTGCTTCAACAATTCTTTGAGTTATGCACGCTCATGCTCGTCGAGGGTAGTCCCTATCCTAATCTCGTGCAGTTGGCTATAAGAACTGAGGGTAACAATAACAGTCTCTTCTTCATTAACTTGAACGCGGTTATGTTGTTTATTATTAACCTTATTTAGATCAGTTAAGAATTGTTCATTTGCAAAATCATCATCATCAAAATTTTGATTAGAATCCAAATAGTTAATGTAAGGCACAGGAAGATACTCAAAATCTTCATTTATTTCATTGATAGAAAAAATAGCATTGAGAGCCTCGTCAAAAGAGGACTCGATTACATTTGAACAAGGATGAAAAAATAGAAGAAAAAAGGGGTAATCATTAGGATTAGGGGAGATTTTAGCAGGTAGAACTGGCGCAGCATGCCAGTTAAGGAGAGGTGTATCAGTAACTTTAATCAGGTGGGACGGATTCAGTGATGTAGTGCCTGAGTGAACCATGCAGAGTGTTAGCCCCAGTGTATGTAAGTTGAAGGAATCTTCAGAGTCACTTTCCTCAGTCTCTTCGGTATATTTAATGAGCGGTTGTACATGGTATTGGGAATATTTGGCCCATGGGTAGCTGTCTTGGAAGAAGATCTCTATTCCAGGCATTATCTTCTTGTCTGTATGGTCATACCATGGTTTAGGAAAGCCATAAAAGGGGAAGTCTTTGCCCTCTTTGATGAATTGTCCATTTAAGGAGTCACCTGGGATAGTCTGGATGCAGTCTAGTCTTCTCTTTGGTCGAGACTTGCGGATCATTCTGAGATCTTGTTCTGACGGTTGATAACCCAAACCATAAAGAGGGAAAGCCTTCTTTAGTTCAATGGGATCAAGTATCCATTGTTGTCTTTGCCTTATCCCCAGTCCGGGCATGAAGTGCATGTTTCTGAACATCTGAATCACATTGACGTTGCCATGAGGGTCGTATTTTGGAAAAACCCTTTCTTTAAAGTTATTTCCTACCGGGAGTAGAAGTGGTTCAAGTCAGAATCTTGATAGGAGCATATCATTTGACCCGTGCTGTATCTCAAGGATTGGACTGCTGGTACTTGCACCATCGGTATTTTCGTCGTCGCCCAAGATGGTAATGACCCATTCGTCAACGAAGAAATTTAATTTTTGATGGAGTGAGGAAGACACGCCCTTGATACTGTGGAGCCAAGGTCGTCCTAGAAATAGGTTGAAACAGGCTGGGATATTAATAACTTGGAATTCGACGACAGGGTTTATAGGGCCAACCCCTATTACAAGCTTTATGGATCCCATCACCTCCCGATGGGTATTATCGTAGGCACGCACTGCAGCGGAGGTTGGAGCGAGGTCGCTTTCTTTCAATCCTAAACATTTTAAGGTTCATAGTGGGCAGACATTCAATGTGGATCCATTATCGATAAGAGAGAGTGGTACAACCTTCCCCATAACTTCGACGAAGATGTTGAGTGCATGATTGTGGTTTGGCCCAATCTTGGGGATTTCCTCTTCGAAAAAGGATAGCATTCGGGTAGAGTTCAAGGATCCGACCAAATTTACCGCTTCTTCTGGTGTGGTAGAAGGAGGAACCGTGGGTCCAGTGAGCAACTTGATCAAAGCATTTCTGTGCAGCTGAGAAGACATAAAAAGCCCCCATAGAGTGATGTTAGCTTGAGATTTCTTTAGTTGATTGAGGATCTTACTTTCCTCGAGGGTCATCTATGGCATAGGAAGGTTTTCAACGCCCTTCCCTTTGTCATTGGCTGGTAGTGAGCTTGGAATCTGGTAATGCCTCCCTGATATAGTCATGTGATTTACTGAAGAAGGGAAAAACATGAATCCCGTTTCCTTTTCGATCTCGGGTTGTTCTTCCACCTTGTTTATTTCTCCGAGGAGTTCTTCCTATGATATCACTCCACAGATTTCGGCTAACGAGCTAGTTCTCTCTGAAGCTTGCTCTTCATTCAAATCTTCGAATTCTTTCCCCCATCCGGTGGCAACAATTCTATCTTTCCATGTAAAGTCGATGCATTCCAAAACTTCAACGGCTTCTTTATACAGGTCATCCCATTCTGTGGGGACGTGTAAGGGTGAAGGGACCAGGCACCCCTGTAGCTTTAAAGCATTGAGTAACTCGGTGATACTACAAATTTTATTGGTCTGCCTGAAGCATTTTGCTATAATCTGGACCACATCATCTAGGCTGACTTCATCGGTTGGTACTACCCAACTATCTGACTCTTGGACCCATTTTCGTGCTTTCAAGAATAGTGTACTAAATCTCTGGCAATCAATGATCATCTGTGAAGGCAATTTCAGCCCAAACTCTAGGAGTTGGTTTAAGACTTTTGATAATTCCATACTTCCATTTTCATAATGGATACGGACAGTGATGCATGCTCTGGTAAGGATTGACAGTGCTTGATCAGTGAGGCTAGCAGGGTGTAGGAGGAAACATGGGCAAATTTGGAGAGGTTTAGGAGATTATACGGGTGTGATTTTAGTTGAGGGATCGAATTCTGGGTTCTCTTCTAGAAATATGGAATTGGTATGATTTGGAAGTGGGTTGTGAGTAGTATTTGGCTTACGATTGGCTGGTGGGGCGATGGTACCCCGGTCAATTAGACCTTGGATTACATTTCAGAAGTGAAAGCATTGGTCGGTGGTATGGCCAGCTGTTTGGTGAAAGGTGCAATGGGCATCTGCCTTGAAGTTTCTTGGGAGTGGATTTGGCAATGGACGGGGATCCAAGGGTTTGATGAGGTTTTGTCTTAGCAGGGCTTGATAGACTTTGGAGAGGGGAGCATGGAGCTCAGTGTATTCCTTTCGAACTAGGACAGGGCAGTTTTCTGGTGCCCATGATGTGGTTGGTTGAGAGATGTTGTTGATGGTTGAGACTGTAGCACTGGCAGGCTTGTCATATTTTCTGGGGGTGAACTGTCTGGGCACCTTCTTTGGTTCAACTTCTGTCTTGGTAAGACCTTCCTCGATTTCTATGCCTTCCTCTCTGAGAGCTCAAAAATGGGGATAATATTATCCTTCCATCGTTGTTCGGACATGGGGTAAGAAGTTCTTCTTTATTATGATGACCTGGTCTTCCTCAGAAGGCCGATTGGTCATGGTTGCTGCTTTTTCCCTCCATCGGGCGATGAAGTTACTGACTGATTCTCCAGGGTTCTGCTTAAGAGACTCTAAATCATGATGGGTGACCTCAAGCTCTTCATTGTATTTGTACTGTTTCATGAATTCTAGGGCTACATCCTCCCAGCTATGAATTCTGGATTCTTCGAGAGACAGAAACCATCGGAGGGCGCTATCCTTCAGAGTTTGCTGAAATAATTGGGCCATCACTTCTTCAGAAGCCCCTAGTAGAGTCATGGAACGGTGATAACTGTGAAGATGAACAATCGGGGGTCCACTTCCTTCAAATTTCTCGATATTTAGCATCTTGAACTTCTCGGGTAACCTCGCTTTAGGATAAGGAGACATGTGGGTGTAGTCCATGTAATTTCCCAAGACTTTGACTTGGTCAAACTTCTTGGTGAGCATCTTGAGGTCCTCTTTGACTTTTTTCATCTCTTCTTCCTTCAGATTAATGACCATAGGCAAGTTAGCCCCATGCTGGGCAAGGTTCGGCATAGGAAGCTGGGTAGGCGGAGGCCCATTGACAGGAGGGGCACGTGGAGTGTGCTGATACTCTTCGGAAACCCAGATAGGCTCGGGTGGATCTATGGCATGAGGAAATAGGGCCTCAGTTTCTTGAGGAACGGGAACCTGGTTTCGTTGCATCTTTCGGACCTCGGTTTGGAGGTTGTCAATCTTGGACACAAGCTGAGCTAAAACTGCCGTCAGATCCGGCTGCACAACGGGTACTTGATCGGTATTCTCCATGGAAAGCGTATGGATTCCGGACTCGGAAGGAGTAATAGGGGAACGGACGGAACTTTGGGGTGACTTGATTGAGGACCGAAGCCATTAAGAAGCCAGGACAAGGGTTTGCGATCGACCTGAGAAGGCGTAAAATGGTATTTATTTTTGAGAAAAGGGGAAGAAGTTTTTTTTTTTTTTGGATTTTTGATAAAGAGAGGAGAAATGTTTTTGGCTTTTTGATAAATAAGGGAGAAATGTTTTGGATTTTTTTTTTCGGGAGACGGATCTCAGCATGATTATTATAATCATTATGTTCTCACTTGTATTAAATTCTCCTAAATGCAAAATAAAATGCCGGACGGGACCCGAGCCTGGAAAAATTGGGTTTGTAATATATGCAAAGCTATGGCTGGACTTGTCACCAGGCTCACGGACAGGGTCCCATTTTATATGCGGGGCAGAGTTTCGAGTTGAAACCGACAATTTAACATGTGTGTCCTAGGGTTGACACCTATATGCGGGTATGCAGTTGGTTGGGTGAATTGAAAAGGGTTCCCCCTTTCGGCGTGACTTCTATGATATACGTCTTGCTCTTGCGGGCAATCAGTACGTGTGGACAAACCATTTGATATACCTAAGTGTACGTGAATTGCCTCACCATATACCTCGTGGGGACGGTACATGTGAGAGAGAATTTGATATACTCGACGTACGTGAATGAGTTCCCTACGATATACCTCCCGTCATGACTTCGGTCAAGCGATACGATGCGGGAGAACTGTTCGATATACGCCGAAGGTACTGGGCCAATGGAAGGTGAGAGTCATATTGCTTAGGCTAACTGCGCCCTGTCGGACCAGCGCCCATCACGAAGTGACCCTCTAATTACTGGGTAAAAATTTGGTCAATAACAATGCTCTTTGGTGATGTCGTGTGAATCATGCATGATCCTCTTATTAGTATCTTATGATTAGAGTATCTTTCTTGATTATGCCAAATAGGGAGCAAAGTGCAAGTACCAATGGTACACCAAGTATGGATGGGTGATGCGTGCAACATGTGGATATATGTGACCCTAGGTGCACGTGGTGCGAAGTGTACATGGAGAATTTTATACAAGTGTGAATAGAATCATAAGCATAGGGTACACATGAGTAATAAAGGGGAATATACAAATCGGAGAAAATATAAGAAAATATAACACCCATGTAAATAGAGTCTAGCCCTCAAAATTATATCCCCAGCGGAGTCACCACAGTGGCCATCCCCTCCCGGATCCTGATCCTCGCGGTGGGCGGGCCGCATGAGAGTGAGGATCATTAGGTCCCGCGCGTCCCTCTCGGGAGCGCTTCGACCGGCGTCATTTGAGGTGAGGTGAAAAATGTAGAGATATTAGAGTCGCCAGTCTATTTTACTCAAAATAGATAAAAAAAAGGGAAGCCATCCCGAAGGACAGCATCCAAAGACATACTGGTGCATACGAAACCAAAGTGATTCGAAAAGGGTCCGGAGGCTAATTTACGAAATGGGAAGGTGTTAGGCACCCATTCTGCCCTTTCGGTCTCTCATGGATTTTTGCTATTTTCCTTTATTTTCTTCGTGATATGTGTGCATGTGTATATATAGTGGAGATAGGAATCATCAACTTGTACCATGGAAGAGGTAAAGCGAGTCGTCCGTAGGAAGGTATAAAAGTACTAGAAAAATAGGATTTAGGCGATCATCACTACGTTAATCGTTATGAGAGAACGATAACGTATACGGAATAATACGCCCTTAAGAACAAGTATATGTATATATAGTATAAGAGAATGGAGTTTAAAGAAAATAAAAAATGAGAGAAAAAGTAAAAAATAGGATTCGAGTCTCGAGTTTTACCTCGAGACGCCTACGTAGCCTATAGAGGCATCAAAGTCCACGTAGTTCGCATACAAAACGAGGGGTGGGGTTTATCCCATAAATACAATTGGGGATTCTCTTATTTATTTGTGTGTAGAAAAAGTGTATTAGTTATGAAAGAAGTGTAAGAAAAGTGTGAGAATTCCCGTTTGGAATTTATGAGAAAACCCTATGTTTTCTAATTTTTTGGGTTTTTATTTATATGAAATTAAGAGGTGTGCAAAAATACTAAATAAAAAGTATATTAGGATGTGTGAGATGAGATAATGAAAGTGCTAAGTAATAAAACAAGTTATTGCAAATTTATGAGAATTTAAGGAGAGAATTGAGAAAATTGGACCTTGTTAAAGATCTTGAGCTTGATCTTGAATGTTGGAGAGCAGTCCTTAGACTTGGATGATGATGGAGGGTAGTGAATTCACCAAGTTTGGTGAAAAGAATGATGAAAAGTGAAGGTTGGAAAGGAATTTGGGTGTGGAAATCAAGCTGACTTCGAGTGAGGTTTTCTGAATTTGCTGATAGTGATATCTATCAGATCTGGGGGCCTCCTACAATGAGGTCAAGGCCTCCTTTTTATAGGCCCAAGGAATTTTTGATCGGCATAGCCCTATTCCTGTCGTTCGGCAGGTGCATTTAGGCACACTGCCGATAGGCAGGGTTTGAGACCTACCGTTTAACAGTGTCTTTCATGACTTTTTGGAAAATTAGCCGCAGAACTCAAACCGTTGATCAGAATCGCGCAGGGGGCTGACCATTGGAAAGGTAGTTCAGAGACCTTAGAAAGTCCTTGGACTGCTCCCGGGTTTGGGAGTTGACTTTAGGTCAAATATAGCTCGGAAGCATTCATCAGTCCATTGGACGGGGAATCATCGAACGCAAACGGATCGTTCGTCCGTATGGTAAGTCTGAATCATGCATGGCATGGACCATTGGAAAGGTTAGAAGATATACTTCGACATTCCAAAGAGTTTGATCAGGTTTGGGGAGTTGACTTTGGTCAACCGGACCCTGGAAGCATTCGGTGACCATTCGGAGTCAAACGGATCGTTCATCCGTACCGTAAGTCAGAATCATGCACGGGATGGATCGTTGGAAAGGGGTTTTAGTTCCATTTGAAGATTCATTCAGTCTCGATCAAGATGAAGAGATGACCTTGGTCAAATGGAGCCCAGGAGCGCCCGGTGGCCTCCTGATTGAGTTTTGGGGGAAATGGGTCGTTCGTCCGCATGGTAGGTCAGAATTATGCATGGGACAGGCCATTGGAAAGGGGTTTTAGTGCCCTTCAAAGATTCATTAAGTCTTGGTCGAGCTGAAGAGTTTGACTTTTGGTAAAACGGAGCTTGGGAGTGCTCGATGGTTTCTAGGTCAGTACTCGGGGTATGACCTGGATCTGTAGTGATGAGGGGAGGTGCTAGGGACCTAAGGAGAGTTTAGGGGTTAACAGAATGGGGTGTCTACAGTAGGAGTCAATCACCACATTTATTAGTGGAATGTTGTGTCAATGGAAGGATATTAGGTATTGTTTAACCTCAAGTTACTTCATCAGATGATCAACACGAGATGAGAACGTTGTTCTGAACTCACACCATGTCCCTTTGTGAAAAGGAATTTAATTTATTAAAAAATCTTGCACCGGATGAAGTAGGTACAATTGAGAAGAGGATTTTAAAGTGGGAAATTAACTCATAAAAAGAATTACTAGCACTTATGGGGAATTCTGCTTGGACGGTCGATGCAGATGGTAACAAAGTCGCGTTTTGTCTATATGAATGTTAACGCTTCCTTGTGCGGGGAGCTACAAGAATCAAAGAATTTTGTTAGAGAGTAAGACAGAGTGAAACAGTGTTAGTGAAGCACCATAAGGGGGAGACCCATGAGGGGACCCATTTAAATGATTCGGATAGCTGAATTTTTACCGAGCGATGGTGAATTCAGTAAGGGTTGTTGAAGCTAGTAGCATGTTCCTTAGGGATATCAAAGCTAAAGGAACAACGAAGGTAGCCATCAGAATCGAGACTACGAAAGTTCGAGAGGAGGACAACCCCAACATAGTCAGTATGACCGAAGATAAGTGGATTATGTGTAGAGGCATTTTGGGTAGAGTAAAACCCCATGTGTTAAATTTTTTCGAAGTGAGTAAAGGGATAAGGGTATGGTGCCTAGCAAGGGGAATAGTTATTGTAATTTTTAATTTTGTTCGGACAGGCGTCTTATGTCCAAGAACCATTTAAGCATCCAGGGCGATTGGCAAGGCAGAAGTATGAGTTTTACCCTTAGAGGATGAGGCATATTTTATGTGACACGAATGAGTTACTACTTTTTTACTATTGCTAGATTCGCATGTGTGACGAGTTTAGTGTGTATATTGACAACACTATTATTATGTTAATGTTTTCCCTATTACAGCGGGGTTACCTTTAGTGTTATCCGCGGAGGATGAATTGGAGTATCGATAGTGGTATATACTTTATCGATATTACTCATTTTACTGATGTGTTATACGAGTATGATATTATCCTGATTATGGTTTTATAGGGATTCTTAGACCGATGGTGGGCAAATGTCGCAAGTCTATCGGGGTTACTTCCTTTGTATAGGATGTTTTGTTCTGGTGAGACCTCACCTGTGAGATGGTTGGGCTCGTGTTTATATATATATATATATATATATATATATATATATATATATATATAGAGAGAGAGAGAGAGAGAGAGAGAGAGAGACAGGATCATGTGCACACTAAGTTTGCACAGTGCTGGCGCACACCAATTTTTTTAAAGCATTAAAAAAATATTTTTGAGTTTATTTTTTTATGTGATATTTAAGCATTTCAACGGACCCATGTAAAAAAATCAGCTTAAAAAACTTTTTTTTACTATTTTTAAAAAATCGGTCAAACTTTCACAGCTTTTAAAGTACTTAAAAGTAGCAAAAGTTTGACTGATTTTTTAAAAATAGTAAAAATGAGTTTTTTTGAGCTGATTTTTTTACATGGGTCCGTTGAAATGTTTAAATATCATACAAAAAAATCAACTCAAATTTTTTTTTTTACTATTTTAAAAAAATGATGTGCAAACTTAGTGTGCAGACTTAGTGTGCACATGAGCCTGGCTCTCTCTCTCTCTCTCTCTATATATATATATATATATATATATATATGTATATATATATATATATATATATATATATATGTATATATATATATGTATATATATATATATATATGTATATATTATAGAGACTTCAAAAGGTATAATGGTCTCGAGATATTCGTTCCTGATATGTGTAGAGACTTTATTGATATGATTCGGAGTGTATTGGGTTTTCTGTTCAGCGAAAATATATAACTAGTTATTATGCTTAACACTCAGGACTTGGTAATAGGAAGAGCACATTGTTATATCACCCCTTTAGAGACGTGGGAGTTAAGACTCATAGTTGTATGTCTAGGAACCGGATTTCGAGAGCCCCTGGTATTTGTGCACGATGTTTATGGAATGTGACTACCGCCAATGTTAAATGACAGTGTCTTTCGGAGGAAGTTCCTTATTTAAGTGTAAATGTGGAAGGAGATGTAACATTTGTGTCAAGAGACGGGAAAATAGGGGTACATGTTATGGACTGAGGGCCTAATGGATTTCGATAACTAACAATGCTAGGTAGTAGTGTATTGGGGGATTCCTTGTTTGGATTTCACTTTGCGAGACATCCCACGCATGAAACTTTGCATAAGGTTTGAATTAGGGAGATTTTTGGCCATTATGTTGAATATTACTTAGCGAGTAAAGTAATATAACTATGAAAATACGATAGTTATGGAATTTCGATCGCGACGTGCGTGTGAGTTGTGTCGGGACTTTAACAAGGAATTAAAATGTAATTTTATTTCAGTAATTCTAATGGCCATTTATAGTGCGCCAATGTGTCCAGAAGGGTCAAGATAGTCAGAAAAGTCTAGTCGGGGGTTTAGTTTGAGGTCCGGGACAGTTTTAGGCCAAATTGGCATCTTGGGAGGGCGTTTTGGTAATTTTCATTTTTGAACAGTTTATACCTACGAAAATTAGAGGGAGAATATATCAGTTACGTGATTCCAATTAGGGTTATTATTCATAAGTTTCAAGGGAGAGACACGGAGGGTGAGGGATAACCTTTTCTAAAGAATTAAGGCCTAGAACTACCACCTTGCAACACCGAGACCACCACCATGTAGATCGAAAGATGAGGAACGCAGTCATACCATCTACACCAGCGGATCAGACCATCGAAATCAAAGCAATTGTTTAATCCTTGCTCCTTTTAGCAATAATATTATTCATGTTAGTGTAGGTAATTAGTCCCCTTAAATTCCTTCATTTTTTTAGTAAATGGGAAGAACTGTTCATAACCTTGGACTGAAATTGAGTTAGGTTGATTCATCCTTGCATGTAGAAGCAGAACTCATGAAATTTGGATTTAATTGTTATTTAAATCCGGGGTTAATTGTTCTTGAATTGAATTTAAAGAATTAGGGTTATATGGAATTAAAATTGGGGAATTCAGTTTTAAATGGATGATTCTTAATGACTTCATGATTATAGGTTGCTAAATAGTATTTATACATGCTAGGATGTTGATTAGAATCGATGTATATGTGTTGGGGATGATTTCGTAGAGGTTTTGGTTTGATGATGGTGGAACAACGAAATTTTGAAGAATCAAACCGGTCCGGTATAAGGAATCAGTTCGGTTCGATCTTGACAGGACTGAACCGGTTCATTTAATTACTTTATCGGTTTGGTTTGTTAAATGTCAGATCGATTCATTTTATTTTTCATTGGTTCGGTCCGATCTGCTGAAATTTTCCTATTCTGGTGTAGGACTCTTGAGGATCCTTAGGGTCTTAAACTGTCGAGATTTATATTAAAGTACACTGAGGATTAGAGCAATGATATAATAGGTAAAGTTTAGGGGGGGGGGGAGTAACCTTGGTCTTAAGAAGGGGATATTACGAAATAACCTTAAGTTAGGATAAATCAGTACTGAATTGTGAGACTGGGATTGCTTAAGGTTTTTATACTTAAGAATGTTCCAGGCCATGTGTTACCCTTGTACATTATGAGAGAGAGTATAATCGAAATTAATAAATACATTAAAAGTATTAGTGATAATAATACTAGGTATAAATTTTGGATTTTGGGTTGCGTGAATACCTAATGAATATTATAGGTTATGTGTATTTCTATTGATTGAATTATTTTGAGTATGACATACCTATGCTGCTTGCTATCGGGTGGAGGTTGCGCGTTGTGGATGATCATATATTGAGGAGCCTTCGAGGGGATTTTTGATTTGTACCACTAGAACATAGAACCTAGGTACGGGCTATCAGTGATAACGATAGTGTTGACGGTCATATGGGTGCGTAGGTTGTGCATAGCCCATAGGCTTGGAACTATGTTCGCCTCCAATATGTGTATTTGTTTTGATGGTTAGCTAGATATTGAACCTATAGTCCTTCATGCAATGAGCGATGCACTGGGACATGATAGCAGAGTATGCATTGCACCAAGGGGGCCCTAACCCAAGGGTGAAATATTAGTATATGTATATATAGAGTGAAAAATATATGTATACCTGTTACTTATACTACTGTGCATGTTTAGTAGATATGGGAATAACAATAATTATTACATTAACTTAATGAGAAAATAAATGTTTATGAGAATAACGGCTAAGTATGTGAATAACTATCCTTAAACATATGGTAATGTGGGATACAGGCGATATGGATAAACACTTGAGAGTATTTGCGTGATTTTTGTACATTCTCGAACTATTTATGTGGGGTAGTATAACTAGGATGAGTTAAATATACGCGTTAGGTGTGCACATTAGATGAGAGGCGAGCATCTCAAGTGAGTGTACGAGCATCTAACATGGACACTATATGTGTTAATATCTTCCATTTAAGCACTTGTTGATTTTTAAACTGTTTTAAACTCGGGCTCTGACCCGTTTTCTGCAAATATCTTCTTTTTATCAAATTGGTTTTAGGTGCCCAGCTACAGGGACACCAAGCTTAGGAGTTCCATTCATTTGATGTGCTGTAGCCGCTGTGGAAGTTACAGGACCTCGGTAGTAGATGCCTACATATTTTCCACTTCCTTATTTTAAGTTCTTTCCTTATATTAGGGCATGTTGCCCCCTTTCTATTAGACAGTCAGAGACTTATGTATTTATTTAATTACTCCTCTATATTTTTGGATTAATTATGTTGGATTATTGTATCTAGTAATTAGACTAGAAGTGTTTACTCCAGCTTTATTTAGTATTTCAGATATTTCCTTTCATATGAGATTGGTATAGATGGTGAATGTTTACTTACTCGTTAATTTAGTTTTATATTAATTAAAAGATAAAATTTTGACATCAAACCTTTTTAAATATTAGGTGGTTAGTATTTAATAAAATTTCTGACAGTGATGCATAATCTGAACCAACTGGATATTATGATTTGATTTAATAAATGGCTGATTACCCGATATTTAATTAGGCGGTAAGTGGGGTGTCACAGGCCATCTATCTAAAATCTTTTTATCGTGTAATATTGTGTTCATGTTAAAAATATTTGTACCTATAAGGTGACAATGGGTCGTGTTGTGTCAGTTTCGTGTCGGGTCTAATTGGGTTCGTGTCAAAATCAACTCTACCTAAACCCGACATGTTAAGCCTTTCGTGTGTACCGTGTTGTGTCTTATCGGATTCGTGTTGTGTTTGGATCGTATTCAAGTTGTGCTTTAACGATTCGTTAAGCACCCGTATTCGTTAAGGCTTCACCCAATACCTCTAATAAGTCGTGTGAGTTGTGTCGTGTTATTGGTTCGTGTGACAAATTGCCACCTCTATGCACGATGAGTTAACAAGTGAGTTCTAAATAACAAACCTAAATACAAACTCAAACCATTATTATTAAGGTATAAATAGGAGTATTATGTATATTTATAATATTATATATTAAAATAATATAAGTACTTTACCTATTTAATCATTGAGATTTTAAAAAGGATCAAATAGCAAAAAGTCCCTCAAACATTTTTTAATACACATTTAGTCCAAGCCTTTTATTTTGTACAAAAAAGTCCCTTATTCTCTTATCTTTAAAGTTCCACGTTGGCGGCATGGTAAAGTCTTTTTGGCGTGGTGAAGGACTTTTTGGTGCAAAATAAAAAGGCTTGGACTATACATGTATTAAAAAAAGTTCAAGGGACTATTTGGTATATGCCCCTTTTAAAAAATAGTTAAATACAAGCACAAATGTAATTTTTACCTAATTTAAGCGGAGGCATATTGGAACATTTTTTACAACGTTAATGTGTTGAAGCGGTTCAAGCAGGGAAGTAAAATAACATTCGAGGGCACAAAGGTATTTTTGAAGCCATTTCTTAACATAAATGGTTTGTTTGTTTTACAAAAAATGTTTCCCTCCAGCTTTGTTTTTGCTTCTGAATCGGCAAAGTAAGCAGAAACCAAATGGGGAAGTTTCAAAGTGTACCAAAATTGAAACCACACTAAATCAGAATAATGGACGATAGTATTAATACCATCTCCCACTCACTTTCACCTTCATTTTTAAGAAAACATGGAGGATATACTCGCACTATTAGCTTTCCTTCTCATGATTGCCGCCGTCTCGATTTTTATCATTTGCTTTGTTTAGGTTTCCTTCTCTTTTATTATGTTTTTCTCTATTTTATCATTTCCTCTGCTTTCTTTATTTCGTGTCTACAACTCTGCTCATCATCTCATCTTGTAGGCATGTTTTCTAATTTTTTTCGTTACAGACTTCACCTCATATAAACTCATCTACTCATTTGTGGAACTAGGAAAATCTCACATTCCATCCAGTACCACAATTTTTAGCTGTTAAATAAACATCAATTAAAATATACGCTCTTTTCCCCTTGTTCTTTTGTGTGGTTGACTATTAATTTTTTTATACACTTGTGCTTATACAAATTAACAATAATAATTGAGATCCAGGTTCAAGTGCGGCCTTGCTTATGCACTTTGGGTGTACTTGGTCCCAAATGGCATCGTTTTGACCCCAAATTAACATTTTTCTCTTCTTTTTAATTTTCAATAGAAATGCACATATTGGCCCAAAAATAAGTTTTCTTTGACCAAGTCCATAAAAAGTTCTTATGTCAGTCTGCACAGGATCTTGACTATATTAACTGAATTATAAATTCGAGAAAATGAAATGAAATTTAATGGTGTTTTTGTGGACAAATTAAAATTCCCGGTTATATAATTCTATATTCTAATTTATGTATAATATTTTTGTGGAAAAATTTAATGTTGTTGTCATTGTCAAAAGGTATTACTTTCTATTGTCTATGATTACAAACAAAGATGGAAAAAATAGAGATTCGTGTAGTTGAAGCATTCTTCTATTTCTCGTTCTCAATCGTATTGTGCTTCCATGGAATGTACTGTCAACAATCTATACTCCACACCTCATCCACTTCTTCTAACTTAAGTCTGAGCCATAGTGGGATATTTAGCTAATACTATGCATTCGAGTTGTTTTGTTCTTTGTTTTAGTCGCATCAGTTGATTTAAACACTGTTTTTCCATTGTGTTGATGAATATTATTGTGTGCGTGAATTAAATTTCACCCACTTAAATTCCATTTTAAACAAACCAAGTTAAAGCACAACAACATTGCATTTCTTCCTTGCTTACAGATGAAATTTCCCTTGCTTACTGATGCAATTGCCTTTTCTACATTTGGTGCATCTTTGTTTACTGATTTAGATTTTCTGGTACATGTAACTTTGAATGGTAATTATTTATTATTTTAAATTTTCTTTCAGAAGTTTCAATTTACTCAGAGAAATTTTGATTGAACATGCATATATTTGCACGTCTACAAAAATAATTCTTTGGCTTATGCATGTGGTGTAATGTTTCACTAAGATCTACCTACATAGGAGTTTTATACAAATCACGTTCACTGCATTAAGTCACAGGTTCAGTGGATATCGATTTACATGTTATGTATTATCTTTTATCAGCAAAGAAATGTGCTCATGTATGTGTGCATGTTTTTTGTGTCATATATTGAATTTTGAGTATCAAAAATTATTTTCCCAAATCCATGATATATAGTTGTGATATTAGTTAAAGCCTAATAATCATTTTTTTAATTGTATTATAACACATTTCCTATCTACATTGTCATTAATTAACTTTGAACCTTACTTCTATTGTATGGATGTGGAAATATGTTAATCGTTTATAACAGAATGGTACACTTCATCTATCTTAAAGATTCCAACACAATATTACAATCAACGTTTTTATGTTATCTGATGAAATGTAATTGTTCATGTATGTAAGTATTTGTGTGTGCTTAATTGGCTTTATAATATCAAAAACATTGTACTGAATAAAAATGTGGTTTCATTTGAGTTTTGTTTCATACTGTGTTTATTGCTTTTAGTCCTTTAGTTCTATTCATAAATATAGTTCTTTCCCTTTGTTTTCCTCATGCACTATGGAGTTACTAATGTGTTGATCCGTATACTGAGAAGTTGAACAATTAGGTTTATTTCTCTAGATTTCTTGAATTTTGTGTCAGAAATGAATTTCACAATAGCCTAGATCAAGCATCGCGCGAGCTTACACCTAGTTATATTAAAATATAACCATCCAAATAACATGAAATATCAATTTACATAAAAAATGTGTTTTTATCCAAAAAAGTCGTTAAAAAGTATATTTAATCTAAAACCAATGAGAAGTTGTCTCTTAATATTTGGCGTTAACATTTATTATGCATTTAGAAAACAAAAATTGACCTTAATATTATAAATTAAATGTTAAAAGTTACATATCGATTGAGTAATCATTATCATTAAATAAATACAATTATATACTTTTTTATACTACCTGGAGACATACATGGAGTATAAAATTTATTAATAAGATTGAGAAAACATTAAAAAATTTATGCTTATGTAGAGTTGTTACTAAATTTTGAACTACCCATTCTATAACTTCAATTTAGGGAGCAACATAACACTGTGGCTAGTATCACTTTAAGTTAATAAACTATCATTTGACATATTTACGTATCCAAATCCAATAGCCAACTCAACAAAATTAATTAATATGTAAATCTAATTTTGTAAGAACTTCAAAGGTATATATCCACATACATACTTATTTACTCATAATCCATAACATGATACAAATACTTTCTAGTTTTAGGTCATCTTCAACCAAGATGATCATAAAACTGCAATATGAAATGTCTTAGATTGCTTAAAGAACTGAAAAATAATTAATTCAACTTCGTCAACAGTTCTCAGTGATACAAATGTATGTAGTCATTAAACTTATGCTAATACACACACGCGCACATAGTTAATGGAACATACCAATGTTTTTGAGTGAATTTGATACCACTGTCATTTTTTACTAGCCAAAATTTTAGGATTGAAACGTAAAGGCCCGCTTTGTTCGCGCAAATTACACCCGCCCTTTGCACCTGAGACGTAAATATTTGAAAATTATTATTACGTTAATGTACGACTTCACTTTGAATGCCACTATACTCTCATCACATATGGTTCGATGCTTTACCAGCAGCTCTAACTTTCGCCTTAGATATTTTCTGCAGCACATCCTATGGTGAAGTTGACCACTCTTCTCATTTCGATTCCATCTCAGTGAAGAATTTTTTTTACACCATTTTTCAAAAAAAATCTAAGTTTCACTATATTCTAAAGCCTCAAAAAATGTTGTATCGCAATTACAAAATGTGATAATCATTGTCCATGCCAGTGACATAGGAAGAAAATGGATTAAAAAAGGTGATACATCAATGTACCTGTTTATTTGTATGCTTACATATGTATTTAGTAAATGTGATACATCAATATGCGTGTTTGTTTTATTTTCTTAGAGTTTCTATTTCTAACAATTGATCATAGCATTGTACTCTAGTTGAATTTATAATGCAATTGAGATTAACTTAATTAGTGTAGTCATATGACTTTATTTGGTTTTGAGTATTCTTTTAGACTTGGTGCACTTGAATGGAGAGTACGAAGTTTATGGTTATTTGTGAGTAAATTAAACTACTGATTTAATTAGAAATATAATCCTATCACATCATATTTTGAATGGAATTAAGGCATAATTTAGGTCCTATTTTTAAATGCATGCATCTTACTTGGAATATGATGATGTTGCCCTTCACTGAGGGTGGGTGTGAACGATTCATATCCTTAATCCCACCTATCTTTTTCCCCTTTAAGTTCTTGTTCCTCTGATTGTGAATTTCTTTTGCCTAACAACATCTACATCAAATTTCATAGCAAAATTAGATCCCATAGCTGTTTTTTATTTTTATTTGTTTTTGATATTTTACTTATATCATCATTCCTAGTAGTTATCAATTTCTTTGTATTATTATCTTGTCGGTATTCCAGATTTAAGGCGAGCCCATGTAATCATGAATACAAATTACATTTTTGCCCCTATTTTTAAAAGCATTATACTGAATAAAAATTTAAAATGTTTGTGTAATCTAAGCCTTCCATCGATTCTGTTGCTTTGTTTTGCTTTATATATCCTTTTTTAATTAAATGGAAGTGTTGCACCACTTTATGTGTAATTTTTTATGTTCTTACTTGTGTATAATAATCTGATAAATCTTTATAATTTTATTTATTTTTTAAGTTTTAGTTTTTACTTCTTTGTTATTATTGTTGTAACCTATATATTTAATTTTTGATTCGAGAGCATGGAGTTAGCAGATAGGTTTGTGGCTGCCGCCCCTATTACCACCACCACTGCGGCTCTCACCTTCACAACCCCTACTACCCCTGTGACCCCCATTGCCACTTCCACCCTTGTGGCGACAACGATCTCCACGACCTCCATTTGCACCCGCACTACCATCATCACCACCTCCACCATTACTGTGACCGTCACGACCACCACCCTCACTACGGCCCCCACTCCTATTTCCGTTACCACTGTTGCGACCCCCATAGCCTCCCTGACTACGACCACTGACACCACACTCACGACCACTACCACCCCCACCTCCATTGCACTACCACTTTGATCACCATTACCACCCCACAACCACTACCATCCCTTCTAGCACTCCCACCCCCACCCCCATTGCCACTGCCACTACCATGTCTGTGTCCCCTACTACTACTACGACCTCCATTACCCCTCCCACCCTCACTGTGCCCCCACCACCCCCATCACTACCTCCACTACCACTGCTATGACTCCCACTACTACCATCACCGCCTTTGTCCCTCTCACCCTCACTACGTCCCTCATTACCCCGACCACCACCATCACCACCTCTACTCCCGCTGCATCTGATATGACCCCCACTACTTTCACTTCCTCCATTAGCCCTCCCACCCTCATTGTGCACAGTATCCCCATTTCCACCATCACCACCGCTACTCCCACCACCATCACTATCGCCGCTCCCACTGCCACTGCTATGACTCTCACTACTTCTACGACCACCATTACCGCTCCCACTCTCACCATGTCACCCATTACCCCTACGACAACCATCACCACCGCTACTCCTACCGTCACTACTCTTATGACCCCTACTGCTACCACGACCGCCATTATCCCTTCCATCCTCACTGCATGCCCCACCACCACTATTATGCCCCCACTACAATGACTAGTGCCACTACCAATTTTATGGCTCCTATTACTACCAGGACCGTTATTATCCCTCCCACTCTCATAACGTTACCCATTACCCCCACCACTCCCCACATTACCACCACCACTCCCAGTGCCGCTACCACTTCTATAACACCCACTACTAGGCCTGTCAATGGATCGGATTTTATCCTAATCCGAATCCGAATCCGATCCGTTTAAGCAGATATGGATCATGCCTAAAATCCGATTATCCGATTACCCGTTTATTAAATGGAGCGGATTTGGATTTATATACTCCGATCCGTTAATAATCCGATCCGATTAATATTTTTAGTATATATATAAACTATATATAATATACTTTTAATCAATATATATTGTGTTTAATAATATTTTAAATATATGTTTTATATATTTATTACAATAGTTCTTTATTTCATCATGTGTTTTTTTGGAACATTTGAAATATAAATTTATGAAATAAGAGCTGAAAATAAAAATGTTGCAAATCAAGTTTAACATAAACGGATAATCGGATAATCAGATTGGATCCGAATCCGTTTAATATAAACGGATATGGATTTGGATTTTCCTGATCCGATCCGATTAATAAATGGATCGGATCCGAATCCGTTTAATATAAACGGATATGGATTTGGATTTGCCTGATCCGGTCCGAATCCGATCCGTTTACAGGCCTACCCACTACTACCACGACTTTCATTACCCCGCCCACTCTCAATGCGTCCCTCACCACACTCACCACCACCATTATTGCCGATACCACCATCACCACCGCCACTCATATTTCCACTCACACTGCTATACCCTCCACTACTAGTATGACCGACATCCCTACCACTAGCATTGCTATGACCCTAACTACTATCACGACCACCCCCTCATCCTTTATTGTTCCCATTGTCTCCACTACCACCCCTCTCACCACGATGACCACTTCCACCCACATGACCTCCACTATCACCTGAAATCCACCACGACCTCGAGCCCCACTCCCACGACCACTATTAGGGTCAGTTGCACGACCACCCGTACGGTCATCATTTGCAACTTACCACCATGACGACCCTCACGGTTGCCATTACCTACCCCCTCGACTACAACTTTCACCCATATAACTACGACCAGTCCCACGACCATGATGACTTACCCCAGATTCACTCCTATCTTTACTACCCCCATTATCTCCCCACGCCGGCCACTACCACCATTATTCTCACAACCTGTACCCCTAGACATGCGACCATTTTCGCCACCGCTACACTTCCTACTACGATTTATGCGACCATCGCCATGGTCGTCAATGACACCTCTATCACCATGACCACCCTCATGTTTGCCATTACGTACCACCACGGCTGACACTCCCACCCTCACATGTATTATCCCACCCACGCCTACGATTACAGAGATCATAGCCACGACTTCCACGCCCACCCCTTCAGCCTCCTCGATCACCCTCATGACCACTATGGCAATTTCCACTCCCCGACGATCACTATCAGTCTTATTCCCACGACCTCCACCGCCACCTTCACGGCGTCCACTACTATCTCCAGGACCCCCACTACCACACGTATCACCACGAGTTCCCCACATAATTGTGTTAAGGAAGAGGGGTACAAAGTTTGGAGACCTAGAAAACTATTTATTTGTTTAATAAGTCTATTCTCCCCGATCCTGATTGTCTCTACCCTCACCCTAGTAGAACAAAATAAGTAAACCCCAACATTACTAAAATCTCATCATATTTTTCAAGATTTATCATCATCATCATGATTATTATTATTATTATTATTATTATTATTATTATTATTATTATTATTATTATTATTATTATTATTATTATTATTATTATTATTATTATTATTATTATTATTATTATTATTATTATTATTATTATTATTATTATTATTATTATTATTATTATAAGACAACCTAGTCCTCTATGAAATCTCACGAAGGCTAAATGACTAAAAATTAAGGTTCTAAAAAATGCGGGGCGTGACCGAGGCGTGGAGGCCAAGTCTTAAGGCTTTTGCCTAGGCAAACCTTAGGCGTAAAAAGGCATGAAAAGGCACTTAGGAATTTTTTAATATATTTAAATATTTTTAACCATAACAAGGCTATTAAAAATACTAAAATTGTACATACTTTAAAAATATTTCTGAATATTTACAAATTAAAATACTATTTGATTATTTTGGACGAGATATTGGTCCAGTTTGTAAAAAAAGTCTTTAAAAGGCGATATCATTTCACTAAAGAATTTTTGTTTTAAAAAAAAGTGCACCTTAAGGGTTTTACCAAGAATAAGTCATAAAAGTCTTAAGGCGGAGCGTTTCTCCCATGCCTCAAGCCTAGGGTCACCTAGGCGCGCCTTTTAGAACAGTGCTAAAAATATATAAATGGAAGATCCTATTTGATTCATGTTGAAAAATGAGATTGTTATCAATATTTAGTAAAAAGAAAGGGAATATGTGAATTCAACAAAAAAAAATTGCGCATAAACCCTCTTATTTACATCATACCATATCCTAGAGAAAAGTTTGGCCACAAGCTCAAATTGGAAAGTCATACATCCTTTGATGGAATTTGTGCGTGGTGAGCACATCTTGTTGGCCTTAATATCTCCATCAGTTCCTTTTGGGGCACTTTGTGGCTCGATGCGAAACTGAATGCATTCAAAACAATTGAATGTTGTCGGAGTGCTAAGTGTTATCGACAAACTTTACTGAACAATGTCGAAGCTTCTCCACTTCATCCGTCTTGGAGTAATCCTCCACTTTAACAGTATACTCGTCAAACTTAACTGAAATTCTGTGTATTCTTCTCCAATTGGAGGCTTTTATATATAGATCTTACAATGTGAATAAAGGGAACATACAAGCATGATTTATGCCTAAGATTAAGCCTAAGATAGTCAAATCTTTATGCTAATGATTCCTATAAAACATGGCATATTTTAAGGAACGTGTTTTAAGGAGCCATGTTTTAATTAGCTTTAACACTCCCCCGTAAACTTGGTTGTCCTGGAGAGACGAGGTTGGAACGTATAAGAGTGAAGAGATTCTTGTGGATTCCATTGGGGAGAATATCTGCGAGCTGATATGGAGAAGGAACAAATTGAACTCAATGAGTGTTGGAGAGAAGGCGTTCTCGGATGAAATGGTAGTCAAGTTCAATATTCTGAGTGCGAGCATGAAAAACGGAGTTTGAGGCCATGTAGGTAATGCTGAGGTTTCCACAGAACATGGTAATGGGTTTGGGTGGATGGAACTTGAGTTCGGTAAGAAGATGGGAGATCTAGGTGGCTCGGCACAGACATGAGCAAGTGGATAATACTCGGCTTTTGCACTAGAGCGGAATATTGTGGGCTATTTCTTGGCGGTATAAAAGATAAGATTGGACCCCAAGAAGATACAAAGACCTATAGAGCGGCGAGAGTCGGTCCAATCAACCCAATCAACATTAGAGTAAGCTTTGATAGTAACGGGTGTGGATGAGTGACGGCAGGTAAGGCCAAAGTCAGGAGATCCTTTGAGATAGCGAAGGATTTATTTGACAGCAATGAGATGAGGTGACGTAGGTATGCTCATGAATTGAGAAACATGATGGGAAACATAGGCTATGTCAGGGTGAGTGAAGGTAAGGCACTTGAGGGAGCCAACTAGTTGTCGATACTCAGTGGCATCAGATGGAACTCATCGGTGTGAGTTGATAGTTGCGTTTTGGCACAAACTGGAGTGGAGCATGGCTTACAGTCTATCATATCGAACCGTTGTAGAAGCTTAATGGTGTATTTGGTTTGGGAAATATGAAGATGGTCTGGGGAAAAATTAACTTCTATACCCATAAAGTATGATAAGGGACCAAGATCACTGAGCTTAAAATCTTTGCCAAAAGTGATGATGAAGGAGGTGACTAGTGAAGGAGTGTTACCTATCAGAATTATGTCATTAATATAGAGAAGGAGAAGCATAACTGAGGAATCTGATCGGTAGATGAACAAAGAGTTATCAGTATGGCTTTGATTGAAGTCAAACTGTAGGAGAAAGCTGCTGAGATGTTGAAACCATGCCCGAGGAGCCTGTTTAAGACTATACATGGCTTTCTTGAGGAGGCAAACATGATGACGGTGATTGGGGTCTGTAAAGCCTGGAGGTCAGCTAATGTAAACAATCTCATATATTACACCACGAAGGAATGCATTTTTCACATCAAGTTGACGAATAAACCAACCCATGGAGACGGGAATGCTGAGTATAGTACGAATGATGGTTGGTTTAATGATGGGACTGAAAGTTTCATCAAAGCTAAAGTTTCATCACAAAGCCTTTTGCAACAAGTCGGGACTTGTGATGGTCCTTGGATCCATTTGCTCTTCGTTTAATCTTAAAAACCTATTTGCATCCAATCACATGTTATTGAGGAGCAGGAGGAACAAGAACCCAGGTATCATTCTTCAGCAGTGCATTGAACTCATTGGCCATCGCCTGACACCATTCAGGAATGCGTGAGGCTTGTGAGTAGCAAGTAGGTTCTGTGGTTGGAGAAGGGAGATGATCCAAAAGGGCTTTGGGAAGAGGATAGATATATAATAGTCCTATCTGTCCGTTGAAGAAATTTACGAGAGCCACCTTGATGTCTGGTGATCATGGGGTGTTGGGAAGAGGTGTTAGGGGGTCTACGAGATAAGGAGAGGTAAAGGGAGATATGGGTGGGGGAGAAGGTGGCAGGTTAGTATTCGTATGGGAAGTAAGGATTGGGTGATGGGATGGTCGACGCTGATAATGATAGGGGAAAGGTTCTATATGGTTATGGGCTAGTGTGGCTTCTGGAACATGAGGGATGGGGATGTTGGGTGTAGGACTCGAGGGTGGTTGTAATGCTGCAGATGAAGGGATGATAGGAACAAATATCCAGGAGGAAGGTGTTGAATATTGGCGTATTTAGGAAAAGAGGAAAGTTTGTTCGTCAAATCGAACATGTCGAGAGATATACACAACCAGTTTTACGATCTGTACACCGGTGCCCTTTATGTTGTAAGTTGTAAACACACAATTTTTTGGCAAATGTTTATTAGTGACATAGACACCTAAATGGGGATAACATGCATATCTAAAAACACGTAGGGTAGAGTATGAAGGAGAATGACCATAAAGATGAGGTAAAGGAGAAGACAGTTTGAGGAGAGGAGATGGGAGACGATTAATGAGATGGACAGTGGTTGAAATGACTTCGGGCCAGTGACAGAAAGGAACATGACTGGTGAAGAGAAGAGTACGATATATGTCAACAATGTGACGATGTTTGCGTTTCGCGAGACCATTATGTTCAGGTTTACGAGGGCAAGATAAGCGGTGGTGAATACAAAGGGAAGAATATAGATCCTTGATGGGACCGCTTTCATATTCTCGACCACCGTCACTTCAGAATTGTTTGAGAGTGGCGAAGAATTGAGTGAGGATGTAGGTGATAAAGTTCTGAAAATGGATGAGGACCTCGGATTTTCTTTTTTATAAAGAAGAGCTATGAATAACGAGTGTAATCATCAGTGAATAACACATAATATTTGTAACCCGAAATAGAAAGAACACATAATATTTGTAACTCGAAATAGAAAGAACAAAAGAATGGATGAGGACCTCGGATTTTATTTTTATAAATAAGAGCCATGAATAACTAGTATAATCATCAGTGAATAACACATAATATTTTTAACTCGAAATAGAAAGAACAAGAGATTGCCATACATCAGAATGAACTAAGTCAAAGGGAGAGTGACTTTTTACTTCATTAAATGATTGAAAAGGGAGTTGAGTGGATTTACCCAAGGCACACCCTTGGCAAAAAGGAAGAATTATTTTTGAAAGTAGAGGATGAGTGTTTCTTTGAGATTAAGTGAGAGATAACCATGGTAGAGAGATGACCAAGTCGTTGATGTCAGAGGGAGGAGGAATTGTGGAAGGCAGTGAGAGCATGAGGCGAGATAGAAGGGTTGGAATTTTGTAAAGACCGTCTTTTCAAAGGCATTGATAGAGTAAGGACCCACTAGTGATATTAAAGATATAAAAGTGATTGGCATCAAAGGCACAGAGAACTTTATTATCACGACATAATTGTGAAATGAAGAGTAAGTTTTTAAGCATGGAAGGAACAACATATATATTATTTAGACAGAAAGAGGATATACCAAAAGGAAGTGCCACGTTGCTCGTATAGGTAATCGAAAGTTGACCACCATTGCTAATTTGAACTGTGTCGGGGCCAGTGTAGGGTGCGTGTTAGTGGAGAAGTGTATGACTACTAATCATGTGGATAGAGGCACCAGTGTCAGGATACCAGTAAGAGTCCGAAGATGGCCAACGCTGGATGGGCAGACAAGAGTTCGGAGTGATATTTGTGTGGAAAAGGAGCAATTTGGAGTAATTATCATGACAATTTAATTGCCTAAGTTAATCTCATAAAAAAGATATTAATTGATGGAGTAATTAGATACGAGAAAATAGGTTGCACTTGATTTCCAAGAGTTCTTGCATCACTGTTGGACGTGCAGGGGTAAATAAGGTAGACCATGATAGTATACTTAGGTTCAACGACTTGGAATATAAAGACTTTGACATGGACGGGATGGACTTAGTGATACCATTATGAGATGAAAACTTAACATATATGCTTAAAGGAAAGTAAGTGGGTTTGTGGTAAAGCTAGAGAAATAAAAAATACATGTTTTAATTTAATGATACAAGGAAACATAGGCATAGATAAAAGTTGGAATAATAGTCACTTGTTGTATGCACATTTTCCATATTTTATTTGCTATTAAAGAATTTTGAATGAGTTTTAAACTTGATAGATTTATGTTTCCCGTGGATTTACGGGTGTGAGATGAGTACTAAGGCATAGATTTACATATTATCATTTTCTTGTTATTTGGATGCTTGTGGTGTTAGATAAGAGTCCATTACTATTTCAATTTGAAAATGTGTGGCTGGAGCATAAGTATTCTAAGGACATTTTTTTATAAAGTAGTTAGGGATATCTAGACTTAATGATGGGAGTATTGTATTTTTAAATAAAGATACTTTCAGGGATGCAAGATTGGAAAAAAATCACTTTCAAAAAAATAAAATAAAAGAGATTGATAACAAATGGCATTAATGATTAAAGAATGGCGCGATCTGAAAAAGTCATCTTAAGGAAGAAAGATCGTGGCACTAGAAAGAAAAAATCAAATGGATAAAAGAATGGGATCAAATTAATGCCCCCCAAAAGAACTTGATTAATCGTTCAGTTCTTGTGGGGATAAGTCTCAAGGACCAAATGATTTTACAAGGATTGTTGGGACATTATTTTTTAGGTAATTTTCCTGATAATGGTGTGAGAAATGTTTGTTTAAATGAGAATAACGTTAAGGTTCTGAATTCTATTATGACTAAGGACTTGGGGACCCTTACGTTGGTCACAAGTCTTCACAATGTATTAGCCACAATGTTATAAACTAATGTGTCGGTGGACAAAATTTCAAAAGCAGTAGTTAAATTTGAGACTTGGTTTTGATTTCTAACGAGATAATGGTGCATATGGAGAGAGACATAGGGGGTAGTGTTTGAGGTTGATTTCGAAAAAAACTACCTTATGTAAAATAGAATAATTTGGATTTGGTAATTGATATAAAATGTTTCTTAGACAATAAAGAAGTTGGATTTTGGGTTGTTTTAGCGATGTTAATATTTCGGTTATCATCGGTTGGTGCCCACATGGTAATTTTAAAGCTTCCAAGGGTCTTAGGCTAGGCGACATAACACCCCCCTTTTTATTTGTACTGGTACATGATGCTTTAAGTTGAATAATGAACAAGGCAAGTTTATGCGGTGCCGGGGGGTAAAGTTTGTAATGGGGTTGTAGAGTTGTCCCATTTGTAAGTTTTGTGGACGATTCACTGTTTTTTTCTTCTTCTCAGCTATCCTTTTATTCCGTGAGGTGGTAGGGATAAAAGTGAATTTGAGTAAATGGTGAATACGAGGATTTATATGGAGCCTTTTGTTTTAGAGTTTTGAGACAGAAAGATCGAGTGTGGTGTGAAATGTTGATTATTAGTTATTTGGAGTTACCTTTTGTGGAACCCGAATGCCCTTAGTTTTTGGTTCCTTATTTTAGAAAAAATTAATAAGAGGTAGGATTGGTGGAAAAAGAGGGTTTTATTGGGAAAAAGAGAAAGGGGATTTTATTGTTGGGGTGATGGATATTGTTAGTTTTGGGGATTTATGAGAATTTGTACTTGAAAATGGAAATGAGAGATGTTAGGACTGAATTACTAGAATGGAATTTATTACGTTTGAGTATGGTTGAATGGTTAGAGTGGACGGTTAATAAGGAAGATATTTGGATGGCTATTTGGGGTGGTTATGAAAAAGTTCCAGGACTATATTATTTTACATCAGCTTGTTACCAGGAGTGTTGTGACATTGTGAAAGCGGACATTATGAATTTCTTTAGTGAATTTTATACGAATGGTGTGGTGAATGCTTATGTTAGGTGAAATTAGTCAAAGTTAAATTAGCTTGATCACAAACCTTTAGAATGTAGTGGTCAACGTGTTATCAATTAAGTTAAGGGATGTGTTGATGACACAATCTGAAGTCTCACAATGCGTTTTGCTAGGGCTAGGCAAATTTAGACTTGGTTTTGATTGCTAATGGGATGGAGGAGTATAAGGAAAAAAGAAAAAATGGGGTTAGTGTACTAGGTTGAAGTTGAAAAGGCTTACAATTATGTAAATTGGACTAATCGTGATTTGTTATGGAAAAGATAGATTTCTTATACGAAAGGGGAAAGTGGATATAGGCTTCCATTAGCTTGGTTAATATTTTGGGCATCATCGACAGGAGACTAAGGAAGATTTTAAAGGTTCCAGGTCTTAGGTGAGTGGACCTACTTATCCCCTTTTTATTTGTTGTGTAGACAATTCAATATTATTTTCCTCTTAGGACACCGAGAAATTATATTATCTCGTCCTAGCTTTCCTTTTATTTTCCAAGGCAATGGGGCAAAAAGTGAATTTGAGTAAACTAGTGATCTCAGGATCAACATGAGCCTTCGTATATGGAGTTTTAGGTAATAAAAAATGTGTGTGGTATGGAATGTTGGCCGTTGAGTTATGTGGGTTGTTACAGAGTAGATGTTGATAGTGGTAATAGTTTGTGGCTGATTGCGACAGGATAGTATTGAACAAAATCTTGTGTTGGATGGATTGTTAGCTCTTACTTAATTTTCTTTTGGAACTTGACGTTGGATGGATTGTTACTATTTGGTAATTGAGTAATAAAAATTCTCCATTTCTAAAAAACCATGGCAAATGACAACGAAAATTTTGAGAAATGTAAGTGTGATTAGTAAGAAACTAACAAAGCAACATATTATGATCTTTATACAAAACTAATAAAGTAAAAGGGGAAATTGATCTTTATATGCTAGCAAAACTTAAGGATACATAAACAATAGAGTTTAATAATGTTAAGTGTATTTTTAAGTTATAATTTTTGAGAGTCATAGTTAAGGATGAAGAGCTTAAGGAAAGTTGAAAATGTTATTTTGAGAAGTTATTAAACGTGAATAATGGGAGTGGATTTGATAGGAGGAACTTAGGAGATTGGAGAAATGACATTTTTTCATTGAATTAGTGTATTGGAGGTTAGAGTTGCTCTTAAAATATATGAAAATAGGAGGGGGATGGATTTAGGATAAATGGTATTCTTATTGAGACTTGGAAGTGTTTACGGAGGAAGAAATGTCTTGGCTAGCAAAATTGTTTAATAAAAATATAATGGCAATGGAGAAAAAAGTGTTTTAGTACCTATTTATAAAAATAAAGGGCATTTATAAAGTCTTTCAAATTACGGTGGTATTAAGTTAACAAGTTGCGCAATTAAGGTTTTGATGCGAGTGAGCATAGAAAGTGAGATTGGAAACACCAATATTAGATAATTAATTTCGGTTTATACTTGGTGGTCAACAAGGGAAGAATATATCGATTGAGGAGTTAATAGAATGGTATAACGAGGAAAATAAATATTTTCAATGGGGATTTGGAGAAGGCGTACGCTGTATGATAAAGTAGCAAGTGATATAATATAGTTGTTCTTATATAAAAAGTTTTTAGTAAATGTAATGATGTGATTAATGATTTGTATGATGGTGCCATGACTAGAACACCATGAGAAAATGGAGAGTTTTCAATTAAAGTGGATTTATCTCAATTCTCTTGTCATGGAAAAATTGATAAGACAAATCAATGAGGTGCTGTAATGTATGTTATTTGCAAATAGTGGATGAAAGTAGGACACGATAATGAAAAATTGCAAGTTTAAAGAGACCCTCAGAAATAAGATTTTTTTTGGATAAGTAGAAATAAATCGGATGGTGTAGAGTGCAATTTTCGTAACAATAAAAGAAATAATAGGGGTGATGCTAAGTTGGGGGTCAAGAGATACTTTAAAGTGATCATCTTCAATGTTTAGACCAGACATACAAAGAAATGGAAATATGAGTCATGATGGTACCCATATTTTTAAAGAAGATTGGATCAAGTAATGAAGTGGCACTAGCATATTACGTGATACATGTACACCTTTGAAATTAAGGGGAAGTGTTATAGGACAACTATTAGATCTCCCTTGCTATATGGGAAATAGTTTTAGGAAACCAGGGAGTAACATGCTTAGTAATAATTGTAGCGGAGATGGATTTCTAGTCTCAAAAGTATAAAATTGAAAATGAACATAACACTTGAAAGATAAATTGAGAGTATTCTCCTAAAAAGGTTTGGAAACGTAAGTAAAATGAAAAGTGACCATAAAAAAGAGTGAATTTACTTAATATTGATGATAGTAACGGTAGGGTTCATGCAAACCTAAACTAATAGGTGAGAGATTGTAAAAAAATGACATGATATCACGTGATTTAAACAAGGACATATCACTTTATTTAACAAAATGCAAAAATTGAATTCTTGTAGTCGACCCATAATAAATTAGAAACGTCTTTGTTTAGTTGCGGGAATGGGCCAATGTCATTTTTTGGATTTTATCTCTTATGAAGTTGGTCCACAGCACTTAATCTAGTTGTTGGAGTTTTGTGGCTATTAGTAGCACACGTTTGACACCCATAATATTTTTGTACTCGCACACTCTCAATAGAATCAAGTCAATCGGCCAATACATTAGGACCCATGTGATCATAAACGTTGGGATGTCAATCAGAAATCACCCTGAAGACTCTTCTTAAGGAGCCTCAAATCATACCCCTCATCATCATTATTTGAAATATTAAGAGATTTCAAGAGACAATGACCTCGATCCACAAATGTCTGCAATGTTTATAAAAAGATCTTTACCTTTACGGGAGGCTTCTTTGGGCAAATCATTCATGAGCGTCCTTTAGAAAATCAAATGAAGCATGTTTGTTGTTCCCAAGGGATAAAGGATATACCTTAGGGTTGACATTAAAAAGAAACTCCTCTTTGTTGATCACAACGAGGTCAGTGTGGCTCAAAGATGTTTGACTTGATGTTGGTTTGAGCAACGAAAGGTTTGAGGCGCATTTTTATGAAAGGTAGTGGCGTGATATTTGTGGCGATTTAGGTAGATCTTGCTAAATTGTCCCTTAAAATTGATGAGGGTTACAAGGGTTTGTGACTTGTAGCCACGAGTAGGTAGGGCAATGATGTGAGATTCTGTGGCAAGGGGTAGAGGTGGGGTGGCTGGTGCTTGGTAGCAATGGGGCCATGAATCTCGCTCAAAGTAGACTCAGTGCCTCCTTTATCGCTGACATCATTTTCTCCATTTCATCGTCAACGTCCTCTTCTCCGTTTCATTCACTAAATTGTTCTTCAATTCCATTATGACTGTTATACACATTTACACACAACAACAATGTACACAACGGAGGGAAACTAGATATGATACCAAATTTATGCATTTAGTGGAATATTCGTGCATGATAATGCCTAAAAGAAGCTACGATTTTCAAATGTCTTTCATAATATCACTTATGAAGAATGTACAAGTGAGTACAAAGTAGGGGCGACGAGCCTTCTATAGACTAAAATGTCCAACTTAGGGTTATTCTCCTGCATTATTTCTTCCCCTTTGAAAAGTTAGTCATATACTCACCAATATTGGGGAAGAGTTTGGGATCAGCTCGTTGAAGCATGCCCCCGGAATTCAAGTGTTTTGAGTGTCGTGTTGACAATGTCAATTGATAAGGAAGCATGTAGATGGACCAAAAATATTGTGAATGACCTACGGTGCGACGATGGCCTCAATGCGGTCAATATGGGAGCAAATAGGATGAGAAGGATCAAATGGTAAAGGAATCAGAGAAATGTCTATGCTCTTAAGGGGGAGAGATCTGCCTCACATGGTAAAGGAATCAAAGGATGTGGATGAGCTGGAAGGGGGAGGGAACTGCAACATTGAGGCAAAGGAATTTAAGAGAGTATCAAAGGAATCCAAGACAAGAAGGGTGGGCGTGAGACCAACTAATTACTTCACCGCAGTTTTAAAAGCATCCTCGGTAATGGAAATGGTGTCCCAAGTCATTAGGTTATCAACAAAGCAAGTACTTAACGCTACAACAAATTGCGCCTTAGGACTGGATATCTAACAACGATGGAAGGATTCCGGGGGGGTTAAAGACATTTACAATTGACTCGAGTAGTTGTTGGAGGGCCGAAGGTTGCTTGTTTAAGGGGTAGAAAGAGTGATCACCAATGCATAGCAGAGGCCTATCTCTTGGGCTTTGATCGCAAGGGTTGAATAAGACGCTATAGTAATGATAGGGGTGAAAGACCCAACTAACGCATTGGTTGGATATATATATATATATATAAGTATTGGACTTGCTACGGCGCACCCGCATTATCCATCTGGGGATAAATTGCATTTGACTTAAAGTTTGGAATTGAACTCTAGATGTAAATAAGGGGACTGCGTATTTGTCTTTTGTCTCGTTCCCTTATTCTCTTTCCTTTTAATAAATATCAATAATTTTTCTTTTTAGGCATATTCTAGAACTAGGTGTGATGTAAGTGAGCCTTCTTCGAGAAGGCTTACTTACATCACACTCTATACATCATCAACACATCACACCTAGTTCTAGGCACTAATTTTTTTTTCAAATTTTTTATTTTTCCTCGAAATTAACCTTCTAATCAACCCCATGTTCAAAAAATTAGGATAAAATAGATTTTGTAGCTATTTTTAAAAAATTCACTACTGAAAAAAATACCCTATTTATATGGGTCTACACTATCAGAATTTTTTGTATTTTTTAAACATAGCTGCAAAATGTATTTTGACCTAATTTTTTGCAAATGGGTTGATTGGAAAGTGAATTTCAAGTGAAAAAATTAAAAAAAATATTTTTTAGGGCCTAAAACTAGGTGTGATGTAAGTGAGCCTTCCTCATATAGGAGAAGGCTCACCTACATCACACTCATCCATACATTACACCTAGTTCTAGGCACTAATTTTTTTTTTCAAATTTTTTTTTCTCTTGAAGTTAAACATCAATCCACCCATGTTCAAAAAATTAGGTTAAAATACATTTTGTAGTTGTTTTTAAAAAATTTAACAAAAAACTGCTGAAAATACCATATTTATAAGGGTCTGCGTTAGCAGTTTTTTGTGAATTTCTTAAAAATAACTACAAAATATATTTTAACCTAATTTTTAGCCCATGTGTTGACTAGAAGGTCAATTTCAAGAGAATAATAAAAATTTTGAAAAGAAAAACGTTTTTTATGTCCTACAACTAGGTGTGATGTAAGTGAGCCTTCCTCATATAGGAGAAGGCTCCCCTACATCACAATCTATACATCATCCATACATCACACCTAGTTTTAGGCACTAATTTTTTTTTCAATTTTTTTTATTTTTCTCTTGAAATTAACCTTCTAATCAACCCATGTTAAAAAACTAGGTTAAAATGTATTTTGTAGCTATTTTTAAAAAGTCCAACACAAAACTGCTGAAAATACCTTATTTATATTAGTCTATGCCAATAGAATTTTGTGGATTTTTTAAAAATAGCTACAAAATATATTTTGACCCAATTTTTTGCACATGGGTTCATTGGAAGGTTAATTTCAAGAGAAAAAAAAAAAATTTGAATTTTTTTTTTAGGCCCTAGAACTAGTTGTGATGTATAAAATGTGATGTAAGTGAGCCTTCCTCATATAGGAGAAGGCTCCCCTACATCACACTCTATACATCATCCATACATCATGCCTAGTTCTAGGCACTATATTTTTTTTCAAAATTTTCATTTTTCTCTTGAAATTAACCTTCCAATCAACCCATGGTTAATAAAATTAGGTTAGAATACATTTTGAAGCAATTTTTAAAAAAGCCAACAAAAAACTGCTGAAAATACCTTATTTATAAGGGTCCGCGTCAGCAGTTTTTTGTGAATTTTTTAAAAATAGCTACAAAATATATTTTAACCCAATTTTTTGCACATGGGTTCAAGAGAAAAATAAAAAATTTGAAAAAAAATGTTTTTAGGGCCTAGAACTAGGTGTGATGTATAGACTATGATGTAAGTGAGCATTCCTCATATAAGAGAAGACTCCCCTATATCATACATGCATCACACCTAGTTCTTGGTACTATTTTTTTTTTCAATTTTTTAAATTTTCATTTGAAATTAATTTCCAGTCAACTCATGTTCAAAAACTTAGGTTAAAAAATATTTTGTTGCAATTTTTAAAAATGCCAACAAAAAACAGCTGGAAATATCTTATTTATAAGGGTCTGCACCAACATAATTTTGTGATTTTTTTAAAATAGTTACAAAATGTATTTTGACTTAATTTTTTGTACATGGGTTGATTGGAAGGTTAATTTGAAGAGAAAAATAAAACATTTGAAAAAAAACATTTTTTAGGGCCTAGAATTAGGTATGATGTATAGAGTGTGATGTAAGTGAGCCTTCCTCGTATAGGAGAAGGCTCACCTACATCACACTCTATACATCATACATACATCACACCTAGTTCTAGGCACTAATTTTTTTTTTTCAATTTTTTTTCTCTTGAAATTAACCTTCCAATCAACCCATTTTCAAAAAAATAGGTTAAAAAACATTTTGTAGCTATTTTTAAAAAATCCAACAAAAAACTGTTGAAAAATACCTTATTTAAGGGTATGTGCCAGCAGAATTTTGTGGACTTTTTAAAAATAGCTACAAAATGAATTTTGACCTAATTTATTGTACATGGGTTGATTGAAGGTTAATTTCAAGAGAAAAATAAGAAATTTGAAAAAAAAATGTTTTTTAGGGCTTAGAACTAGGTGTGATGTAAGTAAGCCTTCCTCTCTCTCTCTCTCTCTCTCTCTTTCTCTCTCTCTCTCTCTCTCTAAATATATATATATATATAAAGTATTGGACTTGCTAGGGTGCACTCTCATTGTTCATCCAGGGATAAATTGCATTCGACTTAAAGTTTGAAAGCAAACTCTCATTGTAAATAAGGGGACTGCGTATTGTCTTTTGCCGCGTTCTCATACTCCCTTTCCTTTTAATAAATATCAATATTTTTTATTTTTAGGCATATTCTGGAAGGGAATATTCGCTTGAGATAATTTTAGTTCTCTGGCCTCTATAGGTTTTTTAGGACGACTCGGCTCTGTTTTAATCGTTATAATGCAACGCTCTTGACAATTATTCATATTTTAATAAAGAAATTTTAGTCTGGGTGGGTTTACTTCTTTTGAGCCAGTGTTAAGTCGGAAGGAAGCTGGAGAGAGTGAGTTCCCTTAAACCATAAACCCTAAACCCAAATATTTTTGCCAACAAGCTTTCAAACAGTTTGTTGAGTAAGTGGTGGAACTGAAATCTGGCGAGGGGTCTAAACATGGTCCGAATCCAAGTGCGGGGCCAATTAACACATATGGAGTCCCTAAGGTGCGTGGGATGTTCTTTCTTTTGTATTCTTGGATGTTTGTTGTCCATCTAAACTTCTTATCTGTTGATAATTTCATCTGATGAATCAGTATTTTGGTTTCGTACTTATTTCTATATGAAGCTTAAATATCAGGTCAGTCCTAAGACTGGTCATACAGTTGTTGGTTGGCTTTGAAGGATGAGCAAGATAGGCAACCTAAAAAGAAGATTTGTATGAGGATGCCCGCAACAAAGTGAATTAGCAATTATATTTAAAATGCTTGTCCACAGATGAAACAAAGGTATATATATCTCTCAATTTATCTATAGTTGGTTCTAATTCTAAAAACCCATTGCTAGTTGCTAACAATGAATGCCACATTATTTTGCTAGGTGAGTTAACTCTCTTAATGATGATTTTACTCATTATGATAGGTTGTAGTTCAGTCAACAGGCCTCCTATTTTTCTCAGTTGCAATAGAAAAGAATGTTTTCACACTAAATATATTGTGTAGCTTTTCAAATTCCAGTTTTGTGGAACTGTTTGATCTCAAGTTCTACTTGTATTTACTGGCCTCTATACAGTTTTATAAATGTTTATGGATCTGAAAAATTTATGTTGCATTCTTATATAATTTTAAGGTCATTTTGATCTGAGTACATTGCAAATTATTATAAATAGACTAAGTTGTCTTTTCAATTTTGTTAGACTTTAGACCTTTTTGTCACTAAATTTTACTTCCAGTTTTAAACATTCAGAGTGAATTTAGTTAATTCTTAGAAAAGTAAAAAAGGCACCCTAGTAATCATTAAAATTAATATGTTTGTTTCTTATCTTTTGGCATCCAAGTTTGAAGTCATATGTCCTTTACATTTGTCCCACAACAGTCAGTACGTGATCTTATCTTTTTTGCATTCTTTATCAGAGTTATTAGAAAAGACTATTAGATGGCGTTACTTATTGATATGCACAGTGATATTGTACTCTTTGGTCTTAAATAAAATGTTTTAAATTATATTCAGCTATCTTGAGTCAAACAAAATTCTCGCATTATAATATATGATTTTAGATAAAAATAGTGGAACAAAACAAGACTCATCATATTTTCTAGCTAGGTAAAAATAGCTCACTCCAAACCAACCGGGGCATTAAGAGCTTCCCCATGGTGGGAGAGATGTGTTTGAACACATGTTTTGACCTGTAAAGGATGTGACACTTTTTTAACAGGTCAGTGTATACTCTTCCTTTGTAAGAATTAGGGTTGGTCTAGGTTTTGAGCTACATAGGAGGAGAATGGATCCTACTACAAATGAACCCTTATTTACAAACTGCACTAGAGATTTTATCGGTAATCTTAATTACATATTTTACACGGTACACTTATTAAAACATTCGATTTTTTATTTCTTACCTGCAATCTGTTATAATACTTGCATTATATATGACATATATGATGAATATGTGGTTTCAGCCGACTCTTTAACCGTGGAATCTTTGTTGGAGCTTTTGGACAAGGATAGTTTGAGAAAAGACCGAACTGACTTCTCCAGAGTTGTCCTTTGTTCACAAAGCTCTCTTGGATGAATTTTGCTGCAAGCCTCGACCTAGACATTGATGTTTCATAGGCAAGTCTCTTCCTTAGCTTAAATCTAGTATATTTCATTAATAAATTACCCACACTCCTATTTGGATTATTCATTTAGTTGACATCAGGGGCAGCATAGCTAGTAATTCTTCCATGCGTGGGGCGGTTGGTTCATGAGGTTGTTTTGCTCATATAAAATGTTGTATTTCTTCCTGTAGGATTTCTGGGATCATAAATGATTTGTATCTAAAGACTTTGATCAATAATTTGGATATAGGGCTCCATGAAAATGAGAAATGGGACAATGTCATAGACAAAAGAACCAATCTTTTTAACTACAATCGAAGTGTTGCAAACCAAAGGTTACTTCTTATGCTCAATTGTGTGATACAAAAAGATGATAAATATTCTTTAATTGTTATAAACTACCCCACAACTTCATATCTCTATATGGCATAATATACAAGTCCTATTAATAAAATACATATAATTTTTTTTTAAGTTTCCATATTATTCCAATTATTCAATATGCTTACTTTTCAGCTTTGAAGTGTCTCTTAAATTAAAACTCAAGAGTTCACCTATTGAGTACCCATAAAGTCATCATGTGATAATTCTTATGCTTGCACATTTATTTATATTTTCTACACCCATCATTGCAGTGCATGTATAAACTGCCTCTTGTTCCTTGTCTTCAATTTCATTGTTTAAAAATCTGATTTAGGAGTGTAAATTTTCCATGAAGGATGGTCCTCTGAAATATGATTGTGACAGTATTCGAGGATTACTATGCTGAGATGTTGAGAGACTTTTACATGGACAATGATTACAGGAAGTAGTGGGACATGACTTTGAGCGTGAGCAGTTACAGGTGGATGAAAGTATTGGAACTGAAATTGGTCGCACAATAAAGAAGTTCCCGCTTCCGACACCCAAAGAACATTTACTTGCTTGGAGGTTACGGGAAGGCAATGATGGATCCTAATATTATTACAGTAAGGTATCTACCATAGAAATTTAGTCGTTTGTTTGCATCTAGTTTCTTTATAACCTATTAAGCATGGACTCGACATGTATTACATGATATGACACGACTCGGGATATGCAATTTTTCCACAATATAAGATATGACACACTGGGATACATGTAATATATATTTTTAATATATATATATTAGTTAAATAATAAAGAATTTGTTTAGTAGAATACATAAATATAACATACTTAACTTGAAATTTAATAAAATCAAATACAATAACAATGCAAATTTAAACTAGAAACAAATAAAATTCAATAAAATTGAAAATATAATGAATATGGTGTGCAAAAGTTAGGGTTTGTTTGAAACTTTTGCATCTAGATTGGTCTTTTGTGAATGGATATGGTCTCTTCTTTTTCTTTTTATATTTTACAATTAATTTTTAAGTTATTAAATATTTGACCACAATAATTTTTTTTAAATTCTAAAAAATACCTCAGCGTGTCAAAAAAATGTTTCCTGACGTGTCCCCTAGTGTGTCCTAACTTGCCCCCAGCGTGCCCTAATGTGTTTGTCCAGGACACTCTAGGACACACGTGTCCTAACGTGTCCGAACGTGTAGGGGTATGTTCCTTGTCCGACATGTAAACATGATTCATTGCCTTTGGGAGAGTGTCGGTGCTTCATAATTTATAACCGTTAGCTTTAATATTCTTTCTTTAGTGCATATGTAGTGTTCTGGAGTCAGCTTTTTTCTATATATTTGTACAAAGTGGTTGCGAATCTTTATTTCTAATATAAAGTTGGTGTGGAGGAACTCAAACACAAACACAAACACACACATCAATTTCATTTGGGTTAAGAAAGAAAATACATCCACACATCAATTTCATTCGGATTAAGCTTCAATTTTCTTGCTTAACCCGAGTGTGAAGTACGAAATACATCCTCACCCATTAAACTCGCCCTCGAGTTTGTGCAAAAAACCGGAAATTCCTATGCTAACAAAATAAACTATTTTGAATATTGGTGATGCATTAACCTTTCTTTCACTTGGTACCTCTTCAAACTTCCATTCCTAAATTGAGAATCTAGAAAAATCAAAATTGCCAACTCCAACAATATCATTATCTTCATGTCCAACTATTGCTGATATCGTACACGCTGTGGGATACGTTACAATGTGAAATGTTTTTACGGGGCTAGGGAAGTGTTGGAACTGTTGAATGCATTCTTGTGGCTTTCTCAGCGAATTTCCATTGGCATTGTTCTGTTGTTTGGGTAGGTCAGCTTTAATAACCACTGCAACAATCTCATGCATCGTGGTGAAGGCCTCAACTTTAGTGTTTGGCCATATGTGGAGGTGTGTATTTGTCAAAGGGTGCCAGCGATATAGTCAATGCTTGGAAAGAGGCATAATGGCCTCCAGACTTGTTTCTCAGCAAAATAGCCACGCTCTACTTGATCAATTTCTACATTGGAAGTGATCCATACAGTTGTTCAAATTTTATCCCTCACACAATCTTCTTTATCATAAGTCTCAAAGTGCATCATGGGCAGTGATTTAAAAAGAGCGTGAATGCGGTTTTTGGGGAGAATACGCGACAAACTCTTTCAGTTTTATGGCAAATAACCTGCGTAATTGATGATGTGAGGTGCTATTTGGACGCTATTTGCGCAATTTTGGCGCTATTTGGGTTCCAAGCTTATTTAATAGAAAATGCACAAAATGACGTAGTTTTGATAAATCTCTAAGTGCGTGATTGATAAAAAATACGTAGTTTTTGTTTTGATCAGGTGGGGATTCTTAATTTCTAAGTGTTAAAAAAAAAAAGAAAAAAGAACAAGTGAAGAAAAAACTCTAGCCTTGGCTACTGACTCAGAAAACTTCTCCAAAAAGACCCTAGTCTCTCTCCTATCCATTATCCTCTTGCTCCATTTGTTCTCTAAGTCTTGCGCTAAGTCTACTTCTCCAGTCATTCTCTGCTCGAGTGGATTTCTTGCTCCAGCTCTTGCTTTGGTAAATATTTTTTACTTTTATTTTTTTTTAAATTTGAATCTTCTTTATTTCATTCCCTTATTTCCTTTTGTTTTTTCAAAGCTGATTTCTTTGTTTCGGTTTTTAGAACCCTATTTCTTCATTGCATTCTTTTTTTTTCTTTAAGATCTTTTCTTTCAGCTAATTTTCCTTTGAAATCTTCTCCTACCAATTTTTGTTCTTTAGTGTAAACCAACCGAGTTTTTTTTTTACTGTTAACAATGTCAAAAAAAGATTTTTTGGACACCCTCACCCTGGCAACCCTTGAACTTTTTATGCTTAGCGGCCCTTGTATCACCCTCCAAAACCCGAACCAGTCCCCCTGCCTCTAACTAGATCAGGACGTCCTGACCTTACCCGACCTTGTCCCGGGGTGCGCCCACCAGAAGCCTTGTCAGATTCAAGCCAACCCATTAGTCAACCCAAAAGATTTGATACCTACTCAAAATCGACCCCGCCATCACCAAACTTGAGTCCCCCGACCCAGTGTGGGAAACTCGCTCTGTCGTCTCTCCCCTAAACAACCCATAAGACTCCACCCGAGAATATCGCCGACAAGTGAAAGAATAGCTCCACCAACTCCTGAATTTTGATCGCCAACGAATACAATTTGGGCAGTATGGAGAGGAAACCTCACCACCCAAGCCCGTATCTCTCTATGGGAACGGTAGAGTCCCGATGTTTGATGAGTGGTGCACTGACAGTTCTTCATTTGACTCCTTCTGTCCCAAGGTCACGCCTTTGTGCCGATTGAAGATTGCCACTGTTTTCTCTACTATGAGCGTGGCCACTTGATGGATGATTGTACGTACTATCCACCTGAGGATCCCAAGGATCCCATTTATGAGGACAACTTGATCCGTTTGAGCCACCTATGATTCATAGGACACAACGACGCGCTAGAACTGTGTGGGAGGAGTTTATTGAAGATGAGGATTAAGACCTAGTGGATTCACCACCGGGGGGTGACTACTTAGCTTTAACACTTCGGCTTCTCTCCAAGAGCCTCTATGGTGATATTAGGGTGGATGTGCCGATTTTTGACCATCACTTGGACCTGGATGCACTCGTTGATTGGATTGACGCGATGGAGACGGTGTTCAATTACAAGCGCGTCACGGGATAAAAGTGTGTTCAATTAACGACCACCAAATTTCAGGAATTTTCTTGAGTGTGGTGGTTTGATACGGTGTAGCGACGCGCAACCTCAGAGCTTCCTCCATCCAAACCTGGAATCAGCTAAAAATAGAGTCGCGAGCATTCTTCATCCCACCGACATATGAGCACGACCCTACATGCGGGTCCATAGCCTTCGCCAGGGCACTTCCTTAGCAGATCAAGACTTAGCGGATCAATCGCTACATCTTGGGACTCCAACCATATATTCGGCAGGACTTGGGGTTGCGTGACATACCATCCTTTCTTAAGGCAGTCGAGTATGTGACCACAGTTGAGGCATATTAATGCGCTTCTATCGTTCCATCTCCTCGACTTGCTTCTTCGATTGTATCCCTGCCTTGGGCCTCTGATATGCCCCTATTGCTATGAAATATTTTAATTATGGTGCGTTGGGCCACCGAGCAGCAGAGTTACCCAAAGAACATAGGACGACCTTGTTGGTGACTGATGAGTTGACCCACCAGATGAGGAGGTGGAGGAGGCAGTCAGGCATTGATTTCCACTATCATTCTCGTTGAGCCTGACTTTTATGGTGTTCCCCTTTGAGTTCGAATGGAGGGGAGAGTGATGGAAACTAGTGAAACTTTAGGGACATTTTAGTAATTTTCTAATATTTTTAGTCTTTTATTTTATTAAGTTTAATTTATTTTTATCTCTTTTGTTGCTTGTATAATAGGGCTAGTGGGAAGCCTTATAGAAGGGGGATTTTAGGAATATATTGTAAATGGAGTGCTCCTAGGTCATGTCACATTACATGGGCTCACTTCTTTATTTAGGATTTCGATGTCACCCTTCTAGATCCTTCCCACTCCCCTATAAATATTCAGTTATCCCAATATAGTAGATCATTCTACGCTACTTAAATTGAGTGTTAATTTTGAGTGTCTTTATGTATTGCCATTGATTTACGTCAGAACCTATAAAACATTCACAACCCCATCTCTATAACCAACCACCACCACAACATAAATACCACCAACAAACTTCAACCCCATAAACCCTGCTGGCGAACACATATTAAGACCTACCATCAGCACCTTCAAGCTCCATAAACCTAAAGTTTTACCACCTATCTTTTGTAAAACCCCAGTGCCACCTTGAAGCATGGAAATTGGTAAAAAATTGAAGAACAGGGGAAAAAAATTTGGAACCCTGCTTGCACTATCGAGCTTTGATCTGTGTTATGATGGAAGTGTTTAATATGGGTTAAGAGGTGTTTGAATTGTGGTTTAGATGGTCTTCGATCTGTCATCTGAATGGTTATTGTGGTGTTTCATCGGGGTTAGAGAGAGAGAGGGAGAGCCCCAAAGTAATACCCCTCGTTCAAAGCTCATATCAAACACTGGCATCAAAAATAAAATTCAAGTGTTGGATATATAAAGAGCTAGTAGCTAAAAGAAATAAAATCCTCTTCATGATTTGACTACAAGTCTCCTCACAATGATAAGTATAAGATTAAGAAATGAATCAGTTAAAGCTAAAATTATGGAGAACCCATTTCTAATCTCATTGCAAATGAGAACAGGCAATGCGTAGACCCTTATAAGGAATTAATACATTGGAAATTATTTCTTCAATCGCAGATAATTCCATCATCGAAAAAATAAAGAAAAAATTAGTATTTCAAATAGCTCGACCTTTTACCTTTATTAAGACTTTGCTCTAATGTTTTGACGCAAAGAAAAACCAAAACCAACTGCTTCACTGCTCCTACACCTCGAAACTTTACGCTACACCCAAAACATTTCAAGTTTTAATTTCCCAATGTTGGTTCTGAAGCATAACCTAACCAAATATAATTTAATATATATGAATCGTGCAAGTATGAGTTCTTTATCATATTTTAAAATGATTGGATGGCTGTTATCTCCTTTGGAGTATCACTATACCTGTTTACCGATTATGGAAAAAATTTCGGGTTTTGAAAATACATGAATTAGTCAAGCGAATAGAGTAAATTTTCATTGGAAGAAATGCTGAACATAAACAGCGAGCAGCAAAACAAGGCACAACCGAGGTGGTTTTAGCAGAAAAGTTTTGAGAGTTGAAAATTTTGGAAATATGGGTTTTGAGAGTTAGCCAAATTTTTGGAGTTATGTGTTAGATGGTGCCAGGGTAAGCATTCTAAAATTCAGGCGACCCTATTAAAATCTGAATGAGAATTAGAGAGTTGGACAGAGCGTAAAACGTGCATTAGCTTTGGATAATTTTGGACAGTTAGATTCCATCTTCCAATCTACCCCACCAATAATCCCACACGTAGAAAACCTATATGTTTTATAATATAGGTTGCAGTGATAGTTTTTTTTCCATACCGGTTCCAAGCAGTTCTCTGCAGTCTCTCTCTCTCTCTCTCTCTCTCTCTCTCTCTCTCTCTCTCTCTCCCCCCTATTTTTTTAGTGATCCACCTTTACATCTTCACATTGCATTTCAATTAATGTAAATATATTTCTAGATAGATAGCAAATAATAAACTTACAATTGTTGATTATTACTTACTCTGAATGCTAATAGAAGTGTATGCCTCTGACGGTTTTATTTTGTTCGTGGCCATTATTTAGGAATGTGTACCTTCTGTAGTTCCAAGACAGAAAAAGTGTGTAGGGGTCCGGTTTTTCAGATCTGGTTGGAGAATCAGGAAAGGCGAGTTCCTTACTCACCCTTATACTGTAGTTGTACTCAAATGTATCAGTATATTGTAATAGAACAGGCATAATGAAAGTTCCACTTTGAAAAGGAGTAGTTGTTTTGTCATATTTTTTTTATCTATGATATTAACTCTTCTATATCTACATAAGTAAGTAACTATTTTAATTTTTTTTTTGTCATATCATCTTTATTTTAGGCTCAATAGTACTAGTTAAAGTTTTGTCCAAAAACTTGGCCATTATAACCCCAGAACGCATCACGTTATTACTACATTTATCCCCTTGATTCACTCGATATTCCCTCTCCCGTATTTCTCTCTAAATTCTCTCATCCAAGACGAAAGTGTCATACCCAAAAAAATAGACTAATAAAGGTTACTCTACATGCTTAACTTATCCTAATTTTTGTTTATTTTTCATTATCTTTTTAATCTCTAGGTAACCCATCCACATAAGAAATGAGGTACTTAAAATAGTCAAAGTTGATACTAGAGAGCATCTCCTTTGGTTACTAGTGTACTGGGGGTTGATTTTTTCTGGTGGTTTGTGTGAATTTTCTTTTTACAGTACATGGTAGAAACGCATGTGAGATCGAAATGGTACACCAAGAAGATGCAGGTTTGAATGTGGAAATGACAAAGCTGGCCTTCGTGGAGGGCATATGGAGTTACGTGTGTAAGATGGATAACTCACTTCGCAAATACCATGCAATCAGATGTCTTCAATCCACTTCAGTTGTGAATGCAATTACTCTTATTCAGAAGGTGCAGAGTGTTTTTACCCATAATATTGCTGGCAGTGTGACATTAATTAGTTTCTTATACCCAAAATATATAGGATGTTGACATTAATTAGTGTTCTCAGAATATATGAGATCATGTCCCTAGTTTGTTTTATGGCATCTGATATTAATTTTGTCTGTATTGATTCTGCTGAGACAAATTATTGTCCTCTCTAAGACTGTTATGAAGGCTTGGCCCTTATCAACAAACCAATGTAGAATCTAAAAAACGCGTATAGAGATAAGATATATTAATATGACATGACGACACATGCACGCCGACAGTGTCTTCTTAAAATAAAAATTAGGACAACAATAAAGCACGACATGCGTGAGATATTATTTGTTTCTATATACAATAACATAAAAAAATTATATTATATGTACATGGGCGCTTCCTCACTTCCGATGCTTTTATAATGAAAATATAAGTTCACTGAACACTTGCCAAATGTAAGATTTGTTGTTACTAACAAGAAAATTGAATAAACGAGTATTATATTTTTCGGCACCTTAAACCAACATAAACAATTAGACTTCAAGTGAAAAACCAAAACATATGCCCCAAATCCCATATGCTCGTCTTTTTTAGTTTTCTTAATTATTTCTTTGATAGATATTGTTTCGTTTTGCCTTTAGGTCCTTCCTGGATTGCATACTACAAGCAACGCGACTGTCACAGCTCCTCTAGAGACCTTAACAGAAACTTCCATTTCCTCCCAAATTGTCGCTGGTGAATCCATCATGAGGAAACTTTCAAGAACGCCATCAAATAAATTTATAGCCAATGGACTACTAGTTGTTGGTGGCGTTATTTGCTTCTATCGTTGTCACTCTAACTTGGGTGCCAAGGTTGCCGTGGCATACGTCTTGAGTAAGCTTACCAAACGTGGTGCTACATCGACCCAAAGTGCACAACCTTCTGTATTATAGATCTTCTTAATTTAACACTGCATGTAACACACACACACACACATCAGTGATATTATTGCCTATTTTCACCTTATTGACTGTATATATTACTGTTATTGTAAAAATATGTTACTGTAACCTGATAGTTCAATTAGTTTTTCTTGATCCATTATGAAATTAGTGTTTCTTTTGACAGTTCGATTTTTTGAAGGAATTTGAGATGGTGATGTTAGATTCAGTCCATATTTTTTTTCAATTTATACACAATCTAATATTTTGGGGGTGATTGACTATATGGGTTGACTAGGACATGATTATATAATCATGTTAATACTTAACATTATGGGTGTGTTTGCCAGTCCAACTTTCAAGCTTCTGGAAATAGAATAGGGACATTGGATTCAAATTTTATTGTTTGGTTGGACAAAATGAGTCTGGATTTGTCATGGGATGTAAGAATTCCAAATCCATAAAGCGATTTCTACATTAAAAATAGATAATTACATAATAATATTTTTATGGACTGATTATTGATACATACACACACACACACATAGAGCCTGCACCACACAGTTTTGCATACACGGCTTGGCTTAGGATTTCAGAAAAATACTTAAGATACCTTATTGTTAACTTTTCAAGATAAAAAAGCACAAGGGAGTTGGTTTATGTTAATAGATAATTGCAATTGATTTTTCATTTAATTTTAAAATCAACGTAGATATTTATATTACAAAAACATATTCAATCTACTTACAAAAAGAATTTTGATTGAGAAAATTTCAAATGTTTTAATTGACAAAATCATGTTTATCACTCAAGACTATATTATTGAGATCAGAACTAAATGAGTAATATTAAATGTGAGCCAAATATCATTTGCTATATAATTTACATGCCCACTAATTTTGATGATAATCTTAACTTCTAGGTCGATTGATTCACTTGTTGAGAAAATGAACTCCCTATGAAACATTGAAGTGTATCATCAATCCACTCACAACTTTAACTTTTACATATAAATCAAACTCAATTTCAACATAGTGACGTTCAAGAGAGAAATCGATTAAATAAGCAAGATAGGTTGAATAATCAATTTCATTCATACATACATGTTATGAGCAGACCTACCCTGTCCCGAAGTACCCCCCCCCCCAAGCCTAATATCTCAATATCCACTTCACAACAAGCCATCCCAATCTTCAAAAGCTTTATCTACCCCTGTGCATTCCGAGTGGACCCCATTTCTCGATTGAAAAATGAGGGTGCTCTCTTCTAGAATAATAGAGGAAACGCAATTTTCCAAATCATCAGCTCCGTAACCCGAACCTTGAGCCAAGTAATTGGCAGGGAACTTTTCGGTTAAAATCTCTAAAATGAGTAAGCTAAACCTCTAGGGTGACAATACATATTTTTGTGACACCCCGCCTAATAAAATACCGGGCGATCACTCCTATATCAAATTAAAACATGAGTCGCATATGGATCATTCTTAGCATCACTGTCGAAAATCCATTTTAATTACTAATAACCTATTAGGCTGGCGTCAAAATTTTACTTAATTTTAAACCACTACAATTAAAACATCCACACAGTTTATGTAAATGAAACTGAAATGAAATAAGATTACCAAACACTCGGTCAAAATTATACAACCATATCGAATGCCTCACTAAAAGGCGGAAAAGAACAAATAAATGCAATGGGTTATTAGCCCGAATGTGTATACAGTACCTCCTATCTAGAGAACAAGAATAGAAGCGTCTATCGAGAACCTGCATGCATCCACAGCTGCTGCAGTTGATGTCTGACTCGAAAGAAGTGTCATCCAGGCGTCCCTGTGTCTGGACACCTATGTATATATATAATATATAGCAAGAAAGGAAAATATAGAAATGGGTCAGAGCTCGATTTGTAAAAATATTTAGCAAGTGCATAAATGCTTTATTTTTAGAAAAATGTTTTATCTCATATTTAAATTGGTATCGCACTCCCATGAGATACCCCTCACCTCTCTTCTAATAGTGAACACCTAGCGCATCCTAACAAAATACCCTAGTCAAGCTACCCCGCCTAACTAGTCTAATTACCGTCTACTAGAAACCTATACAACCCGAGTACTAAGGACTAAACTTCTCTCCATTATCAACACTGCGCTAAGTTCGTACGTGGGGTGTCTCGCGAAGCGAAATCCAAACAAGGAACCCCCCCGATACACTACTACTTGGCAGGGTTAATGGTAGAGATCCATTAGACCCGTAGTACCAAACGAATATATAAATACATATTTATATAAGGATATACATATCATATTCATTCTTATATACATCTTACAATATACATCCGGATAATGTCTCCCAGACTGAGGTTTACTTTATATTCATCTTTATAATACACATCCGGATCTATCTCCCGGACTGAGGTGTATTCTATACTCATTTACAAAATGTTTTCCAATTCAATTTCATTTCAAAACTTTCTATTTCCCTTCTTCTAACCATGAAATATATTTAAAGCAAGTTTTATTATCATAAAGATGCTTTTCCCTTTCATAACATCCCATTTCCCTTCTTCCATCCACGAAATGTATTTAACTTCCCATTTCCCTTCTTCCATCTAGGAAATGTATTTAAAGCCATTTTATTATTATAAAATTCTTTAACATCAATAATATCCCACATTATTGAGAATAGATATATTTCATATCATATAACGTTTCTAAAACTGCCCGTTCGGGTTTCCCCACTGTGCGCGCCCCTAAATGGCTATCATCTTCCAGGGCCTACCACCAAGACAACCTGGGATCCTAACGAAATGTCGAGAAGCGGCCATATGCCCGCGGGATAGTCATAACCACACCCAAAATTACCTCACCATCGCAGAAAAACATATAATAATCGCTCATATGGCCTAGGAATATATTCACCCTGCATTCATTAGCCCGGGGACTTCACCTTACGCGCGCAAATTCACTTATGATAGCGATTTAGAGAGGTGTGTATACATAAATTATCATTTATGAAAATCATTTCTTTTTCCATTTGAAAACATTCATTTTTACATTCATAAAACCATTGATACTTATTCATTAAGAACTAAGTTTTAAACTATGCATTTCTTATTCTTAAAGCCATATTTTATTAATGACCTAAGACCCGAAGTGACATTATCCTCAAACTAGTCTCCCAATAATCCAAAACATCACCATTCTACCTTCTATTAATTCTAGGTTAACTTCCTATATCATATGGAACTTTAACCTCTATAAAACATCCTTAGAATAAACCCAATTAACCCCATGCTAGTCTAGGATATTATACTTCCTAACATAAGCCCACAGTATCCTAAAATTAAATAGGCTGTGGATTTCCTTCCCACAAACCGAAGGACTACATCTCGTCCATATAATCATTTAGAGGTCCCCACCCTATTTTAGGAAACCCAACCTCCTAATTTATCAATTATTTTATTTTTCCTCGAAATTAAAAGTTTAGGGTTACACACTTAAAACCCTCACTTAATTTCCATAATTTCCCTCACTTGATGATTATTTACTCATAAAGGATTACTTATTTCCTCACATAATTAACCTTCAATAAATTTAGAATTGGAACTCATCCCATACAATTCACCCTAGGAAAATTGCCTAACTTTCACAAGGGTTCGATCGATCGACCCATGGCCCTCGATCGATCGATGGCTCGATCGATCGATCCCCCACGCTCGATCGATCGATCAAGGCGGACAACTTCTTCTCCGAGAAGCTGTTTCGGCCATTAAAGCTTTTTCCAAGCTTTTGTCTCCTCACCCAACGTCCTACAACCTCAACCAACAATTAATACACTTATAAAATTGGTTCTAAACAACCTAGAACCCAAAACCTACAATAAATTTCGATTAAATCCTAAGTTTCTCAAATTAGGAATTTATTGGGGTTTATTCGTTTTAACTTCCGAAAACCCGTTTTATCCACGAAAACCCAACCCAAATTTTAGGGTTTGTTAATACCAAAATATGATATGAGATTTATGCTAAAAAATAAATAAATCAAGTAAACACTTGCCTCGTGGATAAAATCCGACGATCCTGAATCGAATCCCGTGGAGGTTGACCGGAATCTCCCCTTTTCTCCTCTTTTCGCTCCTCCTCTCTCTCTTCTCTCTTTTATTTCTCTTCTCTCCCCCTTTCCCTCTTTATATAGGGAGAAAAAGGGTTTTAACCCTTAAAACCCAAAAACGACTCGTTTACTCAATTACGAGTTACCTTTACTCTGAAATTACCCGAAACTCAATTTCGACAATCGGACACTCCTTTTCGACTATCTCTGCCATTTCGAGACTCAGCGTTCAGTTGAAATTTCCATCCGAGGTACTTGACCGCAACTCACTATTTAACCCCACACGACTTAATGCGGGTTTTCCAATTAAAATCTCACCTCTTGTCGCTTTACTCAACGACGACATATAATTAAAATACCTTGACATATCTACTTAATCCCAAAAGTAAATATATCACCCATAGACAATCATCAAATCCTTAAAAATTCCAAAAATTACTATTCCAGGTAATTACCCAAATTTCCAATTTATACTCAATTATGGAATTTAATTGTCTCCAAGAGTACGGGTTGTTACATACTTCCCCCCTTACAATGAAATTTCTTCCTCAAAATTCAGATACAACCTACACCGCCAATCCTAGAATCGCTCCAAATCCTAATACCTCAAGGGGAATGATACTAACCCAATGGTTCCCAACCATACATTATACGGCTACCACGGTCGTAAAGTGACTCTAATAACGTCACATTGCACCCATCATTTCTATAGTGCCCCACGTAGAAAGACAAGCCTACAGCCACCCGTCTAATGTCCAAACACGATTCTAAACGTTCACTCGTCAATACCCGGATATCTAATTTTCCCCAAAAACAAATTACTCTAATGCTCGACCACTCTCGTCAGTGTACTTTCTTATCTTGGGCATGACGTTCCATCCAACACACTCTAAATCCATCCGTGACTGCCTCACGACATAAACTTCAACTTTATATACCAAGCCTTTTCTATTTCAGTCAGTACATAAAACCAACTCACTAAGGTGCCCATACACCTTTTTAATCCGTGCACATCTGCACAACCATTGCAAACGCTCGACACATAATGCTCTCTCTAAATAAGGGCCTCCTTTCCTCGGTGTAATACTCACACATGTGTCCTCCCAACCCGAAAAATCTCACTATTCTCAAGGTTACTCAAACCAGTATTTCTATATTGGCGCCACAACTCCACTGGCTTCACTTCCCGAAAATCCTAAGATTCGAAATGTTCCTACCTATGCAAAAGAGTACTACCCTAAATATACCTAGTGCCCAAGGCCTTTCTCAACTTCGATATTTGCTTGGTTTCGTGCGTGGGACGTCTCGCAAAGAGAAATCCAGACAAGGAACCCTCCAGTTGCACTACTCCCTCGCGTGATCGGTCATTGAGATATAACGGCCTAAGTCACCCCAACGGGACGTCCTAAATCCTTCCTCGCAAATCTACTAACATATTTCTACTACTCTATCCATCAATCAGGCGCCTATTCTCTATCGAGATGTTACGATTTTCTTACCCAAAACATTACTTCTCCAAAGTTTTCCTTTTCATTAAGGCCTCGCCATAAGCCTCAAATCAATTCCTTTCACCATTCCTCGCCTCCACACTTGCGGTGAGGAAAACATTTTAGTGCTTTTTCATAGCACAATATTTCCATAAGTATACCATCATCACATGGCTCATAGTCTATAGTGTTTCATCCACACTATATGACTTTTCCACAAAACCAACATCCTTGCATCCTATAACATATCTCCACTCCCGACGTCGTTAAGGTTCATGAGCGGGACGTCTCGCAAAGCAAAATCCAAACAAGGAACCCCTCCGACACACTACTACTTAACTTTGTCGATCGTGGAGGTTCGTTAACCTCAAACATGCAACCGGGATAACCCTATCCCCTTTCAACAAAAGGTAGTCTAAACTCCCATCTCTAACTAAGAGTCACACCACCAAGCGCTCGTACTACACTTAGTCTCTGCGCAATCAATAATGAGATTAAACTTACAGCTCAACAATAATCCCGCGGGCCTTAAATCATATCTATAAGGTCTCCACGTACTCATATCATAATAATGAAACATCTGCTTATCGAAGTTCCATTTACCCATAATAATAAAGGCGAACTCAACCCATATCCAGGTGAGATATCGCAACAACAATCTGTTCCACCCTTGAACATGGACACGATAGTATTGCCATCCTTAGCCTGCTATCCTCCAAATATACCATTACATATTGTAATCACAATATTACCATACTCGTATAACACATATAAATCGAGTATCAGAAACCAAATATATATACAAAATATAAACACCCGCCTTTATAGAGAATGCAGAAGTAAAACTCCGCTACCACGGAAAATACATAGGCCTACATTACATAATGTTATCGAGACTGCCACAAGGCTCAAATTACACACATGAGTCTCGGTCAAAATTATACAACCATATCGAATTCCGCACTAAAAGGCGAAAAAGAATAAATAAATGCAATTGGGTTATTAGCCCGAATGTGTATACAGTACCTACTATCGAGAGTACAAGAATAGAAGCGTCTATCGAGAACCTGCCTGCATCCACAGCTGCTGCAGTTGACGTCTGACTCGAAAGAAGTGTCATCCAGGCGTCCCTGTGTCTGGACACCTATGTATATATATTATATATAGCAAGAAAGGAAAATATAGAAACGGGTCAGAGCCTGAGCTATAAAAATATTTAGTAAGTGCATAAATGCTTTATTTTTAGAAAAAGGTTTTATTTCATATTTAAATTGGTATCGAACTCCCATGAGATACCCCTAACCTCTCTTCTAATAGTGAACACCTAGCGCATCCTAACAAAATACCCTAGTCAAGTTACCCCGCCTAACTAGTCTAATTCCCGTCTACTAGAAACCTATACAACCTGAGTACTAAGGGCTAAACTTCTCTCCATCCTCAACACTGCGCTAAGTTCATGCGTGGGGTGTCTCGCGAAGCGAAATCCAAACAAGGAACCCCCCCGATACACTACTACTTGGCAGGGTTAATGGTAGAGATCCATTAGTCCCGTAGTACCAAACGAATATGTAAATACATACTTATATAAGGATATACATATCATATTCATTCTTATATACATCTTATAATATACATACGGATAATGTCTCCCGGACTGAGGTTTACTTTATATTCATCGTTATAATACACATCTGGATCTATCTCCCGGACTGAGGTGTATTCTATACTCATTTACAAAATGTTTTCCAATTCAATTTCATTTCAAAACTTTATATTTCCCTTCTTCTATCCAGGAAATATATTTGAAGCAAGTTTTATTATCATAAAAATGCTTTTCCGTTTCATAACATCCCATTTCCCTTCTTCCATCTAGGAAATGTATTTAACTTCCCATTTCCCTTCTTCCATCTAGGAAATGTATTTAAAGACATTTTATTATCATAAAATGCTTTAACATCAATAATGTCCCACATTATTGAGAATAGTTATATTTCATATCATATAACGTTTCTAAGACCGCCTGTCCGGGTTTCCCCACTGTGCGCGCCCCTAAATGGCTATCATCTTCTAGGGCCTATCACCAAGACAACCTGGGATCCTAACGAAACGTCGGGAAGCGGCCATATGCCTGCGGGAGAGTCATAACCACACCCAGAATTACCTCACCATCGCAGAAAAACATATAATCATCGCTCATATGGCCTAGGAATATATTCACCCTTCATTCATTAGCTAGGGGACTTCACCTTACGCGCGCAACTTACCTTATGATAGAGATTTAGAGAGGTGTGTATATATAAATTATCATTTATGAAAATCATTTCTTTTTCCATTTGAAAACATTCATTTTTACATTCATAAAACCATTGATACTTATTCATTAAGTACTAAGTTTTAAACCATGCATTTCATATTCTTAAAGCCATATTTTATTAATGACCTAAGACCCGAAGTGCCATTATCCTCAAACTAGTCTCCCAATAATCCAAAACATCACCATTTTACCTTCTATTAATTCTAGGCTAACTTCCTATATCATATGGAACTTTAACCTCTATAAAACACCCTTAGAATAAACCCAATTAACCCCATGCTAGTCTAGGATATTTGACTCCCTAACATAAGCCCACAATATCCTAAAATTAAATAGGCTGTGGATTTCCTTCCCACAAACCCAAGGACTACATCTCATCCATATAATCATTTAGAGATCCCCACCCTATTTTAGGAACCCCAACCTCCTAATTTATCAATTATTTTATTTTTCCTCGAAAATAAAAGTTTAGGGTTACACACTTAATACCCTCACTTAATTTCCATAATTTCCCTCACTTGATGATTATTTACACTTAAAGGATTAGTTATTTCCTCACATAATTAACCTCGAATAAATTTAGAATTGATATTCATCCCTTCCAATTCACCCTAGGAAAATTGCCTAACTTTCACAAGTGGTCGATCGATCGACCCATGGCCCTCGATCGATCGATCGATCCCCCACACTCGATCGATCGATCAAGGCGGGCAACTTCTTCTCCGAGAAGCTGTTTCGGCCATTAAAGCTTCTCCCAAGATTTTGTCTCCTCACCAAAAGTCCTACAACCTCAACCAACAATTAATACACTTATAAAATTGGTTCTAAACATCCTAGAACCCAAAACCTACCATAAATTTCGATTAAATCCTAAGTTTCTCAAATTAGGAATTTATTTGGGTTTACTCGTTTTAACTCCCGAAAACCCGTTTTATCCACGAAAACCCAACCCAAAGTCTTGGGGTTTGTTAATACCAAAATATGATATGAGATTTATGCTCAAAAATAAATAAATCAAGTAAACACTTGGCTTGTGGATAAAATCGGACGATCCCGAGTCGAATCCCGCGGTGGTTGGCCGGAATCTCCCCTTTTCTCCTCTTTTCTCTCCTCCTCTTTCTCTTCTCTCTTTTCTTTCTCTTCTCTACCCCTTTCCCTCTTTATATAGGGAGAAAAAGGGTTTTAACCCTTAAAACCCAAAAATGACTCGTTTACTCAATTACAAGTTACATTTACTCTAAAATTACTCGAAACTCAATTTCGACAACCGAACACTCCTTTTCGACTATCTCGACATTCCGAGACTCACCGTGCAGTTGAAATTTCCATCCGACGTACTTAACCGCAACTCACTATTTAACCCCACACGACTTAATGCGGGTTTTCCAATTAAAATCTCACCTCTTATCGCTTTACTCAACGGCAACATATAATTAAAATACCTCGACATATTTCCTTAATCCAAAAAGTAAATATATCACCCATCGACAATCATCAAATCCTTAAAAATTCCAAAAATTACTATTCCAGGAAATTCCCCAAATTTCCAATTTATACTCAATTATGGAATTTAATTGTCTCCAAGAGTACGGGTTGTTACAATTTTTGGCTCGAATTTTGGCCTAACACAACAGTCAACATATATACACGAACATGACACGAGATGCAAACACAAAATCTCAGTTTTTACATTTTATTAACACGAATTATTGAACACAACATGACTACCATGATCAATTATTTTACACCCACTTGAACACAATAATATATGAAAATATGAGAAATAGTTTTTATTCAATTGGGTTAGACATTATTATGTTATTAGAGAAAAAAATAACAAAAATTATAAATAAGGGTACACACACACACTTACACACACACACACACACACACACACACACACACACACACACATATATATATATATATATATATTCTTACCCTTTTTTTCTTTTTATAATAGAAAATAGCGAAATGAATTTGTTGCAAAATCCAAGGTTGTAAATTTACTATGGTGTATTTTTTTATCTCTCATGCATAAAGGTAACATGTACACGGAATGTTCGGTGTGTCACGATGATAATGAACATGTTGCATATGAATAACTCATGTGTCATTTTTGTAGTAAGATATTGCACATAATTTATGTTTCGTTATCATCCACCGCAACAATTTCTATAACTAGTGTATATACTTGTGCTTAGTGTGCTAAAAAAATCCCAAGAAAACCCTTTAGAAAGCTATAAATTTACATAAATGGTAACTTTCATAAAGAATTAATAAACTTGGTAAAAAAATTCTTTAAATCCTAACAAAAATTGCATATATATTTTTAACAATGATTTACGATCTTATGAAAATTACTTATTTTATAACAACAACATTATTAAAAAATAAAAAAAGAAAGAAAAGGTTGTAATGAACAAAGAAATTAGCAAGTGGAAATATATACCTAGTAAACTCAATTTCCTATAATATTACATTAAAACTAATGTTACGAGTCCCAAATCATCCACCAAATTCAAATGATGGGACAGAATAATAAAGCATTGTACTATAAATATGGAATTATTTTAGTACAATATACACCACTTATTACTATGAAAATGGTTTGGGAGAATGTTTGAAATTCATATAATTTTCCTTACATTACATAGAACAAAATGGAAAATAACCATACTAACCTAAGTGGGAGTGGGTCTTCCAATGTGCACAAATGGCCTCTCCTCCCTTATCACATCTTGGCGTACTCTCTTTCCTATCCATCTCACTCTTGAATTACGTTTTTAGAATGTAATTGTAATATTTTAGTAGGCATTAGTTACTCATATGCCAAAATATTTAAGTCTTGTATCAATTGAATGCATAACTCAGTTTCATATAGATAGCAGGTGTCGTTAATTTCATGGATCCTATTTTGATTCCTTTCACACCTCATATGACATAATACTATTTATCACACCTATAAATTTTCGATCATGTGCTACTTTAAATAATATCATTTTTATTGGCTAAGGTTTATTTGATAATTATGGTTTTGCACACAAACATAAACATTTTTTGATTAAACTCTGATTAGATCAAATTGTAATTTTTTTACAAATGCGTAAAGTTTTTAAAACTATTGGGTTACGTTTTAAAACTCTAAACAAGTTATAATTTGTCTTGCAAGCACAAGAATGAGAATTGCGCTAAATCTTAAATGTGCGCACGATTTAAAGCACGAGTACAATTAGACATGTGGAGAATGCTATCTAATGAGATCTGAACTATGCGCACACTGATTGATTTTCACCATCCGCATGGTCCATTCATTTTCATCTAGAACATTTATTTATTCATTTTTTAAAAAAATTGGGAGTCACAAATTTGAGTCGTAACCATATCCTATTAATAAAAAAAAAATTAGGCAATCAGAAAAAAAACCTGTATTCAGCAACCAATTCACATACAAATAACCCACATTGTAACTGTGGAGTTGATTATTCAAAGTAAATCACCGTGCCATCCTAATTAATTCATAAATCATAATGAACATTCATAATTCAAACTAAACAGTCATTAATCAAACTATAGCGCCAATATCAGAATAAGATACAAATTGGATACAAGTAGGATTGTCAAGGATCAATATAATAATATGATACAAATAGGATTATCAAGGGTAAAATATATTTTGATACTCAATCTTCCTCTAAATCAACTAAAAGATCCTTCAAATCAAGGTTGTTATCAAGAGCAAACTGGAACTCTTAGGAGCATTTAATGCGTCTTATAGAGTAGTAATACCTATTGGTGCAGGCACAACAATAGGTTTATGCACTTTGATAGAATACCCACTTTAAGTTCTAAAAGACACAAGTAAAAGACTCATCGACGGCCCCCGAAAGGCCCCATGAGAGGCATCAACACCTCGCATGAGACCAATGTAACTCGTAGGAACTGATCGCGCGATCACGATATTCCAAGTTTGAGAACACAACGATAATTTGAAAATATCTAGACTTAGGCTTAAAACTTGGCGTCAGAGTGTGAAAACTCGAAATAACTCCCAAGCGGCCCCGTGAGAGGCACCAACACCTCGCATGGGACCAATGTAACTCGTAGGAACGGACTGCGCGATCACGGTACTCTTGGTTTGAGAATACGACGCTAATTTGAAAATATTTAGACTTAGTCTTAAAACTGGGCGTCAGAGTGCGAAAACTCGAAACAGCCCCCAAGCGGCCCCGTAAAAGGCACCAACACCTCGTACGAGACCAGTTTAACTTATAGGAACTGACCACGTAATCATGCTACTCTCGATTTGAGAATACGACGATAATTTGAAAATATCTAAACTTAAGTTGGTTACTGATAATTAGAATAAGATTTTTGTAAAACTACTTGGTTATTGATATCACTTTTTTTTGTATCCTATCATTTGCAGGATAACATTGTATCGTTTTCTTTTTTTCACGTGAAACAAATAAAGGAGGTAATGGTTTAAGTTTGTTTATATAATGTTGTGGACATTCAGGATTATGTTTTTTATGTGTTACAGTCACGTGGGCTTTTATTATTTTATTATTTAGTTTTATGGTCGTGCGGGCTTTTATAATTTGATTGTTAAATTTTATGGCTGTACAGGCTTTATAATAAGCAGGTTTTATATTAACAAGGATTGGAATGTCCAGAAAGTAGAGGAAACTCTGTCCAATTTTTTTGGTTTGTGTATTCTTAAGACGTGTCATATTTTTAAGTTTGTATATATTAGTTTATTAACAACGTTCCCGATTCGCAGTTTGTAATTTTTTTTATCGTTTTTCCATAATAAATATTTGTAAAACCTCGTACGCGTCCAACATTACACGTAGCAACCAACCGTGCAGTCGCAGGACCCCCAACTTTAGGATTGGACAAATTTTTTTTTTTTAATTATAGTTAAATATGGTCATGGACTTTGTCCATGACCATTTCTATTTTTTCCGTCCTGCATAAAAATGGTCGCGGACAAAGTCCATGACCCCCAACCGTGACAAAAAAATGGCCGCGGCCAAAGTCCGTTACCCACAACGCGACGAAAAAAATAGAAAAAAAAATTTCGTGGCTAAAGTCCGTGACCTACATCGCGACAAAAATGGAAAAAATGGTCGCGGTATGGGTCACGGACTTTGGCCGCGACCATTTTTTTTCTTTTTTTTTTCATCGGGCTGTGGGTCACGGACTTTGGCCGCGACCAATTTTTGTCACGGTTGGGGGTCACGGACTTTAGCCCCTACCGTTTTTTTCCTTTTTTTTCATCGCAGTGTAGTTCACGGACTTTGGCTCCGCGACCAATTTTTGTCACGATTGTGGGTCACGGACTTTGGCCGCAACCATTTTTTTCCTTTTTTTTCATCGCGGTGTGGGTCACGTACTTTGGCCGCGACCAATTTTTTGCACAGTTAGGGGGTCACGAACTTTGGCCGCAACTATTTTTTTTGTCGCGGTCTAGGTCACGACCCAAGTCCGCGAATGGGTCTAGAACGACCAAACCATCCATCACCACTCACTAAAAAGCCCACCTACCCATATTTACCTTTGCAGTTCAAAAATGGGTTACACAGCTCATTTTGGAAGGTCACTGTTGGGTCCTTGGCTGGTTATAAAACCATAAGACTCGCCCATAATCGACTCAATCCATTTCTAATCTGTCTGTCCATAACCGCCCAATTGTCGGGTCAACTAATACTAAAGTGGGTTATCTTATGGGGGGTTATTTGTCAATTATATAAATGTATAATGGGAATTTTCTTAGTGGATTATGAGTGTTTGGATGCAGAATATTTTTGAATGCTCCCTTTGTTAGGTCATTTGATCATGCCAATTTATGTTACGTGGGGCTGTTTTTTTTCCAAGTTACATGAGTTCTGAAAAGTAAACCCACGCCCAAAGTTATTTGTATGATTTTAGGATATTTGATTTGTTTTTGTTTATATTGTTTCTATTGCTTTTGTCCTTAATGTTAGTTGTTTTATTTATGCAAGTATACATATTAATCTTATAGTTTTATTTATAAATCTTGTACCCTAGTTTTTTATTTTGTTTAATTTTCTCTTTTTTAAGAAAAAGTTGTTAATTATGGCACTATTTATTCACAGGTAATGGTCATATGTATGAATTTGAGAGACAAATTTACCCTTTATATGTTGAATCATTTTACTAGTTTTTTAAATGTTTCAAATGACCATTATTCTCTGGCTTACCAGGGCCACCAATCATAAGTTGCTAGATTGCAAATTTAGTTTTATAGTGAAAGACAATAAATTTGAGTTTGTAGTGTTAATTTTGCAAACTCAAACATTAGTTTACATTGTAATTAATGTTTTTTAATCAATTATCAAAAAGTCCTTTAAACATTTTTTAATACACATTTAGTCCACGTCTTTTTTATTTTGTTCCAAAAAGTCCATCAAACACCCATTCAACTAATATTTTCTTGTTTTTAAAGATCCACGCTAGCGGAATTCCCGCTCCACCTACCCCCCACCGCCGGAGCTCCAGCGATCGACACTCATTGGAGCTCGTTTTTTTAATGTTTTTATGTGATGAGGGACTTTTTAAAATAAAATAAAAACACTTGGACTAAATTTGTTCTAAAAAATATTCAGAGAACTATTTAGTAGTATATGCTCCCTTTTTTTGCACCCGAAACAATTGAGAAACTGCACAACACTAAATTTACAATAAAAATTTACAAAGCATTTGTGCATATTAGCACTTTGGGTTTGAGAAAAAAATGAAGAATGGCCTAATTTAAAAAGGCTTTATATTGTTAGATCAAAGCCTTATTAGTCTCAAAGTTGCCTCACGGCATTTTCAACAAATAGGCTATGCAAATTAGAACATTGAGTCGTAACTTCATTTGTAACAAAAATCAATAAGGATATAGACACGATACGTCAATCTAGACATACGATTCTGTACGAATCATATGTACAAATAGAATTGCTCAATCACTAATTGATGAACATTAATTGAAATGGGCACCAAAAACCATTAGTATTTTATTTGACGGTTCTGAACATATTGTACTAAGTTCACTGACTATACGGTCTCATTCTTTTCGTGAGTTTGTTATAGATTGGTCTCATTTACCAATAAAAAAACAAACTCGTAAATAAATTAATGTATTATTTTTAACTTTGTAGTGTATTTGTTTGTATCATAAGATGTGAAAAGGCATCTTTGGTAGAAAATAATTAGAAGGGAAATATAATTGTCATTAGAAAAAATGTAATTACAGATAACTTGGTAATTGTGGAAATAAAGTGGATTGTCTTCTGGGAGTTATTTGTCAAATATATACATGTACAAAGAGGATGGAACGTTCCTTGGTCACTGTTATAGGTACCTAGTTAATTTTTTAATCATACTTCATTTGTTAGGTCACTTGATTTGATCATGCAAATTTACTGTCCCGATTTAAAAGCATTGCTAAAAACTATTATCCGCTTACCATCAAAACCTCAATACCGTATAAAGTGTTTAAGGTTAGACTATTTTCCTTCAAAACCTCTTGAAATCTCTAAACACCCTGAGTAAATATTTATATAGATAATCCTCACTATTCTGAAATACAATACGATAGTAACAAATAAAGTTTAAGGAGTAGTCTTGAACCATTCCTCGTTCCAAATTAATTAAATTTTAAAACAAGCTTAAAGACTCTAGAAATTATTGGGGTAGAAATTTTTATTCCAAGAAACCTTAGAAAAAGACAATAGCATAAAAAGACACAGTGGTCCCTAAAAGGGGTCCCTAAAAAGACAAGCGGTCCCAAAATTATTTGGACAGTAGCTAATTACAGTACTTCTCTTGTGCGGACCAATTCTCATTTTAAAAGTGCGAATCGAACATGTGTCACATAGCGGTGAGCCCATAAAAGAGAGAGAGAGAGAGAGAGAGAGAGAGAGAGAGAAAGAGAGACTATAATTTAACCAATAATTTCTAGGCTCTCCGCCAGGTGATACATGTCCGGTCCACACTCTTAAAATTCGGACTAGTCCGCATAAGAGCTGTACTCTCTCTCTCTCTCTCTCTCTCTCTCTCTCTATATATATATATATATATATATATATATATATATATATATATATATATATATATATATATATATATATATATATATGTATGTATGTATGTATATAGTCTTGTAAGGACTCATTATAGTGCAGACCCCAGTACATACTTTTTTTTTAAATAGTAAAAAATGAATTTTTTGATGAAACTTTATGAATATTATCTCTACGGTGAGAAGATCATCTCCAATGTTTTATCAAAAATTTAATAAAAAAAACGTTGAGATGAGGTGATATGTATAAAAATGATATAAATGTGTATTTTCGACCATTGAAATGTTGGGTCGGCGCCAACCACTTTATTGATTGAACTTTTGGATGAAACTTCATGGATATGATCTTCTCACATTTGAGATCATGTCCATGAAGTTTCATCAAAAAGTGGATGAGTTGATCGCCAACATTTCAATAGTAGAAAATGTCTATTTATACCATTTTGTGAAGTAGTGAGATGATCCCTAAAACTTACCTTGTCAATAAAAAAAATAGGGTATGTAGCGAAATTTACACCATAAAGAGTCCTTACAAGATGCGGCCTATGTTATATATATATAGGGAAAGGTTCAAAAATGAACATTAAGGAAAAACACCAAAATCTATTTATTTTAATTTCTATGTTGAAATTGGTCCGTGCTAGTGGCAACCGAGACCATTACGATCAGTAACCCCCCAACCCCCCCAACCCCAACCCCACCACCACCATGGCAACAAGTATTGCAACACCCTGGCAGCAGGTATGGTAGCCCTTATGGTGGTGGGGGTGGGTAGGTGAGGGTGGAGGGTGCTGACCGAAATGGTCTCGAGTGCCGCTGGCGCGGACCAATTTCAACATAGGAGCCAACATTAATGGGTTTTGGTGTTTTTCCTTAATGTTCGCTTTTGAACCTCTCCTTATATATATATATATATATATATATTCACTTTAATCACTTTCGTGTCAACTTTCTATACTTTGTTTGAGATTATTCAAAGTAGGAATTACAATTTCTTTGGGTGTTAACATTGTGCACATCACCACCTCACATCGTATCCAAATTGTATTTATTGAAGATTTTTGCTTGCGTTAAAAGTAGTATGTATCATTTTTGGTATTGAAAATTTATATTTCATAACTATGGATGATGATGAGCAATTATGTCTTGAAGAACAAAGCGTCCAATTATACATTCTTGCTATAAGAGATGATTATAAACTAAAAGTTGGACAACAAATTCAATTTTAAAATAAGGTTTACGAGTTTTATAATGAAGGAGACAGGTTTTAGTATAAGATGTTATTCTCTAAAAAATATAAAAGACGCAAATGAAACCATTATGAAAGAGTATTGTTATTTTAAAAAAGGGAGACCTAATTAAAAAGTGACGAAGAAAAGAAAAGGCATCATGGTATTGTACAAGAAGGTTATAAGGTGAAGTTATCAATTGTGAACAGTGGCCGATTCAAGAAAATATTTTCAAGCCTCCGTTAACGACTAAATACAGTATTCCCGATGGCATTATAAAAATAAAGATAGCGCTAAATTCTAAACCAATTACAAAAATAATAAGTCTATTTTGTGAAACCCTAAGTAAATTTTGTAAAAAAACATAAAACACGAAAGAATGAATAAAACTAAATATGTGAAAAGGTATTTTGTTTTGGTAAGGAATTCTATGCGTGTTTAATTGGTGTTCCACCAGGCGTTATTAAGTATGAAAGAGGGATATAAAGGGATTATAACACAAGTTGGAGTTGCATTAGAGTGGACCTAAGCATTTTTTTCTAATTTCTTATAAATAAATATGGGCTACTCTAGAAATAAATTGCATATGCAATTGTTTTCTCCAGATTTGGACTGGGGCACTTTCCTTCCTTCTCCTCCATGGGCCTCCGCCCCTAGTTGTGAAGGGTAAATAAAGGGCAAATTAAGTAGCAAGTCAATTTATTGAGAGTGAGAACCATACCCTAAGGACACCTCGTAAAGCACATCTTTTAAGATCTCATCATTGCATCTCTGAAACAAAGAAATCCTTAACTACACAATTAGCATCCATTAATATACCTATGAATCAACAAATTAGTCTTTTAGAATTAAAAGAGGAAGGTATAAAAAATATTAGGTATACAAAAAAAAGATATTATAAATTTTATGCGTGATCAGAAAAAATGATAGGACATGATGATGAATTATGAATCGAATACTTCTTGACGGAACAAGAAAAAAACTGCTTTGTTTTCTTTTAGATATGAGACATGATGAAAATAGGTTGACTCGTTTTTGTGGGATGATGCCAGTTCAGGCATGTCTTAAAAAAATTACGTTGATATTGTATTTGATACTAATTAGAACACGAACAAATACAAATCCAGTTAGGCACTGTAAAAGGATGTGGATTGATTAAATTATATTGTCACTTCATTGTTGTAATATTTTTTATTTGTAAATCATACGAATCCAACAAAAAAGACAATGGTATTTATGAACTTACATTTATGGACTATAGTTTCACAACAGGTAATGTGAATTTGGAGTTGGGAGTTTATTAAAGTACATAGTTTGCGACTCCCATTAGTTCACAATTTTTAATAAACTAATTATTAAAGTACATAATTAGCTCACTGATTCACTTATAGTATATCAAATTACTAGAATTGGTTAAATTACATAATTAGCTCACTGATGCACTTACAGTATAACAAATTACTACAATTTTTGATAAACTAATTATTAAAGTACATAATTGCTAAAATTTGAAGAAAAAGTGTTGATGAACCCAACAAATATCACTCAATAACAGTAAAATAAATTACTGCCTTTACTGTCTTCAGGTAGAATTGATTCTAGTTCCCATTTAGCAAGTACTGCCATTAAAGTTCCCTCTAGTTCAGTTTGGATTATTGATATAGATGCAACAAATCACATATGCTACATCTTATCCTTGTTTTCCTCTGACGCATCTTGTTCAACTATTAAACTTGAGAATGTTTTCAATATACAATCATTCAAGTTTAATCTCCTGTCTGTAAGTTATATTATCCTTTATACCATGGTTTAGGAATGTTTGAACAAATAGATTTACAACCACATAGACTAACAAAATAATATAATAAAAACACTTACAAGTCTATTGTGACTTAAGTCCATTGGTGCTTTTATAGATATAGACTATAAACTAAATTGAGGGAACGAGTTAATAAATTGATATGTTCTTTAATTACAATTGATTATTAATTTTAACAAGTTATCATTACTGTAATGGTTGTAGGGCTTGTGAAATGAACCATGAATGTGTTCCCAGTAACAAATGCTTTGGGTTCATCCCAAATACGACTCCAATTTAAACATAGGCACAATACATCAATGAGTTTTAAGGCTTACAATGATTTATGAAGACCACATTATATAATATCTATTAGAATGCTTGCAAACCCACATAAAACATGCTGAATTAAAGTCATCTTAAAGCAGTTATACAAAACATATAACAACAATAAACCCGAGAAATCCAAAACAGTTTCACAAAAACATAGAAAGTGCATATTAAAATAGTGCCTGCCCAAATGGAGGTTGTAATCCTAGTAGTCTAGAATGTGTCTCATTATGGTCTCTAGTGGATACCTTTTATAATGAGCCTTCCAATTAAATTTTTTACCTAAAACATAGAATAAAAAAATCATAATCATAATCACAAAATATAAATACGGCTCAATCCCATTTCTTTCCTCAAATACTTGGGTTTGTATGTCTAAATAAATAAATAATTATTTGAAGTCATGCCCGCACCTTTGAAGTTTTTTTGAGCGTTTTTGGAGCTGTGTGCTTTTTATTTTTATTTTGCTTTTGCTTTTTCTTTTTCGAATCTCCCATCGTCCTTTTTATCCATGATTTTGAATTCTTTAAGAAAATGCTTCGCTTCTGGGGCCTTTCATGACTGAAAGCACTGTCATGAGCAAGTGATGCACCTGTATAATAATCTTAATAATATGAGAGTTGGTTTGAGTTTTGAAAACAATTCGCAAATTAACATTACCCTCTCTTTACCTCTCTCAGCTCACTCAGATCTAGCTTTACATCTTACGCTCAGCCAAAACACATTGTAATACAGATAGGACTCGGATCGGATCCGTTTCGATAAGCAATTTTTGGATACGAATATGATCCGATAATCTGACAGATCATTTATTTGCACTACCGAATACGAATCTGTTAATCCCATCCAATATCTCACTAGCTAGCTATTTCATTTGCAATAAATGCTTTAGCCCATTAACTGAGCCCCATTTCACATAACCATAAGAAGAAATTCTCGCCAAGTTAGCAGGAAAAAACTAAAGATTCAGGTTATATCATATATTTTCTTTTTTTTTTAAAAGGCTTGAGTTCGTTTACAACTCACAGCAAATGATACAGTGTCTTTAGAGCTCGCATATACTGATGGTTAAGACTGAATGATTTTGAAATCACAACAAATGCTTCGTATATACAGTTCTGTGGCTCTCGTGTATAGAAACAAATGTTTCAAAAAGTGCACCAAATAGATCACAAATATATGTATCAGAATATTTATTTTTAGAAGAAAAAAAAGTACAAACAATACACACAAAGTCGAAATAGATTGGGAGATGGAATGGAGCAGAATATTCGAATATCAGAGATGAAATGGAATTGAACGTTTTTTAAATACACTAAAGGGAAGAAATTATATGGGAATGGTAAACATCAAATTATATTAGAAGTTGAATAAACGATAAGGATGTAAACATATATTAATATTTATATAAATATAAAATATATGTATAGTTAAAACGGATGGGATAATTGACCTAAGCATGTAAACATATCCGTTTCGTTCACCTAAGCATCTTCCGATCAGATCTGATAATCCGATGGATAACCGGTATGAACTACGGAATGTTTTGTACATTTTTTATTATTTGTGAGAAAATTGCTAGAATGTTTGTGTGAGAATTTGAATGATTTCTACCAAAATGTGCGAGAACACTTTCAAGAACAAGTACCTAAAATTGTTCAAATACTTTTTAGTAACATATGACATTAAACACCCAAGTGATTTTTTAATACTGTACTCTTAGCATAATGGGGATATGGACACACACAGATAGATTAGATTAGAAAGACATACAGTGTTCAGACATTTATTATAGATGTCCCATGAGAAGTGTATCAGGTCCTCAGTATCACTTAGAAGCCCCTCTAGCCGATGAGTTGCGTATATTGACATAATATACACGTTATACCTGAAAACCATGAAACACAGGTTCTTCTGACCCTCATTATCAAACGATACCTCATATTCGAGTAGCCAACTGTCGTACAAATCCTTTAATCACTCATCATCGAATACAATATCATACAAATTTTCTTGACACTGCAAAAAGAGAATCAAAACAAACGACACTCAAAATAAAAAAAAAATAATTATTATGTTATTTTTTGTAACCTACCCACTCATGTATTAGAGCTGTTTTTGTTTTCGTGACTGCAGATGACTTTTCATCCTTATCCCCCCTGGTGTAAGTTTTCGATTCCTTTTTCCATTTTCTGGACAAGAGCAAGAAAATATGAACATTACAAAGCAAGCAATGCAACTCATCATCATAAAAAGAAAGGATATATTGGAGTACGAAAAATGGAATTTAGTACTATATGTCACTTGTCTTAAAAATTTATGATGCCAAGTTATTTTTCCCAAAATTGTGAAGCAAGTAAAATGAAAAGATAGCAACCCCAAATTGAGCTTCGGAACCTAGATTAATTCCAACATTCAGAAGATCTTCAAAGTATGTGCATATATACGTGTGTGCACATTTCCTAATTCAAGATTCTGCAATTATGTGTATATATGTCTAAATACGTGTGCCATAGTATTGAAGATGCTTCGAGATCGCTTACAATGTCATGAAAGTGACAAAACCATCCATTTGGGGTTCTCTTAGAGTGGTATTATTCATTTTTATCTATGGGACTTCTTTTGGTAATCCATGGGATCAATGGTTGACTTCCAAATTTATTAAAGAAAAGCAGACTTTCATCTATGTGATTAATGGTTGATATCGAGTCTCATTCAAACATCATGAGATTTAATTAAAAATCACCATTTGACTTTTTGTGAAACACTCTGACTCTTAATTTGAGACAGAGGGAGTAATTTAATTACAGATGATATTGGAGAAATATAAGTACTAATAGGAGAGAAGAGAAGGAGGGGGTAGGGGGGGGGGGGGGGGGGAGGGGGGCAATTCAACACACCTAAATTGAAATCTCTCAAGTAACATACATATGAAAAGGAAATGATGTGAACGCAGGAGGATTCATATATTATTAGAGTAATGGAGCAGTAATTATATTTGGAGTTTTTGTTTAATAGTTTTCTATTGGATTAGGTTTCCTTATTTTTAGTTTCCCCTTGTCTAACAAGGAGTAGGTTCAGTATTGTTTCAATCGTCGGTTTTGTGTTTCAAACAATAGGGTTTTCATATTTTTTTTAATAATACATTTACTATTTATTGAAAAAAACACCCCTAAATTGATGTGAATCGAGGACATAATTGCCATTTTTTGAACATTTTTGGGCATAATAGTATTTTTACTTTCTTTTGTTATTTTTCTTTAAGGCATATACCAACTAGTTACTTGAACATTTTTTAATACACGTTTAGTCCAAGTCTTTTTATTTGTTCCAAAAAGTCCCTCAACATGTCGCTAGCGCGAACTTTAAAAATAAGAGAATATTGCTTAAATGAGTGTTTGAGGGAATTTTTGGAACAAAATAAAAATGCTTGGACTAAATGTGTATTAAAAAATGTTTGAGGAACTTTTTGGTATTTGATCCTTTTTTTTATTGTATTTTTCTTTCTTTTTCTTTAGATATAAAGGTAAGGAGTCGTAATGGCATTTTCGTAATTAGGGTCTTATCTTAGAGCCTAAGCTACAGCTTCCCTTTAAATACCCTCGTCCCCATGTAAGCCTTATTTAAGGTAGACTTGAATTTTGAAATAAAAAAGAGTATTTTTCTCTCTAAAAATGTGTGTTAGATATTTTTAGGAGCCTTTTGACGTGTAGTTCACGTCAAAAACATAATGGAAATGTCAACTGCAAAATTGCAAATCCATGTGACAGCTACCTAAAAGATAAAAATTATATAATTAAACTTTTTTCATGCAGTAGGTATTTTATCAAGCAGACCTCACATTCCATGATAATAGAAGTAAAATATAAATCAACAAACAAAAACATAAAACTAGTAACCACAAGAGTATATTCACTAAAATTGGGAGCTACTGAGTATTATAACCAATTCGATAACAAAACTGTAACATAAAATTAAATATTTCAAATTATGAGCATCGGTCGTACGCGAACCGACTTACAATCACCTTACGGACCATAAGTAAGACGGCACCGTTTCTTTACGTATTTCACCAATCAAAGAAAAAGAGGTGAAAAGAGAAATAAACAAATGAATAAATAATAAACGCTCTCACGTTTCTCCCAAACCCAGCCGTATAATACAAACCCAAGTATTTTTATCTGGTGAGGGATTTTTTGAAACAAAACTAAAAGTCTTTGACTAAACGTGTATTAAAAAATGCTCGAGGGACTATTTGGTATATGCCCCTTTAAAATATAGTCCCAAGTAATAACATACCTCTCTTTATATTACAGTAGCTATTTTTTTTCACTTAATAGCATACTTGTGTTTGCAATTTTCACTTAATAATTTAAAATATAGTCACAAATAATAACATACATGTGTAGAAATCACTGTAGCTATTTTTTTTCCACTTAATAGCATACCTGAGTAGGCATATTTCACTTAACAATTTCAAATATAGCATACCTGGGTAGGTCATCTCAGACCAAGCCCCAATCAGGTCATTCCCGGGTCGGGTCGGGTCGAGTCAACCTGTTTTCCCCCTTTTTGCCTCTTTACCTGATTGCTTTCAACATTATATATTTTTTAATAAAATGGGTGCAAATATTAAGAACCCTTTTGATTTTCATAATACACCAATCTTGAAATTATATTTTCAGCAGCAAGGATCAATAAATTATAATTTTTTTCAAAACAAATGAACTCATAAATTCTAACAAATAACACTATATTTTGAGCACTAAATTGTTAAATATAAAGAATATAAAAATCTCAGTGACGGAAGCAGAGTTGATCAGCATAAATTGGTCTACTATTTAAAAAAAAATCTGAAAAGCGAAGAAAGATACCTGGTTTTGATCGGGTTTGAGATGGTTCCGGCGTTGAGAGATGGATGTGTTTGATCGGCTCCGACGACCTCGGAGTCTGAAGACGCGTAAAAAAACGAAGTGTGTGAGTGAATCCAAGAAAAAACTATAAATTAAAATGAAAGAACAATAATTTTTTACCCATAGCATCTTCATCTTCATCACTCTACATATTTTTGTATATGCCACTGACACTCTAGGATTAGGGCTTTTGTTTGAATTTGAATAGTGAGTTTAATAAACAAATTATTTCGTTTAATCCTATTTAGGCAATTTTTTACTTTTTATAACTCACAAATATTGTTTTGTCATTGGTCCTTATAATAAGGGTTTAAAATGAAGGCATTATCATGAAATAAGCTAATAACATAACACAAATAAAAATATAAGGAATTTGATGTAACCAACCAAACTACTTCATTTGACATTATATAGTTGTAATTTCAAATTAAAAATATATATATAAGTATTCATCAAAAAACATATGGGAACGCGAACAATAACATGGTTTCTTTTTATTTAGGTTTAATGTGAAAAATATTGTTATTAATATGACAAGACAATGCAATCCTCCCACTCCCACTATTGAGGGAAGAAGAAACCTAGAAATATTAGTAGAGACAAAAAATGAAAAAAAAATAAAAGGATTTTGTAGTAAAAAACCTTAATCAGGACCAGAGGAGGATCAATCCTGTAATAAAAACTCTTAATCATCAAGATCACTGAGTTTAAACATGTTTCAATTGACGGAGCCGTCGAATTCAGTTGATGGAGGTCGGTTGTATGCTCGAACAACTTTGTCGGAGGAGGTCAAATGTCGGCGGTCGATTTGAGCATGTGTGTTGATTCAGCTGGGTGTTTATTGAAATCAAAAGTAAACGCGGTTTGGAGTTTTTTTTTAAATTAAAGTACAATTATTAGGAGAAAGGTCATGGTAACTTTTCTTTGCACAAATAGGACACCCAACATTTGTCATATAAATATTGTCATTAAAAAATTTTCACAACCCAAAGCACCTTTTTCTTACTTCTTAACCTCCGCTTATATCCCCGAAGCACCTCTCTTCTCTCCGTGTCCCTATTGTGCTAGGTTCCTACCCTGACTAATTTACAATATGGTTTAGGTTATGAAAGTATATAAGACTGATGAGAAGAAAGAAAAATAAACAAAGAGAATTAAGAAAGAAAAGAAATAATTTGATTCATTTTATGATATGATTACAATCAGATTCATCAACTTACTTTATATATAATTGAATTAACTTCTAGCTAACTCTTTACTGATGTGGCTAACTAACTAATCCAACTACAATAGATTTTACTACTCACTCTCCTAACTAATTAATCTATTTTACAACTCACTCAATTTTAAAAGTAACTAATACAACTTTCATCCAAAACGATTTTGTATCATTCTAAGTTGTATTCCAATGGTAAATATACCTATAACACCCCGCCTAATTAAATACCGGGTGGCCAGTCCCATACCAAATTAAAACAGAATATACAGTTGGCTCATTCTCAGCATCACTGTCGAAAACATTTACAAATCACCCAATACTCAATTAATCTGGTGTTAAAAACTTTCCAAATTTTAATTTCAACAAAATTCATTTTTAGTTTACGAATAACACTACAAATATTATTCTACAACAGTAATAACCGAACAGATAACACAAAAGAATTTAAATGCAATTGGAATAAACATTCCCAAATAATTATCCAATACAGTAATCCCAACAATAATAAAAGTATTAAAATGACATGAGTACAAGACTATATGACTCAGATAGAAAGAAGATAATTGAATTCCTCTGGGTGACATGCCCTAAAGAAAACATCTCTATGAATCAAATGAAGATAGGCGTCTAAGTAATATTCCATAGCTCATCATAATCCTCTAAGTTTGGCGTCCTGCTGCTGGACACCTGATATAGAAGATACAATAGAAAAGAGAATATGCAAGGAAACGGGTCAGAGCCCGATGTAATATGATTTTGAAAACAACAAGTATTTAACAAGTGCAATAAAGCATTTATTGTGTACATGTTAGTATCCAGACTCTCACTTGATATTCTCACCTTTCATCTAGAGTACACACTTAACGTTTCCTATTAACCTCCTATTTAATGGTTCCTATATATATCCATGAGTTTGATTCCTAATATATATCCATTTTCCAGAAATCCATTAACAACTCTATCTTTATCTTCCAAACATGAAAAATCTCATACTTTCATAACTATCCTAACATGGACAATATACTAACTAGATTGCAATTATCAAATACTTGCCTCTAATGAAGGTCTGATCCTTTGGGGTTGTAAAACTCAGGTGGTTCTCCCCTTCTCCGGTCACTTTCGGTGGTGGTTGGTGGTGGTGACCTTTGGTCTTTGGTTCTCCTCCGTTCCGAGCAAGCTTTTCTTCTCCCGAGCAACCTTTCAGTCTCTCTAAGAAGATGACCTCTCAATTTTGTGTAGAAAAGATGAATGAACCCATGTACAACTAATCTCCAAATATTTATAATAAGACAAAATCCAAAATCACTATTCATCACTCTTAAAAAAATGACCAAAATGCCTTTTTTGGTTGTCTTTTCATTTCTAAATGACCCGAGACCCAAAACCAACATCTAAATAGACATTTTTGACTATTTAAACCCTTACGGACGCAACGATGCACTCGAAACGACTATAAGGTTGATGTAAAAATAAGTTTCCTTTTTAATCTCACGATTTGTCCCGACACGTCCCATACCGCGTCCAACTAAAAATTCAAATTATTGAATTAATATCTCACAACAATATTAATAACATCACATTTATATATTACCTAAATATCTTTAAGAAATATTCAGAATCATTCATTTTAATATCCACAATTCGGATAAAACCCAAATGAATTAATTTATAAATAAAATCCAATTAATTAAAATATAACACATTTTTAAAAGTCATTAAAAATTACGGGGTATTACATACTCCCCCCTTATAACAGAATTTCGTTCTGAAATTCGGAAAGATAAATCATACTGGTAAGATCAACTCTGAGTATAAATCTCACATCGCAAGTGATCTATGTCGTACCGCCCATACAATACATTAACAAAAATCCCCATTGATGTTATACGCCAAGCCTCACCATATAGTTTCAACTGAATCGAATTTAAACTTTACGCAATCTTCCCTATACCATCCTCGTGACAAAGTTTGGGAAAAAAAATGATCCTTAATCATTAAGTAAATAAGTCCTGAAGTCACAACCTCACAATTATGAAAACTACTACAATCCAACCATCCAGGGCGCCCATACACCCTTCCATTATAAAATGGATATGGTTACCCGCATAATACTCTGATTTATCGTAAAGGTTATAAACTCATATACTAAAGACCTAACTTACTTCGACTCCTAATGTTTGTTAGTTTCATGCGTGGGGCGTCTCGCAAGCGAAATCCAAACAAGGAACCCCCCGATACACTACTACCTAAAGTAGTCGGTCATCTAAACTCCGTAGGTCCTTACTCAATAGTATATAACTTCTCTACAGGTTTATCGATTTCAAATAAAAGTCTACTCATCTACTCTCTTGTTAAAGACAAAACGCTGGCTATAGTAATCCATACTCTCTCATATACCACATGTCAATCCACACGGATAGTCACATCATGTTTGAACATGCCTAATGTAAATAACTCCGTGATAAAACCAGACCCACGTGATGACATGTAAAAATATAGGTGTCCCACGACCCCTCGGTGAGTCTACGTAAATAACAGTGCTAAAGGCTAAGTTTAGTAACCCTTTTGCCCACACAATCTTATAATTCAACCCATCGGTGAACATTAGAATTCTCCTCTCCTCAGTGGGTACCTCTGCTGGTACCAGATTAGTTAGTCGAGTAAATTCTTCCTCGTATTCTGCCACTGTTTTCTCTCCCTGTTTTAAATCAAGTAATTTTTGCCTCATCTCTTTTTGGATAGCGGAAGGAAAGTACTTCCGATCAAACAATATCCAAAAGTCTTGGATAGTCATTGTGTCTCTCTCCTTGATAGTGGTCGTAGCCTCCCACCACTGCAAAGCTGCCCCTACTAGCTTGAATGTGGATAGTATTTGACGTTGAACCTCAGTACATTCGAGCATTCTCAAGTGCCTTTGGATATCTCTCTTCCATTGGCTAGCAGTCACGACATCTGATAGTAGCTGAAGAACATAAGCGTAACTAGAAAAGCAATAATCCTACTCATAGGGGTCTACATCAAAGAACGCTAAGCTGAAAACACAGTAAGCCGTACAGCCCTAAAGGACACTAGAACCTGATGCTCTGATACCACCTGTAATACCCCGCCTTATTAAATATCGGGTGTCCAGTCCCATACCAAATTAAAACAGAATATACAGTTGGCTCATTCTCAGCATCACTGTCAAAAACATTTACAAATCACCCAATACCCAATTAAGCTGGTGTTAAAAACTTTCCAAATTTTAATTTCAACAAAATTCATTTTTAGTTTACGAATAACACTACACATATTATTCTACAACACTAATAACTGAACAGATAACACAAAAGAATTTAAATGAAATTGGAATAAACATTCCCAAATAATTATCCAATACAATAATCCCAACAATAATAAAAGTATTAAAATGACACGAGTACAAGACTATATGACTCAGATAGAAAGAAGATAACTGAATTCCTCTGGGCGACATGCCCTAAAGAAAACATCTCTATGAATCAAATGAAGATAGGCATCTAAGTAATATTCCATAGCTCGTCATAATCCTCTAAGGTTGGCGTCCCTGCTGCTGGACACCTGATATAGAAGGTACAATAGAAAAGAGAATATGCAAGGAAACGGGTCAGAGCCCGATGTAAAATGATTTTGAAAACAGCAAGTATTTAAGAAGTGTAATAAAGCATTCATTGTGTACATGTTAGTATCCAGACTCTCACTTGATATTCTCACCTCTCATCTAGAGTGCACGCTTAACGTTTCCTATTAACCTCCTAGTTAATGGTTCCTCCTAACTAGTTTCCATAATATGATTCCATCCCATCTCATAACCCCGTATGTCCTATACCATATGTAGTATAATCATTCATATAAGTTTCTCATTAATATGAATTAAGCTTTTCAAATCTATCAGAATACTATTAATTAACTTAATTCAATTCTTTTTCCTTATTCACCGTCATCTACAATTATCACACAGTAGATTAATCAAACTGCTATATACATTCATTTAATTCATTATATATATATATATATATATATATATATATATATACACACACACACACACACACACACACATATATAATACGGCACCCATAGACACAACTGCGGTGCATGCATTACTCTGCTATCACGTCCCAGTATCGCAGGTCACCGAATAGGGGACTAAAGGTTCGGTAAGGATTCTTCGAACCACAAACAACAATACAAAAATTGGAGGCAAACATAGTTATCGTATCCATGGGTCACGCACATACCTACGTACCCATAGTCAGTGGACTTATCAACTCCCCGATAAGTCTTTCATAGACCTATGTTCTCGAGCGACAAATCAAAAATCCCATGGATTCATCAGGATATGACTGCCCTCACGCGCAAACCTCCCGTCGATAGCAAGTAAGCTAGGTATGTCATACACATAAATCATTACTTAATCAAATATGCATTATCATCTACCTATAGATATAATATCAATAATGTAATCACACTACCATCAAATAATTCCCATACGTAACATTATATCTCTTAAATCCTACGTATTAAAATATTATGAATTTACTTCTTTAATTCAATTATTCCAGAGTCTCACTCATTACTCAAGGTTTACATAGGTTTTCCCCAATATATTTATTCAGTAAGACATCACTAATATCCTACTGGTCCATATCATCTTATCTCCCGAATTACTACGAATTAAACTCTCCTTTAACTAGGGTTATAACCGATAGTTTCTAATCTCTTATAAACACATCTTCTTTCACCTAGGATTAAACCCTCTTGTAAACTTAAGGCTGCCCAGGTGATATAAAATTTGCCCCTACTGGACCTATCCTTAATCCCCATGTATAAAAATTAGAATCCAACACGTGAATCTAACAACCGAAATTTCTTTCAATTTAAATATTATAGTTCTAATCAATTAAATCCCAATCACATTAATTCGATTCTTATCTAGGGCTTACTGATCTTCCCTAAGTCCCATTATATCCAATTAATAATCACCAAAGATTTACAAAAGGTTTGGGATAAGAGCAAGCATTAAAAAGAAACAACCTCATGAATTCTGGGGAGGTCGATCGATCGAAGGCAGGTGGTCGATTGATCGATCGCCCATATATCAGCCCAATATTCTGCATTTCTTATACTACGAGTTTCATAAGTTTTGATCATTCAAACCTTCATATTAACAACCCAAATTCCTTATAATCCTTACTACATGATATAGCAACATATGTAAATGATTTTTAATGCTCTAAACATCCTATAATCATCAAGAGTTTGAATTAAAAGTATATATTTATCCCATTTTTCCAGAAAATTATAAACATATTATCTTCAAGAACAAACCAATGATTCTCAGAATTTCTTCAACAACTTAGTGATTATTTCGTGGATTACTATCTACCTACAACATGAGTTTTATTCCTATATATATCCATTTTCCAGAAATCCATTAACAACTCTATCTTTATCTTCCAAACATGAAAAATCTCATATTTTCATAACTATCCTAACATGGATAATATACTAACTAGATTGTAATTATCAAATAATTGCCTCTAATGAAGGTCTGATCCTTTGGGGTTGTAAAACTCAGGTGGTTCTCCCCTTCTCCGATCACTTCCGGTAGTGGTTGGTGGTGGTGACCTTTGGTCTTTGGTTCTCCTCCGTTCCAAGCAAGCTTCTCTTCTCCCGAGCAACCTTTCAGTCTCTCTAAGAAGATGACCTCTAAATTTTATGTAGAAGAGATGAATGAACCCATGTACAACTAATCTCCAAATATTTATAATAAGACAAAATCCGAAATCACTATTCATTACCCTTGTAAAAATGACCAAATTTCCCTTTTTGGTTGTCTTTTCATTTCTAAATGACCCGAGACCCAAAACCAACATCAAAATAGACTTTTATGACTATTTCAACCCTTTCGGACGCAACGATGCACTCGAAACGACTATAAGGTTGATGTAAAAATAAGTTTCCTTTTTAATCTCACAATTTGTCCCGACACGTCCCATACCACGTCCGGCTAAAAATTCAAATTATTGAATTAATATCTCACAATAATATCAATAACATCACATTCATATATTACCTAAATATCTTTAAGTAATATTCAGAATCATTCATTTTAATATCCATAATTCAGATAAAACCCAAATTAATTAATTTATAAATAAAATCCAATTAATCCATTAATTTAGAACATAACACATTTTTAAAAGTCATTAAAAATTACGGGGTATTACAATATCTCAATTAGGGGTTTGATGTTCCCTTTTTTTGCATCCTTATCCTCAAGGATCCAAATGAGGAAATTGATGAATGATCTTTTCATAATTTTCCCAAGTTGCATAGATAAATGAGTCTTGGCCCACTAAACGACAACCATATTGCAGCATTTTGACCCTTATAAACTAGTTGTTGGTCTATGATAGTGATTTGTTTAAGGATAAAATTTCCATCCTCTTGTACAATGGGTAGGTGAATCCCATGTATGATATTGATTCCCAGCATCTTTTTAAGCTTTGAAACATGAAAGATGGGGTAGATAGTTGATGTGGGGGTTAAGGCTAGCATGTAGGTGTAGACACCCCCATCTTAGTACCCCCTCAAAGTACCTTCTCAGGTCCCAAAAAATCCTCCCCCATAAACCCTAGGTCATCCTCCGAGAACTGATCTAGAGGCCACCGGACACTTCTGGGGCCCGTTTGACTTCGATCAACTCTTTATCCTGGGTGAAGCTCAATGAAAACTCTTGGGGTTTTGAATCCCCTTTCAAACGGTCAATACCATGTGCGAATCGGCCTCGTGTTTTGCACGAATGATCCTTTTTACTCTAAGAATTGATCTTAAGGTTATCAGGCGTTTACGGGCCCCATTTAACTCTAGCCAACTCTAACCTGGGCGAAGTTTGATGAAATCTTAAAGGAATCTGAATCCAATTTCCAATGGTCCAGAACGTAAGCGCGAATCGACCTCATGATTCGCATGAATGGCCTGTTTTACTTCGAAAGGCCACCGAGCACTCTCGGGCTCCGTTTGACCTTGATCAACTATTCAAACTGAGCAAAGCTCAATGAAATATCATAGGACTCTGAGTTCCCTTTCTAACCGCGGTCTCTCTCATCCTAGTACCCACCCTAAGTTACTTCTTAAGTCCCTAACACTCCTCTTCCCCCCGTAAACCAAGGTCATACTCCAAGAACTGATTTAAAGGCCATCGAGCACTTTTGGGCCTTATTTTACTTCGATCAACTCTCTAACCTGAGTGAAGCTTAATGAAACCTCATGGGGCTCTGAATCCCTTTTCTAAAAGTCCATACCGTGCGAGAATTGGCCTCACATTTCACACGAATGATCCTTTTTACTTCGAGAACTATTCTTGAAGCCACTAGGCACTATCGGGCCAATTTTAACTTTGTTCAACTCTCTAACATGAGATTAAATTGATGAAATCTTAATGGTCTTTGAATTCCCTTTCCAACGATCCATACCGTGCGCGAATCGGCCTCACGATTCGCATGAACGACCCTTTTTACTCTGAAAGGACACCGGGCACTCTTGAGACTCGTTAAACCTTGATTAACTATCCAAACCAAGAAAATCTCAGTGAAATATTATAGGCCTCAAATTTACCTTTCTAATGGTCCATGTCGTGCATGAATCGGCCTCGCAGTTAGCACGAACGACCCTTTTTACTCCTAAAACCCCCGTCTAGAGACCATCGGGTGCTTTCGATCCACATTTGACTTCGATCAACTTCTGAACCCGAGAGTGTCTCAATGGATTCTTGAAGTTCTATGAATCCCCTTTCTAACAGTCCCAGACATGCACGATTCGAACTTACGGTTTGCATTTTATGCCTATTTCTCTGAAAAAGTCTATTCCGGACTTCCTATAGTCACCCCAGTCCCCCGCCTAATGGCAAGGTGTACTTTCCTTTCCCAGTAAGTCAGGCACTGTGTAGATAGTCAAACTAGGGGCCATGTCGATCGGCACCCCCTAAACCTTAAAATGTCTCTATTTAGGGACAGCATGACCTCACTCCTAGGGACCTCCTTTTCAACAATTAGAAACGTTCTCTCGAAATTAAAGCGCCGTCATTCCTAAAAAAAAAAATCCCATTTTGCAACATTCTCTCAGTTTTTATTACCTTATTTTCTTACCACCTTTGGTCACTTACTGTAACACCCCACGACTTTGGAGACTGAGAAATTTAATTTTGGGAAAATTAAATTTAATTAAATTGGAGAATTTTAAAATTTGGGAATTTAAGTCCAAAAATAGAGAATATTTCAAAGTATTCCGGATGATATTTTTGAGGGTACCATCGATCCCGGAAGGGTCGAGATAGTCAAAATGACTGTCATTGGGTTTTATTTCGGCTCCGGAATGTTTTTAAGTTGTTTTGACTTGAATTGGAGTCAACGAGTCATTTAAAGTGTGTATTAACATTTAAAACTGGGTTTGTTGTTTTAAAGGATTTAAGGCTTACGGATCAAGCCTTTCTCATTTAGAGAAAGAGAGAAAAAGCCCTAGAGGGAGAAAGAAGAGAAAGAAGAAGGAAAAGAAGAGAGAGAGGAAGAAAGCTTGGGATTTCCGGCCCAACCGCAACCTCGAGGATGATCCAACCTCTACAAATCTGAGGCAAGTGTTTAATCTTGCTAAATAGCTATTTGTGTATTTCATTTCATAAATTGTGGGGTAAAGAAATGGATTTTGGGTATTAATGTCAAAACCTAGATTTTAGGTTTAAATCTTAAAATCAATGGTTAAATATGGATTTAAGGGAATAGAAATGTTTGGGATCAACTTTGAGTTGACTTATGGGCTTAAAATCATATATTGTTGAAGGTTTAGGGGTTATAAAGAGGAAATTAGGGTTTTAAATTCGTGGGTTTTGTAGAAACAGATGAACCCTTCAAAAATTGCAAGTCCAAATCGATTCGCCCCCCTCAAGCGAATCGATTCGGTTTGGTAAAATTGGCAGGTCTGCATTGACCAAATCGATTCGGACCCCAAGCCGAATCGATTCGGCCTATTGCAGAAGCCCAGGTCTTTGAACCCGAATCGATTCGCCTGGGAGGCCGAATCGATTCGGAAACAGGGCATTTTGTAGTATTTTCTCCATAGTGATTTCAAACCCTTTTTGGTTGGGTTTATTGATTTGGGGGCTTTCTCTTAGGATGTAAAATATATATTCTTGGAGTCATATAAGGAGTTTCTCACATATTGGGATTTGGGGACCCTTAGGGTAACTTGGGAGAAATGTACCCATGTACGTATTGGAGTTACATACGGATATTGGGGGAAAACTCTTTGAGGTTGAAATTTACCAATTATAGATAAAGGTATATATATATATATATATATGTTTGAGGTTGAGAACTCTTAGAGAGTGAGAGGCCTCCTATCCTTAGAAATATTTAGACTAAGGAATAAATGATAACCCGATAGGGGTAAGGATTCATAAAATACAATTGAACCATAGGTAAAAGTGGGAAACAGCTTGCGGGTGTACTATCGACTAGGATAAGCGGTAGCGTAAATTCTAGTTAGGATAGTTTATACGCAATTATGGGGATATGGCCATTGAGATTCCAATACTTGAAATGAGGATTGGAATAAATTGAGGTTTTAGACTATTAAGTCCTGTTAATGCCTATGGTTAGATAGTACTAAAGATAATTATGTACTTTCACATTTAGAGGTGAAAGGTGTAGTGATGGATTTCTACACAAATTCTTGGGTGATAACCCTAATGTTGAATGTATATGTATAGACATAAACATATGGTTTTGGGAGACTACTCATCATAGGAAGATGATTGAATATGTTTCAAGTATGGGAGTATATTCACGTATCGAGGACTATGTATACTTATAGCCAGTTATATATATATCTTATACATATGAGCGAGAATTAGTTTATATATATATAGATAAGGATATGTGAATATGTGTTGATATATATATATATATATATACATGTATGTATATAGATATATGGATATCTTCATATTGTGGATATAATATACATGGTATGGATATTTAAACCGCATATGGTGGTTTATTATTTGATCCTATAATTGGATCATATGGATGTATATATATTGTGCATGTGAATAATACATATACTTAATTGGTTAAGCATACCCCGCTCATGCTATCATTGGGAAGTTGCGCGCATAGAGGGTGAGCATCCTGGCTTATAATGCAGGGTGTGGATATTCCCCAGGTCATAGTCGTCCCTTGTGATTATTATACATATAGATATATATTTTTGGGATGAGACGTGGTGGGTATGTTTCGTCTCATTGCCGATTGGAACTATGACCGCTTCCCGGGACGTCGTGTGCGTGTGTTTACCACGAGATGGGTGTCGTTTAGTCCCACCATGGTGGCCCCAGTATTGCTACGTGAGCTGGGCACTGGGAAGATGATAGCATTGATGCAGTTTATCGGCGATATATATATAGCCGGGTATATTATGTGCATGGCCTTGTACATCATATGTAGTATGTACACTTGGCTATTGGATTGATGATGATATATATATACGGTTAGAAATAAATACCTATATATATATATATTTATATATATCCTATAGATGAAAGGATATGGACTTTTTGAAGTACATCTTAGATGATTATGGTGTACTAGATTGATGGGGGTTGATGTATCGCACATAAGGTATTATTCGGTTGCATCATCCCAAGGATATCATTGGAGGTTCTTTTATTTTATTTTATTTGTTTTCTTTCTTTCTTTCTTTCTTTAGGAGTTATAGTTAGTAGTAATGGTAGTATTAACTTGTATGTTGAGGATTATGGATCTCTAGGATCGACATTGCCCAGGAGTAGTGTAACGAGGTGGTTCCTTGTTTGGATTTCGCTTTGCGAGACACCTCACGCATGAAACGCAGTGCCATGTCAAGATTTGAGAGAAGTAATTCCATAGGTGGCATCACGGATCTCTGGTCTTGACCTTGTCAGGAGTAGTGTAACGGGGCGGTTCCTTGTTTGGATTTCGCTTTGCGAGACTCCCCACGCACGAAACGTAGTACAATTTTGGGATTAGAGAGAAGTCTTGCCAATATTCCATGTGCATATTATTAAGTATATTCATTCTTACGTTTTTAGCCTATATAGGTATATATATATATATATATATATATATATATATATATATATATATATATATATATGTATATGTATAGGGGTAATGTTTTAGGAATTATGATAATTATAACTCATGAGATTATCAATCGGAATTCATTAAGCCTTTTTTTGGCATAATTGTTGTAATCATAATCAAATAGGATTAGAAATGGGTGGATCCTTAGATTATGACGGGAAGGTAGCTCTCGTGGTTATAGGCTAGGCCTGATAAGTTAGGTTGTCCTAAAATCAATGGGGGTAATTTAACTAAAATTCGAGGACGCGATTAGGTGCGCGCCTTTAGATGAGAGGTGAGTTGGGGTTCCACGAGAGTGCGGTCTCACTTTATTTATGAAATTATGCACACCGGTATTTATTATGCACGGTTAACACACTTGCTAAATATTTTACACATTCGGGGCTCTGACCCGTTTACTTCTCCCTCCTTCTTGTATATACATATATATTTCCACAGGTATCCTACCGCAGGGATGCCAGATGACTTTCTATCCAGAGTCTCGGGAGCCGTGACAGGTGCGGACTGTTGCGGGATGTTTCATGTAGCCGCTTCCTACTTCTTTAAAATTTTAGGTAGGATTCATGTTGTATATCGGGTTTGTACCCAAGGGATATTTACATACATGTTTACATTTATTCCATTCAGTTATTGTATTGGCTGTGATCCGACAGCTTATTCGGGTCTACTTTTTGTAGTACATTCTGTTGTAATTAATTGGTTCATTTTATTTATTATAGTTCTTTCCTGCATCTCTCATATTCATTAGTAGTTTTATAGTGTTGGGTTGTGTATGTTGCAAGTTTTAAATTTTTTTATAACATCTTGCTTATATGATTTCGGGTAGTTAGTCCTATATTATATACTATCGACAGTTGATGTTAAGACTGGACCATCTGAAATTCCTGATTTAATATAGTATAGGGCTGGCCACCCGTTATTATTTTAAGAGGGGTGTTACACTTACCTGACCCTATTTCACCAACATTATATCACCATAAAATCAATTTACTTGTAACACCCCGCCCGCTCGGGGAGAGCGAGCGGAGTGCCACTGCGATAAAACTAACCAAAATCCACAATTAACCAGGTATAGAGCATCTAAATAAATCCCACAATATAAAAAAATCCACCAATCTCAATCTTCAAATTTGATACAACAAAGTCTCTCGAAATAATACAACTATCTATCTCGAAAGAAAATAAATCGTCAATGATCTATACATAAAAAATAAATACAATTCTTCGCATCTTCTATTCTCGAATATTCTTCCCAAGCAAAAAATCAATCTCCAAAGCGCCCAAAAATCCGCGCTAACCTGCCATTAAAAGAAAATATGGGAAAGTACACAATACGACAAGAAAGATGCTCAACAAATATTAGTGGTGAATGAAACGTAACAATACGAATACGAATATTCAAATCAAATGTGAATCTCATAAGCATTTTTATCAATATAATTTCTCAACAATATATTAATCAGAGTCATTAGGCCTAACCATACCGCGCCATACTTTATCAAGTAGCCGGAACAAGAATCTTAGCGGGTGACCAACATGAGTGCAATATTAAAATCTCATGAAAACATGCCCAACACAATAATAATACCACATGAATCAAAATTAGATTCCAATAACAATTTCCAGATTCCAATTGAATTTAGCAATTCAAATATGAGTCAATAATCACAAGAAAACAAAGGGAATAACACTCGCAAGATGAAGGAGCATATTGTGAAAAACCCCATACCTTAAAATCATCACATGAATCGATACATAAAAAACCAGCCTCTAAATTTGATCGCAGCATCACGTTCCTCTCGCAAAAATAATCAAATATCGTTCTAGCCCAAACTCGAGAAAACACCAAATAAGTCTTCTAATCTATGGTTGAAATCTTGAATAAGTTTGGGGCTATGGTTTGTAGATGAAAGGAAGTAATTTTGGAGAGGTGTTCTGGTTGAAAAGTTTGAGAAAAAGTGATTTGAAAAGCCAAGCCACGAATTAGTTGATATATAAAGGATTAAGAGTTTGATTAAGAAAAGAGTCCTAATCAGATACAAACACTAAAAAATTTATTCTGGACGATCGGACAGTTGGAATTGGATGAAATTTTATAGAGAATTAGCTGAAGACGAGAGACAGCTTCCAAAAAATTTCAGCTCGATCGGAACGTTCTATATTTTTAAATATTTTTTTTCTGGTAGAGATTTTTATGTTTTGAGGACTCTAAGAGAGTTTTATGTTTTTAGGACTTTTCTATATAATAAAAACTCCATTTTAATTCCGATCCCAATTCCGTTTGAAAATTTATTTTTCAAATATAAAAACCAACATTTAAAATTATAAAATTTATAAAATCCAAATTTTCATTTTTCTCCGATGTTCAAAATTAATTTAAAAATTCCCATTTAAAAAAAATTTGGGTTGTTACATACTTCCCCACTAACAAGGAATTTCGCCCTCGAAATTCAACGAAGCCTAACACTCAAAAATCAGGCCACACCAACAATCTCTAAAAAAAATCTCGTCTCCCAAAAATAAATTCCTCACATCTAATCTAGATGCCTAACACGAAACGATCATCTAAAATATCTATCTCCAAATACGCGCCACAAAAATGCAACAAACCCAAAGCCCAAGACCCGTGGGTGGTCGTATACCTAAGCTCTGATACCATTCTGTAACACCCCGCCCACACCCGAGGAGAGCGGGGCGAAGTGCCACTGCGATAAAACTAACCAAAATCCACAGTTAACCAGGTATAGAGCATCTAAATAAATCCCACAATATTAAAAAAATACACTAATCTCAATCTTTAAATTTAGTACAACAAAGTCTCTCGAAATAATACAACTATCTATATCGAAAGAAAATAAATCGCTAATGCTCTATGCATCAAAGGTAAATACAATTCTCCTCATCTTCTATTCTCGAATATTCTTCCCAAGCTAAAAATCAATCTCCAAAGCGCCCAAAAATCTGTGATAACCATCCACTAAAAGAAAATATGGGGAAGTACACAATACGACAGGAAATATGCTCAACAAATATTAGCGGTGAATAAAACATAACAATACGAATATTCAAATCAAATGTGAATCTCATAAGAATTTTTTTTCAATATAATTTCTCAACAACACATTAATCAGAGTCACCAGGCCTCACCATACCGCGCCATACTTTATCAAGTAGCCGGAACAAGAATCTGTGCAGGTGCCCAATATCAGTGCCATATTAAAATCTCATGACAACATGCCCAACACAATAATAATACCACATGAATCAAAATTAGATTCCAACAACAATTTCTAGATTCCAATTGAATTTAGCAATTCAAATATGAGTCAATAATCACAAGAAAACAAAGGGAATAACACTCGCGAGATTAAGGAGCATATTGTGTAAAACCCCATACCTTAAAATCATCACATGAATCGATACGTAAAAAATCCACCTCTAAATTTGATCGCACCATCACGCTCCTCTCGCGAAAATAATCAAATCTCATTCTAGCCCAAACTCGAGAAAACACCAAATAAGCCTTCTAATATAAGATTGAAATCTTGAATAAGTTTGGGGCTATGGTTTGTAGATGAAATGAAGTAATTTTCGAGAGGTCTTCTGGTTGAAAAGTTTGAGAAAAAGTTATTTGAAAATCCAAGCCACGAATTAGTTGATAGATAATGTAATACCCCGTATTTTTATGCTATATTAATTTGGGGGTTTTATTACATTTAATGAGAGTGAATTATTTAATAAGAATCCGGAAATTAATTATGTTATAATTATTAACGTGACGAGAGTTAGTAATTATATAAAATTGTTAAATATTACTAATGAGCATAGTAATATATGATATGGGTTATATTATAGGTCACGAGTGAATGAAATAACAATTTTGAGAATTTTAGTCGGGACGCGCCCGTGTCGCGTCGGGACTAATTATCGAGATATAAAAGTGAATATTTTATAAGTTGTTCGTATGGTCGTTTTGAGTGCGCCAACGCGTCCGGAAGGGTCGAGATAGTCAGAAAAGTGTACCCGGGGGTTTAGTTTGGGTCTCGGGATGTTTTTAGGCTTAATTAGTGACCCGGGAGGGCATTTTGGTCATTTTACAAAATAGGGTAATTAAACCCACGAATTTCAGCCATCCTTAGCAGACATTTAAGTCAGCCTTTTAGGGTTAGAACATTCCGAACCCTAGAACGGCCATTGGAGTAGAGAGGAGAGAGCTCTCAAGGTGATTCAAGGCCAAAACACCACCATTTGCACCACCGTCACCACCAACGTGTAGATCGCGAGGAGGAGAACGCAACCACACCAATATCAGCAGGAAACCAGACCTCTGAAATCCCAGGCAAGTGTTTAACTTGCGTATTTTCGTTGGTGCAATATTCATATTAGTGTAGGAATGATTAGGAGTGTAATCAATGGAAGAAAACCCCAATTTTGATAGGGATTTGCATGTAGAAAACATTATAACCATATTCTGGAAATGTTATGTGAAGTAGATGATTAACCCACGAATTTTTGATGATATGTTAGAAGGAAATTCTGGAGAAAACTGATTAGAACAAAAGTTAAGAAAACATTAGGGTTCTTGATGTTTAAATGAGATTTTGGGTTGTTTAACCATGTTTAATGATGGATATACGCATGCTTAACGTTAAAAACATCTGGAAATATGTTATTATGTTTGTAGTAGGAGTTTTGGGATGATTAGTGTTGGAAAATATTGATTTGGGTGAAGAATTTTGGTAAAACCCGTAACTGCACTTCTGCAGGATTTCGCAGACCTGCTTGATCGATCGATCGAGCCTAGAGCTTCGATCGATCGAAGGTTCGATCGATCGAGCCCCAGACCTCGATCGATCGACCATTCCTAGCAGACTCTTATTTCCCCTTGTTTAATTAATTGAACATGATTCATCGTGAAATAGCTTTTGGGCTTTATGAATAAAATGTTTTGGGATATAGGAGAGACCAGTAGGGCATATGACTAAGTGTTGAGAACTTTATTATGAGATGATAATTGTATTTTAGGGACAATTATTTAAAGGACGAGGAAACTACGTAATTCAAGTGAGAGATTACGTCAAATACTTACGATAGTGAATAGACGTTTACCTACTGATTTTTCTACTTGGATGGATAGAATCCACGAGTGTCACATAGCTAGTGAGAAAACCCTTCGAGTTAAGGTTAGAGACGAAACCTTATACGTAATCATAATAATGAGAAATTAAGGATAAATGTTGTGACTATGGGTTACGAGAGGAACCTATATTAATATGATGAAATGGGTATATTTATATGATTGTGTGTACATATATTATATACATGTGAAAAACGTACCCGCGCTACTTGCTATCCCTGAGGTTACTGCGCTGGGACGATCTTATCCTGTGTTGCTTTATGGGGGATATTGATTCGTACCCTAGAAGATAGAGATCCTAGGTACAGGCTATCAGATTGATAGTCGGACGGTCCTAAGAGACGTGTGGGTATGTACTGACCTCTTGGACTTGGAATCTATGCTTCGCCTCAACGTTGTTTTGTATATGTTAATACAGTTCGAGAGTGATTCCGAACTTGTATTTCCCTTTGTGTGAGCGATACGGGGATTGGATAGCAGAGTATGCCCGCACCATAGTTTAGTTGGGGTGCTGTTATATATATATATTATACGAGTAGTTAATATATATATGAGGTTATAAACTTTAAACTGCCTACTGTGATTTGATAAGTAGGACATAGTTGTTGACGCAATAATAAATACTTGTTTTGTGAAAGTATGAGAAGACACTGGGAAACTTTATAATTTAATGAAGCTAAAACGAGAGTAGTGCTACAAATTGAAAGTATCTTTTTAAAACATTGTCATCGTTCGGTTCTGACCCGTTTCATTTCTCTCTCTCTCTCTCTCTCTCTCTCTCTCTCTCTCTCTCTCTCTCTCTCTCTCTTGTATATATATATGTATTACAGGTGCCCAGCCACAGGGGCGTCTTGCTTAGGATCTCTTGGAAGGAACGCGCTGCAGCTTAGGTGGGAGTTGCAGGTCTCTTGATTAGACGACTTCGTCCATTCAGATCCACTCTTAGCATTTTCATTCAGATGGGCATGTGTAGCCCTTTTCATTATTTCTTTATCTTGGGACATTGTTATTCCAGTTATTTCATAGTTCCGTTATTATGGGATTTTTATTCAGGATGGATGTATTACTTTATTTTTCTCGCATGTTGACATTCGTTGATGAATGTTTTATATTAATTGGATTTTTGTTTCAGGTTTATTGTGGTGCGAATCTTATTTATTGAAACTTTGTTAATAAATAAATAAATATTTTTTTATAAAATTTTGAAAGTAATGTTTAATTTTGGTTTTGACACTTAGCTTAATTATTTAGGGTGTTAAATTGGAAAGTTTATTTTTACGACAGTGATGCTAAGAATGAACCAAACTGTTCACCTTGATTTAATTTAATAAAGGAGTGATCGCCCTATATTTAATTAGGCGGGGTGTCACATATAAAGGATTAAGAGTTTGATTAAGAAAAGAGTCCTAATCAGATACAAACACTACAAAATTTATTTCGGACGATCGGACCGTTGGAATTGGATGAAATTTTACAAAGAATTAGCTGAAGACGAGAGACAGCTTCCAAAAAATTTCAGCTGGATCGGAACGTTCTATATTTTTAAATATTTTTTTTGCTAGAGAGTTTTATGTTTTGAGGACTCTAAGAGAGTTTTATGTTTTGAGGACTTTTCTATATAATAAAAACTCCATTTTAATTTCGATTCCAATTCCGTTGGAAAATTTATTTTTCAAATATAAAAACCAACATTTTAAATTATAAAATTTATAAAATGCAAATTTTCATTTTTCTCCGATTTTCAAAATTAATTTAAAAATTCCCATTTAAAAAAATCGGGGTTGTTACATACTTCCCCACTAATAAGGAATTTCGCCCTCGAAATTCAACGAAGTCTAACACTCAAAAATCAGGTCACACCATCAATCTCTAAAAAAAATCTCGTCTCCCAAAAATAAATTCCTCACATCTAATCCAGATGCCTAACACGAAACGATCATCTAAAATATCTATCTCCAAATACACGCCACAAAAATGCAACAGACCCGAGGGTGGTTGTATACCTAAGCTCTCATACCATTTTGTAACACCCCGCCCGCGCCCGGGGAGAGCGGAGCGGAGTGGTACATGCGATAAAAGTAACCAAAATCCACAATTAACCAGGTATAGAGCATCTAAATAAATCGCACAATATAAAAAAATCCACTAATCTCAATCTTCAAATTTAATACAACAAAGTCTCTCGAAATAATACAACTATCTATCTCGAAAGAAAATAAATGGCCAATGCTCTATACATCAAAGGTAAATACAATTCTTCTCATCTTATTTTCTCGAATATTCTTCCCAAGCTAAAAATCAATCTCCAAAGCGCCCAAAAATCCGTGATAACCTGCCACTAAAAGAAAATATGGAGAAGTACACAATACGACAAGAAAGATGCTCAACAAATAATAGCGGTGAATAAAACATAACAATATGAATACGAATATTCAAATCAAATGTGAATGTTATAAGAATTTTTATTAACATAATTTCTTAACAACACATTAATTAGAGTCACCAGGCCTCACCATACCGCGCCATACTTTATCAAGTAGCCGGAATAGGAATCTTAGCGGGTTTCCAACATCAGTGCCATATTAAAATCTCATGACAACATGCCCAACACAATAATAATACCAGATGAATCAAAATTAGATTCCAACAACAATTTCCAGATTCCAATTGAATTTAGCAATTTAAATATGAGTCAATAATCACAAGAAAACAAAGGGATTAACACTCGCGAGATTAAGGAGCATATTGTGTAAAACCCCATATCTTAAAATCATCACATGAATCGATATATAAAAAACCATCCTTTAAATCTAATCGCACCATCACGTTCCTCTCGCGAAAATAATCAAATCTCGTTCTTGCCCAAACTCGAGAAAACACCAAATAAGCCTTCTAATCTAAGGTTGAAATCTTGAATAAGTTTGGGGCTATGGTTTGTAGATGAAATGAAGTAATTTTGGATAGGTCTTCTGGTTGAAAAGTTTGAGAAAAAGTGATTTGAAAAGCCAAGCCAGGAATTAGTTGATATATAAAGGATTAAGAGTTTGATTAAGAAAATAGTTCTAATGAGATACAAACACTAAAAAATTTATTTCGGATGATCGAACCGTTGGAATTCAATGAAATCTTACAAAGAATTAGCTGAAGACGAGAGACAGCTGTCCAAAAAATTTCAGCTCGATCGGACCGTTCAATATTTTTATTTTTATTTTTATTTTGCTAGAGAGTTTTATGTTTTGAGGACTCTTCTATATAATAAAAACTCCATTTTAATTCTGATTCCAATTTCGTTTGAAAATTTATTTTTCAAACATAAAAAACAACATTTTAAATTAAAAAATTTTTAAAATCCAAAATTTCATTTTTCTCCGATTTTTAAAATTAATTTAAAAATTCCCGTTTAAAAAATTCGGGTTGTTACATTACTCTCCTTCAAAATTCAATAGCAAAAGTCTCCAATGAGGTCCATTTATACTCTTTTCTAGTTTATCCATTTAGTGTTATTTACTCACTTTATTTCCATTTTGATATCTTTTTTAATCTAACTTTATTATCTCACATCAACTGACATCCCTTTTTTATTATTAACATTCACATAACCTATTTTCATAAAATCCAAAAAGACAAACAATAGGGTTTATTGATAAATTCCAAGAGTAATATTTCCTCACTTTTTCCACATCTTTTACACTTGAGCATGCTTTCTTCAAAAACATTCGAAGATGAGTCTTATATTTGGGTTTATGATTTAAATCCCACCCCTACGACATATCAAACTATGTGGATTTTGATGCCCCTTGGGCCACGTAGGTGTCCCGAGTAATTCGTGGGATTCGAGTCCTATCTCTTCCATTTAATTATTTTATGCTATCTTGTATTTATCTTGTGAATCGTGAACTCCTATATATTTGTGTCTCATTCGACATGCACATTCGTTTTTGAATAGCAACTCGTGATTCGATAAACACTCACACTGTATGTTTAACTTATTTTTGGGTACACTCGTTAGGATGATTCCGCTCCATCTTTCCCATGACATGAGTCGAATGATTTCCTTCTCGCATTATTCACATTATACACATGTACACACAGATCATGCTTTGGATAAAAGGGAGAAAATTAATATATCCCATGAGATACCTAAAGGGAAGAATGGGTGTATAACACCTTTTCATTCTGTAACTTAGTCCTCGAACCCTTGATTCATTTGTTTTTGTATACATAAGTATGACCTCGATATCGTTCTCTCGAGACAGCTACATTTATTTTGTGTATTTTCAGCAAAATAAGCTTGCGACTCCATTCCTTTGTGTTATCCCCTTTTTAAGGTTAACCGATATTAAATTCGAGGCAGGCCGTGAAGATCCTAACGCGCGCGGTGGAAAAAGGACCCCCATATCCTTAAATGATCCGCACATGCAGGGTGGGAAGAGAGGGAGACGATCCTCCTTTAGGGGTTATTCCCCCTCCCATCCCGATTTCGAGGTTGGCCCGTGCCGGAGGAATCCGACCCGGATGGACACAGTAGGCAATCGACCCAATCTAGGTGATGATTTGGTATAGATAATAAAATTTAGGAAATAGATTTAAATTCCTTCTCATGGCTGCTGAGTTTTGCTAGTATAGTTGTAGATGGAGAGACACCTAATCCCCTTGTAACAACCCGAATTTTTAAATGGGTATTTTTAAATAAAATTGGACTTTTGTCTGCAGGTGTCGCGTAGGACGCGAACTTGCGTGATTTTTGTAGGACGTTTTATTGGGATTAAAAATAATTTGATCATATTTATTGAATGCTAAAACTAGGCTTAAGAGTTCCATGGGATCAAAAGTCGAAAAATGAATAAATAAATAAAATATTATTATTTTATTCAAAAAATAAAAGTGCTCAGAAAATTTTGAAAATCACCATACTGACTTAAAATTTAATTTTGAGCAACTTTCCCTTCTTTGATATTTTCAAAAAATATTATTTAGACCCGATTTAGATCATTTTTCAATTCGGCTAGACTACCTTTTTGACAAATTTTATTTATATTTTAAACCCCAAACTTTAATATATAAAGGAAGCTCGGGATTTAATTTCTAACACACACCTCTTACTAACCCTTAGCAGCCAACAACCCCTTTTCTCTTCATCTTCCACCTCCAAAAACCAAACCTCCATTAAAACAGATTTTCAAGCTTATTTTTGGGGGTCAAAATAGAATTATTTTAAGATGGTTCAAGAGAGTTTTTCGATCAATTTTTTGAGGAGAACTCGGATCCCTAGTCAAATTTTACATCTAAAAATCAGGCATGCTTATCCTATTCTTTTCCTTTCGTGTTATGTGTCTTGATTATAGACTCCATTAAAACTCATGTGTTCTAAAAAAAATTAAGAACATAATATTTTGAAGAAATTAATTATGGGGTTGTTTTGTGAAAATAATTAATAATACCAAATAATTATAACTTTGTTGTTATTTGGATTGTATTTACTTAGTTGGTGTTATTGTGGACACATACGTGTAGAGGAGCCCTTAGTAATTTAATTTGGATGTTTATGTAAAAATTCCTAAATTAATTAAATTACTTGTGCTAGAAAATAAATAACTATTATGGAACTTGCGATTAATAATGATTCAAAAAAATCATAATAATTACGTGTTCTTAATTTCCCCATATTTACATTAAAAATAATTTACTAGGAATTTAGTGTTGTTGAGAATATTATCATAAATTGTAAATTGTATCACTTATGAAATATTATAATATTGAATATTTCGAAAAAGTTAGTATTTTAGATAATTGATTTTCACCCCTTGTTATAGTACACTTGTTAGGTATGGGACTAATAAGTGGGCCTTAGATGCGATTTATGCTAATTAGGTATGGGACTAGTTAATATAAATCTATGCGGGTTATATAAATTGGGGTGGGGGCAAATTCTCTATTTTTACTGTTGATGTGATAACCTAGGATTAATATCTAGGTGAAGTAAATTGTTATAATCATCATTTATTTATGATGGGATGAAATTGTGTTTTGAAAACTTTTAATTGGGACTAAGAAATATTTTGAGGATTTTCACATCACTTTTAAGAGTGGAGAAAATTTATGTGAATAACTAGTAGAGAAATTTTGGGAAATTAATACTGCAAGACTAAAACTGTTATTAAAATTTATTGGCGACATAATGTGTCCAGGGCCGACAGTTAAACTAGATCAGAGGGAGTTTATGTCGTGTCGTGTGTGGAACCTTGTCACATGTCGAGGATCGCAGGATAAAAACGGGTGAGACGACGAGTATGACAAGGGGAAATGTTTTTGGTGTAAAAATCACCCGTGGCGGGAGGACCGCTATACTTAATAATAATGTGAGAACAAATCATCCTGGTTAATTCAAACACATTAACATCGTGGGACTTGGGTTAAATTTAAAATAATATTGGTGTGGCACATTTAAAACCATGTGAGTACTTAGAAATTTATTGCTGAGATTATAGAATTTCTTTTAATTAAAAGATTCTATTGTTATGGTCGATATGTATAGCACTATTGTCTGGGTTCAAGGACCCTAACTAAAAGGATTAGCTGTATTCATGCTCAGGGATTTGGCTCTGACACATGCGTTGACTAATATTTTCAGGGATTTAATTGGAGTAGATGCATAGAAATTTTTGGAGATCCTTTGGAAGTGCAGCTGAAGCTATATAATTGTTTAGTAGTTTATTTCTTCTCCTATTCAGTCGTATTTATTGTGAGACTATATTTGGGTTTTTATTGGGCCTTTCGGTTCCAAAGTTGTCTTAAGATTTCAGTTGGGTTTGATTTATTGTAATAATTGAGATATTCGGAGATTGCATGTGACGGACTTTATATCGCACTTTGATGAAATCAGTTAGATGTTCTTGATATTTGGGATTGATTTAAATGATTTATCTTGTGGATTAAAATTAATATGTCTCACATCTGTCACATGCTACGGATGATATTTAATTTATTAACACCCGGCTTAATTTTGGTGGAGATCGACGCCAGAATTTAGCGGGGTGTTACACCCCCACTGAAAATGATCTCTCAAATCGATGTCTAACCCAACTAAGTATTCACTATGTTTTTAGGGAAAGTGATAGGTAAGATTAATATTATTTTTTTAACTTTGAAATTGTATAGGGAGTATACACTATACTAAAAAAATTCTCAATTATAGGGGATATATAAATAATAACGCAAAGTCTCCCACCCTTTCAGGAAAAAAACCTTCAGATCAAGCTAATATTGTTAACATTTTATACAATAATTGATCAAAACCCATCATGGTTAATGTTTGGAAATTCCCTCTGAAAATTCCTCCAGTCAATGGCATGCAACTGAATATTTAATGTACAATCACTTCTTTCAGCCAACACATTACTTATTTATTATTTTATAAAGAATGTGAGATTGTTTATCCACAAAGTAATGTAATTATTTTGTGGCTTTCCCTCTTTAATGATGTTTCTAATAGCAGGTAAAAGTTATGTCAAGCCTCTAAGGTGAAATATCTTATTTTAAAGAAAATTAATTAGGCATAAATATTTCATATGTATCCCCTTAATTTCGGTCCTTTTTTGAACCCGTGCATTGTAATTAACTCAAATTTATATCATATTTGTGTTACTAATCCTTTTTGGCAAGTATTCCTTATTTTGTGTATTTCTCGTGTATTTTACAGGTATTTCATGCAAGTGAATGTGGGAGAGAAATCGAAATAGTGAAAGAAACAAAGGAAAGGAAGTTGAAGGGCATTTTCATAATTTTTCAGCCATAACCTAGAGGAGGAGCCAACTGAAAAGTTTAAGAGATTAAAGTCACAAGAGACTAGAAATAATGACACCTCAATCCGAGATAAAGAAGTTATGCACGTTTGAAGTTGAGAAGAAAATCTAGTGGAAAATTTGTAAATAAGAGAGATTGGAGCACACAAGGCATCACTTGGACAATACTGGAAAAATGAACCGATTCAGTTCCAAAGGGAACCAATTCACCACTAGTAACGCTCCAGAAACATTACAAAATTTGTCACGCTTCGAAATCGTGACAAATGACCAGAAGCGGGATTTTTATTTTGGCCCTATTTTTAAGCTTAGATAGTTTTATGTTTTGAGGACTCCTCTAAACGACTTCTAACATATATAATTAGTCATTATGGTTGTTTTAAGATAGATGGGTTTGATGAAAAGGCTCCGAATCAAGGAGGAAAATCTAGGAGGATAATTTACAAGTTTTGCACCATAAACTCAATAGCTTTTTCATTTCTTCTTCAAGCTTTGATTTCTTTTTGCATGTTTGTGTTCTTCAACCATGGTAACCTTAAATTCCAGAACTGTTATTAGTGTTTCTATCTTTCAATTTTGAATTAAATTTCTTCATATTTGATGTTTATTATCAATTGAGTATGCTCGGTTAAATGTTTTTATACGCATTGTTTAGCCCATGGCGGGGATGTGATACTAATCTTTGTTTAGTTTTAATTATCATAGTTATCTTTTCCTCTTTGTTTTCCCCTTTTCAGCGTGCATCATCTTTTACACTTTTATTTGAGAAGTAATAAATCAATTAAAATCTATCAAACATTCCTTGTGGATTTTCGATACCCAGAGTAGTCGTTATACTCCATAAGAGTGTAATTAAACATTTTTTTTTGCATTGCGGTCGAAAACCCATAACAACGATTTGCGTCTCTGCACGGATGCTCAGTTTTTGCCTCAATCAAAATGGCATCATTGCCGGGGAGTAGGTAGACATTTAGGTTAGCTCGAATTAATCCAAAATTTGACTATAATTCTTAAAAACCTAAAAAAATCATAAAATAAAGAATTAAAAAAAATCAGAAAAATAAAAAGACTAAAAAAGAAAAAAAATCTCTCTAGTCCTTACATGCAAAATCTGCAACCAACTCCTCAATCCAGTCCTACTAGAATTCACGAAAATCCTATAGTAGAGTACAATTCCGATATCCCACATACTCCTCGCATTCCACAAATATGGGTTCCACCTCCTACACCGACTAACTCTATCACATGTCACACTTTGAGTCACATAGGGCATCGAGTGAGGATATTGAGTCATTTGGAGAGAGCGCGATATCTGACAATGCTAGTTTCGGTATGGGTGAGGGTGAGTTGCCGTATCTCCCCATAAGAGACCTCTTATATGTGACACCCCGCCCAATTAAATAAAGCATGATCAGTCCTGTACCAATTTAAAATAGAATGTTCGATTGGTTCATTCTTAGCATCACTGTCAAAAAACTTTTTAACAAATTAATAACCTAATATAAAATTAAGCTAGGTGCCAAAACATTTCCAATTTTAGTAAGACCAAGTAAATCCGTTTTCATTCAGTCTTAAAATATCAACCATTCACTACACATAGAAATATAATAAATACAGAACATGAATCAAGTACTAAAATAAATAAGACTGGGTAAAACCTCCCAGTTCAAAAGTCCAAACTATAAAGTAAAATAAATACAATATCTCAAATAAAAACTAGAAGCGGGCGACACATGCCCTAAATAGGAATTTTCAATGAAACTGAAATGAAAGGATAGATGCATCTAATGTAAGAACCTACAGCTTCCACAATAGCTGCAGCCCGACTGTCAATCCAATCTCTAATTCTGGTACCCCTGCAGCTGAGCACCTGGTACAATATATATATAGCAAAAGAGAGAAGAGATGGAATAAACAGGTCAGGGCCCGAAGTTTAAAAATGATTTATCAAGTATTTAAAACTGGTTCTTAAAACAAGTCTTATACGCATGTTAGTTATCGAACTCTCACATGAGTTTCTCACCTCTCATCTATTGTGCATGCCTAACGTACATCTAATTCTCCCCCTAGTTATACCACCTAGTCTAACTAGTCTGAAGTCATTCTAATAGTATCTATACCCACTAGTAGTATACCCGTATCGCCCATACAATATGCTACCAAATTAGCCTATGTTGAGAAACTAATTAACATGTTTTCTCGTTTTCATAATAAATCTATTATACTCTTAAGATTAGTTTATATATCAACATTTTCATTTCTACTAACTATACATAGTAGAAAGATTCTAAAGTTTATGTGTATATATATATATATATATATATATATATTCTAATACTGCACCCCCGGGCTAAGACCCGTTAGCGCACATAATCGCAATAATATTGCACCCCCGAGTTACCACCCATTAGTGCACTTATAACATTACTCTTGTACCCCCGGGTTATCACCCATTAGTACACTTATAATAACATTCTTATACCCCAGGGTTATTACCCATTAGTACACTTAACGATAGAATCCTTGCACCCCTGAGTTATCACTCATTAGTGCACCTAATAGTAAGATTCTTGCACCCCCGGGTTATCACCCATTAGTGCTCTTAACAATAATATCACATAATAGGCATACACACATCCTATTAAAATTTATAGGTATTTCTCCAACCTACATATATACTTCTCATACGTATTTTAACCTCAACACTACGTATGGTATAAATATATAGATTACTATCTCTCTCGTAATCTCTAGAGTACATTCTCTCTATATCGAAATAAGTAAAGTATTTATTCTCACATACTTTCTCGAAATTCTGGCTTGTTTAAGTTTACTATCAGGTAGTTTCTCAACCCTAATTGACTTTCCTTGGCTGATAAAATAACTCCCAATTTTCGTCCATTCATTAAACCCAAAAATACAATTTACCATAATGCCCTATCGGGGCGCCGGTTAGGCCTAAAATTGTTCCGGGACCCAAACTAAACACCCGGGTATAATATTCTGACTATCTCGACCCTTACGAACTCAACGGCACACTCGTAATGACCATATGAGTTACCAAAAATAATTTCTCTTTTTATCCCAATCAATTAGTCTCGACACGACTCACACGCGCGTCAGACTTAATTTACCAAACTGTCGTATTAATCACTCTCGAAAATGTATCAAAGTGTATAGTTCCATATTACATATCACACATTAATATTAAATCAATAAGTATTAACCCTTGGCATGCTAGTTAATACTTATTTTTAAATTCGTATTAATTAACAATTAAATTCTCACATTTTAATTCAATTAATCCCACTATAATAATTAATCTCATAATTATTTAAATCCTAAAAAATATGGGGTATTACATACTTCCCCTCTAATAACGGAATTTCGTCCCAAAATTTAGAAAATAAGGCATACCTGGTACGAATAACTCTAGATATTTCTCACGCATATCCGCCTCACGCTCCCAGGTAGACTCCTCCACATTGTGATGCTTCCACTGCACCCGAACAAGTGAAACTACCTTTGACCTCAGCCTCCTAGCCATCGGTCTCTCCTCATATGAACTGTCGGGCTATAACTCAATCTCCTCAATCGCGATGTGAGTGTGTTCCAACTCATCCCAAAGATACTGCCTCAGTGACGAGATGTGGAACACATCGTGGATACGATGCAAGTGTTCTGGCAACCCGAGCCTATATGCCACTGGTCCGATCCTCTCAATAATAGGAAATGGTCCTACATATCTCAGAGCCAATTTCCCCTTTTTCCCAAATCTCATTACCCCTTCATAGGAGATACCCTCAGCAAAACCTGGTCCCCTACGAACTCTCTGAAGAATCGCTTAGCAACGGTGTAGCTTTTTTGTCTGTCCTGCGCTACCCGTATGCGACCCCGAATCATCTCGATCATGTTCGATGTGTCCTGAATCACTTTTGGCCCGAGTAGTTTGTTGTTCCACACCTATAGACAATAAGTCGGATAATGATAAGGTCTATCGTACAATGCCTCGAATGGGGCCATGCCAATCATAAACTGATAGGAGTTGTTATGAGCAAACTCCACCAGTGGAAGGTACTGCTCCCAACCTCCACCAAAATCAAGGACACACATGCGCAACATATACTCGAGCATCTGGTTAGTGCACTCGATCTGCCCATCAATTTGTAGGTGATACGCCGTATTCAACCGTAACTCGGTCCCCATAGCCTCCTGGAAACTCTCCCAAAAATGAGACACAAAAGTCTTGTCTCTGTCTGACACGATATTAAGGGGTACACCATGTAACCTCACTATCTCTGTAATAAATAGCTGGGCATACTGTCCTGCCGTATAGTCTATCCTGACGGCCAAAAAGTGGGCTACTTTTGTCAACCGATCCACAATAACCCATATAGAATCGTGCCCCCTCGGCAAAGTGGGTAACCCGATAATAAAATCCATGAAAATACCTTCCCATTTCCACGTAGGGATCTCCAACAACTGAAGTAAACCTAGTGGTCTCTGGTGGTCCACTTTCACTAATTGACAAGTGGTACACTTGGAGACGAACTCCGCGATGTCTCTCTTCATTCCTCTCCACCAATACTGTCGTCTCATATCGTGGTAAATTTTATCTAGATCGGGGTGTACCACAAATCATGACCCATGCGACTCCATCATCACTTCATGTCGAAGGTCCTCCCCCTCCAGAACCACGAGTCTCCCATTAAAGTGCAAATTTCCCTCGGAGCTTACTGAATAAGACTCGGCTCCATCAGTTAAAAGCTGCCTAATTCGATCTTGACAGAATGAATCCGCTGCCTGTGCCTGCACTACTCTCGTAATAATCTGAGGCATAATTGTCATTGCAGACATAAATGATCGGGCCACGGTATCTTGGTGTCCCAATTCTTTCCATTTCACTTTCCACACCTCGGCCCTCTCGTCTACTGGTCTATGGCTTAACGCATTAGCAACTACATTAGCCTTCCCCGGGTGATAGTGTATCTCAAACTGATAATCTTTTACAAACTCAATCCACCTGCGTTGATGCATATTCAACTCTTTCTATGTGAACAAGTACTGCAGCTACTTGTGGTCTGTAAATAGGCAAAATTGTTCCCCCAATAAATAATGCCTCTAAATTCGAAGCGCAAATGTGATTGTTGCCAGCTCTAAGTTGTGGGTGGGGTAATTCTTCTCGTGAGGCTTAAGCTTTCGGGAAGCAAAAGATATAGCCTGCTCCTCTTTCTGAAGTACTCCCCTAAGCCCCTGTAAGGATGCGTCAGTATAAACCAGGTACTCCACCCTTGCCCTTGGGAAGTGCTAGTACGGGTGCTGTGGTCAGCTTATCCTTCAGCTCATCGAACGCCAATTGACATGCATCATACCAAATAAACGGCATGCCCTTATGAGTCAGATTCGTCATGGGACCCACAATCTTCGAGAATCCTCGAATAAACTATCTGTAATAACTGGCTAATCCCAAAAAACTCCGCACCTCCGTCGGTGTCGTGGGATGTCCCCACTCCCTTACAGCTGACACTTTATTAGGATCGACAAATATCCCTCTCTATCATACAATGTGTCCCAAAAACTGTACCTCTCGCTGCCAAAATTAACACTTCTTATATTTGGCATACAACACATGCTCTCGTAAGGTATGCAGAACCATACGTAAGTGCTCGACATGCTCTTTCTCGGTGCGGGAATAAATCAGGATGTCATCTATGAAGACAATGGCCAACTGATTAAAGAACTCTCTGAATACCTTGTTCATCAAGTCCATAAATACTGCTGGGGCATTGGTTAGCCCAAATGGCATAACCCTGAATTCATACGACCCATACCTCGTCAGAAAAGTAATCTTAGCCACGTCCTACTCCCTGATGCGTAGCTGATGATATCCGAATCTCAAGTCTATATTCGAAAAGTGGGTTGCTCCTCTCAGGTGGTCAAATAAGTCATCGATGCGAAGCAACGGATACTTATTTAGTATCGTAACTTTGTTAAGCTCCCGATAAGCCATACAAAGTCGTAAGGAACCATCCCTCTTATTCACAAACAGAACTGGGGCACCCCAAGGTGAGGCACTCCTACGGATGAAACCCTATCCCAATAACTATTCTATATGATCCCGTAACTCCCTCATTTCTTTCGGAGCTATATGGTAAGGCGCACGTGCTATTGGACGAGTGCCCAGTGTCAAGTCTATCATGATCTCGATCTCCCTACTCGGAGGCAACCCTGGTGTATCCTGAAATACATCAGCAAACTCGCAGATGGCCGAAATTGAATTGAGTGGAACCACTACTGCAGAGGTCTCATCCTCTATATAAAATAAGTGGGTGAACGACCCTCCCTCAGAACGAGGCATCGTCACTAAGAACATCTTCTGTCCCGGAATGGCAAACACAATACTCCTACTGAAGCAATCAATCATGGCCCTATACTCGACTAGCCAATCCATGCCAATAATGGCGTCGTACTCAGACAGATCTAACACTAGCATATGAGCCGGTAAAATCAAACTGCCAATCTCTATGCTTACTCCCCGGCATATGAAGAAAATTAGCGACCCACTCCCTAATGGTGAGTCTACACATGTCACTGTACTCTCTGTCATGCCTAACAACCCAGTAGACCATGCAAAGCTAGTGGCTATAAAGGAGTGTGATGCCCCTGTGTCAAATAAGATACGACCCAAAGTAATATGGATAGAAAACTTACCCTCCACTGCGGGTGGTGCCTATGGAACTGCGGCCTGTTGGACGTTATAGACACGTCCATATTGCAACTGCCCCTGCTGCATCGGAGCTACGGGCAAAGATGGAACTGGAGCTGATGCTAGTAGGGAGACGGAAAAAATGGGTCTCTAGGCTCCTGGTGAGCACCCTACTGCCAAGGAACTCTGTCCTTATTGGGGTAATCCTGTTTCTTATGGCCAGTCTTGCCACAAGTATAAAATTTCCTGATTAAGTTTCCTCCCCTCTGTCCCTGATAGACTCGGCCCTACTGGCTGTTACCACCCATACCTTGGCCCTTCTGTCCTCCTTGCTGTTGGCCCTGCTGCTGGCCCTAATGTTGGCCCTGGTGGCCCTGCTTCTAACCCCCCTGACCATGCTTGAAACCTCTTAGCAGACTCCCCCTGCTGGGAACCCTGCCTATGACTATACTCAACTAGTGCCCCACAGGAACTACCTCCCTTTGTCTTGCCCAACTGGCTGGGTTCTCCCCCTCGCTTGCTTCCCTTAGCATGGAAGCGGCTTTCCTGATAATGAAATAAGGCTGCATTCAGAACATCTGTATATGAGTGTAGGGAAAGGTTACCCAATAGATACTGGCGTATCCTCCACGTCAAGCCATCCATGAACATCTGAATGTGATTCCCCTCAGTAGGCACCATATCTGATACCATGTTTGCCAATCGTGTGAACTCCTCCTCGTATTCCGCAACTATTCTCCCTTCCTGGGTTAGGTCTAAAAGTTTCTGCCTCATCTTCATTTTGACGGCGGAAGGAAAGTACTTGCGGTCGAACCGCACCCAGAAATCACTGATCGACATCAAATCTCGCTCCTCGGTAGTAATAGTGGACTCCCACCACTGAAAGGCTTCCCCTCTCAGCTTAAAGGTAGCCAAAACTTGCCTCTGAACCTCAGTGCACTCATACATACGAAGGTGTCACTGTATGTCTTTCTTCCACTGACTAGCAATAACCACATCCAAACTGCCCATGAACTCTGGGTGACATGCCCTCTGAAAGGACTCTCTCACTCTTTCCAATGCAGTGGGAAACGGATGCACTGGAACTGGTGATACTGCCTGAACCTGGGGTGGGTCCTATTGCACCACCGCTAAGGCTGCATTCACCGCTTGTGCTACTATCGCTGCAACCTCTACTATATTCATTGTCCCCTGAGCCTGCGCTGTCGGCTTCTCTGGATGGGCCTGTCTGTCTCTTGGTGCACGTCAAGGAGGCATCTGAGACGAGAAAGAATTTTATTAGTACACAGTTATTACTAAATCTCAAATAGCTGAAGGCGTAATCGCGTAAATAATATCACAATAATCCTAAAGATATGGCTTTATATCAAAGTACGCAAAGCTGAAAACATAGTAAGACGTACAGATCCTAAAGGACTCTAGAACCTGATGATCTGATACCACATATGACACCCCTCCCAATTAAATAAAGGGTGATCAGTCCTGTACCAATTTAAAACAGAATGTTCGGTTGGTTCATTCTTAGCATCACTATCGAAAACTTTTTTAACACATTAATCACCTAATATAAAATTAAGCTAGGTGCCAAAACATTTCCAATTTAGTAAGACCAAGTAAATCCGTTTTCTTTTCAGTCTTAAAATATCAACCATTCACTACACATAGAAATATAATAAATACTGAACATGAATCAAGTACTAAAATAAATAAGACTGGGTAAAACCTCCCAGTTCAAAAGTCCAAACTATAAAGTAAAATAAATACAATATCTCAAATAAAAACTAGAAGCGGGCGACACATGCCCTAAATAGGAATTTTCAATGAAACTAAATCTAAAGGATAGATGTGTCTAATGTAAGGACCTACAGCTTCCACAATAGCTGCAACACGATTGTCAATCCAATCTCTAATTCTGGTACCCCTACAGCTGAGCACATGGTATAATATATATATATAGTAAAAGAGAGAAGAGATGCAATAAATAGGTCAGGGCCCGAGGTTTAAAAATGATTTAGTAAGTATTTAATACTGGTTCTTAAAACAAGTCTTATACACAAGTTAATTATCAAACTCTCACATGAGCTTCTCACCTCTCATCTATTGTGCACGCCTAACGTACATCTAATTCTTCCCCTAGTTATACCACCCAGTCTAACTAGTCTGAAGTCATTCTAATAGTATCTATACCCACTAGTAGTATACCCGTATCGCCCATACAATAAGCTACCAAATTAGCCTATGTCGAGCAGCTAATTAACATGTTTTCTCGTTTTCATAATAAATCTATTATACTCTTAAGATTTATTTTATATATCAACATTTTCATTTCTACTAACTATACACAGTAGAAAGATTCTCAAGTTTATGTATATATACATATAGTCACATCTTCCCTATATATATATATATATATATATATATATATATATATATATATATATATATATATATATATATATATATATATATATATATATATATATATATATATATTCAAATACTGCACCCCCGAGTTACCACCCATTAGTGCACTTATAGCATTACTCTTGTACCCCCGGGTTATCACCCATTAGTACACTTAACGATGTTATCACTCATTAGTCCACCTAATAGTAAGATTATTGCACCCTCGGGTTATCACCCATTAGTGCTCTTAACAATAATATCACATAATAGGCATACACACATCCTATTAAAATTTATAGGTATTTCTCCAACCTACATATATACTTATCATACGTATTTTAACCTCAACACTATGTATAGTATAAATATTTAGATTACATTCTCTCTATATCGAAATAAGTAAAGTATTTATTCTCACATACTTTCCCAAAATTCTGGCTTGTTTAAGTTTACTATCAAGCAGTTTCTCTCACTCCAATAAATCGGTAAACTCAAAATTCGGACTCTAAGAAAATTCCCAGAAATTCACCCTGTCGCTCGAACGAGATGGCAATGTCATTTAAATGACTGCCATGTGTCGCTCGAGCGACTTCGCATGAGATACCAATCTCGTTTGAACCACTTCGCACGAGACCTACTGTATCATCTTCTTCACCAAATTTCAACGTTTTCTACCATTTTTTTAACCTAGAAACCTCTAAGATTCAACACCCAACGCCTCATCATCAATACCCATCAACACATAACAGATTATAAATCATTCCTAACATCCTAGGATCATTAATTCGTCATTAATCATTGTAATTATGTACAATCCCCAAATTAATTCGCATGAACCCTAGTTTCCAAAATTTCAATTAAATAACCTAATCAGCCCAGATTCGTTCATCAATATTTGATTCAATTTCGTAATTAATCCTCTGCATACATGAAGGAATATGAACAATTAATTAACCCATCCTTTAATCATCATTTAATCCTCAAATTTTCACACAATTAACATGTAAATCGTGATGAATTTCACCTACTCTAACATGAGTAGATTATTGCTAAAAGAAGCAAAGTAATAAACACTTGCCTTAAGTCGAAGGTCTGAATCCTCTGGTGATGTTGGTATAGACGTGTTCCTCTCTTCTCGATCTACACATTGGTGGTCATGGTTGTGCAAGGTAGTGTTAATTTGGCCTTCCCTCTTGGAAATTGGTTCTCCCTCGCACCCTCTGTGGACGTTCTTTACTTTTTGTGTCTCTCAACCCTAATTGACTTTCCTTAGCTGATAAAATAACTTCCAATTTTCGTCCATTAATTAAACCCAAAAATACAATTTACCATAAAACCCTCTCGAGGCGCCGGTTAGGCCTAAAATTGTCCCGGGACCCAAACTAAACACCCGGGTATACTATTCTGAATATCTCGACCCTTCCGGACTCAACGGCGCACTCAAAATGACCATACGAGTTACCAAAAATAATTTCTCCTTTTATCCCAATCAATTAGTTTCGACACGACTCACACGCGCGTCAGACTTAATTTACCAAATTGTCATATTATTCACTCTCGACAATTTATCAAAGTGTATAGTTCCATATTACATATCACACAGTAATATTAAATCACTAAGTATTAACCCTTGGCATGCTAGTTAATATTTTTTTTTAAATTCGGATTAATTAATAATTAAATTCTCACATTTTTATTCAATTAATACCACTATAATAATTAATCTCATAATTATTTAAGTCCTAAAAAATATGGGGTATTACATTATATCTTGAGCGATCCGTCGTTCTGAGATGCATTATATTCCCATATATTGCGGGGTAATTCCATTTTCATAATGGGATGATCCAGATTCTTCCCACATTCCATGGTCTAGAGTCAAAATAACCATACCTCTACAATCGCGAGTTAGAAGAGGCATGTGAAACGTTTAGTGATCAAGCTTGTTCTCAAGACGTCATTAGCCTCAAGGTTTTTCCCTTGTCCTTGAAGGATAAAGCCAATACTTGGTTATGGTCTTTGCCACTGAACTCAATTGGATTGTGGAGAGATATTCAAAACCAATTTTCTCTTGAAACTATTTCCTCAACATTGAACCAATTCCATTAAGGCTCAAATTCAAACGTTTAAACAACATGACAATGATCCTTTCGATAAATGTTGAGAGCAGTTTAACGAGTTGCTTAATATGTGAACACACCATATATTTGAGAAGTGGAGACTTATCTCCTTCATTCATCAAGGGATAAACTTAAGTTCCAAACAACTCATGGAAACTATGTGTGAAGGGAAATTTCCAGCGTTAGATGCGGACGATGACGAGGCCCACCTTAAGTATGTCGCTAAGACTACTCAAGAGTGGGACACATCCGATCCAAATGCCCAAACTCGTCGACAAACTTCTAAAGCTCCTTCTACTTTCGGACTCTATCAATTGGACACAGAAGCCAAGTTGAAACTTCAAATCAACCAACTTTCTAAAAGATTGTACGATATAGTCGAATCAGGGAAAAGAGAAATATCTGGATCCACTCGAGCATTAAGAGAGAAGGTGTGTGCGAGCGACCATCTTGCACTTGAATCTTAATCACACGTGTTAGAGACACAATTATTTATCCACGTCAAGTTTTTGGCGCCGTTACCGGGGACTAGTTAGGCATACTAGGTTAGGTCGAATTAATCTAAGAATTTGACTCTAATTTCTAAAAAGTCAAAAAATTCATAAAATTAAAAATTAAAAAAAATCAGAAAAAAAAAAGTTCTCTAAATTTTTTTTCATGCAGAATCCTCTACAAACTCCTCAATCTACCCCGATTAAAATGTATGAGAATCCTATAATTGAGTACGACCCCGATAGTCGACACATCCCACGCGTTTCACAGTTTTAGGTTCCACCTCCTACACTGTCCAAATCCATAACGAGTCACAAGTCCAGGGTGTCAAGTGAGGATATTGAGTAATTAAGAGATAGCCTAATGTTTGACAATGCTAGTTATGGTGAGGGTATGGGTGAGATGTCGTATCGCCCTATAAGATACATCTTATATCTCAAGTGAACCATTTCTCCGGGATGCATTATATTCCCATATAATGCGGGGCAATTCTTCTTTCGTAATGGGATGATTCATATTCTTCCCACATTGTATGGCATGGAGTCGAAAAAACCATACCTCCACATTCGCGAATTCGAAGAGACATACGAAAATTTTAGTGATCAAACGTGTACCCAAGACATCATTCGCCTCATACTTTTTCCCTTTTCCCTGAAGGATAAGGCCAAGACTTGGATGTGGTCTTTGGCACCGAACTCAATTGGAACGTGGAGGTACATGCAAGCTAATTTTCTCCTGAAATTTTTTCCCCAACATCGAACCAATTCCATTAAAGCTCAAATTCAAATGTTTAAACAACTAAAAAATTAGCCTTTTGATAAATGTTGGGAGTATTTTAACGAGTTACTTAATACGTGCCCTCACCACGATTTTGATAAGTGGAGACTTATCTCCTTCATCCATCATGGGCTAAACTTAAGTTCCAAACAACTCGTTGAAACAATGGGCCAAGCGGAGTTTATAGGGTTAGACACGAACGATACAGAGGCTTGCCTTAAATATGTCACCGAGACTACTCAAGCGTGGGGCATATCTGATCAAAACACCCAATCCTAGGATTGACAAACATCCACAACTCCTTTTGCATCCGGTCTCTATCATTTGGACAAAGAAGTCGAGTTGACGCTTCATATCAACCAAATTGCTAAGAGGTTAGAAGACGTAGTCGAATTAAGAGGAAGAGAAACATCCGGCTCCACTCGAGCATTGAGAGAGGAAATGTGTGCAATTTGTTAGGCAGGACATTCAACAAAGGAAATCTCGACGATATCGGCCTATAAAATTATTCTTCAAGAGCAAGTGGTAGCGGTAGAAGATTTTAAGGGTAATTTTAATGCCCCTTATGGGAATTATTACAACCCTTCATGGAAGAACCAGACTGATTTTAATAATGGGCAACCACACGCTGTGATGAATCCTAATTCACAGGTTTCCCCTCCACCACCGCCCTCGCATTTTCAACAAGCTCCACCTATGCAAACATCTCCTCCCGTGCCTTATGATCATATTCCAATTGCGCAATTGCATAGGGATTGATTTATTAAAAATCCTACTTAATTGTTTATGAAGATATTTTTTGAATCAGGATACAAGTAGAGTGACAAAAAAATTAACTCCTCCTACGTCAATAATGCATGGTGTTACATATGGAGAGTTAAGACACCCATCTCAACAAATTTGTATTTGTCATTTGTGTCTTGCAAGAATTACGCCTATAATTTACTGTGTCACTTGTATTTCTCGTGCCATGAATTTTTTTCATTGGAAATTATATACATTCACCCTTATGATTTTTGAATAGTTGTCCTACCGTGAACGAATTAATTTGCCTTGATCCACCGACATAGCTTGTAACAGCATCAAAGAAATATGAGCAGTGTGGATAAATTCATTATTTTTATGGCTCAGTAGACTTTTGGCTACGCTAGAGAAACAAGAGATGCAAGCAAGAATGAGAAAAAGATTTGTCCTCGGTCTTGTTCGTTAGCCACTAATTTTGACAGTTCTATTGTCTTGTCTTGTCCTTTTTTTACCGAGTTATTGTATGTTCCCATAAACGGAAGAAATGGTCGCCGCTCTTTGGTCTTTTTTGAAATGATGTGTAATTTCCACTTCACTTCTTCTTTACCTCTCTCTTCTGCAAAGGATGGGCATAATAGATTATATATAAAAGATGAACATGGTGATGATGATGATAAGCTTTACCATTGTATAACTAATGCCTACATATTGAAGGGAGTGTTAGAACAACGTATACTATCTCAAAAACTGATGTACATGCAGTCTTTGGCCACCAATGACGAAACGAATTTACATTTAATCGGAGAAAAAAGTTATGAAAATAGAGTATATATTTAAAAAAAAGTCCAATTAAATACGAATAGTCAATCAACAATTAGCTAAAAGATAAAAAGAAGAGAGAACTTAATTAATTGATGATGATGATGCCAAGTATCATGCATAGAAAAGCTGGGCCAAAGTTCTCCTAAGAGGTTATTTTAGACTAATCCGTAATAGCATAAAGAGAAGGGAAGGTATAAAGGTGAATGGGTTGTTCTATTGAAAACTTAATGGCATTCTACAATTGTTTAAAATTCAAAATTAATAATTATGAATGTGAATTGTGATATATGTATCAACTAGCATGTACTTCGCGCGATGCACGGTCGAAAATGTATGTTACCAATATTATTAAACGAAATATACTATATAAATGTATTCTCAAAATTATATTATTTAAGCTTTGTTGTTTTGTTTTGATAAATATGTGTTTATCTTCTCGATTTTGAAGCAATTATAATCTTCTCGTTTGTGCGGTGAAGAATATCGTCAGAGTACGTTTCAGATTTTAGATCTTTTGACTACCAAAAGATAGTACTCACTGACATTTTTTTATAATTCTGAACTTTGTGTAAATTAAGCACACCTATTTAATATACTCCATCAATCCTTATTAGTCTTTAACTGATTATCGTGTGCGGATTATGATAAAAAAATAATTTGTACAATCATTTCGTGGTAATAAAAAACAACTCAAAATCACGGTTGTTTAACTTCACCCCCTACAACAACTATTTTCTTGTAAAATGACAATATTATTTAATGTATTCTTGATAATTCGCATAAATAATCAATCTCAAATAGCGCCTTCAATTATGTATGTAGTCAAACATAGTACATAATATCTATAACTTTGGCATCAAGAACTTTTTTTTTGTTTTTGAAACATGCATCACACTAAGACAAAAATGGAGTTATTAATGTAAATAAATGCAAACGATATTAACAATGTTCAAAAAGATGAAAAGGTACATAAGGTGTCATCTAAAAGCATATTAAACTGTTAATTAAAAGGAGACCCGTAAACACTAACTAACATGAGCATAAACTTAAAACGAACCTCATATTTTCCCTTCTAGAGCCTTTTCATTGCCATCTTTCAAACACGACATTCAATATAGAACTTTAAATAAATGAACATTGCATAATAATTATGTTAAAAGTATTAAAAAATCCGGACATTAAAAAAAAAAGAAAAAAATATTCCCACTGAAAAAACATGTTTCCAATGAACAATAAAAATATAAATTTCTAATAGATAAAAATACAAATTTCCAACAAAAAAATATATTTTCAATTAAAAAAAGATTTCATATTAAAATTATGAAAATACTAAAAAATCTACATAAAAAATTGGATAATATTTTTAAAGAGTGTCCAAAAAACTTAGTAAATACTTTAAAGAGTTTTAAAAAAAATATTGTGAATTTTTTTTTTCCAACAACAAAGAAGATTTTCAATAAAACAAAATAGAGAAAATATTCAATAATTACAAAAAAACTGGAAAATAAATTAAAAAAAATAGAAAACATAAATAAAAATATTGAAAATGGATTAAAAAAATAGAAAAAATATTCAATACACCGAAAAAATATTTTTCAAAAAATTTGCAAACTGAATAAATATTCTAAAAAATTTGAAAAATACTGCAAAAAATGAATTTCCAATAAAAAATATATTTCCAATAAAAAACCAAATTTCTAAAAAAACCAAAGAAAATTCACTAATTTTAGAAAATATAGAATATACAGAAAAAATATTTAAATAATAAAAAAGAAAAAAGAAAAACAATTTTTAAAAATAAAAATTCTAACCATGATTAAAAAACATAAAAAATAATATCTATAAAAGATTTCCAGCAAAAAAAATGTTTTCATCCAAAAAAATATTTTCTATTAAAATAAAAATGATTTCCAAAAAATAATTTTTATACCGAAAAACTATTTTTTAATAGATAAAAAACTATAATCAAATTCATCCAACAATCTAAAAAAACAAATGTGAAAATTTGGATTTAAAAAAATATCAATCTAAAAAAACTAAAACTCACAAACCTACAGCCAAATCCCAGGTCTTGTAAACACATAATGCCCGAAATTCTCCTTCCATGCCAAGAGACCAATGTGGTTGAGTTAAGGATTTCAGTGTACCATTAAAAAAAATACAAAAAAAATGGTTTGTCTTTTGTTGTGTTTTAAGCATTTTAGTGTACCATTAAAAAAATCAACAAAAAATGGTTTTTTTTTCTATTTTGAGCTGACTTTTTAGCACTGTTCTAAAAAATCCGCCTAAGCTTGAGGCTTGGAAGAAACACCCCGCCTTAAGCTTTTGCGCCTTATGCTCGGTAAAATCCTTAAGGCGCACTTTTTTTTTAAAAACAACAATGCTTTAGTGAAACGATATCGCATTTTAAAGATTTTTTTACAAACCGGACCATTATCTAATCCAAAATAGTCAAACAGTATTTTTATTTGCAAATATTCAAACATATTTTTATGATATGTACAATTTTAGTATTTTAATAGCCTTGTTATGGTTAAAAAAAATTAAAATATATTAAAAATGCCTAAACGCCTTTTCACGCCTTTTTACGCCTAAGGCCCGCCTAAGCTTCTAAGGCTTAAGGCTTGGCCTCCACCCCTCGATCACGCTCCGCATTTTTAGAACCTTGCTTTTTAGGGATATCTTAAAATGTCTAAAGCTCACAATTTTTTTTATATTTTCGGAAAAAGAGTCCACATGGTGCGAATTCTTTTTTTGAGCCCGCTTAGTAGAATCTCTTTTTACACACGCACACGCACGATGAGTTTACTTTTTGTATACAACAATCATTTATTTACAAATTTGAAGACTTTTTTTTTGCTTGTAAATAAAATGAGCATGTGAAATTGTGTTGTGGTTATTAGGCCATCCCCAATGGTGATTATTTTTAAAATCCGTTATATTTATATTTGTCATCGTACTTTTAGAAAATTTATACGTGACTTGATACGTTTTTTACATTTATAGAAAAGTTTTAAAAAAAATTATTGCAAATTTAATTTTTGAAAGTAAACCTAGGGCGGACTCTTAACGAAGTTTTTGTAAATTATTATTGTTTATATACATTTATGTTTAATTTCAAAAGCACGCATATACACGCACGAAAGGCAAATTGGGATCATGAGAATTTGAACAATGATATTTCTCTCGTGACAGGCATTTATCACAGATGACGGTTAGGACTATGGTACGCTGGTACGCACAAAAATAAAACTTTATATATATTCTTATAATCTGTGCCTAGAATGATCCAATAAATTTCACCAACGCTCCTTATACATATATATTTGTTTTGTATCTTGCGGGATTTTGGGTCCCAATTGTTTAATTTTAGTGTTCTCTTTGTGATTTATTTGAGGATTTTTTTACTTTTATTTTATGGCTTAAAATTGAAATTAAGCAAACGATGAAAACTAATTCTGACTTTTGTGGTAGGGGGTGGTAGGCTCTCTCTCTCTATCTCTCTCACTCACTCACTCACTCAATAGCAATGTTCGAAGCACTTTTTTTAAACTATTTCAGAAAGCCAAACACTCAATCGTATGGATATGTAAAATAAGGGAAATGAATACTCAATTTAAAGTGAGTAAACAAAATTTCATATTTGATCTCATAGATTCACTTGACATCAACTATGTTAGTATTGGTAGTAATTTTGAGATTATTGCACTAAAGTAATAGACAAGGTGTATTTTTTTAGATTACTGCATATTTTTTTTGCTTATATGGATATGTAATTAAACAATGCGAATCTCGCATGGACTAAAAGTTGATTTACATTGTAAAATGAACCATCTATATTTAGGTGGTCTTTCACATTGTGGATATTTATTGTTGTGACATCACTTCAACATTTACGTTGAGAGTGAATTCGAAACCTATTAATTTTGTAAGCTTCTCATTTGTTAACGTACAAAAGGGTTTTTGGTGCAAATGTTGGTGCCATTTTAAAAGTACATCTAATTTTGGTCTTTGGCTTGCAAAATAGCTAAACCTATTTTTGTATGGAAGTCGTGGAGTTGAGCTTAGAACACAAATGTATGAAGAGGGGTATTTATATTTGGAAGCCCCGAAATTGTTGATAAGAGGCTGCTAGATTTACAAAATTTATACCCAGGCTAAATTAAGTATTTGCAATACTCCAAGGATCAAAGCAGAGCGATATTAAAGACATGGAGTTAACTAAAATATGGTTGATGAGAATGAAATTCCAGCTCTTCCAAATCGTCAACAACTTGCTTGATGGCATGAAGGATCATTTTCTTTATCTGTTTCACAGAAGATCAAGAATATAATCGTATTTACGAAATTAGAGGGGGAAAACAAAGGGAAATATGTAAGCATAAATATTGGGTGGTACCTCTAGTTTGTCTTACCTGACTTTGTGGTCCTTTGGAAGTTGCCGAAATTCCTCAGTTAACCGAATGCACTCGTGCACATTTTCTGGTGATACGAAGTCCACAGCTACCTTTGTACATGGCTGTTCACACAAAATTATTATGTTCTATGGAAAAAAGAGTTATGTAACTTTGTACTGTTTGTTTTACAATTTAGAATTTGACTCCTATTATTTTCATTTCTTGACTTGAAAAAAGCGTCATAAACATTTATGCATTCACTAAGCGTAGAAGAAGTATATTTATGAGCCTATTAGAGGTAAAAGTCCAAGAACGGAATACAAAGCGGTGTTTAAAAAGGATTTTCTACCTTGAGATTTCTCACTTGATGAGGGCATCCAGCAGGAATAAAAACTGCCTCTCCAAGCCTTTGCTCAAATGTCCAAGGTTTTATTCCTCCCAATTTAAGAAATGATTTATCAATTCAATGAGATGAATATGATCGATGATAAAACAATGCCGTAATTTTCATTACAAAGCACAAACCATAATCCTCCTTCAGCTTCCTTTTATGCTCTTTAGTCAGGTAAAAGGTCTGGTCATGAATTGGATGATCCACCTTAAGATAAGAACATAAATTAGGTCATTAAATGAACGAGTAATATAATTGTTTTTTGGGGCATATATCGAATAGTTCTTCCAACTGTTTTTAATATATATTTAGTTCAAGTCTTTTTATTTTGTTCCAGAAAGTCCCTCACACTACATAAAAACACCCAAAACAAGGACACACAAATTTATTTACTCACTTTCCTCCACCCCCGCCCCCGCCCCCGCCCCACTGCTACTCGCAGGCGGCAACCCCAACCGGAGATCCGGTGAGGGTTGCCAGAGCTTAGGAAGTGCAAGTAGCGCGGACTTTTAAAAATAAGAGATTAATAAATAAATGGGTGTTTGAAGGATTAAATGAGTTAAACAATATGTATTTATGTTGGGGAATATTTGGTAATTGACCCTTGTTTTTTCCCAAACATTAAGGGAGCAAAATGTTCTATTATGACGTTAGTTTCTCTTGGAAAACAAAAAATAAGAAGAAAAAAACCAGTCCATGAATTGGAATATTAGTATAATTTTTTTTTGGGGGGGGGGGGGGGGGGGGGTGATGGTGGTGGTATTAATTGTTTAAAGTTAAAACCATTTTCTTATCTAAATCTAAAAACAAGAATAAGAAAATTAGGCCTTGATGTGGAACGATTAATATAAATATTGTTTCCAAATATTAAAGGGAAAAATGTTATAGTATTTAAACTTGACAATATATTTTTTTTTAACTAAAGAATAAGAATAAATTAACCCAAATTAATGGGTCATCATCAAATTATCTACAGTATCCAAATGCTTATGCTCCTATTATTTGAATAATATTCATGGAAAATCTGAAGCCTCATTATAAATTACCTGATTAACAGGACAACAGTAAGTGTGTCTGAATTCTTTGGAGGGCTTCACAGGATAGTCTTTTAATTTGGGCACATCTTCCCTTCTAAAAATGTCCCAAAGAGCACTGCCTATTTCCTCCGTATTTCCTTCCAAGGGAAAAGCAGGAAATGTAAGCCCTGGCTCATCTTCATCAACTGAAACTTCACTTTCATTTGGCTTGCTATCAATCTCATTCTCGAGATTCTGGACATATAGAACACTAGCACTGTCCATTTCCCCTTCACCACGTTCTCTTTCATCTTGAGCTCTGTGTTTCTTTTTCAAGCTTTCGATTGCGAAATGTTGCTGGTCATTTAAAACAGTTTCTGCAGTGTGCGTAAGAATATTCACCTGCGCGGGTGAAATTTTGCGAGAATGGACTTGTTAATATAGAATAAAAATGAGGATTCTAGTGATAGGGAAATCAGGAATTCAATTTACATCAACAAATAACCATCTTTGCAAAGGAAAGCACATCTTCCAGCGTAAGTCCAAGCGTTAAGCTCACTGCATAATTATGTGAAAATATTTAATGAAAAGAACCTGGGGTGCAATTTGAATAAAAATAACTTCATAAAACATAGTAACTGGGATCACTACATCTCCTGCTTACCGCGATGGGTTCTCGAACCGAATCTCCAAAAATGGCATTCCCAAATTTAACTGCTTTAATTCTTATTAGTTACAAGGCAACTTTTGATTTTAATAATGTAATAAATGGGAAGAATTTTGTTTTTCAACAAAATATATATACATAATTCATTATATATCTTATTAATATATTATAGAATATCGAGATTATCAACTACATGCATCCTCAGGGAACTTTCTATATTGGTGGAGACATGAATCTTGACAAAATCTATGATTCAATTGGCAAATAGAAGAACAGACATGATAAATGATAAAAATGAAGACAGAGTACATGGGAAAACAACTGAGAGGCTAACTGAATCAATTCAAAATTTAGTGTAATAATTCCAAATAATGTTATATATTTTCATAGGAACGACGTTGAAATCATACCGCATCTGACATATCACAATGAAGCTTCGTTACAGAATCTTCGCGTCCAAGTTCTTGTGCAATCCCATATGCAATGTAAGTCTTGGGGCCCAAATCAGGCTTCAAGACATCTGGAGGCAATTTAACAGCAAGATTGAGGAAACCAGTCCTGGGATCAGTGCAATCTCGAAATGGCAAAGCACTGATAAACTCATCGCAGTGGTGTGGCAAGAGATCCTCAAACTTATCATATGGTGGCCAGTCCTTTAGCTTGAGCATCTCAGGCCAGAAATTATCATATCGTCTCCCTTTGAAAAATTTGCGAGTATTGATCTCAACCTGCATGTAAATGAAGTGCAATATTGAGCAACTGTTCAATCCAATTTATAAGGAAGGAGAAATTATTTGCTAATAAGGGGGTGTTTGCTAAATATCAGTTACATCAACATTTAATTAAAAGGCAACCCTAACTAAATGCTGACTAATATGATTTTTTTCTTCTTGTTACCTGATGGTTTTGTAAATGACTGTAACGTAAAACAAATAATGATGGTAAAATAGTTCAGATAACATGAATTTAGCAAATATAATAAACGAAACTTAAACAAAAAACATTTTCTCAATCAAATGCAATTTCTTTTGGGGTTTCAGAATACAACATTCAACATTAAAATGCTAAAATAACAAATGGCACCTAAGGTGTGGCTGTTTAATCTCTTAATACTCAATGGAATGTTCATTCAACATTAAGAGGTAACATGACAGTCATCTTAACTTAGAATGAGAGTAAAATTCAGTATTCAACATTAAGAGACAAGCCCCTACTGAATTTTGAATACTTAAAAACCATTCTTTGATTTTGCCTTGTTTTTATTAAATAACACCAATGTAATTTGTAAAATAGTTTGAAACCCAGGGAATAATGATAAAATATTCCAAATAACACATATTTAGATTTAGAATTATATAGAACATCCCATTCAAGCTTATCCAGACAAAAAGCAAACAAAATTTATAGAAATTGTATTCATAATCCAGGATTCAAAGGTTAGAAAGAGAAAAAGGAAAAATGACAAGCTGTAATACCTTGACTTCACAATCAATAAAATAAATGAAGTAAACGTGCTTGTATAGTGATGACATACCATGAATTGCCAAAAATAGCGGCTAGATATATAATGGAACCAAATCCATACACTGGTATCATCTTTTTAGCACTCCAGATTTGAGGTGGATATCACATCAACATAGAAACATAAAAAGAATTCAAATATGCAGGATTTTTATTTATTTAAATTTGCTCATCCCTGGGAGTGAGGGAGGGCGGAAAACAAACATCAAAATGCATGCCATATAACCAATAGTATTCACTTGGGACATATTACAACTAGTCTTCAATCCACGCTTTCCCATAATACATGCCATATAACCATTGGTCCCCAGCATACACCAGGCATATGTTTGCAAGCGTGTTGTGTCAAGTACAAGTCGAGAGGAGAAACTTTTGAATGTTAGCTAGGAGGATGAAAAAGTTATCGACCTAACGGTGTGTGTGTGTGTCGCAGTGTGAGAGAGAGAAGGCAGAGTCTATAGTTTATAAGGCGTGAGGTAGGATCAAACCTTGAGGCTGATTGGTGCATAAGCCTCAATTTTCTTTTTTAAAAAAAACATTACAAAATTATATAGAAAATGGTAACAAAATCACAAAATAATTTATCAAATCTATCATTAAAACCAAAGGTCCAACACAGTATAAGTAGCATCATCACCTCATTACTAGAAAAAATTTACTCTGCCACCAACATCATAAATATTGCAGCATCTTCCCAAAATAAATCCACAATTCAAACCACAAATACAAAATAGTTGTCATCATCATCTAATCATTACAAGAACTGTACCTAGTGATGAATCATCAATATTTAGTGGCTTGAAACATGGATAATATCCCACACCATCACAACCACAACTAAAAGGATCCTTCAAAGAATCATCGGCATATCTAATCGCTCTATTGTTCACCTCCTCGGTACCAAGATCCTCTTATTCTGCTTCTTCGTCGACTAACTACAATCTCTTTCCTGTATCTAACAAATACTAAGATGAAGTATATAAATGAGTTTTTTGTTTGTTTGTTTGAAATAGGTAAAATATATAATCCAAGTAAAAGAAGATAATAAACCCAAACTAAAAAAAATGATATTGGCATTTTCCTGTAATCATGATCTTTTTCACTATTTTTTCTTGGTCTCTTTGGATTACTTCCTTGACCCGTGTCCTTGCATCTCCTTCAAAACTCACTCCAAATGAATTGCTTATATTTTAATCATCTTGATCGTCGACCCACTCATTGTCACATGGCATATGGTCAATAATTAATGGATTATCTTCCTAAAACTCAAGTGCCTGTCTTTAAATTTTTATTGCTCATGATATAGACCAATGAGTTTACCTTTGATGTTGTCAAGCAACTTCTTTTCTTATATATATATATAACTTCAAATAATAACAAATTCGTCTTCATGTAACAAAAAATAATTTAAGAATACGAGTTAATATATAACAAAAAATCAATACTTCAGTTACCCTAATAAGTTGACGCTGAGCAAGAATCTCACCGCAAAACTTGTTAATTCGAGGGTTCTGTCTCCAAATGCAATCTACCATTCTACTTAAGTACATTTTTTATGTACCAGGACTACATTTCTTAAACGTGTCTTCCTCCTAGGCGAATCCAAATGATCAATCCCTCCTTTGAAAATCATCTAATTGAAAATCAGGCTTCTCCCTCTCTATTGGGTCACTAATGAGTTTGTCAATGCAAAAATACAGCCCCAAACTTAATTTCTGAATAGTTTGAGAAATTATCATTGTACTAGAAGTAGAGATTTCACACAGTTGACCAATGACACTCCATATCTCCTTGTGAGCGTTCATTATCTAAATTTTGGTATCTCTTCCTTAGCTTTATCCATAGCACCATACATAAATTCCAGTTTTCGTTCATCTTCAATACACTAACAAGAAGTTTAGCAAGTGCATAAAAGTCACGCTATCCCAAAAAGTCTAACCTTGTGAAACAATCTTTTTTGCCTCACATTACACCTACTTTGCAATGTCAAACGACCTTGTCAAATGATCTTTTTGGTTTGCTTGACTACTTTTTCCACCATTTTTGGAATGTGTATATAGCCTCCAAAGTCTGCCTTGTGACACCCCGTCTAATTAAATACCGGGTAGATACTCCTTTATTAAATTAATTCAAAATGCCAAGTTGGTTCAGTTAATAGCATCACTGTCGAAAATATTTTAATAATTACTAACCACCTAGTATTTAAAAAGTAAGTGCCAAATTAAGTTAAGTCTGATTAACATGCAATAAAAGATTAATGGAAGAACAACATAATCCATTCACCATAACGAAGTAATAAATAACCAATAAAGTAATAAAAGTCCGGAGGAAAACTCCTCACAACAATCCCACAACTGAAAGTAACACAACAAGTATGAATCCTGAATAATTACATGCCCGAAGTCTGAATAACTGAAATAAAAGGAAAGTCTCTAAAGAAATGGGCGACATGCCCTACAACTGATAACTGAAGAATATCGAGTCAAGATAGATGAAGCGTCTACAAGCAAAGTCCTATAACTTCCACAAACAGCTACAGCTCGTCACCTGAGTGACAATCCTAAGCATGATGTCCTTGTGGCTGGGCACCTAAAATGGTATTTACAAAATAGATTTGAAAGCAAATGGGTCAGAGCCCGAAAGTGGAAATCATTTTAAAAACAGCAAGTGTTTTAATAACATTAAAACATTAAATGCAAAATACATGTTAGGACGTGCACTCACACGAAATTCTCACCTCTCGACTACATGTGCACTCCCAATGTACCGTACCCATCTACATGACATACATATCTAACCAAACCGAAATAAGGTCTACCCCTTACTACTCGATTCCCATTTTTACAGTCTAGCGTTATCAAATTAAGAGAGCATTACTTAAACTTAGATTCTCAATTTATAATACCATACACTATCGGTTAACCCGTTATGTTTTCTCAAAACGTTTCCATATTTATACACACAATATCACATGAAAGTTCCCATTAATTAAGTGTATATTATTCACGTCGTAAATATACAATATAAGCACCTCGAGACTAAGCTGCGGTGCACACATACTCTGCTATCCATCCCGGTACATCATGTACATAAGGATCACGCATTCTGAATCTCTCAGGAATCGTTCTCAGATAACAACATCACAAATAATGGAGGCGAACACAGTCACATCACATGGGTCACGCACATACCTACGCTCCCACGATCAACAGACTTATTAACATCCCAATAAGTCCTTCTCTAACCTATGTTCATCGAGGTAACCAGTCTAAATCCGGGCAACACAAGGATTAAAGGGCCCTAAGCAAACACAAACCTCCCGTGATAGCATGTATGGTAGGTATGTCATACACATAAACTCAATACATATACTAAGTATTCACACATCTTAGTAATCACCATAATATTAGTGGTACTCTTCTCATCCTCGTACCGACATATAATACTACACAATTTATATATTCCCGGTTAATATAATAAATTAGGCCGTCAATAGTTCTCACATCATAATAGACACTCACGTCCTACTTCATATTTACCCTTAGGTTCAAACTACACTTCTAGGTTTGACTCCTCATTATATCCCAAACATCCCAAATATCACAATTAATCATTAAGGGAAGGTTATCTCTACATATACACAAGGTTATAGGACACTCGGGATCAAAACAGGCTAAAAGGCCTAAACTGCCAACTCGTTCGAAGTCTCGTTCGAACGAACTGGGTCTTCTAACGAGATCTCCTTCGAACGAAAGTCTTCGAATGAACATCCCTCTCATTAAAACCCAAACTGTCAACTCGTTAAAAGCTCGTTCGAACGAGCTCATTCGAACGACCTGGGCAGGTCTTCTAACGAGTGGCCAGTTTCGAGCACCGCCCTCCCAGCACCACCACAGATGGCAGCACTACTGCCCGTGCTAGCTGCCCTAGTTCAGCAGGGACAGTTTCAGTAGGGGAGAGTGTATCAGCTTTAGCATGTCGCAGCCCCACAGAATCCGCCAGCCGTTAAGGGTATGTTTCCTACCCATGGTACTATGGGTTGGGTTTTGTTTAATACGAGAGCAACACATTGTTTTATAGCTACACATTTTGCGAAAGCCTTAGGGTTGTTAGCCACAGAAGAGAGCACATTGACGTGGGTAGACTCACCATTTGGGGAGTGGGTCGCTTATTTTCTTTATATGCCGGGGAGTGGGGGTAGAGATTGGTAGTTTGGTATTACCTATAGACATGTTGGTATTAGATATGCATGTGCACGATGTGATTATCGGTATGGATTGGCTCGCTGATTATAGAGCCATGATTGATTGCTTCGGTGGGAGCATTGTTTTTGCCATTCCGGGGGAAGAGATGTTTGTAGTGGCGATGCCTCGCCTAGAGAGAGGTTCGACCGCTCATTTGTATTACATAAGGAGGATACCTCTAAGGAGGTTGTGATTCCTTTAGATTCGATCCCAGTTGTCAGGGAGTATTCCGATGTGTTTCAGGAGATACCAGGCCTACCCCCAGTCGAGAGATAGACTTTGTCATAGACTTATTGCCAGATACGAGACCTATAGCACGCGTACCGTACCGTATGACCCCAGCTGAGATGAGGGAGTTGTGGGATCAGATTGAGCAGTTGTTGGGTCAGGGGTTTATTCGGAGGAGTACTTCACCGTGGGGTGCCCCTGTGTTGTTCGTGAAGAAGAGAGATGGTTCACTGAGATTGTGTGTGGACTACCGAGAGTTGAATAAGGTCACGATACGGAATAAGTATCCGTTGCCTCAAATCGATGACCTATTCGATCAGTTGAGAGAAGCTTCTTTCTTCTCAAAGATTGATTTGTGATCAGGATACCATCAGTTGCGTATCAGAGAGGAGGATGTCTCGAAGACTGTGTTCTTAACGAGATATGGTTCTTACGAGTTTCGAGTTATGCCTTTTGGTTTGACCAACGCTCCAGCAGTATTTATGGACTTGATGAATAGGGTGTTCAGAGAGTTCCTTGATCAGTTCGTCATTGTCTTCATTGATGATATTCTGATTTACTCCCAGACAGAGGGGGAGCACTCCGAGCATTTGAGGCAAGTTTTTCAGACGCTACGTCAGAACGAGCTATATGCAAAGTATGAGAAATGCGGGTTTTAGCTGAAGGAGGTCCAATTTTTGGGACATATTATTTCCGACCGGGATATCTGTTGATCCGGGGAAAGTATCCGCGGTGAGGGAGTGGGGACAGCCCGCGACACCAACGGAGATCCGTAGTTTCTTGGGACTAGCAGGATACTACAGGAGGTTCATTCGGGGATTTTCGAAGATAGCGGGTCCTTTGACACATCTGACTCGTAAAGGTGTGCCGTTCATCTGGAGTGATGCCTGTCAGTTGGCATTCGATGAATTGAAGGATAAGTTGACCTCAGCACTTGTGTTAGCATTGCCGAGACCGGGAGTTGAGTATCTAGTCTACACCGATGCGTCCTTGCAAGGACTAGGAGGTGTATTGCAGCAGGAGAATCAGGCCATATCTTATGCATCCCGTAAGCTAAAGCCTCATGAGAAGAACTACCCCACTCATGACTTGGAGTTGCCGGCAGTCGTATTTACCCTACGTATTTGGAGACATTACCTGTTGGGGGAGAAGTTTCGATTGTTCACGGACCACAAGTCCCTACAGTACTTATTTACGCAGAAAGAGTTGAATATGCGGCAGCGAATGTGGCTTGAATTCGTGAAGGACTATCAGTTTGATATCCAGTATCACCCGGGGAAGGCTAACGTGGTAGCAGACGCGTTGAACCGTAGGCCAGTAGGTGATGAGGTGGCAAGGGTGTGGAAAGACAAATGGAAGGAGTTGGGACACCAGGATGCAGTGGCCCGATCGTTCATGTCTGTGATGACCGTTACACCGCAGATTGTCACGAAAGTAGTAAGGGCACAAATAAATGACTCGTTCTGTCAGGAGCAGATAGTTCGATTACTAGCAGAGGGAGCCGAGTCCTATACCGTTAGCTCAGACGGGGGATTGCACTTCAATGGGAGATTAGTAGTTCCGAAAGGGGAGGAATTGCGGCACGAGGTGATGGCAGAGTCGCACGGCTCATGGTTTGCGGTACATCCCGGTGGGGACAAAATGTACCAAACATGAGACGACAGTATTGGTGGAGTGGGATGAAGAGAGATATTGCCAAGTTTGTTTCTAAATGCTCCACTTGTCAGCTAGTAAAAGTGGATCATCAGAGACCGACGGGACTTCTACAGCCATTGGAGGTCCCGATGTGGATGTGGGAGAGCATATCCATGTATTTTATCACGGGGTTGCCTATGTCACAGAGAGGTCACGACTCCATTTGGGTGATTGTGGACAGGTTGACCAAAGTCGCTCATTTTCTACCCGTAAGGACAGACTACACTGCGGGACAATATGCCCAGCTCTTTATTGCAGAGATAGTGAGACTTCACGCTGTGCCCCTAAATATCGTGTCTGACCGAGACAAGATATTTGTTTCACGGTTTTGGGAGAGTTTTCAGCAGGCCATGGGCACGGAATTGCGGTTGAGTACGGCGTATCACCCGCAGACCGATGGGCAGACCGAGCGTACAAACTAGATGTTGGAGGACATGCTACGTATGAGTATCATTGATTTTGGGGTGGATGGGAGCAGTATCTTCCACTGGTGGAGTTTGCTTACAACAACTCCTACCAGTTCACCATTGGCATGGCTCCATTTGAGGCGTTGTACGGTAGACCTTGTCGTTCCCCAACATGTTGGTTGAAGGTGGGGGACAACAAACTACTTGGGCCAGAAGTGATTCAGGATACTTCGGCGAGGATAGAATTGATTCGGAGTCGCATTCGGGTAGCTCAGGATCGGCAAAAGAGCTATGCAGATGCGAAGAGGTTCTTCAGTGAGCTCCAAGTGGGGGGACCAAGTTCTGCTCAGAGTATCTCCTATGAAGGGGATTATGCGTTTCGGGAAGAAAGGGAAGTTGGCACCGAGATATGTGGGATCATTTCCTATTATTGAGCGCATTGGACCAGTTGCGTATAGACTTGGGTTACCAGAGCATTTGCATCGGATTCACGATGTATTTCATATTTCCTCGCTAAGGAAATATCTTAGAGACAATTTGGCTCATTCTCATATTGCCTTGGAGGACATCGATCTCCAGCCTGATAACTCCTACGAGGAGGGGCCGATTGCTATTTTGGACCGAAGTGAGCGAAAACTGCGGTCAAAGATAGTTCCGTTAGTGCGTGTTCAGTGGCGACATCTTAATGTCGAGGAGTCCACATGGGAGCGCGAGGATGAGATGCGCGAACGTTATCCATAATTTTTCTTACCAGGTACTTTCTAGTTCTGAATTTCGGGACGAAATTCAGTTATTAGGGGGGGAGTATGTAATACCCCGTATTTTCGTGATATTTATTTATGGGATTAATTAAATTAAATGCGTATTAATTAGAAATTAATCCGGATTAAAATACTAGCGAGATGCGAGTTGGTATTTGATTATAATGTGCATATATGATTATATATGAATATTGAATTATGAAATGTGTCGTGAGATCGAAATACGACAATTCGGGAATTTTATTGAGACGCGTGTGACAGTCGCGTCAGGTATATATTTATGAAAATTAAAAAGTGAATTTTATTTCTATTAACTGTATGGTCATTTTGAGTGCGCCAACGCGTACGGAAGGGTCGAAATAGTCTGAAAACACTAGCCGGGGGTTTTGTTTGGGTCCCGGGGCATTTTTAGGCCACACCGGCAACCCAAAAGGGCAGTTTGGTAATTTTAGAATTATGGGATTTTTGATTAACGAATTTTAGGAGTTTTAAATGGAAAATTAAAACACCCACTAACCCATTATCAGCCATTAATTGATTAGAGGGCTACGGGGGTTATTAGAAGAAAACCCAAAAGTCCCTAAGACAAACCCTAGCCTCCATTGCCACCATTAGAGAAGAGCTTGTAGAGGGAGAGATAGAAGGATTCTGCAGAGAGAGAGAGAATACTCCATCAAATCGACATCAAAATCAGAGATTCCAATAAGGCAAGTGTTTAATTCCAATTAATTTCAGAGAATGCTTCTTCCATGTGTAGGAATTGATAAAAATCTAATTGTTCTTGGGAGTTAATGAAAAAAAAAACCATTAAATTGGAAATAGAATCTTACATATTGATGAGGATTTGCATGTAGAATTATAGGTAGGCGGTTATTCTGATGTTAAAAATATCTTGGATGAAACAAAAACGGATTTTAGTAGGTTCAATGATGGTTTATAAATGTTAGGGTTCATGTTCATATAATTTGGGGATAAATGAAGAGATTTGAAGATTAGATGATGTTTAAGATGAGTTAGCCCTATACAAATGTTTGATTATGACCAATGAGTGTTTATTACGAGTTATGAACCTTAAAATGATGTTGGGTCGATTATTATGTGGGATTAGGAGTGAAGAAAATTGGGAAAAGAGAAATCAGGAATTTCTGGGCTCGAAACTGGCCACTCGTTAGAAGACCTGCCCAGGTCGTTCGAACGAGCTCGTTCGAACGAGCTTCTAATGAGTTGACAGTTTGGGTTCTAACGAGAGGGATGTTCGTTCGAAGACTTTCGTTCGAACGAGATCTCGTTAGAAGACCCAATTCGTTCGAACGAGACTTCGAACGAGTTGGCAGTTTAGGCCTTTTAGCCTGTTTTGATTCTGAGTGTCCCATAACCTTGTGTATATGTAGAGATAACCTTCCCTTAATGATTAATTGTGATATTTGGGATGTTTGGGATATAATGAGGAGTCAAACCTAGAAGTGTAGTTTGAACCTAAGGGTAAATATGAAGTAGGACGTGAGTGTCTATTACGATGTGAGAACTATTGACGGCCTAATTTATTATATTAACCGGGAACATATAAATTGTGTAGTATTATATGTCAGTACGAGGATGAGAAGTGTACCACCAATATTATGGTGATTACTAAGATGTGTGAATACTTAGTATATGTATTGAGTTTATGTGTATGACATACCTACCATACTTGCTATCACGGGAGGTTTGCCTTCGCTTAGGGCCTTCTAATCCTCATGTTGCTCGGATTTAGACTGGTTACCTCGATGAACATAGGTCAGAAAAGGACTTATTGGGATGTTAATAAGTCTGCTGATCGTGGAAGCGCAGGTATGTGCGTGACCCATGTGATGTGACTGTGTTCGCCTCCATTATTTGTGATGTTGTTATCTGAAAACGATTCCTAAGAGATTCGGAATGCGTGATCCTTATGTACGTGATGTACCGGGATGGATAGCAGAGTATGTGTGCACCACAGCTTAGTCTCTAGGTGCTTGTATTGTATATTTACGACGTAAATATTATACACTTAATTAATGAGAACTTTCATGTGATATTGTGTGTATAAATATGGAAACGTTTTGAGAAAACATAACGGGTTAGCCGATAGTGTATGGTATTATAAATTGAGAATCTAAGTTTAAGTAATGCTCTCTTAATTTGATAACGCTAGACTGTAAAAATGGGAATCGAGTAGTAAGGGGTAGAACTTATTTCGGTTTGGTTAGATATGTATGTCATGTAGATGGGTACGGTACGTTAGGAGTGCACATGTAGTCGAGAGGTGAGAATTTCATGTGAGTGCACGTCCTAACATGTATTTTGCATTTAATGTTTTAATGTTATTAAAACACTTGCTGTTTTTAAAATGATTTCCACTTTCGGGCTCTGACCCATTTGCTTTCAAATCTATTTTGTAAAAACCATTTTAGGTGCCCAGCCACAAGGACACCATGCTTAGGATTCTCACTCAGGTGACGAGCTGTAGCTGTTTGTGGAAGTTACAGGACTTTGCTTGTAGACGCTTCATCTATCTTGACTCGATATTCTTCAGTTATCAGTTGTAGGGCATGTCGCCCATTTCTTTAGAGACTTTCCTTTTATTTCAGTTATTCAGACTTCGGGCATATAATTATTCAGGATTCATACTTGTTGTGTTACTTTCAGTTGTGGGATTGTTGTGAGGAGTTTTCCTCCGGACTTTTATTACTTTACTGGTTATTTATTACTTCGTTATGGTGAATGGATTATGTTGTCTTCCATTAATCTTTTATTGCATGTTAATCAGACTTAACTTAATTTGGCACTTACTTTTTAAATACTAGGTGGTTAGTAATTATTAAAATGTTTTCGACAGTGATGCTATTAACTGAACCAACTTGGCATTTTGAATTAATTTAATAAAGGAGTAGCTACCCGGTATTTAATTAGACGGGGTGTCACATGCCTCACATTACACCTACTTTGCAATGTCAAATATGCTCTTTGTTAATGTTTCTCCTCGTTAGTGCCAACACCCATCCTTGATTACAAATAAAGTTGATTACCTTCAATTATTTATGGAAATTTATTACAATATATTATGCTAAATCTTTACTATAAGAATAACAAACCCAACCTCATAGTCTTAGGGCACCAAAGATGTGTTGGAAGCAACTTAAATACTTAATACATATCAGTTAAACTGCAAACCCGCCCTTGTACTTTTAGGGAGTAGTTCTCACACCCAATTATTAATGTTCCAAATTTAGCCCTGCCTTTATAGTCTATCTTAGTACACCAAAGAAGATGTTTTAGAAGCCACCTAAATACGTAATAAACATATGATTTAATTTGCAAACCTACCCCCACTTTTAGGGAGCGGTTCTCACACCAAAATTTCAACTTTCCTAATTTACCCTTGCCTTATAATATATCTTAGTGAACCAAAGAAGATGTTTTGGAAGCAATGGAAATTATAAACATATTCATTAAACATGATTCGGAAAAATTCTGTCTTCAGTTGAACTGAAAATTAACTTAAGTTGCATTGCTAAACCACACTCTATACTTGAGCCTCCAAATAACTGATAAAAATAACTATTTATTATAATAAGAACCAATATTTACCCTTTTCTATTTTCTATTTGGTTATAAGCCTTGTCATCAGCTCATCTTCAAATAATCTTTCATCTCTTGCTAACATCATCGGGTATTCTCTCACAATTCGCCACATTTTGTTTAATAATAGCAAGATGGTCCTTCATTCTCCTAACCCATCATTTGGTAGTTTCCACACAAAAGTGGCATTCAATATTTTTGTATCTTAAACATTATATCACCAGCGGAAACTTAAAGGGATTCCGATTTACCTCGTATGCTCAAACTAAATCCGGGTCAGGGACTTTAACCACTGACGTATTTCAAGCGCCAAACAACCTCTGAAATCACAGCGACCGCCTGAACACTATCCTCACAGTGAAGTTACTCCATGTAGCACAAGTGCAACTTACTTATTCCAAAATATAGGGGTTCTCAAAATGGTTTTAATATTAAGGAGAGGGAGAAAATCATAGGAGGAGAGGCTGAATTTTGACGCAGGGGGTTATCTATCATAAATCAACTAACCCACTTCCCACACAAAGTGAGACATTAGCAAATGGATATATATTTTTAATTATCTTATTCTTCTACCAGTCATGCCCCTTGGACGACCCATATTGGCCCCAAAGTTAATCAGCCACTTGCACATAAGGTGACACTGCCACATTTTTACCTCAAACCACTTGAACCAATTCATACAATGCCAATGAACTGTGCAACATGGACTGCCGAGAGCGTCTGCACTTGGGAGCTCTCAAACTGCGTTACAGTAAGCATGGAGACATCAACACGGAATTATTTGTATGTAATATACCCCAGATCTATCGAGTTACATCTAAATTAATCACTTACAATCTCTTAAGATATTTTAGCATGATTAAGATCCCTTGAGCAATATATATCCACACGGACCACACCCTGCTTGCATTCTGCACAATACACCATGAGTTGTTGATAATGATACATGTATATAATAAGAGAGAGGGGTGTTTGAATAGTGCCAACAAATTGACGGTTGGGATCGAATTTTTTGGGGCGATCTAAGGGACTTACATTGTGCCACGTCACAATTTAATAATTGTGACATCACAATGTAAGGCAAAACACGGTTGAACCCAAATACAAACCCGTCGTCCCCTCATTCCCTTCTTCCTCTCATTTCTCTTCCCCCCTTTCAAACCAAATCCCAAACCCTACCCCCGTCTCTCTAATTTTGCCGCTTCCATCGCCACCGCTTCCACAACCGCCGCATGCTTCCACCTCTGCTATTTTTAGGTAATCTCTCTACATATACACATGCACATACTCATGCACATACACACACACACACACAGATCTGGGGGCGCTGCCGCTTCCCCCGCCATACACACGCACACACAGATCTGGGGGTTTAATGTTTTGTTTGCAGATCTGATGTTTTTGAAGTGTGAACATGAGCCACAACCAAAGGTATGACTTGTAATCCAACTCAATTGAGGTTTCTCGACATTATTTTTGAGTTTTACATGTTTGTTTCTATTTGATTAGTTTTTGGTATCTTTTGAGATTTTTGAGGGTTATGGAATGAGATTTTCGCACATATTCTTAGTTTGTTGGTTATCACCATTAGTTTGTTTGTTATTAAAACCACTACTAAACATTTTTAAGGTGGTTTCCTTTAGTTGAAACGTATACTTTGTTTTCATTTATTATTAATTAGAGATTGGCTATTAGATCTGGAAAATGAATTGTACACATCTATTGTCATTTAATTTCTTTTGAAGTACTAATATTGTTTTGAATTCTTTTTTGCAGGATTATTTTATAAAAAATAGTCAGTCAGGTAATTTCAAACATTCTCATCAACTGATATTTTCTATATGTCGTATTTTAATGATTTTATGTTTTTATTATTTTGAATTCTTTTTTGCATGATTATTTTATAAAAAATAGTCAATCAGGTAATTTCAAACATTCTCATCAACTGAGATTTTCTATATGTGGACTCAGTGTTTTCCACAAATAAAATTGAAAGTAATATGACTGTCTAAGTTTTATTTCTTACTATTCATACTATGAGTCTGTCTTTGAATTTGTTATGAACAAATGTAGTTGAATTTGTTAGTAATGGACACGATCCATTCATGCTTCTTACATATTTGTAGGTTGGCAGGTTACCATCCAGCCTAAAAATGGTTCCATTTTTAGCCTCACGAGTTTCCATATCTCTTTAAGCCGCAGAAACTGTAATTTGTATGTTTCTCTGTCTTTTCATAATTTATAAAGAGAGAAATGAAATTTTGGTTTGAATTTAGTCTAACTTTTGTACGATTTGTTATTCTATTTTCCTTTCCATGGAGTAAAGGGTCGTGGAATGTACCTGAAGAATATCAATATTCACAAGTCTCGATCCTCACAGTTGTGAATACATAATATGGACATGAAATTACCGAGAAGGTGAGGATGTTGTATAGGTTATTGATGTTTTCCACTAGGTAAGACATCCGTGTACTCATTATCTCACGTCTTGCACAATTATTTTAAGATAAAGGCTATTCAAGATCCTATGTTTAAGAGAATTACCGAGTATGGTTTCAAGCTAAACTCTTCCACTTCACTTCCTAAATCCAAATGCTAAGCTTCATATGCTGGAATATTAGAGGTGTTTCTAATAAACCCTCGATTAGAAGAGCTAAAAAACTGATCAAACTGTATAATCTTCCTGCCATTGCTTTATTAAAGCCTAAACTAGAATCTGCTAGCGTAGATAGATTCAAGTACACCATCGTTTATATTACTAAATAATAACTGTATTTTCATCTTAAACATATGTGTAAACTGGGAATTATGCTTTGGTCCCCAAGATTTGTGGGGTTTCAAGGTTTGAACCTTATGCCGTAACTCCTAACAGAACCGCCATTGCAGCTACAGTTGAGCAAAACAAGACAATTTTCGAATGGCTTGCAGTGTTTGACAAGTCTGCAAACTCAGACTTCTTTTCCAGACTTTCCCTCTTTATTTAGACACGGTAGCAGCTGAGTCAGTACTCAATTTTCACCTCAAGCGATCAGAGAGTGAGAGAGAGTATAGAGTGTTTAGTTGAAGGGGAATTTGAGAGAGAGCTTAAAAAAGTAGATTTTCTTAGAAAATTTAACATATATCAAGGAGCAGCAGCCCCTAAAAAGTTTGTGAGGAAGTTGGGTCCATAAGTAGTTAAGTTTCTTAAGAAAGTATGGTTGTTATGAATAATATTTAATTTATTAGAAAAGCTGGAGTGAAGATTTATTTGGCTGCCAAAGTGTTTATGAACTCAACTGTGATTTGATTGTAAAGCGAAACTGCTGTTAATTCTGTTATACCCAAGTGTATTTGGGTGTTTGATGTGCATATACGTATGAGAACAAGTTGTGTAAGAGGATGTAATTCTTTTCCACTTCATTACGGTTAGTTGATCTTATTAATGTCTTTTTCATTTTAATTGATATATATCAATGCTTTCCTTGCAATCTTAGTTTGCATCTTTCGAGTTTTAAGTAAATTATCATGTATCCTATTTTTAATTGTTCAATTATTTATATTCATGATCTTTACCTAAATTAGTCAGCATTTCGTGTGATAATTTTTCTTCATATGTGGTTTATGTGGTATTTTGAAGTAAATAGTTTACTATTACAAGTTTACATGGTTTATTTGTCTCTTTTTGATCTGTCCAGATGTGTGTGTAGATAATGGGATGGAACTTGCATAAAATCTTTATGTTGAAGAAATGGGATTTATTGTGTGTGATTATTGGTTGTCAGATAAAACTTAAGTTTATGAATAAATAGTCAGGTATGTTATAACCCTTTTAGCTGCTGCGGGTCCTCAACGTTAGCGTATATTATTATATTTTAATGATGAATATTAAGTTTTATTGATTAAGTTAGATGTTGCAGGTCTTCAACATTAGCTGCTGAATAAGTATTCAGTTTGATTTACTACTTTCATATTGTGCCCATGGTCACAGTGGCAGTCTGAAGTGCAACCGAATGCTGGATCTCAAATAAAACTTTCTCAGCCCACCAGCATACTTCCAAAGGGCTTAAAAGAGAATAAATTTGGTTCCTTTCAGAAAGAAAGTGAAATAAAACATTTGTTGAAGGGGAAAAACCCACCAAAGCTTGGTTTGAAGCAGATTCAATACAGAAGTGATAAGGGTATCACTGAAGTTAGTCTCATATCTAGCATTAGCAACAGGAGTTGGGGTGTTCGGTGAGTGTAAAGCAGGGAAATTATCTGAAATGGGAAAATTTTCTTTGGGTTTCAACGTTTTTCCCTTGGATAGAAGATTGACAAATACTCACTCATTATTGATGTATACATGGCAATGATGGAAAACCACTGATCCACGAAATAAGCACCTAACCTTTGTAATCATTTTTTGATTTTACTCCAAAGTATTGATCTTATAAATTCAAGTCATATTCAACTGTGAAATTCGGTTCTACTGTGAATGTTGAAAGCCAGTATTTTATAGCCTTTAATGTCCTCTCCCTTTAAAGTAGTTTATTCCCACTTATTTTGTAGCATGATGAAGTGATTCTCTATTGTGGAATATATATATGTACATCATTTACTTCTTTGGAATGTCTTGCTTTAATACTATGTCAAAAACCAAGCATTTTTTGTTTACATCGATATATTTGAAAGCATAAATTGCAAATCAGCTAGCCTGTTTGATCCACGAATCAAGTGATTGACAGTAAAAAAATGTACACTTTCAAAATTTATCATCGTGCCTTCAGGAACGGGCATACCCTAGTATATACATATATGTTAATATGTATATATACACATATACGGAAAAAGATGTACTACCAGACGATTTTTCCTTTCGCCCTCATGCCACTCGATTGAAGACCACCATCTTTCCCAACAATGTCCTAGAAGGACCAGTTGTACATAGCCGTAAATAACATTCTGAAGTAGCAACATTAATCTCTCACCTCATGACATGGTCAAAAAGTTACACAAGGCACTGTGTTAGGTTACCGCATTATGATCTCTTAGGCTCACGAGGTGAGGAATAAGATATCTATTCTCACCCTATTATTTTGTTGCCAAGCGCACATAGTACAAAATACATACTATGGTGGAGTAACTCTTTTTTAAAGAAGGACATTATAATCTTAGCCCAGTCTCTTCTATGCGCTTAAGCAGTCTCATAAGCATAATATGCAATCTGCAATCTCGAGAAAATGAATTATCCTCCCGCGCAACCGCATAACATATTCTTGACAGATGAAACAACATGGCATACATCACGTTCCCACCAACATGGGACATTTGAGCTTTTTCCTTACACGTCTTAGGACTCATATTAAGGTTAGGCTCTCACATTTAACTGCCGGAGTGTGTCTATAGGCTAGTTTTGCATCTGGTATCTTTATAAGACATTTTCGATGTAAATTTTTTGTGACAACGCAAGGAGTTTCTTAGAATAATTCCGTAGGATAGTTATTTCAAGTACATATCTTGACTCTGCCATATACGTCATGTAAAAAGTAGAGGATAATCACTCCTTAGTAGTGACCATCATCTCCGTATTGTTTCCGGTCAATAGAATGTCAATCACGTAGAATGACAGAATGGATGATCCATGTAACTCTCCTTGTTTAGAAATGCCATTTCAAAGTCTATTTAGATATAGTTCCAAGTCTAAATTCACAATTATTGCCAGAACTGATCGAATGTAGCCCAAACTCACAACTAGTGAGAGGTTTCCTTGTAGTCTATACCCTAGGTCCCAGACTTGTGCTCGATTTTAAAGGACCAATTTTTTCCCTACAATATTGCACCTGAGTGGAAGGTTAACCAACTCCGAGACTTGATTAACTCTTACAAAATTCATTTCTTCAGCTATTGCAGTTTACCATTTATCACGAACATGGGTCAAGAAGCAAGTTGCTTGACGCCTCATCTCGCGGAGCTAGCATGAAAGCCTCCCCCTCAATCTCAAAACAACGCCGAGGGATAGACTCCACGCCTACTTCTACACACTAACGGTTCCTGGGGAGATCCTTATGTGTTAAAACCAGCACAAGGACCTATGAGTCTCCCACTATTTCCTAGGAGGGTGAGGGATTTCTGCCTCATTTCTCAAGTAGGCTATTTGGTATGTCTACTTCTAGATATTATAATTCATACATCTCTCTCTTTTCTTATTACTTCTCTTTCCTCTTCTGGAAAGATCTTACTCTGAAGAATCAACATCTAGTGATTCAATTCCAATCACGCTTTCGTCTGTTTGCTCCCCAATGAAAAAATAGTCCTTCAATTCAAATGTTGTGAATAGCATATGGAAATACACTTTTCCTTTAGGGCACAACTTCCCAAACTTATGAGAATGATTGTGAACATACTCTGGCAAACCCAACAAATGCAAATTGCCTAAGTCGAGCTTTCTGCCAGTCCATAACTCATATGGGGTGGAATGTATTGATGCGAAGGGCACTCGGTTAAGGATATAGGCTGCAGTTAACATGTCTCCCTAATAGGACATTCATAACTTAGAATGCGTCATCATCAACATAACCATTTATACTTTTATTATATTCCTTATTTTCGTCACACTTTTTTGCTGTGGAGTACCAGAAATGATCAACTACTAAAGGATCCCCTTTCCTTCACAGAAATGCTTGAACACTTCAGATAGGAAACTTGCGATCTCGATATGTTTGTAGCTTTAATGATCTTGTCTAATTGATTTTCTACCTTATGTGCAAATCACATGAGGCAATCCAATGCTGCGGATTCATGGGAGATCAAGTAAATTAATTGAATCAAAAAGTAATCTATTGAAGTCATGAAATATGGCCTTTGTGTCTTGCCCTCGCATTCATGACTGAATGGATTAGTTAAAATGATTTAGAAGCAATAGTGGCTTTACCAAATTATTTTCTTGTCGCTTCACCCCCACTAAAATGCTTACATACGGGCATGATTTTCGTGAGCAAATCCAAGGGTCCTTCTTTAACCTAGTAATCCTTTTTGGCCTTGTGTGACCTAATATAGTGTGCCATTTAATAGTCTCCAAATTACCATCATTAGCAGAAGTAATGTAAGAAACAAAATTAAAGGCATTCTCATTATTCTTGCTAGAATCAATGGTATTCAAAATCATTAAACCATCCGTAATAAAACAACCATCCTAAGGAAAAAATAGCATGCTCATCCACAAAATGAAAAGAAAAAACTAAGGTCATCATGCTAATAACGGCAATGGTTGTTGAGAATGAAATGTCCCGCATCGGGAATTTGAAGCCTTGCACCCCGGTATATAAGATCCAAGGCCTTAACCCATTGTCAATTGGTTTTGGATTGGATCCTCCAATATTTAACATAATATCAAAGCAGGGTCTAATTACTCCACGTCATTCAAGAAAGAAGTTGGCCCATGTGTAAAACCTTTCCGTGGGAGAGTCTTTCTCTAAAGAGAATACCACATATTAGGCTCAAGTCACACCACGTGTGAGGGGGCGTGTTAAGAATACAAAGCCCACATTGGGAAATTAAAGCCTTGCACCACTCTATATAATTCTCTCCACCCATTGGATTTGGGTTGGATTCTCCAATGAATTCTTAGAGCGTAAAGTATGTCGTAATTGGAGAGAGCGCCCATATTACATGTCTAGCTTGCAAGTGCGTATCCCAAGCACTTCAATGATTGACTTGTTTCGCATATGTCTAGCTTGCAAGTGCCTACGGTACTTCTGTGAAAGCTACTCGGCTCCTTTGTTCACTAATGACTACTGATATAACCCTCAGATGCTTATTCATCGATGCGCCTTTGGTTGTAAGTGTCAAAATTCACATTTAATCCTTGTAGCCAAGCAAGTGAAGTAACACTAAGCTTCGATTTAAGAGCTTCCCACATGTCAAATGCAATGCCCCAACGCTCAAATTAACAAAGTAGATAAAATGCACGCTGCTCAACATAGTAAAGCAAGCAAGATGATCTTCCCCACACCAAGCCTTAAATGATGCCAGGTTGTGATGATGTTGAGCAGTGGTGCCTTCTTCTGGTTCACCCAGAAGGGTGTTGAAGAAATCATCTCATTGAGGAGCCAAATATTGTAGTTCTCACCGTCTAATTTCTCTCTCCTAATTAAATCATCCACAACATTTTTTGCTGCCATTTTCCTTTTAGCACATCAAAAGAAAATAAATACTGCATATTAAGGGATATTTAATTTACGTATAAGCAACACAAAAAAGTGTCGACAAAGTGAACTTAAATTAAATAAAAACAATATTACACACATCGTGAGATCAAAACATCATTATGCTCATAATCATCACTCTAGCCATTAGTGACATTTGTTGATGCTTAATTTAACTCGCGTGTAAAAACACAATTCCCGAAATAACAACTAATCAGAAAAGACCACGAAATGAGACATTTCTAGGGTAAGTAGTACTTGTATAACTCCGTAACATAAACAAAAGATAGTACCCAGTGCACAAGGTTCCAGCTTAACTGCATGAGTCTAGGAGAGGCGGATGTCGTCTAACCTTATCCCCATATATAGAGAGTCTACTCCCATGTCTCGAACCCGAGACCAACTGTAAGTTGGGAGAGGGAACTTGCCATCGCACCAAGGTACGACCTCTAAAAAGGTCGTATCCAGTGCAAAAGGCTCCCGCTTAACTGTAGGGTTTGGGAAAGATGGATGTCTCTTGCCTTACCCCCGCATATGGAGAGGTTGCTCCCACGTCTCAAACCCCAACCGTAGTTGGGCGAGGGTACTTATCATCGCACCAAGGTATAACTCCGTAACATATCATGCTTAATTTAAAAAATAGCTACTCTTTATAATTTATTTATTGGAATTAATTCTACGAGTTAGTAGCATGACCAATAACAATGCATAAAGCATATGTATATACATGTAGTTATAGAAAAAAAATCCAAAATTCTACATATGCCCCTCTAGAATTAACCCTACATATGCCTCTAGAATTAACCTTGTAGTTTTCCAAAATTATTTTAATTTTTGGAAATTTATATAACAAATGAATTATGCTAGAAAATTAATAATTAAGCATAAAACATGTACACGTGCATGTGCATGAATATTTCAGAATATATTATATGACATGTAACTGAATCTTCAAGAATTCTAGAATACTTCAGTAATTGATGTGAATTAGGATCCATTGTTCGGACACTTTTACCATTTCTTTCTATTTTTAGTTTATTTGTATGTACTGTCCTGTTTTTATTTCTTTTTGTTCTTTTATGCTATTATAAGATGGAGAGGTGAAGTTTAGTTTTGTCCCACGTTGATTGGGGGGCCTTTTAGTGCTCCACCCTCTCCTTATAAATAGCCTTTTGTACTCATTTAGAACATAATCGAACTTTTGAGTAATAGATTAGTTATATTTCTCTCTCTAAATTGGTGTGGTGCCTTTAGAGTTTCCATTAGACGTGTAGTTACATCAGTTGGTATCAGAGCGAGGTGTCGCCCCCCCATTTGTGTGTGAGGTGCCATCACAAATGTTTTTTCATTTATGAGGTGTCACTACAATTTTTTTTCCATTTAAATCATTTTCCACGTATTAATGGCTCCTAAAAAGGTAACACTTATGAGAGATTTATCCAAATGCAATTTCAAATGAGAGAAAAAATGGCCTCCCTCATGGGACAACACATGGCCACCCTCATCCAACACATGTCATCATTTTTTCAAAACCCTAACCCCGTACCCCCCCTCCCCCCTCCCCCCAAGACACATCTTCATCTTCCCCCCACCTAAACCCTAACCTTAACTCCACCACCACCCTAACTATCCACCCACCTACTAATATTTCACCACCAAACTTACACAACCCTGCTGCAGCCACCGCCCCCCTGCCGCTGTCACTTTTCCAGTTGCCGGAAAATTTTCAAATGACTCCAAATTTCTCCGACACCCTCATATCAACCCGATTTACAAATTATCCTAAAGAACCTCTCCCAAAATCCCCCTATAACAGATTCTACCGCCCCTTTTTCCCTCGGCTCCGACAAAGTTGGAGCCCTTCTCCCACCCTCTTCCAGTGGTCCAATCAACGATCCGACATCGGATCCATACTCCCCACCCACGGGTGACCCAACCCCTCTATTTTCATCATATTTGGCCAACTTTCGGACCACCGGAACTCCGGCCAACCGGGGTGGGGCAGCCACCCAAACCCCTCTTGTTTCCACCTTTTAAACCCGAATAACTCCTGAATTACCCCACCCACCTAATTCTAGGGCTTTACCCCTTCCTCACCCACTTACCACCTCTCTCTCACCTCCTCACCCTTTTTTTAACTCTTCTTCAACCATTAATACCCCCTAAACTTCAAAATTTCAGTCCCCACCCTATCCTAACCCATTTTTATTCCTCACCCCTCTAAAATCCCACCTCTATACCCACAACGCCACCCAACTTCATCCTAGGGCTAGCAATTTTTGCCACGATAACCCGGTTACGGTAATAACCCGAAACTGACCCGAACATGACATGATTAGCTTGTATAGATTTAAGAGTACTTAAAATTTATACTCAAATCAAAATCAATGCGACCCGAAAATGACACAACTAACCCGAATTGCCACCCCTACTTCATCCCCCACCCTCCATGTATGCCCCCACCCCCTACCATGACCCATTTTTTGGAATTTCACCCTCCGTATGCCCCCACGGTTGACACGACTTTGATCTTATTCGGGTATGATGATGGTTTTATGGTGGAAGCCTCTCATTAGATGTTTTTGGCCTCGATGCTCCGCTACTTTTCAAGCCGATATTCGGGTCGAGTTAGAGGACGACTTCCATGGCATGCGGCGGAGCCTATGGAGGATGGATTCCTTTTGGTGGCATTCCCCCACACGCTCGAGGGCGAGATTTTTGGAAGACGAGAAAAATGATGTGAATTAGGACCCATTTTTTGGACACTTTTACTATTTTTCCCTTTTTTAAGTTTACTTGCATGTATTAGCCTTTTTATTTCTTTTTGTTCTTTTATGCTATTATAAGGTGGAGAGGTGAAATTTAGATTTGTCTCACATTGATTGGGGGGCCTTTTAGTGCTCTACTCTCTCCTTATAAATAGCCTTTTGTACTCATTTTGAAGGGAACCGAACTTTTGAGTAAAAGATTAGTCATATTTCTCTCTTTAAATTGGTGCGGTGCCTTTAGAGTTGTCAATAGACGTGTGGCTACGTCAATAATTTTTAGGAATTATATGCTCTCAATTTAATAAAACACACACACACACACAAGGAAACTATGCATATGTAAATGCTGCGTAAAAATTCCATAATGTTGTGCGAACAAGTTTCACTAATTTCTATAGATATTATTAATTTCTTCTATTTATGTAACAAAATAAAAGGCTAGGAAATTAATAAATAAAGCAGAGACACATTTACACTTATATAAAAATACAGGAAACTTATTGCATCACTAGATCGCACAGGAAAAAAATCCATAATTTATTTCATTTTTTTGCTAATATTCAACAAATAAACGATGCAACAACAGTTTTTTTTAAAGACGCATTCTAAGAAAATACACACAAAATGCTAAAGATAAATCACCATCTTAGAATCGTATGACCCAAAAATTAGATCAATAGGATGTCCAGGTTGTGCATACTCTTCAGAGTATCTATTTGAATTTTATTAATTATTAAATAATCAAAATTCTGATTTTCCAAAGAAAAAACAGAAAAAAGGATATAAAATGTCGAGCATATAAAAAAAATAAAAGAAAGCCGATCTCTCTAGGTTAGATGGTGAAGTTCACAAGGTGTCCAATTTTCTGCACTTCATCTTCAATCTCTAGCCAAGAAGATTCAAAGAAAAGACCCAAACTAAGTTTTTTGCCATAGCTTATTCTATATTAATCTAAATCAAGCAAATATTATGCCCACGGAAAGGTACTATCATGAATATATAAGTTTAGTTTTGTAATGATCAAACATGAAGGCCATTAATCAAAACTACGAATTTCTAATCATGGAGGGTTCTAATCACATTTAAATCATTGTATTAAGCATGTGATAATGGCACGGAAATACCCTATATGGATATGATATCTGTGTAAACATGTCACAAAAAAAACTTAAAACGGATTCGGACTTACCTCAAATGTTCAAATCAAATCCGGGTACCACCGGGTATTTCATGCGCAGATCACAACGAATGGACCAAACACTATTCTCGTGGCGGAGTTACACCACGTAACACGCGCGTAACCCACTAGTTCCACTAAAAAGGGTTCATTAAGATGACTTTAATTGTGAGAAGAGGGGGTAAAAATCGCCGGAGAGGGCGAGACTAAATATTTTTTCATATTTTATTTTGAGTAATGGGATTAGTAATCCTAAATAAACTAACCAGCGTCCCACACACATGTGGACACTCCTTAAAAAACTTATCTCCTGGATATTTATTTCCAACTTTCTTATACACCTGCAGGGTTGACTGGGTCATGCCCCATGGGCGCCCCATATGGGTCGATAATATGACCCAAAGTCCAATAGTATCCCTTATCCAGTAATTCCACCTCCCTCTCATATTTCCAAGCTGAATCCTTTTTATTTGCCAGTCACAATTCACTACAATAATAAAAAATGTACGTGTTAATACACACACACACACACACACATATATTACATCTATATATACACATGTATAACAGTCATAGAATATATCTATATATACACACACACACACACACATATATTACAGCTATATATACACATATGTATAACGGTCTTATCTTAAATACACATGGCAATTAGTAGGAAAGAACATGCGCGAGGTTACAAGTGATAAGTGAACATAAGTGAATTTTCAATGAGTTGGCTTCTCTATACAAGAAAGTGATGATCTAGATAAAGAGAGTTAATTCTAGGAGGCAGCTTCTCGGGGGAATAGTTTTTCAATGGCTGGATTGTGGTCTCTCTTTCTCTCTCTCTCAAACACAAAGAGAGAACGATTGGACCATGACTTGGTTCAACTATACCCTGCTTTATAGCCTTTAAACCAACTAATACCCCGTAGGTTCTAATGGATGACCTTTCAAGGGCTTTCTTGAGTTCTCCCTAACTCAGGCTGCTCAGTCCTTTAGCTGTTCAGTGAATTGCTTCCCCCTTTTCTGGATAACTGCTTCGATGACCAAACACGTAGTACCTTTAAGACAGCAATATATACATATATATATATATACACACACACACATATATATGTATATATATATATATACACACATATATATGAGAAAAAGTTAATTAACCTCGGGAGAGAGGGAGGCAATCGAGTATCAAAATCCAGAGTCGCATTATTTTCAATAAGGTGCCACATTTATCAAAATCCAGATTCTGTACAATATTTTCAAGAAGGTATCTCGCCAAAAATGCAAAGGGCAGTATCTAACTTACCTCACACCCAACCAGACAATCAATAACCTTCATTTCAGACATATTTGAACTGATCTTCGGATCTATGCTCGCACACAGTGCACGCCACATAACCATTGGCTCCCAGCTTAAACCAGTCGTATTTTCAAGAACATTTCGAACAATCACCGGTTCACCTTTAGCCTAGTGGGTACGAAATCGTAAAAGCTCCTCTTCCTTCACGACATCTCTAGAAGCCGGACAATACAAGCAGTTGTCATTGGAGCCTTCTCTAAAAGCTGCTCTGCGTAACATCTCACCACCATTTGGAGGACAAACTGACCTGAAAAGGGATTTCATAGCCCCAAATTTACTTATTATTTCTTCAGCTCTTAGTTTCAAACTTGATATCCAGTTTTTTGGAAGGATACACTTGAGCTCTAATACACAACTACCACATCCACCAATTTCTCTTGGAGCACACATGATGCTCCAACTATCTCTAGAAACCCATTCGATCAATGGCTCAATCATATCCTCTGAAGTTTTTGTATCAAAAGATTATGTTGGCTCTCCACCATGCATGTAATTATAGCCTCTATCCGCATATCGAGAACTACTTTGTTGCGATTTCCTCTGAATTTTCTGTTGCGAATCTCCCGACAATAACTAAGGCAGAGCTCGTATGAGCACTTTGTGGAACTTTGGTGAAGGTCAATAATTGAAGTCGCACAATGGTTGCTGTTTCAAAACCAATAAAGGATTAAAAAATATTAAAATCCTATAGATGTGATAGGTACAATCGTACATTTTTAACCTGTGTCAAAGAAGCGAAACTTACCAATACACACGTTCATCGTTGGAACAAACAGACTGTTGTATTTCAATGGAATGCCATAATACCCCTGTGCATATCAGGTCACCTATATTAGCATAACACAATGATGCAACAATTGATACCAGTTTTCAAAGCTAAATACCTATATTAGTAGCTTCTACCACTATCTCGTTAGTTTGTTCCTCACCAATTTGTTTTAGGAATGTAAGAAGTGAATTGATCAAATAGTGAAGATGCTGCACCTATTGAAGATCGGTGAGATTTCTCTCGGATACCTGAGGGTTGAAGAAAAATTTAGAATAGTTCCAAAATTTCAAAAAGCTTCAAGTATTCTAGGCAATAAACAAACCTTAACAATTGCACTTAAGTGTAAGCACAGGTTACAATTGCAATTTCCACGGCAAAATGGGCATATCTCTACAATTTCTTCTTCTGAAAATTGAGGATACCTGTTCCTCATGAAAAAAAATATAAGATATATACTTTTCAAGAGAGAGAGAGAGGGGGCTAAATCATAACAAAATGACATTATTGTAGAATTAGAACATTACAATGAAAAGGAAAATATAACATAGTCAAAGAAGTTACCATTGTTTAATACATTGGATACAATACAGTTTTTCCCTACACTTGGTACATCGTACAACAGTCTTTCTCTTGTTTCTCCTACACTGATGACATTTTAAGCAATCTTCTCTAGGTTCCTGTTTAAAGCCAGAATATTGGCATCATCCACAGTATACTCTATGGAAAAGAGAGTAACGAAAATAACGATCTTCTCTTAATGAATGAGAAAGGAATGAAGTGAGGATTGATTACCCTCACGTTCTTAGTTATACTTTTGTCAGTGCTGTTCCCATGACTTCTAACCACCGAGGAAGAACTGTACGACAAGGAAGAAGAAAAATTACATAAAGAAGATTTCCCCCAGTCATCATTTTTCTCTCTTGTGTGCTTCCTTTTCCTTTCCACCTTATCTTCATTTGAATCGCTATTGTATTTCCACCTTATCTTCATTTTCCAAAATAAAAACCATCTTCAAATAATCTTTTCTTGTTTACAGCAACACGACTCCTTTCAAAAATTAGTTTAGCACATGAACCCTCGAATTCTTCAGATTTCATTTTCCCATTATTCTCCTCTTGTACTTCCTCATCGTCACCTACCCATTCATCGTTCTCTGAATTACTTCCACCGTGTGAGCCAATCATATCTCTAGTCACTCTTCTTTGTTTAGTTGAAGTTCGTTTTCTTCGTTTCGATGAACTCAAACTGTACTCTTCATCTTCTTCATAATCAGAATCTGATTCTTTCGAGAAACATACTTTATTTATACTCCTTTTGTTCTTGTTTTCTTCCTCCTTACCATCTTCTTCTTTATAATAATCATCATCTGACTCGCAATGAAAATGTACGCGCTTAAGATTTCTTTTCTTGTTTGAGGAACAATAACACCTCCCTGATTTGCCTCTACAATGTGAGCCTCTGATTGTCTTACTTGACGTCATTTTCTCAACTGAAGTTTTACGTCTTGCTGATGATGACCCTGTGTTGTTCTTTTATTCTCTCTCGCTTTCTTCTTTTTCTTCCCACTCACCCGAAGAAAATTCTTCTTTGGCAAATCTTTTGTTATTCAAGGATCATCTACAGATGGGTGAGGTTCTTCTATCATGAAGACTTTTGTTTTCTCTATACAACATTTCTTTATTAATTGAAGATTTTCCTCTTTTTGGCACTGACCTCAAATTGTTCCGAGCTTCTTCAACAAAGTTAATGAGCTTTGTGAAATTTCTCTTATTTGGAAGCAAAGGAACATTAAGGGGGGGTTTGGGGATCATCTGCATTTCATTGGTACATCAATTCAATCGTTCTTGCTTTGCAATTAGTAATTCCATCTTCACTGTCAACACAAAACAAAAGTAGAAACTTCAGTTACTAAACTTATTCAAATATATCAAAAAAATAATGTAACACATACATACTAAATTATAGCACAAACATGATTCTAGCATGTAATTTCACAAATAAATTCAATATAAGTCATCACAAATAACATCCATGCATCATTCCAAACACTTTAAAGTTCCAAAAACATATCCAATCGAATTTTTTGTTATACATGATGTTGAAAATTACCATTACCTGCATTTAACAAAAATTAATTTATAAAAGCACAAAACAAACAGTAAAGAGTAATAAAGGTACAAGCCTAGAACATTGATAAGCAACCAAAGGGTTAGGTGGAATTTAAAATAAAGCTACAACATTGATAATCAACCAAACAACAATAAATTTTTTAAGACAGCCATAACACTTCAAAAAAAGTATGCAAAAATAAACAGGTGTTCAAGAGAAATGGAGTCTTTAAGGGAACCTTGTGCAACTAAAATAGAAGGCAGATATATGGAAATGGTAATTCGATCAAGACCATAATAAATAAATAGATGCTCAAGAGAAATGGAGTCTTTAAGGGAACTTGGTGCAACTAAGATGAAAGGCAAATATATGAAAATGGTAATTCGATCAAGATTCTAGATTCAACTCAAGACCCATTTGTTTCGAAATTGGAAAGGAAAATAGGTTAGAGATGGTAAAAATAAAGGGGGCTGCTGCCATTTCAGAATAGGAAAGAGGGGACATATGGCGATTTTCATGTATAGCATACAATTGTGTGCACAATTATGCTAATTTCGGCCCAATTTCAAATATTAGTAGGTTCAATAGTTTTGTAATTCCATTTCCGTTGTCAACACAAAACAAAAGTAGATACTTTAGTCAATAAGATAATCTAAACACACTTCCACCCAAGTTTAAACAGGAAATTAGTTGTCATCATGAAGCATAAACACTGACCATATAGAGTTCTTTCATCATCTAGAAATGTAATTACTAGAAGGTATGGTGTTGATAAACAAATTATTAACTTCTGTATCTCTGTCTCAGTTGGTTCGTGTAAGATTTTTTTTTTCAAACAAACGCACTTGAATTTTTTTTTTATCTAAAATTGCGATTGTTCGAAATTTATTTGCAGAACTACGACACTTTGTCCGATTTTGCACTAAAATCAAACAAAGATTTTACTAAGTGAATTGAAAAAATGTTGTTCCAAACAACAATTTTAGTTTAAAATCGCTTAGACATCGCTTTTTATATAAGTGAAGTTTCAAAATGCCGCATCTTTGTAAAAAAGTACTTAAAGCGCATGTAAAAAATGGGTAAATTAAAGTAAGCTCCTTACACTATAGGGGTTTTACAGATCACCCACCCCCGATCTAAATACCACCACCACCACGAACAACAACAACAACAAAAACTATTGAACCATGACAACTAACACATTTCACTTACAAAGTTGATAAAAACTCGATCTTTTTCAGAAAAATTGTTAAATTTTAGCTGAAAATGCTGACCCCTGATCTAAATAACCTAACAAAGTGACCTTAAACTATTGAACCGTGACAACTAACACATTTCAGTTTTCATGCAAAAGCTCGAATTTTTATCAACTTTTTTAAAAGAAAAGTTTTTGTTGTCACAGTTCAATAGTCGGGTTGTTTTTAATTGGGGGTGATCTTTGAATTTGCTATAATTCCTGGGCTTTATTGTAATTTACACATTTAAAAAAAAAACATTCTTATAGTTTATTGATCATGCTTATTCCAATTCATACTCCTAATCTATATACTAATAAGCTAACCTATCAGAATACACAATTCAACATGCATACATATAGAGAGAGAGTCCCGCTCTCGTGCGAGACTACTACCCGGGACTACCATGCAGTATTTCTTTTAATACAAAAAAAATAAAAATAAAGATAAAAAATTGTGTGGTTTTTTAAACATTTCACTAACCCCCCTCCCCTGAAATGTTTGAAATGCCCGCACGCAAAAAAAAATATTGGATTTAAAAAAAAAATAATGAATAAATAGTCCACACACTTAATCCCAGACCCGAAATTCTTTATATATATATATATATATATAATGATACTTGAATAGGTTTTATGCATGCATGTACGATTGACTAAAAAATAAAATATACATTTTTTTCTCATGCATCCGGCACAAAACCATCAAATGTAGCACCCCAATATATATATATATATATATATATATATATATATATATATATGCAGAAGGAGACTTTTGGAGCTGAGTTGACTCAGGTCAACTAAATTTGGTCAATGAACCAAAAACACACTTAAAATGCACCACCATATACACAACAAATCCACAAAAATTAGGGTTATCAATCCTTTCATTAAAACATAATCTCATCAAATCCAATTGATCACACTTCAAATCCTCCACCAACATTCTACATTCGATAAAACATACAAAAATCAATTTAGGTATTATCATCATTAACACCACAACTCACCTGATCAATGGCAATTCACCTTCCAAAATCGTCAAATTTCACTAATTCAACATGCATGTTCAGAATTGGAATTGGAAACGTATCAAAGGATGAACAGGGGATATAAAAAATGAAAAATAAGAACATAACATAAATATAATCAGGTTTTTCAAATAAGCTGTAATTTGGAGAATTAACAATTAAAAATTCGAATGCATACCTTCAATTTCAGATAACACGGAATCTATATCTATACAGCATGTATTTATGAAGAAACACTACTTACCTATAGCACGATTGAAGAGGGATTGGACCAGCTCTGCCATTTCATATATATATAAGCTTGTGGGGGAAGATGAAGATAAATGTACCCTCAATCGGGAGGTTGATGGTGTATTGCGCTTTTATGGAGGTTATAGAAGGTGAATCGTTGAGGAATCGGAACGGACAACATGCTCATCAACAGGGTTTTTTTCCCCTCCCTCTCTCTCTCTCTTCACAACGTTTTCAGAACTGGAAAGCTGTGAGGCACGTGTGAAAATTGGGAGCTTTGCCACCTGGAAGTGTAGTACGGATTAAGTTTCTATTTTAATAAATGGATCAAATATTAAAAAGTGGCTTAAATTTTTTTTAATATATATTTAATTTAAATTTTTTATTTTCTTTTAAAAAATTCCTCAAATACATATTTAAACAATATTCTCTTATTTTTAAAGTTTACACTAACGGCATATTGGGAAACTTTTTGAAACAAATAAAAAAATTGGATTAAATATGGATTAAAAAATGGTCGAGAGACTATTTGGTATATTCCCCTTTATACATATACATATAATTGATACATAGATTTACAATACCCCTTAACCATAAATTTGATCTTTCATGCAAATTAATTTTTTGGAACATATTTTTATTTGCTACCTTTGAGTGGCAAATCACTCAAAATTAATTTTTTTAAAACTATATATATTTCATTAATATATAAATATATATTGTTCATAAATTTGTAAATATATATTGGTATTTTTTAAAATATATGTATATTTTGTATATTTTATATATGTCGTATATTTATACACTTTGTATATTGTGTATATTGGGGGTGACAAAAACCTACACCAATATTTAAAAAAAAATAGACAAAAATAGATAACATTCGTAGGATAGAAGCTATATATGTTTATAAAAAAAATGTTATATATAATATGTTTAGACAAAAATGATAACATTTGTAGGATAGATGTTTCTCTACCCACTTGGCCCACTTGGCCTTCTCACTTAGGCCACTTGCATGTCTATTCTAAAGAGAACAACATATGCATTCCTATTCTAAAGAGAAAGTTATCTCTATTTTTCATTTCTCCGCCACTGCCTATCCCAACCCCATTCTCAATAGCTCGGCTATTTAAGGGAGTATCCATATTTTACAAAGTAACATTTTTATACGGTTAACCTTTTTAGCTTTAGAGATTATTTGTATTATATATATTAGTTGGATTAAATATGTTGAATTAATTTCATTTCAAGTACTTACATGGAATAAACATTGTTGTTACTTAGATTGGGGATTGAATTAATATTGTTATTATTTAGATTAGAGTTTGAATTAATTTTGTTGTTATTTAAATTATGGCTTGAATTAATATTATTGTTACTTAGATTAGGGTTTGAATTAATTTTATTGTTATTTTGGTCATTGTTTGAATTAATTTTTTTACTATTTATTTTATGTCTTCAAGTGGTGAATTGCTAATTTGAACTAATTCGTGGATAGAGATTTTCTTATGTGGTCTCTATTGAGGTATTTATCCTAAATTTTAGTATAATATTTTTTTAATATTGACATCATGATAAATGTGAAATAATAAAGTACTTATCACATTTTTTTTGGTAATGAAGTATGATTTCTAGGTTTGTTACAACACTACAATATTTTTTTATTAATATGATGTTGATTTTTTATGCAATTTATTTGGGGGAAAAAATAGCCTACGAGAGCCCCACCCCTATATATATATATATATATATATATATATATATATTGTATATTTAATACAGTTCATATATTTATATTTGATATGTTCCGTATATGTATATATTTTGTACATTTATATATTTTGTATATTTAATATATTCTGTATATTTATATATTTTGTATATTTAATATATTTCATATATTTATATTTGATATGTTTCGTATATGTATTTTGTACATTTATATATTTCGCATATTTAATATATTCCGTATATTTATATATTTTGTATATTTAATATATTTCATATATATAACTCATTCACTTTGTACTTTTATTTCTTTGATGTTTTCAATTTAACATCGTATGAAAGACATCGATATGAATTTACCAGATATAAAAATGGGAGATTATGAGGAAGATAATAGCACTTTATCCGATGTGTGCAAGGAAAAAAAGCTTAAGTTGTCTAATGAACAGTTGGGGGTGCTATATGACATGTTCGAGGTCAACACTAGTCTTATTCCGGTCAGTGTCATTTTTTGTTTATAAATATTGCCATAAATAAATATGTTGTTCTATTATGTTAAATATATTTTTAGTATGCCTTAACTATATTCTCTTTCACAATGTGTCTCTTCACAAAATAACATTTTATGGTTACACAATGTGTAACCCACAAGATGGTATATTGTTATGATAGTACCAAATACTCATTCACACGCGTTCATATTTTTTTTTTACTAGGGCCTACTATTGGGGTGTCTAATTTATTTAATTATGTAAAAGAAAGGAACTTTGAAATTGTGTGTATAAATGAAGAGATGAATGCAATGTTTAAGTAGTTAAGCATGGGTATATAAAGATATGAAAGAGACATGTGCTGGTGAAAAACCCATAATACATACGTACACATGTTGTCCTGGGCATCTCCATCCCAGAAAGCTCAACGTGATAGAGACGTTGCACACCCCGCTTAGTTTAGTACAAATAAAAGTAGAGAGTGACCTCCCTCTCACAAGGCTCAACTAAAATTAGGACACATAGCAAGCAGGGAAGACCTCAGAGATTGTTGGTAATCGATTTGAGTCTATCTTAATGCATTTAAGCACGTGTTAAATACACGGGTCTAAATTAAATGTCTAAGTTGGGTCGGGCAGTCCTCTTTGCATGTTGGGTTGGTTGGTTATCTCAGTGGGCTTGAAGAATAATTAAGACCCATAATTTTTGCTAAAATCTTTGGGCAGAAATGATGGACTAATAGATTTTTAAGTGAGTTTAACGCCCAATGCCCATAACTGTTTTAAAACCGGCACGACATAGTAGTAATACTTGTGAACTTACTGAGGACGCGATTATTCGAGTGGGATCATCAGGAAAACTTGTAATATTCTTAAATAGAGAAGGCTGTGTTGGTCCGAACAAGTATGTGAAGCGTGTGGATATTCATTGTAAATCACTCTTTCATCATTAGCGTGAAGTTCGAACTACGTTTAACTGTATCAACACTCATTTATCCATCATTTTTTTCTTCATGAACTGTCTACTGAATCTTCTCTCTTGCCCTTCATATTTCCAGAGCTTTCTCCCACCATCTTTACTTGTAAGTTCCTCTGACTTGCTTCCTTTATTCGTCATTTTAATTTAGTATTCTTTGTTGTTTGAAACCTTTTCTCCATGGATCCTTTCAATGGAAAAACTATTGTGAAGTTCAGAGAGTCATATGGTATTCCTGAGTGGGTAAAAAATGATTGTGTCCCTATTCCCAAGGATGTTCGAGACATTAGAATATGGTCACTGGATTCACACTCTTCTTCCGTTCATGGGGGTTTAACTTTTACCCCAAACCCCTTATTTTTTATATTTCTTAAGTACTTTGAGGTTGTCCCTGCTCAATGTTCCCCAAACACTTGGAAAATAGTGAATGGGGTACACATAATCAATGAATTGTATGGGACCAACTTGGGGATCCCATAAATTTATTATTGCTATGTTTGGTCGCACATCATAGATGGTGTTATGTACCTGAAGGCAAGAAAGACAGGGTTTTAGTTGTCAACTTTCCTGACATCTATAAAGGATATTGGGAGCAAGGTTTCATTATCAGGAAGTGGTAACATCCTCCCATATCTGAGGTCAATAGTCACCGGGGTCCCTTATGCCTTGACTGGGGGGAGGATCATATAGGTCATTTTTCCTTCTGCTAGCTTGCTGATTTTTTGTCTGCTGTTTATTTTTCTTTCTTTTAATCAGTATTTATTCCTTTATTTTCCAGCTCATGACAAGAACCAAGATCCTACTCTCCGAGAGTTAAGGGTTGTTGATTTATCAAAGGCCTAAAAGATTAGAGATAGGTTTCCTGATGGCAAGCATCCTCGTGCAACAACTTATCTTCTAGAATATACAGATCCCACTTCCAGTTTTGTTACTCGGGCAGTAGATAAGATCTCGATCTTAGATATTCTGAAAGAGGAATCATCTGGTTCATCTGGGCTAATTGAGATGGAAAAGAGAGAAAGAATAGAAAGAACAAGAAGATATGGCTCCCCCGAACAGGAGATTATTGTTGGGCAATGATGATGACGATAACCAAGCCCTGTTGTCTGATAGTGTTAAGTTTTTAAAAAAAATTGAGGGGTACTCCCATAAAGTCAATGGTTCTAGCTCAGGAACCAAGGATAAGGAGAGGGAGATAGAAAAAAAAAGATAAAGAGAGAAGAAGATAAGAAAATATAAGGAGAGAGGATGGGGAGAGAAAGAGAGGGGAGGATAGGAAAATGAAGTAGGCCCAAAATAAGTCATCCCTATCCCTTTCTTTTGTTGCAGATGGGGGCAATGTGGTTACCACCCCATCCCTTGCCCCCATCTTGCTGAATGGAGCAATGCTCGTAGTCGACCATAAGAGTTAGTCACGGCTGGGATTAGACCATCTCGCTCTCAAATCTACACAGGTACTGGCCTTGGTAAGCATACTCTTATTTGTTAGTTGTTTTGCTCAGTTCGGCTTTCATGCATCAATTATCCTTTCTCATTTCTTGCAGTTTGTGTCAAACTTCACCACACTCTTTGATGGTCATATTGACCAGCCCAAGAAAAATCAAGAGCTAAGTGAATCCCCGAAGAAGTCCCAAAAGGACGTAGCTGATGCTCGAGCTAGTTTTAAGGAGGAAAAGGCAAAGGCAGAGAAGGATTTGACCGATCTGAAGGTGGCCAACAACCTTGTATTTGCGGAGAAGGAGAAGCTGATAGTAGAGAACCTAGATCTAATCGGGAATGTCCAGAAGCTGGAGGGTGAGGTACCAAGCATCAAGAAGAGAAACTACAATGAAGGTTGGTATGCATTCTATGATGATGTTGAGATCTAGATAGCCTACACCCAAATAAATATTTTAAAAATGGTTAGGACTAGGCCTTTAAGGCGGTAGGGGTCCCCTCTGAGTCTGAGTTGTTCAAGCTTCATCTCCCAGGTCATTCTCCCATTGCTGCAGAGGAGCTTCCTGCTGGTCAGCCTATTAACTAGGCTGAAAATGTGGTCGAAACTATTTTTGACCAAGTGTAGAAAGCTGTCGAGAAGGAGAAAGAGCCCTGAGCAAGTGAATGAGTGAAGTTCTGTAGTCTTAGGGACTTTCCTTTATTTCGTTCACGGGTTGCAATTTTTTACTTTCTCTGGTTGTACTGTCTTTGCCTCCCTTTTAAATTATCAATAAAAAGACTTTCTTCTTTACTGATGTTTTATTTTTCTTTTTGCCGATGTTCTTTGCACTTGTCATTGTTTTGTTGCTTGTAGCATATCATTGTGGAGGACTATATATCTCTTGTTGGGGTTGTAAACTAAAATTTATGGTTCACTAGTGATGTTTTTACAAGTTATTTTTTCATCATATTATTTTATATATTTATGTATATGTGTATTTTATTCTACACAGTAGATGATTTGGTGTGTAGAGCTCGGCTTACACACTGAAGATCAGTTCATCGGTCCTTGTAGAATATAAGTCTGGTTCACAATCTTAGATGGAGATGGACACACCATCAGTAGGATTGTAGCACACTATTTTAGTATGTATATCTTGATTACCGAAAATGGTATAGCTTCGACTTATTGTGCTACTACACTTTGTGTGTATTGAACATGACCAATTAGAGATAATTATGCTTATACTAACTATATAAGATAATGCATATCTCATTGTCTTTGTGTTTAACGTGATAAAGACCTGAGGATTCTATAAATTTAACCAAACTTACTAATTTATTGTAATCAGTGTGAACCCTGCTCGGCGCGAGGAGATTCCTTGATTGGAATAAGTTGAATAACCTTTTGTAATTTAATGGAATTCTGTTATGCGGGAGGAAGTTCCTTGGTTGAATTATGTTGAGCACCTTACTGTAACTAAGTGTAATTCTGCTTAGTATCCCGATAATGGAGATGTTGCTTGGAAATGATGCGTAATATAACATTGAGACAATCAAGATGTAAGAGCGAGATGTGAGAGCAAATAGGACTTTATTCATTAAGTAATAACTTAAGATCAACATAAGTCTGAAATGAAAATTTGCATCTGAAATGAACATTTGCATACACTAAATGGGACAAAGAAGTGTGGAAATATAACTTCTTGAGGTTAGCCACATTCCATGCTCTTTGTATCTCTTTACCCTTCACCATTTCCAAGTGATAAGCTCCTTGATTATTTTGAAAGGTCCCTCCCAGTTTAGTCCTAGTTTTCCATCTAACGGTCTGACTGCACTGCCGAGGACTTTCCTTAGGACGTAATCTCCTACCTTAAATTTCCTTAGATTGGCTTTCATACTGCACTACCTAGCCAGTTGGTGTTGATATAAAGACAACTTAATCATGGCTTGCTCTCTTCATTCATCCACTAAGTTAAGTTTAGTGTGCAAGGCATTGATGTTTAGCCCTTGGTCGACCAAGTTGGTCCTCATGGTAGGAATACTTGCTCTAAGTAGGATGATGGATTCCATTTCATATGTGAGTGCGAAGGGTGTTTCCCTGGTAAGTCTTCTAGGCATGGTACGATAGGCCCAGAGAACGTGAGTGAGTTTATCCACCCAAGCACCATTTTCTCTTTTCAGCCTCTTTTTTAGACCGTCGAGCATCATTTTGTTGGAAGCTTCTGCATGACCATTGCTCTTAGGGTACACCACTAAGTTTAATTGGTGCTCAATGTCATGTTCATCAAAGAAGTTTTGGAACAAACTGCTCTCGAACTGCGTACTGTTTTCGATGATGATGGCTTTTAGTACCCCAAAGCATGTTATTACATTCTTCCAGATGAACCTTGTTATATCGATGACTTGGATGTTGGCTAGTGGTTTTATCTCTACCTACTTGGTAAAGTAATTTGCGTCGACCACCAGATGCTTGTGATTTTCAGGTGTGGTAGGTAGTGTTCCCACAATGTCCAACCCCCATTGTGTAAATGGCCAAAGACTGGTCAAGGATTTAAGGTCACTAGCTTGCTAGTGAACCATAGGGGAGAACTTCTAGCCTTTTTCACATTTCTGAACATGGATACTTGCATCGTTTTGCATGTGTGGCCACCAGTAGCATTCTTTAATTGCTTTGAATGCTAATGATCTTCCTCCTGCATGACTCCCACAAATACCATCATGAATCTCGCTGAGAATTTGCTCAGGGTCTTGCGGGTGGACGCATTGGAGGTAAGGACCTGTGAAGGATCTCTTATAGAGCTTCTCTCCTAGGTAGAGATAGAAATGGGTTACCTTTAATGTTATTTGGAGATCTGACTTCCTATCATTGGGTAGTGTCTCATTCTATAAGTAGGCAGTGATTGGATCCATCTAACTAGGATCTCTTTCTATGGAAATGATATGCTCACCGACCACCGTCTTGTCAATGTTAGTCTAGGCGAGGAACTCCACATGGATAGTTCTTCAGAGGTCACAGTCTACTGCTAAGGTTAAGGTTGCTAAGCCATCGACATGACTGTTTTGCCCCCATGGAGGAACTGTTGAATGTGGACCTCCTCAAATCCTACCATAATCTCTCGCACCATGAAAAGGTAGATTGTTATCCTTTATCTTTTACGTTGAAATCTCTGCTCACTTCTTTGGAGACTAGTTTGGAGTCACCAAACACATTGAGGCGCTTTGCGCCCAATAGTTGGGCTTTGCGCATACCAGCTATCAGTGCTTCATATTCATCTTCATTGTTGGAGGCTTCAAATCCTAACCTAATTCATTATTCGATGACGGTGTCCTTTAGTGTGACTAGGATAATCCCTACTCCTGCTCCCATGGAATTGGAGGCTCCATCTCTTGGTCTAATTATTTAAAGATTTAGGCTTGCCTCATTTCTATTTCCCATCAAACTCAAATGACAGGTACTAGTCAAACCTAAATGTGTAAGATAAAATACTTGAATTACTCAAGATATAAAGAAAATGTTTGTAAAAATCGAAAATATAATTATAGAATACCCACAACTAATTATCTACTATTATTGATATGTGTTTTTCCCAAATGGAGTATTTTGAAATAACAAAAGCTACTGAGAATTGCAATGTGAGTCTGAATATGGTGACACATTTTACATTACTCACATAAAATATGGGTAAATCCCAAATATACCATATGCCCACTAAAACACTGTCATTCACTATTAGGCTGAAAAATGGAATCCCTCTAACACAAAAAATGATGTAGTATTTAAGTTTCTTTATAATTCATTTTTTCCCTAAAAGATTTATATATAAATTACTTTTAGAACTATTATGGCTCGAAGTTGAATTTTAGAACATCTCGTGGTACATCGTGTATAGTTTGAGAGAGGGGCCTATTTACATTTTTCTTACTATATTTGGAGAGCATTACCATACAAACTACAAAATACGAAAGTATAAACTACCCATTATAAATGTATTTAGGTCAGATAAAACCAATTACAATACCCATTAAAGAGTTGCTCACACATTATTATTTGCATCTATTTTTTTATTTTGGATAATAAATATTTTTTAGAAGATACAGTGATAATCACATTTCTTTTGTTTCCATTTAATTTTTATATTTAATAATAAATATTTAGATTTTTTTTAAGATTTGATTTAATAAAAAACAAGTCGAATTTGAATTCGAGAAAAAAATAGATATTAAACTACATGACTTGTAAACTTATTTGACACGGTAGTATCAAATAAAAAATGAGTGTGCCATTTAAGTTTTGAGCAAGAATAATATTTTTCATCACAAAATATTATTCATAATTAAAAATAAATTTACATATCCCCCTAAATATGATGGGAAAAAATAAACTTGAAATAATTGAAAAATGGTTCTATATTATTCTGTAGGTTAAATTATATTAAAAAATGAATAAGCTCTATTTTTTTTTCTTTTTTTCTTGTCGTTTGTCGTGGAATTAACTGTAGTAGTATTCCATAATAGTTTCCCCTATTGAGTATGTTAGATATTAGTGAAGGGAATACAGAAAAACTGAATCCAAGGTACTGTAAGGCACAATCTAGGAGCTATATCTTTTAAGTAGTATTTCTTCCCTTCTCGATTAGTCTGCAAGTGCATAATGACATTTAGTATAGAAATTGCCCTCGCGATACAATTCTGTTGTGTAATTTGTTTGATGCAAATTATGTATGATTTGATCAAACCAAGAAGACTCTAAAATGTTAATCTAATAATACCAAAGGATAGACAATGGAAAGATGAGAACACAACAATTTTTAGTGTACAGGAATGATGCTCAAGTGTCAAGTGCACTATCAAAGTGCCTTAAGTCATCCAATTTCCTTTTTGCACGCTGCGCGAATTCACACCACGTGTCGCAATTGGTGGTGCTTTGCATTACCGAAAAACATCATATAATAACCTTTATGACTGTAAGACAAATAAACATGTTTGGTCTTTGCGTTATATATTCTTCAAATTTTGAGTAAAGTCTCTATGTATTACTTTAAAAACTACACCAATTTTCTCAAGTTCCCGTTATACAACAAGATCAGAACTAAAAATCTACTTACATAAAGACCATGGGCTCTTTAAAAATCTCTTGTGTTTTGTACTACATAGAGACTCTTGTGTTTCTTAAGTTCCAATTATCATAGCTGAACCACTTTAAAAATCTCTTGTGTTTTATTTATTTCATTTCATAATATTATCCGTGATTATAGAATTGGTTTTACGTGGCTTATATAATCTAGATACTAATTTTAGACATCAACATATTGGCATCGTCCGTGGAAACGCTTGTCTATCATCGTTATCTACCAAATCAAACTCTTTCATTCATTTTGATTTTTTTCCCAAGATGAATGAAAACCCAGAAAGCAGTCTCGTCACCGCAGACAATGTTCTTCCTAGTGCGACAGACCTAAATGGAATCCTCATCAACCTTGCCAAGGGGTAAGAATAAATGCACGAAACTATGAAGCAATTAGCTCAATCATTATAAGCCAAGTCTACTGTTACTCCTTCCTGGCACACTACTCTCCATCTCATAGAAGAGAGATGCCGCCACCTCCTCCTAGGAATAACCAAGACAGTTATTCTAAGTCCTCTTGTGATAGGTCTTATCGTCTAGGGGCTAATTCATCAATAAGGGCTACTGATTCTTCTAATTGTCATCTCTCTCTCTCCAGAATGACCAAGCGCCCTAAATAATTGAGTAAGGCTTCAGTCTTTGATCGTTTGGGCCCCGAGCAATTAGAGGCCAATGTAGGGAACAAGCTCGATCATATGATCATCGTACTGAGCATCATGAAGGGTCAATTAGGTCTAAACTCAATATCCGAGGATCCGTGCGTGCCGAGTAGACTTATCATAAAGAGATATCAGTACAAGTGTATGGTAGGAACGGTCAACTTGTCTCAAATAGGTAAAATGCAGAAAATCATTCTTAGAAAGGATAAATTCAAAGGCTAGAAGATCGTCTGGAGGGATGGAAAAAACCAAAAACCCTTTGCAGTGAAGCTTCGTGAAAGGATCTCCTTTTATCGCAACTATTCTTGATTTCCTAAATCCTTCCAAATTCAAGCCACCAGTGGTCACTCCCAAGTATGATGGTAATATTGACCCAATTTTACATATTGAACAATATTGGGCTGCAACTGATATTTATTCTGTTCCTGATGAAATGCACTACCGAGCATTTTTAAGCTCTATAGCTGGCTCATCTCAAATACGGTATAATAATTTACCCCGAGGACAAATTTCCACTTTCCACTAGCTCACTGAGCTATTTATTAGCAATTTATACTTTAGGGCCAAGCCAATCAAAAGAGTAGCCCACCTATTGAGTGTTCGCCAAAGAGTGGGAGAAACTAATTGGGAATATATCACACGTTTCAACAACGAGAAATTAAAAGTAGTGGACTATGATGAGAAAATAGCCATTGCCGTTTTGATGAGTGGTTTGCTTGCTGAGAAGTTATATTATGCATTGACAATGGATCCTCCAGAAACCATGACTGAGCTTATGGCCATAGCTGAAAAGATCATGAATGCCAAAGAAGCTATGACAGTTAAAAAAACTCTGACGATCAAACCTAAAGGCCAGAAGAACGTAAAGAAGAAGAAGGAGAAGGATAAAAAAAATGGACAAAATCAAGAAATTTGATTATTATACCCCTTTAACGATTGGTGTGCACCATATTTTGAAAGAGGTTGGAGGAAATAAAAACTTGAAATGGTCTGGAAAACTTAAATCGCTCCCTAATCGGTGGGACAAGCCCAAATATTACGATTTCCACAAAGACCATAAGCACATTACGAATAATTGTATCGCCCTAAAAAAATGAGATTGGAGCTATCATCCATAGAGGAAAACTGACCAAGTTTGTAGATTGGACAGATGGTCAGGAGTATATAATAAGGTCAGAATCTCCATACAAAGGTAAGGACGACAAGAAAAGGAGTTGAGAAGATGATTCTGGAGATGATCCAGACCTGCCCAAGAAACCCAAGGAGCCAGAAATTGAAGTAGGAGTTATATCCTTTGGTTGTCATTTCATTGCAGGAGGAGATGCTGGAGGGGGAGATGAGGTTGCTGAAAGAAAAGCTTCTCTCAATGAGGCCAAAAATTGATCTTACATACGACGCATCAACTTGAATGATAAAGAAGATAGTCGGTCTAGGAAGATGAATAAAGACAAGTTGGTCATAGGCTTCTCCAAAAATGACCTGTCTGGAGTACTTTATCCCCGTGACGATCCACTAGTTATAACGTTCAGAATACAGAATGCTAAGATTGCGAGGATTTTGGTAGACAATGGTATCTCGACAGACATCGTGTTCCACAAATGCTTCAAAAGCCTAGGATTGGAGGTAACTCAGTTGGAACCATATCACAAACCCCTAATTAGTTTATCGGGAGAAAAAGTATATCCTCTAGGAACTGTCAAGTTGGAAGTGTTGATAGTCACTTGGCCAATAAGTAGGGCAGAGAAAATCCATTTCTTCGTTTAGATCAAAATTTTTAATCAACCTACAACATGATCCTCATTAGAGTAGGAGTGAAGAAATATAAATTCGTACCATCCACTATTCACTAATACCTAAAGTTCCCCACTCACTTTGGAGTCGATGTTGTAAAGGTTAACCAAAAGGAGGCTAGATAATGATATTATACTTCAGCTAAGCAGGAATGGTTGAAAGATCTAAAGAAAAAGACTACCACTTAGTAGATTGACACCTTGGAACCCCACGAAGAGTCTAAACTGGACAAAGGGCAAGTAGTAGAAATCACGGAAAACATAACCCTAGATACTGAGAAGCCAGAAAGAACTACTTAAATTAGTTCCACTTTAGCACCAACCCTCAAATAATAATTAATTACATTCCTTAGAGAGAGGAAAAGAATGTTTGTATGGAGTCATGAAGATATGCCAAGGATAGACCCAAATTTCATCAGCCACGAGCTCAACATCAGTAGGGATACGAAGCCAATTAAATAGAGATGCATGGGTGTTTAGTCCCAAAAATAATATGGCCATCCAGGAGGAAGTAGAGTAACTACAGAAAGCCTAATTAATTGAAGACGTTAAATATCCAGGCTGGCTGGCTAATATAGTGATGGCCAAGAAGAAGAAAGATAAGTGGCGTATGTGTGTAGACTTTACTGACCACAACAAATCATGACCAAAAGATCACGTCCCTTTACCAAGGATTGATCAGTTGGTAAATACAACTACAGGTTATGAGAATCTGAGTTTCATGAATGCCTACTCTGGATACAACCAGATTAAGATGAAACTAGAAGACATAGAAAATATATCTTTCATTACTAGCCGATGTACCTACTACTACAACGTTATGCCTTTTGGGCTTAAAAACGCTGGAGCAATATACTAGATGCTGGTAAACAAGGTGTTTGAGGATCAAATTATGAAGAACATGGAAGTATACGTGGATGACATGCTTACTAAGAGTAAGAAGGCAACAAACCACATCCAAGACCTCGGTCAAATGTTTGACCAACTGGAAAAGCACCAGATAAAGGTCAATCTGACCAAGTGTGTCTTCGACGTACAAGAAGGAATGTTCCTAGGTATGATTATAAATTAGAGAGGAATTGAAGCCAACCCAACAAAAATCAAAGCTTTGATTGAACTACAATCTCATGCATGCAGAAAGGATGTTAAAAAACTTACTGGAAGAGTCGCTACTCTCAACCGATTTGTTTCTTGAGTAATTGACAAGTGCCTGACGTTCTTCAAAGTTCTTAGAAAGACTTTTGAATGGAATGAAGAGTGTGAAACCTCATTTAAGGAGTTGAAGAAGTACTTGGGATCTCTATTGTGCTGTCCCGACCACTATTGGGTGAGAAATTATATTTATATTTAGCTGTTTCTAAATCTGCAGTTAGCTTTACGTTGATCCGACTGGAGAATAGGATTCAAAAACTAATATATTACATCAGTAAAGCATTTAGAGGAGCAAAAATCAGGTATCCACGCCTAAAGAAATTAGCATTAGCCCTTATTGAAGCCTAACGAAGGATGAAGCCTTACTTCCAGACTCATACCATCGTTGTATACACTGATTTACCCTTCGACAAGCACTTTATAAGCTAAAAAAATAAGGCAAATTGATATGTTGGGCAGTAGAACTTGGAGGGTATGATATCATTTATGAACCAAGAGCTTCGCTGAAGGGACAAGTTATAGCTCACTTTATTATTAAGTTTACATACCCCGAGGTGATCCCTAGTCCAACTTTGCCTACCGAGCATACTTATGTGGAAGAAAGATCGGCTCCAATGCAAGAAAAGATTATTGCCAATCAACCTGAGTTTTCTATCGTCCAGGAAATGGCTCAACAGTATGCAGAATGGAGCAAGAAGATATTTCATCAAGGAATTCTATTTATAAAAAACTTTGATTAAGACGTTGAAGTATAGTAATTATACGTGGATGGATCTTCATGTGATATTGGAAGTGGAGATGGTATTATTATCAACACTCTAGACGACATTGATGTGGAATATGCTCTTAGGTTCTAGTTCTAGTCCTTTAATAATGAGTCTGAATACGAAGCATTAATCGCAGCCCTGGAATTAGCTTTGTCATTAGGTGTTGAGCAAGTTATGGCATATAGTGATTCTTAACTGATCGTTAATCAAGTGCTTCAAATATATGGAGTCAAGGGAGACCAAATGATCAAATACAAGTCCAAATACCAAGGGTAGAAAAATTAGAAGAACTATTTAGTGGAGATTTTGGCATCCAGGAGCATAAAGGAGAATGTTATGGTCAATTTCATTACAGTAGATTTGGCCCCATCATGGATGGATCCCATCAAATATTACATTGAGAAATGTATCTCACTTACTAATCCAAAAGATGCAAGAAAATTAAGGTACAAAGCGGTTGGCTATGTGTTAGAAAGAGGAGCCCTTTACAAGAGGGGATACATTATTTCTTTACTGCGGTGTATACATTCCCTAGTAGTCACAAAGATGATCAAGGAGGTGCATGAAGGCTCCTATAGAGCTCACACGACTGGTCGGTCATTAATACGAAGAATGGTAATGTAGGGATATTATTAGGCGACCATGAGGCAGATAACATTAATTTTGTAAGAAAATATGATAAGTGCCAGAAGTTTGTTGTGATCCACAGAAGACCGGGGGTTGTCCTAACTCCAATCACCTCTCTTTAGCCTTTTGCTATTTGTGGAATTGATTTGGTTGGCCCGTTGCTAACAACCAAATACAGGTTCAAGTACTTGGTAGTAGCAGTAGATTACTTCACTAAATGGGTGAAGGCTAAAATATTAATAGAGATGCCTTATATAAGGGTATTCTAGTTCATTTGGAAGCACATTATATGTTGGTATGGCATGGATTATTATTTCATCACTGACCATGGAACTTAATTTAACAACAATGATTTTGAGGCATACTACATTCAGTCCAAGATTCAAAAACTTCACTCTACTCCAAGGCATCCACAATGCAAGGCTTAACGGAGGTAAGCAAAAAAACTTTAATAGATGGGATCAAAAAGCAACTTGATGATGCCAAGGGTAATTAGATAAATGAATTGCACACTATTCTCTGGGCATATAGAACAACGCCAAGAATAGTAACTAGAGAAACACCCTATATACATTCTTTTGGGACAGAAGCCATGGTACCTACAGGGATTGGCTTACTGACTCATAGGGGTTAATCTTTGATTCCCTAAAGAGTGACCTCATAAGAATATTAGACTTGGACTTGATTAAAGAAATGAGAGAAGATGACGCATTCAAAGTAATTGCCTACCAGTAAAGGACTACTCATTTTTATAATAGAAGGGTCAAGCCGACCAACTTGAAAGAAGGGGATTACGTTCTAAAGAAAGTCATCCAGAAAGGAAACAAGTTGGATGTAAACTGGCATGGTCCCTATCGCATTTTTGAGGTCATCTGACCAGGAACATTTCGTCTGGAAACACTCGAAAGAGAAGAGTTTAAGAACCCTTTGAGAACACACTATATGGTTGACTTACTTGAGTATGTTCCATATAGGAGTTCCAACTAGTTTGGATATCGAGACCAAATAGGATTAGATTTTTTCAAGTTACTCTATCTCAAAAAGGAATCAAGCTTCATCAAAAGCATCCCAGTCTAATGTCTCCAATGTGACACAAAGAGGTAAGTACGACTCTTGAACCACAATTAGGACACATACACTGCATATACATGTTTATTATGTGTGCATATTTTTTATGGTGGTGGTGTTGCTTCAAATATTTTTTTGGGAAAAATAAATTCATTTGAATATTTTTTTAAATAATTTAAAATGATTTTTTCATTTAATTGAAATATGATATTAAAAATATATTTGAGGGTAACGTAAGAATATTTGTTATGATAAAAAATTGATTGGTTCAATTTTTAATTGGTTAATATTTATTTTTTTGGTCAAAAAATTTAATGTTTCCAAGACTGTAAAAAACACGTGTGTTATTTTTTAATAAGGCTTTTTGTGTTTCTTTAGTGTCTTGGTGGTTAGACTCATTTGTGACCCTAGATTGAGTGGTTATCTATGGACCATATTTTTAGTGCCTCAATCCTAGTGAACACCTTTTAGCCAATCACATTTGTTATCTCGCTTTCTTTTTACACTCTTAGATCTTGGTGAGTTGATCTAGACCCTTTATTTTTACCAAACCCTATTGAGCCTCATATATAACATCTTTTAGGCTTTCTTATTCTTTTTAGAAGAAGAAAAGTGGCGGCTGATAATAGAGAGAGAGAGAGAGAGAGAGAAAACATTTCAACTTCTTCTCCATTCTTTACTTGTGAGAAATCAAACTAAGAGAGAGAGAAATTATCGTCGAAGTCAGACGAAAACCGAGAGAGAGAGAATGTGTGCTAGAGTCACGTCACTGGCGGAGCGAACTGAGGTCACCGAAATCAGACCGAGCGAAATCGAGATTGCCAAAAACTGCGATCGCTGCTGTCGTTATCGCCGGAAAGAAAGAAAGAGAGAAGAGGTCGCTATCGGAGTCGGAGCGGAGGAAAAGAGAGAGGAGAAGGTCGTCGTCAGAAAGAACCGAGAGAGGAAGAGAGTTCCCGTCGCTGGGTTGACGCCGCCGGAGCTATACCTCTGGGTAAAAACCGAGTCCATCGGAACCGCGTCACCAGACCTTCTGTCGCTAGATTCAGAATAGGAGAAAGAGACGAGTCAGTGACTGACAAAATCGAGATTCTCGTCGGAAAACTCGTCGGACTTTGAACCACAGTCAGATTTGTGTACCATCTTTCCCTATACCTCTTCGGGACTATTTTAGTAAACTATATTTTTAGGACTGTTGTGTGTTTGTTCTTGGATCATTTTTGTATTGTCGTTGTTAATTTCTTTTGATCCAAGAATATCGTTTCAAATAAATTTGTAACTCAAGACTTGTTGTTGTGGTGAATATTCAGATTTGAGAAATATTTTTTTTTCAAAAAACAAATTGGTGAAATATTTTGGAGATAAATAATTTTGAAACAAAATTTGGTTTGAATTATTTTTTATTCCAAATCTGAAAATTTTGAAGTCTTGAATTAAAAGTATATTTGAGATTAATTGCATTGCATATAGAAGTTGCTTGTAATTAATAGGAATTTCTTGTAATTAATTGAGAGGCGTGAGAAGCATTTTGCATGATTAGTTAATTCACAAACACTATCACTCTCACACGAACACTTAGGATTTTTGGTTCTTGGTGGCGTATTTTATTTGTTGGGGCTGTCGAAATCCGGGATTCAAGGATAAAACAAAGCTGCGTGGAGAAGAACAAATCAAGAAAGAATGCATTTGAGAGTGGAGTAAACTCGGGTAGGTACGTTTTTTGTTCTTGTATTTTGGTTCTTAGTTGCATGCTTTAGTGTTGTAACTTGGTTGTGATTTTAGTGGACTTTTTCATTTTGTTCCGTAGAGGAAGCCGTGGATGTTTCCCTAATTTTAGGGTTTTTACCACGTTAAAAATCGCGTGTTAATTTGCTTGAATCTTCTTAATTACTTTTGTGAACAATATCGTACTCGAGACTTAATTGAACGTCTTTATTTAAACAAGCTCAAGGTTATCGAACTAACAAATCCATAAAACATATTCAGAAAAATTGTTTTAACACATCTCGTGTTCATTTTGAAAAGAGTTTCATTCAACGATTTTATTTTGGAGTTTACTAAACTTATAACTTTTTGTTATTAATCTTGTAAACAAGTTTTTTTCAAGTGGTATCAGAGCGGGTTTATCAAAAGATATTTTTGATCCTAAAACTCCAGAAATTATTTTCGAAATCTATTTCTGAATATGGATGAAAGATTTGAGAAGTTAGGTAACCGTATGATTCAAAATGGTTATGAACATCCAACTAAGTCTTTATTTGATACTGATCACACAATGGTTAAGAGAATTCTTAACGAATTTACTTAGGATGAGATAAAGATGTCTCTTGATAATAATAAGGGAAAGAATGATATCTTTATGTCCATTAACGAGCATGAGTTTAGAAGAATATCTTTTTTCTCTACTTCTAAGGAGGCCTGGGACACTCTAGTCACCGTACATGAGGGTGATGAGCAAGTTAAGGCCGGAAAAACTCAAATACTTGTCTAACAATACAGTACTTTGATTATGGATGACAATGAGTCTTTTGATGATTTCTACATTAGGTTAACCGACATTTTTACGAAATTACATGCAAATGGTGTAACCTATACTAGAAAAGAAATGTTCAAAAGATTCTTATGTCATTACCTGCTAAGTTTTACTATAAGAGATATGCCATAGAGGAAATGAATGACCAAAACCTAACTCCTGAATTGCTAAGTAGCAAATTAAGAACCGTTGAGATGGAGTTAGAGTTCAAAAAGCAATTGACTTCCCATAACAAGAGACTCACTGGACCTAATGTTGTGTTTTCATCACAATTGACTTCACCTAAAGTCAGTCCCTTAGACTTTGACCTTGACTTGAATGATGATTGTGACTTGGATCACCTTGACAATAAAATAGCTCTTATGAGCAATCATTTCAAAAAGATTATCAAATTCAGAAATGCCTTAGCCTATAAAAACGGCAAACAAAATTATCAAGGTAATCAAAATCATAGACCTCATGAAAGATATGACAACAAAAGGACCTATGACAATAGTAGACCTAACATAGACATGAAAGATGTCAAATGTTATGGATGTGGCAAAATGGGACATATAGCTAATAAATGTCCAAATAAGCCTACCAATAATACTAGGGCTAATTTGTGTAAGACATGGGACGACATTAGTGATTCTGATGAAGATGAAAATGAGTCAACCCATAATTATGAGTCCTATATGGCTTTCTATGCTAGGATCATATACCGTGATGATGATGAAATTGAGCCTACTCATGATTCTATTGCTCCTACCATTGCATTTGCTGTTGAAAATGTTATGACTTTTGATGATGAAAATGACATTGCTAGTGATAACTTAAGGGTGTGTCAAACTGAAAGAATTATCGTTAAACCTAAAGTGTGTGTGAGTTCCACATATGAAATGAGTGAAATAAGAGACACTTCACATGATACACTTAGTGATTTCGATGATGATCTTCCAGATTTACATAAGCTATACACAAAAATGCTTAAGAAAAGTACTCGTCTTGATAAAACGGTTAAACAACTGAATGAGTGTATTGATTTACTTAACCAAACTATTAGAAAGAATGCTAAAGAATTTACAGCACAATGTGTTGCCCATGAGACTGAAGTTGAAGAATTTTTTGCAAAAATAGAAGATCTTTTTGAGAAAAATAATATTTTGGAACAAAAATACAAGTCTACTTTAGTAGAACTTGAAGAATCTAAGCAAAAAGTTTCAAACGTGTTTAAAAAATGCTTACACTTTGAAACTCACGCTAAGTCGTACGAAGAAATTGTTGTAGGAAGCAAGTTTGATTCTGAAGATAAATCTGGTTTTGGATTTGGAGAAAAAGTTTATACTAGAAAAATGTTTCTCCTGAAAATGTTGTTTTTGAAAAACAAGGCCAAAATTCTCAAAACACTCCGAAAGAAAACTGTTTTAAAAATGTCTCTAAGGTAAAACAAAGTGATGATTCTCAGAAGCCAAAATCTAATGGTCCATCTAAGTACGTATGTCCACCTGTTAGAAATCATTATCAAAAACCCAAAGCCAATGACACTTGGACGACCATTCCTATTAGAGATAAACCTATCTTCAAAGACTTTAGTAATAAAGTCAAGTTCTCCACACATCAGTATTGTTCATACTGTGATGTCTACGGCCACTCTATTACCGAACGTTTTCAAAAGAGATTGTATACACCTACTTATTCAAACTTCAACTATTCTAGAAAGAGTAGGAATACTTATGTTCTTCCTATACAGACCACTCACAACTCTAACTATAAAAAGAATGGAGGACCTAAAACTAAGAAGAAACCATTTAGAAAGACCAATCAAAACTTTTCTAAATCTAAGGCCAATCAAACTCTTAAAATTAGGCCTATTTGGATTAGAAAAGATGACTTGCTACCCCAGCTCAAGTGCAACATTGTCATATCTGATATTAAGGCACCAAGCACTTCATCTGGATAGTATCATGACTCCGGGTGTTCTAAACATATGATCGGAGATGAAACTAAATTAACAAACAAAACAAACTTCCTTGGAGGTAGTGTTGTGTTTGGTGATGGAGTTTCATCCAAGATCATAGGTAAGGGAACATTGTGTGAGGAAGGTCTCCCCATGATAAATGATGTCCTCCTAGTTAAAGGTCTCAAGGCTAACTTGCTTAGTATATCTCAATTTTGTGATTCCAATCATACTATTTCCTTTTCTAAAACTGATTTTAAAATTTGTGATGAAAAGGGAAATTGTATTTTAACAGGAAACATAAATGAGGATAACTGCTACACAGTCCTTCCTAAGTCTGAATCTTGTAATAGACTGGGACATACAAATTTTGATAATCTTTGTAAGAAAAGTTCCCCAGAAATTGTTAGAGGATTGTCTAGAATCAAAAATTCTTTTTATCTTGTATGTGGTCCTCGTCAAAAAGTGAAAATAAGTAAACCCTCTAATAAGAAAGTCAAAAATGTTTTAACTTCAAAACCTTTGGAATTAATCCACAAGGACCCTATGGGTCCCTCTCGAACTGTCAAATTCTGTGGTAACAGTTATATACGTATTATTGTGGATAACTACACACGATATACTCATGTTGCATTCATGAAAAATAAATCTCGTACCTTTAATGAGTTCTTAAAAATACCTTTAAAAATAGAGAACGAGAAGGATACCCAAGCATGTCGCATCAGAAGTGATAAAGTTAGAAAATTCAAAGATTCGGGTGTTACAAAATATAGTATAGGCAATGGCTATAAAAATGAATTTAGTATGCCTAAGACATCTCAGCAGAACGACATTACTAAAAAGAAAGATAGAATCTTAGAAGAGATGGATATGATTACGCTACATGTGAAATTTTTACCTAAGTATTTTTGGACCAAAGTTATTCAAACGTCTTGTCGCATCATTGATCAGGTATACCTTAGGAAGAATTTCGAATATGTTGATGATATTCGATATGCATATGTTCGTAATGCTACTGGTATGATAGTTCTTATTTATTTCAACACTTCATTCATATCCTCGGTAGTTGCATGCTAATAATTGGTTTCTGAGGATTTAGGGCATGGTCGTTTCTCAAATGACAAAAGACGCCTCCTAATATCTGTTTAATGTAGGAGACCCTTGTATCTGCCCTTGCATATGTTATTGTTTTTGTTGTCGCATTATATCATATTCTCCTGATTTATATTTTTTTACCCCGTTTTATATTTAAGCAAAATTGGGGGAGAAGAACTTGAGTACCTGTGCTGCGATGTATATCTTATCTGTAATACCCCGTACTTTTGGCTACATTTATTTTTGGGATTAATTAATTAAATGCGTATTAATTGGAAATTAATCCGGGTTAAAAATACTAACGAGATGTGAGTTGGTATTTGATTATGTGCATATATGATTTTATATGAATCTGGAATTATGAAAGTTGTCATGAGATTTATATACGACATTTTAGAAATTTTGTTGAGACGCGTGGGACCGCCGTGTCACGGTGAAATATTTTATTATAAAAAGTGAATTTAAAATCTATAAACCATATGGTCGTTTTGAGTGCGCCAACGCGTCCGGAAGGGTCGAGATAGTCAGAAAACACTAGCCGGGGGTGTAGTTTGGGTCCCGGGGTATTTTTAGGCCATACCGGCATCATAAAGGGTATTTTGGTAATTTTACATTTTGAGGAATTACAAGTGACGAAAATTAGAGATGAAAATCTGATGTGGATTAAACCCACTAAGCCCATTAACCAAACCATATTAACCTAGAAGGCTACGTAGGTTATTAGAAGAGTTTTCTAAGTTCCCAAATCAAAACCCTAGCCACCTTAAGCCACCATTGGAGAGGAAGCTTGGAGAGAAGAAATTCTGCAGAAAAGTTCTACCAAACCTACACCAAACTCAGAGACAATCAAGGCAAGTGACTTTATCCCATTTAATTTCAGAGAATGTCTCTTCCATGTTAGAAATTGAGGAATTTTAATTGTTCTTGAAAGATGAATGAAAACCCATGTAGTTTGGAGTTTAGAACTTAAAATTTTTGAAGAGAATTGCATGTAGAATGATAGGTAGATGATTTCTCTCATGATAATTGTGATTAGAAGAAATTAAAACGGATTAAATTCTGGGATTTGATGATGATATATATCTAGGGTTCATGTTCTTGATAAAATTGGGGAAAAGTATAAAATCTTGTGATTTAATGATGTTTAGGATGCGTTAATGCCTTAAAAGATGTTAGTTTATGACCTACGCATGTTTTAGTATGATTAGAGGACTTAAATCATTGTTAGAACGAACTTTGGAGAAGGATTGAGGTGTTAAAAATGGTGAGAAACGTAACTTAGAAAATCTGGGAAGAATCTGGTAGCTCGTTAGAAGCCCCTACCCAGGTCGTTCGAACGAACTCGCTCGAACGAGCTTCTAACGGGTTGACCAGTCGCTGCTAACGAAAAGGGATCTCGTTCGATATCTCGTTCGAACGAGATATCGTTATAAGGTACAGCTCGTTCGAACGAACTGGAATCTCGTTCGAACAGCCTCGTTCGAACGAGACTTCTAACGAGTTGACAGAGGAATCTCGTTCGAACAGTCTCGTTCGAACGAGACTTCTAACGAGTTGACAGTTTGGTCCTTTTTGGACTGTTTTGATTTTTGGAGTCCCGTAAACTTGTTCGAGGAGATAGATAACCTTCCTTTGATGATGTAAGGATAGATTTGGGACTTTTGGGTGATTACGAGGAGTAAATTTATATACGAGAGATTTAGTTCAATGAACCATTTGGGTTGAGACGTGAGTGTCTACTACGACGTGAGAATAGATTATGGCGCGTATGATGATAAACCGGAATAAAATAAGTGTAGATATTATAAGTTAGTACGAGAAAGCGATATGTACTACGATTAAACTACGGTATTACTAAGACGTGTGTTTACTTAGTGTTGGTATATGAATTGTATGTATGACATACCTACCATACTTGCTATCACGGGAGGTTTGCGTTCGCTTAGGGCCCTCTAATCCTTGTGTTGCCCGGATTTAGACTGGTTACCTCGATGAACATAGGTCATAGAAAGACTTATTGGGATATTAATAAGTCCGCTGATCGTGGGAGCGTAGGTATGTGCGTGACCCATGTGATGTGACTGTGTTCGCCTCCATTATTTGTGATGTTGTTATCTATGAACTATTCCTGAGAGATTCGAAATATGTAATCCTTATGTACGTGATGTACCGGGATGGATAGCAGAGTATGTGTGCACCGCAGCTTAGTTCTCGGGGTGCTTATACTGTATATTTGTGATGTGAATAATATACACTTAATTAATGAGAACCTCCGTGTTAATGATGTGAATATAATTACGGTATTGTTTCGAGAAATATAACGAGTTAACTGATAGTGATATATATTGCATATTGAGCATCTGAGTTTGCGTTAAACCCCTACTTAATTACGAGCGTTATTATGTTAATAGAACCGAGTAATAAGGGTAAGACCTATGATAGTCTAGCTAGATACGTTGTCACTTAGCTAGTAGTTTGTATCACTCTAGATGGGTACTTACGTTAGGAGTGCACAGTTAGACGAGAGGTGAGAATATCATGTGAGTGCACATCCTAACATGTACTTTGCATTTAATGTCTTAAATGTTTTTAAAGCACTTGCAGGTTTTTAAAATATAACTCCACATTCGGGCTCTGACCCGTTTGCTTTTCAAATCTTTTTCTTGTAAAACCATTTTAGGTGCCCAGCCACAGGGACACCAAGCATAGGATTCTCATTCAGGTGACGAGCTGTAGCTATTTGTGGAAGCTACAGGGATTTGCTTGTAGACGCTTCTATCTTTTGGATTCCAGAGTCACTATCTATCAGTTGTAGGGCATGTTGCCCATTTCCATTTAGAGACATCTTTTACATTACAGTTTTCAGACTTTGATTTGTATTGTTTTAGCATTCGGTTATTTATTTCAGTATGGGATTGTAGTGAGGAGTTTTCCTCCAGACTTTATTTACACTATGTGATGGTTATTCGTTTTACTTCAGTATGGTGAATGGTGTTGTTATTCTTTATTACACTTGTTGCATGTTAATCAGACTTATATTAAAATTTGGCAACTTACTTTTTAAATACTAGGTGGTTAGTAAAAATAAAATGTTTTCGACAGTGATGCTATTAACTGAGCCAACTTGGCATTTTGAATTAATTTAATAAAGGAGTAGATACCCGGTATTTAATTAGTCGGGGTGTCACATTATCTTGTACTAACTCAACTAATATGCCATTGAGTGTTTGTCTTTTTCAGGCATTTTTCAGACCCGATCTTATAGCTTGTCCTATATATTAGGGTATTGGTCTGTATTGAGTAATGTATTTTCTTATCTTATTTTTGGTTCTAGGATGGGAATGGGTAGATAGAGATTTTTGTATAAGAAATCTAGGATTTTTCATTTTCACCCACGAGTTTAGGATACTCAAGGGAATTTTGTCTCCAATATCCAAAGGGGGAGATTGATAACACACTATATAGTTGACTTACTTGAGTCTGTGTCATATAAGAGTTCCAACTAGTTTGGATATCGAGACAAAATAGGATTAGATTTTTTCGAGTTACTCTATCTCAAAAAGGCATCAAGCTTCATCAAAAGCATCACAGTCCAAGATCTCCAATGTGACACAAAGAGGTAAGTACGACTCTTGAACCACAATTAGGACACATACACTGCATATACATGTTTATTATATGTGCATATTTTTTATGGTGCTGGTCTTGCTTCAAATATTTTTTGGGGAAAAATAAATTCATTTGAATATTTTTTTAATCATTTAAAATGAATTTTTCATTTAATTGAAATATTATTTTAAAAATATATTTGAGGGTAACATAAGAATATTTTTTATGATAAAAATTTAATTGGTTCAATTTTTAATTGGTTAATATTTTTTTTTTAGTCAAAAAATTTAATGTTTCCAAGACTTTAAAAAACACGCGTGTTATTTTTTAATAAGGCTTTTTGTGTTTCTTTAGTGTCTTGGTGGTTAGACTCATTTGTGACCCTAGATTGAGTCGTTATCTATGGACCATATTTTTAGTGCCTCAATCCTAGTGAACACCTTTTAGCCAATCACATTTATTATCTCACTTTCTTTCTACACTCTTAAATCTTGGTGAGTTGATCTAGACCCTTTATTTTTAACAAACCGTATTGAGCCTCATATATAACATATTTTAGGGTTTCTTATTCCTTTTAGAAGAAGAGAAATGGCGGCTGATAATAGAGAGAGAGAGAGAGAGGGATAAAAGAAACATTTCAACTTCTTCTCCATTCTTTACTTATGAGAAATCAAACTGAGAGAGAGAGAAATTATCGTCGGAGCCAGACGAAAACCGAGAGAGAGAGAACGTGTGCCAGAGTCACGTCAATGGTGAAGCAAACCGAGGTCGCCGGAATCAGATCGAGCAAAATTGAGATCGCTGAAAACCGCGATCGTTGCTGTCGCCGTCGCCGGAAAGAAAGAGAGATAGAAGAGGGCGCTACCGGAGTCGGAGTGGAGGAAAAGAGAGAGGAAAAGGCCGTTGTCAGAAAGAATCAAGAGATGAAGAGAGTTCCTGTCGCTAGGTTGACGCCGTCGGAGCTATACCTCCGGGTAAAAACCGAGTCCATCGGAACCGCGTCACCAGACTTCTGTCGCCAGATTCAAAACAGGAGAAAGAGACGAATCAGTGACTGACAAAACCGAGATTCTCACCGGAAAACTCCCAGGACTTTGAACCACAGTCAGATTTGTGTACCATCTTTCCCTATACCTCTTAGGGACTATTTTAGTACACTTTATTTTTAGGATTGTTGTGTGTTTGTTCTTGGATCATTTTTATATTGTTGTTGTTGATTTATTTTGATCCAAGAATATAGTTGCAAATAAATTTGAAACTCAAGACTTGTTGTTGTGGTGAATATTCAGATTTGAGAAATATTTTTTTTTGTTTCAAAAACTACATTGGTGAAATATTTTGGAGATAAATAATTCTGAAACAAAATTTGGTTTGAATTATTTTTTATTCCAAATCTGAAAATTTTGAAGTCTTGAATTAAAAGTATATTTGAGATTAATTGCATTACGTATAGAATTTGCTTCTAATTAATAGGAATTGCTTGTAATTGATTGAGAGGCGTGAGAAGCATTTTGCGTGATTAGTTAATTCACAAACACTATCACTCTCACACGAACACTTAGGAGTCGTGGTTCTTGGTGAGGTATTTTATTTGTTGGGGCTGCCGAAATCTGGGATTCAAGGATAAAACAAAAGCTGCGTGGAGAAGAACAAATCAAGAAAGAATGCCTTTGAGAGTGGAGTAAACTCGGGTAGGTACGTTTTCTGTTCTTGTATTTTGGTTCTTAGTTGCACGCTTTAGTGTTGTAACTTGGTTATGATTTTAGTGTACTTTTTCATTTTGCTCCGTAGATGGAGCCGTGGATGTTTCCCTAATTTTAGGGTTTTACAACGTTAAAAATCGCGTGTTAATTTGCTTGAATCTTCTTAATTACTTTGGTGAACAATATCCTACTCAAGACTTAATTGGACATCTTTATTTTAACAAGCTCAAGGTTATCAAACTAACGAATCCATAAAACATATTCAGAAAAATTGTTTTAACACATCTTGTGTTCATTTGGAAAAGAGTTTCATTCAACGAGTTTATTTCGGAGTTTACTAAACTTATAACTTTTTGTTATTAATCTTGTAAACAAGTTTTTTCACCCTTGGAATGCCTAACACCTAAGGAAGAACTATCAGTAGTTTGTAGTAGTTTTATGTACTATTTTCATTAAAAGTTAATAAAAATCATGATCTCGGTCCAACCATGCTCCTATTTTTTAGATATTTTTTCGGTGTACGACGATATACATCCCCAATAAAAACTCAAAACAAACATTTCAACTTCAATCTTTTTCTTCTTTTGATCTTCAACTATCGGTGACCAAATGAGTACAAACACAATATCTTCAACGGGATTCATCAAATCATGTTAATTTATCAATTTCGAGATGTACAAATAACTTTGGAGGATTTTGAGATACTTAATCAGGTTGAACTTATCAAATTCAATATGCACCAACACTTCATGTATGGCTTCATCTTTTACAATTCATAAACAAGAAGTTCGAGTAAGATAAAAGCTCACATATGATTTCGTCTTTAACAAATTAATAACAATCAGTTAGTGAAACTTCGTATACAACTCAAATTTAAACACAAGAAGTTTTACCCAACTAAGTTAAACACAAGAATATGTATATACATTCTTCAACATAGGAACACATGAATATATATATATATATATATATATATATATATATATATATATATATATATATGTAATACACTTGGTCGCCAATGGTAACTAATGCCAACACTTAGGTTAACAAAACTATTTACAGTTTTATCTAAGGGTATTAGTAGAATCTAAGGCATTACACTCTAGGTTCAAAATTGAATCAAGCATTCATCACTTAAGGAGGTTATCTAGTCAGCTAGCTGATTAACTAATCATAAGCTTAACATTGGATCAAACACTTGTCATTCAAGCAAGTTACCTAGTCAGCATTCCGATTAAATAATCACAAGCTTAAGTAAATGACAAAGAAGAAACAGATACACAGACACGGCATGTATTCAAAGAAGAAGTCTATTTTATTCAAATAAAATGAAATTACAATTATAAGTAAGATGTGCTTATAAATGGAGTCAATATATATTTTTGGACGCTTGCCATCTGCCTTACCTGGCCCAACAAGTGGATCATCAAAGGTATATGGAGAATTTATTGTCCTAAAATCTGTCAGGATTTTTTATTGCTTTTTCTTAACCTATCAAGTAAATGAGGAGGAAGAATATGCTCACCCTCATCATTAAGACCATAGTTGTGAGCCCCTTTATTTTTAAATCAACTTATCTTTAAGGATGATGAAACAACTTTCTCTTTTTGAAAACCCTTTTTCAAACTTTATGTGCACCAAATTGTGAACCAATTTTAACTTAACCAAACTTTATCTTGATTAATCCTAAACAAGCATCTAGTAATTACATCAAGTGAAGTAAGAAAAAGAATGCTCACAATGCCGGATGTACGACAAAACCACAAAGGGAAAAAACCTCGAACGTCCCAAGACACACAATCACTATGAATGTGGATTTACAAGGAACAAACACAAGTCTTGCTCAACGACTCAATCCCCAAGAGACTTGACGCTCTTCTTATCTTCAACCACTTTTCCACAGTGCCCACACGAATCATTCCGTGATACCTATCCACAACATTCGCCTCCACGAATGCCTCGGTGTCCACCGATATATATTGGAAAGCCTACAGAATCAGAACAAAAACTCCTTCGCTTCTTATCTGCAAAACCTAACGATGTTCTTCAAAAGTGTAGAACAAACTCCTTCTTGATGCAAACAAGATCACTATAGCATATAATAATGAAAGCTCGAATCTCCAAAACTCTAAGTATGTTTTGGACTTGGAAAACCTGAGAAAACTTTGAGCAAAAAACGTATGGGTTCATAAACTATTTTTCAGATAACACATTTTCGAAATTCTAAGGAAACCACGCCTTAAATAATTTTTTTGAGGCGGCGTATTGCTTGAGCGACTGTAGTTGTCTCTCGAACGAGATGGACATATCGTTCGAACGATATGGTGATCTCGCTCGAATGACTGCTTATGTCGTTTGACGTCGTTTGAGCAACTATATGTGTGTGTTTGGTTTTAACAGGACATTAAACCATCTTTGTCTCAGAATAAACGAAGTGTAAATGATATCAAACACTTTCAAACCATTTAGAAAAATTTCTTTAATAAAATATCATCCTTAAACATTTTAAAATAAATTTTGAGTCCCATTAAAATTACGCATTCATACCTGGGTGATCTCGAAATGCTATTAAACTTGAAGACGATTTATGCACCATAAACCGACATGATAAATTCCTTGAAGCTTCGTCGCACCATCTTCAATAAACTTCAGTACGTCATAGTATGTGTGGGATTGTGGGAATAAAAATCTACATATGACTCAAACGCGTTTTGTTCCAGGAATAAGTCAAAACTATACAACTGACTCAATTGAAAATTTTGTCCTTATAATAATCGCCCAAGTATTTACTTATCATGCATTGGGGAATGGAATTAGTTGGAATCCAGCTTGTGTCAAGTTTGAATGGAGGAATGGGACAATCTAGGAAACTTCGGTTGTTCGAATGCCATAACTCACTTATATCATCATAATTCAACAATATTAGCTGGTTGGTCCAACCCCATATGTATCCTTCACGGTTTCTCTGTACTAAGTGATCCCTCATGTATGTCAGAGCTTCATTGTACCCATCCATCCAAACTTCTCTTGGTTGTTTTTGAAATTATAAGGTTAGCTTATCAACCTGCTCTTTGAGTTTTTTGAGAACCAAGTCTTTGGCTTTCAATTGGTCAGCTTGGTCGGCCAATATTTTTTTAGTTATTTCTTCTTCAAATGTTGGCCGAGAAACCACTACTTGCCCTGAAATTTTACCCGACTTGGTTTTCTTCTTCTTCTTCAAAGTGTTTAGTTCCTCCAACAATATAGCATTCTCCAGTGATAAAAATGAAGCTCCCTCATTCGTCACATCTTCGACAGCTCCAGCAATTTCCTTCGAGCTGTCTAACTCATTTCCAAATGGTTATTTGCCTCTTCTAACAACTTAGCCACCTCCCAAGAACTATCTACCTCTCATTTCAATGCAAATTCCTTCTTATCATATACAAAGGCATATTCTTCAAGTTTATTCTCATAACCAACTGCCTCACTCAAAAACTTATACTTAATTCCATAATTTGCATAGAGTAAAACCAAGGAAGACCTGTGATCCATTTTCATTAGTTCAATCATCTCGTAGTAAGCGGCATTACTATAGCTCTGTCCAAAAGAAAATAATAATGAACATAAGCATATCTCACTTGGTTGGACACACCAAAACCAAGCACGTTTTCCAAGTCCTCATCAGTTAGAGCAGCATGACCAGCTTGGAGTAAACCGCATCATTTGAGTAGCTCAGATGGATTAGATAATATAGTTTACTTCCTAGGATCAAAGTGAAAATCACAGGTATAAGGACACGAGAATGCAGCCGAGGAAAGCACACAATAATTATAAATTCATGAAAATAAAGACAACCAAGCATGAGAAGAAAGCACATAAAATATAACATATTGAATAAAAGGAAACTTTTCATTGATAAGATAAAGGTGTTACAAAAGGATATCTTATTATAAGGCAAAAAAAATAGGAACTTGCATAAATAAATAAAAAGTAGGAAACTAAAGGAGTTAAACCTTCTCCTTGTCCTGGGGGAATTTTCTGGATGAGGCAAGTTGACTATAACAATGGACAGAAGTGTTGACTCAATAACTACCACATGAGACTCCCTTGAGCCTTATTCATCATTAAATTGCTCCTCCAAGTTAGGAGGGGTGCCTGGGTCATGCCTCTGAAATAACTCAAAGTCCTAAGCTGTGTCGACCTCCTTTAGCACTTCAGACTAGCCATCCTTAAAGGATTTCTTCTTGGCACACTCAATTTGAGTAGAGGCTACAAGAAATTCCTTGTCACAGCCTTTGTCAAAAGAAGCCTCTTTATATTTTTTACCCTTAGCCTTCAAAGAATCAAGGTCAGCAGTCAACAACAAATTTATCCTCAGCAGCAATGCCATTAGTCTGGTTCTCCAACTGCTTATCTTCTACTACTTTGGACCTATTCTTAGCCACCTTCAGATAAATTCGTTATATAGAATCTTATTTTATTATATCCCAATTAGAGGAAGAAAAAGAATTTCATACTTAGTGATTGTGATTCTTCTCTTTCTCACACCATAGCTCATTTTGGGCCTAAATGTTGTAACACCCCGCCTAATTAAATATTGGGTGATCAGGCCTTTATTAAATTAAAATAAGGTTCCCATTTGGTTCATTCTTAGCATCACTATCGAATTTTTTTTAAACTTTACTAACCACCTAGTATTCAAAAAGCCGGTGCCAATTTTTATCTTTTCAATTAACAAAAAACACATCAGTAAATATATAAAAACAAACCATCCATGCAATAAATAAAAATTTGAATCAACAATGAAATAAACTAATATCGAATATAACCTTGGTTCACCAATCTAATATAAAAGTCCGATATAAAGAATATGAATACAAAGTCTGACTGACATAAATGAAATAGCTGAGGGTAATATGCCCGAGTGAAATACTGAACTACACCCTACACTAGGAATGAATCTGCTGAAGTGACTAGTCCAAATCCTGCAAGCATCCATAAGTGTTGCAGCTATGCATCCCTGGAATAGATCATCCTTCTTGGCGTCCCTATGGATGGGCACATAAAAGGTTTTGGAAAATGTTTTGAAATTATGGTCCAGACCGTCAATACAGCCATGACTACCATGGTCGCCCATTTTTTGAGGAATCAGTCACATTCGTTAGTGGCACACGAGGTTCAGGCCCACCTGAAGCCGTTAGATCGGTAGAGAGTGAGAGAGGCATTTCAGAAGGGCCACCCACCATAATTTGAGGGTAACTCGGATGCAGTAATGGCCAGTTAGTGAAAGAAGGACATGGAGTGCCATGTGCACATGATAGAGTGCAGTAACACTCAGAAATAGTTCTTAGCGATGTTCAAGTTGGTGGGCATAGCATTGCAGTGGTGGGAGTCTATGACCACCACAGAGGAGAGACACGTGATGACTATTGTTGAGTTTTGGGTGCGGTTTGACCACAAGTATTTTCCTTTCGTTATTGAGACAGAGATGAGGGGACAATTTCTCAATACATCTCAGTGAGATAGGACTGTGGCAGAATATGAAGAAGAATTCACTTGATTAGTAAACTTCGGGGCAGATGAAGTATATACTAAAGAGAAGAGGATGCGTAAGTTTATGGGTGGACTTACCTGGAAGATTCGACAACACTTGTTGGGTAACCTAACGTTAGAGACGTACGCTGGGATGGTTAATGAAGCACAAATTCATTGTCAGGAGAAACATAAGTACACGAAGAATAACAAAAGGGAAAATAAGATCGGTGATACTGGAAGATAGGATAGTAGTGTTAATGGGGCACAACAACAATAGGAGTGGAATCTCCAACAAGGGAACCATGTCAAGAGGTTTAGATTCGGCGGTTATCAATCTAAGAGAGGTAGATTCAGGCAGGGTTAGAAGGACCCTCAGTGGTATTTCATTCCTCAAGTTCGCCAGGACCAAGGGAATGATAAGGAAGGACAATAAGGATAATATTAGTGGCAAGGGATATTTCCTGGGGAAATGTTTCTATTGTGGAGAGACGGGACACAGGGAGAGAGATTGTCCTGATAGAGACATGGGACAATCACAGGACGAGGTTCTGGATGCACAGCCACTTCGACAGTTCATGGGGTAGCGGGGGACTTTTGGTATCGCCTACGAGAGAAAAAGTATGTACTCAAAGGATAATTGCATTACGTGTTTGTCTACTGCTTTCGAGAGATATGAGATTTAAGTAGGCTACTTGATGAGATTTGACTGGTTAGCGATTGGTTAAGCGATCGTAGATTGTGATAGTGAGATCTTGTGTTCGCTGTCCCAGTGTATGAATTATTTTTGCTAGGTATCACCTGAAAAAGGGTTGAGCATATATACATGTGTATGTACGCTATAATATATTATGTATTAGACTTGTGTGTGCATGCTATCTAGTTATAATTAATCCCAGTACGTGGGACGATTACCGATGAGATTTAGAGTATATTATCTTTTATCGAGCGGAGAGATATAACTCGTAATTTATTTGCGCTGGTAAACTTGTGAGAGTAAGAACGTTATGTTGTATATTGTCTTTTGTAGCATGAGAGTGAACGAGTATACTATTTTCTCAAGAGACAGGTATTTGAGTGTACGTGATATGAACTAAGGGCTTAACGGATCTCAATGATCAATAATGTTAGGTAGTAGTGTATCGGGGGGGTTTCGTGTTTGGATTTTGCTTTGCAAGACATCCCAGCATGAAACTTAGCGCACCGTTGGAAGTGGGGAGATGTTTTTCCATTAGGACATGAGGGTTTTACCTTGGTTATGTTTCGATTATATAGTTATATCCGAGGGATATTAATTCGGTTAAATTGAAGACTAGTGAAGCCGTATAATGTGGTGTAGTTATGCACGGGTATAGGGTGTATGAGCGCCTTGGGTAATGAAATTGTTTTTATAATCCCTAATTATAAGGGTTAGTAATTTGATACGATCTTACGAGTATGTGAATAGGGGTACATTCGAGAGCTTGGAGTACGAGCCTTATCCGAATTTCGAGGACGAAATTCCTTTATAAGGGGGAAGTATGTATCACCCTGTATTTTTGAAGAATATGGAAATTTATTAAATTTACGATTTAGGATTTAATTAAATCAATGATGCGAAAATGATTTAATTTAGAGAAATTATTTAGTTCGGTGATTGAGGTTAAATCAATGGAATTTAAGTTTAATTTTATGCATATCATATTTTGATGTGGGATTAAGATGATTTTATAAAGTGACTCGAATGGTGATTTTGAGGTCGCAGATGGTTCCGAAAAGGGTCGAAATAGTCGAACAAGTGTGCCCGCGGGTATAGTTTGGGTCCCGGGACAATTTTGGACCAACCTGACACCGTTTAAGGGTGTTTCGATCATTCGGGAGTTTGAGGTGTAGGGAACTCCGAAAATATTAAGTGTATATCTTCCATCATAGAGAAGGTTATAGGGTTAACACAATCACAAAGGAAGAGACGCCGTAGGAGAGGAAGAGGAGGGGAGAACCAAGCTTGCTACGCTATTTTTCGCCCCGAACGAGACATAATCAAGATCGGAGTGAGGGGAGAACCACCACACCATCAAACCAACAAATTTCATACATGCTATAGAGAGACAAGTGCTTATCTTGCGTTTAATTTTAATCATGTTATAATACCCATGTAGATAATAGTTTGATTTCATATTTTTTGAAGAATTACTATTATTTTTGGTGGGTTTAATTCATGAGTTATGGTAGGAATGCATGTAGAGATGTTACTTAATGAGGATAATACGAAATTAGAGGATTTGAGTTTATTAATAAGAGAAATGTCTGAGTTCTTGATCAAAAGATGTGAAGAACCTGAAAAACTTGGGTTTCATGTTTATTAAAGGAGGATTTGATTCTTGGATTGAATCTTTGAAGTTTTTGTGTAAACTTTTCATTGAAGGAAACCTATGTTTTAATTGATACATGATGTTGTGTGGAAGCAGGAAGGGGGAGGTTTTAAAGGCATCAAACTATAAATGACTTTGACATTCAATACATTTGAATAATAATTATATTTAGAAAAATTAAGATGGAATTAATAATCTTATGTCCAATTATATCCTTGTTCACACTATCGAAGCATGATGTTGTGTGGAATGTGGATTAATGTTTTCTTTGAAGAGACTATATTACTTAGTGAGATTAGATAGGGTATATCTATAGAATAATGAATCTACTGTGTGAATAGTATGAAGATAGATTGTGATTATCTAAAATAAAAAAAGTAGAGAAACTTAACTGGTAAGGTGTGGGTATTGAGCATACGTGAAATGGTAACTTGAGTTTAATAATAACATAAGAGAGATGTTGGTCATTAACGGAATTTCAGTAGCATACTGTAAATGCGGTACGAGTAAGTTAAGAAGAATCTTAACTGAGACTTGAAGATTATTAAGAATATATTATATCTTACTATACGGGCCGTAGGGAAGAGCTAGAATTGTAATGGTTATTAGATGTTGGAAACCTAGTTATATTGGGTAGCTTTACTAGGTGGAGCGTTAGGTGCGCACTATAGATGAGAGGTGAGGAATTAAATCGAGAGTACGCAACCTAACATGTGTATTTAAATAACTGGTTATTTAAACTGCGATTTAAATACATGCTATGTTTTGGAAAATGTTTTGCAAGAACGGGTCAGAGCCCGAGTAAAAACATAAAGTGACCAGTCCAAAACACGGCAAAACATATATATATATATATATATATATATATATATATATATATATATATATATATATACTAAGGATTTATTTAGAAGTCTGCGACATAAACTATTAACACGTTTTCGATATTTTTCTTGCTTTAATCGGTCTCAGTGTGTGTAATAAACTTAAATTGAAGAGAGATTTGAAGTCACCAATAAAAGGATTCGAATTTAAGTCAATTTGTAGAGACAGAATGGGGTGAAGAAAACTGGAGATAAATGGGTCATGCCTAAACTAACAAACTTCACCACACAAATTTTTCGGAGCAAATAAAGGAACCTAATGTTCATATGACGTTTGCCTTTTCTCCTTCACAAAATCAAATCCAAATATTTTAGCAAAAGAAAATAACACCATCAATTTAAGCCCATATGCCACAATTGTAAATAGGAACCGGTGATCTACTCCCTAAACTTTGACAATGCAACGAACAAAAAAAGGGGATATGGAACGTAAGAAATTCCGTAATGTTAACTTGTAAAACATATATGCAAAGTGATAAATTTTATTTCCCCAAGCATATACGGTGCTCTATGAATAGAAATATAAGCCCATAATGAAGAAGTAGATTGATAGGTAGACACAAGGATAGAAACTAACCAGAGATAAGGAAATGACCAAATGAAAGAACTTCACCCCCTCCTTTCGAACGGCTTCCCACACAAAATGTTAAAGAGGCCACCTTTATAGGATATAAATAGTATATTCTCACTGTGCGAAATCATTCTACAAATAATGAGTTTCCATTTTGGTATGTCGATAATGTTTACTAAAATGTGTTGATTCAATAATTGAACGCACTTTATTTTTACAAAGTAATTTGGGTAAGTTTTCCAAACCCCTATTATAAATAGTATATGCTCACTATAGAGGGGTGTCCAACTGTAATTCTAGAATAGCCAAGGTCGAGTGAGCCCACCTAAAGGAGTTCCTACGGCCCCAAGTTATCAAGAAAATATTTAGAGCAAGGGAGTACACCTTGAGTGACCCTACGACGAGGTGTAAAACCTGAACGAGGGGAGTCATAGTGAGCAACCCATAGACCCGAGATAGAAGGCCACATAAAAATCCCGTGGACAAGGGGCTCACCGTAAGCAATCCCTATACTCAAGATAGAAGGACACGGACAAAGGGTGAGGGTCTCACTGTGATCAATCCCTCTAAACAAGATAGAATGCCATATAACAAAGGCCAAGGGTGAGGGGGGTCACTTTGAGCAACCCCTCTACCCAAGATAGAAGACCATAGAAAAAGGCCAATAATGAGGGGATCACCATGAGCAACCCCTTTAAACAGGATAAAAGGCCACAAAATAAGGCCAAGGATGAGGGTCTCACTATAAGTAACCCCCTCTAAACAAGATAGACGGCAACACAAAAAGGCCAAGGACGAGCAACCCATTTGCCCAAGTTGATACCCAGATAAGGAGGTCCACCATAAGTGGCCTCATCTACAAAACCTGGGATGAAGGGACAGAGTATTTGATGACCCTAAGGGGAATGATGAAGGACCCTAGGGTCCCTCAAGATTGAAAATCGAATTTATGGCATATAAAGCCTTTCGATCAGCCCAACACAAAAGTCTTTGCATGAGGGGCTAATGTAGAAGGGTGTTTCAATCTTGACCACTATATTTTGGGGTGAGGGTCCCCTAAATACCCCCTCCTTAGTCTTCAGGAAATATGAGGTTGAGCAACCCCCAGGGTCCCTCAACCGTAGAAAATCCATAATTGAAGAAGGAACCCCCAAGGTCCCTCAACTGCAAGAAAGAAGTTCGGACGCGGAACCCCCAAGGTCCCTCCACTGTAAGAAAGTAGTTGGGATGCGAAACCCCAAAGGTCCCTCAACTGTAAGAAAATAGTTGGGATGCGGAACCACCAAAGTCCCTCAACTGCAAGAAAAAATATATGGGATGCGGAATCCCCAAGGTCCCTCAATTGTATAAAAATAGTTGGGACGCAGAACCCCCAAGGTCCCTCAATGGCAGAAACTCATATTAAGAAGGAACCCCCCTAGGGTCTCGACAGAAACTCATATCGAGAAGGAACTTTACCTAGGTTCCGACAGAAATCCATATTAAGAAGGAACCCACCCAGGGTTTCGACAGAAACTCATATTCAGAAGGAACCTCGCCTAGGTGGTGACATAAACTCAAATCGAGAGGGAACCTCACCTAGGTGGCGACAAAAACCCATATTGAGAAGGAACCTCACTTAGGAGTACGCAGAAACTCAAATCCAAAGGGAACCTCACTGTGACACCCTGCCTAATTAAATACCGGGTGATCACTCCTTTATTAAATTAAAATCAAGGTGAACAGTTGGTTCATTCTTAGAATCACTGTCGTAAAAATAACTTTTCCAATTTAAACACCCTAATTAATTAAGCTAAGTGTCAAAACCATTTTTAAGCATTACTCTCCAAATTTTATTTTTTTAAAAAAATAAAGATTTAATTATTTACAACAATTCAATATTAAATAATCACACCACAATAATCCTGGAACATATAATCCAAATAATTTAAACATTCAACAACTAAATCCCAACATTAAAACTTAGAGTAAAACATCCAGACAGTAATAAATCCCAAAGTGACAATACTAGAAATAACTGAATCTCAATGTCCAAATAAACAACTAAATAATGGAATGGGAGACACATGGCCCACTAAATGAATATGCTAGGAGTGGAGTCAAATAAATGAAGTCATCTAAGCAAGAGGCTTGCAACTCCCACCTAAGCTGCATCGCGTTCCTTCCAAAGGATCCTACGCAAGACGCCCCTGTGGCTGGGCACCTGTAATATATACATATATATATACAAGAGAGAAAGAGAAATAGAAACGAGTCAGATCCGATAGTGTAAATGATTTAAAATTCGTTTAGCAAGTATTTAAAATGTTTACAGGCCAATGCAACAACATATTAGTGCGGCACTCACTTGAGAAATTTTCACCTCTCTTCTAATGTGCACGCCTATCGTCCTAACCTTTCCCACGGATTATCTTATCTTATATCGTAGTAAACTTCCCAATGGTTTAACTTATCTTAGGTTACTCGTAAGATTTAAAACTAAACAATATAATTGTTTAGAAGGAAAATTTCATTTAGTAACAAAGCTCTCATTTTAACTTTATTTATCAATAAAGTTTCCCAGTGTCATATTATACTTTTCAAAACAAGTATTTCCAATTTGAATCATTATACATGTCTTACTTACCATAACACAGTAGGCAGTTCCAAATTTCAGAATTTCATATATATATTAAATACTCGTATAATATATATATTCTAACAGCACCCCACATGAATTTTTTTGGTGCGGGCATACTCTGCTATCCAATCCCTGTATCACTCGTACTAAGGGAAATACAAGTTCGGAATCACTCTCGAACTTTATTAACACATACACAAACAATATTGAGGCGAAGCATAGATTCCAAGTCTCTAAGAGGTTAGTACATACCCTCACGTCTCTTAGGACCGTCCGACCATCGATCAGATAGCCTGTACCAAGGATATCTATCTTCTAGGGTACGAGTCAATATCCCCCATAAAGGTCCCATCGAGATAAGACTGTCCCAGCGCGGTAACCTCAGGGATAGCAAGTAGCGCGGGCATGATTTTCACAAGTATATCATATATGCATACACACAGTCATAACAATATACTACTTTTATCATATCAATTTAGGTTCATCCCATAACCCATAATCACGACATTTATCTTGATTTTCCCATTATTAGTTATCACGTATAACGGTTCGTCTCTAACTTTAATTCGAGGGATTTTTCCAACTTACTTCGTAATACTCATGGATTCTATCCTCTCAAGCGAAAAATTCAGTAGGTATTCATTTATGTTCCAACGTAACTATCTTACGCGTCTCTCCCTTTAATACATAGTTTCATCTAACCTTATATGTAAGTATCCATAAAATACAACTCTCGTCTTACATTAAAGGTCCCAAAATTATTCATATGTCCTACTGGTCTTCTTTATCTCCCAAAACATTTTAATAAGGGTTTCCAACAATTATTTATCATTAAATTGAATTCAACTAATTTAAAAAGGGGAAATATGAGTCTGCCAGAAGGGGTCGATCGATCGAGGTTTGGGGCTCGATCGATCGAACCTTCGATCGATCGAAGCTCTTGGCTCGATCGATCGATCAAACAGGTATGGCGAATTCTACAGTTAATCAGTTACGGTTTCTATCACATAACCTTCTCCAAATCCAAAATTTTCATTCCCAACCGCCCAGAAATTTGTACTACTAACATTAAAATCTCAGTTTATGTATCTTCTACGTAAAGCATGTAAATTTTCGTCACTAATCATGGATTTATAGGCAAAAACTTCATAAAAATCTAAAGAACCCTAGAATTTCTTTAACATGGTTCTAATCAATCTTTTCCAAAATTTTCTTCTTCTAAAACATCATAATTTCATGGTTTAATCCTCTACATGTGAAAGGGTTCCCAGAATAACATTCCAATCATTACTATATGCGATTTCCTATCTCAAATTTGGGTTTTCTTCCATAAACTCATCCTAATCATCCCTGGACTAACATGAGTGATGCATTAACAAAAATAAGCAAGATAAAAACTTGTCTGGGATTTTCAAAGTTCTGGTTTGATGAGGAATTTGGTGTGGTTGCGTTCCCCGTCGCGCGATCTACGCGTTGGTGGTGGTGGCGGTGTAAACGGATGGATTTTGGGGCTTGGATTGCTTTGAAAGCTCTCTCCTTCCCTCTCCTATGGCCGTCACTTGTCTTTGGTTGTTTTAACCCTAGAAGGAAACCTTAGAAATCTGATATAACCCTTGAAATTTCGTGGATTTAATTACCCAAAAATGTAAAATGTCCAAAATGCCCTCCCGGGGTGCTAGATAAGCCTAAAAACGCCCCGAGGCCCAAACTAAACCCCCGAGTACACTTTTCTGACTATCTCGACCGTTCCGGACATGTTGACACAGTCAAAACGATCATACGAATAACTTTAAAATATTTCACTTTTATTAATCAACATTTATCCCTGACGCGACATAGGCGCGTCCCGACTTAAATTTCCAAAATTGTCATTTTATTCACTCTTGACATTTAATAGAACCAATATTATATTACTTTACTCATTAGTAATATTCAACAAGTTTCCCATAATTACTAACTCACCTCACGTTAATAATTATAACATAATTAATTTCTGGATTTATATTAAATAATTAACTCACATTAAATTTAATAAATTCCCAAATTAATATAACATAAATATACGGGGTATTACATACTTCCCCCCTAATAACGAAATTTTGTCCCGAAATTCAGAAAATAAGGCATACCTGTTAAGAATAAATCTGGATATCTCTCGCGCATATCTGCCTCACGCTCCTAAGTGGATTCCTCAACATTATGATGCTCCCACTGGACCCGTACGAGTGGAACTACCTTCGACCTCAATCTCCTCTCGCTATGGTCTAGGATAGCCACCGGTCTCTCCTCGTAAGAGATGTCAGGCTGTAAGTCTATCTCATCTATCACAATGTGGGTATGGGAAATATCATCCCGAAGATATCGTCTCAATGACGAGATGTGGAATACATCATGAATGCGATGTAAATGCTCTGGCAGTCCTAGTCAGAATTCTATCGACCCAATCCTCTCGATAATGAGAAATGGTCCCATGTACCTCGGGGCCAATTTCCCTTTCTTTCCGAACCTCATCACTCCTTTCATAGGAGATACACGTAGTAACACTTGATCCCCCACATTAAAACTTAAAGTAAAACATCCAGACAGTAATAAATCCCAAAGTGACAATACTAGAAATAACTGAATCACAATGTCCAAATAAAAAACTAAATAATGGAATGGGCGACACATGCCACACTAAATGAATATGCTAGGAGTGGAGTCAAATAAATGAAGTCGTCTAAGCAAGAGGCCTGCAACTCCCACCTAAGCTTCAGCGCATTCCTTCCAAAGGATCCTACGCAAGACGCCCCTGTGGCTGGGCACCTGTAATATATACATATATATACAAGAGAGAAAGAGAAATAAAAACGGGTCAGAGCCCGATAGTGTAAATGATTTAAAATTCGTTTAGCAAGTATTTAAAATGGTTATAGGCCAATGCAACAACATATTAGCGCGGCACTCTCTTGAGAGATTCTCACCTCTCTTCTAATATGCACGCCTATCGTCCTAACCTTCCCCACGAATTATCTTATCTTAGATCGTACTAAACTTCCCAATGGTTTAACTTATCTTAGGTTACTCGTAAGATTTAAAACTGAACAATATAATTGTTTAGAAGGAAAATTTCATTTAGTAACAAAGCTCTCATTTTAACTTTATTTATTAATAAAGTTTCCCAGTGTCATATTATACTTTTCAAAACAAGTATTTCCAATTTGAGTCATTATACATGTCTTACTTAGCATAACACAGTAGGCAGTTCCAAATTTCAGAATTTCATATATATATTAAATACTCGTATAATATATATATTCTAAAAGCACCCCACATAAATTTTTTTGGTGCGCGCATACTCTGTTATCCAATCCCCGTATCACTCGTACTAAGGGAAATACAAGTTCGTAATCACTCACGAATTGTATTAACACATACACAAACAATATTGAGGCGAAGCATAGATTCCAAGTCTCTAAGAGGTCAGTACATACCCTCACGTCTCTTAGGACCATCCGACCATCGATCAGATAGCTAGTACCAAGTATATCTATCTTCTAGGGTACGAGTCAATATCCCCCATAAAGGTCCCATCGAGATAAGACTGTCCCAGCACAGTAACCTCAGGGATAGCATGTAGCGCGGGCATGATTTTCACATGTATATCATATATGCATACACACAGTCATAACAATATACTACTTTTATCATATCAATTTAGGTTCATCCCATAACCCATAATCACAACATTTATCCTGATTTTCCCATTATTAGTTATCACGTATAACGGTTCGTCTCTAACTTTAATTCGAGGGATTTTTCCAACTTACTTCGTAATACTCATGGATTCTATCTTCTCAAGTGAAAAAGTCAGTAGGTATTCATTTATCTTCCAACGTAACTATCTTACGCGTCTCTCCCTATAATACATAGTTTCATCCTCCCTTATATGTATGTATCCATAAAATACAACTCTCGTCTTACATTAAAGGTTCCAAAATTATTCATATGTCCTACTGGTCTTCTTTATCTCCCAAAACATTTTAATAAGGGTCTCTAAGAATTATTTATCATTAAATTGAATTCAACTAATTTAAAAAGGGGAAATATGAGTCTGCATGAAGGGGTCGATCGATCGAGGTCTGGGGCTCGATCGATCGAACCTTCGATCGATCGAAGCTCTTTGCTCGATCGATCGATCAAACAGGTATGGCGAATTCTGCAGTTAATCAGTTAGGGGTTCTATCACATAACCTTCTCCAAATCCAAACTTTTCATTCCCAATCGCCCAAAAATTTGTACTACTAACATTATAATCTCATTTTATGTATCTTCTACGTAAAGCATGTAAATTTCCGTCACTAATCATAGATTTATAGGCAAAAACTTCATAAAAATCTCAAGAACCCTAGAATTTCTTTAACATGGTTCTAATCAATCTTTTCCAAAATTTTCTTCTTCTAAAACATCATAATTTCATGGTTTAATCCTCTACATGTGAAGGGGTTCCCAGAATAACATTCCAATCATTACTACATGCGATTTCCTATCTCAAATTTGGGTTTTCTTCCATAAACTCATCCTAATCATCCCTGAACAAACATGAGTGATGCATTAATGAAAATAAGCAAGATAAACACTTGCCTAGGATTTTCAGAGTTCTGGTTTGATGAAAAATTTTGTGTGGTTGCATTCCCCGTCGCGCGATCTACGCGTTGGTGGTGGTAGCGGTGCAAACGGATGGATTTTGGGCCTTGGATTGCTTTGAAATCTCTCTCCTTCCCTCTCCTCTGGCTGTCACTTGTCTTTGGTTATTTTAATCCTAGAAGGAAATCTTATACATCTGATATAACCCTTGAAATTTCGTGGGTTTAATTACCCAAAAATGTAAAATGTCCAAAATGCCCTCCCGAGGTGCTAAATAAGCCTAAAAACGCCCCGAGACCCAAACTAAACCCCCGAGTACACTTTTCTGACTATCTCGACCGTTATGGACACGTTGACGCACTCAAAATGACCATACGAATAACTTTAAAATGTTTCACTTTTATTAATCAACATTTATCCCCGACGCGACACACGCGCGTCCCGACTTAAATTTCCAAAATTGTCATTTTATTCACTCTTGACATTTAATAGAACCCATATTATATTACTTTACTCATTAGTAATATTCAACAAGTTTCCCATAATTACTAACTCACCTCACATTAATAATTATAACATAATTAATTTCTGGATTTATATTAAATAATTAACTCACATTAAATTTAATAAATTCCCAAATTAATATAACATAAAAATACGAGGTATTACATACTTCCCCCCTAATAATGGAATTTCGTCCCGAAATTCAGAAAATAAGGCATACCTGGTAAGAATAAACCTGGATATCTCTCGTGCATATCTGCCTCGCGCTCCCAAGTGGATTCCTCCACATTATGATGCTCCCACTGGACCCGTACGAGTGGAACTACCTTCGACCTCAATCTCATCTCGATATGGTCTAGGATAGCCACCGGTCTCTCCTCGTAAGAGCTGTCAGGCTGTAAGTCTATCTCATCTATCGCAATGTGGGTATGGGCCATATCATCCCGAAGATATCGTCTCAACGATGAGATGTGGAATACATCGTGAATGCGATGTAAATGCTCTGGCAGTCCCAATCTGTATGCTACCGACCCAATCCTCTCGATAATGAGAAATGATCCCACGTACCTCGGGGCCAATTTCCCTTTCTTTCCGAACCTCATCACTCCTTTCATGGGAGATACACGTAGTAACACTTGGTCCCCCACATTAAACTCCCGGAAGAACCGTTTCGCATCAGCGAAGCTTTTTTACCTGTCCTGGGCTACTAGAATGCGACTCCTGATCATCTCAATTCTCGCGAAGGTTTCCTTAATTACCGCTGGTCCTAGCAACATGTTATCCCCCACCTCGAACCAACAAGTTGGGGAATGACAAGGCCTGCCATACAAAGCCTCAAATGGAGCCATGCCAATCGTAAAATGATAAGAGTTATTATAAGCAAACTCTACCAGTGGAAGATGTGGCTCCCAACCTCCTCCAAAATCAAGAACACACATGCGTAGCATATCCTCCAACATCTGATTAGTACGCTCTGTCTATCCATCTATCTCTGGGTGATAAGCTGAACCCAACCTCAACTCGGTACCCATAGCTTCCTGAAAGCTCTCCTAGAAATACGACACGAAAATCTTGTCTCTATCTGACACAATATTCAGGGCACCCCATGTAATCTGACAATCTCAGTAATGAAGAACTGAGCATACTGCCCGTGGTATAGTCTGTTCACACCGGAAGAAAATGAGCCACCTTGGTCAAACGATCTATAATCACCCAGATAGAGTCGTGGCCCCGCTGTGATGTAGGTAACCCTATAATAAAATCCATGGAAATACTATCCCACTTCCACGCGGGTACTTCCAAAGGCTGAAGCAACCCCGACGGTTTCTGATGGTCCACCTTTACTAGCTGGCAGGTAGAACACTTGGACACAAACTCAGCGATGTCCTTATTCATCCCACTCCACCAGAATTGCCGCCTCATATCCTGGTACATCTTATCTCCTCCAGGATGTATCGCAAATCGGGACCCGTGAGACTGAGTCATCACTGCATGACGTAATTCTGCTCCTTTTGGAACCATTAATCTCCCATTAAACCTTAAACCCCCATCAGAACTAACAGAATAGGACTCAGCACCCTCAGCTAAGAGTCATACAATCTGCTCCTGGAAAAACAGGTCTGCGGTCTGTGCCTGTATCACCCTCGTAAAAATCTTGGGTGTCACTGTCATAACAGATATGAAGGAACGGGCTACTGCGTCCTGGTGGCCTAACTCCTTCCACTTTGCTTTCCAGACGTCCGCTACATCGTCTACCGGTTTACGGCTCAATTGATCAGCAACTACATTGGCCTTCCCCGGATGATACTGTATGTCGAACTGATAGTCCTTCACAAACTCCAACCATCTGCGCTAACGCATACTCAGCTCTCGCTGAGTGAATAGGTACTGCAGTGACTTGTGGTCTGTGAATAAATGGAATTTCTCCCCCAATAAATAGTGCCTCCATATCCTTAATGCAAAAACGACCGCTGCTAACTCTAGGTCGTGGGTGGGGTAATTCTTCTCATGCGACTTAAGCTTACGGGAGGCAAAAGCTATAGCCTTTTCCTCCTATTTAAGTACTACCCCAAGTCCCCGTAAAGAGGCATCGGTGTAAACCAGGTAGTCCACACCCGTCTTCGATAAAGCAAGGACTGGTGCTGAAGTAAGCTGGTCTTTCAGCTCGTCGAAAGCTAATTGACAAGCATCATCCCAAACATATGGTACCCCTTTGCGAGTCAGGTTCGTCAATGGACCCGCGAATTTTGGAGAATCCCCGAATTAATCTCCTGTAGTAACCGGCTAACCCCAAGAATCTACGCACTTCCGTTGGTGTCGTCGGTTGTCCCCATTCCCTCACCGCTGACACTTTACTCGGGTCAACTGCTATCCCCTGTTCAGAAACAACATGCCCTATGAACTGTACTTCTCGCAACCAGAATCCACATTTCCGGTACTTAGCATACAACTGATGCTCTTGTAGAGTCTGAAGAACCTGTCTTAAGTGCTCGGCATGGTCCTCCTCGGAGTGTGAATATATCAACATGTCATCTATGAAGACGATGACAAACTGATCCAAGAACTCTCTGAACACTCGGTTCATTAAGTCCATGAACACGGCTGGAGCATTTGTGAGGCCAAATGGCATCACCCTGAACTCATAGGACCCATATCTCGTTAAGAAAGCAGTCTTTGAAACATCCTGCTCCCTAATACGTAGCTGATGGTACCCCGACCTCAGATCTATCTTCAAAAAGAAAGTTTCTCCCCTCAGCTGGTCGAATAGATCATCGATTCGAGGCAACAGATACTTATTCCGTATCGTAACCTTGTTCAACTCCCGATAGTCCACACATAGCCTCAGTGAACCATCTCTCTTCTTCACAAACAAAACAGGAGAGCCCTAAGGTGAGGTACTCCTGCGAATGAAGCCTTGACCTAATAGCTGCTCTATCTGATCTCGTAACTCTCGCATCTCTGCCGGAGCCATACGGTATGGAGCGCGTGCTATAGGTCTAGTATCCGATAATAAATCTATGACAAAGTCTATCTCTCGTCTGGGGGGTAGGTCTGGTATTCTCCTGGAATACATCGGAATACTCACGAATAACTGGGATCGAGTCTAAGGGAATCACAACCTCCTTAGAGGTATCCTCCTCTATGTAATACAAATGAGCGGTCGATCCTCCCTCTGGGCGAGGCATCACCACTACAAACATCTCTTGCCCCGGAATGGCAAAAACAATACTCCCGCCAAAACAATTTATCATGGCCCTGTAAGCAGCGAGCCAATCCATACCGATAATAACGTCATGCTCATATATATATCTAAGACTAACATGTCTGCAGGTAATACCAAGATACCAATCTCTACCCCCACTCCTCGGCATATAAAGAAAATGAGCGACCCACTCCCCAGTGGTGAGTCTACACACGTCACAGTGCTCTCTACTATGGCTAACAACCCTAAGGCCTTCGCAAAATGCATAGCTATAAAATAGTGCGTGGCCCCATTATCAAATAAAATTCAGCCCATAGCACCGGGTATAGAGAACGTACCTTTGATCTCGGTTGGGGCCTGATGTGCTGCTATTTGGTGGACGTTATAGATACGTCCATACTGTAACTGCCTCTACTGAATTGAGGCTGTTGGAATGGTTGGTGGAGTTGATTCCTGTGGTTTATTACTGGCACCTTGCTGCCATGGGGCCCTATTCCTCTCTGGGCAATCCTAACGCTTATGGCCATTTCTGCTACATTGGAAGCACCTCCCTCGAAACTACCTCACTTTACTACGTTGTTGACTAGTCTCGCTTTTTCCCCGGTCTTGCTGGCCTTGATGAGAAATTTGCGGAAGAACTATGTCAGGGTGAGGACAATCCCTCCACTTGTGACCCGGCTGTACGCATTTATAGTAGAGTCCCGAAATTCTTTGCTGGTCGGGCTGTAGTTTCTCCCCAATCTGATTCGGGCAAGATTGACGTTTGTGACCGTTCATTCCACAACCGAAACACCTCTTTGTGGCTTTATTCTGACCCCAACTTTGTTGTTGCAATTCCAGTGCCTTTGCACGATTTCCAACTTTAGTCACATGAATTTGATCAACCTCTCTAGGTCTTTTGCCTCCTCTAAGTTGCATGTTGCGTTCGTGGTACTGTAAAACTGCAGTGGTAACTTCTTGCGCCACAATGCCCACAATTCCGGCGGTTGGTACCCTTTTTGGAGACACCTGAGGTGTGAGTTGTCCTCGCTCGTTAACCTCCCCAATAGACTTAGCTTGTTCGTCCAGACGGGCCATCTGAAAATTAAAATTTAATCTGAATGAGTTCAATATTCACATCGACAAATCGCAGAATCACGAATTTTCAACGCATAAAGATGAATACAACATTCCTAATATTAGGGATCTAATTCAAAGGCACTAAGATGGAAACGAGATAAGCCGTACAGATCCTAAAGGACACTAGAAACTGATGCTCTGATATCACCTGTGACACCCTGCCTAATTAAATACCGGGTGATCACTCCTTTATTAAATTAAAATCAAGGTGAACAGCTGGTTCATTCTTAGCATCACTGTCGTAAAAATAACTTTTCCAATTTAAACACCCTAATTAATTAAGCTAAGTGTCAAAATCATTTTTAAACATTACTCTCCAGATTTTATTTAAAAAAAACAAAGATTTAATTATTTACAACAATTCAATATTAAAGAATCACACCACAATAATCCTGGAACATATAATCCAAATAATTTAAACATTCAACAACTAAATCCCAACATTAAAACTTAAAGTAAAACATCCAGACAAAAATAAATCCCAAAGTGACAATACTAGAAATAACTGAATCACAATGTCCAAATAAACAACTAAATAATGGAATGGGCGACACATGCCCCACTAAATGAATATGCTAGGAGTGGAGTCAAATAAATGAAGTCGTCTAAGCAAGAGGCTTGCAACTCCCACCTAAGTTGCAGCGCGTTCCTTCCAAAGGATCCTATGCAAGACGCCCCTGTGGCTGCGCACCTGTAATATATACATATATATACAAGAGAGAGAGAGAAAAAGAAATGGGTATGAGCCCGATAGTGTAAATGATTTAAAATTCGTTTAGCAAGTATTTAAAATGTTTACAGGCCAATGCAACAACATATTAGTGCGGCACTCTCTTGAGAAATTCTCACCTTTCTTCTATTGTGCACGCCTATCGTCCTAACCTTTCCCACGGATTATCTTATCTTATATCGTACTAAACTTCCCAATGGTTTAACTTATCTTAGGTTACTCGTAAGATTTAAAACTAAACAATATAATTGTTTAGAAGGAAAATTTCATTTAGTAACAAAGCTCTCATTTTAACTTTATTTATTAATAAAGTTTTCCAGTGTCATATTATACTTTTCAAAACAAGTATTTCCAATTTGAGTCATTATACATGTCTTACTTAGCATAACACAGTAGGCAGTTCCAAATTTTAGAATTTCATATATATATTAAATACTCGTATAATATATATATATTCTAACAGCACCCCACATAAATTTTTTTGGTGCGGGCATACTCTGCTATCCAATCCCCGTATCACTCGTACTAAGGGAAATACAAGTTCGAAATCACTCTCGAACTATATTATCACATACACAAACAATATTGAGGCGAATCATAGATTCCAAGTCTCTAAGAGGTCAGTACATACCCTCACGTCTCTTAGGACCGTCCGACCATCGATCAGATAGCCTGTACCAAGGATATCTATCTTCTAGGGTATGAGTCAATATCCCCCATAAAGGTCCCATCGAGATAAGACTGTCCCAGCGCGGTAACCTCAGGGATATCAAGTAGCGCGGGCATGATTTTCACATGTATATCATATATGCATACACACAGTCATAACAATATACTACTTTTATCATATCAATTTAGGTTCATCCCATAACCCATAATCACGACATTTATCCTAATTTTCCCATTATTAGTTATCACGTATAACGGTTCGTCTCTAACTTTAATTCGAGGGATTTTTCCAACTTACTTCGTAATACTCATGGATTCTATCCTCTCAAGTGAAAAATTCAGTAGGTATTCATTTATGTTCCAACGTAACTATCTTACGCGTCTCTCCCTTTAATACATAGTTTCATCGACCCTTATATGTAAGTATCCCAAAAATACAACTCTCGTCTTACATTAAAGGTCCCAAAATTATTCATATGTCCTACTGGTCTTCTTTATCTCCCAAAACATTTTAATAAGGGTGTCCAAGAATTATTTATCATTAAATTGAATTCAACTAATTTAAAAAGGGGAAATATGAGTCTGCCAGAAGGGGTCCGTCGATCGAGGTCTGGGGCTCGATCGATCGAACCTTCGATCGATCGAAGCTCTTGGCTCGATCGATCGATCAAACAGGTATGGAGAATTCTGCAGTTAATCAGTTACGAGTTCTATCACATAACCTTCTCCAAATCCAAACTTTCCATTCCCAATCGCTCAGAAATTTGTACTATTAACATTATAATCTCATTTTATGTATCTTCTACGTAAAGCATGTAAATTTATGTCACTAATCATGGATTTATAGGCAAAAACTTAATAAAAATCTCAAGAACCCTAGAATTTCTTTAACATAGTTCTAATCAATCTTTTCCAAAATTTTCTTCTTCTAAAACATCATAATTTCGTGGTTTAATCCTCTACATGTGAAGGGGTTCCCAGAATAACATTCCAATCATTACTACATGCGATTTCCTATCTCAAATTTGGGTTTTCTTCCATAAACTCATCCTAATCATCCCTATACTAACAGGAGTGATGCATTAACGAAAATAAGCAAGATAAACACTTGCCTGGGATTTTCAAAGTTCTGGTTTGATGACAAATTTGGCGTGGTTGTGTTCCCCGTCGCGCGATCTACGCATTGGTGGTGGTGGCGGTGGAAATGGATGGATTTTGGCCTTGGATTGCTTTGAAAGCTCTCTCCTTCCCTCTCCTATGGACGTCACTTGTCTTTGATTGTTTTAACCCTAGAAGGCAACCTTAGACATCTGATATAACCCTTGAAATTTCGTGGGTTTAATTACCCAAAAATGTAAAATGTCCAAAATACCCTCCCGGGGTGCTAAATAAGCCTAAAAACGCCCCGAGACCCAAACTAAACCCCCGAGTACACTTTTCTGACTATCTCGACCCTTCCGGACACGTTGGCGCACTCAAAATGACCATACATATAACTTAAAAATATTTCACTTTTATTAATCAACATTTATCCCCGACGCGACACAGGCGCATCCCGACTTAAATTTCCAAAATTGTCATTTTATTCACTCTTGACATTTAATAGAACCAATGTTGTATTACTTTACTCATTAGTAATATTCAACAAGTTTTCCATAATTACTAACTCACCTCACGTTAATAATTATAACATAATTAATTTTCGGATTTATATTAAATAATTAACTCACATTAAATTTAATAAATCCCTAAAATAATATAGCATAAAAATACGGGGTATTACACTCACCTAGGTGGCGGTACAAACTTATATTGAGAAGGAACCTCACCTAGGTGGCGGCAAAAACTCATATGGAGAAGGAACCTCACCTAGGTGGCGACAAAAACTCATATTGAGAAGGAACCTCACCTAGGTGGCGGCAGAAACTCAAATCGAGAGGGAACCTCACCTAGGTGGCGACATAAACTCATACTGAGAAGGAACCTCACCTAGGTGGTGGAAGAAACTCAATTCGAGAGGGAACCTCACCTAGGTGGTGACAAAAACTCAAATCGAGAGGGAACCTCACCTAGGTGGTGGCAGAAACTTAAATCGAGAGGGAAACTCACCTAGGTGGTGACAGAAACTCAAATTGAGAAGGAATCTCACCTTGGTGGCAGCAGAAACTTAAATCGAGAGGGAACCTCACCTAGGTGGCGGCATAAACTTATATTGAGAAGGAACCTCACCTAGGTGGAGGAAAAAACTCATATTGAGAAGGAACCTCACTTAGGTAGCGGCAGAAACTCATATTGAGAAGGAACCTCACCTACGTGGTGGCAGAAACTCATATTGTGAAGGAACCTCACCTAGGTGGCGGTAGAAACTCAAATCGAGAGGGAACCTCACCTAGGTGGCGGCAGAAACTCAAATCGATAGGGAACCTCACCTAGGTTGCGGCAAAAACTCATATGGAGAAGGAACCTCACCTAGGTGGAGGAAGAAACTCATATTGAGAAGGAACCTCACCTAGGTGGCGGAAGAAACTCAAATCGAGAGGGAACCTTACCTAGGTGGCTGCAGAAACTGATATTGAGAAGGAACCTCACCTAGGTGGCGGTAGAAACTCATATCGAGAAGGAACATCACCTAGGTGGCGGAAGAAACTCATATTGAGAAGGAACCTCACCTAGGTCCCGGCATAAACTCATATTAAGAAGGAACCTCATATAGGTGGCGATAGAAATTCATATTGAGGAGAAACCCTCGAGGTTCTCCCCCAGGTTCCAGAAAATAAACCAGGATGAGGGAGTGGCTGCCATGAGCAACCCCTCACCTTGAAAAGTTATATTTTAAAATAACAAGACTACTAACACTTGTTTTTCTTGTACAAGTAACCTAGTTGAATAGGCAGGACTCAAGTAGGTCAGTTGGGATCTCTTGGAAGTTTTGGCTTGGCGACTGAGGAACAAGATCTGTTGAGAAAGCTTAACCACTTAGCACTATATGATTGAGAGAATACTAGTAGGAAGACCCAGGAATCACTCAAGACTACACACACCTCACACTTAGTCACAAGTGAAGTGAGCAGCCAAAGGGTTGGCTGCACAGAATTCTAAGTGAATATAAAGGTTTTTTCCCGAAAGGGTTTTTTTTTCTCGAAACTTAGCCTTTATTGAATGTTTGTTTTGATTTATCTATTTTATCACATAGATGTATGTTTAGGATAAAAATATAAAATTTGGACTTGTTAATTGCAGACTCTAAAAATTTGAATCCTTGTTGTGCATATTGACTGTCGCATTTAAGAGCACTCATTACTCCATCCCAAAAACTTGGATTTGTTAATTGCGCGCTCTTAGTTTTTGTATTAGACCCTTGTTTAGTGATTTGTGGGTGTTTTATCTTTCTCTCGATGGATTCTCATAGTTTTGACGACTTAAATCGTCTGAATTTGAAGTTTGCTAAAAGAATTGAAATTCTTGAAAAATAATTTTTTTGTTTTAAATCTGCTATGGATCTTTTGCAATCTATTCAAAATAAAAGAGGTTTCTTTCATGAGAAACTTATGGACGTAGATCCTGATTTTAGAAAATTATAATTGTCCAAGAAAGAGGTGATTATAGAGTCCTAGTTTTAGAGAAATAATTAGAGGACTTTAAAAATTCTAGGGTTAATGCTTTTACCGTTGGGGTAGTGTTTTTATTACATATTTTAAGGCACGTGAGAAGAATCTTAGGAATAAGTTTTATTTCATTGAGTGGGAGAGAGATAACCTTCTAGGAATGATTGAACATATGAAGAATGAGTCCTTAAAATTGGAAGAGTCTAATTATTCGCTTAAGTCTAAAATTTTGAAGTTAAAAGATTATTTAAAAGTCTAGTATTGTTGGTAGTAATGGTAATGTCTCACATGTTTCTAATGCTACGAGTGTCAAAGACAAGACCATTACTTGTTTTAGAGTGTCAACTGTATCCAAGGACGTTAGAAAAGGTTAACCCATAGGTGACATTCCTTACGTTTATACATGTTCACATTGTGGTAGGAAAGGTCACCTTAGGTATTTTTATTATGATCTTGGAATAGGTCCTAGGAAGTTAAAGTCTAGTGTTACCTTAGTTCCAAAACCCTGACGCATTAAATATACATCTATTTGTGCATGTAAGAATCGTTACCCGTGAGAGTTTTTTTGGTATTGAAAAAATATGAGTGTACACGGGAAAGGGCTACAAGAGACAGGTTGACTCGTCATTAAAGCCACCGTTTGAAAAGAGAAAAAGAAAAAAATTAAGGCAATAAAAAGAAAATATGTCGAAAGGGCCTTAGATTGATTGATCTTGTGTAAGGACATAATTTTATAAATGTCCGGGGTAGAATCTAGGAATTTGCTATTTTTCCCTAGATCACAGCTTGTATGTCTGATACCGCTACTTTCGGCACGTCAGCACGATCATCCTCGATGGCGTTTATCCGAATTCAATGCATCCATTATATTCACGTGCATCATGCTTCATGCAACGTGCTGCTCAGCTCATTCCCACTACTCCACTACGCTTTATCGGTAAAATGGTTTTTTGGAGCTTTAATATTTGCATAAATATTTGGGAAATTTTTTGAAAATTATTTTTGAAGTCTGGATTAATTTTTTTATCAAAAGCAAATTTTTTTCTAAGTGTAGAAGTGAAGTACATTGAACGTCGAGCTCGCTCAAACAACTTTGATTGTCGTTCGCGCGAGATAGGCATGTCGCGCGATCTCATTCGAACGACTTCTGTCCTTTGTTCGAGCGACATGGATATCTCATTCTAACGAGCCACCACCTCGATTTTCATATAAATACCTGTATACCTTATACACGATTTTTATGTCTTTCTGCAATCTCAAAATTCTGCGAAAACAGTCCAGAATAAGACTTCATTTGTTTAAGGGTTTCTAAACCTTTTTGATTCACAAAACCATTCCCATATATGTGTGTGAATCTTTAAACCTTCAAGAAGATCATTTACTCATCTGGAGTAATTTGTGAGGAAGTCGTTCTCTTCTTCATTGTTGCCCTACTGAAAAGGGATAGTTCCAGACGATGACATCAGAACCGACACCCGATGGTATTTCTGTGTCACATATTTTCATTGTAATCCGTGTAAGCCGTTTTCTTACAAAATTATAGTGAAAATAAAAGATTTTGCCCCTTTGGGGGATTTTTCCTCATTTATGTGTGTTTGAATGTTCTTGCTTGATTTTTATCATCATCAATCACACCTAGATGCATATTTAGGACTTAATTCAAGAAAAATGGTAATTTTAAAGATAAAAAGAAGTTTGAAAAGAAAAATAAAAAATATTTTAAAGATCCTCCTAAGAAAGAAAGTGAGAGATGCTTTGAGTGCGACGGTAGAGGTCATAGATCTTTTGAGTGTGCTACTAGGCTGAATAGAGAAAAGGGAAAAGTTGTCCTTAATGCTACCCTTAGTGACGACAGTAAGGTCGAGTAGATGGATTTTGGAGATGAGTCACCGCATGAGTGTAACTTCACCGCATTCATGGCTAGTCATGTGAGTTCTTCTAGTGCTCCTCACGACGATAAGGATGCTTCTTCACAGGGACACCTCGACAGTGAGATCGATGTGAGTGAGGGGGAGGATGATGTAAGTGAGAGAGAGACTGATCTTCAATGCGCCTACGACGATCTCTATTTTGAGTCATTTAAAACTAAAAAGCGTAACAAAGCGTTAGTTCTTAAGATCACCGCTTTAGAGGAAGATTTAAGAAAAGCGAGAGAGAGAGAGTCCTCCACCTGCACTACCTTAAGAGAGAGAAAGAGTCTGCCTGTGTTGAGAAAGAGGGTTTGTTTAGAGAGAGAGAGAGAGTTTTTTGAGAAAGAGAGATGGGACTTGACTAAACAAGTGGCTAGTCTTACGAGTGAGCTCCATTCCTCCGTGGAGACTCAGAAGAAACTTGAAGCCCTTTTAGCCCAGCTTACTCATGATCTTGAGAGAGCACGGGAAGTCAAGGTTCAAATTAAGGACAGGTCTGGGAAGATGGGAAAGATGCTCCTCGGCCCCGCTTTAGGTTTTGGTGATAGGTAGGGAATAGGTTATGATTGTCTTCCACGTCCCAAATTGCACATGGACCAGTTCTTGAGTTTACTACGACTCCTTATGGCCATCATAAAAATCATCGAAGGAGAGTTCGACCAAGAAAACCAAACCAAGGTCCGCCTATGACTGTGTTCTTTTGTACATATTGCAAAAGAAAAGGCCACCTTAGGGATTTTTGCTATAGTATGGGTCGGACATGACGTACTACTGCTCCACCACAGCATACTGATGATTTTACCAGTCTCAGAGAGCGAGTTGAGTTTTTAGCTGCCACATCACAGAGTTTGATGGAGGAATTTCGATGGATGTCTTTGCCGTTAGTGAATGCTTCTCACATTCCGACTAAAACCAACAACAACAAAGGTAAACAAAAGGTCACCACTTCTTAGGTACCTAAGAAAGATAAAAAGGCCTTTTTTGTTCATGTTGCTCTCAAAGCTCATAATACCTCACAGTGGTATTTTAATAGTGGGTGCTCCAGACATATGACAGGTGATGCCTCATTTTTTACTTATCTTGAGGAGTATAAGGATGGTAAAGTCACCTTTGGAGATGGGAGCAAGTCTAGCATTATAGGACGTGGTACTGTAGAGTTACCAGGATTTCCTAAGCTAGAGAATATATTTGTACGTCAAAGGTTTAAAAGCAAACCTTCTCAGCATTAGCCAGTTGTGCGACGCTGACTTTGTCGTAAAGTTTGACCGGGATGCTTGTAATGTATATAATCAAGCCAGTAAACTTTTAGTGAAAGGGGTGAGGACAGAGGATAATTGCTATGGGACTGAGCCTATATCCTCACTTGTCTGTAACAGCGCCACGATCACTCCTATGGATCTGTGGCACCAACGTCTAGGTCACGTGAACGTCAGAGATTTAACTCGTTTAGTTAAAAAGGACCTAGTAAGTGGCTTACCATCACTTGGAAAGCCAACTTCGATGGTTTGTGGACTCTGTCAGTTGGGAAAACAAATACGTAGCCCTCATAGGAAGGTGCATTCCATTACCACCTCTCGTATACTTGAGCTTATTCACATGGATCTTATGTGTTCTACTCGTACTGACAGTCTGGGTTGTAAGAGGTATATCCTCGTGATGGTGGATGATTTCTCCAGATAATCGATTATAGGTTTTCTGAGGGAGAAATTTGATTCTGTGGAGTTTTTAACGACCAAGTGCCATATCCTGCAAAATCAACACGGAATCACTATTAACAGAATACGTAGTGACAATGGCACTGAATTTAAGGAAGCAAAGGTAGATCTTTACTATGATAGCATTGGGATCAAACATGAGTTTTCTGCTGTGAAGACTTCTCAGCAAAATGGGATTGTTGAGAGAAAGAATCGGATGATTCAGGAAATGGCTAGATCTATGCTTCTAGGTCGTAAGGTTTCTAGGAGATTTTGGGCAGAGGCAGTGTCTACTTCATGCCACACGGTGAATAGGGTTTACCTGCGTCCACACACACTTAAGATGCCTTATGAATTATGGACTGGGAAGAAACCCAACCTTGCATATTTTTGTGTTTTTGAGAGTAAATGCTACATCCTATGAGATAGAGAGCAATTAGGAAAGTTTGACTCCTGAAGCGACGAGGGAATACTATTAGGATATTCATCGAATAGTAGAGTGTATCGGATTTTTAACCTGAAGAGCTCTAAGGTTATGGAGTCAATAAACGTCACCGTACAAGATGACAAACCTTTGGCGTTTATTGATTCTAGCCTTCAGTGTGAGGATGAGGATGTTTCTGGCAGTAATTTACTTGTACCTCACCCACACTCTGTGGACCCTACTCCTGTGTTAAAGGACACACTTGCTTGGGTTCGTAAGAGTCATGACCCTTCTGCCATTGTTGGTGATCCCACTCTAGGGGTTAAGACTCGTCTCAGCTAGAGAACGTTGTTAGCCATTTTTGCTACACGTCCAAAGTCGAGACCAAGAATCACAAAGAAGCACTCAAGGATGAACACTGGATATCTGCTATGCAGGATGTGTTGCTTCAATTTAAAAAGAATAATGTCTGGGAACTTATCCCCCGACCTAGTGAGACTAATGTGATATTTCAAGAATAAAATGGATGAAAATGTTACCATAATCAGAAATAAGGCTAGGTTGGTCGCTCAAGGCTACACACATATAGAACGTGTAGACTTTGGGGAGACATTTGCTCATGTTGCGAGGCTTGAGTTCGTCCATTTACCACTCGCCATCATATTTCATCTGCGCTTCAAGTTATATCAGATGGATGTCAAGAGTGCCTTTCTGAATGTCATTCTACATGAGGAGGTTTACGTGGAACAACCAAAAGGGTTTGAAGACCCTAAGCACCCGGAGCATGTCTACTATATAAGGAAAGCCTTGTATGGTTTGAAGCAAGCACCCCGTGCTTAGTATGAGAGGCTTACTTCTTATCTCTTAGCCCGTGGCTTTAATAGAGGGGGAGTTGATATGACGTTGTTTATTAGGAGAGATGACGGTGCTATTTTGGTTGCCCAGGTCTATGTGGACGACATAGTCTTTGGATCCACGTGCTCCCAACATGCTCATCACTTTGAGGAGGATATGAAAAGTGAGTTTGAGATGAGCATGGTTGGTGAGCTTACTTTCTTCCTTGGTCTTCAGGTTCGTCAGCTGGAGGATGGGATGTTCATCTTCCAATCCAAGTATGCTAGAGAACTAGTGAAGAAATTTGGTTTAGGCTCCGCTAAGCATGCACGTACACCTATGAGTACCACTATCAAGCTTAATAAGGACACTTCAGGCAAGGACATGGAGCAAACCTTGTATCGGAGTATGATAGGTAGTCTTCTCTACTTGACTGCCAGTCATCCCGATATAGCCTTTAGTGTTGGAGTCTGTGCGCGGTATCAGGTGTCCCCAAAAGAGTCGCACTTACTTGCTCTAAAATGTATTATCAAATACGTGAGTGGGACTCTCTCATACGGTATTTGGTATTCCTTTGATACCGATGATCGTTTGTTTGCCTATTCGAATGCCGATTGGGCTGGGGATGTAGATGGTTGTAGGAGCACTTCTGGTGGGTGTTTCTATTTTGGGTTCGGTCTTATCTCCTCGCTGAGTAAGAAGTAAAATTCCATCTCTCTGTCCACCGCGGAGGCTAAGTACATTGCCGCCGGGAGTTGTTGCACGCAACTCTTGTGGATGAAGCAAATATTGGAGGATTATGGGATATCACAGGACACCATGACTATTTCCTGTGATAACACGAGTGCGATACACATATCCCTCAATCCAGTCCAACATTCGCGCACAAAGCACATCAGGATACGCGAGCACTTTATACGTCAGTTAGTTGAGGATAAAGTCGTATCCCTGAGTTTCGTACCCACCGACCGTCAGTTAGACGATATTTTCATGAAACCATTAGATGCCCTTAGATTTAAGAGTCTTAGGAAGTCTTTGGGGATTTGCACAGATGACTAAGAGGTTGGTCTGTATCTAGGATAGGATGCTTTTTCATGTTCATATTATATGCTTCCTATTGCTAGTTTGTTTTATATGTATTTCTTCTTTGTTGTACAAATATTTATTTTTATAAATTTTTTTGAAAAGCTTAAAAAGATTTTTTTATTTTATTTGCACCTTTTATGGATGAGCATTTAAGATATCCGAGTCACAATTTCATTCCATTTATCCATGTAACCGTTTGATAGAGATTTGAGATGCTACATCATTTCATTCATGTGCTTTACATTGATTGTAGTATTTGAGATGTGATTAGTGATATATTTCTACATGTTTGAGTCATATCTCCTTTATTTCACACATGCACGGCTATATTTGATTATTGTACTTATCTATCACATATTGGCTTGAGTGTTTCCATCTCAATTCTGTCTATACAACTAATAATATGCGATAAAACTTGACAAGATTGGAATGCATGTAATAACCGTTTGGTGAGACTGTGTGTTTATTTGACAATGGGGAAAGGTTGCGAAAAGTTCATTTAGCCTTTGCGATTCTAAGCCACCATTAAAAAGGACCTAAAAAATTGAGGAATTTTATTATCATTGGTCCAAAGAGGTTAAAAGAGCCCGAAAAAAATTAAAGGCGATAGACAACAATCTATGCTAAATATGGGCCATTAGGTTTCACCATCAATTCTCCAAAGTTTGAGAATTTAGAACTCCTCTATTCAAAATATATATCTAAGGGAGTTTGGTTGGAGAATATAAACTGGTTTGCACTTCCTTGAAAGTCCTGAAAAAGCATGCAATAGTTTTGGACGTCATTGGTGTGGAAATCACTTTGAGCTTTGATTGAGTCAATGTCTCATATTACCACCTTTTTACACCAAAGGAAGATTTTGAGTTCATTCGTTAGGAGTATCCGATATTCATCGTGCACATATGTCATGTTTGTATGCTTTGATTTTCCTATCGAATTTGATCACACCCCTTCATTTACGCTATCATCGACTTGGTTGTTTTTGTGTTCTTTCATGGTGTGATTCTTTGTTGTATATTATGTGTGAAAATTTTTGAAAAATACAAAAATATCAGTGTATTACCTTATAACATTCTCCATGTGCATCCATTTATGCTTCCTTTATCAATCTATTTGGGGACATCATAAAAAGGGGGAGAAAGAATTATGGGGGAGAATTGTTTTGGTGATTGGATTGATTTATGAATGATTTTGTTAAGCTGAATTCATCATTATTGTTTTCAAATCATTATAATTTAAACTGATGCTTGTCACGGGTATTTGCTTTATCTCATGTGTGTAGGTACAACATTGTTCATTATTAGATTATACACCCTGATGAGAAAAGCTTTGGGAGTTTCTGAAGAGCTAAAGATTTGGAGACATGTCAATTTAGTATTCTCAGATTGAGGGTTTAATGGGGATATTATCTTGTATGTCATTTAATTGTATAATTCGGATTTTTATGTATGTACTAACATATACATAGGGGGAGATTTGTAAGGACATAATTTTATAAATGTCCGGGGTAGAATCGAGGAATTTGCTATTTTTCCCTAGATCACAGTTTGCATATTTGATACCGCTACTTTCGGCACGTCAACATGATCATCCTCGATGGCCTTTATTCGAATTCAATGCATCCATTATCTTCACGTGCATCATGCTTCATGCAACATGCTTCTCATCTCATTCCCACTACTCCACTACGCTTTATCGGTAAAATGGTTTTTTGGAGCTTTAATATTTGCATACATATTTGGGAAATTTTTTGAAAATTATTTTTGAAGTCTGGATTAATTTTTTATCAAAAGAAGAATTTTTTCTAAGTGTAGAAGCGAAGTGCCTTGAACGTCGAGGTCACTCAAAAGACTTTGATTATCGTTCGTTCGAGATAAGCATGTCGCGCGATCTCATTCGAAGGACTTCTGTCCTTCGTTCGAGCGACATGGATATCTCATTCGAATGAGCCACCGCCTCGATTTTTGTATAAATACCTGTACACCTTCTACACGATCTTTAAGTCTTTCTGCAATCTTAAAATTCTGCGAAAATAGTCCAGAATAAGACTTCATCTGTTTAAGATTTTCTAAACCTTTTTGATTCACAAAACCATTCCCATATATGTGTGTGAATCTTTAAATCTTCAAGAAGATCATTTACTCATCTGGAGTAATTTGTGAGGAAGCCGCTCTCTTCTTCTTTGGCTGCCATACTGGAAAGGTATAGTTCCAGCCGACGACATCAGAACCGACACCTGAGGGTATTTCTGTGTCACATATTTTCATTGTAATCCGTGTATGCCGTTTTCTTACAAAATTATAGTGAAAATAAAAGGTTTTTCCCCTTTGGGGGATTTTTCCTCATTTATGTGTGTTTGAATGTTCTTGCTTGATTTTTATCATCATCAATAACATCTAGATGCATGTTTAGGACTTAATTGACAAAAAATGAGTTTAATTAAATAACTTTCTCATTTGAACGCAAGCGCACTCTTCTCATCTTGAAAAAGAAATAACTTCAAAAGTAAAGAAAAATATAGAAAATATGATTATGTTTATCTTTTGAGGGTCTTTAGTTGAAGATCAATGGTTTTGCATAATGATACCTAGTTATGCTTATTTTGTAACGACGCTATTGATTTATAGAATCATTAATATTCTAAGCTTGTGTGCATTGTGCTTGTTTTGTTCATTAAGTTCAACTTTATTTGTCATTTAAGACTAAAGCTTAGTTTGATAAAGTTTTTCGAGAAATTAGAACTTATTGAACATATTTGAGTGTTCGGGTTATAATTCTTTTGTTACTAGTTCAAACCCATTCATTCCATCCCACACATTTGGGCACATCGATACTATGCTAATGTGTAAAGCTTATGTGTTTTGTTTAATATTTTTGTGGACGTTTATACCTATATACATGTGCCGGATTTTTGTTGATATATTTTTCATATATTATATATGGTATCGTGTGTTGTATTTATGACATTTGTTTTTTTGAAAAAATTAAAAATTTTCAAAAATAGTTGGTTGTGTTTGCCTATGAGATGATCATTACAAATGATCGATTTATATCCTTTTGTGATGATATCTTATCTTCTACGTGATACTTTCTATATCATGTTTATATTTTTCCATTCTTTGTCTATTTCAGATAAAAACAAAATGGGGGGAGTAAATTAAAAATGAGTTTTAAAAGGAGTTTGATTTATGGGGGAGAAATTTATTCATGAGATTTACTTATTTCAAACTCGATGCGTCACGAGGTATATTTTTAATTTGGTGTTTGGTAATATTTATTTATTTTGCCCCGAAATAGCCAAAGGGGGAGATTTGTAAGAACAATTTTTCCAACATTGTTCATAGCATAATTTTATACTAGTTTTGGCATATCTCGTTACAAATCCTCACGCACCATCAAGACGAACCGAACTCAAGCATCTCCAAGTTTAAATACTTCCCGGCATCCCATAAAGGTATAAAATAATTTAGAATTTAAATTAATTTACAGAATTAATGTTTAGGATGTTTTATTTTTATAAAAAACGAACATGAATTTTTATTTGAAAAAGAAAATTATTTTATTTTTTATCTCGTTCAAACGATATGCTATATGGTTAGATATGTCGTTTATTATAGTTTTCAAACGTGTATCAAACGAGGCCTTACTATTTATTTTTTATGAGGTCGTTAGAAATGAAGTTGATGTCGTTCTAACAACATCTCTATATTGTTAGAACAATCACTGCTTCTCGTTTGAACGATCATGTCACCTCAAAATTTGTGAATGGCCTATAAATACATGTTTTATGATAAAAACATTTAAGACTTTTGCCAACTCCGTTTCTGCATAACTTTTGCGAATGTTCTTCACTTTTGTGTTGTAAAAACACCATTTAATTCACATAAAAAAAATACTTGAATATTGTTCTTATAAATTCGTTTAAACCCTAGAAAGCTTAGTATCTTTGCACATACCTTGTGGAGAGGATCTCCATGGATGACTTGTGATACCTAAGAGGACTCACTGCTTAAAACGAAGGCTAAGGCTGACAGAGGACTGCGATCTTGTGATTATTATGAGGATCATAGTTGTTCACTAGATATTTGTAAAGATTAGCGCATTATACTTGTGACGGTTATCACGTACTATGTAAGTTGACTGTCTTGTAGATTTCTAAGTGAATAAAAGGTTTTTACATGAAAGGGATTTTTTCCTGAAACTTAACCTCTATTGAATGCTTGGTTTGATTTATCTATTTTATCACATTGACGCATGTTTAGGAAAAAAAGATAAAATTTTGACTTGTAAATTGCGTACTCTAAAATTTGGAGTCCTTGTCCAGCATATTGAGTTCCACATTTAAGAGCACTCATTATTTCGTCCCAAAATAAATCACGAAATAATGGAAATCAGAGGCAACCATTACTCGAAAGTGTTTTATCACTTCCATCAGGCTTAAATAAGAGAAGAATAAAGAGAAGGAGATCATTCCTGAAACATGTCAATACAGAGTTACACCGTCTATATAGTAACTAAATCATGGAAGACCAGGGGTGGAATAAACGAGAGCTGGCCCCGTGGATAGGGTCATAGAGAAATTCAAAGAGGTAGCCTTTGATGAAACTCAACCAAAAAGGAGGTTCTTGATCGACAACACATTATTTGAACAAGAGAGGTGAAAAACCTGGGTGGTCCCTTATGTGCGTGTGTTTCAAATCAAACCAATTTATTACCAAAAATTATCCAACTTTTAATGTGCACCAAACCAAGTTGTGAAAATCCAATTCTTACTTTAAACCTATTTTATCTTGATTAATCCTAAACATGCATTTAGTGATTAAAGTAAGTAAAGTAAAGGTTTTATAAACACAGATTAGCCTAACTCAATGACACGATCCCCATGGGTCTTGACGCTCCTTCTGATCTTAAACCGTTCTTCAATAGTGCCCATGCAGAAATTCCATCTTCCACGATACCTGTTCACAACACTCGAATCCACGAATGTCTCGGTGTCCATCGATTGGATTTGATTCGTCTACGATGTCGAACAAGAAGTCCTTCTCTTTTCTTCACCGCTAAACCCTTATGTTCAATGGTAGAACAAACCTTATTGGTGCAGCAAGATCACGTAAACATAAACTAATGATAACTCAGATCATGTTATCAATGCCATTACCATTTGTCAAAACGTTCGACATCTTATACCCTCAGAAATCAACCCCAACTTACTGAATATTACTTGAGCCACCGCTTGCATTTGAGCCGTAGGTATACACGTAGAACACACATTCTCCATCGCATAAGTTTTTGGCGCCGTTGTCGGGGACTAGGTAGATTTTAGGTTAGTTCAAATTGATTTTGATTTGACTACAAATTTTAAAAACCCAAAAAATCATATATCCCAAAAATAAAAAAGTTCAAAATATAAAAAAAAAAAAACAGAAAAAAGAAGAAGAAGAAAATATTTCTCTTAAGTCTTTAAATGCAGAATACCCATCCCACTCCAAATCTTGAATCAATAGTAGAACTTCCTCCTTCTAGCAATAACACCATAAATATCACTCCAAATTTCTCGGTACCACTCCTAGATCGAGTAATAAGACCACGAGTAAAACCTCTAGGAACTCCGATGAGGATAGTGATTCTCTAAGTGTGAGTGCGATGTCAAACAACGTTAGTTTGGGAATGGGAGAGAGTGTTATACCGTACTACCCTATAGGAATGGGATGATTTATATTCTTGTATAATGCGATGCATTTCCGAGAAGCATTATATTCCCGTAAAATGAGGGGCAATTCCACTATAGGAATGGGATGATTTAAATTCTCCCAGATTTTCATGGTATGGAGTCAGAGAATCCTTATCTCTACATTAGAGAGCTCGAGGAGGCGTTCAAAATGTTTAACGATCAAGCTTGATTAAGGCTTGGTTTTGGACTTTAGCACCGGAGTCTATCACTAGATGGAGACAAATGCAGCTAAATTTCTCCAGAAGTTCTTTCCCGCTCACGGGACTAACTCTATTAGGGCCCAAATCCAGACTTTTATTCAAAATGATAACGAGCCCTTTGATAAATGTTGGGATAGGTTCAACTAGTTAGTTAATATGTATCCACATCATGGTTTTGAGAAGTGGAGACTCGTATCCAACTTCTATTTTGGGCTTAGTCTAAGCTCAAAGCAAATCGTTGAAACAATGTGTATGAGAGAGTTCTCTGGGTTAGATGTGGACGATGCGGAGGCCCAATTTAAGTATGTCACCAAGACTAGTCAATCTTGGGACACATCGGATCCAACACACCCAACCCAATGCTAGAATCATGTCCACAACTCCTGCCTCATCCAAAATTTACCGCTTGGATAAAGAAGTCGAGTTGAAGCTCCAAATTAATCAATTAGCCAAGAGGCTAGAAGATGGGTAGAAGTTAGGGGCGAGATACATCTGGCCTATCTCGAGCTCTAAATAAGGATATTTTCACTATTTATGAGGCGAGACATCTAACGAAGGAATGTCCAACTATCCTCGCCTACAAATTTATGCTTTAAGAGCAAGTTAAAGCGATGGGAGCTTCCAAATGGAATTTTAACTCTCTTCACGGGAACTCTTATAATCCCTCGTGGCTAAACCATCCTAATTTTAATTATGGGAAACCAAGCGTGTCGTTTAACCCAAATCAACACGTTGCCCAACAACCGCCACCACTCCCATCTTTTTAGCAAGTGCCACCAATGCAAGCACCTCCTCGTGAGATTGTATTAACTCAAATATATTTCTCCATCAATTATACTTATTTTTTCATTTCTATATATATATATATGTGTGTGTGTGTGTGTGTAATTGTAAAATATTCAATCCTTATCACATCATAATATGGTTAACCCAAACTAGGGTTGTGTTTCGGCCGGATCGGATCAAAAAATGACCCTTCGAAAAAAAATTCGATTTTTTCGGAAATAAAATATTTGTTCCAATTTCCTATCCAATTTTTTCGGAAAATCAAAAAGTTTCCGAATTCAAAAAAATCAGAAAAAATTAGAAATTCAAAACATATACTAAAAATTCAGAAAATTTGGAATTTCCAAAAATTCCAAAATTTCAAAAAAAATTAATATAGGATTTTTGATTACTCAAACTTTTCATTTTAAAGAAATCGAAAAAAAGATTTAACCCAACATGTAAATATATACGGATTTAACCATTTTATTCATTTGTGTAGAGGATAGAGGGATCTTCTCCTTTTATAGAGGATTTTTTTGGGCCCCTCTTCCTCTCCTAGCCGATGTGGGACACATGAGAATGTTTAAAAAAAATAGAAATCGGAAAATATTTCCGAAAAAATTGAAAATAATTTGGAAAAATTGGATCGGCATAGTTTCGAAAAAATTGGATCAGAAAAGTCGAAAAATCGGAAATTCTGAATTATTTCCAATTTTCGATCCGATTTTTTTCGAAAAAATCAGAAATCGGAAATCAGAAATCAGAAACCTTATATACATTCCAAAATCAGAAAATATTGGATCGGATATCGGAAAAATCGGAATGTTCGAAAAAAAACACAGCCCTAACCCAAACAGAATTTCTCTTTGAATTTAGAAAGTATATTAACCTCATAAAGTACAAAACTATTAACTTAAAATACATATTTAATTTTATGAGTACATATGGTATTATATTTTAAAAATAATTGTGATACTCTTTTAAAAAGAGATGACTGTTGATACCAAAATTAGTCATCTCATCTGGACCAATAATAGAACAACACATGCCATCCAGCGTGGCACAATTCCCTCTCAGCATGAAACGATTGACCTACTAAGAAGACCGACCTACTGAGAAGCCCGATCGAATGGGTAGACCAACCAGCCAAGAATACCAACCAACTCAGCAGGAAGGTTAAATGAATTGGTTAATGAAACGCCAACATACTTACAACTTATTATTACAATATACAGATGTAAATGCCTAATTATAAAGGCATTACATCCTTTCATACAATTACTCTTGACAGCCCCTTGGGCAATAAATATATTGTAACCTCCTCACGGTGGAGGGGACGAGACAAATCAAGGCAATCTTCAATACATAACCATGGACATAGGCTATTCTCTTGAGCCGGACCACTTTAAAAATTTAATTTGTCTTATTTGTTTTACTTAAATTATCGGTGATCAATTAATTAGGCCTAGTCTAGTTTTTTGCATTAATAGATTGGCGTTGTATGTGGGAACATGTTATTAAGCGTTTTCATCAAATTCATATACATGGAGGATATTCAAGAAAACAGTGCTCAGAATGAAGAACTTCCGCCTTATCCCTCTGCCCCACCAAGTGTTAACGACTTAACTGGAATTTTGTCTAGCCTAGCCAAAGGTCAAGAGGCTATGCAAGATACGATGAGACAATTGGCCCAGACTCTACAAGCAGGAGTGCCTGTTCAGTCTGGTCAAAGGAATATGCCCCCACCGCCATCAAGGCATACTGGAAACAGTCACTCTAGAACTTCTAGAGATCCGTCTTACCGCCCTGGAGCAACTTCTTCCATGAGGATTCATGATTCTCATGGAGATCCATCTCTTACTCCGAAAATATTAAGTGCTTTGGAAAGATTGAGTAGATTTTCTCCTTTTGATCGTTTGGGACCCAAAGAAAATAAAAATTTCCCAAGGGCTACATCGAGAGATACTCGGTGACCAACCGACTTAAGATAGGGTTCAGCCCAATCTCGATCTAATGCCAGGCAAATTGTTCGATCCAGTCACAGGGAAGGATCTCAAGAAGAAATCTCTCCACGATCAGTTTTTCGGAACGAACGAGCTGCCACCAATAGGTCGAGCGCTGGAAATGACACGTGGAAAGGTTCTATTCAACATTTGGAGGATAGACCAGGAGAAATGGTCAAAGCCAAGAATCATATCCAAAGAAGCTTTATCAAAGGTTCTCCTTTCATACAAGCTAGTATGGACTTCTCCACACCAGCCAAGTTTAAAGATCTTGTAGTTACTCCCAAGTATGATGGGAAAATTGATCTAGTTCTCCATATAGAACAGTATCAAGCCGTAACCGAACATTATGCAGTCCTTGATGAGATGAGATGTAGGTCATTCTCAGGGACCATTACTGGATCTGCTCAAATCTGGTACAACAGTCTTCACTCGGGATAAATTTCTAACTTCCAGCAACTTGCCAAGGTGTTTATTAAAAATTTCTACTTTGGGGCCAAACCAGTAAAACGAGTAGCTCACTTATTTAGTGTGAGAAAGAAGGTAGGAAAAAGTACTAGAGATTATATCACTCATTTTAATAACGAGAAATCAGAGATTATTGATTACGAAGAGAAGACTACGATCACAACACTCATGAGTGGTTTGCTTCCAGATAAATTGTATTATACTTTGGCTAAAGATCCCCTGAGGATGATGACTGAATTGATAGATAAATAAACAAAGAATATGAATGCTGAGGAAGCCTTGGTAGCTAAGAATAATTCGAATGCAAAGGAAGAAACCAAGACTAAAGGCAAGTCGGTCAAGAAGGAGCATAAAAACAATAATGGGGGCAAGAATTCAAAATTCAAGGAGGGTCTAGAGCGGCTCAGAAAGTGTACCAATTATTCTCCCTTGAATGTAGACATACATTTTATTTTGGAGGAGATCAAGCACAAGAACTAACTGATCTGGCCTGAGAAGATAAAGACATCCCCTGATAAGAGAGATAAGTCCAAGTACTACGAATTCCACAAAGACCATGATCATACAACCAATCGATGCATTGCTCTCCAGAATGAGGTAGAAGCACTCATCCGACGTGGGAAGTTGAACAAATTTATTGATCGACAGGCTGGTAGAAAAACTAATGACAAATGTCGATAAAGATCTAAGTCTCCTTGCAGACCTAGAGAAGAGATGAAAAGAAACTATGAAGACAATCCTTAAGATGATCTCGATCTCCCAAAAAAGTCAAAGCATCCTGAACGTGAGGTATTCTCAATTAGTTTTGGACCTTTTCATTGTCATATGATCACAAATGGGGACGCAGGAGGAGGAGACCATACAACTGAACGAAAGGATTTCCTCAATGAGGCTCAAACTTGTTCTTACATCCAGGGGATCAACCTCACTGAGGAAGACCGACGAAGGAAAGTCAACAAAGATAAGCTAGTAATTCGCTTCTCTAAAAATGAAATCCAATCAAAATTGGATCTAGATTTGGAAAAATTGGGATTCAAGCCAATTGCCATTGAATTTGGAACAATCAGTAGAAATAGAATCACCATCAACTGACAAGATAGTGCACGGGATTCAAAAGACAATTGTCACCCATGGAATTTCCTTGGATTATCATATTTAACTCATATTACAAATGAGCCAGTAAACAATTTGGACCATCAAATACTGTAAACAGTTGATATAACCACCAAACACTATGAGGTAATAAAACCACCTACATGGTCCAGTGTAGTGGAGCGCAGGCGAGATCTTCACCCTCATATGATAAAATTGGGATACACCACTTATGTTCCCTGTTGTAATATGCGGTCCAATCGAAGGTATGAATCGTGGATAAGAAACACTAAAAAAACCAATCTAGCTAGGAAAGCTTAATTCATGTTGAACAAATGAAACCAACTTATCATTGTATTCGATAAAACTGTGAAACCTGGTCGATAACCCTAAAAATGAATGGGATCAATCGAAAAAGAGGTCGATTTGCAATGAGTCTCCCCCAACACCTCTCTCTCAAGAGCTACATCTCTCTCCTGCAGTAAATATGCCCAAACATATTCGAAACTTAGGGTCCGTTTGGTTTGTGGTGAAATATTTTTTACCGCGTTAAAAAATAATTCACCTAGGTAAAATATGTGTTTGGTTTGGATTTAACGCGGTGAAATAAAATGAATATGGTGAAAAGTGAGGTGAAACTTTAACCATTTTAAACCGTGGGTAAAGTGAATAATTTAACAGGTGAAAATAATGGAATTTATCTTATTATCATACTAACCTTTCTTATTTCCACTTACAACTATCACACATTCATTTCTCCCTCTCAATTTACACTATCATTAAATATTCATTTAAAAAAACATTTTTTTATAAATTTCATTTTTTATTTAAAAAAAAAATAAAAAATGGAATAGCTATTCCTACATCCTCTATGTCTTCCCCCACAACCTTTTCAATATTTAAATACTAAAATATCAAAAGATATTTGTTTGGTGTGGGGGGAACATATGGAGGGTGTGGGAATAGGTATTCCCATAAAAAAATAAAAATAAAAATAATAAATAAATAAATGAATATTTGTTTGGTGCATGGTAATGTGTACTAATTGAGACGGTTTCATAGTTAGGAACTATTTTTTTTAATTCTTTTAATTGGAACACTTTTTTTCATAGTTGGGACTTTTTTTTTTAATTGGGACTGTTTTTTGATTGTTGAGAACTATTTTTTTTATTGTGGAATACTGTTTTTATAGTTGGCTCTTTTTTTTAATTGCGATTTTTTTTACAAATGACAGTTTTTTTTCATTGTTGGAAATGCTTTTTTTTAAATTGGGACAATTATCTTTTTTAATTAGGACTTTTTTTTAAATTGGTACAATTTTTTTACTTATTTGTCTTGCGTAGCCAAATATGACTAGTTGGGGGGGGGGGAGATTGTGTCAAATTTGAGTTTGAGGTAAATGCATATTTTTTAGGGGCTTATACCAAATAGTCCATTGAACTTTTTTTAATACACGTTTAGTCCAAGTGTTTTTATTTTGCACCAAAAAGTCCTTCACCATGCCAAAAACGTTTTACCATGCCGCTGGCGTGGCCCTTTAAGGATGAGAAAATAAGGAACTTTTTGGTACAAAATAAAAGAGTTGGACTAAATATGTATTAAAAAATGTTTGAGGGACTTTTTGGTATTTGATCCAATTTATTAATGGTCATTGACACTTGTGTGATGAAAATCAAAATAGTTATGTGCATTTAAAGAATGAGGTAATATGGTCATTTTATTTTTTCACCATAATCATCTTGACCATCCAAACAACAAATGGTGAAAAAGTTAAAATTTTCACCTAGTGAAAACTCGAACATCCAAACGGAGATGGTGAAAACAAAATCACCAAGCTAATAATTCACCTTTTACTTTTAACGCGGTGAAAAGTATTTCACCACGAAACGAAGGGACCCTAAATTGCATCACATCACCCACCGTTAGCCAACCAAGAAAGTGGTAAGGTGGGACCCATTTTCAACATAGTCTTTTTGTCTCAATCATACCATACCATTCCATACCAATGTGATTACCCCGGGACTCCTATTCCTATATATTACCCATCATCAAATTGTCACACTTTGGTTGTAGCACCATATCCATGAGCATCCAAAGGAGACCACCATGGGGATCGAATGGTGCCCCACCTTCGATCGCACCGCTGAAAACCCCGCAGCCGTTGTCCGCCACAACCTCATTTTCCAACTCATCTGGGACCAATATATCATCGACATTGACATCCCATCTGGAAATGGTGAATCACAGAAGGCGTCAACAAATTGTACGAGGAGTACCCGTTCTGTTACTGGCGTTGCCTTGCTCGAGCCACAGTTCTGTTACTGGCCACCAACGATGAAATGGGTACTTTTCATATCCCATTATGATATTATGACCTATGCCGCTGAAAATTCTTTATTGGTATATACAAAACAGCTGTCCAGTTAATGGAATTAATTTTAAAGTTGAATAGGCATTTGGAGCTGAAGTACCTTTATACCCTTATCTGATACACCCATGCTGTTTTCAATATCTCTTCCGTATCCCCCTCAACTCAAGTAATTAGAGATAGAGCCATTAGTAATGACTAATCACCTCCCTCAACCCATTTGTTTTCCACCCGTTGCCTTCTCTACGTATATATAGAATACCATGCACGCCCCCCTCTCTCATCTACAAACGAATCATCCCCCCACCAATAACTATAATTCCCTGTTACCTCTCATCACTGCTACTCAGGTTTTCTTTTATCTCTATATCTCCTTTCTTTCTATTACTGTTTCCTTTTTTACTCATCGAATTAGATGAGTATTCATCATGTAATTTATATTAGATGTGCGTTTTCTCTATAGTTGATGATTTTTAGTAAAAGAATGTTGACGAACTCACGCTTTAAAATTTCTTATTTGGAAGCATGCAACCATGTTTTGTGATTTCTAAATTTTAGGTTTTATTATCTATTATTTTATTTTTATTGTCCTCTTCGATTGGAAAACGTGCAATGAACCTCATTTAGGGTTCATGTAAGTTTTATTGATACCATTTACAAATTTTAATGCACGGTTAAGAGTGGTGACAATTGATCAACATCGACGTGTTATGTATTAGGGCATTTATAGCGGTTGAATATACTGTACAACTTGGATTCATATAAGTTTTCAAATTTGGATATATAAATTTGTTAGCTAAGTTCTCTTTAGCATTGAATCTTATTGTATCAACCTATCCATAGTTTCATATGACTCAAGTGCAACGAAGTTGAAACAGTATAGGACTCAAAGAGTTTGGAATGCAAAAAAATATTTGAGTTCATATTTTCGTACTGACTAAAAAACTATTTAAATCTATGATCAAACTTGAATTATATTTTTAATGGAGTGGAACTAAGAGTGTGTTTGATTGACGTGGACAAAATAGTTATTTGGACTCATGTTTTCTCTTGTAGTACCTTGATTGCAAATATTTTATATAAGAACAAACCTCATTTTTATTGGAAAATATTTCTTAGAAAAAGTAAGACCAAAAACTCATATATTTTTTCACCCATTTTCCAACTTCTTATCCAAATGAACTATTTTCCATGTTTGGAATAAAAAACAACCTATGTTAAATCATTTTAGAGGTAAACAATGTTGGAATGAAAAAATTATATGTGCTGCTTCTTTTTCATTTCACTGTTCTAAATGGACTGTTTTACCTTTCTAACAAGGATTATTTGGTGATGCACCCACACGCCAATAATGCACCAATAATGATTACGTAAAATTACTTGTATGGGGACCTCACTGCATAACAACACCATAAAGGAATTGTTGGTTCTAATTGTAGTTGCATACAATGCCCATCTTCTTCGTTTTCTATATATTTGTTTGCTTAGTGGCAGTAGAATTGATACATGATATCTTATTTTTTTCTTTGCAATTTGTGGAAGCAGTTCAAGGAATAGAGGCAGTGCACAGGTATTTTAGAGTTCATAACATAGATGTTAATATTTCTAAATGTTCTAAGTAATAATTTATGTTTTAGTTTTAAGATTTTTTCCTTGTGAAATTTTGTATGCTATGTATGTGTTTGACAAAATTCTCGCAGTGAGATATTGATTCGGGTTTTCCCAATGTCTCCCATCATTTAGCTATATTGCGATTATTATGATTGTCTTGTTTATATCTGAAACTCTATGCTATTTGTTAAGCATTCTAATTTCCAAGTTTTAATGAAACACAAGATTTTTATTGTTTTACGTCATACCTAGGTAATCTTGCTCTATATCACTCATTATGTATCGTAGGTATTTTTTATTTTTTTCATGTTTTCCAATTCTTAAAATTTATAGACCAAATATTCCCGTCCATCGATATAAGCTACGTTGCAAATGTGAATGACTAATCAAGATGTGTAAGTTAAAAGCTCATTGTTTTTTTCCCTTCTTGCATCTCAATCGCATCTCTAAGAACCATCACTTTTCATGTGTTTTAGAACTTCCATTTGGTTTGTATGAAGATTTATATTGTGAAATTTGATTTCTCCGTGTTTGACAAAATGCTCAATTCAGCGCTTTAAAGGTGTGTTTGAGATCTTCCATTCCACAATTCTAAATTGGAATATGAGAAAAACTATATAAAATGTTCAAATTCAAAACTAATTTGGCTTTAATCCCAATTTTAAATTTTGATTAGAGTCCCAATGGTTGTTTTGTTTCCTCCTCCCGTGAAGTGGCAATTGGTGTTTCTATTTTAATATTTTCATACATTTGTAAAATAAGGGTGTATAAATGAAGTCCCAATTAGTTTTTGTATTTGAATATTTTCATAGATTTTTAAAATACATGGTGTATAATTTCAGTGTTCTTGTTGGTAAGATGAGGATTGCCTCCTTTGCGGATTCTTATATTTTCTATGGGGTAAATAAGGTTCGGAATTATTTTTTGTTGTTGTTGAATTTGGCTAGGGATTGTGGAGGGATGTTTCTTGGATAGAAACGGGTGAATCTTTGATTGGTCAGAAAGAGTGGACAATGAATCTTGGTTATTGGTAACAATTTCTTGATCTTTTGACGAGTCTTAAATCATTCGGTAGTGCTTGATTTGATTTTTTGTGTTGGGATCTGCCATCTGCGCAATAATTGAAATTGGGTCACTTGGAGGCTGAACCACATGGGTTGATGGTTTGGAAGTGTCGGTGGTTGAACCAAGAAGGTCTAGGTGATAATTCTAGCGAGTTTGATGTCGGTGGCATCAGGAATGCCGAAAAATTCCTCGGTAGGTCTGGCAGAGACTTTGGACCTGGGTTCCGATGAATTTAGGGCTGAATTGACGATTGGAGGTGGGCTGGATCCTGGCAGCAGTAGTCATTATCGCCCGAGAGCAGTGGCAGCACTGTTTTCCGGTGTAAACTACTTGTCGGTAGTGCCTGAGGGAGGCTGGAGTGGCTGGCTGCCACTAAGTAGGCCTAGGGTTTGTTTGGCAGGGGCTGGAAGGATGTTGGGATAGCTTCCGAGGGGGGTGGAAGGATGTTGAGATATATTACCAAACATCAAATACGAGTTTTGGGATCCTTAACCATCATATTATATATGAATAGAGCCGTAATACCTTAGATATTATCACTTTTTTTAGAAAATAAGAAAATAGATCATGTAAAAGGAAAGTTCACCATATACCAAGAGGAAGAGAGTTGAATGGGTAATAATGGAAGTACTTTAGATCTACCTATAAATAGGATCCTTACAACAGTATATGACCATTAATGTTAAATATAAAACCATATATAATGATATTTGTGCTAGCTGTAAAAAAAATAAGTAGGCATTAACCGAGTGACTAGCAGATGACGTAGAACAAGAAGAGCAATAGGGATAAGGGGATGTAAACAAGATGAAACACAAGGCTTAAAGCTCATAAGCTTCAATATATTCATCATTAAAGTTTGATTTGTTTAGCTCGTCTCTACCTCCCGAGGAGGTTGTGATCTATGTTACCCATTCTTTAGTTCAAAAAGTCTCTAATGAAGTGAATGTCAAATTAATAGTCCCTATAAATATGCAGGAAGTTAAAGCTTGGGGGTGATTTCAATAGCAAGGAACAGTCTAGCTATCACCCACCTTCTCATCTCCAATGGCAGTCTATTTTTCTTGGGAGCCATAAGGGAAGAATGTGCTATTGTGAAGGATGCCCTACTAGGTCCGAGGTTGATTCGAGATAAAAATTAATCCTCAAAAAGTTTGCTATCTCTTTAAGCCCCAACGTGGAACCTAATGACCAGGTATGTATATCTCATCTCATAAGTGTCCTGATAGTGAAACGTCATTCTACATATCTGGGCTTACCGACATTAATTGGAAGGAATAAGCGGAGGGCTTTCAATATCTTGAAGGATAAGATGTGGAAGGTATTGAAAGGATGGAAAGATAAATTATTTTCAAAGGGAGGTAAAGAAATAGTAATTAAGGTTGTGATACAAGCCATTCCCTCCTGCCATATGAGCTATTTAAATTCCCCTCTTCCCTGCATAAAGAATTAAACAGACTTACTGCTCATTTTTGGTTGGCATCCTCATTTTCTGAAAAGAAAATTTACAGGCTCACTTTGTACAAGTTTTGCATCCCGAAGAGTGAGGGTAGGCTGGAGTTTAGGGATATTTTCTTTATCTAATCAGGCCTGTCTTGCCAAACAAGTATGGAGACTATTATGGAACCGTAATTCTGTTATTAGAAGAGTGCTTAACCACAAATACTATTATAACAGAGAGGTCATGAATTTTGCGCTAGGAAGCGACTCGCCTGGAGAAGTTTTATTTGGGGCAGAGCATATGGATGCGTGGATCCCGAGACCATCATAATTAAAGGTGATATTCCTGTCATGGCTCCCGGATAATACAAGGGTCAGAGACAAATTTTCTTGCCTGGGAGGCTGAGGACATTCTTAGGATTCAAGTGGGATGCTCTCATCATGCGGAATCCTTAATATGGCATTTCCACTCATCGGGGTTGTATTCGGTTAAAAGAGGATAAAAAGTGGCTTACCGGCTCGGTGCAAAAGCCCCTTCGTTATCTAATTATAATGTTCTTGTAAATTCTGTGATGATGATAATGAGGATGTGAATCATGTGATTTGGAAATGCCCAATGACTCAAGCTATCTGGAACTACAGTAAATATTTTTTTTCACTAGAAGAAAAGTTTTATTAAATGAAATAAAAATGGTGGATGAGCGTGCCCACCACCAAGGCTCACAAAAAGAAGAGACTAAAATAAAATAATAAATCGTTCAAGACACGCTGTTGACTGGAGTGAATGCGCAGATGAGGCATTTGCTGGCGCATGAGTTTGGCCACTCTTGGTATCTCGAGGAGAGGATGGTCCGATAGATTACTAAGGAGGAGGTGGTGGTGGTGCCACCTACGAGACCCCTTATGTATATGAGGCGGGAGCGGCTGTTGCTGGAGGATGCGATGATCGCGACGAGGATTCCTATCTGCTGTACACCGATACGGCTGTGCTGTATGATTATATGGACTTTGTGATAATCTGGATGATGGTTCCCAGCATATATGATGCACTGCCCTTCCCTCCTATGAGTTCGAGTTGGCTATTGGGGTCCTCCCACAGCAGTGGAGGTCCGTCGACATCTGCAACGATGGAAACCTCAGAGGTCCCCTTTGTGTGGTTGCGTACTCCTTCATAAAATATTCGATGGGTAGATGGAGGGATGGTGCCTATGATGCATCGTCTTCATGCGATGGACCCGGAGGAGTTGGGCTTAACAGAGGAGGTTCTTCACCCTTTGGTATATCTTTCTAGTCTTTTCTTTTCCTTCCTTTTGGCTTCTTTTGATCTTTTCTTCTTGATGTTGATTCTTCCTTTTCTTACAGTAAGTCCGGGTGTCCACCAATTGGCTGAGGGATATTAGGGACTGGATATCTTAGGCAACTGCCCATATTTAGGACACAGTTCCTATTCCTTCTTTCTTGGTGCTTTCTGCCTCATCCGGGGATGAGTTTGGTTAGGGTAGCGGTGGTACGTCATCTCACCGCAGGGGAAAGAGAGCGCGTCGCAAGGGTGGAAGATCGTAGGAGAGAGAGGGGAAAGGGTAAGTGAAAGAGAGAGAGAGAATGTGGGTTCGAGCTGAGTCCCGTTGTTTTTTGTTTTTCTTTATTTTCCTACAAAAATGATGCAACATGGAAACATATCTATGCAATGCAATGAAGTTTTTTTATTATCGTCTGTTAATGATGAATGAATGAATGCATGCACATGCGCTTTTCACTTTGCTGCTGAGACTGTAAAAAGAAATAGTTTTAGAATTTGAAGGAAAGTTAAAATGAGAATTTATATAAAGATGGAAAGGGGAATTTTTGAAATTCTTTTTGAGAATATCAATTTCTTTTTATTGAGTTTTCTGAATTTGACAAAAGAGGAAAAAGGAAAGTTTCCAAAAGTAGGGGGTTATCGATCGGCAAACACCTTGTCCTGCCTATCAGCAGGTCAGTCTAGTCCCATTAATTTAAAGCTTTGATTAGTACCCTCTTCATCCTTTGATACCTTGTGGGACAGGATTTCCCCTGATTTCTACAGAGGTTATGTCTTTTGTGGGGGTTTTCAAGTATAAAAAGGGGGTAACGGTGGAATGTTTTCCTCACACCTTCACATCCTGACTTTCTTATGAAGAATTTTTTGCCATATTGGGGATAAATCCCAGCGTTGTTGTGGCTCTGTCTGAGTTTTATCGGTCTCCCCGGGAGTTATTGGTTAGACTTATCCACATCTCACCCTCGGTGGGTATATCCTTGGTTACTGGAGGAATGATTTCTCTTCCGGCGGTGTTGCGGTCCGTGAATTTGTAGGAGGTCGGTGATGTTGGATATGCCGGAGCTGTCGTTCTGGGCTTAGTTTCGAAATTGCTGCTGGTGGACCCACAACTTGCAGCTATTACTTCATGGATGTCCTATCGTCTCAATCCTGTGGCGGTGATACTGACAGAGACTCTGAATGGAATGGATGTTTGGAGAGAACGTCGTTCTGACTTTTTGAGGGGTAGTCCTGTGATGTTGTTCATGTGGTTGTCTGGAATACTTCGCCTAGTGACTCCTTTGGAATACCTTTGTCGGCTATACGAAATTTCTTTTCCCTCCATTTCATCAATGTTGGTCTGGATATTGAGAGCTGGGAGAACTGGTTCTTAGAGCATGGGGCTCTAAATCTTTACTAGTTAGTACCTTGGTGGGGACAGCTGTTGGCTATTCTGGAACTAGGAGAATACCCGTATGTCCTGCTGGTTGGTCTCAGACAGACCTTTTTTTATTTACTTTGGCGGCTTCTGTGCCAATTTGGATAGGAGCAGATCGTGCCACCTCGAACACTAGACTTCTTTCCGGTAGAATATTTGACAGAGTGTTTGCGCATGCGTCTTGGCTCTTTGTGGGAGAACCGGCGTCCGTTGACCCGTCCCTCTCAATCTGCTGGGAGAGTTTGGCACATCCCTGGGGATTATATGAAGTAGTTATGGAGGAGTTAGCAAGGATGTTGGTAGTGTAGACTATACAAAGGTGGCTTGTCTTATTTGATACCATGGAGGGAGGTGTGGTAGTTTTTCTGAGGCTGGTTCGAGCTTATCGGTCCATGGAGCGTCTACAACACTCTATTCAGGCAGGGGAAGCTTGGGGACCCCAGGATGTAGATGAAGATGATGAAGCGGGATCCTCTGGTAGCTATAGGTAGGATTCTTGGGGGGAGTTTATTTTGTACCGAGAAATAAGTTTGGAAATTTATTTGGCTTTTTAGGAAAGTAGGGGGAAGGGAGTTATCCGTTCCTTTTTCTTATGTAATTGTGCTGTAATTTCTTATTAGTGAAATAAACAAGTTTTTTATCATCCAACTGTGCCTTTTGATGCATTTTGTATTTTGAATTATCTATACCGATCGCTAAGGCATGCATAATCCATTTGTTTAAATATATGTTAGAATGTACTGTCGTTCTCGGAGATAAGAAAAGAATAGTTTTGTATGAAAAAGAAAGGGTCGTGCTCATGTAAGATGTATGAGATGCCTACGTACCTCTGGGGTTTTTGAAGGGTCTTAATTTTTTCTGAGAATGGTTTTTACAGGGAATCAGGCCTACGTAGTTCTGGCTAGAGGTAAATGAAGAGATTGTTTGTAGAATAGAAGGGAGATGAGAAGAGTCGTATCGCGCCGAGATTTTGAACTAAGGGTAAAATTTCTTGAGACGATTCAGGTTGATTGGATGAGCTATCTCTTCTCCGTCTAAGTCGGTGAGCATGGCGGCACCGCCGGACAAGATCTTCTTGACAATGTATGGGTCGCTCCAATTGGGATTGAATTTCCTCTAGGGTCCCAGATGGGCTCTACTATTTCTTTGAGGGATAAATCCCCTTCTCGGACATCGCGGTCCTTGACTCTCTTATTAAATGATCACACTATGCAGCGATGGTACCCTTGTATGTGATACAATGCCTTCAGTCTTCTTTCGTCTAAGAGTGACAGCTCGTCGAGATGGATTTGATGCCAGTCCTCCTCACTGACCTTGCTTTCAAGCCAGATGCGTAACAAAGGTATTTTTAGCTCCACAGGTAGGACTGCTTCCATGCCGTAGACTATAGAGTAAGGGGTAGCCCTAGTATAGGTTGGGATTGAGGTTTGATATCCCCAAAGGGCGTAAGGGATTTGGTCGGCCCAATCTCGGCAGCTTTCGGTCATCTTACTGATGATGGCTTTGAGGTTCTTGTTAGCAGTTTTGGCTGCACCGTAGGTCTGAGGTTGGTAGGGAGAAGATTTATGTCTCTGAATCCTATACTCGTTGACCACTTCTGTGACTTCTGCCTCAAAATGCAACCTGTTATCTGACACTATCTCATGCGGGATGCCATATCGGTAGATGATGTTTTTCTTATTGAACTTGGCCACTTTCTTGGCGTTCAGAACTGAATATAACTCAGCTTCGACCCATTTAGTGAAGTAATCAATGGCAACTAGGATGAACTCATGTCCGTTGGAAGCCTTGGGTGTAACCTTCCCTATGATGTTGATGCCCCAGATGGAGAACGGCCAGGGAGAAGTCATGTTGTATAATTCTCGCGGAGGCAGGTGTTGAAGGTTAGAGAACTGTTGGCATTTCAGGCATCATCGGACATAGGCGGTGAAATACTGGATCATGGTGGTCTAGTAGTAGCCTTATCGTATGATCTTCTTAGCGATCATGTGATCGTTCATGTGGGGTCCACATTCCTTTTTGTGTATTCTCTGCATTAACTCTTCAACGTTAGCCCCTGCAATGTAGTGTAGATGGATTCTATCGAAGTTTTTGTTGAACAGTGCTTTGTGACAAATGATGTATTGGGCAGCCAATCTTTGGAGTGCTTCCCAATCCTTCTTGTTGGAACCCTCGGGATACTTACCATGCTTAAAAAGGTGCCAGATATCATAATACCAATTATTGTCTAGCTCAGAATCTTCTTTGGTGATGAGCTCAATGTGGTAGTAGTGGGTTGGTCTATCTTACTTTTGGACCAGGAAGGGGGCCACTGTTATTCCTTCGAGCATGTCGACCATAGAGTCTAGGGTAGCAAGGGCATCGGCTAGGTTATTTTTTGCTCGAGGTAGGTAATGGAAGGTGATGTCTTTGATTTGGGAGGCTAGTTCTTCTAGGATGGCATGGAATGGTTGGAGTTTCTCGTCCTTGACTTTCCATTTTCTGAGCACTTGACTAATAATGAGGGCAGAATCCCCGTAGAAATCTGGGCATTGAATACCTTTCTTGAGAGTGACTTTGAGGCCTACCGTACACGCCTCGTATTCAGTCATGTTATTGGTGCAGGGGAAATCCAATTTGATGGCGATGGGAGTGTGGGAGTCATCTGGGGCAATCAGAAGTATCCTAATGCCATATCCCTTTTTGTTGGCCGCGCCATCAAATAAAAATTGCCATCGAAGGTCATCTTAAGCAGCGTAGAAGATGTCTTCATCTGGGAATTCAGAGATCCAATTATCAGCCTCTTCCATGGGGTAGTCAGCGAGGTAGTCAGAGATGGCTCTTCCTTTTATGACTTTCTGTGTGACGTACACGATATCAAACTCAGCTAAGAGCATCAACCATCAAGACATTTAGCTGAATAAGGCGGGTTTCTCAAGCAGGTACTTGATGGGGTCCATTCGGGATACAATCTTAATGGGGAAGGTGAGCATGTAGTGTCATAACTTTTGGGTGACCCAAACAAGCGCGACACGTGCTTTTTCCAAAGCAGTGTAGTTGACTTCGTACCCAACCAGTTTGCTACTGGCGTAATAAATGACCTTTTCATTGTGGGAATCTTCAAGGTATTGAGCTAGCAAAGCCCCAGCTGCAGTGTCAGTTATGGTTAGGTATAGGAACAAGGGGAGACTAGGCTATGGTGGCATGAGTACCATAGGTTGAGTCAGGTATTGTTTGAATCGGTCAAAAGCTTATTGGCAGGCCTGATTTCCAAACTTTGGTTGAATCCTTTCGGAGGAGTTTGAAAATCAGTTCACAGATGGAGGTGAGCTGGCTGATGAACCGACTGATGTACTGTAATTTCCTAAGGAAACCTCAGATTTCTTTCTCTATTCGGGGAGGTGCCATATCAAGTATGGCTTTTACCTTGGCAGGATCTGCTTCTATCCCTTTCTCACTGACCATGAATCCTAAGAGTTTTCCCTTTGTAACGCCGAAGACACATTTCTATGGCTTGAGTCTCATCTGATACTGTCACAGTCGTTCGAAGAACTTTCGGAGAGCGGGAAGATGACCTTATCTAGTTTTGGATTTGATAATCATATCATCCATATATACCTCGACTTCTTTGTGAATCAAATCATGTAGGATGGTTGTGGTATCCCTTTGGTAGGTAGGCCCAGCATTCTTGAGACAAAATGGCATAATAGTGTAGCAAAAAGGTTCCCCATAGGTGATGAACGCAGTTTTTTCTTGATGATCTGGGTGCATTTTGATTTGGTTGTATCCGGCAAACCCATCGACGAATGACTTGAGAGCATGACTGACTGTGTTGTCCACGATCATGTCGATATTAGGTAGCGGGTAATCATCCTTTGGAGAGGCTTTGTTCAAGTCCCGATAGTCTACACACATCCAAACTGTCCCTCCCGATTTCGGTATAGGCATTATGTTGGCTAGCCACGTGGGATATTCGATCACGTAAATGAATCCCCATTTAGTTGTTTAACCACCTCTTCTTTGACTTTGAGCGACCATTCGGTGCGGAGCTTTCTCAGCTTTTGGTTAACCGACTTGTAATCTGGAAGTGTGCGGATTTCATGCTGAGTAATTTTAGGATCAATACCGGGCATATCGTCATAGGACCATGTAAAGACATCCACAAATTCCTTCAATAATTCTTCGAGTTGTGCGCGCTCATGCTCGTCGAGGGTAGCCCTTATCCTAATCTCGCACAGTTGGCTAGTAGAACCGAGGTTAACCATAACAGTCTCTTCTTCATTAACTTGAACGTGGTTATGTTATTTGTTATTAACCTTATTTAGATCAGTTAAGAATTATTCATTTGTAAAATCATCATCATCAAAAGTTTGATTAGAATCTAAACAATTAATGTAAGACACAGCAAGATACCCAAAATCTTCGTTTATTTTATTGATAGGAAAAATAGCATTGAGAACCTCATCAAAGGAGGTCTCGATTACATTTGAGCAAGGATAGACAATAGAAGAAGAAATGGGGTAATCATTGGGGTTAGGTGGGATTTCAACAGGTAGAACCAACGTAGATTCCAGTTGAGGAGAGGTGTATCAGAAACTTTAATTAAGTGGGATGGATCCCGTGATGTAGTGCTTGAATGAACCATGCAGAGTGTCAGCCCTAGCGTATGCTAGTTGAACGAGTCCCAAGAGTCACTTTCCTCAATCTCTTTGGTATCTGTGATGAGTGGTTGTACATGGTGTTGGGAACTTTTGGCCCATAGGTAGCTATCCTGGAAAAAGATCTCCATTCCAGGCTTCATCTTCTTGTCTGTATGATCATACCAGGGTTCTGGAAATCCAGAAAAAGTAGAAGTCTTCGCCCTCTTTGATGAATCGTTCATTCAAGGAGTCACTTGGGATAGTCTGGATGCGGTCTAGTCTTGTTTTTGATCAAGACTGGCGGATCATTCTGAGCTCTTGATCTGATGGTTGATACCCCCAAACCACAAGGAGGGAAAGCTTTCTTCAATTCAATGGGCTCAAGTATCCCTTGTTGTCTTTATCCTAGCCCCAGTTTGGGCATGACGTGCATGTTTCTGAACATCTGAATCACATTGACATGCCATGAGGGTCATATTCTGGACAAACCCTTTCTTTGAAATTATCCCCCATCAGGAGTAGAAGTGGTTCAACTCGAAATCCTGATAGGAGCATATCATTTGACCCGTGCTGTAAACAAGATGGGATGTCAATAACTTGGAATTAAATGATAGGGTTTATAGGGCCAGCCCCTATTACAAGTTTTATGGATCCCATCACCTCCCGACGGGTATTATCATAAGCACATACAATAGCAAAAGTTAGAGCGAGGTCACTTTCCTTCAGTCCTAAGCATTTGAAGGTTCTTAATGGGCAGACATTCAAGGCGGATCCATTATCGACAAGAAAGAGTGGTACAATTTTCCCCATAACTTTGACGGAGATGTTGAGTGCATGATTCTTGTTTGGCCCGATTCTAGGGATTTATTCTTTAGAAAAGGATAGCATTCGGGTAGAGGTCAAGGATCCGACTAAATTTATCGCTTTTTCTGGTTTAATAGAAGAAGGAATTGTGGATCCAGTGAGCAACTTGATCAAAGCATTTCTGTGCAGTTGGGAAGACATGAAAACCCACCATAGAGTGATGTTAGCTTAATTTTTCTTTAGTTGATTAAGGATCTAGCTTTCCTCGAGGGTCATTTCTGGCATAGGACAGTTTTCAACACCCTTCCCTTTGTCATTGGCTAGTAGTGAGCTTGGGATCTGGTAATGCCTTCCTGATCTGGTCATGTGATTTAGTGAAGAAGGGAACAATATGGACCCTGTTTCTTCATTAATCTCGGGTTATTCTGCCACTTTGTTTATTTCTCCGAGGAGCTTCGCAAATGATACCATCCCATACATGTCAGCTTCCGATCCAGTTTTCTCGAAAGCTTGTTCTTCATTCGAATCTTCAAATTCTTCCCCCCATTCGGTGGAAACAATTTTATCTTTCCATATAAATTCAATGCATTCCACAACTTCAATGGCTTCTCCATATAGGTCTTCCCATTATGTGGGGATATGTAAGGGTGAATGGACCAGGTTCCCTTGTAACTTCAGAGTATCAAGTAACTCGATCATACTGCAGGTATCATTGGTTTGCCAGAATATTCTTCCATGATCTGGACGACGTTATCTAAGTTGACTTCATCAGTTGGTACCACTCAACTATATGACTTCCGGGTCCATTTTTGTGCTTCCAAGAATAGCATACTGAACCTCCGGTAATTAATGATCATATGTAAGGGTAATTTCAGCCTAAACTCTAGGAATTAGTTTAACACTTCTGATAATTCCATACTTCCATTTTTGGAACGGGTACGGATAGTGATGCATGCTCTGGTAAGGAGTGACAGTTCCTGATCACCGAGGCTAACAGGGTGTAGGAGGAAATATGGGCAAGTTTGAAGAGGTTTGGGAGAGTATATGGGTGTGATTTGAGTTGAGGGATCAAATTTTGGGTTCATTTCTAGGAAGATAGAATTGCTTTGATTTAGGAGTGGGTTGTGAGTAGTGTTTGGATGGCGGAGCAATGGTACCCCGGTCAATTAGACCCTGTATTATGTTTTGAAGGTGAAATCATTGGTCGGTGGTATGGCCAGCAGTTTGGTGAAAGGCGCAATGGGCATCTGCCTTGAAGTTTCTTGGAAGTGGATTGGGCAATTGATGGGGATCCAAGGGTGTGATGAGGTTTCAGATTAACAGGGCTCGATAAAATTTAGAGAGGGGAGCATGGAGCTTGGTGTATTCCTTTCAGACTGGGACAGGGCAGCTTTCTGGTGCCCACAAAGTGGTTGGTTGAGAGATATTGTTGATGGTTGAGACTGCAGCACTGGCAGGTTTATCATATTTTCTGGGGGTGAACTGTCCGGACACTTTCTTTGGTTCAACCTCTGTTTTAGCAAGACCTTCCTTAATTTCTAATCCTGCTTCTCTTAGAGCTTGAAAGTCGGGATAATATTATCCTGCCATTGTTTCTCGGACATAGGTCAAGAAGTTCTTCTTCACTATATTGACTTGTTCTTCCTCGGATGGTCGATTGGTCCTGGTGGCTTCCTTTTCCCTACATCGGGCTATGAAGTTACTGACTGATTCCCCAGAGTTCTGTTTGAGCAGTTCTAAATCACGTCAGGTGACCTTAAGCTCTTCGTTGTATTTGTACAATGACATGAATTCACGGGCTACATCCTCCCAGCTACGGATTCTGGACTCCTCAAGAGAGAAAAACCATCGGAAAGTGTTATCCTTTAATTTTTGCTGAAATAATTGGGCCATCACTTTTTCAGAAGCCCCTAGGAGAGTCATGGAATGGTGATAACTGCGAAGATGAACAATTGGTGGTCCACTTCCTCTGAATTTCTCGATATTCGGCATCTTGAACTTTTAGGGTAACCTCGCCTTAGGATAATGAGATATGTGGGTGTAGTACATGTAATTTTTAGAGATTCTGACTTGGTCTAACTTCTTATTTAGCATCTTGAGATCTTCTTTCACCTTGTTCAACTGTTCCTCTTTTGGATCAATGATCATAGGAAAGTTAGCCCCAGGCTAGGCAAGGTTTGGCATAGAAAGCTGGGCAGGCAGCGGCCCATTAACAGGAGGGGCACGTGGAGCGTGATGATACTCTTCGGGAACCCATATTGTCTCAGGTGGACCCATAACATGAGGGAATAAGGCCTCGGGATCTTGAGGAATAGGAAACTGATTTTGTTGCATCTCTTGGACCTTAGTCTAAAGGTTGTCAATCTTGGACACGAATTAAGCTAAAACTGCCGTTAGATTTGGCTACGAAACTAGCACTTGATCCGTGTCCTCTATGGGAAGCTGATGGATACCGGACTCGAAATAGGTAGTAGGGGAATGGACGGAACTCCGGGGTGATTTGCCTTAAGACCCAAGCCAATAAGGAGACAGGTCAAGGGCATGCAATCGACTTGAGAAGACGTAAAATGGGATCTATTTTTGAAAAGAAAGAAGGAAAATATTTCCTCTAGTTCACGAGTTTTTTGATGTGTTCCAGGATTTACCTATACTACCGCCAAGCCAAGAGATAAATTTATTTATAGATCTGATGTTGTGCACTCAGTCGATAGCCCGTGCACCCTATCGTATGGCTCCAGCTGAGATGAGTGAGTTACGGGATCAGATTGAGCAGATATTATGACAGGGCTTCCTTCATAGGAGTATCTCACCTTGGGGTGATCCCGTGCTATTTGTAAAGAAAAGAGATGGGTCATTGAGGTTATTTGTGGACTACCGAGAGCTGAACAAAGTCACGATACGGAATAAGTATCCGTTGCCCCGAATCGATGACTTGTTCGACCAGTTGAGAGGAGATGCATTCTTATCAAAGATATATTTGAGATTGGGATATCATCAGCTATGAATTAGGGAGCAGGATGTATTGAAGACTGCTTTCTTGACGAAGTATGGGTCCTATGAGTTTCGTGTCATGCCGTTTGGGCTGACAAATGCTCTAGCCATATTCATGGACTTAATGAACCGGGTGTTTATAGAGTTCTTAGATCAGTTTGTCATTATCTTCATAGATGACATCCTGATTTATTCCCAGACTGAGGAGGAGCATGCTGAGCATTTGAGACGGGTCCTTCAGACCCTACGAAAGCAGCAGCTGTATGCCAAGTATGAATAGTGTGAATTATAGTTACGATAGGTGCAGTTTCTGGGGCATGTTGTGTCAAAGTTGAGGATATCATTGGACTCGGGCAAAGTGTCAGCGGTGAGGGAGTGGGGACAACCCACGACATCGACGGAGGTGCGTAGCTTCTTGGGATTGCCGAGTACTACAGGAGGTTCATCCGAGGGTTTTCAAATATTGGTGGCGCATTGACAAATTTGACTCGCAAAGGGATCCCATTCATTTGGGATGGTTCTTATCAGTTAGCTTTCGATTATCTAAAGGATAAGTTGACTTTAGCGCCAGTTTATTCTTTACCCATGCCAGGGGTGGAGTACCTGGTGTATACTTCTGACAACCCGAATATAATTATGATGAATTGTATTTAAATAATGATTAGTTTATGTGATATGGATAATATGTTATTAGTATATATATATAATGTTAAGTCATTATGTTTAGTTTAATCCCACCTTCATAAAGCTTCAAATATCGAATTAGTTACAAATGTGAAATTTTAAAGTTTCGGTAGGAATGTTCCTGTTGGAGGCTAGTTTTGACCTTTATGACATAACAATGAAGTTTAGGTGTAAACTAGATAATTGTAGATATATGAGTTAGGCTTATAACCAAACAAACTATTCATCGAATGGACATCCGAGTGGGAAGATATTGTCTTTTTATGAACAGGGGGTAAAGTAGTCATTTAGCCTTAAATGATATTTTGTTTAATATCATGCCACATGTTATATTTTGATTGGACCAAGAGGGGGTAGCCTTATGTCGACTTAAAAACCTTGAATTAAGCTCTTCCTTAAGCATATTTCATCCATGGAAGAGTTTTAACCTAATGAAAGAGAGTTTTGAAGTTTAGGAAGAAAGTGTGAGGAGAAATTGAAGAAAAATTCCTAGAAAAATTACGTAAAAGCCCCTAAGGTATTTCCATCCATAAATCTTGTTTATTTTTTTGTATTACTTATTTAAATTATTGAAATAATCATTTTTTTACTTAATTTACATGTATGGATGTGTACTTATGGATAGATGCAAGTTTAAGAAAACTTGAATGTGTAAACACTTGAAATTGTTTTGTTTAGGAACCTTGTTTATTCAAACCTCCATATATTTCTGTATACTTACTGGAATTGATTGATTCTAATTGGATATTAACTTGGACTCATATATGTATGACATATCCTAAAGTCATGTGAAAATACCAAGAAATTAGTCTTTGGTGAGTGTTTGAAGTTCGGGTATGAAATCTGCCCCAAGGCTGAAAGTATGCATACCATATGTTTGATGTCTTACTTAACATAGCAAATTAACTCTGAAAATTATGAAATTTTAATATAGTATTTTTCAATATGTTTAATGATATTAGGTAAAATATCATATAAATTTATGATGTGGAAAAATTATGAAAATTCCTGGAAGTTGAATGAACGATAAAAGAGCCTATAGGGTAGATTTGCTATGTGGTAAATAAATGGGCATATCTTGCTCTAGGAGACTTGAAATGATGTACCGTCTTTTGTATTGGAATACTAATAAGACAAGGATTGAATTACTAAGAATAAATGAATTTATATTTGGTCTATGATTTGGATATGTTAAATATATTAACATGGATTTGGGTGGAACTTCCCTTGTGATAAATGATTTGAATGGAATCCTGTGATGCTTATGGATTGAATTTTGTTTTAATCGTTCTTTGAAATTATTGATATTCTTATGATGATACTAATATTGTAAGAATGATAGTAAGGGAAGAAGAGCTGATTGAACAAATACCGGATAAAGGCAAGGGAAAATCCAGTTAAACTGTCGAGGTGAGTGTACTTATGATTTGTTTCATATATAAATATGAATATAGATCTAAGAGCAGGGTTGGTCTGAATACTTCGGTATTCAGGATTTGTTTGGATATTAAAATATCCAGGATTTGTTTGGGTATCATGATCCAGGATTGTTTTGAATACTTCGATATTCAGGATTTGTTTGGATATTAAAATATCCAGGATTTGTTTGGGTCTTATGATCCAGGATTTGTTATCGCCAATGGGCAGAATTATTTGGATCTTATGATCCAGGATTTGTTATTGCCAATGGGCAGAATTATTTGGATCTTATGATCCATGATTTGTTAATGCCAATGGGCAGGATTGTTCGGATTTTATATCCACATATTCGATATAGAATTGTTATTCTGTTGCAGGGAAGGAGTACCTCACTAAGCTTAATGCTTACGGTTTATATTTTTACAATTTTAGGTTCGTACGCTGCCAGCTAGGATACCATATGACCGGTAACTTTGAGAGTTTCACCGTTGGAGAGTGCTGGGGATTAAAAATGGGGATTTTATTGTTGTCAAACTGAAGATTTTAATATACTCACACATTGTATATATTGATGTAGTATGGATTGAGTTGATCATAGTTAATCACAGTATTGTATGCCCGCTTAATTATGACTCTGATATTGAATTTTATGGTATAAGAATAATATTATGTTCATTATGCACATTGTGCAGAAAAATATTGATAAATGAAGTATATTTTCCAATGGGCTCGAGATTATAATCCAATTATTTTAATAACAAATGATTAGTATGGATATTGGGTTTGGGGTGTGACAATTAGTTGTATCAGAGAGTGGTTATTAATTCTGGACGTGTGTGACGATTAGATGGCAGTATTGAGTTGATTTTTTATTTATAAATTGTTTATGTACTAACCAATAGTTTATTATTATAAAATGTTTATATTGGTTGTTAGAACTTTGTTGTATTATAGATTATTCCAGATGGAACCTGGGAATGGATAACCTAAAGAAGAGGGAGTAGCTTCTCGTACAGACAATACTGAAGTAATGCAAAGTGTTACTGGAAGGGCTAGAGAGCATGAGCAGCCTACAGAGATGCAAATAATTGCACATGCAATATTGAGCATGGAAGAACAATAGGAAAGGAATATGGCATTAATGGCAGAGAAACAGGATAGATATCTAGAATAAAAGACTGTGGTTAGGATTGATAAAGAGGCAAGGAAGGAAATGAAGGATTCTATGCATGAGAAGTTTTTGAAGTTGAATCCTCCAGAATATTCAGGTTCAGTTGAACCTATAGAAGCTGAGATATGGGTCAGGGATATAGAAACTATATTTGCAGTTATGAAGGTTCCACATAACCAGAAAGTGAATCTAGCTGTGTTTAAGCTGAAAGGAGAGGCGAAATATTGGTGGGAAGACAGCAACCATTTGGTGCCCAGGATGGAAGGTACTAATGTTATTACTTGGGCTGAATTTATTAAAGCTTTGTATGTTAAGTATTTCTCTAGAGTTTATAGGCGGGAGAAGCTAAGGGAATTTATAAATTTGACCCAAGGGAAAATGTTTGTGAGGGAGTATGAGGCTAAATTTACTGCTTTGTCTAGATTTTCTACTAAATATGTGGAGAATGAAGAAGATAAATGTAGTAAGTTTCAAGATGGACTGATTTGGCCTATTCAGAATAGAGTGGACACTTATGAGTTAGAAGATTATGCTTCTCTGGTAAACAAAGCCACGATAGCAGAAAGACAAATGAACCAAGGGGTGGCGAGTAGAGAGAGTTTTAAGAAGAGTAGATTCGACGCATCTCACTCTAAGGGAGGTGAGGGTGGAAGTGTTAAGATGGAACCTCATAAATTTCAGAGAGGTGGTCGAGATAGTGGTAGAGGTCAGGGGAGATTGCGTAGAGATACCAGGGGTGGAGGATCTTTTGGTTCGTCCAGAAAGTCAGGGAGAGGTGATGCCCCAATAGGAGGTGTTACATGTTTCTTTTGTAAAGAGGAAGGGCATTATAAATCTGAGTGTCCTAAGCTTAAGGGATTGGAATGCTACCATTATCATCAAGTGGGGTATACTAAGAAGAATTGTTCGCAATTGGCACAGACTCCAGCAGCATATAGTGAAGTAGCAAGCAAAATGTTATCTCCAGGTAGTGCAGTGAAAAGTATGGGCAGAGGACAAGCTGGTAGTTCCAGGCCAGGTGGATGAGTTTTTACAATGAAAGAAGCTCAGATTACTCCAGATGTGGGGACAGGTACACTTTCTGTTACTGATAGAAGTGCTTATGTTCCGATTGATCCTGGTTCCACACATTCTTTTGTGTCATATGCATTTTCCATATATCTGAATAGACCATGTACTCATTTAAAGGTGGGGTTGGGTATTTCCATGCCTATGGGGGATATGATTGTAATTGAATATGTTTTTCGTGATTGTGTTTTGACTGTGGGGCTTAGAGATACAGTTATAGACTTACTTCTATAGGGTATCTCTGATTTTGACATAATTTTGGGAATGGATTGGTTATCCAAATATCATGCATCCATGGATTGTTTTCGTAAGGAAGTTATTTTTAAATTACCCGGTGAGTCTAAATTTAAATTTGTGGGGGAAAGGAAAATTGTTCCTAGTTGCATTATTTTCGCTATTCAGGCAAGGAAATTATTGAGTAAGGGTTATGAGGGTTTTATTGCATATGTTCTTGACACTGTGAAGGGGGTTTACAATTAGTTGATGTTCCTATAGTACGATATTTTCCAGAAGTGTTTCCTAGATAATTTCCTGGATTATCTCCAGAGAGAAGTTGAATTTAGTATTGAATTAGCACCAGGAAAAACCCCTATTTCTATGGCACCGTATAGAATGGAACCTGTTGAATTAAAAGAACTCAAGATTTAGTTACAAGATTTACTTGATAGAGGGTTCATACAGCCATGTGTATCTCCATGGGGTACGCCAGTTTTATTTGTGAAAAAGAAAGATGGCACTATGCATTTGTGTGTTGACTATAGGCAACTGAATAAAGCTACAATTAAGAACAAATACCCTTTACCTCGTATAGATGATTTGTTTGATCAGTTACAGGGTGATAAAGTGTTTTCAAAGATAGACTTGCGATCAGGTTATCATCAGTTGAGGGTGAAGGAGAGTGATGTTTCTAAAACTGCTTTTCGTACTCGATATGGTCATTTTGAATTTCTGGTGATGCCTTTTGGGGTGACTAATGCTCCAGTTGTATTTATGGATCTTATGAACTGGGTACTGTATCCTTTCGTTGATTCATTTGTGATAGTTTTTATCGATGATATTCTGATTTATTCACGTGATATGGTTGAGCATGAAAAGCATCTCATAACTATTTTGAATGTGTTGAAAGATAAGCAATTGTATGCTATGTTTAGCAAATGTGAATTTTGGCTATCAAAAGTTGTATTTTTAGGCCATGTTATTTCTGGAGAAGGTATATGTGTTGATCCTAAAAAGGTAGAAGCTATTGTAAAATGGGAGAGGCCCAATAATGTCACCTAGGTGATAAGTTTTATGGGTTTAGCTGGGTATTATAGAAGATTTATTAAGGTATTTTCTTCAATTGCCTTACCAATGACTAAATTGACCCGAAAAGATATTAAGTTTGAATGGAATTCTGATTGTGAAAATAGTTTTGAAAAATTGAAGAAGAAGTTGGTAACTGCACCTGTTCTTACTATTCCACACGGTGGAGATGGTTTTATTATTTATACTGATGCTTCACATCAGGGGTTGGGTTTTGTTTTTATGCAGCATGGTAAAGTTATTGCTTATGATTCTAGGCAGTTGTGTATACATTAACGTAATTATCCTACACATGATATGGAACTTGCTGCTATTGTGTTTGCTTTGAAATTATGGCGTCATTATTTATATGGTGAAGTATGTGAAATTTTTACTGACCATCAGAGCCTTAAGTATTTATTTACTCATAAGGAGTTGAATTTGAGGAAAAGGTGGTGGATGGAGTTAATTAAAGATTATTATTGTACAATTCACTACCATCCAGGGAAGGCAAATGTAGTTGCAGATGCTTTGAGTAGAAAGGCTTCGGGAAGGTTATCTTGTATTCGTTATGCGAGAGTTGCTCATATTATGGAGTTGAGATTGATGGGAGTGGAATTGCAGTTAGCAGATGGGGATAGATTCTTTGCTCATGTAAGCGTGAGGCCTTTGTTAGCTACCCCTATTCGTGAGTTGTAAAGTCAGGATCCTTTTCTTGAAAAGAAACGGCAAGAAGTCCGAGATGGTAAGTCTGAAGATTTTTGTATCGTGAATGATGAGACTTTGTTGTACAAGCAACGATTATGTGTGCCTAATGTGGGTGAATTGAAAGAGGAAATTTTAGATGAGGCTCATCATTCCATTTATACTATGCATTCTGGTAGTACTAAAATGTATAGGGATTTAAAGGAGCATTATTGGTGGAATAATATGAAGAAGGAAATAGCTGATTTTGTTGTTAGGTCACTTATATGTCAGCAAGTGAAAGTGGAGCATTAGAAACCTACTGGTCTGCTTCAATCATTGCCAATATCGGAATGGAAATGGGATCATGTAACGATGGATTTTGTAGTTGGGCTTACTCGATCTCAGAAGGGGTCAGATTGGATTTGGGTAGTGGTGGACACATTGACCAAGTCCGCTCATTTTCTAGCAGTCAAGACAACGCATACAGTTGATAGGTATGCTAGATTGTATGTTAATGAAATTATTCGATTGCATGGAGCACCTATTTCTATTGTTTCAGATAGGGACCCTACTTGTACATCCAGATTTTGTGGTAGCTTGCAGTATGTTATGGGTACTAACTTGAAGTTTAGTACGGCTTTTCATCTTCAGACAGATGGGCAGTCTGAAAGGACAATACAGATTTTGGAAGATATGCTTAGAGCTTGTGTGCTTGATTTCAAAGGTAATTGGGATGAATATTTGCCTTTGATAGAATTTGCATATAATAATAGTTTTCATTCTACTATTGGTATGGCTCCATATGAAGCATTGTACGGTAGATGATGTCGTACACCGATATGTTGGGGTGAAGTTGTTGAAAGGAAGATAGAGGGTCCAGAATTGATTTAAGTCACCACTAAAAAAGTGAAGATTATTCAAGATAGAATGAGAATAGCTCAAAGAAGATAGAAAAGTTATGGGGATAAACGACGAAAAGATTTGGAATTACAGAAAGGGGATTATGTGTTTCTTCGGATATCTCCATGGAAAAGAGTTATGAGGTTTGGAAATAAAGGGAAATTAAGTCCACGGTACATTGGACATTATCAAATCCTTGAGAAAGTCGGGATGGTTGCCTACAAGTTAGAGTTAACACCAGAGTTAGCTCGGTTACATGATGTTTTCCATGTTTATATGTTAAGAAAGAATGTAGAGGATCCTTCACATGTGTTGGTGGAACAACCTATTGAGTTAAAGGAATACTTGAGTTATGTGGAAGAACCACTTGCTATCGTGGATAGGAAGGAACAAATATTAAGATCAAAAGTGATCCCACTTGTGAAAGTTGTGTGGAGAAGGCAATCCATGGAATAGGCTACATGGGAGAGATAGGATACCATGAAGATCAGTTATCCATATTTGTTTGATTCAGAGAACCAAGGTGTATCAATTTCGGGGACGAAATTTCTTAACTGGGGGAGCATTGTGACAACCCGAATATAATTATGATAAATTATATTTAAATCATGATTAGATTATGTGATATGGATAATATGTTATTAGTATATATATAATGTTAAGTTATTATGTTTAGTTTAATCCTACCTTCATAAAGCTTCAAATATCGAAGTAGTTACAAATGTGAAATTTTAAAGATTCGGTAGCAATGTTCCTGTTGGAGGCTACTTTTGACCTTTATGACATAACAATGAACTTTAGGTGTAAACTAGATAATTGTAGATATATGAGTTAGGTTTATAACCAAACAAACGTTTCATCGAACGGACATCCGAGTGGGAAGATATTGTCTTTTTACGAACATGGGGTAAAGTAATCATTTAGCCTTAAATGATATTTTGTTTTATATCATGCCACATGTTATATTTTGATTGGACCAAGAGGGGGTGGCCTTATGCCGACTTAAAACCCTTGAATTAAGCTCTTCCTTAAGCATATTTCAGCCATGGAAGAGTTTTAACCTAAGGAAAGAGAGTTTTGAAGTTTAGGAAGAAAGTGTGAGGAGAAATTGAAGAAAAATTCCTAGAAAAATTACGTAAAAGCCCCTAAGGTATTTCAATCCATAAATCTTGTTTATTTTTTTGTATTACTTATTTAAATTATTGAAATAATCATTTTTTTACTTAATTTACATGTATGGATGTGTACTTATGGATAGATGCAAGTTTAAGAAAACTTGAATGTGTAAACACTTGAAATTGTTTTGTTTAGGAACCTTGTTTATTCAAACCTCCATATATTTCTGTATACTTACTGGAATTGATTGATTCTAATTGGATATTAACTTGGAATCATATATGTATGACATATCCTAAAGTCATGTGAAAATACCAAGAAATTAGTCTTTGGTGAGTGTTTGAAGTTCGGGTATGAAATCTGCCCCAAGGGTGAAAGTATGCATACCATATGTTTGATGTCTTACTTAACATAGCAAATTAACTCTGAAAATTATGAAATTTTAATATAGTATTTTTCAATATGTTTAATGATATTAGGTAAAATATCATATAAATTTATGATGTGGAAAAATTATGAAAATTCCTGGAAGTTGAATGAACGATAAAAGAGCCTATAGGGTAGATTTGCTATGTGGTAAATAAATGGGCATATCTTGCTCTAGGAGACTTGAAATGATGTACCGTCTTTTTTATTGGAATACTAATAAGACAAGGATTGAATTACTAAGAATAAATGAATTTATATTTGGTCTATGATTTGGATATGTTAAATATATTAACATGGATTTGGGTGGAACTTCACTTGTGATAAATGATTTGAATGGAATCATGTGATGCTTATGGATTGAGTTTTGTTTTAATCGTTCTTTGGATTATTGATATTCTTATGATGATACTAATATTGTAAGAATGATAGTAAGGGAAGAAGAGATGATTGAACAAATACCAGATAAAGGCAAGGGAAAATCCAGCTAAACTGTCGAGGTGAGTGTACTTATGATTTGTTTCATATATAAATATGAATATAGCTCTAAGAGAAGGATTGGTCTGAATAATTCGGTATTCAGGATTTATTTGGATATTAAAATATCCAGGATTTGTTTGGGTCTCATGATCCAAGATTGGTTTGAATACTTCGGTATTTAGGATTTGTTTGGATATTAAAATATCCAGGATTTGTTTGGGTCTTATGATCCAGGATTTGTTATCGCCAATGAGCAGAATTATTTGGATCTTATGATCCAGGATTTGTTATTGCCAATGGGCAGAATTATTTGGATCTTATGATCCATGATTTGTTATTGCCAATGGGCAGGATTGTTCGGATTTTACATCCACATATTCGATATAGAATTGTTATTCTGTTGCAGGGAAGGAGTACCTCACTAAGCTTAATACTTACGGTTTATATTTTAACAATTTCAGGTTCGTAGACTGCCAGCTAGGATACCATATGACCGGTAACTTTGAGAGTTTCACCGTTGGAGAGTGCTGGGGATTAAAAATGGGGATTTTAACGTTGTCACACTGAAGATTTTAATATACTCACACATTGTATATATTGATTTAGTATGGATTGAGTTGATCATAATTAATCACAGTATTGTATGTCTGCTTAATTATGACTCTGATATTGAATTTTATGGTATAAGAATAATATTATGTTCATTATGCACATTGTGCAGAAAAATATTGATAAATGAAGTATATTTTCCAATGGGTTCGAGATTATAATCCAATTATTTTAATAACAAATGATTAGTATGGATATTGGGTTTGGGGTGTGAAAATACTAATGCTTCTCTACAGGGACTTGGTGGAGTACTTCAGCGGGAGGAGAAAGATATAGCTTATGCCTCCCACAAGCTTAATCATCATGATAGGAATTACCCCACCCACAACTTGGAGCTAGCAGGAGTCGTGTTTTCCCTATGGATTTGGAGGGACTACTTGTTGGGCAAGAAATTTCCCCCGTTCACAGACCACAAGTCACTGCAATACTTGTTCACTCAGCAGGAGTTGAACATGAGGTAGCGCAGGTGGGTAGAGTTTATGAAAGATTAGCAGTTCGAGATACAGTACCACCCGGGTAAGGCTAACATAGTTGCTGATGCATTGAGCCGTACACTAGTAGGTGAGGTGGAAGAAGTGTGGAAGGCTAAATGGAAAGAGTTGGGACATCAGGATGCAGTGACCCGATCCTTTATGTCCGTCATGACTGTCACTCCAGAGATTGTCATGAGAGTGATCCAGGACCAAGCCATCGATTCGTTTTGCCAGGAGCAGATTGTACGGCTCCTAGATGAGGGAACATATTCCTATTCAGTGGGTTCTGATGGGGGTTTGCGATTTAATGGGAGATTAGTGATACCGTAGGTGGAGGACTTACGTCATATAGTGATGACAGAGTCGCATGGCTCCCGATTTGCGGTACATCCCAGGGGGATAAGATATACCAGGATATGAGGCGACAATACTGGTGCAGTGGGATGAAAAAGGACATTGTGAAGTTCTGCGGAGTTCGTGTCCAAGTGAGCCACTTGTCAGTTAATAAAGGTGGACCATCAGAAACCGTAAGGGTTACTTCAGTTACTAGAGATCCCTATGTAGAAATGGGAGATCATTTCCATGGTTTTCATCACTAGATTACCTACATCACAGCGAGGTCACAATTCTATATGGGTAGTGGTGGACCGGTTGACCAAAATAGCTCATTTTCTGTCGGTGCGGACAGACTACACTATGGGACAGTATGCCCAGTTATTTATTGCTGAGATAGTGAGGTTGCATGGGGTGCTCCGTAATGTCGTATCCTATAGAGACAAGATTTTTTTGTCACACTTCTAGGAGAGCTTTCAGGAGGCTATGGGTACCGAGCTGCGGTTGAGTACAACTTATCACCCACAGACAAATTATGACGCCCCTCCTAATTAACTTAGCATCACTGTCGCAAAATAAAATTCCCAAATTAAAAACCCTAAATAATTTAAGCTAAGTGTCAAAACAATTTAAAATCTTTTTTTCATCTTTATTAAATTCCAATACAAAAAACTTTTTAATAAACCACAACTTAAGAATCACAAAATGCTGAAGATGGAAATTAACACACAAGAATTAAACCATTTAGATAAACCAAACCAAATTAAGAACTATAAATGAAATCATCCTGACAAGAGTTAACTCCCAAGGACTATTGAATACTGGAAATATAAATAAGCATAAATCTCTGACAAATCCAAACGAAATAGGAAAATGGGCGACACAAGCCCTTAACGAAGAAGGACTAAAACAAGAACATAATAAATGAAGAGATCATCTAAAGAAAGGGCCTGCAACTCCCACATAAGCTACAACACATTCCATTCAAAGAACCTATGCATGACGCCCCTGTGGCTAGGCACCTGTAATACATCCATATATATATATATATATATATATATATATATATATATATATACAAGAGATAGAAATGATAGAAAATAGGTCAGAGCCCGAGTGTAAAATAGTTTATCAGGTATTTAAAATGCTTACCAGCTAATGTAACAATCATGTTAGTATGGGACACTCTCTTGAGAATTCTCACCTCTAGCCTAGTGTGCACGCCTACCGTACTATTAAACTCATAAGTCTATCTAACTTTTTTTTCCATAAAGTTTTATCTCGAGAAGTAAAAAAGGATATGGTCTTTAGTTTAAACAAAATCAATTTCTTCAAGATTCATTACGTTACTTAGAACACCTTCATACCGTTATAAAATTTCCAAACACTTATTATAAAGTTGGAGCATTTATTCATTACTTAACTACTTATACGCACGGTAGAAAGTTTCCATACACAAATATATATATATATATATATATATATATATATATATATTAGTCACTCATAAAATATATATACTATCGGCACCCCACATAAATCTATGGTGCTGGCATACTCTGCTATCAAGTCCCCGTATCACTCGTACTAAGGAAAATACTAGTTCGGAATCACTCGCGAACCGTATTAACACAATACACACAAAAATGGAGGCAAAGCATAGTTCCAAGTCACTAAGAGGTCAACACATACTCTCACGTCTCTTAGGACCATCAGACTATCACTCAGATCGTCTGTATCAAGGATACTATCTTCTAGGGTACGAGTCAATATCCCCCATAAAGGTTCAATCGAGATAAGACTTCCCCGGCGCGGAAACCTCCGTGATAGCAAGTAGCTTGGGTATGATTATACACAGATAAAGTATTTAATATATGTACACAGTCATACGGCCATATATAGATACACATTTTCCACTTAGGTTCGCCCACGACCCATAATTATAATTAACCATACTTAGTATAATTTTACCCAGTTATCTCATATAAGGGATTCATCTCTTTTATTCTCAATTATACACATTTCACATTTACTTCTCATCTCTCGAAGTACCCTCTCTTATTAAATATAATTTTAGTAGGTACACCCTCTCCAACCTTCTGGTCTAAGTCTTTCACGAGTCTCTCAGTTCTCTAGTGAACGTACGCACAATTTCCAATGTGTGACTAAACTCCCCGTTAATCCATAATTTCATCCCATATTAAATTTCACTAAACGGAGTCTACTTAAACCCTACGGGTCCTCTTCATAACCCATTATAATCAATAAATAATAATCAAGGGTTCCTACGTATTTTAATGGGATTAGCCAAAAAGGGGAAAAATATGCAATTTTCCAGGTGGGATCGATCGATCGAGGAAAGGGGTCGATCGCCGATCGATCGATACTCTTGATCAATCGATCGATCAAGCAGTTATTCAGAATTCTGCCATTGGTAAACTACTAGTTTTCTTCTTCAACCTCAAACAAAACTCCATTAAAAATCCCCAAACTCCCAAACAACATCACTACTGGTCTTATATACCTATACACATGATTTCCTACGTGAAACATGTTCAAATTTATCAAAGGTATTGAATTAATGGGGTAAATTAACATAATTATCAAGAACCCTAATTTTTCGTAAAACTTCCCTTCTTCTAGTTCTTTTCCCAGATTTCTTAATTCTAAAACCATATAATTTCGTGGGTAATCCTCTACATATGATGAGATTTTTAGAATACATCTATTTCCTCTAATACATGCGATTTAAATCCTCTAATTCATCAAATTCTTCCATGAAATATGTGTTTAACAACCCTAGTCTAACATGGATGAAAAATTAACTAAAATAAAAGAAAGAAAGATACTTTCCTGGAATTCAAGGGTCTAATCTGTTGACGAAAAAGATATGGTTGCGTTCATCGTCGTGCGATCTATGTTTTGGTGGTGGTGGTGGTGAAATCGGATGGGTTCTTGGCCTTGGATTTCTTGGAAACCTTTATACCTTATTCTCTAATGGTCGTTCTTAAGTTTTGTGATTGTTAACCCTAAAAGCCTAACTCAAATGGTTGATATATCTTAGGGAAATTCGTGGGTTTAATTACCCCAAAATACAAAATGTCTATAATACCCTCCCGGGATGTTAATTAGGCCTAAAAATATCCTGAGACCCAAACTAAACCCCCGGGTACACTTCTTTGACTATCTCGACCCTTACGAACACGTTGGAGCACTCAAAATGATCATACGAACGACTTATAATTTATTCACTTATTGTATTAATAATTTAGTCCCGACACGTCATAGGCGTGTCCTGACTTAATTTCCATAATGGTCATATTATTTAGTCGTAACAATTTTAATACATTCAATTATACATATTACTTTACCCATTAAGTAATATTCAACAGATTTCCAATAATGACTAACTCTTATCATGCTAGTAAATATTTAAAATAAATTTTTGGATTAATATTAAATTAATAACTCAATTTAAATTTAATAAACCCCCAAATTTAAAAGCCATAGAAATACAGGGTATTACATACTTCCCCCCTAATAACGGAATTTCATCCCGAAATTCGGAAAATAAGGTATACCTGGTAAAAATAAATCTGGATATTTTATCAGTACGCAAATTATCATCATAGTAATGCTCTTAATCACTATAGCTTTCGCCTCATAGCAAGCTTGTTTAACACTCTAATTAATGACACTTCACATTGTTCTCCTATCCGACAACATTCGTATAAGATGAGCCTATACATCATTAATTACCGTTATTTCAATATCATTGAGAGGTCGCATCCACTACATGCCAACTACTCGTATTTATCTAAACACAAAACTCCCATTCTGAGGGAAACTATAAAAACATCTGACCACTCTTGTTCGTCTAAAACAGCCGTGATAATTCCATCATAGTCATCAGACTCTAACTCGACCAATCCAAAATTCTGATTATCAGTTAACCTCTAAACAACTCGAGGGAGGAAAGTTAAGGTTTTTTTCCACACCAAAACTTCAATAAGTGCCTTGTTCACAATAAACAGGTATGAGTGCTCTCACGGAACCCTACCATTTGGTAATAACCTCCCCTAATTACAGTACTATACCTCACTTTCTAGCTATAACCATTTTGGAAATGAAATGATCACATAGAATCCAAAATTTCTTCCACACTACTCCACCATGGTTATTCACCGTTCGCCTACTCCCGGGCTATGGGTGATACAACTTGCTCAAAACGAAGTGTTATCCCCGCTTATTCCTGAAATTCCATATTGAAGGTGGGGATTCAAAAATTTCATCCTAAGGAGAATGATCACATACTGGCGCGATTCTTCTTTTCAAAGAAAGACTGGGGTACACTAGCTAATATTGTAAATCATCCCAAAGGAATGTCAATCACTTCCTTCTTGAGCCACTTGTTCCACATGTTCGAATTAACCCTTGATGTTTCCTTGAGGTTGGCAACCCATCAAAGAAAACTTTACCGACTTTACTGGCCTCTTCCATTATAGTAATCGTCAGTAGCCACAAAATTTTCCGGTTGATCCTCTTATTCCAACTTATTTCTATCTATGAGTAGTGCCCGCAGAGACTACTCACTATGTGTCTCTCAACATCGACTTCTACTTGTAATGTCTCACATTAAGTGACACTTAATTCTCCCCTTCTTTCCTTGGTGTATACCGAAAGTTTTGACCCGTGCACTTTTCTCCATGATGTGCACTGTTGGACCTTTTATACCTTACTAGCATCATTGTTCTTTGTATGCGCAACTTGCTCTCAACATTTGACTAATTATAACTCCGCTTCGAGTGTTCTCCATAATGGTTAAATTTTACCCTTCTTAAGGAATACCCCTTATTAAATGGCTTCTTACAGCCTTTCAACCAAATTCGGGTGTGTTATTCTGATTGCACACGTATTTTTGGATTATCATCCTTCACACTACGCTTAACCCACTCTACCCCTTTCACTTTGTTATGTAACCTCAAAAACATATATTCCACATGTCTATTCCCACGTCCCTTTAACTGGGACGATCCTAGCATCAGCTAACCAGGATGCCTACACACCCTATAAATTGTGCATACTAGTGTAAGCATGACGTACGCTTCACACATAACACCCCATTCTTTATTTCCCTTGTGCTCACAAAGTGGTTACAACGCTTGGGTATTATATATATATATATATATATATATATGTATGTTAAAATAAAACTTTCAATGCTTCCTTGCCACCCAATCGGCTCCACTAGCCTTAAATCATAATTCAGCTTCCAACTTACAGATATAATTACCTGCTCTTATATTGAGGTACCAGACTCATGGACTAATGACCAAACATCTCCCTACTTCCAACCTTACGCTAAGTTTCATGCATGGGATGTCTCGCAAAGTGAAATCCAAATAAGGAGTCCCGTCGATACACTACTACCTATTATTATCGGTTATCGGAATTTGCACTACACCAAAATAGGTAAATTGGCACCCTTCCAATGGCTAGCCTTGTCATGGTCAATAACCGTGACAAAAAAACACGCGTTTTTATCACGGTCATTGACCGTGACAAGCCCGTGATAAGGTATTGTCACGGGAAATGATCGTGATAAGACCGTGACAACGACACTTGTCACGGACTTGTCACGGTCAATGACCGTGACAAACCTTATAATATTGTCACGATTAAGGACCGTGACACGTCCGTGAGAAATGTCCCAGTAAAAATCCCTCTCCACATATTTTTTTCCCTCGCCAATTCTTCCCTCCTTTTCTCTCTCTCTCTCTTTCAGGTTACTTTCTCTCTCTCTCTCTCTCTCTCTCTCTCTCTTCCATTTATATATATGTGTGTCTGTATATATATATGTGTGTGTGTATATATATGTGCGTGGGTGTGTGTGTATGTGCGTGTGTGTGGTGGGTGAGGGGTGGGGAGGGGGTGGGGCAGGGTGGGGGTAGGGGGTGGGGAATGGTGGGGGCAGGGATGGGTGGGTGGGTGATGGGGTAGGGGTGGGGGCTACATGTGTGTGTGCATGTGCGCGTCTGTGTGTGTATGTGCGCGTGTGTGTATATGTGTGTGTAGTGTGCATGTATGTGCATAATGTCCCTTGTAAACGAATTGATTGGTTATTATTCTTTTTAGTAAATTAATATATGATTGCCCCTGATTGTAAATTAGTAAATTCATATATGATTAATTATGAAAGTAGGATTCCCCTCATTGTAAATTAGTAAATTAATAATTGTATACTTTAATTGATGAAAATAATTAATTGAGTAGATGAATTAGAAGGAGTATGGGATACATATTTGTTGTTGACATTGCTGCTGGATTATAGTGGATCGATGTTGGGTTGGTTCATTTTAAAAGTGGCATGACCACTGGATTATTGTTCGTATGGGTGTGGGATTTTTCAACTTTTTTTGAAAATTACTTTATATATCGAACAATATATATATAGTATGATAATTAAATGAAACATACTTGAAATTACATATGTGCATGTGTGTGTGCATGTGTGGTGGGTTGGGGGTGGGGAGGGGGGGGGGGCAGGGTAGGGGAAGGGGGTGGGGCAGGGGGAGGGGGCAGGGATGGGGGGTCTGTTTTTGTGTGTGTGTGGTGTGTTGCGTGTGTGTGTGGTGGGGTAAGGGGGTGGGGCAGGGTGGGGGAAGGGTGAAGGGGTGGGGAAGGGTGGGGGGAGGAGGGGGCAGAGATGGGGGGTAGGGGTGGGGGGCTGCGTGTGTGTGTGTGTGTGTGTGTGAATGTGCGTGTGTGTGTATATGTGTGTGTATTGTGCGTGTTTGTGCGTAATTTCCCTTGTAAACGAATTGATTGGTTATTAATTTTTTTAGTATATTAATATATGATTGCCCCTCATTATAAATTAGTAAATTAATATATGATTAATTATGAAAGTAGGATTGCCCCTCATTGTAAATTAGTAAATTAATAATTGTATACTTTAATTGTTAGTTTAATTGATGAAAATAATTAATTGAGTATATGAATTAGAACGAGTACGGGATACACATTTGTTGTTGACATTGCTGTTGAATTATAGTGGATCGATGTTGGGTTGGTTAGTTTTAAAAGTGGCATGACCACTGAATTATTGTCCATACGGGGGTGGGATTTTTCAACTTTTTTTAAAATTACTTTGTATATCGAACAATATATATATATATAGTATGATAATTAAATGAAACATAATTGAAATTACATATGTGTGTGTGTGTGTGGTGGGTGCAGGGTGGGGGAAGGGGGCAGGGATGGGAGGGATGTTTGTGTGTGTGTGTGTGTAGTGGTGTGTGTTCGTGTGGCGGTGTGTGTGTTGAATTTAGAATTGAGGTGTTTGACAGTAACAATTCATTTTTATTTGTAGTAATTGTACATATTTGCATGTCTTATTTTAATTCATTTTGATATGTACTAATAACATTTTTTTACAGCAAATGTCTCCTTCAGGTATTAAGGCGAGGATGATGATGCTTGTTATGATGATGTCGTCTGGGCTCGGTGGTAGTGGAGGCGACGAGGGCTCCTCGACCCCTAGGCTCCTCAAATATGGAAAATTTATCGAGAACAAGTCGGGGCTATTAGCGAGATCCCTCGAGCTGGTAAAGACGATCATCGGCCCGGGGTACATTAGTTGGAAGGAGGTGCCATATGAGCTCAAGTTAGCTGTTTGGGTGGCACTACAGGCAATGTATTTATATTTATATTTATATTTATATTTATATTTATATTTATATTTATATTTATATTTATATTCATATGAATATGAATATTTCAATTTCAATTTCATTTTATATTTATATTCATATTCATATGAATATTTCGATTTCAATTTCATTTTATATTTATATTTATTTGCAACTAACATTGTATTTGTTGGACAGGAACAATTCAGCCTGGATCCAAAGCTACCCGATTCCGTCTTGGAGCAGTTGAGGGAGCAACACAAGACGTGGAAGAAAAATATGCGGACCCGATACTTTGGGAAGACACGAGAGTTCATTATCCAAAGGCGTGAATCCTCCCGCCGAAAGAGCCGATCTCATTGGCACAATGGCAAAAGTTCGTTGACAATGAGATCGGGGAGCGACAATTGGCATCTCGCGAATTAGGGAGGGAAAATCGGGCAAAAAAAATGGATGTGCACTACTCCGACTAGACGTCTTACGCCGAGGTGGAGCACAGGATGATGGTAAGATTTAATTTTTCTATAACTACAGAAATATATTATTCTGTATTATTTTACTTTGCGGGGCCGATACTAATTTTACTTTATTTTATTTCAGGGGACAGGGAGTGGCCCTGGGGGTGGGCCACATAGGCTCGATACTTGTGTGGCTCTTCGGACGAAGAAGGGGAAGGACAAGGAGGTGTCCCCGAGCGTCGCAGACACAATTGTAAGCAATCCGACAGTTTACTTTTTGTTAATTACGTTATGATTTTTTAATTTACTTATTTTACTAATCATGTGCTTTTTGTCATTTTAGGCAAAGCTTAAGGAAGTGCATGAGTCGCAGTCTGATGTCGAAAATGCATCTTTGTCCACATACGCCCTCATCCAAGTGCTTGGATCTGATCGCAAGGGGAGGACAAGGGGGATGAGCTCACGGGTGGCCAAATCTAGGATCATCAGATTGGAGACAAGCGACACTGGGTTAGCTTGAATGGTGGACTCGCATGACCGAAACTGTCCCGTTTGGAGACGACGGTCCAAGATATGTTCTTATTCATGAAGCGTTCATTGGGCGGCGTAAAACGCAAGGGGAAAGAGAAGGAGAATGTGGGGGGAGGAGGTGCGGGATGACAAGGTGCAGAATGATGAGGATGTGAACCTCGATGCTTCATCGTCGACACATGCGGACTTTGATGATCGACTTCCCTATTTGGCTCCCTTCAACCGACTAATGTCGACACTTGGTTGGTCGAGCGTGTTTATACTGGACATATTTGATGGCCGGCGGATAGGGCGGTGGTTGAGAAACCCGAATATCATTCAGGGTGGACTAGTTCATGGACGTGAGCTTCAAGACATCGAGTCCAAGGTGCTCAGCACACATGTGATACCCGAGAATGAGAACTCCCCATTGTGGTTGCACGAACAATGCGACACGGTGTATATCATTGGGTGTGTCAATTCATATATCGTGTGGCCTACTCACCTCCTCGGATTTAACCTTACCTAAGACATGTAGTGACATTATTTGAATTAAATTGTATTGTTTTTAAGTTGGTACATTTGAATTATATTTGGATTATATCGTGATTCATATTGTATCTATTTTGAATTTATATTTGCACTATCTCTATTTTATTTGGATATATAATGTTTGAACACGTACAACGTTGCTATAACAGGAACAAATATACTGCTGGGCAGTGGCAGTGGCCATACTGCCCAACAGATTTTTTCCAATTATGCCCAAAATTATCACGGTCAATGACCGTGACAATTTTTTTTTTTATTAAATGTCACGGGTTTGTCATGGTTATAAATCGTGACAACACTATCACGGTCCCTGACCGTGATAATTCTAATGAGCTTATCACAGTCATGGACCGTGATAAAAAAAGTTGTCTCACTCAGAATTATCACGGTCATGGGCCTTGAAAAGTTGAACTTGTCAAGGTCAATGACCGTGACAATTCGACAGATTTGGTGTAGTTCCGGACTCATGAACTAATGACCAAACATCTCCCGACTTCCAACCTTACGCTAAGTTTCAATCATGGGATGTCTCATAAAGCGAAATCCAAATAAGGAGTCCCACCAATACACTACTACCTAGCATTATCGATTATCGAAATTCGTTAGGCCCTTCGTCCATAACATGTACCCCTTTATTCCATCACTTGATAGAAAAGTTACATCTCCTCCCATGATTACTCTTAAACGAAGAACATTTTGCCAATTGCACTATCATTTAGTATTGGTGGTAATTACATTCCACAAACCTCGTATACATAAAATCGAGACTCTCTAAATCCTGTCCCCAAACATATGGGTATAACTCTTAACTGCCACATCTCTAAAGTATAGATACATCAATGTGCTCTTCCTATCACCAAGTCCTGAATGTTAAACATAATAATGAGTTAAATCTTTTCTCTCAATAGTAAACCCAATACATACTGAATCATAACAAATAGGACCTTACACACACCGGGATCGAATATATCGATACCACTATCCCCTTAGAAGTCTCTAAAATAGATAATATAAGTGTGAGTCTGACCCTCTCGCAGGTGAGGTCTCGCCAAAACAAAACATGTTGCACTAAGGCAACCACCCCGATAGCCTTGTAATAACTGCCTACTATCGTACTAACCATTACTATCAAGTTATAACCAAGATAATATCATAATCGTATATCACATCATTAAAATGAGTAATCTCAATAAAGTGCATACCACTATTAATACACCCCTTCATCCTGCTCCCTAATCCGTAGCTAATGGTATCCCAATATCAAATCTATCTCGAAAAGAAAGTTGCTCCTCTCAGCTGGTTGAACAGGTCATCGATTCGGGGCAATGGATATTAATTCTCATGACCTTGTTCAAATCCCGATAATCCATGCATGACCTCAGTGAATTATCTATTTTCTTCACAAATAACACCGGAGCGCCCCAAGGTGAGGTGCTTCTACGAATGAATCCTTGGCCTAACCGCTGCTCTATCTAATCCCATAATTCCCCCATCTCCGCCAGGGACGTAAGGCATGGGGCAAGTGATATCGGCCAAGTGCTCGGCATCCAGTCTATGACGAAATCTATCTATCACCTGGGGTAGGCACGGTATCTCCAGGAATACATTCGAAATCTCACGAACGGCTGGAATCGAATCTAGGGGAAAACACAATCTCCTTAGAGGTATTCTCCTATATGTAATACAAATGGGTGGAAGATCCTCCCTTTGGGCAATGCATCACCACCAAAAACATCTCCTGCCCTGGAATGGGAAAGATAATACTCTTATCGAAACAATCTATCATGGCTCTTTACGCAACGAGCCAATCTATGCCAATATTGACATCGTGCTCATGCATATTTAAAACTAGCACGTCTGCAGGTAAAATCAAACTACCAATCTATATACCTATACCCTGGCATATAAAGAAAATTAAGGACCATTTCCAAATGGTGAGTCTACGAATGACACCGTACTCTCTGTTGTGTCTAATAATCGTAAGGCCCATGCAAAGTGAGTAACTATGAAACAGTGTGACACCGCAGTATTGAATAAAATGTGTCCCATAGTACTAGGAAGAATAAACCTACCCTCAATAGCTGATGGTGGCTGCTAAATTTTAGTATTCTGGATGTTGTACACACATTTGTATTGTTTCTGCCCCTGTGCTGGGGTATCTTACCCTTATCTGGGCAATCCTGCCTCCTATGACCCATTCTGCCACAATTGAAGCATCTACCTCTAAACTGGTTCATTTTATGGCTCTGTTGATTTTGGTCTGGTTATCCAGTTTCACTTTTTCCTTAGCCTTGCTGGGAATCTTGATGAAAAACGACATCTGGTTGAGGACAGTCCCTCCACTTGTGACCCGTTTGTACACACTTATAGCAAAGTCCTAAAAGTTCTCGTTGGTTGGGTCGGAGTTCCTTTCCAGTCTGATCCGAACAAGTTCGATGTTCATGACCGTCCATTCCACATTTGAAACATCTCTTTGTGACTTCACCCTGACCCCGAATTTTTTGGCCCTGACTCTTTTGGGTTTTCATGCATAATCTGTTACCTTCATGGCTTTTACGTTCTTGGGAGCTTGTTGTTGCGATTTTGGTGTCTTCGTACAATTGTTAATTCTATTCATGTCAGATTGACTATTCTCTCTAGATCTTTTTCCTCCAATGAGTTACATGATGCGATCTTGGTACTGTAAGACCGCAGTGGTAACTTCTTGTGCCACAATGACTGCTAATTCGGTGATTAACACCCTCTTTGAAGACACCTGAGGTGTGAGTTGACCTTGCTCAATGACTCCCCTAACGGCATTAGCTTGTTCTTCTTGAAGAGCCATCTGAAAATTTAAATAATCTGGATGAGTTCATCATTCACATAAACAAATCGCAGAAACAGGAATTCCCAACGCATAAAGATGAAAAAAAAATTCCTAACATTAGGGCTCTAAATCAAAGATGCTGAGCTGGAAGTGAAATAAGCCGTACAGATCCTAAAGGACACTAGAACCTGATGCTCTAATACCACCTGTGATACCCCGCCTAATTAAATACCAGGTGATCAGTCCTTTATTAAATTAAAATCAAGGTGAACGGTTGGTTCATTCTTAGCATCACTATCACAAATTAAAATTCCCAAATTAAACACCATAAATAATTTAAGCTAAGTGTCAAAACAATTTAAAATCTTATTTTAATCTTTATTAAATTCCAATACAAAAAACTTTTTAATAAACTACAGCTTAAGAATCACAAAATGCTGAAGATGTAAAATAACACAAAAGAATTAAACCATTTAGATAAACCAAACTAAGTTAAGAACTATAAATGAAATCATCCTGACAAGAGTTAACTCCCAAGGACTATTGAATACTGGAAATACAAATAAGCATAAATCTCTGACAAATCCAAATGAAATAGGAAAATGGGCGACACAACCCCTTAACGAAGCAGGAGTAAAACAAGAACATAATAAATGAAGAGATCCTCTAAAGAAAGGTCTTGCAACTCCCACATAAGCTGCAGCACATTCCATCCAAAGAACCTATGCATGATGCCCCTGTGGCTAGGCACCTGTAATACATCCATATATATATATACAAGAGAGAGAAATGATAGAAAACGGGTCAGAGCTCGAGTGTAAAATAGTTTATCAGGTATTTAAAATGCTTACCAGCTAATGTAACAATCATGTTAGTATGGGACACTCTCTTGATTCTCACCTCTCGCCTAGTGTGCACGCCTACCGTACTATTAAACTCATAAGTCTATCTAACTTATTTTTCCATAAAGTTTTATCTCGAGAAGTAAAAAAGGATATGGTCTTTAGTTTAAACAAAATCAATTTCTTCAAGATTCATTACGTTACTCAGAACACCTTCATACCGTTATAAAATTTCCAAACACTTACTATAAAGTTGGAGCATTTATTCATTACTTAACTACTTATAAGCACGGTAGAAAGTTTCCATACACAAATATATATATATATATATATATTAGTCACTCATAAAATATGTATACTATCGGCACCCCACATAAATCTATGGTGCTGGCATACTCTGCTATCAAGGCCCCGTATCACTCGTACTAAGGAAAATACTAGTTCGGAATCACTCGCGAACTGTATTAACACAATACACACAAAAATGGAGGCAAAGCATAGTTCCAAGTCACTAAGAGGTCAACACATACTCTCACGTCTCTTAGGACTATCAGACTATCACTCAGATAGCCTGTATCAAGGATACTATCTTATAGGGTACGAGTCAATATACCCCATAAAGGTCCAATCGAGATAAGACTGTCCCGGCGCGTAGACCTCCGTGATAGCAAGTAGCTCGGGTATGATTATACACAGATAAAGTATTTAATATATGTACACAGTCACATGTCCATATATAGATACACATTTTCCACTTAGGTTCGCACACGACCCATAATTATAATTAATCATACTTAGTATAATTTTACCCAGTTATCTCGTATAAGGGATTCATCTCTTTTATTCTCAATTATACACATTTCACATTTACTTCTTATCTCTCGAAGCACTCTTTCTTATTAAATATAATTTCAGTAGGTACACCCTCTCTAACCTTCTGGTCTAAGTCTTTCACAAGTCTCTAATTCTCTAGTGAATGTATGCATAATTTCCAATGTGTGACTAAACTCCCCGTTAATCCACAATTTTATCCCATATTAAATTTCACTCAACGGAGTCTACTTAAACCCTACTGGTCTTCTTCATAACTCATAATACTCTATAAATAATAATCGAGGGTTCCTACATATTTTAACATGGTTTACCAAAATGGGAAAAATATGCAGTTTTCCTGGAGGGATCGATCGATCGATCAAGCAGTTATTCAGAATTTTTCCATTGTTAAACTATAGGTTTTCTTCTTCAACCTTAACCAAAACTCCATTAACGATCCCCAAACCCCCAAATAACATAACTACTGGTCATATATACCTATACACATGATTTCCTACGTGAAACATGTACAAATTTATCAAAGGTATTGAATTAATGGGGTAAATTAACATAATTATCAAGAACCCTAATTTTTCATAAAACTTCCATTCTTCTAATTATTTCCCCATATTTCTTACTTCTAAAACCATATAATTTCATTGATAATCCTTTACATATGATGAGATTTCTAAAATACATCTATTTCCTCTAATACTTGCGATTTAAATCCTCTAATTCATCAAATTCTTCCATGAAACATGTGTTTAACAACCCTAGTCTAATATGAATGAAATATTAACTAAAAGAAAAGAAAGATAAATACTTGCCTAGAATTCAAGGGTATGATATGTTGATGAAAAAGATATGGTTGCGTTCCTCGTCGTGCGATCTATGTTTTGGTGGTGGTAGCGGTGAAATCGGATGGGTTCTTGGCCTTAGATTCCTTGGAAAACTTTTTACCTTCTTCTCTAATGGCCATTATTAAGTTCTGTGATTGTTAATCCTGAAAGCCATACTCAAATGGCTGATATATCTTAGGGAAATACGTGGGTTTAATTACCCAAAAATACAAAATATCTATAATACCCTCCCAGGATGTCAATTAGGCCTAAAAATGCCCCGAGACCCATACTAAACCCCTGGGTATACTTCTCTGACTATCTCGACCCTTACGAACACGTTGGCGCACTTGAAATGATCATACGAGCAGCTTATAATTTATTCACTTATTATATTAATAATTTAGTCCCGACATGTCACAGGAGTGTCCTAACTTAATTTTCATAATTGTCATATTATTCACTTGTGACAATTTTAATACATTCAATTACATATATTACTTTACCCATTAAGTAATATTCAACAGATTCCCAATAATTACAACCTCTTATCACGCTAGTAAATATTTAAAATAAATTTTCGAATTAATATTAAATTAATAACTCAATTTAAATTTAATAAATCCTCAAATTGAAAAGCCATAAAAATACGGGGTATTACACAAATGGGCAGTCCGAGCGTACTAATCAGATGCTGGAGGATATGTTGCACAAGTGTGTCCTTGATTTTAGATGGAGTTGGGAGCAGTAGCTACCACTAGTGGAGTTCGCTTATTATAACTCCTACCAGTTTACGATTGGCATGGCCCCATTTGAGGCGTTGTATGGCAGACCTTGTCGTTCTCCCGCTTGTTCGATATAGGTGGAGGAAAACAAGTTACTCGGGCCATAGGTGATTCAGGACACTTCGGCAAGGGTTGCGATTATCTGGAGTCGTGTTCGGTAGCCCAGGACAGGCAGAAAATCTACACTGATGCGAAGTGATGCTTCAGGGAGTTTAACGTGGGCGACCAAGTATTACTGCGATTGTCTCCTATGAAAGGAGTGATGAGGTTTGAGAAGAAGGCAAAATTGGACCCAAGATATGTAGGACCATTCCCATTATTGAGAGGATTGGACCGGTGGCATACGGACTTGGGTTGCCGGAGCACTTGCACCGTATTCGTGATGTGTTCCACATCTCGTCATTGAGGCGATATCTTCGGGATGAGTTGGCCTACACCCATATTTCGATTGAGGAGATTGACTTGCAACCCGATAGTTTTTATGAGGAGAGACCTGTGGCTATCCTAGAACGTAGTGAGAGGAGGTTGATGTCAAAGGTAGTTCCACTTGCGCGGGTTCAGTGGGAGCATCATAATGTAGAGGATTCTACTTGGGAGCGAGAGGAGGATATGTGTGAGAAATATCCAGACTTACTCTTACCAGGTATGCTCTACTTTTCAAATTTCGGGGAGAAATTCCATTATTATGGGGGAAGTATGTAACTCCCCGTATTTTCATTATATTAAATACTTATGGGATTAATTATTATTGTTGGATTAATTAAATTAATAAGGTGAGAAATTTATTTGTTAATTAATCTGGATTAAAATAAATATTAACTTGTGTGCCAAGGGTTAATACTTATTGATGAGAATTATTGAATATTACTGTGTGAATACGTAATATGGAATTATGAAATTTTATAAATTGTCGAAGTGTGAAATACGACAGTTTGATATTTTAAGTCAGGACGCGTGTGTGAGTCGTGTCGGAACAAAGTGAGTGGAATAAAAAAAAATTAAGTCACTCGTATGGTCATTTAGAGTGCGCCATTAAGTCCGAAAGGGTCGAGATAGTCAGAAAACTCTACTCGAGAATTTTATTTGGACTCTGAAATATTTCTAGGCCTAACCGGCATACCGAAGAGGTATTTTTATCCTTTGGATTTTTGGGGAAATAAAAAGGACGAAAATTAGGAAAATAAAATAAAGTGTACATGGGTGAGAGAGGGTTCTGTTAGTTCCAAAGCTACGAGAGAGAAAGAGAGAACCACATAGGAAGGAGGAGAGAACCCATAAGTGTTCTTGGTGCAAAACCCATCATCTTCCACCACTGTAACCCTTTTTGCGTAGATCGGAAGATGAGGAGAAAGCTCATACCAATTTCATCAACATATCAAATCATAAATTCGAGGCAAGTGTTTATTACTTGATTTCTTTTAGCACCATTTATGCTCATGTTAGTATGGGAGAATAGAAATCATGTTTATATATGTTTTTGAGGAAATTAGGAGATGTAAATTCTTAATCAGATAGAAAAATAAATGTAGGTTGATTTATCCGTTTATGTAGAGGAAAAACCATGAAGTTTTATATTGATTGATGAACGAATCTATGAATTTCATGTTCTTGAGTTGGAGGTTAATGAACTAGGGTTTTAATGAGTTAAATTGGGGATTTCGCATTTTATGGATGAATTATGATGATTTAGTGTTTTTAATTTAAGGGAAATCATTTAAACATGTTAGGATATCAATTAGGATTGCTACTTTGGTGTTTGATTGAAAATTTAGAGGTTTTAGGACTGAAAATCTGGAGAAGACGAAACTGAAACAGGTGAAAATGTAGCAGGTCTGGTTTGGCCACGGAATTTCTCAATCTCGTTTGAATGAGATTGATCCTGGTTCGAACAATAATGGAAATCGCTTGATGTCATTCAAACGACATCAGAATTGGTTCGAACGACAAGTCCAAAACTTAGAAAATTCTAATTTTTGCCCCATTAGGTTTACAGAGTTATTTTGAGAGTGGAAACTCTCATTTGATGATTTTAGCATAGTGCAGGATTGCTAGGGAATATTCGTAGAGTAATACCTTAAAGATTTGGAAAGGTGAATTAAACTTGGAAATTTCGAGAGAGTGAATAACCAAAATAACTATATTATATGTAGTAATGAGAGAATACTATGTATGGAAAATACATGTAAGGGTTGGGTGAATACATTGAATTTTAATAGGATGTGGGAATGCCTATTATATTATTATTATTGTGTGTATAAATACCTACGTTGCTCGCTATCGGGAGAAGGTTTTCGTGCAGCGAATAGTTGTGACACCCCGCCCAAATAAATACCGGGTGATCAGTCCTATACCAAATTTAAAACAGGAATCTCAGGGGTTCATTCTTAGCATCACTGTCGAAAACTTTTTAAAACTTTACTAACCACCTAGTATTCAAAAAGACTGATGTCAAATTTTATCTTTTTATTAAACAATTAAATATGCATGCTGAATAACAAATAAACCATACATCCAAACCATGAGTCTAAAACAGTACTAAATGACTAAATGACATGCCGAATAAACAATCAGCTCAAAATCCCAATAATAATAATTCAATAAATGAATACATAAACCAAATACTGAGTCTAAAAGTAAAAAGGGGAAACATGACCTGAATGAATCTACAACTGAGATAAGAATCCTACTCTAGGAATAAAGAAATGATGCGTCTAAATCAAATCCTGCAACCATCCACAATGTTGCAGCTGCGTAACCCTGGAATAGCTAAGTCAACTAAGGCATCCCTGTGGCTGGACACCTGTTAATATACATATACATAGACAAGAGAGAAGAAGTACAAGAAACGGGTCAGAACCCGATTTATAAAAATATTTAGCAAGCATTTTATTTCAATAAATGAAATGCGTAGTATACAATGTTCATAATTGCTTTTACGGTCCCACTCTCTTGAGGACAATCTCACCTCTCTTCTATAGTGCACACCTATCGCATTCATTTATTCCGCCTAGCGATCTGACACACTTTTAACTAGGAAAAAGGCTTATCCTTCTAGTTACCCCTCGTAGTAGTATATCATATTTGATCTCAACAATTATCATTTTTAAATAAGTGTTATCACACTAAAGTCAAGTATTTACTATTTACGTTTATATAAGATTTCACTATCTTAATAGTCTGAAATTATCTCATTGTAGATATACCATAAGCATACATATATATCCCTCACTATTATATATATGTATTAACACAATCTTAATAGCCTACAATTATCACATTGTAATTATATCACAAGTATACATATATATCCACCACCATTATATATATATATATACTAACACAACACCCTAAGGATACACCTATAGTGCATTGCATACTCTGCTATCATGTCCCGGTACGTCTTGTACTCAAACAAGGACTATCAGTTCGGAAATGTCCCACGAACCATATAAACAAATCACACATATTGGCGGCGAACATAGTTCACATACCTATGGGTCACGCACATACCTACGATCCCATAGTCAGCGGACTTATCAACTCACAAATAAGTCTTTCACAGTCCTATGTTTTGAGATACAAGTCAAATATCCCCCCGAAGGTCACTCAGGATAAGACCGTCTCTACACAACCCCCCGTGATAGCAAGCAGCTAGGTATGTCATACACATAATAAAACAATCAAATATGTATTCACACACCCTATTAAAATATTAGGTATTCACACAACCTTTCATTGTTTTACGTATTCACACAACCTATCATTATTTTAGGTATTCCCGTAACCTATTATCATTTTTCTATTGGATTATGTATTCCCATATTTATATATATAATTAACACATTCATATATATATACATATATTCCAATTATTACTAGTTCGCTCGTATTAAATACGATCCAATACCAAAATAACTACATCCCACTATTTAATATAATTTATATAATTATATATCTCACCTCATATATACTTGATTAAGTTCATATTAGTCTCACAAAGTTCCTAACAATTTTTATTTTCAATTCGGGAAATTTTCATCACTAATTAAAACTCCAAGGGTATTTTAGACATTTCACAATATATGCCTCAGTAATGAAATTCCTAGTACTACGTACTACTCTCCATTTGCTATGCGTGGCCACAAACGGCACGTAAATCCGAATTCGTATGACAAAGTTATGCTCATTTAAAGTTGTGCTAAAAATCAAATAACTCGTTCCGTCTTCAAGGGTATTTTAGACCTTTCAATTTTTGTGTCTAATTAAAAACATTTTCAGGACAGTGTAATACTCTTCGCTATCTATGTGTGGCCGTGAACGGCACACTAATCCGAGTCCGTATGCCAAAAGTTAGGGCATTATAAAGATTCACCTCAAAGAAGATTTAAAAAAAAAACCTTTCTTAAAAAGTTTTCCCACATTCTGCCCAGATTAATAAATTGATGTTTTGAGGCATTTTGGAGCAGTTTTGGAGGAAGTGCGTGAGACAACAAAATGTAGAAAACGCGATTTTCTATAGGGCAGCGCGGACAGAATCACCATTAAAGCTCCAAAACCTTCTATTATACTCGGATCTTTTAACCCAAAAACCTCCCAAGATTCATCCTAAATCCACCCAAACTTCATCATTAACAATTTCTTCCAACAATACCACTAATGGAGATTCAAAAACCAAGATCTAATCATGTTGTTCACTTCTCAAATTAAGTTATAATTTCACTATTAACCCAATTTCTCACAAAGTTAAAAATCCCCTATCAATGGTTATTCTTCATCTTCTTCACCATAAACCCACAAATTTCAATTCAAATTCCTACTTCCAAATTTCCAGAATTAATTGACATAATTACAACTATTTACATCATTAACTACAACTCAAATTAAAGCAAGAAAACACTTGCCTTGGGGGATTAAATCCGACGATCCCATGTCGAAATTCTTGCCAGATTGCTCTTGTCATCCTTCTTTCCTTCTTCTTCTTTCTCTTTTCTCTCCTCTCTCAACCCTTTGTGTTTTGGAATGACTCATGGCTGCCCAACACACTTAAACCTAGGTTAAAATTCCTCAATCCCGTAATTAAGCCTATTGGCCAATTAAAAATGACTTAAATGCCCCCGTATGGGCTCGATCATGTCTAAAAATGCCCCGAGACCCATTTACTACCCCGGGTACTCTTTTTCGACTATCTTGACCCTTCCGGACTGAACCGTGCACTCAGAATTGTCATCCGAGATACTTTATAAAATTTTCCAATTTCAACCTCAAAATGCGACACATGTGAAAATTTTCAATAACCCGAATTAATTTAAATTTCTAAATCCCTAAATTTAAATAATAAATTCTAAATCTCCAAATTCAATAATTTCTCCAATTTAAATAAATTAAATTTAAATCACCAAATTAAATGAATTTCTCCAAATTAAATAAATCCAACTCACTAATTTAATTAATTTATATATCCTCTAAAATATGGGGTGTTACATACTCCTCCCCTTACAATGGAATTTCGTCCTCGAAATTCGGATAAGACTAGTACTCAAAGCTTCAGATATAATCTCGTACACCTTCATCCTCATCCTTTCCCACACAATCTAAATCGTTATGATGTTCTCATTACACTTCTCCTAGCGCTACCCCTTAGTCCAACGGTCCCTACACTACCGTTCAATCCTGTGGCCAATTTGCTTTAGTCATTTTATATTAAAATGTTCCATCATATAATGTATCATCTCACATTGCTGCCTACACAACACTTTGAAGCTTCCAACTTCTGACACTACTATGAGCCTAACCACTAACGGCTATAATACTTCCTTTACTGGGGAATACTCCAACATCCCCCTGCGATAACTCCCTTATTCGTTTACTCTTTTGGCACATGTATTTCTACATATATCGACCGCGGATAATATATAAAAATTTTACTATCTAGGGTGCCCATACACCCTATATGCTGCACATAACTGCCCAATTCAACTTAACGTAATAAACTTGCTATAATTAAGCTTTTCATATTTGAGCTGATTATACGGTGAGTTATACTAAACTACCCTACCAATTGCAACTTAATTATCATTTAGGTTATCCCACCGATCTACTCTTGGTGAAAGTGTTCCACAAAGTGTTCTCACATCAACACTATACGGCTCTATCGACCTTAAGTCGTAGTATAATTATCAACTCATAGTTATAACTATATATGTATAATAACCACGGTACCAAACCTATGTCCTATGGCCAAACAACTCCCCACTTCCAACGTTGTGCTAAGTTTCATGCGTGGGATGTCTCGCAAAGCGAAATCCAAACAAGGAACCCTCCCGATACACTACTACCTATCATTGTTGGTCGTTGAAATTCGTTAGGCCCCCAGTCCATATTACATACCCCCCAAATCCCCGTCTCTTAACATAAAAGTATATTCGTTCACTCCCATATTACACAAGACAATATATAATACGGTTCTTTTACTATCACCAGTTTCTTAGCGCGAATAAATCACGAGTTATATCTCTCCGCTCAATAATAAGTTAGTATACCCTGAATCACATCAGTAAATGTCCCTACTCATCGGGATTACATATAACAATGCCAACATATTCTTATATGTCTATTATGAAACGCAGTATCAAATATATACACGTATATGCACACTATAATATATATATTCATCCAGTGGCCCTATATTTTTAATAGCTCTCGACTTAAGGTGTTTTCCCTACACCTTCAGTAACTAAAATTTTAAAACCAATGCATTAGCATCCAACTACGTCTCGTCACTGCAGACATAAATTAAGGTCCCTACATGTAACATCCTGCAACTAAGTTCAAAGAAATTTCTCAATGTACTATTCTCTAACATTTTCAACAAAATTTGTAGGTCCAAAGCACATAACTTAGATATCACGAATCCTGTCTCTCGACACATTATTTAATTTGTCTATGCCCACGTCTCTCAAGGCATCACACAATACGGAGTTCTAGCTATCACTTAATTCTCAGCACGCAAACAATAATTATCTAAATCTTTAAGCTCAACGGTTGCCTGATATACCTTGAATTACACCGGTAAAAGTCCCCACTCACTAGGATTTAAACATAACGAGACAACTATACTCGTCATAGTCCATGGTATAATACAATATATATATATATATATATATATATATTGACTCGACCCTCCTTCGGGTGATGATTCATGAAGTAGAATGTCTTAACCTGGCACAACGAGCACCATAGACTTCCCATACAGTCTACTATTGCTCCAACCCTCAGTATACAGTCACTATGCAAGATAAAAATATGCTCCCTTTCATATCCCTCAAAAGGAGAAAAAAATCTATCACATAATATACGACACCCTCCTAGTGTCCTCACCTGCTCCCCTGCAGATGGAACTAACGAGAGCCCTGTTACGCGACGACAAAGATATGTACACTATTTTAATATTCACGGCATCTCTACTAAACCCGTTTCACATGTGAATTTAGTATTAACAAACTACTGTCACACAGAACATATCTCAATCACCTCGAGTGGAGGTTCAAATGGTTCTGGGACATAACGCCCTCGTCCTAACCGAACCAAAATTTCTTATAATTGTTGCCCCTACTGGGCATCCCATTTATATCCTTGGTTCGCGATAAACACGGTATACACAAGTGTTCTTACTCTTTACACATAGGACACCTCTCCATGTTATCTTCCTTGCCTGATCATCGGGTCCCCGATTGCTACCCCCGTTATCCATTTGGCTTCGCTGGCCCTCTTGGACTTGTTGTTGTCCTCAATGGCCCTGACTGAATCCATCATTACTTTGTAGAAATTCAATTTAATCGAAACATTTAACTAGGTCCCTACTGGGTATACCCTCATGTGGTGCTTCACTAACACCGTTAAATTCAGTCTTTCTTTTTAGCTCAATTTTCAATTCTCAAGGTTCATTTCCCATGGAAGCGTTGATATAAACTTGTAACGCACAACCTTGATGATGTCGACACTAGTCATCCTATTCGGATTTTACACTCATGCTTCTGTATTCTACTCACGAGCCCATTAATAACTTATGTACCCTTCATATACTTCGGATCCACTTCGTCGGGTACGAAGGTCACTAACCAAGTTAACTTCTCTCTCGTGATCAGTTTCTATCTTGCTCACTTGTGATAAGTTTCGAAACTTCATTCGCACCCCTGTCCGAACAACAGATCGAAAATCTAACGATTAAATTGTACTCAAAATTTTCATTTAATCCCATATTCTTCTTATATATAGTGACTGGCTCTTGTCACTTTACGTTGCTCCTATGAGCTTAAAATTTTATTGTCCAAAATTTACTACTGAGTATCGTTGTACTCTACCCTACATAGTTGTCGTTGGATTTCTCCTTCCATTGGTTTATCACACTTCCTCTTTTTTTTTTGTATTCTTATCGATGGCTCCTCGAAAGAGTCCATTCGACTTTCCCCACCCTTTGCCGACTACGCTGGGTGAGTGTAAGATTTTCACCATTGTCATCCTTGATTGTGCTACGGGAAACTACTGTCCCCGAGATTTTCCTATCATCACTTTTCTAAACAACAATTGTGGTGGCTTCTATCGCCATTACTATTTTCAGATTACTCTATTGCTTCTGCCGCCTTCCTCCTACATTCCTTCTAACGGTCCCCGTTGATTGTCCTATAATGTTCGGTGTCCGAAACCTAACCGCACTCGTACATAAATCACATCAACTATACTTGATAGCAGAAGAATGAAATCACATACGTAGATGAATTCGATAATCCTATCATAAGGCTCTACATCAAAGAACGCTAAACTGAAACGTGAAAAGCCATACAGATCCTAAGGACACTAGAACCTGATGCTCTAATATCACCTGTGACACCCCGCCCAAATAAATAACGGGTGATCAGTCCTATACCAAATTTAAAACAGGAATCTCAGGGGTTCATTCTTAGCATCACTGTCGAAAACTTTTTAAAACTTTACTAACCACCTAGTATTCAAAAAGACTGATGTCAAATTTTATCTTTTTATTAAACAATTAAATATGCATGCTGAATAACAAATAAAGCATACATCCAAACCATGAGTCTAAAACAATACTAAATGACATGCCGAATAAACAATCAGCTCAAAATCCCAATAATAATAATTCAATAAATGAATACATAAACCAAATACTGAGTCTAAAAGTAAAAAGGGGAAACATGACCTGAATGAATCTACAACTGAGATAAGAATCCTACTCTAGGAATAAAGAAATGATGCGTCTAAATCAAATCCTGCAACCATCCACAATGTTGCAGCTGTGTAACCCTGGAATAGATAAGTCAACTATGGCATCCCTGTGGCTGGACACCTGTTAATATACATATACATAGACAAGAGAGAAGAAGTACAAGAAACGGGTCAGAACCCGATTTATAAAAATATTTAGCAAGCATTTTATTTCAATAAATGAAATGCGTAGTATACAATGTTAATAATTGCTTTTACGGTCCCACTCTCTTGAGGACAATCTCACCTCTCTTCTATAGTGCACACCTATCGCATTCATTTATTCCGCCTAGCGATCTGACACACTTCAAACTAGGAAAAAGGCTTATCCTTCTAGTTACCCCTCGTAGTAGTATATCATATTTGATCTCAACAATTATCATTTTTAAATAAGTGTTATCACACTAAAGTCAAGTATTTACTATTTACGTTTATATAAGATTTCACTATCTTAATAGTCTGAAATTATCTCATTGTAGATATACCATAAGCATACATATATATCCCTCACCATTATATATATGTATTAACACAATCTTAATAGCCTACAATTATCACATTGTAATTATATCACAAGTATACATATATATCCACCACCATTATATATATATATATACTAACACAACACCCTAAGGATACACCTATAGTGCATTGCATACTCTGCTATCATGTCCCGGTACGTCTTGTACTCAAACAAGGACTATCAGTTCGGAAATGTCCCACGAACCATATAAACAAATCACACAAATTGGCGGCGAACATAGTTCACATACCTATGGGTCACGCACATACCTACGCTCCCATAGTCAGCGGACTTATCAACTCACAAATAAGTCTTTCACAGTCCTATGTTTTGAGATACAAGTCAAATATCCCCCCAAAGGTCACTCAGGATAAGACCGTCTCTACACAACCCCCCGTGATAGCAAGCAGCTAGGTATGTCATACACATAATAAAACAATCAAATATGTATTCACGCACCCTATTAAAATATTAGGTATTCACACAACCTTTCATTGTTTTACGTATTCACACAACCTATCATTATTTTAGGTATTCCCGTAACCTATTATCATTTTTTTATTGGATTATGTATTCCCATATTTATGTATATAATTAACACATTCATATATATATACATATATTCCAATTATTACTAGTTCGCTTGTATTAAATACGATCCAATACAAAAATAACTACATCCCACTATTTAATATAATTTATATAATTATATATCTCACCTCATATATACTTGATTAAGTTCATATTAGTCTCACAAAGTTCCCAACAATTTTTAGTTTCAATTCGGGAAATTTTCATCACTAATTAAAACTCCAAGGGTATTTTAGACATTTCACAATATATGCCTCAGTAATGAAATTCCTAGTACTGCGTACTACTCTCCATTTGCTATGCGTGGCCACAAACGGCACGTAAATCCGAATTCGTATGACAAAGTTATGCTCATTTAAAGTTGTGCTAAAAATCAAATAACTCGTTCCGTCTTCAAGGGTATTTTAGACCTTTCAATTTTTGTGTCTAATTAAAAACATTTCCAGGACAGCGTAATACTCTTCGCTATCTATGTGTGGCCGTGAACGGCACACTAATCCGATTCCGTATGCCAAAAGTTAGGGCATTATAAAGATTCACCTCAAAGAAGATTTAAAAAAAAAAACCTTTCTTAAAAAGTTTTCCCACATTCTGCCCAGATTAATAAATTGGTGTTTTGAGGCATTTTGGAGCAGTTTTGGAGGAAGCGCGTGAGACAACAAAATGTAGAAAACGCGATTTTCTACAGGGCAAGGAGGACAGAATCCCCATTAAAGCTCCAAAACCTTCGATTATACCCAGATCTTTTAACCCAAAAACCTCCCAAGATTCATCCTAAATCCACCCAAACTTCATCATTAACAATTTCTTCCAACAATACCACTAATGGAGATTCAAAAACCAAGATCTAATCATGTTGTTCACTTCTCAAATTAAGTAATAATTTCACTATTAACCCAATTTCTCACAAAGTTAAAAATCCCCTATCAATGGTTATTCTTCATCTTCTTCTCCATAAACCCACAAATTTCAATTCAAATTCCTACTTCCAAATTTCCAGAATTAATTGACATAATTACAACTATTTACATCATTAACTACAACTCAAATTAAAGCAAGAAAACACTTGCCTTGGGGGATTAAATTCGACGATCCCATGTCGAAATTCTTGCCGGGATTGCTCTTGTCATCATTCTTTCCTTATTCTTCTTTCTCTTTTCTCTCCTCTCTCAACCCTTTGTGTTTTGGAATGACTCATGGCTGCCCAACACACTTAAACCTAGGTTAAAATTCCTCAATCCCGTAATTAAGCCTATTGGCCAATTAAAAATGACTTAAATGCCCCCGTATGGGCTCGATCATGTCTAAAAATGCCCCAAGACCCATTTACTACCCCCGGGTACTCTTTTTCGACTATCTTGACCCTTCCGGACTCAACCGTGCACTCAGAATTCTCATCCGAGATACTTTATAAAATTTTCCAATTTCAACCTCAAAATGCGACACATGTGAAAATTTTCAATAACCCGAATTAATTTAAATTTCTAAATCCCCAAATTTAAATAATAAATTCTAAATCTCCAAATTCAATAATTTCTCCAATTTAAATAAATTAAATTTAAATCACCAAATTAAATGAATTTCTCCAAATTAAATAAATCCAACTCACTAATTTAATTAATTTATATATCCTCTAAAATATGGGGTGTTACAATAGTCTTATCTTGGGTGACTCAATGGGGGGATATTTTACTTATACCCAGAGTATATGAACTTAGTTACGTGCTATCTGAGATATAGGATAGTTTCGACAACTGAATGAGAGCGTAGGTATGTGCTGACCCATTCGGTTGGGGAATATACTCACGTCCAATATTTGTGATTAGAATTTATGATTCGTGAGAGATTGAACCAATAGTCCTTCATGCAGTGATTGATACATCGGGACATGATAACAAAATATGCATTGCGCCAAGAGGTCTTAACCAAAGGGTGCAGGATATATATATATATATATTCTACTGTGTGCAATTAGTAGATATGGTAGTGTTAATAAATAAATAAAATCTTGCGAGTAAAAGATTAACTATTAGAACAACGAATATGAAATGTGGTTTTGGGTTAAAGGGTCTTAATAACGTATTGCATGGGCGATACGGGTTACTCCTGCGAGATATAATTAAAAGTATAAGTCTATGACCGAGTTGGGAACATTACAGATTACTAGGTTAGAATAGACGTACGTTAGGCGTGCACAATAGTCAAGAGGTGAGAATTTCTTGTGAGAGTTCGAAGCTAATATGCACATAACACTTGCTTAATTGCAGTTTTAAATACTTGCTAAAACAAATATTTTAACAACTCGATCTCTCACCCATTTCTTGCTATTCTTCTCTCTTTTTCGATATATATATATATATATATATATATATATATATATATATATATATCAGGTGCCCAGCCGCAGGGTTACCAGGCTTAGACACGTGGATCGTTTAGCGAGCTGCAACAGTTGTGGGAGTTGCAAGTCCTTGCACTTAGACACCTCTATCAGTTCCTTCTGTCCCTTTTCAGATATTCATTTAGGTCTTGTTTTTCCCATTCTCAGTCGTTTAGTAGAGATTGTACTCAGTTTACTTTAGTATTTTATTTCTGTTGCACTTGAGGATTTTATGGTTTGTTGGTTTGAGACTTTGAACTGGAATGCTTTATCCAGTCTTATTTATTTCAGTAGTTAATTCATGTCTAGTATTTATTATATTCATGTGGAATGTAAGTAACTTATGTCTTAGAGAATGGAAATTTATTAATGGATTAATTGGGTATAATTAAATGGGAAAATGTTTTGACACTAGCTTAATTATTTATTAGGTGACTAATAATATTAAATGTTTTCGACAGTGATGCTAAGAATGAATCCACCGAACATTCTGTTTTAATTTTAATAAAGGATTGATCACTCGATATTTAATTAGGAGGGGTGTCACATTTTCTATGTTAAAACTTGTACTAATGTGTTCAAGTGACACTCGTTATTTCATAATTTCCCCTTTAATTGAAAGGTATTTTTAATCAATGTGCTTGAAAATTGCAGCAACATTATCATAATATTTCAATGCCTTGATAATAGTATCGATAACTCCAAGTCCTGAAATGAAGTCACACAATCATAATGCATAAGTTGTATCAAAGTATGGTACAAACTTATTTTTCATAATACTTAAAAGATTATGTTGATATCTTTCATCATATTAGTCGTTAAACAAAAACAAACATACTTAAGCAAGAATGAACTTCATACTATCTATACAACTAGTAAATTTGAGTCATAAAAACTATTGATACTTGATAAACATATATCCTAAATGTGAGCATATAATCTTTTAAGTATCTCATTACTTCATACATAACTTTTAAAACCCATACACAATTCTCTTGTTTTTATACTTTATAAATATGTACTCTTTTGTGGAATAATATATAAACTAACTCCCACTCATCTTAATGTGTATACAAATATACAACGATTGAAGACATAATGGTATTGTTTCTTAAAATACCACATACGGGAAATTTATGTTTATACGATGATATCTTAAACACATACACAAGGTTTATTAAACTCTAAAAATTAATTTTCACGTCCACATATTATAACTCTCAATCATAATGAACTACCAATGCCATAAGAATTCCAAGTCCTTATATATAATTGAGAAGGTTTGTTTATAACCTTTTCTTTATTGATGGTCAAACATTTAAAAAAATTTAACTTTATATCGTTTAGTTACCATTAGCATCACGTTTGGTCTTAATGACCCATTCATACTTGACTTTAGTGTCAATTATGTAATTCAACGAGATCATAAACTTAATTTCACTCCATTATTTTCACTTCTTATGACTTCTGAAAACAAAATGAGATCATTATTCATCCCTGAGCCAAATTCATGTTTATGTAGATAACTCACATAAAAATTTAGGATAGTAGACTCCTTTTAGGATATTCTTAATACTATTCCTTATGATTTTATATACATTTATCTCACAGTGACAATACCAGTCATCATTTATTTTTTTCTTATTGTTTAGATAATTTAATATCCAAGAGAACAGGTGTTTAATAAAGTCATCGATAATGGGATAAGAATCACACCTTCCTTTATAACCATAATTCATAATTTGCTACTCCCATCAATTTCACCACTCATGAGGAACTTGACATTTCCAGTTTTCTCTAATGCAATAAGTAATGTCAATGATGATTATATGATCTATGCGGGCCACTTTAATGGAAGTTTCTTATAATCTCCCACTCGGGCCACATATGTCATCCTAATATTAGGCATCATAATACCTTAAGAGAATAACCTAACTATCAAAAGTAATAAGAGATATTAAAAAAATCTTATCCACGAAATTTATCAAAGGGAGCCTTGATTTAATTTGGTATAGGATTATAGGGGTTCACCAATAAGGATACGATTATCATTCTCCTGTACCACCATGTTAGTGCGTATGAACACACTCGACAAGGACGGTCACAGTAAAAAAATATATATATTTTGTATTTTCCAAGTTAACTCCTAATCACACAAATCCAATTTTAAAAGAATTTTAATTTTTGATTAAATTAAGTTTGAATAAGCTTAATGATTCAGTCACATAAATTAGACTAAGCATGCAACTAAACACGATAAACAAGGAAAAATCATTTTTGAGGGAAAAACCTATATTTCAGCACTTTAGAAAGTTTTACAAGACTATCGACTTACAAACTAATTGATATAACTCCCAAGTGTAAAGCACAATGTCTTTAAAACTTCTAAAGAAAATAGCTCAATCCAGAGTTGTCCACGGGTGGCTGTCCACCCTCGGTATCCACCAATTTGCCTTCAGCCTTCTTCTGCCTTCTTTATCTGTGATCCCTTCAGTTCACAAATTTATTCGTAGAGATCTCTCTCCACAAATTGTGTATACAAGATATAAAACTTCTAAGGTTTCAAAAGGATTCACAAAACTATTTGGAGATGTATTGTTGTGAATCAAAAGATGCTTTGGTAACAAAAAACTTCAAAACTTTTGCAACATATATATAGGAAATGTTTTGTCAAAAGTCTTACAAAATTTGGCGTCAAATATGTATTGATAGACGTTGCGCAAATTTTGAGATGATGGTTCATTCGAACGAAAATAGAAGTCGTCCGAATGAGAATGTCATCTCATTAGAATGAAAACACAGTTTGTTCAAACGAGACACCAATCTTGTCTGAGCCAGTATCTAACAAGCTTCAAACGAATTCAAATAATATGACCTCATTAGTAGTTCGTTCGATGTAAGATCTAACGAGCCTTCAAGAAAAAAGTCAATTTCGGTCGAACAAGATAGCAATCTCGTTTGAACGAGGTTAAAAAAATATTTAAATTAAAAATCTAGCCTCAATTTTGATAGAAAATAGCATCCCAAATAAAATTATGAATAATTTTAAAATCCTAATAGTTTTATACCTTTTTTAGATGTAGTTAAGTCTTCATTATCATAGATGTTGGAGTTCGGTTCGTCGTGTTGACGCATATCATTTTGTAACGGGATACGCCATATATGTCAAAGTGCAAATAAAACAAATAAACAACCTAAGCTAAAATATTCGCCTTTACAAATCCCGTTGGCTATTCCGATACAAAACTAATCGAAAGCCAACTTATAAAAATTAACCCTCCGTGACAAAAATTCTAATACCCTTCCTAAACCCTAGAAATGAAATGGCATATATAAACGTTGTCTTCAATCTCTACTTGTTCTTCCCTTTGGAACTTTGTCTTCATCCAGTGTAACATGTTCTTCCTTTTACATACCTAGACACATGAAATAAAGAAAAATACCCCGTGATGCATCGAGTTTGAAATAAAAAATAAAGACAAAACTCATAATTCTCCTCTCCTATAAATCAAACTCATCATCAATTCGCCCCCTTAATTTGTTCTCCTCCTTTTTGTTCGGAATAGACAAAGGAGTAGAAACTAAACATGAAGAATAAAGCATCACATAGAATAAGTAAGATATAATCACAAAGATATGTAAACAACGCAGGTGTAATAATAATCTCAAAGGCAAATCCACCAATTATTTTTTAAAAAAAATATTTTTTTTCAAGAAAAGTATAAATATTACATATTCAACACAACAACTCAGGCACAAATAACTCAAATTATGATCAAGTATGTGACAACCATGGACTAAATGTAAACCGCAATGGGTCAAAATACGATACCATATATAATATATACAAACTATACTAAAGAAAATTCGTCACACATATAAAGGTATAAACTTCCACAAAACACATAACCTTTATACACTAGCATAGTATCGATGTGTCTAAACATGTGGGATGGAATGAATGTGTGTGAACTAGATATAAATGAATTACTATCTAAACACTCAAATATGTTCAAGAAGTTCTAATTGACCACAAAACTTTATCAAACCAAGCTTTAGCCTCAAGTGACAAGATAAATTGAACTTAATGAAACAAGCACAATTCATACAAGCCTAAAATATTGATGATTCGACAAATCAATAGCATGATGACAAAATAAGCATAACTAGGATTCATTGTACAAAATCATTGATCTTCAACTAAACACTGTAAAAAGATAAACATATATCATGTTTTCTATTCTTTTCTTTTTTTCTTTTGAAGTGATATCTTTTGAATGATTAATTATTTAACTATGTTGGCCCCTTTTTGGCAATTTTTATGTTTTTATTACTTTTAATCTTTTTATTGGTCTCTTGACAATTACAGCTTTCTCGAAAAAGAGATTTTCTCCTTTCTTTGGACTTTCCCATGCACACTCATTATTTTTAATTAAATTAAATAATGCTCACAGATAACGGTTCTTACATGCACAACTCCCCCCTTAGTCACAAATACACGTAGATGACAAAACTAATAGGAGAAGATCTCACAAAGCTCAAATATACATGTGAAGTTAACGTTAAAAAATCTCGTGTATGTGTGTGCGGAGGCATATACACAGTCGAATCCATAAAGCAAATCAAGGTCAAAATAATTCCATAAAAACATGGCTAAGAGCAATCTTAGTATCTTCAATCATAACAAAATGTCATAGTCACATGGAAAGTACGGAGTGAATTGGATTCAAACACACTAATATGCAATACCAAATGTGTAAAACTGAAATACAAAAACCAATATTGTTTTTGTATTTAAAAAAAAAACTATCAAAATAAAATATTATTTTATTTTTCAATATGACTCAATAAAAGAAAAATATAAGACAAAAGATACACATGTCATAACACTAGAAAATTTATATCATGAAGCACATCTAGAGTATGACAGACAAAATCATGCTAGCAATCATCCATAAGATATAGCAAATGAAGAGTCATGTGCAAGCATGCGAGAATCAGGTAGTTAAACATTTAGCGCCTCTAAAATAGATTTCCTAACCCAAAAAAGTTGTATGCTTAGCGCATCGGGTTTTGGGTACCAAAGGGACACTAGAATTCAACTTCCTAGGACCTCTTCCAAGATCATAACAAAATTCCCTATGGTGAACTTTCCAACCACAATATGCAAACATGTAAACGCGAGGAATGTTACCTAGGGGCTGAAATTTTCTAATTTCCTTGGATGTAGTTGTCCCTCTAAAATAAAAAATGGTTTGGTCTTTGACACTGGAGGCATTAGAAACATGGGATCTAGTGTCTTCACTACCAAAACTACTCGAGTCTTTTTAATCATCTTTTAACTTTAACATTTTAGACTCAAGCAAAGAATTTGACTCTTCAAGTTTTAGGGCTCCTTATTTAAATTTTCAATCATTTCTAGAATGTTATCTCGATCCCTTCAATACAAGAGAATTTACCCTTAAGAGTCTTTTCACGTGCCTTCAAATCTAAAATCGATTTATCATTTTCCTCATTATCACGTAAACTAACCATAGGAATTTTTGAGTCCTCTAATTCCTTCTCTAAAAACTGGACTCTATCATCACTCTCTTTCTTGGATAATTCTAAAATTTTAAAATCACGATCCATGTTCACAAGCTTCTCACGAAAGAAATCTCTTTGAGTTTGAACAGTTCGCAAAAGTTTCATAGTAACTTTAGAACAATTTTTTTTCAAGAATTTTAATTCTTTTAGTAAACTTCAAATTCAAACGAGATAAATTTTTACTATGGCTGTCCATCGAGAGAGAAAAAAACCAAACATAGATGAATAAACAACCATCATAAACATCTCTAAACAAGGATCTACACAATAAATTCGTGCAAACAGTTCTGATACCACTTGTTTGAGTGGAATACTCTGATACCACTATATTAGCGGGTATGAACATGCTCAGAAAGGATGGTCACAATAAAAAAAATTCTACTTTTGTACTTTTCCAAATTAAGTCCTAATCGCAGAAATCCAATTTTGAAAAAAATTAATTTCTGATTAAGTTAAGTTTGCATAAGCTAAATGATCCAATCACATATGCAATACCACATATTTTTTTCTAAAATAAATATAAATAATATTTTTAAAATAAATAAAGATTTTTCAAAACTTGAACTTCATTGAAAAATGTATTTTAATAATTGCACGGGTGAAATTCGTTATTAAGTCATAATTGTGTATGATTGATTTTCTTTGTATGGTTATAATATCACATCTATTGTAGAAAAATACATAATTAATGTGTGACACAATCTAAAAGAACCCAATATTAACATAAAATAATCCAGTACATATTTTGAGGCACATATGGGCTCGTTTAGGTGTTTTAGACTTTTAGAAATAGTCCAAGGTCAATAGTATATAGGTTGGAGAAATTTTGGGCTAGTTGGGATATGAATTCAGGTTGATTTGGGGTCCAAAAATTGGGTTTTAAGCCCAACTCGAGATTAGGATTTATTAGTGTTTAAGTGGGGGTAAACCACTTCCCCACTACTATTCAGAAAAGATGCAAACACAACTGTAAATAGGAGAGGACAGGAGAAGAACCAAAAAAGAGAAAAAGGGAAAGGAATCAAGAATAAATCGAAGAGGTTCCTTCCACGAATTCTAAAGGCAAGAATTATCTTGCTTAATTTAAGTTTTCAATGGATTTTCTTAATGCATTATGATAACCTTTAAAAATTTTGGGATTTATGTTTGATGTGAATGAATTGAGGATGAATAAATATTTTATGCATGTAGAGGATTGAATTTAATATAGGATTAGTCCCAAAAATTTAGGTATCATATTCTTGAAATTGAGGTTAGATCCCTTAGGGTTCTTAGTAGTAAATGGGGACATCTTGATTATTTAATGTAGAGAATATTAATGTTGGACTATGGACTAAAATTCGTATGTAATCCCATGATAGATGCCCCACATTATGAATTAACACAGGGTGGGAATTGGAATTGAAATCTGAGTTGAAATATGTATTTAATGTTCATAAACCTTTAAAAGTGAATGGGGTATAGTTAAGGGTATTTTTAGGAGTCCAAGGGAGTTGGTGGGACCGTATATGGGTCAATAGGTATTTATTGAAAATGAAAATGTTCCCTCATTTAAATGGAAAAATTAGATTTAACAATATGGTCGTAATTATTCAAGGAAATGAAATTAATAATTCACTAGATGGTAAATTATTAATAAATGGAAATTGTGGTTTTCATGTGGGATTTTTCTATTGTAATTATCGAGTAGTTAGCTATACATATTATATGAGATAATAATATGTACTTATATGTATATGTGTGGACATACCAATGTTTGTGGATTATCCTATCAGCTTAGGGGTTCATGCATTCGGACTGGGTACCACATGTTGGAACAGGTGGGCTCGACGATTGGGTATTGGAACACTGTCATTGTCATTATTTGGTACATATTGGGATTAATATCACACTTACATGAGGGGTGTGATGTTAAACGCATGCGAGTGGCGAAGGGGGAATATTCATTTTGCATCAACTATATTATTTCATCTTAAATTAAATAAGTTAATTCTTTCACACCTAGGCTATGATCCAAATTTAAATATTTTCTTCCCCTCGGTGCTCCTAGACAGGGATAAATGGATTATCATTGTAGTAGTCTTGCGATCTCTCTTACTCATCGGTGTTCAAATTTATTGATTCTAGTGTAGGTGCTCTTCTGCCAGAGTTAGTCATTTTATTTAGGAACATTTGAAAGGGAATAAGCCCGAAACTTCTTTACATTGTACTTGGGTTGCAATATTTACTTTGTAGTTTGATTTATTATTTATTTGGTGTTGTTTTGAATTCATCCATTGTTATGATAATATTCACGAAACTCAATTATGGGCCTTTAATATAATGTTACTTATATTACGTTTGTGTTGAGAATGCTATTAATTGACAAGAAAGCCCTATCATCGGTGTATCGTACCTGACCATCCTTTATGTGAGAAAATATGGGTTGTTATAGTTGGTATTAAAGCATGGTTCTAGAGTCCTTAGGATCTGTGTTGCGTTTATTACATTTTGCATTGGGTTCTTTAATATGTAAAGCATATGCTTAGGATTCATTGTATTCTAACGTTGGTAATAATTAGAACTTAATTTGCTCTCAGATGCAAAATTGACAGAGGGGGCAGACTGAGGAGAGTAGTTCCACCTGTTGTCGAGGAGGAGGCTCACCCGGAGCCATAGCAGCAACCACAGGCTCCACCAGCCCTACAGTTGATCAAACATGCTAAGATAGCCACCATAGTATCTCAAGCGATCTCTACGGCTATGGCAACCATGCTCCGTCACTTTCCACTGCCATAGGCACATCAACAGCCACCCACACTATAGCAGGTGGCTATACCATCACAAGCACCAAGTTATATGTGGGATAGAATGAGGGAGGCCTTTGTTAAGGGTCAGCATCCATAGTTCACAGGCGGTTCAGATATATTAGTGGCGAGTTGGTGGAAGAAGGATATTGAGAGGCACTTACGGATGGTTGAGTGCACACCCATACAGAAGCAAATGTTGGCTTCATTCAGTTTAGTGGGAGCAACACTTCAGTGGTGGGAGGTAGTTATGACAGTTGTTGAGAAGGACAACCCCACTATTGATCAGTTTTGAGAGAGGTTTGAGGGGAAATACTTTCCCCTAGATATGATGTCTGAGATCAGGGGTAGATTCATGGAGCTCAAGTGGGAGGGGCTTACTATAGCCTATTACAAAGACGAGTGCCTCTGGTACTTCACAAAGGAGGATGTTCAGACCGGGCAGATGAGGATGGACAGGTTCATTTCGGGATCAGCCTGGCACGTCAGGAAAGATCTTTTTGGGAATACATCCTTCACAACGTACAATTAGATAGTGAATGTCGCACTCCTCCATTTCTAGAATCACAAGACATTTGAGAAAAATAAGGGTGAGAAATTCCATGGGGCAGAGTCATTGAGCCAGCAGGGTAAGACGAGTGAGGGCAGCAGATCTGGGACCCAGAACCACAAGGGCACCCATTCCGTTGACCATAATAAGAAGTTTAGAGGTACAAATGGCCAGTACAGATTGGGCCAATAGGGCCAGGGATAGTCAGGGCAGGGCCATCAAGGCCAGCAGTATACAGGCCATTAGGGCTAGGGACAACAAGGTAGAGGCTAGCAGGACCGACGGTTTGAGCGAGGTTCATTCCAAGGAAATTGTTATACATGTGGGGAGAAAGGTAATCCTTCGAAGAATTGTACTCGGGGTAACTAGATAGCCAAGGATCAGGGAGGCAATAAGGGACAACATAAGGTGCCACATGGACATCACCCACCCTTTCCAACTCAGGGAGCCGCTGCACCAACCTCTCCAGCACCTGTTGCCCCACCTTAGGGACAACAACCATTGCAGTATGGGTGGGTCTATAATGTTATAGCTACAGAGGGACCAGTACTGGCATAGGCAGTTGAGGGTATGTTTCCCATTTTTAGTCATATTGGTTGCATTCTATTCGATACGGGTGCATCTCATTATTTTGTTAGCACGGGGTTTTCACGGGAGATGGGTATGATAAATTTTGCATCCGACATAATTTTGAATATAAACTCACCAGTGGGTAGAGAGGCATCCATACGGTCAGTATGATGGGGTATCGGTATTAAGATAGCTCGACTCACCTTCGTAGTTGATTTATTAGTACTTGACATGCACGAGTACGATGTTATTTTGGGTATGGTCTCGCTAGCTACTTATAGGGCATGCGTGGATTATTATGGGAGGTCCACCGTCTTCTTTATTCATGGGCAGGAGATGTACCTAGTTACGATGCCTCACCCTGGGTATGGGTCGAGCACCCATTTGTATTACATTAAGGAGGATACTTCTTCAGAGTTTGTGGTGATGCTAGATTCCATATCAGCGGTGAGTGAGTTTTCCGATATTTTTAGGGAGATTTAAAGGTTACCACCTAGTCGGGAGATCGACTTCATGATCGACTTTTTTTCGGGCATGAGACCCATTGCCCGTACTCTGTATCGAATGGCTCCTTTGGAGATGTGGGAGCTACGAGAGCAGATTGAGCAGTTATTGGGACAAAGGTTTATCAGGAGGAGTACTTCGCCCGGGGATGCTCTAATATTATTCGTCAAGAAGAAGGAAGAATATCTATGACTTTGTATCGACTATCGGGAGTTGAACAAAGTCACTATTCAGAATAAATACCCATTGCCACGTATAGATGATTTATTTGACTAGCTTAGGGGTGCTGGATAATTTTCGAGGATTGATTTGAGGCCAAGTTACCACCAGTTGAGAGTATGGGAGCAGGACGTCTCAAATAGAGCTCTGCGATGCCATTTTAGCTAACCAATGCGCCGGAAGTATTTATGGACTTGATGAACAAAGTGTTCAAGGATTATTTGGATCGGTTTGTTATCGTGTTTATAGACGATATCTTGATTTATTCTCGAACTGCGGAGGAGAATGCAGAGCCTTTTATGGGTGGTCTTACAGCCTCTTCAAGATCATGAGTTGTATGCAAAGTTCGAGAAATGAGGATTTTGGCTAAGGGAGGTACAATTTTTGGGCCATATTGTGTCCAAGTAGGGGATATCCATGGATTTAGGGAATGTTTATGCCGTGATGGAGTGAGGACAGACAACTGCACCCACTAAGGTGCACATCTTTTTGGGACTGGTCGGGTACTACCTTCGATTCATCTATAATACCTCGTATTTTTGTGTATTGATAATTTAATTAATTCGGGGAATTAATGGGGAAAATACGTTGTACTTAAATTACGCGAGTGAAGTAGTTTAATGTGATTAAATGATAAATGCGATTATTAAATACTAATTGAGAGATAGATACTGATTAATATTATGATATAATATTTACTAAGTGTGAATAGTAAATAATTGATAATTAGTGTAATATGGCATAGCGAGTGATATGTGCGTATTTTATTTTATATCAATCGGGAGTCGCGTGTAGAATAATTTGAGGTTGAGAAAGGAAATATATTTTTAGTGACTCAGATGATAAATTAGAGGTCACGAATGATCCCGAATGGGTCTAAATAGTCAAAAAAGTGTACCCAGGGGTATTGTTTGGGTCCCAAGTCAATTGAAGACCAAATCGGCACCTATTGAGGGCGTTTTGGTCATTTGGAAAGTAGAGGTTAAGGGACCAACGAAATTATAAGTGTTATATCTGATGCTTAAGATTTGAGGCTAGGGTTAAAAAGAGTAAAACCCAAAGGAAGCCATTAGACAGAAAAGAGAAACCAATTTTCAAGGCTTGAGGGGTGTTCTTAAAGAATTAGACCTTAATCTTGCGTCCTAAGCATCTAAGGAGTGAGGATTTGAGGAAAGAAACATAAACTCATCATCAACACCACAAAATCAGACCCTACAAACCTAGAGGTAAGTTGTTTATTGAAAATTAATCTGAAATTATAATACCCATGTGACTAGGGTTTGAATGATATTGATTTCTTTGATGTGTTTGGAAGAAAAACCTATGTTTATACATGTTTGGGTAGGATATTGCATGTAGATTGAATGAAAATCTGTAGAGGGCAAGTCATCTAAGATTTTTTTTTATGATTATTACGAATTTACATCTGTGTTTAATGTGAATATTAATGGAGAATATTGAAATCTAGGGTTCTTGATGGTTTGATCAATTAATCCATGATTAATCAGTCATTGTAATGTTTTGATGATTAATTTACGTTAGATATTACCCCCACACATGTAGAAATCATTAAGAGCCCGTGGCCTCGAATTAGGTGAAGTATCATGTGAATTATGTGAAGTAAAATTGGTGCAAATTGGGTGAAAATGCATAAAGAAGACGAAGTAGCCAAATACGAACCATTTTGAATCGATTCGGCCCAGTGCAAATCAATTTGTGTAAGGTGAATAAATTCAACACAGGGCGAAACAATTTGGGTAAAGCGAATCGATTCGGATTAGGCTAATCGATTTGGTTACCCAAAAAATTGAAAATTTATCCCTTTTTCCTTAAATCCCTAAATCGTTGTTATGAGATTTTTGAGGACTGGTAAAGTAATATTGAGAGATTAAAATATTAGAGTAGGCTTATGATGGGGGTATGGGTTTGGTCTTATTGTGAAGATTAAGACAAGAACGAAATTGGGTTGATTTTTGGGCAGTAAATTATCCGAGAGAAAGAAAATGAATTTACGGGGAGTTTGGGAATTAGATTGATGTAGTGGACCAGTAGGGTGAGTTAGGCTTAACTAGTGAAATTTATAAAGGGGTAACTAGGGCCTTTAGAGTTGGATGAATACTTGAATTATTACGATAGTGAGAGAAATCGTAAAGTAAATAGTACGATGAGTATACGAGAGAAATATACCATGTACAAATGGGAATAATTAGGTTGTGTGAATACCTATCATATTAATACTTAGGCGGCATGAATACCTAAAGTATACTAAACGTATTGGGGTCGAGGTAACATCCGGACCAATACATGGGAGTTGTGTGAATACTCATGAATACGATAAGTGGGATAATTCATAAAGAAATTAGTACGACGAGTATACGAGAGAAATATACTACGTACAAGTGGGGAATTAGGTTGTATGAATATTAAATGCTTAAAGTGCATGCTTAGGCAGTGTGAATGCCTAAAGTATATTAAATGTATTGGGGTCGATGGAATGTCCGAACCAATACATGAGAGTTCGAATTGGGGTCGATGGAACATCCAGACCAATATCGAATATATATAATGTCGGGGTCGATGGAAAATCTGGACCAATATGAATACTTAGGAGGTGTGAATGCCTAAAGTATATTAAAGGTATTGGAGTCGATGGAAAGCCCAAAGAAATACATGAGAGTTCGAATTGGGGTCGATGAAACATCCGGACCAATATTGAACATATATAATATTGGGGTCGATGGAACATCTGGACCAATATGAATACTTAGGAGGTGTGAATGCCTAAAGTATATTAAATGTATTGGGGTCGATGTAACATCCGAACTAATACATGAGATTTCAAATTGGGGTCTATGGAACATCAGGACCAATATCAAACATAAATAAAATTGAGGTCGAAGGAACATCCGAACCAATAAATCCTTAAGGTGTGATACGAGGATATTACAGTGAAATATATTTTATTTGTATATATTGTGTGTGAAATATATACTATGCCATTTATCTACTAATGTGTGATAGTAGACACTTAGATATAGTATATCTAAAAAGAATGAATTAAGTCGAGAAACTTTAGTATATTATTCAGCTAATAACATAGGTGAATGTTATTTATATTTGTGGATATTGGAATGATAAATTAAGTTAAGAACTTAATGTATTAATTTAAGTGATACCATGTGAGGAATGTTACTTACGATGATAATTGACATATGAGAGATGTTAATAAATCAATGTATTGTATGGATGGTACGAGAACTTAGACATGTAGATAAGTTCGGCTGAATACTTTAGTCTAGCTAGCTGGGGTAGTATAACTAGGTGGACTAAGTATAGAACATTAGGCGTGCACTATAGATGAGAGGTGAGGTAAAACTGAACTGAGAGTGTACGTGAACATGTGTAATCAAAAAATGAATTCTAAATGTAATAAAAGTTTGATAAATATTTTCAAAACGTTTTGTGTTCCAACACTTGCTATAAAATATTTTTAAAAACTTTTAAGTGTCCATCCACAGGGATACCAGGCGTGACTTCATTCCAAAGATTCGGAGTTGTAGCACTGTGGATGCTAATAGGATTTGATTAGACGATTCCTTCATTCAGATCCAGTGTAGGTTCTTATTTTATATTCCATGTATGGACATCTTGTCACTTGATAGTTTTCAGTTGTTTAGTTGGAGTATTTGGTTTTTGATTTTGGTCGATGGTTTCTTTGAAAACCCTTTATTCATTTATATATTATGATGGTTGGACTCTAGTATATTGTTGATGCTTAATTTAGTTTCTTCATTTATTGAATTTATCTGTTTTAAAGAAAGATAAAATTTGGAACCGGTCTAATTTCACTTAGGTGGTTAGTAATAAAAACGTTTTCGACAGTGATGCCAAGAATGAACCATATGAGAAACATGTTTTAATTTAATAAAGCCCTGATCAACCAATGTTTAATTTGATGGCGTGTCACAGATGGTATCAGAGCATCAGGTTCTAGTGTCCTTAGGATCTGTGCGGTTTTTCTATATTTCAGCGTAGCGTTCTTTTGATATATACCCTTATGATAGGATTATTTTACTCCTCTACGTATGCAACTTATGTTCTCATGCGATTAAGTGTAGTTCATGTGATTCATGTACGTGTTCGATGGAGCTTCGTACACCGAGAAATATGGGACGACCAACGAGGGCCGTTAGAAGGACTGCAAGACGAGAGGAGAGGTATAAGACATAGAGTTATTATGATAATGGTGAATTTCGATCGAAGTCACCACGATTATTATTCGGGAAGATTACAATAGGATAACCACTCGAGGATGGTCATTTCCACAAGCATCATTGTAGAGAATGACAGTAATTATTTCAGACTCACCTAGCATGATAGACAGGGGGAAAGCCAGGGGGACTCTTTAGAAAAGTCGCCTGTAAGAATTCGAGGAAGAGAGGAATTATAATGGACATTGGAAGGAGAGAATCTAATGGCAATTGTGTAGGGTGGACAGAAGTGACACCCGGGATTAAAATTTTGGGTAAAATTTCTAGCTCGTAGGGGCAGCATAAAGTGATGAGAGTAAGTCATTACGTATGAAGACGTATGTTTGGAATTAAATGAGGGATTGGGTGCGCGTCCATAAGTGAATTTGGACTCGTGAGTAGTATAAACAAGCTTGGATGGAAATTCGATGAAAATGACTAGTGTCGATGTCACCAAGGTCGTGCGTTTATGAGATTACATCAACGCTCCCATTAGAAAGGAGCGAATAAGGTTGGAGAATCTAGTCGAAGAACAAGACTAGATTTAGCGGTACTAGTGAGACACCATAGGAGAGTATGCCTAGTAGGGGACCCATCGAAATAATTCAAATAAATTGAATTCCTAACAAGAGATGGTGAATTCAGTCAGGGCCCTTTAGACCAACAACGAGTTCTATAAGGCTAGCAGAGACAAAGAGACAATGAAGGTAGCAATCAGGATCCACGCCACTAAGTCTGAGAAAAAGTCACCCCGACATGGCCTGGGAGTCCACCGACAATGGGGAATGGAACAGAAAGGTAGTATATATGGGGGAAGTAGGACCACCTATATTGAACATGTCTACAGCAAGCAAGTGTGACAAGTCATACTAGGAAGTAGATGGGAACAGTGCCAGTGAGGCATAACAACGGGAAGAGCGAGACTTCCAGCAAGGAGATTGGGATAAGGGAGTTTAGCCCAGAGATTTCCAAACACGGAACAGTAGGTTTAGATAGGACCAAGAAGGTCCTCAGAAGACGCAACATCATGTTCCTCAAGGTCAATAGGGCCAAAGGGACATTAGGGGAGGCCAAAAGGTTCATGATCAGAGGATGTAGTCCATGAAAGGAGAAGTATCACCCAAAATCATGGTAGGGGACAACTACAGGATGAGATCCTGGATGTATAACTATTACAACAGATCTTGGGTCAGTTTCGATGCGAGAGTGCATTTAGGAATCGGTCGACCAGGCGAGATAGATAACGAATAAAAGTAATATGGTTATGTCATCCTTGGTAGTTTGGGATTGCTGTGAGTGACATGAGTGCATCACAAGTAAGGTTATTATCACTAGAATTCATGAGGTAGTTGAATTTACTGGGTACATTGGTCGTGATGGCCATATGATGTATCTAAATGTCGTGGGATAGCAAAGTTCTTTGGTGTCACCTATAAGAGAGCGGGTGGGTACACTAAGAGTATGTTGTAATTTCATGTGAGTTTACTACGTTTGAGAGTTGTGAGAATATATTAGACTACTTTTCGAGATTTGACTGGTTAGCGATATGGTGATAGTGAGATCTTGGGCCGTTCCAGGGTATGCATTATTTTTGCTAAGTATCACCTGAAAGAGGTTTGAGGTTATATATTGAGTATAAATGTTATCATATATTGGGTAGTAAACTTATATGTGTATGTTGTCTAGTTATAATTGATCCCGGTGAGTAGGGACATTTACTGACGTGGTTCGGGAAAAACTGGTTTATTGTCGAGCGGAGAGACATAATTCGTGATTTATTTGTGCTGGGAACTAGTGATAGTAAGAGCGTCGTGTTATTTGTGGTCACTCATAACACCAGAGTGAACAGGTATACTCTATATGTCCAAAGACAGTGATTTGGGGTACAATTATAGATTTGGAGATTTGTAGTTATAACGGTGAGTTAATAACTATATTTTCGATTTGAGGCAGAGAGAGCCGTGTTATGATGATGCGAGAAACATTGAAAACCTTTTGCACCACAAGTTTATGGGTGGTATAATATCGGCAAGAATTAAATAGTATGTGTCAGGGTGATAGAAATTACCCGAAAGATTTAGCCACGCCGAGAATGTGGGGGACGAACTTGAAAAAAGTATGTTACGTAAGTGATGTTGTGAGGTTTGTACAAATATGCACGAGTTATAGGGTGTATGGATGCCCTGGGTAGAATAGAGTCTCACTTAATCAGATGCCTAGCAGTTTTGGGAGCAAAGATAAAGGAAATGATTTTTCAGTATATTTTGGAAAAAAAGGGAGAGTAAGAGGTCCCCAATAATGTGAAACGTTGAACATGAGGATCGGGGGTGAAGGATAAATAGTGGAGTTGTCTCCAATTTACACCATTTAGGGATGGAAAAATGTTGATCTGATGTTATGGACTACGCATTTTGAAATTTTGATGTCCCCAGTGACGGGATTTATGAGCTTGAGTAGTGACATTCATGTTTGGGACATCCCAAAATCGCGAAGAGGTCAGGGTTTACATCGGGTTGCGGAATGAATTGACCAGAGAAGCATATTTGTTATTTTGGAGTGAGATATACTATCGAGAAGAATAACCAGCTTTTCACATGGAGAAAAGAAGTGAAATAAAACTAGGTGTTGTCCAAAATTATTGTGAATTAGGATAAGACCTTTCAGTCCCACCTCTGATCAGAAGTGTCAGGAGGCGATGGGTACGGAGATGCACATTGTTCTATACATGTCCCTCATAAGTCGATAAGAAGTGGGGAGTAACGATCTTCTAGGACCCGAAGTGATTTGTTCTCCATCGACATGAATAGAGTAAATGCGTCTCTTTCAGATAGCTCAGAAATGTAAGCAGAGTTATGTTGCCATAAGGTAAGAGTGTGAAGTCTAACATAAGTAGTCAGGAAATTGTTGCGGGTATTTACTCTGAATAGGGTCGCGGGTTAGGAAAAAGTAAATAGGCACCCATAAAAGTGGGATTTTACTAACAAAAAGATAGTAGAGCCGACAGAGCATATGCTCTCCTTTTACGGCACTATATGGTCGGAGGCCATTGAGTGGGAGATTGATGGCCAAGGTTGGTTAGAGTATCTCCTATATAAGGGGATTAGGAAATTAGGAAAGAAGGGGGAAGCTAGAGCCGACTTATGTTGGGTTGTTTCCTATTACTGAGAGGGTGGGACCGGTACCACACAGACTAGGACTTCTAGAGCATCTACAACGGATACCCGACGTGTTTTACATGGTATCACTGAAGAAATATTGGAGGAATGTGAGAGATTATAGCACATTCAAATTAAGGAAATTGTTTTATAGCCAGACGTCTCATGTAAGGATAGATCCATGGCTATTCAGGATCGTAGTGAGCGTAAGCTGCAGTCCAAGGTGGTGCCACTAGTGTGAGTTCAGTGGGGACACCATAATACTGACGAGTCGACATGTGAGCGGGAGGATGACATGCGAGAGCAGTATCCAGAGCCATTTACCGCAGGTACATACTAATTTCGGGGACGAAATTCCTTATAAGGGGGTAAGTATGTAATACCCCATATTTCTATGTATTGATAATTTAATTAATTCGGGGAATTAATGAGGAAAAATACGTTTTATTTACATTATGCGAGTGAAGTAGTTTAATGTGATTAAATGATAAATGTGATTATTAAATAGTAATCGAGAGATAGATATTGATTAATATTATGATATAATATTTACTAAGTGTGAATTGTAAATAATTGATAATTAGTGTAATACGACATAGCGAGTGATAAGTGCATATTTAATTTTATCTCAACTAGGAGTCGCATGTAGACTAATTTGAGGTTGAGAAAGGAAATATATTTTTAGTGACTTGAATGATAATTTAGAGGTCACGGATGATCCCGAAGGGGTCAAAATAGTCAAAAATGTGTACACGGGGGTATTAATTGAGTCCCGGATCAATTTTAGACCAAATCGACACCTATTGAGGGCGTTTTGGTCATTTGGCGATTCAAGGTTAAAGGACCAACGACATTCTAAGTCTTATATCTGATGTTTAAGACTTGAGGCTAGGTTTATAAATAGTAAACCCCAAAGGAATCCATTAGAGAGAAAAGAGAAACCAAATTTCAAGGCTTGAGAGGTGTTCTTGAAGAATTGGACCTTAATCTTGCATCCTAAGTATCTAAGGAGTCAGGATTTGAAACAAAAAACATCAACTCATCATCAACACGATGAATTAGACCCTACAAACCCTGAGGCACGTTGTTTATTGCAAATTAATATGAATTTATAATACCCATGTGACTAGGGTTTGAATGATATTGATTTCTTTGATGTGTTTGGAAGAAAAACCTATGTTTATACATGTTTGGGTAGGATATTGCTTGTAGATTGAATGAAAATCTATAGACGACAAGCCATCTGAGATTTTTAGTGATTATTACGAATTTACATCTGGGTTTCATGTGAATATTAATGGAGAATATTGAAATCTAGGGTTCTTGATAGTTTGATGAATTAATCAATGATTAATCGATAATTGTAATGTTTTGATGATTAATTTATGTTGGATATTACCCCCAAACATGTAGAAATGGTTAGGAACATGTGGCCTTGAATTTGGTGAAGTATCATGAGGATTATGTGAAGTAAAAATGGTGAAAATCGGGTAAAAACTCATGAAGAAGACGAAGTATCCAAATCTTCGAATTGGTTCGGCCTAAGGCGAATCAATTCAGTTGCCCAGAAAATTGAAAATTTCCCTCTTTTGCTTAAAATCCCTAAATCATAGTTGTGAGATTTTTGAGGACTTTGGTAGAGTAATATTGAGAGATTAAAATATTACATTGGGCTTATGATGGGGTATGGGTTTTGTCTTATTACGAAGATTAAGACGAGAACAAAATTGGGTTGATTTTTGTGCCATAAATTATCCGAGAGAAAGATAATGAATTTATGGGGTGTTTGGGAATTGGATTGATGAAGTGGACCAGTAGGGTGACTTAGTATTAACTACTGAAATTTATAAAGGGGTAAATAGGGCCCTTAGAGTTGGATGAATACTCGAATTATTATGATAGTGAAAGAAATCATAAAGTAAATAGTACAGTGAGTATATGAGAGAAATATACTACGTACAAGTGATAATAATTAGATTGTGTGAATACCAAACAGATTAGTACTAAGGAGGCATGAATACCTAAAGTATACTAAACGTATTGGAGTCAAGGGAACATCCAGACCAATACATGGGAGTTGTGTAAATACTCATGAATACGATAAGTGGGATAATTCGTAAAAAAATTAGTACGGCGAGTATATAAGATAAATATAATACATACAAGTGGGGAATTAGATTATTTGAATACCTATTATATGAATACTTAGGCGGTGTGATTGCCTAAATTATATTAAATGTATTGGGATCGATGGAACGTCTGGACCAATACATGAGAGTTTTAATTGGGGTCGATGGAACATTCGGACCAATATCGAGCATATATAATGTTGGGGTCGATGGGACATCCCCAACCAATATGAATACTTAGGCAGTGTGAATGCCTAAAGTATATTAAATGTATTGGGGTCGTTGGAATGTCCGAACTAATACATGAGATTTCGAATTGGGTCGATGGAACATCCGAACCAATATCGAACATATATAATATTGGGGTCGATGGAACATCTGAACCAATATGATTACTTCGATGATGTGAATGCCTAAAGTATATTAAATATATTGGGGTCAACAAAACATTTGGACAAATACATGAGAGTTAGAATTGGGGTCGATGGAACATCCGGACCGATATCGAACATAAATAAAATTAGGGTTGAAGGAACATCCGAACCAATAAATCCTTAAGGTGTGGTACGAAGATATTACAGTGAGATATATTTTATTCGTACATATTGTGTGTGAAATATATATTATGCGATTTATCTTCTTATGTATGACAGTAGACAGTTAGATAGCGTATATCTAAAAAGAATGAATTATGTTGAGAAACTTTAGTATATGATTTTAATAATAACATATGTGAATGTTATTTATATTTGTGGATATTGGAATGATAAATTAAGTTGAGAACCTAATGTACTAAGTTAAGTGATAACATGTGAGGAATGTTACTTACGATGATAATTGACATATAAGAGATGTTAATAAATCAATGTAGTATATGGGAGGTACGAGAACTTAGAAGTGCAGATAAGCTTGGTTGAAAACTTTAGTCTAGTTAGCTTGGGTAGTATAGTTAAGTGGGCTAAGTATAGAACGTTAGGCATGCACTATAGATGAGAGGTGAGGTAAAACTCAAGTGATAGTGTACGTGAACATGTGTAATCAGTAACTGAATTTTAAATGTAAGAAATCCTTGTTAAATGTTTTGTGTTCTAATACTTGCGATAAAATATTTTTAAAATCTTTTAGGTGTCCAGCCATAGGAACGCTAGGCGTGACTTCATTCCAGGGATTCAGAGTTGTAGCACTGTGGATACTGATAGGATTTGATTAGACGATTCCTTCATTCAGATCTAGTGTAGGTTCTCATTTTATATTCCATGTATGGATATGTTATCCGTTGACAATTATTAGTTGTTTATTTCTTTATCATCATGGAGTATTTGGTTTTTGATTTTGGCTGATGGTTTATTCGACAAACCTTTATTCATTTATATATTGTGATGGTTGGACTCTAGTATATTGTTAATGTTTAATTTAGTTTCTGGATATATTAAATTTATTTGTTTTAAAGAAAGATAAAATTTGGCACCGGTCTAATTTCACTTAGGTGGTTAGTAATTAAAAAGTTTTCGATAGTGATGTTATGAATGAACCATATAAGAAACCTATTTTAATTTAATAAAGTCCTGATGTACTGATGTTTAATTAGATGGGGTGTCACATCATCCAGGGGTTATCCAAGACTCCCGTGCCTTAACGAATTTCACGATAAATGGGGTACCATTTGTTTGGGATGATGTGTGCCAGTAGACATTTGAGGAACTGAAGACTAGATTGACTATGTCACTGATTTTGGTGTTACCTTAAGTTGGATTTGACTATAGAGTCTTCACAGATGCGTCCCTAAGGGTACTTGGCAGGATTCTGATGCAAGAGGAGAGGCCGATAGCTTATTGATCGAGTGCGAAAGGTGAGCGCGTGTAAGTGCACAGTCGTTGTTTTCGTTTCGCCTACTCAATACAAATAAACCTAAATTACGACTACACTTGCGAGGTAAGTCTAGCGGTAAGTCGGGTATTGAAAATCCACAGGGACGAGATGCTAGAATTTAAGTGATTTAATATTCCGAAATAAAAGTGTAAAAGGTGATTACAAACTAAAAAGGAAAAGAGGCATAAAAGGGAAATATTAATCTAGGCAAGGGAAAATAAAGCTAGACTAATGAAAGCAAGTAAAACTATAGGTTGCGTCGAATATCCCTCACCCGAGTTAATTTGTATAAAATGGTTACATGGGTCGACGAGTTATTACAAATGCGTCTCGTTTCGACAGTCAATTAAATCAAGGATTGTCACGACCCTAAATCCGCATAAAAGCCTAATAAGATTTTGGCGTCAACAAATATCCTGAAAATTACAAACGAAAGGTCGTAAGCACGGGACATACATGATATGCCCCGTCAAATCTCCTAGGCATAATAACTAGGACAACGCATACGAAATAGACCCGTAAACACTATCACCAAGCAAAGCAACGCGTGAACCCGAGTGAGTTCCATTCAAACACAACCTAATTTAAATTACCTCGAAATCATGTTAAAAACGAGATAAATAAAGCAGTCAATAAACACGGTAAATTTACACTAGAATGCAAGGAAATAAAGCATGTAAACCTAAACTAGAAAGCATGTAATTTAACTATAAAGCAAGGAAATAAGGAAATACAATATATATTAATGGATATGAGGATGAAAGTACAATCTTACAAACCCAAATGTTGTCACACCATATGAGGAAGAAGAAAAGAGCTCTCAACTCGCAAACCCTAACCTAAAATCTATTCTAAAACTAGTGTGCGAAATAAGAAACCAAAATTTGGTTCAAATAGTAAGTTACAAAATAAATAAAGGAAAAAGAAAAGAAAAGGAAAGATCTCAAAATATCTGGCATAACCGGTCGACCGATCGCAGGGGCACAGTCGATCGGTCCCTCAGGAAAAAGCCTACTATCTCCTTCCCACGGCAAAATATGAAACCGCGATCGACCGATCCTAGGAACGCGGTCGACCGGTACTCTGTTTTCTGCCATTCTTGTTCCATGAAGAGGGGAAAAAGGTCCAATAACGGAAACGGGCATATCTTCTTCATCTGAACTCCAAACGACGCACCGTTTGCGTCCACGGATGCTAGAAAAGAAATGTGAATTGACTAAAATGCCCTTGAAGTAGTGTCCGACGATGAAACTTCTCTGAAATGCAATATATCCTCACTTTTAGCGTTCCAATACCTACAAAAGCACAATTAACCCCTGCAAAATATGTATATATCCAAATCCAAGGTTATATAGTTAATGATCATAAATATAGGCATTAGGACTGTAAAAGTGCTAGAATGCATAAAGATAACGGGCATAAATATGCAATATTTGATACGAATCACTTATGCTTCCTGAAATCTTAAACCTCACGAGGGACATTACCCCACCCACGAATTGGAGTTAGAAGGCGTGGTTTTTGCATTGCGATCATGGAGACATTATCTCTTGGGGGAGAAATTTCATCTTTTCACAAACCACAAAAGTCTGCAGTATTTGTTAACACATCGAGAACTGAACATGTGACATAAGAGGTGGCTAGAGTTTTTGAAATATTATCAGTTTGACATTCAGTACCACCCGGGGAAAGTGAATGTCGTGGAGGATGATTTAATCCATAAGCCGATTTTGGAGTAAGCGACAGTGTGGAAGGGAAAGTGGAAGTCACTTCATGGGGAAGATGACCTGACCCACACATTTATGGTTGTTCTCACCATCACCCCCGAGATCATTATTCGGGTGGTGAAGACACAGGCATAAGATCATCTTTTCCAGGAGAGAGTGAGACAGTTGCTAGGCGAGGGGTTAGAGAACTTTTCCATTAGGTTGGATGGTAGTTTGAGGTCCCATGGGAGACTAGTTATCCCAGACGATGAGTAATTGAGACGAGTTGTTATATCTGAGGCTCATGGGTCACGATTTATGGTAAATATCAGAGGAAATAAGATGTACCATGACATGCGGTGTCAGTCTTGGTGGACCGGGATAAAAAGGGACATAGTCGATTTTTGTGTCCAAGTGTGCTACGTGTTGGCTGGTAAAGGTGGAACATTAGTGTCCCGCGGGAGTTTTACAACCTTTGGAGATCCCGATGTGGAAATGGAAATCATTTCCATGGACTTTATTACAGGGCTACCTACATCGTAGATGGGGCATAATTAGATATGGATGATCATCGATAGATTAACAAAGGTGGCTGATTTTTTACTAGTCTGGGCAGATTATAGCTCCGAGCAATACGCCAGACTCTTACTTGCAGAGATTGTTAAGCTGCATGGAGTACCGTTCAACATCATTTTAGATAGGGCCAAGACGTTTGTGTCCCACTTTTGGAGGAGTTTTTAGTAGGCCTTGGGGGTATAGTTGAGATTCAACGCATCATATCATCCTCGAACCGATGGGTAGATAGAGAAGGTGAACTTAATATTGGAGGACATGTTGAGGATGTTTTCTGTATTTTAAGGGGAGCCAGTGGAGTTTGCATACAATAATAGCTACCAGTTCACAATCGGGATTGAACCGCTTGAGGCACTCTATGGGAGACCTTTTCGTTCATCCTCATATTGGTTGGAGGTGAGGGAGAACAAGTTTCTTGGGCCAGACAACATTCAGGACACCTCAGAGAAGGTAGAGATGATTCACGTGAGAATATGGATTGTGCAGGACAGGCATAAGATCTATGTGGTCGGAGACACTTAGACTTCGATGTTGGAGATCAAGTGTTGGTGAAAGTGTCTCCCATGAAGAGGGTGATGAGATTTAGGAAGAAAGTAAAGTCATATCCTCGATACGTGGGACTGTTCCCTATTCTGGAGAGGAGTGGGCCCGTAGCATATAGGTTGGGATTACCAGATCACTTGTAGTGGATGCATGACGTTTTACACATATCTTCACTACGGAGGTTCCTTAGAGATGAGATAGCATACCAGCACATTGATATTGGTGAGATAGAGCTCTAGTCGAACGCTACTTACGGGGAGAGACCGGTACCATTTTGGACCTACGGGAGCACCGACTCCGGTCCAAGGTTGTTCTTTTAGTTCGAGTGAAGTGGGGACACCATCGAGAGGACGACTTGACTTGAGAGAGGGAGGACGGCGTGCACAAAAAGTATCCCGAACTCATCTAGTTAGGTACATACTGTCCTGGATTCTGAGGACGGAATCCCGTTATTGGGGATTTTTCTAATGTAAATAATTAATATTTTTGGAATAAATAAATTTTTTGCAGAACTTGAACTTCATTGAAGAATTTAATTTAACAATTGAACGGGTGAAATTTTTTATTAACTCATAATTGTGTATGATTGAATTATTTTTGTGTATGGTTATAACATGTCATCTAATGTAGAAAAATACATAACACAATTTAAAAGTTCCCAATGGTAGCATAAAATAATTCGAGACATATTTCAGGGAACATATGGGCTTAATTAGGTGTTTTGGACCTTTAGAAATAGTTTCGGGTCAATAGAATATAGGTTGGGGGAACTTTTGGGCTAGTTAGGATATGAATTCGGGTCCATTTAGGGGTCCAAAAATTGGGTTTTAAGCCCAACTCGGGACTAGGATTAATTAGTGTTTAAGTGGGGGTAAACCACTTCCCCGCTACTATTCAGAAAAGACCTGAACCCAATTATTAACGGGAGAGAAAAGGAGAAGAACCAAAAGAGAAAAAAGGGCAATGAATCAAGAAGAAATCAAAGGGGTTCCTTCCACAAATTAATAAGGCAAGAATTCTCTTGCTTAATTTAAGTTTTTAATGTTTTTTCTTAATGCATTATGATAACCCTTATAATTTATGGGATTGAGGTTTGATATGAATGAATTGATGATGAATAAATATTCTATGCGTGTAGATGGATGAATTTAATATAGGATTAGTCCCAGAAATTTAGGTATCATGTTCTTGAAATTGAGGTTAGATTCCTTAGGGTTCTTGGTAGTAAATGGGGACATCTTGATTATTTCACGTAGAGAATATTAATGTTGGACTATGGACTGAAATTCTGATGTAAACCCCATGATAGAATCCCCACATTATGAATTAAACAGAGTGGGAATTGGAACTGAAATTTGAGTTGAAATATGCATTTAATAGTCATAAATTCTGGGAAAATTTGGCATGAAATTGGGATTGATTCATGTAATTAATGATCCTAAGAGGACTAATTGAGTTGTAGGGACTCAACTACATGGATATAAAGTGGACTAAACCTTTAAAAGTTAATTTGGATAGAAAACTAGAAATCCTGTAATAAAACAAACAAGCAGATCTGGTCTTTTGCATAAAATCGAATCAATTCAATTTCAGAGCGAAACGATTCGGTTTGGTAGATAATCGATTTGGCCCAGAATTGAATCAATTCGGCCCTAGGGGATGAATAAGCTGGGCCTGGGGTTTAGTTAAGGGTATTTTTAGGACTCCACACGAGTTGGTGGGACCGTATATGGGTCAATAGGGAATTTGTTAAAAATGAAAAGGTGCCCTCATTTAAATGGGAAAATTACATTTAAATAGATGGTTAAGTAAATATTCAACGGAATTAAATTAATAATTCACTAGATGGTATATTATTAATAAATGGAAATTATGGATTTCTTGTGGGATTTTTCTATAGTAATTATCGATTCGTTACCTATACGTGTAATATTGGATAATAATATGTACTAATATGTATTTGTGTGGACATACCAATAATCGTGGCTTGTTCTACACTTAAGCACAAGTGGGATTGATGATTGTGTAGGTCATATAGGTACTACGTGGAGGCGCCATCTACGAGAGGTAGGTGTTGACGGTGACCGAACCTGTTTCACCACTTGGTATGGGCCGGGAACAGTTATCCTGCATAGGGACTGCCCCCAACTTATGAATGTTTTGTAATGTCCGCTTAAGATAAGAGATTCCGCTGGACTTGCAGATAGAGTATGAACTAGACACCAATGGTAGATGCCTTTGTGTGTCAAATATATGAAAGGACGTATATAAATAATTACTCAAACTGTAATAAGATAAATTTAATTGTCTAAGAATGTGGACGTAAATGACAAGACCCTACTTTGTGATGCATAATAGATGTCTATGTCTAGACGTGAGACTTATAAAACTAGGATATTATGATTTTTGGCACATTGTCATTGTCATTATTTTGGCCTTATTGGGATGCGATTACTATCACACTTAGATGAGGGCTAAGGTGTTAAATGGAAGCGAGTGACGAAAGGGGGAATATTTATTTTGCATCAACCGTATTATTGCATCTTAAATTAAATAGGTTAATTCTTGCACACCTAGGCTCTGACCCAAATTTAAATATTTTCTCCCCTAGGTATTCCTAGACAGGGATAGCTGGATTGTTGTTGTAGTAATTTTGCGATATCTCTTACTCATCAGTGTTCAGATTTATTAATTCTATTATAGTTGATCTTCTGCCAGAGTTAGTCATTTTATTTGGGAACATTTGTAAGGGCATAAGCCTGAAACTTCTTTACATTGTGTTGGGGTTGAGATATTTACTTTGTAGTTTGATTTATTATTTATTTGGTGTTGTTTTGAATTCATCTATTGTTATGAGAATATTCACAAAACTCAATTATGGGCCTTTAATATATTATGTTTGTACTGAGAATGCTATTAATTGACAAGAAAGCCCTATCATCGGTGTATCGTACCTGGACAGCCTTTACGTGAGAAAATGTGGGTTGTTACAGTTGGTATTAAAGCATGGTTCTAGTGTCCTTAGGATATGTGTTGTGTTCATTACGTTCTGCGTTGTGTTCTTTGACATGTAAAGCCTATGCTTAGGATTCATTGTATTCTAACGTTGGTACTAATTCGAAATTTGTTTGCTCTCTGATGGAGAATAGACAGAGGGGGAAGACCAAGGCGAGTAGTTCCACCTGTTGTCGAGGTGGAGGCTCACCCGGAGCCACAACAGTTACCACAGGCCCCACTGGCCCTACAGTTGGTCACACATTCTAAGATAGCCACTATAGTGTCTCATGAAACACAACTATGGGCCTTTAATGTAATGTTACTTATATTACATGTGACATCCCACCTAATTAAATACCGGGTGATCAGTCCTTTATTAAATTAAAAATCAAGGTGAACGGTTGGTTCATTCTTAGCATCACTATCACAAAATAAAATTTCTAAATTAAACACCCTAAATCATTAAGCTAAGTTTCAAAACAATTTAAAGTCTTATTTCCATTTTTAAATTTCAACTTGAAAACCTTTTTAAATAATCAACAGTCTAAGAATCACATAAGTGCTACGGATAGCAATCAACACAAAAGAATTAATCCATTTAGATTAACCAAACCAAGTAAAATAACCATACATGAAATCATCCTGACAAAACTTAACTCCCAAGGAATACTGAATACTGGAAATATAAACAAACGTAAATCTCTGAAAAATCCGAACTGAATAGGGAAACGGACGGCACATGACCTAACTAAGCAGAACTAAAACAATAATATAATCAATGAAGAGGTCGTCTAAAGAAATGACCTGCAACTCCCACATAAGCTGCAACACGTCCAATCTAAAGAACCTATGCATGCCGTCCCTGTGGCTGGGCACCTGTAATACATACATATATATATATACAAGAGAGAGAAAAAGATAGGAAACGGGTCAGAGCCCGAGTGTAAAACAGTTTTAAAAATAGTTTAGCAAGTATTTAAAATGCTTACCGGCTAATGCAACAACCATGTTAGTATGCGACACTCTCTTGAGAATTCTCACCTCTCATCTAGAGTGGATGCCTACCGTACTAATAAATCTCATAAGTTTCTCTAACTTATTCTCCATAAGGTTTTATCACGTGAAAAGTAAGGTTATGATATTTACTTTAGGAAATCATTCTCTTCAATATTTCTTACGTTATTTAGAACAACTCATTACCGTTATAAAGTTCCTAAACACTTATAATAAAGTTGAAGCATTTATTCATTACTTATGTACTTATACGCACAGTAGAAAGCTTCCATATAGATATACGTATATATATTGGTCACACATATAATATATATATATATACTAATAGCACCCCACATAAAATCTATGGTGTTGGCATACTCTGCTATCAAGTCCCCGTATCACTCGTACTAAGGGAAATACTAGTTTGAAATCACTCTCGAACTGTATTAACACCAACACATACAAATGGAGGCGAAGCATAGTTCCAAGTCACTAAGAGGTCAACACATACCCTCACGTCTCTTAGGACCATCTGACTATCACTCAGATAGACTGTATCAAGGAATCCTATGTTCTAGGGTACAAGTCAATATCCCCCATAAAGGTCCAATTGAGATAAGACTGTCCCGGCGCGGCAACCTCCGTGATAGCAAGTAGCGCGGGTATGATTTTTATACAGATACATAATATATGCACAATCACACGGCATATATATATATATATATATATATATATATATATATATATATATATATATATATATATATATATATATATATTCACATTTTCTAAATTAGGTGCGCCCATGACCCATAATTATAATTATCCATTCTTAGCACATATTACTCATTTATCTCGCATAACGGATTCGTTTATTTTATTCTCATATATAATTTATTTCATACTTACTTCTCATTTCTCGAAGTATTCTATTTCACTAAGTATAATTTCAGTAGGTATGCTCTCACTTACCTTCGGGTCTAAATCCTTTACGAGTCTCAAACTTTTAGTAAACATACGCACAATTTTCTATGTGTGAATAACTCTCCGTTAACCCACAATTTTGAAGAACCTTATACTCTTGCCTCACTTGAGTCTGTATTGTATAAGTGCTCATCTAGTTTGGAAATAGTGACAAAATTATGTCCTATCCTAAAATCCAAAGAGCCTCAGAGAATTGTTTACAATTAATTCCTCTTGTTTGTCTAATCAAAGGTATATGTACCAACACTCACACACAATTAGGACTGCATACATGGGTCTTTTATTGCATAAATTGATTGCATATAGTTTGTGTGTATTAATTTCCCTCAAATTGATTTTTAATATTTTTGGGGAAATTTTAATTATTTTTAAAACAAGTATTTTCTTTATTAGAATTGGTTTTATAAAAGTGTTGGGGTCATTCTGCTATTTTGGATTGTTGGTTTTATTGGCTGAAAGTTCACTTGGGTAGAATATAAAAGCTTTAGAGACATCAGGGTGCATTTGTAATTTCTTTTGGATGCGCGTGTGGTATCCAGTCATAGCTTTACACCTGTCAGGATGTCATCAAACCATTTTTTGTTTTCTCTGTGAGACATTAGCCGTGCTTAGTTCCATCCCTTGGATTGTTTTTAATCGATGATCTGCATGCATTCTTATATAATCCCTGTGAACCTCTATCAAGCCAATCACAATCGTTTTATCCACCGCTTCTTTTGAGCCCTTGGATCAAAGTCAATCTGCCTAGACTAAATCATAGACATTGTTTTTAAACCTCATTCTCGAATCTTCTTAGCCTCCTATATAAGGATCCTTACCCTCAGCCAAATGGAACTTTTTCCACTTCATTTTATTCGAGAGAGATAAGAGAGAGACAAGAGATAAGAGAGATAGAGAGGGAAACCAGAGTTAGGAAACCCTAACCCTAAATCGTCCTAAACATTTTTCAAACCATAACCTCTTTCAAAAACCAGTTTATACCAAACACAACCTTGAGTGTTTGAGAGTTTTGAGTGTTGGTTTGTTAGTTGTTTGATGCTGTAACCTCTTCATTCTCAGATCTTGTTTGCAACTTAAACATTTGATTAGATCTGTGTTTCTTCTTTTATAGAAATCTTAGATCTAGTCGTTGCATGTTATATTACACATAGATCTGCATCTATAGTTTCTCATCCTGAGAAAACTTTTGTTGATTTGTTTCTGTAAATGCTTTTAACTTCATAATCAACAAAAACATTTTTTGTTTCTAGTTCTTTTGAAACAAAACCTTTGACCAAGTTGGAATCGCACTTGGTGATTTTCATTGTCAAAAATATTTTCAAAACCTGAGATTAATTAAGATCTTGAAACGTCTTTCGAGAAAGATAGTCGTGGATTCTGGGTTATTATTAAAGGTCAAATAAGGTTCAAAGTTTCCTAAGAAGAGAGAAACTGAAAATCACAGCATATAGATCTTATATGTAATTTGATAGGACTATTTGTATAAATCATCGTGAGTGTGTGCATGTATGTGTTAGAAAGCTCCTTCACAAACACTATCACTCTACCACACTAAAAGTGTTGGTAATAAGATCTCAAGAACAAGAGTCGACGTAAAGAACTGGAACAAATTGGATGTTAGCAAACTGGAGAACAACATCAACAAACAGAACTGTAGAAAAGTTAGAAGGACGCCAGTGGGTACATTCCTAAACTTGTATAGGTCTGATTTGTGTGCATGTGTGTTATATAGTTTGTACCTGTTATAATTTGTTTTAGTGGAATTTTTTGGTTTACTCCGTAGAGGGAGTCGTGGATGTTTCCTCAGTTGGTTGAGGTTTTACCACATAAAAAATCCCTTGTTCTTAATCTTTCTACATCTCCTCATCTAATTCTTATGGTTGTGCTGAGTTTAAGTTTTTAAACTGATTTGCTAAACATGTTAACCAATCTTGAACATATCTCATACATATTTTGTTAAACATATCTTGTGATTAATTTGATTTGATTTTAAGAAAAGAGTTTCTTCAAAAAAATAGTTCGGAGTTACTTAAATAGTTTAATCTTGTATTAAACGGCTTTAGTAACAGTTTTTCAATTGGTATCAGAGCCTTGCAAACTTCTTTTAAAAGATCCCGTGTTTCTGAATTTTTTTTTCTGAAAATGAAACATGGACGAGAAAAATGAAAGATTTGGTAACTTGACCAGACCTCCTCTCTTTGATGGAACCAATTTTGCTTACTAGAAAGTAAGGATGATTGATTTCATTCAAGGAACCTTGGGAGATGATGTCTGGGACATTGTTGAAAATGGTTACATTTATCCTACTAAACCAGCCACCGAAGGAAGTAATGAGAGGATTAAGAAAGTGTTAAGTGAGTTCACACAAGAAGAGAAATAAGTTTCTCGCAACAATAACAAAGGAAAGAATGTCATATTTATGTCCATAAATGAACATGAGTTCAAAAGGATCTCAACTTGTGCCACTTTTAAGGAAGCTTGGGACACTTTGGTTACTTCTCATGAAGGTCACACTAGAGTTAAGGCTGCTAAAACACAAATGCTCATTCAACAGTATAACTCTTTAATTATGTCTAACTCTGAGTCATTTGATGACTTTTATATGAATTTGACTGATATTGTGACCAAACTTCATGCTAATGGGATAACATATGACAGACATGAAATTATATCTAAAATTCTAAGGTCATTACCACAGAAATTTGACAACAAAAGATATACTATTGAGGAAATGTGTGACCAAAATCTCACTCCTGAATTACACAGTAGTAAACTAAGAACTGTGGAAATGGAATTAGAATTTAAGAAATAATTGACCCAGTCCCATAGGAAACAAACTAGTTCCAATCTGAGTTTTTCTTCTAAGCTGATTAAGCCTGAGCTTAACATTCCCAATTGTGACTCTGATGCGGAATGTGACATATAGAGTTTGGACAATCAGATTGCCTTGATGTCAAAACAGTTTAAGAAAATTGTAAAGTTTAGAAATAACATGGCAAACAAACAAGGCAAGTCCAATTATCCAACTCACTCTAATCATAAACCTTTTGAGAAAGGTCAAGATAAACAACACAAGGACATTCATACTGGACCTAACAAAGACATTAAGAAGGTTGAATGCTTTAGATCTGGAAAACTAGGACACATAGCACAAGACTGTAGAGTGAAACTGAACACTCACAATAAGCATACTACGGCCAACATTTGCAAGACATGGGATGATTCAAGCGACTCTGAAAATGAGGAACCTGAGTCATCTGATGTTTTTTATCCTTGCATGTCTTTCTTTGCTAAGATAATATACAATGATGATATGCCTATGTATGAGAATGATGATAGTATCTCTACTCCTACTGTTGTGAATCATGCTGCTACTGGTTTAGATGCTTTACTTTCTGAGAATATTATTAGTTTAACCACGGGGTGTGTGAGTCAAAGGGAATGCGACAATGACGATGTCCATGGGTGTGTGAGTTCAAGAAATGAATCCTTAGGGGTCACTTCACACACCACACTTAGTGACTCAGACACTGAAGACCTCCCTAATATTCATACACTTATGCGAAAACACTCAAGAAAAGCACTAGACTAGAGAAGATAGTGAAAGATCTCACTAAGAAACTAAAAGATCTAAGCCTGATGGTCAAACTTAATGCTGAAGAATATACTACCCAATGTCTTACTCATGAAAATGAAATCAAAATGTTTGATCAAAAACTAAAAGATTTAACTGAAACAAATGAAACTCTTGAGAAAAAATACAAAGGGACATTGATAGAATTGGAACAAACAAAAGAGAAGACAACAACAGTTTTCAAAAAATTTACAAAATTTGAAAATAACTCAAACTGCTTTGATGGTTTTGTTGCTGACTCAAAAACCAATTCTAATGATCGAACTGGAATAGGGTTTTGTCCCAATTTAAAGACACAAACAAAATCTTTTGAAACTATCAAGTTTGTGTCAGGAGGCAAAAGACCTATAGAAACTTGCTGAGACTTTAATTCTCTAAAAACTGAGTTTGATACAAAACAACAAAAGTTTGATATTGGGGAACCAAGTTACTCTAAGCATGAAAATTCACCTAAGGCTAAATATGTCTGCCCCCCAATTAGGAAGAGTGACTCTACCTTCAAAACTGTTCTACCTAGGAATAGGGTTCAACCCCAAAATTCCTTAAAGCCTATGTTTAGAGACTTTCCTAAGGATATAACCTCTTCAAGAAATATTTATTGCTCCTACTGCTATACATACGATCATTCTTTTGATGGATGCTATGCTAGAAGGATAATTAAACCTGTTTGTAACCCTCCTGTTTATCAAAACTTTAACTATTCTAGGAGAAGTCGTAACAATTATGTTCTGCCTAGACAATCAGACAAAAAATCTAACTATAGGAAAACAAATACCAAACCTAAAAGAACATTTCGTAGAAGTATTCCTAAACACTTTCCTAAGCCAAATGCTCATGTATCTCATAAAATTGAAAATCATGCGCAAAACATTTTTCAACAAAAATCGAATGCTCGCAAATTTTATCAAATGAGAGAAAATAAGCGCAAAATGAAAATAAGAGTTATTTGGGTTATAAAAGATGATCTATTACCCCAAATGAAGTGTAACATTGTTATTACTGCTCGAAAAGCTGAACACACATCTTCTGGTTGGTATTTAGATTCTGGATGTTCAAAACACATGACTGGTGATGATACAAAACTCTTAAACAAAACCTACTTTGCTGGAGGAAAAGTTATTTTTGGTGATGGAGTATCATCTCAAAGCATAGGTAAAGGAACCCTCCAAGAAGAAGGACTACCTGTTCTTGAAAATGTTCTTCTAGTCAAAGGTCTTAAGGCTAATCTACTTATTATCTCGCAATTTTGTGACTCAGATCATACTATTACCTTTTCAAAGAACAATTGCAAAATTTTAAATGAAAAGGGTGAATGAATAATTACAGGATTCAGGACTCCTGATAATTGCTATACTATCATGAACAGTTTTGAAATCTGTAATGTTGCTAGAATGGATGATAATGAGATATGGCATAACAGGATGGGTCATATAAATTACGATAATCTTAGTAGACTGTCTTCTCAAGAAATAGTTAGAGGTATTCCAAAAATTAAACCTATTTCTAATATTGTCTGTGGTTCCTGTCAGGAAGGAAAAATTATTAAGGCAGCTCATAAGAAAGTCAAAGATATCCTTACCTCTAACACCTTGGAGCTCATCCATATAGACCTAATGGGTCCCTCTCAAACTGTTAGTCTCTGTGGACACAGTTACATTCTTGTTATGGTTGATGACTTCACTAGATTTACTTGGGTAGCCTTCTTAAAACAAAAGTCTGACACTTTTCAAACTTTTTTAAAAATACTTCTTCGGATTGAAAATGACAAGGACAGTCAAGTAAATAGAATTCATAGTGATAGAGGTGAAGAATTCAAAGACACCGATATAATAGAGTATTGTGACTATAATGGTTACAAACATGAGTTTAGTGCCCCTAAGACTCCTCAACAAAATGGTATCACTGAGAGAAAGAATTGTACTCTTCAAGAGATGGCACGTGTTATGTTACATGCCAAATGTTTACCTAAATATTTTTGGGTAGAATCTATTCGTACTGTGTGTCACATTATCAATAGGGTCTATCTTAGAAAGAACTCGAAACAAACTCCTTATGATCTTTGGTATAGGAAAAAACCCAATCTTAAGTACCTTATAACTTTTGGTAGTACGTGTTATGTCTGCAAAGACAGAGAACACTTATCCAAATTTGAGAGTCATGGAGATAAAGCTATTTTTCTAGGATACTCGCCTAACAGTAGAGTTTACCGTGTTTATAATCTTCGCACTAAGTCCACAATGGAATCCATAAATGTAATTATAAGTGACACTACTGTAGAGAGTAAAACTGGGGAATCAACTATTGTGGAAGAGCCTGCAAATGCTTTAGAAAATGACTCTCCAGAAGTAGATGATTACTTACCAATTGAGACACCTGAAGTACCTAACTAGGTTTCTAAAGACCATCCCATAGACAACGTTGTTGGTAATCCTAGTGAGCCTGTGCGTACAAGATCTCAATTAAGAAATTATGCTCATTATGCATGCTTTGTCTCCCTTGTGGAACCAAAGAATGTAAATGAGGCTTTGAATGACTCTCACTGGATCTCTTCCATGTAGGAAGAACTTCTTCAATTTGTCATTCATGATGTTTGGTATCTTGTACCTAGGCCTAATCACAAAAGGTTATTGGCACACGTTGGATATTTATAAATAAATCTCATGAAAGTGGGATAATCATTAGAAACAAAGCTAGATTAGTTGCTCAAGGATATTCCCAAATTGAAGGAATAGATTTTAACTAGCCTTTTGCTCCTGTTACTCGTTTAGAATCTGTTCATCTTCTCTTTGCCATAGCTTGCTACTTGCACTTTACACTTTACCAAATGGATGTTAAATCTGCATTCCTTAATGGAATATTGACTGAGTAGACCTATGTAGAACAACCAAAAGGGTTCATTTACCCTCAATATCCAAATCATGTGTTTCGTCTTAAAAAGGCTTTGTATGGCCTACAACAAGCGCCTAGAGACTGGTCTGAGTGCCTTTCCAATTTTCTCTTAGATAAAGGTTTTAAGAGAGGTGGAAATGATCAAACTTTATTTGTTAAACATTTTGACAAACACATCATTATAGCTCAAGTTTATGTTGACGATATCATCTTTGGATCAACTTCTCCCTCAGAAGTTAAATCTTTTTTTGAAATTATGCATAAAGAATTTCAAATGTCTCTCATGGGGGAGTTACAATTTTTCTTGGGTCTTAAAGTCAAACAAAATTCAGAAGGATTATTTGTTTCGCAATTTAAATACGCATTAGAGATTGTAAAAAAATCCGGCCTCGAGAATGCTAAAGTTTCTAAAACTCCCATGAGTACTACGGTCAAACTATCTAAAGATGAAACTGGAAAATCTATAGATCCAACTCTATATCGTAGTATGATAGGAACCTTGCTATACCTTATTTCCTCGCGTCCTGATATAATGTATGTTGTTTGATTATGTGCTCATTACCAAAATAATCCTAAAGATATCCATCTAACTTCTATTAAAAGAATTATTAAATACGTAAAAGGCACTATGAATCTAGGACTTTAGTACACTAGTGATACACCTAGCACTATAATTGGGTACACTGATGCTGATTGGGTTGGGTTTAATGATGATAGTAAAAGCACATCAGGAGCATGTTTTTATATAGGTAATAATCTGGTAGGATGGAGTAGTAAAAAACAGAACTGCACTTCTCTATCAACAGCTGAATCTGAATACATAGCTGCTGAAAGCTGCTGTGCCCAATTAATTTGGATTAAACAAATGCTAAGTGATTATGGTATTCAAGAAAAACAATTGCATCTCTATTATGATAATCAAAGTGCGATCAATATCTCTTAAAATCATGTTCAACACTCACGAACAAAACACATAAAAATAAGACATCACTTAATACGCGAATTAGTTGAAACAAAGGAATTAGAAATTAATTATCTTCCTACTGATTTGCAACTCGCAGATATGTTTACCAAACCTTTGGATTACAATAGATTTATTTCTTTGCGTAAATCATTAGGTATATTTTGTGCTGATTAAACTCTTTTGGCCTACATATTTTTCCCTTTGTCTATTTGAGACAAAATGGGGGAGAAATTTGAGTCTTTATAAGTTCATTTTTTCTTACATATTTCTGAAGCGCTTGAACTTAGTGATTATTTGAAGGATTCTGTACAGTTACAGTTGCAATAGGGTATTTAATTGTAATTAGTTGAGTTATGAAATTTTCTTTTCTAGGAAATGGGTAGATAGAAATTTTATAGGAATAAGGTTATTCTTATTTTTGTAGCCCTACGAGTCTTAGATGACTCAAAGGAGATTTTGTCTCATATTTTCAAAGGGGGAGATTGAAGCACCTTATACTCTTGACTCACTTGAGTCTATATTGTATAAGTGCTCATCTAGTTTGGAAATAGTGACAAAATTGTGTCCTATCCTAGAATCCAAAGAGCCTCAGAGAATTGTTTACAATTAATTCCTCTTGTTTGTCTAATCAAAGGTATATGTACCAACACTCACACACAATTAGGACTTCATACATGGGTCTTTGATTGCATATAGTTTGTGTGTATTAATTTCCCTCAAATTGATTTTTAATATTTTTGGGGAAATTTTAATTATTTTTAAAACAAGTATTTTCTTTATTAGAATTGGTTTTATAAAAGTGTTGGGGTCATTCTGCTATTTTGGATTGTTGGTTTTATTGGCTGAAAGTTCACTTGGGTAGAATATAAAAGCTTTAGAGACATCAGGGTGCATTTGTAATTTCTTTTGGATGCGCGTGTGGTATCCAGTCATAGCCTTACACCTGTCAGGATGTCATCAAACCATTTTTTGTTTTCTCTGTGAGACATTAGCCGTGCTTAGTTCCAGCCCTTGGATTGTTTTTAATCGATGATCTGCATGCATTCTTATATAATCCCTGTGAACCTCTATCAAGCCAATCACAATCGTTTTATCCACCGCTTCTTTTGAGCCCTTGGATCAAAGTCAATCTGCCTAGACTAAATCATAGACATTGTTTTTAAACCTCATTCTCGAATCTTCTTAGCCTCCTATATAAGGATCCTTACCCTCAGCCAAATGGAACTTTTTCCACTTCATTTTATTCGAGAGAGATAAGAGAGAGACAAGAGAGAAGAGAGATAGAGAGGGAAACCAGAGTTAGGAAACCCTAACCCTAAATCGTCCTAAACATTTTTCAAACCATAACCTCTTTCAAAAACCAGTTTATACCAAACACAACCTTGAGTGTTTGAGAGTTTTGAGTGTTGGTTTGTTAGTTGTTTGATGCTGTAACCTCTTCATTCTCAGATCTTGTTTGCAACTTAAACATTTGATTAGATCTGTGTTTCTTCTTTTATAGAAATCTTAGATCTAGTCGTTGCATGTTATATTACACATAGATCTGCATCTATAGTTTCTCATCCTGAGAAAACTTTTGTTGATTTGTTTCTGTAAATGTTTTTAACTTCAAAATCAACAAAAACATTTTCTGTTTCTAGTTCTTTTGAAACAAAAACTTTGACCTAGTTGGAATCGCACTTGGTGATTTTCAATGTCAAAAATATTTTCAAAACCTGAGATTTATTAAGATCTTGAAACGTCTTCTGAGCAAGATAGCCGTGGATTCTGGGTTAATATTAAAGGTCAAATAAGGTTCAAAGTTTCCTAAAAAGCGAGAAACTGAAAATCACAGCATATAGATCTTATATGTAATTTGATAGGACTGTTTGTATAAATCAGCGTGAGTGTGTGCATGCATGTGTTAGAAAGCACCTTCACAAACACTATCACTCTACCACACTAAAAGTGTTGGTAATAAGATCTCAAGAACAAGATTCGACGTAATGAACTGGAACAAATTGGATGTTAGCAAAGTGGAGAATAACATCAACAAATAGAACTGCAGAAAAGTTAGAAGGACGCCAGTGGGTACATTCCTAAACTTGTATAGGTCTGATTTGTGTGCATGTGTGTTATATAGTTTGTAACTGTTACAATTTGTTTTAGTGGAATTTTTTGGTTTACTCCGTATAGGGAGTCGTGGATGTTTCCTCAGTTGGTTGAGGTTTTACCACGTAAAAAATCCCTTATTCTTAATCTTTCTACATCTCCTCACCTAATTCTTATGGTTGTGCTGAGTTTAAGTTTTTAAACTGATTTGCTAAACTTGTTAACCAATCTTGAACAGATCTCGTACATATTTTGTTAAACACATCTTGTGATTAATTTGATTTGATTTTAAGGAAAGAGTTTCTTCAAAAAACAGTTCGGAGTTGCTTAAATAGTTTAATCTTATATTAAACGGCTTTAGTAATAGTTTTTTAAATTTCATCCCACATTAAATTTCTCTCAACGGAGTTTACCTAGACCCTACTGGTCTTCTTTATAACCCATTATGATCTAACAATAATAATCAAGGGTTCCTACACATTTTAACCAAATTAAACAAAAGGAGAAAAATATGCAGTTTTCCAGGAAGGATCGATGAAAGGGGGTCGATCGATCGATCAAGCAGTTCTTGCCCAAAAACTACAATTTCAACCGACGGGTTTCATCTTCCAAATTACTCCAAAATGCCATTATCGATTCCCAAACTCCCAAACAACATTTCTAATAGTTACATATACCTATATACATGATTTCCTACGTGAAACATGTCCAAATTCATCAAAGGCATTGAATATATGGGATAATTTAACATAATTATCAAGAACTCTAATTTTACATGAAACATTCATTCTTCTAATTCTTTTCTAGATTTCTTGCCTCTAAATTCATTCCAATTCATGGATAATCCTCTACATATGATGGGTATGTCCAGGATATATTTAGTTTCTCTAAAACATGCGATTTTAAGTCTCTAAATTATCAATTTCTTTCATAAAGCATGTTCTTAACAATCCTAAACTAACATGGGTGAGACATTAAATAAAAACAAAGCAAGATAAATACTTTCCTGGAATTCAAGGTTCTGATTTGTGGATGAAAAAGGTATGGTTGCTTTCCTCGTCATGCGATCTACGTTTTGGTGGTAGTGGTGGTGCAAACGGATGAGTTCTTGGCCTTAGATTGCTTGGAAAGCTTCCTACCTTCTTCTCTAATGGCCGTTCTTAGGTTATGTGATTGTTAACCCTTAAAGCCTAACTCAAATGGATGATATATCTTAGGGAAATTCGTGGGTTTAATTACCCAAAAATACAAAATGACTATAATACCCTCCCGAGATGTCAATTAGGCCTAAAAACATACCGTGACCCAAACTAAACCCCCGAGTACACTATTCTGACAATCTTAATCCTTCTGGACATGTTGGCGTACTTGAAATGACCATACGGGCTGTTTATAATTTATTCACTTATAATAATAATAATTTAGTCCCGACACGACACAGGCGCTTCCTGACTTAATTTCCATAATTGTCATATTATTCCCTCATGACAATTTTAATAAATTCAATTCTACATATTACTCTACTCAATAAGTAATATTTAATAAATCAACAATTTTCCAATAATTACTAACTTTTTCACGCTAGTAAATATTTAAAACAAATTTTTGAATTAATATTAAATTAATCTATCTCAATTAAATTTAATAAATCCCTAAATTTAAAAGCCATAAAAATACGGGCTATTATATACTTCCCCCTATTAATGGAATTTCATCCCGAAATTTGAAAAATAAGGCCTATCTGGTAAAATAATTATGGATACCTTATCAGTACGCTAACTATCTACATAGTAAGGCGCTCAATCACTATAGCCCCCGCCACACAGCAAGCTTGTTTAACACTCTCATTAAAGACACTTCACATTGTGCTCCTATCCGACAACATTCGCATAAGACACGCCTATAAAATATTAATTCCCATTATTTCAACATCATTGGGAGGCTGCACCTCACTACATGACAACTACAAGGATTTATCTAAACACAAAACTTCCATTCTGAGAGAAACCATATGAACATCTGACCACTCTTGTTCGCCTAAAACAGTCGTGGAATTCCACCATAGTCATCAGACTCTTAACTCAACCAATCCAAAATTTTAATTATCCGCCCATCTCTTAACATTTAGAGTGAGAAAAGATAAGGTTTTTCCACACCAAAACCTCAATAAGCATCTTGTTCACGATAAACAGGTACGAGTGCTCCCACGGAACCACCCCATTAGGTAATATCCTCCCCAAATTACTGTACTATACTCCACTTGCTAGCTATAACCGTTGTGGAAAAGAAACGATCACAATGAATCCAAAGTTACTTTCACACTACTCTACTAATGGTTAGTCACTGCTCGCCTACTCCCCGAATTATGGGTGATACAACCTGATCAAAACAAAATGATATCCTTGTTGCTTCCTGAAATCCCATATTGAAGGTGGGATTCAAAAATCTCAACCTAATTCAGAAAAATACCGTGTAGGACCACGTACCGGCGCGATCCTTCCTTTCAAAGGAAGACTGGGGCACACTAGCTAATATTGTAAATCACCCTAAAGGAATGTCAATCACTTCCTTCTTAGGCATCTTGTTGCACACGTTCGAAGGAACTCTTGATCTTACCTTGAGGTTGTCAACTCATCCAAGAAACTTTACCGACCAATTCCATTATAGGAATTATCGATAGCCACAAAATTCTCTGGTTGATCCTCTTGTTCCAATCGATTTATATTTACGAGTAGTGCCCTCAGAGACTACTCAGTATGTCCCGCTCAACATTGACTTCTACTTGTAATGTCTCACATTAAGTGACACTTAATACTCCCCTTCTTTCCTTTGTGTATACTGAAAGTTCTGACCCATGAACTTTTCTCCACAATGTGCACTTTCGGACCTTTTATACCATACTAACATCTTCACTCTTTGTATGCGTCAGTCGCTCTCAACATTTGACTAATTACAACTCCACTCCAAGTGTTCTCTATAATAATTAAATTCTACCCTTCTCAAGGAATACCCCCTTTTAAATGGCTTCCCACGGCCTTCCAACTAAATTCGGGTGTGCTACTCTAATCGTACACGTATATATGGATTATCGTTCTTCATGTGATGCTTAATCTACTATGCCACTTCCACCTCGTTATGTTAGTCCCACAAATATATATTCCACGTGTCTATTCCCACATGCCTACAACTCGGACGATTCTAACATCAGCTAACCAGGATGCCCACACACCCTATAAACTGTGCATACTAGCATAAGCATCACATACGCTTCACACATAACACCCAATTCTTTCTTTTCCTTGTGCTCACAACATGATTACAACACTTGGGTACTCTCAATCACCCTAGAAATTGAAATTTGAAATCCTCCTTATCATTGTTCCACCCCTCAACTCGTGGTGATAAGATAAAATTTTTAATGCTTTCTTACCACACAACCGGCTCCACTGGCATTAATTCATAATTCAACTTCCAATTTACAGATATAATTACCTGCTCCTATTAGGAGCGAGGTACCAAACTCATGGACTAATGACCAAACATCCTCCTACTTCTAACCTTACGCTAAGTTTCATGCGTGGGATGTCTCGCAAAGCAAAATCCAAACAAGGAACCCCTCCGATACACTACTATCTAGCATTGTCGATTATCAAAATCTGTTAGGCCCTCCGTCCATAACATGTACCCCTTTATTCCATCTCTTAACAGAAAAGTTACATCTCCTCCTATAATTTTACTTGAACAAAGAACATTTTGCCAATTGCACTATCGTTCAGTATTGGTGGTAATCACATTCCAGAAACCCCGAATACATACAATCGTGATTCTTGAAATCCTATCCCCAAACATATGGGTATAACTCTTAACTCTCACATCTCTAAAGAATAAATATATCAATGCGCTCTTCCTAACACTAAGTCCTGAGCGCTAAACATAATAATGAGTTAAATCTTTATGTCAATAGTAGACCCAACACATACTGAATCTTAACAACAAAGTCCCTACACGCATCGGGATCGAATATCTCGAGCCCACTATCCCCTCTGAAGTCTCTAGAATAAATAATATAAGTGCAAGTCCGACCCTCTCGCAGGTGAGGCCTCGCCAGAACAAAACATATTGCACTAATGCAACCATTCTGATAGCCTTGCAATAACTTTGTACTGACCATTACTATAAAGTTGTAACGAAGACAATATCATACTCGTATATCACATCACTAAAACGAGTAATCTCAATAAAGTATATAACACTATTAATACACCCATTCATCCTCCGCGGATAGCACTAAAGATAATCCCGCTACGCTAGGAAAAATATTCACATAATAATAATCTTTATAGTTATACGCATTAAACTCGTCTCACATGCTAATCTAGCAATGAACAAAATACAGTGACTAGCTCGTGTCACATAAAACATGCCTCATCCTCCGAGGATAAAACTCATACTTCTACCTTGCCAATCGTCTTGACTGTACAAATGGTCCCCGGACATAACACGCCTGTCCAAACCAAAATAAAAACTACTTTAATAGTTGTCCTTTACTAGGCATTCTACTATTATCCCTTTACTCACTTCGGGAAAAAAAATTAATGCATGTGAATCCCTCTCCACAAAATACCTCTACACACAATCCACTTATCATCTGTCATACTAACCATATTAGGACTATCCTTCTCTCGAACTTTGGTAGGATCGATTCCTAATGGATACCCCCATTGTTCCCTTAGCCTTGTTGGCCCTAAAGAACATGCTACTGGATACAGTCCTTACTGAATTCGCCATCGCTCGGTAAGAATTAAGCTATTCGATTCATTTAAATGGGTCCCCTGATGTGTATCCACACCCCCTTGTGGTGCTACACTACCACCGTTGCATCCAGTCTTATTCTTGACTAAATTCTTCGATTCTTTTAGCTTCCCACACAAAGAAGCATTATCATCTCCATTAACAAAGCACGACATTGTCAACCTCAGAATCGACCGTCCAGCAGAATTCCCTTTTAAGCGTTATTAACTATATTTACGAGTCGATCTCCCACTTAGAGTCCTCTCCTCCATTTGTATGTACATCCTTCGATAAAAGATTCCCTAACGGTTTAGATTCATATTCACAAATGGACCTCTGTCAGGTCCTCCTGTAATGAGTTCAGAAGAATGTTCACATCTTAGTCTAAACAATTAATGAAGGGACGCGCGGTTAAACTATACCTAAGGTCCCTCTATTGACGCAACATTTCACTATTAAATGTGGTGGTTGACTCCCACTATTTTAACTCTGCTCCGATGAGTCAAGAAAAATTTTACCCTAAATTTTCACTTCTAGTTAGCTACACTCCTCCATATTCCCAAGCCTTTTGAATATATTACCTTCGTTGGGTAACACACACAATTCCTGTATTTTTAGAATTTTTGCTGATGACTCTCCTCAATTTTCCCTTTGACCCTCTCCCAAGTACACCATGTTGGGTGGGTCTAATTTGTCCTTTTTTTTTTACTATAGCAGCACTTGGAATTTGTAGGCTATGTCCTAGCCGTCTTTACAGTCCTGGCCTCTCATGTCATAATAGGGGTGACCTTAACTACGGTCATCATACTTGGATATACTCTACAACCTCAACTAAGCCTTGCCTCCTGATGTCCGTCCAACGGCCCTAACCTGCCATATTCCATTGTTCGAACATACCCAAATGTAAATAAGATTCACTAATGTACATACATTATAGTAGGGGAACGGAATCTCACCATAGAAATCAACAATCCTAAATATAGGGCTCTATATCAAACAAAGTAATGCTGGAAGCATGATAAGCCGCATAGATCCTAAAGGACACTAGAACCTGATGCTCTGATACCACCTGTGAAACCCCGCCTAATTAAGTACCGGGTGATCAGTCCTTTATTAAATTAAAAATCAAGGTAAACGGTTGGTTCATTCTTAGCATCACTGTCAAAAAATAAAATTTCCAAATTAAACACCCCAAATCATTAAGCTAAGTGTCAAAACAATTTTAAGTCTTATTTCCATTTTTAAATTTCAACTTGAAAACCTTTTTAAATAATCAATAGTCTAAGAATCACATAAGTGCTATGGATAACAATCAACAAAAAAGAATTAATCCATCTAGATTAGCCAAACCAAGTCAAATAAGCATACATGAAATCATCCTGACAAAAGTTAACTCCCAAGGAATACTGAATACTGGAAATATAAACAAACGTAAATCTCTGACAAGTCCATACTGAATAGGGAAACGGGCGACACATGCCCTAACTAAGCAGAACTAAAACAATAATATAATAAATGAAGAGGTCGTCTAAAGCAACGGCCTCCAACTCCCACATCAGCTGCAGCGCGTCCAATCTAAAGAACCTATGCATGAAGCCCCTATGGCTGGGCACCTGTAATACATACATATATATATATATAAGAGAGAGAAAAAGACAGGAAACGGGTCAGAGTCCGAGTGTAAAACAGTTTTAAAAATAGTATAAAAAGTATTTAAAATGCTTACAGGCTAATGCAACAACCATGTTAGTATGCGACACTCTCTTGAGAATTCTCACCTCTCATCTAGAGTGGACGCCTACCATACTAATAAATCTCATAAGTTTCTCTAACTTATTCTCCATAAGGTTTTATCACGTGAAAAGTAAGGGTACGATATTTACTTTAGGAAATCATTCTCTTCAAGATTTCTGATGTTATTTAGAACAAATCATTACCGTTATAAAGTTCCCGAACACTTATAATAAAGTTGAAGTATTTATTCATTACATATCTACTTATACGCATAGTAGAAAGTTTCCATATAGATATACGTATATATATTGGTCACACATATAATATATATATATACTAACGGCACCCCACATAAAATCTATGGTGCTGGCATACTCTATTATCAAGTCCCCATATCACTCGTACTAAGGGAAATACTAGTTCGAAATCACTCTTGAACTGTATTAACACAAACACGTACAAATTGAGGCGAAGCATAGTTCCAAGTCACTAAGAGGTCAGCACATACCCTCACGTCTCTTAGGACCATATGACTATAACTCAGGTAGCCTGTATCAACGAATCCTATGTTCTAGGGTACAAGTCAATATCTCCCATAAAGGTCCAATCGAGATAAGACTGTCCCAACACAACAACCTCCGTGATAGCAAGTAGCGCGGGTATGATTTTTATACAGATACATAATATATGAACAATCACATGGCCATATATATATATTCACATTTTCTAAATTAGGTGTTCCCACGACCCATAATTATAATTATTCGTTCTTAGCACATATTACTCAATTATCTCGCATAACGGATTCGTCTCTTTTATTCTCATATATAATTTATTTCATTCTTACTTACCATCTCTCGAAGTATTCTATTTGACTAAGTATAATTTCAGCAGGTATGCTCTCACTTACCTTCGGGTCTAAATCCTTTACGAGTCTTAAACTTTTAGTAAACGTACGCACAATTTTCTATGTGTGAATAACTTCCCGTTAAGCCACAATTTCATCCCACATTAAATTTCTCTCAACGGAGTCTACCTAGACCCTACTGGTCTTCTTTATAACCCATTATGCTCTAACAATAATAATCAAGGGTTCCTACGCATTTTAACCGAATTAAACAAAAGAAGAAAAATATGCAGTTTTCCACGAGGGATCGATCGATCGATGAAAGGGGGTCGATCGATCGATCAAAGAGTTCTTGCGACGGGTTTCATCTTCCAAATTACTCCAAAACGCCATTATCGATTCCCAAACTCCCAAACAACATTTCTAATAGTTCCATATACCTATATACATGATTTCCTACGTGAAACACGTCCAAATTCACCAAAGGCGTTGAATTTATGGGATAATTTTACATAATTATCAAGAACCCTAATTTTACATGAAACATTCATTCTTCTAATTCTTTTCCAGATTTCTTTCCTCTAAATCCATACCAATTCGTGGATAATCCTCTACATATTATATGTATGTTCAGGATATATTTAGTTTCTCTAAAACATGCAATTTTAAGTCTTTAAATTATCAATTTCTTTCATAAAACATGTTCTTAAAAATCCTAAACTAACATGGGTGAGAAAGTAACTAAAAACAAAACAAGATAGATACTTTCTTGGAATTTAAGGTTCTGATTTGTGGATGAAAAAGGTATGGTTGCGTTCCTCTTCGTGCAATCTACGTTTTGGTAGTAGTGGTGGTGCAAACGAATGAGTTCTTGTCCTTGGATTGCTTGGAAAGCTTTCTACCATCTTCTCTAATGGTCATTCTTAGGTTTTGTGATTGTTAACCCTAAAAGACTAACTCAAATGGTTGATATATCTTAGGGAAATTCGTGGGTTTAATTACCCAAAAATACAAAATGACTATAATACCCTCCCGGGATGCCAACTAGTCCTAAAAATACCCCGAGATCCAAACTAAACCCTCGGGTACACTTATCTGACTATCTTAACCCTTCCGGACATGTTGGCGCACTCGAAATAACCATACGGGCAAATTTTAATTTATTCACTTATAATAATAATAATCTAGTCCCGACACGACATAGGCACGTCCTGACTTAATTTCCATAATTGTCATATTATTCCCTCGCGACAATTTTAATAAATTCAATTCTACATATTATTCTACTCAATAAGTAATATTTGAAAAATCAATAATTTTCCAAAAATTACTAACTATCGTCACGCTAGTAAGTATTTAAAATAAATTTCCGGATTAATATTAAATTAATCTATCTCAATTAATTTTAATAAATCCCTAAATTTAAAAGCTATAAAAATACGGGGTATTAAATTACGTTTGTGCTGAAAATTGTTTTAATTGACAAACAAGCCCTATCTTTGACGTATTGTGCCTGGCCAATCTTTACGTGAGAAAATAGGGGTTGTTACTACAGAAATTAAACTAAGCATGGAAACAAACCGAGACATATAAGGAAAAATCCCTTTTTAGTGAAAAACCTATATTTCATCAGTTTAAAAAGTTTATAAGACTATCAACTTACAAAGTACTTGATATAATTCACAAGTATAACACGCAGTGTCTTCAAAACTTATAAAGAAAGTGACTCAGTCTAGATTCTTCGTCAGGTGGAGGTCCACTCTCAGTATCCACCGATCAACCTTTAGCCTTCTTCTGTCGTGATCCAACGATTTCACATATTCAGTAGTAGAGATCTCTCTCCATAAACTGTGTATACAGGATATAAAACATCTAGGGTTTTAAAAGGATTCACAAAACTACTTGGGGATGTAAAGTTGTGAATCAAAAGATTTTTTGATAACACAAAACTTGAAACCTTTTGCAACAAATACGTAGGAAACGTTTTGTCAAAAGTATTACAAAATTATGGAGTCAAAATAGGTATTTATAGACGTTGCCCAAATTTTGAGGCGGCGACTCGTTCGGACGAAAATGGAAGTTGTTCGAAAGAGAATGTCATCTTGGTAGAATGAAAACATAATTTATTTAAATGAGACTCCAATCGCGTTTGAACCATCTTCTAATGAGATTCAAACGAATTCAAATAGTATGCCATCATTAGTAGTTCATTCGATTTAAGATCTAACGAGCCTTCAAATGAAAAGCCAATTTTGTTCGAATGAGATAGAAATCTCATTTGAACGAGGTCAAAAAAATTGTATTGAAATTAAAAAATCCAACCTTGGATTAAAAAAAATAAAATCCTAAATAAAATTATGAATAATTTTAAAATTCTAAAAGTTTTATACCTTTTTGAGATGTAGAGAAGTCTTCAATCATGGACATGTTGGAGTTCAGTTCATTGTGTTAGCGCGTGACATTTTGTAATAGGATATGCCAAATATGCCAAAGTGCAAATAAAACAAATAAACAACCTAAGTTAAAATATTTTCCCTTATAATGCAGGTTCAAAACAATTTTTAAAATAATTATGAACAGAATTTATTTAATACAAAACATCAAAAGGAATACCATAACCTTTAAACAGGATATACTGAAAGATTCATTAGAAAATATCCCTCGCGATAAAGTGTAGATACAACTTTCTAAGAGAATTGAAAACATTGAGGGTTTATGAAAAAACTAATGGCCATTTGATTGCTAAAGAATATAAGAAAAAGAATCTTATTTGCATTTCTATTTTGTTTTGTAAAGCATCCTTACATACAATTTAATCATTTTCATAGCACCCTAAGTTTAATTTGAAACATAAGCAAGCTAAATAAATTTATTTTCAAATCATAATTATGTCTCACACAATCTATCTTAATGTGATTGGATATGTTACATAACATGTACCTACTAGTGTAAAAATGATAGCCCATTTATACAATTAATCTTTAGCATTATTAGTCTGAGTTTGCAACATCATCTGCATTAAAATAACATTTAATGTGTTAGACCACATCAAACTTTATTTGGAGTATTTCACACATTATTCACTAACAATAGTGGGTTTATAATTAGCAGTTACATATAAAGATCTAATACAATAATTGAAACTTAACCGATTTACTTCATTATAAAAAGTTAGTCTCGAGAGAATTCGAACAAATGAGATACATAACTTTAGAGAAAAAAATGTGGTACAACAGTATGATAAAATAATGAGATAAATTGATCACTACGCTAATACTTTGATTCAACAAAACAGGCGTTAATAACCGAATAATACATATAGTGCATAACCATGATTTTTCTTCAGTAGTAACCACAAAATATCAATTTTATGATGCTAGTAGATTACTTTGTTTGGTATAATTTTATTTCATTAGATGTACATGATATTTGTGGACTACTTATTTTTATATACCTTAATAATATAAGTGATCTTTGATGTCCATTTAATCGCTCAAAATCAATTCCATGTAAGGAATAATCTTGCTCTAATAAATAAACTCAATATACCCCATAAATATATTTACAATTATAAGCATCATGAGTTACTATTACCATCACATTTATATTTAATATTCATTTCCATTCTAGATGGGCAGTTCCATGACTACCAAACATTTCATAATATGAATATTACATCAAGTAAAGACTTACGTACACAAGTCAATAAATTTTCAATTTAAGTTCTTTAAATATCACATGAATAATGACCTAATTATTCATGTTTATGTTTTCATAAACTTAATTGGTAATATCATAATGAAATAAACTATGTCCACTCTATTTGATGACCATTACTGTCTTTCCAAAATATATGTCACCACTTGATTTCTTATCAGTCATGATCATAATGATGGAATAAATAATATTATTCATGCAACATAATAAAGTATCAACATCTAGCATTCAATATCATACATGGACCCGTAGGCAACCAAAATTTGCATGATATAAATGCATAGGTCCGATATTTATCTCTTCTAGAATGGAGCACTTTAAAGAACACCAAATCATAAATCATATAAATATTAGAGATGAGAATGCATGTTCATAAACACTCATGATATATAAATTAATTATATTATTGTCTACTGCTTAATTTGAAATTCATGAAATGTTTTAATTTGGTGTACTTCGAAATTCAAATAGATATGGGACTTGTACAAGACATTGGGTGAATACTAATAAACGAGTAAAACATAAATCATTTACTTTTACTTCATCATGCGTAATGCCAAAACTTATCTATGAGGAAAAAATTATAAAAACTGATCCAAAGTCCTTTATAGTTATATTAATGCACAATGTTATTATATCAAAAAGAACATTAAGTAGTTGATATTTTAGGATACTTAAGTTGGTGACATGTTAAATAATTTCATAAATCATGGCATCTGCGTTTCATATCCACTAATTTCTTAATTAAAAGTATTATCATCCATTAATATTTAGTTAATCAGAGCTACCATACTTGTGGTATCTGTGTTTGATGTCCAACATCACTAATTATAATTAAGTAAATGGACATAATACACAAATAATTTAACATTCTCATAATTGAGTCTAATGTTCCCAATTTTAGTTTATAACCTGCATTTGACATCTAATCTAAACAAAAACATTAGAGTTAAAACTTTATCATACATCTAGTATCAATACATATGAACTATAGCCTGTGTTTGGCATCTAAACGAAGATAAACTTGAATATTAGTATCCAAATGAAATCATTATCGAAATGAAATTATCAATAAATATCCACACGTACGAATTGTAGCATGCGTATGACATTTAATTCAACTTAACAAGAATATTAACATTAATAATAAAACATACATCCAATATTCATACATATGAACTATAGCCTTTGTTTGGCATATAATCCAACTAAAGATGAAAAATTGTATTAAAAATGAAATAATAAATCTAATATCTATACATACGAATTATAGCTTGTGTTTGGCATCTCATTCAACTTAAACATGAATATTAGCAATAAAACTTAATCATATATCAACTATTCAAAAATATGAATTATTGTCTCTGCTTGGCATCTAATTCAACATAAACATGAGTATTAGATCAGCTTCAAGAAACAAAATAACACCCACAGTGGAAAACTACATAATACTTGGGAAAAGCAAAACTTTTGCCAAAAAAAAATTTTGAGTTAACAACACAAAGGTGCATAGAATTATTCCAGGATCTCAAAATAATTTACGGAATTCAATAATCAACTTTCTAGAGTGATATACAGATGTCAATATTATTATCAAAAATGGCAAAATCATAATTTTAAGGGCATAAACAACATTAAAATTGAAATGTAAGTGATGCACATTGTTTAAAATTGATTTTGTTTATTTCAACGTTTTTAGTCAACCATGTGCGTGTCGTAAAATTTTGAGCAAGTTTTGACTTTTCATTCCAACCAGTGAGTATTAGAGACAAAAGGAAAACATCACATAAAGTCGAGGCATGCTTTATAATAAGCATACTTAATGATAGAAGAAAAACATCGCAAAAAGTCTTAGTAACACAAAATCAATTTAATGTAAATTTCTTTATAGGTAAACATGAATAAAGGAAAATATGAGATCTTAAACCTCGCTCTGATACCACATATAATAACATACTTAAAAACACCATAATATTATTTCAGAACATTTATTTTGATTAGACATTAGCATACAATTATTTTTAATACAAGGAGCGTGGATCTTCATGTTTTCACAGAATATATCTAAACGATAGAGAATAAAACTTACCTTGATCCAATTCATTGATCAATTTTGTTATAGAAATGTCTTTGAATCATATTGATGATTACTCCACCATAACCTAAATCAATTTGATACAAATAATAATGTTGGAATCTCTGAATTTTCTCCTTCTTGCCCAATATAGTGTGTTATTATGTATATTATTGATGTAATGAAATTAAGGATGGGAATTTAACTAGTCCCGTCCGGTTTTCACCTTACCCTGCCCCTAATAGGGTAGGTTAAGAACTTGTTTAAAATAAATGGGGCAGTCATGGATTTAGAAAAATTGTTAGTTAAATAGGGAGGGTTCGGGTTTCCTATATATAAGTATAACCCACATCGACCCACCCCACCCCTTTTATTTCTTATATTTATTTAAATACCCTTTTTGATATATTATTTCCACCAAAACCTTACACACACACACACACATAGAGAGAGAGAGATACACACACATATATGTAGTACGCCAGTTTAACATGCGAGTTTTATCCCGCACCGAGCCATTTTTTAACCGGGGTGGGCCAGGGCGCGAATGGGTTTAGGGGGTTTAGACTTAATCGGGTTTGGGGCGTGTTAAACTAAATCTGTCATAGGTTGCGGGGCGGGGCGGGTTAATTTTTTATTTGCGAGGCGGGAAACCTGCTCCAAACTCTACCTGTTGCCATCCTTATATACACTATACTATATATAGGGTGATAAATAACCCGCTTTTATAAGTAGACTATAATTCCATCATAATAGAGTAAGATTAGGAAACTAACCCACCATCAAAGTCCATAATATTTAAATGACTTATCTAAAAGAAACCTATAAACTGCAAATAATTATGTAAACCACATTAAGTAGGACACATATATTAAATAACTATTTTGAATTATTTTAATTTCAAAATTATATATTTCCAGCGATCCCATGCCAAAGGCACAATTACACTTTGGTTAAAATGTGAATGCACTTGTGGATAGACCCACGTGTAACTCTAATTAGACCAAAAAAATGGTAAACTCACAACCTAAGAACAATTGCACACATGCCCTACCTTAAGCCTCATTAAATGAAATTTCACATATATAGAGTTGCATATATCAATTTTTTGTAATGGGAAAATAAATGACTAATTAGAAAAATAATCGTAAACATGTTAACTATGTGTAAACCAAAACAAGTGAGACTGAGAACACATGCGACATTAAATGACACCTATTGGTATTAGATGTTGACATAAAATAATGTTGATGTATATGCTAAAGTGACATTTTTTAATAACCTATTCAATTGATCAATTGCTACCTGCCATCTTATACAAATAATTGTAAAGAACAAATACTACCAAATTAAAAGGGAATAACAACATCAACTTATTCATAAGACTTGTCATAGTTTAATAAGGCAGTAAATTGAACAAAACCAAAAATTCAAATAGAAAATAATCAAAACTAATAATGAACAGTCATTCAATTAACTATCTTAGTTTCCTTCTAGACAAAATGACACAAAAATGAGGCTTTAAAGTTTTAAAGAAACTTACTGAAACTAAATTTAAAAAAAAATATGCCTTTAATTTGAGTGCCAAGGAAGTAACTCCAAGCCTGTTACTACCACAACTATGATCAGGTAGCATCTTGGCAAGCTTCCATGAGAATATATATATATATATATTAACATAAAGTTAAACAAAGCTATATTTAGTTATGAGATAAAATATTGTGTTCAAACATATAAATAAAATTTGACTTTAAATTGCAAAAGAAACCGATATAAGAATATCATTTTGAAAGAATTTAATTATCTTTCGAGTGTTCTTCACGAGTGTACACTCTAATTTCTAATGACTAAACCTCACAACATCAACTTAACATTGCGCATAGCAGAAATCCTTCACATCGCCAATGCTTTGAGTTCTAACCACCAAGTAGTATAAATCCTTAATGAAATAGAAAAATTGAAATTACTTAGATTATATTTACATATAAATTCAAGGATTCTAAACGACAACATTAACATTCAATGGAATCTAAATTAACATGTCCAATATATGTAATAATTTTCCCACAAAAATTTAAGGTATAAACAAAAAATGTGTATAAACACGATCTAACTACATCATGTCAGCTGGGAAACATAGAGCATCATCAACATCTTCATTTTATCCATCTTCCTTTCTATCCAATTCAATCCAGCCTCCTTCCAATCTAGCATCATGAACATCACAAACTATCTGTTTTTAAAAAAAGAAATAAAATACTCAAACATACAGTAAAGTGTATATCATATCACGTTATCAATATTATTAATGCAATAAAGCACGATTTAACATATAACGTCGATAATAAGGGATACTTGGTTCTAATTATATCTTAGTGCTGAAAGCCTTATTCTTGCAAAAAGGAAACATGTATTACATTGACAACTTAGTTGTTAAAAGAATAGTTAAGCCCAACCCAAATAATATTAAAAATTCAAATCCACCCTTAGTCTTACAAAAAATATATAAAAGTTCGTACAAGAAAAAGGAAAACAGAGAGTGAAATTACCTTGATATTACAGGGCATTATGCGCTTGACAAAAGTGCCCATATTTTGAGTTTCAAATTCCAAGTCAAACATCTTGCATCTTGTATCTTAAAAATAAACACAATCAAGATATTAGTTTTACATGTTGAATCCATATGAATCTATCCCTTGAACACTTTTACATCGCACTATGTATAACTCAAAATTAGTTCAGTAGACACAAACATTTAAGTGGCACTATAACCTTCAGAATAGACACCCGACTATGGATAACCCTATCAAAACAAAAACATATAACCACTTATATATATATATATATATATATATAAGAATAATCACTAAAAAGTATTTAAGCAAAAATCCAACTAAGGATCCGAATATGAGCAGGAGTAAAAAGGGAAGAGATGTTAAACACATTGATATTTATGTTTAAATATCTTCAAATCATTTAGACGACAATTGGAACAAAAAGAGAATAAAAAATACTAGTAATGAAATTTGTAATAAATATTATTTATACTCCACGCTGGAGAGCTCAACCTAATTTAATGGTGAATAACCAAACACACAATATTTTTTTTATGAAGAAAACATGCTTTGTGGAGAGAAAGAGAGAGAGAGTATACCTACAATATCTTTAACCCCAATATAATATATAAACACCAAATTTTTACATTTAAAAAAAATAAAATAATATAAGGCATGATGATAAGCTATCATTGTTGGAGGGGACAGTCCTAGATATGTACGCTTTCATGAAACGTCAGCTGGGGAAGGGAAAGAAGAAAGGGAAGGGGAAGGGGAAGGAGAAAGAGAATGAGGTAGAGGTAGACGAGAACATCACTGCTTCATCGCTAATACACACGGACTCGATGCCATATGATCCATTTCCCATATTCACTCCCGTCGAACGGCCTATGTCAATAATCAATTGGGAGAGCGTGTTTCTACACGACATATATTGTGGAAAGTGGATACCGAGGGGGTTGAGGGAATTGTCCTTCCTCCCGGGTATGGTGGTTTATGTATGTCCCCTCCAAGAAATTGAGGCAGGGGTTATCGTCGCGCATGTGGTGACCGAAAAGGAGAACTCACCTATGTGGTTGCGCGGATAATGCAACGTTCAATGAATTGATGGGGTTCTTAATGGATATATTGTGTGGTCATCCTTTCTCTTCAAACCTGCTCAAGACCCTACGCCATGACATTATTTCTATTTTTTATGTGCATATTTGTATTTGTATTTTATTTGTTGGTTTGGATATGGATATTTGTATTTCTATTTTATTTGGATATGGATTATATATGTCATGATTTGGTACATATTGATTTGGTACATTATTTATATTTTTTTTGAATATATGCTATTCGGATAGGTATAATTTTGCTATAATAGGTACAAATATACGGCTGGGCAGTGGCAGTGGCCATATTGCCCAACAGTTTTTTTTTAAATTCTGCCCAGAATTATCACGGTAAAAAATCGTGACAAGTTTGTGATATACAAACTTATCACAGACTTGTCACCGTCTTTGACTGTGATAATTCTTTTAGGTTTTGTCATGGACTTGTCACGGTCTTTGACCGTGATAAAACTTATTAAGGTCAAAGACTGTGATAGGACCGTGACGAGTATAATGAACTTGTCACGGTCTTTGACCGTGACAAGTCCTAGATAAAGACAGTTTTCACCCCCAGACTTGTCACGATCAAAGAGCTTGACAAGTTTAACTTGTCACGGTTTTAGACCTTGACAAGTCGACTATTTTGGTGTAGTGCCAATTGACAGTCTCGAGCAGATTTTTCCAAAAAAATGGTCATCGAATGAAATCTGTTGATCCAAATCGTTCATGGAGTCATACTGTTAGAAAGGTCATTCAGAGACCTTCAAAAGTCCTTTGGACCTCTCCCAGGGTTGGGAATTGACTTTGGTTCAAACGTGGCTCGGAAGAGCTCATTGATCTTTTAGATGGGAGATCATCGAACAGAAATGGATCGTTCATCTAAATGGTAAGTCAAAATCATACACAGGGCAAACATTGGAAAGGTTATGAAAGTTACTTTGATATTCCAAAGATCTTCACTCGGTTAGAAAAGTTGACCTTGGTCAACTGGGGCCCAGAAGTGCCTAGTGAACTTTCGAAGTAAAACGGGTCATTCGTCCATACGTAAGGCTAATTCATGCACGGGGTGGACCATTGGAAAGGGTATTCAGTTACCTTTGAAGATTTATTCAGTATCATTCAATATGAAGATATGACCTTGGTCAAACAAAGCCTAAGAGTGCCCGGTGGCCTCCGAATCAATTTTTTGGGGAAAACGAATCGTTCATCATAATGGTTATGCCATTTCATGCACAGGGTGGACTATTCAAAAGGTATTTCAGTTCCCTTAGAAGATTAAAAGAGCTTTTGCTCCGACGATGAAGTTGATTGGGGTCAAATCGGGGCTAGGGAGCACCCGGTGGCCTCCAGATCGATTTTTGGTAGTAAATGGTCAGTTCATCTGAACCGTTATGCCGATTCGCACATGGGGAAGACCATTGAAAAGGGGATTCAAATCCCTTCGATGATTCAAAGAGCTTTTGCTCTGATGATAGAGTTGGTCGGAGTCAAATGGGCAATGGGAGCGCCCGATGGCCTCTAGATCGGTACTCGGAGTATGACCTAGGGTTTGTAGTGAGATAAGGAGGTGCTAGGGACGTAAGGAGAAATTAGGGGATCCTAGAATTTGGCTTATACAATATGCATTAATAATGTTTGTTCGAAAAACCTTTCCCTTTAAGTTAGGTTAAAAACCATTAACCTTATTGTTCTTTACTTTTACAACTTTATTAAAAAACATTTTTTTAACCCATTAATATACACAATTAAGAAAACGGAAATAATGGTTCTAAAATACTTTGTTACAATTTATTTCGTAATTTTAAAAACTGACCATTTCACCTTTTCACTCGCCACTTAAATGGCATTTACAAAAAGGGCATTTTAAGAAACACACTTGATATTTAAACTTATATGTCACCCCGGGATTATAATCCTAAGTGATTATCCGTCGTCCAATTACAATCTTACTATACTACTTCCTTTACCCTTTAATTTACTCACACATTATTGTGTTAACTTGTTATCTCCTTTAATTAATATATGTGGACTTGTCAATTGTCTCAATCATTCGTTTTCATATAATTTAACCAATTCCATATATTTCCTTTTTATTTACATTAAATCTTGGAGGGTACCTTTTCCCATCTGTGTTTAAATACTTTCACCGACTGCCATAAATATAGAAATATGGTTCCCCGACCAGTGGTCTTAGGTCTAAGAAAAAGCCTCACCCTAGGTCTCCTTCTTAAATTTCCCCGGTAATCCTTTGTGAAATCTCTTTAACTTTACTTTAGTTCCTTTTATTTATAGTCCAACTACCACTTTTATAAAAAAAAAAATACCAAGCTTATCGCCAAATTTTCCTTACATAAATGAACCTTTTAGTCATTTAGTTTAACTTAAACCGTTTTATCGACCGAATGTCAATACCCAAGGTAAATACCATCTTGTCTTCCTTGTTATACACTTGAACACATTTTTACTGTTTAGCCCTTATCACACATATTAGATGTATTAGCGATTTCTTTACTTTTGCAAAATCTCATTCTATTTCCAACCTTTAGGACAATTTCCATCATTTAATGCTCATTCCAATTATTTTATAACAAGTCCTATTTTTATCATAATTTACTAAGTTGGAGTAGAAATTGCAATTTCATGTTCTTTAGGATTCATTATGTAAATTACCCTTTTTCAAGTTCCACTTACACTTGATCAATTTAATTCTCAATTGCTCAAAGATTTAACATTTGAAACCATTTTATTATACTTCACTTTATTCCCCTTAAAAAAGTTTGACGACATTTTTATACTTTCTTTCACTTATAAAGTCGAATTGATTTCAAGTAAATAACATTTCAAAAATTTCACATAAACACTTTAATGTAAATAGTGAAGCTAAGTTAATTTGTGTTTTTGGTGATTTGGGGGTTTTTCTGTGGGGTTAGAGATTATTTTTGTGAAGCTGGTAAGGATTGGGTAGGCTTGTTTAAGATGGTTTTGTTAGTGGAAGGGGTTGGTCGGTTTGACTCCCTTCACTAATACTACATGTAATGGTGATGTATTCCCGTATTTGAAATAAAAATAATTTTAATTATATTTTGTTGTGCCTCTTGATGAGTTTTGCATTTTGAACTATCTATACCAATCACTAAGGCATACATAATCCTTTTGTTCATGTGAATGATGAGATGGAACACCACTCTCGGAGATTAGAAAAAAATAGTATTTTATGAAAAAGAAGGGGACCGTGACCATGCATATTGTAAGGGCTACCTACGTACCTCCGGTGTTTTTGAAAAGAAATGGTTTTTAGCAGATCAGTTCCCATGTAGCTCCCGGTAGGGGGAATGAAAATATTTTTTTAAGAATAGAAAGGGATAAGATGAGTCCTAGCGCACTGAGAATTTGAACTGAGGGTAAAATTTCTTGAGATGGACCATGTTGATTGGACGAGACATCTCTTCTCCGTCGATGTCTGTGAGCATAGCGGTGCCACCTAAATATTTTTCTTCAAAATGTAGGGGTCTCTCCAATTTGGTGTGAAATTCCCTCTGGGGTCCCAGACGGGTTCTACTATCTCTTTGAGGGCAAGGTTTCCTTCCTTGACACTATGGTCCTTGAATTTTTGGTTGAACGATCCCGTTATCCGGCGATGGTACCACTATATATGGTACAGATATTTAAGTCTATTTTTATCCAAGAGTGATAGTTCTTCAAAGCGGCTCTAATGTCAGTTTTCATTGTTGACCCTGCTTTAGATCATGACACGTAGGGAAGGTATTTCTATCTCAATGGGTAGGACCGCTTCCATCTCGTATACTAGAGAATAAGGAGTAGGCTTAGTGAGTGTTCTTATTGAAGTGTGGTAGACCAGAGGGCGTATATGATCCGGTCGACACAATCTCAGCAACTCTCAGTCATCTTATTGATGATGGTTTTGAGGCTTATGTTGCCAGCTTCTACATCACCATTGGTTTAGGGTCGGTAAGGATAAGATTTGTGTCTCAAAATACCATAATTATCACCCAGTTCTGTGACCTCGGCTTTGAAGTGGAGTCTATTATTTGATACTAACTAATGGGGAACCACATATTAGCAAATGATGTTCTTTATCATGAACTTGGCTATTTTATAGGCATTCGGTATTGTGTATAACTCGGCTTCGACCCATTTAGCGCAGTTTTCGATGGAGACTAGGATGAACTCATGACCATTAGAATCTTTTTGGGTGACCTTCCCTATGATGTCTATACCCCAAGGGGATAAGTTCTAGGGAGAGGTAATGTTATATAGTTACCTCAGAGGTAAGTGTTGAAGATTTGATGTTGGCATTTAACGCATCTTCGATCATAGGCGGTGAAGTCTTGGACCATGATGGTCCAATAATACTATTGACAAATGATCTTCTTGGCAAGCATATAACCATTTATGTGGGGCTATATTCCCCAATGTGTATCTTCTACATCATTAGTTTAATATCAGCCCCTGCTATGTAATGCTTCCATCAAAGTTTCTCTTAAAAAGTTCTTTGTCGTGGATGATATACTAGGAAGCCAGTTTGCGAACGGTCACACGGTCTTTCTTATCCACATCTCAGGGATACCTACCATATTTAAGGAGGTTACAAATATCATAGTACCAAAACCCGACCATATTAGAATCTTCATTAGTGATGAGCTTGATGTTGTAGCAGTGAGTGGGCATAGCCTATTTCTGATCAGGAAAGAGGTCATTGTTATTCCCTAGGGCATGTCGACCAGGGAGGTTAGGGTTGCAAGAGCAAACTATTCTTTGTACAAGTCAGGTAGTGAAATGTGCATCTTTGAATTGGGAGCCCAACTCTTCTAGGTGGGCATGAAAGGGTAGGACCTTCTCATCTTTGACTTTCCAATTTTTAAAGATTTAGCCGATGATGAGGGCAGAGTCACCATACACATCTAGGTGCTGGATTCCTTTTTAAGGGAGATCTTGTGACCTATTGTGCATGCCTCATACTCAATTATGCTGTTGGTGTAAGGGAAGTTTAATTTGATGGCAATAGAGGTGTGAGAGTCATTAGGGGCTATCAGGAGTATCCTTATTTCGTATCCTTTTTTATTGGCATCTCTATCAAAGAACATCTTCCATCTAAGATCCTCTTGAGAAGTGAATAGAATTTCTTTATATGGGAATTCATAGACCCAAACATTGGTTCCTTACATAGGTTAATAGGTAAGGTAGTCTAATATGTCCCTCCCTTTTATGAATTTCTGCGTGATGTACACAATGTCGAACTTAGCTAGCAACATCAACCAATTGGCCATTTGGCTGGGAAAATTGGGTATCTCTAGAAGGTATTTGATGGGATCCATTCGTGACCCTGACTAGGACAACACACGCTTTGTCTAAAGTAGTGTAGTTGACTCCATACCCAACCAATTTTCTACTGGCGTAATAGATGGATCTTTCCTTATGGCATTCTTCAATGTATTGGGATAGCAAAGACCTTATTACAGTATTTGTAATAGTCAAGTACAATAGGTGGGGGAGATCTAATTGCGAAGGTATGATCACCAGATGTCGGGTGAGGTATCGCTTGATTTGGTCAAAGTCTCTTGGCATGCCTCATTCCAGACTTTAATTGAATCCTTTCGGAGAAGTTTGAAAATGGGTTTGCAGATAGAGGTTAGTTGGCTAATGAACCTACTAATGTACTATAGTTTATCCAGGAATCCTCAAACTTTCGTCTCCATTCGTGGTGGTGTAATCTCAAGTATGGCCTTCATCTTGACAGGGTTTACTTAGATTCCTCTCTCACTAATCATGAATCCTAGGAGTTTTCCTTTACTGACAGCGAAAACATACTTCTGTGGATTTAGTCGCATCTGGTATTATCGCAATCGCTCGAAGAACTTTTGGAGGACGGGAATATAACCTTCCCGAGTCTTAGACTTAATGATCATATCGTCCACATAGACTTCGACCTCCTTGTGAATAAGGTCGTGCAGGATGGTTGTAATAACCCTTTAGTATGTAGACCCGATATTTTTGAGTCCGAATGGCATGACATTAAAGAAAAAAGTTCCCCATGGGGTGATGAAGGTGGTTTTCTCCTCATGATCAGGGTTTATTTTTATCTAGTTATATCCGGTAAATCCATCTAAAAATGATTTAAGGGCATGGTTGGTCGTGTTTTCTAAGATCATGTCGATGTTTGATAATGGGTAATCGTCCTTTGGGGATGCTTTATTCAAATCCTGGTAGTCGATGCACATGCCGACTTTTCTTCCAAACTTTGGCACGAAGACAATGTTGGCAAGCCATGTTGAGTATACTACCAAGCAAATGAAACCCACTTTAACTATTTTACCACTTTCTCGTTGACCTTAAACGACCATTCAGTTAAGAGTTTTCTTTGCTTTTGCTTGACTGGCGTACATTCCTGGAATGTAGGGGTCTTATGTTGAGTTATTTTTGGGTCAATTTTGGGAATGTCATTATAGGAACATGCAAAAACGTCCATGAATCCTTCAGTAGTCCTTCAAATTGTGCATGCTCATGCTTGTTAAGGCTGGACCCTATCCTAATCTTGCGCTGATGGCTACTAGAATCGAGGTTCATAACAACGGTCTCAGTGTCATTAGTTTAAATGAGGTTATGTTTCTTGTTATCTTCCTTATTAAGATCAGTTAAGAATTATTCCTTTACAAAGTCGCCATTATTAAAGGTTTGACTAGAATCAACATAATTAATATAAGGCACAACAAGATACTCAAAATCCTCATTTATTTCATTTTTAGGAGAAACAACATTGGAACGTAGTCAAAAGAGGTCTCGATTACATTCATATCAGGAAAAGGAAAAGCATGAATAGGTGAAGAGACTTGAATAGGGTTAACAACAGTGTTGGGTTGAATTTGAGTAGGTTGAACTGGTATAACATACCAATTGAGGTGAGGCTTATCAACAGCTGCGATATGAGCGGACGGGTCTAATGGCACCATATCTAAGCCGATCATGTAGAGAATTAACCTCAATGTCTGCAGGTCGAAGGATTGTGCAAAATCACTTCCCTCAGAGTCTTTAGTAATTTCCATGGCTTGCTCGGTGAGTGGTTACACTTCATGTTTACCGTCTTCAACCCAAGTTTTACTATCCTAAATAAGATCTCCCAACCCCTATTTCATCTTTTTATCACTAACATCGTACCACAATTCTGATATTCCACAGAAGGGGAAGTCTTCACCCTCCTTAATAAATCTTCCATTCAAATAGTCTCCTGAAGCAGTCTTTTCATTCTCTAAGATTATTTTCAATCGCAATCGGCAAAGTGCTTTGAGTTCAGACGGTGAAGGTTGGTAACCCAAGCCACATGGGGGGGGGGCATATGGGCTCAAGGATTACTTACTGGCATTTCCTTATCCCCATTTCGGGCATGAAGTGAATTTTCTTGAACATCTTAATCACATTGACATTGCCATGAGGATTGTGCTCTGGACAGACTCAGTCTTTGAAGTTATCCCCTGCTGGGATAGGGAGTGGGATGATCTTGAAACCGAATAAAAATATGTCATTAGTCCCATGCCTAATAACCAACATTGTCTGTGACACCCCGCCTAATAAAATATCGGGTGATCATTCCTATATAAAATTAAAACATGAGTCTCATATGGTTCATTCTCATCATCACTGTCGAAAACCAATTTATTTACTAATAACCTATTAGGCTGGCATCAAAATTTTATATTAACTAATCTTTTTATTCAAACCAACAAAGTAAAACAATCACACGGTTTATATATACGAAACTGAAATGAATTAAAATAACCGAACACTCGATTTAATAGAATACAACCAAATCGAAATGTCGTACTAAAAGGCGGTAAAAGAATAAATGAATACAATTGGATTTTTGGCCCGAATATTACTGTAATGCTTTATATCTAGATCACAAGAATAGAAGCGTCTAAAAAAAATAAATCTGCATGCATCCACAACTACTGCAGCAAACGTCTAACTCGGAGGAATCATCATCCAGGCGTCCCTATGTCTGGAAACCTATATATATATATATATATATATATATATATATATATATATATATATATATATATATATAGCAAGAGAGGAGAAAATAGAGAAATGGGTCAGAGGCCGAGTTTGAAAATATTTTCATAAGTGCATAAATGCTATATTTTTAAAATATGATTTATCTCATATTTAAATTGGTATCGCACTCCCATGAGATAGCCCTCACCCCTCTTCTAATAGTGCACATCTATCGCATACCTTTTAGACAACATAGTTAAGCTACCCTGCGTAACTAATCCTATATCACCCATCTTCTAAAAAAATCCTCATACCCTAGTACTAAGGGCTAAACTTCTCCCCCATTCCCAACATTGCTCTATGTTCATTCGTGGGGTGTCTCGCGAAGCGAAATCCAAACAAGGAATGCCCTCGATACACTACTACCTGACATTATTGATCGTTGAGATTCATTAGGCCCTCAGCACAGAACGTGTGTATATATATATATATATATATATATATAGAGAGAGAGAGAGAGAGAGAGAGAGAGATAAATATATATATATATATATATATATATAGATAGATAGATAGATAGATAGATAGATAGATAGATAGATAGATTCTATAAATAGATAGATAGATAGATAGATAGATAGATAAATATATAGTTATCAGTAGAACCTATGATTCATATTCATATAAATCCGGATATAAACCTATCCGAAGGGGATATACAGTTTATTAGTCTTTTCACTTTATATACATATTTTTACTTTATATGATATCTCATCTTCATATACAAGAAATATACTATACGCAATAAGTATAATTATACCTATCACAAACATAAGTATAATAACCATCCCTCTGAGCTATAACTCAAGGATGCAGTCCCGTAGTGCCTATCCAAATCCGGGTTTACTCACTCAACAACGGTACCAAGCCAGACTCACTCATGGTCATGGTAAAAATACAAAACAGTGGAGGTGGTCATATTCCCTATGCAAGTGGAGTAAACACATCGCACTCATACGCGGGATGAGATGACCTGGGGATATACTCTCCCTGCTCCTCAAGCCAGGGGATTCACCCACATCGCGCAACCTCCATGGATCGCACTAGAGAAATATATAATCTGGGTGTTCCAACCCTACGCCAAAGAAAAGCCTGTGGAACCATACTCTAAGATACAAATATACCAATAACACACAGATATATATGTATTTGTATCATATTATATATACCGTCATCACATCGTTTATATAATCTACATCATTTCTCAAATATATATAGCTATAATTGCCAAACTCTGGTAGCGATAACCAATAACCCCGAAAGATCCCATTCGTAATAGTATATAAGCATTCATATACTTAAAACACTAAACCAATAAGTATTCTCTATACACACTTGCTTAAGACCTCTCTCGAACGTTATACGACCCGAACCTTCACTAAGTCCATACCCCGGATTGTACACTAAACTAATCCAAGGTTCTCTTTTTTCATTCCAAGGTTTACTAACCCTTAATACCGTCATCTAGGAGTCCTAATATCATAACTAGAATCCCCCATAATAATCTCCAATTGTAATTTAACTCCCCCTAAACTTAAACAAGGAAAAATGCCAAATTTAACAAAGGCGAATCGATTCGCCCTAAATGCGACTTGATTCGGGCTAGGGAATCGATTCGGTTTTCCATCCAAATTGATTCAGAAAGTATTCTGCAAGAAGTTCCTCAAAGGCAAATCGATTCGGTCTCAATCAGAATCAATTCGGCCTGAGATAGCCTTACAAGTCCCCTTATGCGAATCGATTTGATCTAGACCCGAATCGATTCGCCCTGTTCGGAGGAAACTATCTGGGCGATTTCATTTTCTCCAAAATACCCAAGTATCAACCCATTCTCCATTTAATGGTTTCTAACCTCAACCAACACCACTATAATCATCCTAACATTGATTTCTAACTAACACATCAATTACTTTTCTCCCAATGTCAGGTTGGATTTCTGATTAACGATTTCGACCTCAGATACCCTTCCGTAGAAAAATCATTACTAATTTAAAAAAAACTAAAAAAAATACACATCCGGTTCCCACGCGACCGTATCGAAAAGATATACAAATTTTATTTTTTGACCAAGAGCCGAATTCGATTCGCTTCCTGGCCGCATCGATTCAGAAGTGACGCTGTGTCACTATTCACCTTCTTCTCCAAAAATCTCAAACCTCCATTAATACACCTCCAGGCTTTTTATGAAAACCTTTCGAAACACCCGTTTGATTCATGAAACCCAACCCAAAAATATTTATAGTTTATCACTACCAACTATAATATGATGTTTATGCTTAAAAGAATAAATCAATTAAACACTTGCCTCGTGGATAAAATCCGACGACCTCGAGTCGAATCTCGTGGAGTTTGGCTGGAATCTCCTCTTCTTCTTTCTCTCTTTCTTCCTTTCTTCTGCTCTTTCTTTTAACTCTTTTCTTTCTTTCTCCCACTTTCTCGTTCCTTTTATAAAGAGAGAAATAAGGGTTTACCCCTTATAAACCCAAAAATGACTCATTTACTCAATTGCGAGTCCATATTAGTCCAGAAGTCCCCAGAACCTAAGCACTACTCCCGGATACTCTGTTCTGACTATCTCGTCCATTCCGAAACCAACCATGCACTCGAAGTCTCCATCCGAGTCACTTAACTAAATTTCACTAATTAAACCCAACACATCTCAATACGAGTTTTCCAATTTAAAATTTTGCCCTATGTCGTTTTACTCAACTGCGACATGTAATAAAATATTCCAACTCATTTACTTGATTCCAAAAGTAAATGTTACACACATCGGTAAACATTTAACATTCATAAACTCCAAAAATTATTTTTTCGAGTAATTCCTCAAATTTCCAAATTATACCCATTTATGCAATTTAAATATTCATAAAAGTGTGGGGTATTACAACTGGGTCGCTAGTGTTGGCAGTGTTTGTACTATCTTCATCCCCCAAAATGGTAATAACTTCAGTTTGTGATGGAGAGAAGAGGATAATCCTCGGACGCTGTAGAGCCAAGGGAGATCAAGGAGTAGATTAAAGTAAGTAGATGTGTCGATGAACAAGAATTCTGTCAGAGGATTAATACGACCAGCCCCTAGTATGAGCTTTATGGAACCCATTACTTCTCAGCGAGTGTTGTCATAGGTGTGCACCGCGACAAAGGTGGGAGTGAGATCATAAACTTTTAGTCCTAAATAGTTGAAGGTTCTGAGTGGATAGACACTGAGAGAAGATCCATTGTCTACAAGTGATAGTGGAACTGTCTTTCCCAATACTTCAATGGAGATGTTGAGAGCATATTTATGATCAGGGTTGAACTTCGGTATTTCTTCTTCATAAAAGGAGAGGAATTTGGAAGAGTTCATGGATCCAACCATATTCATGGCTTCTTCAGACACTGCAGAGGGAGAAATTATGGGTCCCGTGAGGAGCTTTATAAGGGCATTCCAGTGGTGCTGAGAGGACATGAAAATTCCATATAGGGTGATATTGGTTGGGGTCTTCTTAAGCTGATCGAGGGCTTTTTTATCTTCAATGATCATTTCTGGCATTAAAAGTTCTTTGATAACTACTTTTCCCTTGTCTACCCCAATGAATGATGACCTGGATCTTTGTAGCATCGCCCTGATCTAGTCATGTGGTTCTCAGAAGCGAGAAAAAATAAGAACCCCATGGATTCATCTACCTCGAGATAAATGGACACCTTATTGATTTTTCCCAATAAATCCTCAAAGGAGATCATTCCACATAAACTGGCAACTAGGTTGGCTCTTTCCCGGCTCGGTTCAATATTTGAGGTGTCAAAGGCATCCCCCCAATTGGTGGATATTATGTCTTATTTATAATAGTAATCAATACATTCAACCATCTCAATGACTTCATCATATAAGTCTTCCCACACATCAAGGAAATACAGGAGTGAAGGGACCAACTGTCCTTAAAGTTGCAAAGCAGAGAGCAACTCAAAGATGCTGTAAGTTTCCTTCATCTAGTGACACATATTTTTTGTGATATGTACCACATTATCTAGACTGACTTCTTTAATAGGCACTAGCATTTGTCTAATTTTAGAGCCCACTTCTTGGCTTCTATGAAAAGCTGTTGAATTTTTTATAATTGATGGACACATCGATGGGCAATTTCAGTCTAAATTTTAACAGTTAGTTTAACACAACTGGTATCTCCATATTTCCCGCTCAGATCGGGTACGGATGGTAATGTAGACGCTTATAAGGAATAACAGAGCTTAATCAATAAAGAATGTAGGGTGTGAAAGAAAATATGGGCAAACCTTGAGAGTTTTAGATGAGGTTGTGGGGATGATGGGTGCTATGATGGGCACAATTTGAGAAGAAGGGTCAAATTCCTAGTTGATTTTTATGAAAATGAAATTAATATGTGTTGGAAGTGGGTTATGAGTGTCAATGAGTTTAGGATTAGCTTGTGGGGCAATGATACCCCGATCAATTAGGCCTCGGATAACATTTTTTAGGCAAAACAACTAGTCGATGGTATGACCTACGGATTGGTGGAAGTCATAATGGGATTAGAGCTTAAAGTTTTTAAGGAGTGGATTTGATAATGGACAGGGATCTAAGGGTTTGATGAGATTTTGGATTAGCAGGGCCTGATAAACTTTGGATAGGGGAGTATAGAGCTTGGTGTACTCTACCCTGGCAGGAATAATGCGACTTTTTGGTCCCGAAGAGGTAGTAGGTTATGAAATGTTATTAATGGTTTAGATTGTAGTACTAATAGGATTTTCATACTTTTGAGGGGTGAACTGTTCGGTCACCTTCTTCCTTTCAAATTCTTTGGTGTAACGTTCCTCGATTTCCACACCAACCTCTCAAAGGGCTCAAAAGTTTGGGTAGTATTGTCCTCCCATTGATGCTCGAATATGAGGAAAGAAGTTCTTTTTCACAATACTGACTTCTTCCATCTTAGAGGGCTTGTTGGTCATAGTGTAAGCCTTCTCTTTCCACCTTCTGATAAAGCTACTGATTGATTCTCTAGGATTTTGGTTAGGAAGCTCTAGGTCTAGGCGTGTTACCTCTAACTCCTTATTATACTTGTATTGAGACATGAATTCCAGTAAATATCCTCCCAACTATGGATCCTAGATTCTTCAAGGCATAGAAACCATCAAAGTGGGATTTTTTCAAGGTCTACTGAAACATCAAGGCTATTATCTCTTCGTAGGAACCAAGGAAGGTTATAGCTCAGGGGTAGCTTTAAAGGTGCACAATTGGGGATCCATTTTTCCCGAACTTATCGATGTCAGAAATTTTGAACTTTTTTGGAAGTCTAGCCTTAGAATAAGGAGACATATAGGTGTAGTCCATGTAGTTCCTAAATATCTTTACTTGGTCAAACTTCTTTGACAACAGTCGCATGTCTTCCTTGATATTATTCAGTTCCTCCTCTTTGGGATCTAGGAAAAATGGCAGATTAGCTCCTGGCTGGGAAAGGTTCAAAATCAAGAGTTGAACTTGTGGGGGGGAAATTGGCAAGTGGGTCACACGAAACATGTCGGTACTCTTTTGGGACCCAAATAGGCTCGAGACCCATACCTAGAGGAAAAAGGACCTCAGGTTCTTCAGGAATTTGGGCTCGATGTCGCTATATTTCTTGGACCTTGGTTTGAAGGTTGTCAATCATGGCACTGAGTTGGGATAGGACGTCCATGAGATCGGTCAGCACATTCGGTGCCTGATCAGTATTTTCCATGAAGATCTCATGGATGTAGATTCCAAACTCGGACGAAGTAGAAGAAAAAGTGGTGGATCTTCGGGACGGTTTGATGGAAGATCAAACCCAATAGGGAGCCAGGCCAAAATTGGGTATGCGATCGACCTGAGAGGGCAGATGTTTCGAATTTATTTTTTAAATGAATGAGGGAATTTTTTTATTTTTGAAAAAGCGAGGAAAAATGTTTTTGGTATTTTGGTTTTAAAAAGAGAGGAAAAAATATGAGGAGTCTCAATATGATTATTATTAGTAGTAGCGGTATTAGGTTTTCACTTGTACTAGGTTTGCCTAAATGCAAGAAAATATGTTGGACATGACTCAAGCCTGGGAAAATAAGGTTTAAAAATATGTAAGATACAACTTGACTTGTTTCTAGGCTCACGAATAGGTCCTGCTTTAAAAAAGGCAAAATAATGCAAAAATTCAGGCGGTACGTCGACCCAATTTTTTAGTAAAGCTTCGCATGGTAACCGACAAACTAAATATGAGTGTCGTAGATTTGATGCCTATGTGAGGTTTATGCACTTGTTGGACTAGTGGGAGGATTCCCCCCTTTGTCATGACTTCCACGATATATCCCTTGCCTATAAGAGAAATAGTTCATTAGTACGTGCGGACAGGCCATTTTGATATACCTGAGTGTATGTGAATTGCCTTAAGATATACCTCACAGTGATGGTATGTGTGAGAGAGAATTTTATGTACTCAACGTACATCAACTAGTTCTCTTGTAGATACCTCCCGTCATGAATTCTATCAAGCGACACGATGAGGGTAAACGTTCGATAAACGTCGAAGGTATGAGGCCAATGGAAGGTGAGACTCATATCGCTTAGCTTAATTGTTCCCCATAGGACCATCACCCATCACAAAGTGACCCCCCAGTGCGGGACAAAATTTTGGTCAATATTTTCGCGCTCTTGGTGATGTAGTGTGCAAAAATGCAAGGGTCTTAATTAGTATATTATGGAGAGAGAGAATTTTTTCTTATTTTTTTACTTGCATGATGAGTAAAGGGAGTACTGCACTAATGAGGTATCATATACAAGTAGTTTTAAGAGTAAATCTAGCATGAAGCATGAAGACTATACTACGCATTGTGATGGGGATATATACATGTTGGTGAGTGACATGTGAATATATACAAGTGAGCCTGTGTGGTAGTGAACCTATACATTAATCAACTACAAGTGGTGTGGATGATGTGTATGCGAGCATGGATATATATATATATATATATATATATATATATATATATATATATATAGAGAGAGAGAGAGAGAGAGAGAGAGGCAGGCTCTCGTGCGGACCTAGTTTGCGGACTAGCTACCGTTCAAAAATTATCTAGGGACCACCTTTACTTTTTACATACTTTTGTCTTTTTCTAAAGTTTTAGGAATAAAACTTTCTACCCCAATAATCTTCTAGTGTCTTTTAAATTTATCTAATTAATCAGGGAGTCTAAGAGAAGTTTCATAACTTCTACTTCTTCGGCTTCTTCCGTCACTATCATACTGGAATTCAGAATAGCGAGGATTATGTATGTAAATAATTTCCTCAGGGAGTCTGGAAATTTCAAGCGGTTTTGACGGACAATATTCTAGTCTTAAATATCTTATATCGTATTAAGGTTTTATTAATCTAGTTTCTTTGTATATTTGATTAACAATATAAATTAGGTTGTCTTCTATAAATTCGTCTAATTCGTCATCACCATAGGATGACAAAAATCTGCGATATGTTCTAGGGGCAGCTGTCTCTACGTTTTTCATAAGAGGACGTATTCCTCCTGCTCTAATTAAAATAGTTCTTGTTTCAGCTAGCCTTTTTCGTCTAATGTATTTTAATACGTCTATAGTATCTTCAAGTATTCTAGTATATTCTTGATAATTTTTTGATCTTGAAAGTTCTTCTGCGAACTCTTCAGTTCTTAATTCTTGTCTAAAAAGATCACGGATTCCTGTTCAAATTATTTCTATTCTAGGTACTTCTCATACTAACCACTCAATAATTTGGTCTATATATTTATAAGTTCCACCTGTATATGTTAAAGAAATTTCTATAAGTAATTTATCTAGAGGACCTGTGAGAGTCCAGTCTTAGATTTCTCTTGTTAAGCTTAAATTTGTTTGATTAACAAATGCTAGAAAGTATGTAGTGATTTATAGGTTCATGCAAATGTCTTTGGATTTTAACAGTATAATTTGAAATAGCTAGGGGTTTGGTTTGAGTTTATACCTTCCTTCTGGTCTGCAATATCTTTGTCTTCGTCTCTTCAGTTTTGTTACTATTCTTCTCCGGGTTGGGCTTCCTATAACTCTTTCTTTATGTTTCGCACCTCAATCCACTTATTTTGGGGTTGGACCTATTTCCTTCTTGTACGCCATCACGCCTAACACCCACCTGGCTAAGAACTCTTGGTAAATCGGCACCTGACGGCGGTTCAACAATATAACACGTACGTGCTACACTAGAGGTTCCACATAATAGTCCTCTATGAATAAAAATTTGGAAGCGATTGGAAAATAATAACAACTTAACATAAGAGATTTCTGGAAAAAAAAAATACTTTTATTGCATTGCATAAGTAAATACAACTCTCACCATTCCCCTAACTATATGGGGTTTACTCACTCATAGACATGTTACTCTCTAACTTCTCTCAAGCTAGCTCTCCTTTCTAAACTTCGATATCTTACAACACAATCCAACTGTCCCTTTTATAATGCAAGGGGGCTTACAAATTACAGGCAACCGAAGGCTAAAAGCTAACCGATGAAAAGTATTACAATTATTAAAGTCTTTAAAGCAACAATAATCTTATCTAAAGGGTCTACAGGTTTTTTACGTCTTGCGATAATTTTAAGGAATCTTTTGTCTGCGTTTCTTTTCTTTTAGTCTGGTGGCCCATGTGGGGCAGTAATCTTTTGCTTTATGGAAAGCAGAGTCTAAATAATTGAGTCTTCTGTTTTTAATAATTCTTCAGCAATGAGGGCCCCTTCTTTGTCTTGTCCGTGTCTTCTTCTGCTTGGTCTTGGCCTGGTAGAGCAATATTATTAAAGAATTTATCAATGAGGCCCACCACTCTAAGGCTAGATGGCAAATCTATCTCTACTAATTCCTTAGATTCTTTTTTGAGCCTTTCAATAAATGGATTATCAGTTTGGATAATGAGGTCTTGTTTATGGTATGCACTGTACCATCTGTCTTCACCTGTTAACAATTCCATGATTTTTATAGTCTCTATGGCATGGGAAATCTGGAACTTGGACTTATCAACAATTAGGTCTTTAGTTTCGTCTATAGATAGAATCTCAAGGCCTTTGAAAGAATAAGTGGAGAATCTAACAAGTCTAAATCCTTCAACTACCATTCCTCTACATGAACTAGTAGCAATCTGGTAAATCCTGGCAAACAAGAGTCGAAAGTCTTGTACCTTCTTAGTATACTCATGGATAATTTTTTCAAGAGTATCGAGACTTTTACAGTCTGAATCTAGACGAGTTCAATGAACCCGTAGTCTGCTAAAGTTATATGAGTTAATTCTGCTTTTCCAAAAAGATAAATTTTTGGAACATCTTTGAAGAAACCCCTAATTATTAAGGCATCTTCAGTAATCTCGAATAATAACATATTGAAATGATAAATAATGCTATTAACTTCTTTCTAGCAGTCTTCTAAAAATGAAAGGTTATTATGACCAAATGGTATAACAATCTTAGTCTTAAAAATCTTTTTCTGATAATAAAAATTATCAGATGGTCTAATTTTGGAGGATTCTCCAAGAGTCTGAACATATGTTTGAGTCTGAGGTCTAGGAGTAGTAGTACTACTTAGTTGAGCTACTACAAGTCTTTGGAGTCTCATGAATCTGGCAACAACTACGAAATTCTGTTTTAATTCTATCCATAGTCTATTTTTAACATTCCACCAAAGGGGGTCTATAAGAGTTTTTTCATTGTCAGAAAATTCTCGTCTATATTTAATCAAGTCTGGGTACCTTTGGTTTGGACTATATTGGGGAAAATACATCTTCCCGGTGAGTCTATTTTGAGAAACAATTTCATGTTTAGATTTTGCAGGTGGAACTAGAATATCATCAAAGTTATCTAGAATTGGTCTTTCTTGAGAGTCTTGAATATGATTCTGAGTCTATCTTTGCATTTTACTAGTATTTGGTCTTATGCATCTGAGATAGTCTGCAACGTCTTCTTTGTTTAGTCTATTTGTTCCAGAGAAACTCATGATGTCTAAGTTTTCTGTTTGTAACAAAAAATAAGAGATAACATTGTTGTTAGCAAAACATGGGTTCTCTAGACATAATGTCTGGAATGGTATTTTTACTTACTTTAATATATATAATAGAGAATTCATAACCATTAAACAGTTGTTGCCATCTAATAAGTCTATTAGTCCTTGATTTGGATAAGTCTAAGTCTCTAAATTTTACTGCATAAGAAGAGTCATTATAAATAGTAAAATATTTAGGTCTAAGAAAAAGCAAGTATTTTTCTATTTCCCTTACTATAGTTAAAACTTCTTTTTCATAGGCAGTATATCTTGTTTCTGGGTCAGTAAAGGTTTCATAACTATATCTGCAAAGTTTCTTCTTTTTTGGCTGATGATCAATGGCAAATTATACTCCTCCCCATTGTTTATCAGATGCATCTGTTTCTACTATAAATTGATCTTCAACATTAGGCAGTTCAAGTAAAGGGATATTTTTGGTTACTTCTTTGATTAGTCTTATCACTTCAAAATCATCTTTAGTCCATTTAAAAGGGTTGGTCTTGTTTGTTCGTTTTAATTTGGAAGTTAGGATTTGTCTTTTTGAAGCAAGGTTTTTAATAAAATCTGCAGCACAATTTAACAATCCTAAAAATGATTGTAATTGTTTTCTATCTTTGAGTTGGTCTGGAAACTCAAGAATCTTTTTAGTTATGTGTTTAGTTAAGGATATGTTTCCTTTATTAATGTGAATTCCCACAAAGTCTATCTCAGTCTAAAATAATTGCATTTTCATTTTAAAAATAACAATTCCATGTTTATCTAATTATAAGATAATCTTTTTAAGGTGATCAACTTGTTCTATCTCACTTTTGTTGGTAATAACAATATCATCTATGTAGATAGGAAAAAATTCTGAATATGGTCTAAAGATATTATCCATACGTCTTTGGAATACTTGAGGGGCATTCAAGTATCCAAATGGCATTACTAACCATTCATATTTTTCTTGGGGCACACTAAAGGATGTCCAAGTTATACTATCTGGATGCATCTTTATTTTCCAGAAGCCTGATTTACAATCAAACTTGCTGAATATAAATTTGTCTTCAATCAAACTAATTAGGTTATTCTTGTTTGGTATTTTGTAAGAATCAAATTCACAATTCTTATTAAGATGCGTGCTTCTTTTTCCTCTCTTTCGTTCAGACTCATTTTGAACGAAGAAAGCAAGTCTATTATGTTTACTTTTACTTTCTCTAACAATTCCTAGCTTAAGCATTTCATCTTTGCCTTTTTTGAATTCTTCTCTATCTTCTTGTGAATATCCTTTCTTATAGCTTCAACCATTAATAGTGGCGTCTGGGTTAATAGGAATAATTTCACAATAACTTTGGTATTTATCCCACTTAGCAATGGGATTTTCTCCTAAAGTAGGCTTTGCTAATTGCCTAATCTTTTCTTTTTCTACTTCTATATCAAATTTTTGTTTGGATATAGTTTGAACCTTCAATAAGGTTTATTGGGCTTGATCTAAAATGTCTTGTTGTATAAGCGTTATTTGCTTATAACATTTTTGGTATGGACTGTTACACTCTTTTTGTAAAGGCCTTGTTATTTCTAGAGCTTCTTGTTGGTTTGTAGGTCTAGGTCTACCATGCTCAGCTGAAGAACTCTGATGTTTTATTGGTTTATAATTGGGTTTGACCTGCATGAGGTCAAAAGCAGTCTTGTGATCTATTAGATGGGTTTTAATATTAAATTCCTCTTTATCACTTATTAATATCTTATCATTATACTGAGTAGAGGATTATATTTACTAATAAAGTTTTGCCCTAGGATAATATTTCGTGTAAAACTAGGACGAGGATCCATTATCCAAAACTGATGATTTACAGTTTTGTTGGTCTAATTTCCTAATTTGAAATAAATAGGAATAGTATAAAAATATAAAGTAAATGGGTCTCTGTTAGCTACCTTACCATAGATATCTTTCTTACTATCTAGAAAATAATCTTCAGGAAAGGCGTTACCCTTACAAATACTCTGGGAGCATCCTAGATCTATAAAAGTTGAAAGTCTTTTAGGTTAATCTTTATGTTGTATAAATATTTATACAAAACAAGCATGTGGTTTAGTAGAAATTCCTAAAAAAATTCTTTTCTAAGATCGATATTACTTTCTGGGGTTTATCTATAAAATCTAATGATGTTAAATATTTTGTACTACTGTCTGAGAAGTATTCTCCTAAGTCATAGGAAATTCCTTTTCCTTTTAATTCTTCATTTTCTTGTAATCTTTTAGCTACATTTTTATCAATGTCTTTACAGTATGTTTTAATATATTGATCTATTTGAGTATCATATTGGGTAGTATAACTTGTTTCAAATTTAATTCTCCAACAATTTTCATTGTAGTGTAATTGACAAATGACACACACCATAAATAATTCTGTATTGCTAAAGTTATAATGTTGTTCATTTCTCTAAAGTTTAATTCTCCAATAATGTTGTTCATCAAAGTAACATCTAGGAATATAGGTTAGTAACTTAGGATTACTAACAGTACATCTTTCGTTAAAAATGGGCTTAATATATATTTATACGAAGCTTCTTCAAAGTCTATATAATCTTCTTCTTGATCTTCTTGATCAATTTGCATCATATATAAGTCTAGAGTATCTTGGGAGTCTTCATACTCATCGGTGTCACAATTATAGTCTTCTGGATCACTGTCAGTATATGCACTATAGATACTTGCATTATCATCATTTTCTATATCTGATATTTCTATAGCATATAGGATATCTAATTCTTCTTGATTTACAATGTCTAATATTGTATTAATAATCTTAATACCTTCTTTATCTTTCTTATTAGGATAGTCTTTGGTAAAATTTCCTTCTTTGCCACAAGCCCAACATTCTTTGGTAGCAGTCTTAGATTGAGCTACTTCTTTTTCCTTTCTATAGTTAGAAACTTTCTTATGTTTGTTGGTATTCTGCTTAAAATACTTTATTTGGTTAAATCTATTTTTCTTAGTTCTAGGATTCCTTTCTCTAAAGGTAGTAGATGGTCTGAATCTATATTTTTTGGAAAACCTAAAGGCCTAGCTTTAAACTTATTTTATTTCCAATCTAATTTCCTTTTGAATTTCTTAGATTCACTACCACATCCCCATTGGATTGGAGCAATATCTCTTTCGTCTTTTATTGGAGGAATATGTTTGAAAGTTTCTTCTATTAACTTTTCTTAAGTTATATCTCATCTTTTAGATATGATATAGTCTTTGGCCAAATTGATTCTTTCACCAAGGGAGTTATTTTTAACTCCTGCAACTCCTGGCCAATTCCTGTATTCATTGATTAGGATTTATCCAATAGCTGGTATTTTTCTAAAGTATTCATCTTTTAGAATCTCTCCAAATTCTTTAATTTAGTAATATAGATGTTCATAATTATTGTTATATTCATTAATCTTGTCTAGTTTGCAAATACTAAGGAGAGCTAACTTGGTTTTTACTAAGCCTTGTTCATGTATTTGAGCTAAATGTCCAGCTCCAATGAATTCTGATGTAAACAATTGAATATATTCTCCAATTGATCTTTCTTCTACGTTTCCTTTCATTTTCTCAATCTTAGCTAGGGATTCTTCATTTGTAGCTTTTCTAAGGCTATCTAAATAATCTATTGCAATACCTCTAATGGATTGCTCAGCGTATTGCTTACATGAAGTTGCATCCCATTGTTCATTAGATGCACAACACATATTCATGTGATTACTCCATTCATCTAAGTCTTTCTTCCTATCTTGGACATTGTCTAGATTAAGGTATATCCCTATTGGATTTATGGCTTGACTTGCCACGGTCTTAACAGGAGACTACATTCTCCTTCTGAAGGATCATTGATTATGGCTTTTCCCATATTTCTAAATCTAATTTCTTTAGTATGAATATTCTTACTAGTAATCTTAGGGGGACCAAACTGGATAATAACATTTCCAGTGACATCATTTTGGTTAATAAACAAAGGTGTATTTTGTATAGTCTTAGTTTCTTGAAATTCTGGCAAATGCCAAAGAGTCTTAGCTTTTTCTTTCATAGGTCCAATATTCCTAATACTGAAAGTATGATTGTAGTCCGAATTATTAGTTCTAACTAATATTTCTTCATTAAGTCTACCGCTAGGAATTCCCGATTGCATTCCTTCATAGGGGAATTGGGAAAATTTTACATAGCTTTGAAATTCTATATTTATATTAGCGTCTGGGATAATATAGTCTTCATAGCCACTAGCATATAAGATTAACTTAAAATGTTTGGATGTGTCTATAGTTACTGTGAATGCCAGAATGACATTAAAGTATCCTATATTATTTGACATTTCTAATTAGGCTATCCTAAAAAGGCTTTTCTCAAAATCTTTCTATCTTTTATCTAGTAAACAACATAATATGTTAATATTATTTTAAGGTCTATGTAATCCTTGGATTCTTGCTTGAAAGAGTCCAAAGGTTAGGAACTAGAAATTTCTATCAGTTCCTCTTATTTTTAGCCATCCCGAGTCAAAGACTTGAAGCTCAGTATATGTCTTTTCTAGCACATGATTCTTACAATGGTAAGTCATGTTGTAATTAAGAGTCTTGGGAGTGGCTCCTTCTTTAAACAAGTCTATGTATCTAACTACTAGAAGTTGTCCATTGTGTATGGAGTCTTCTACAATCTTTCAGTCAATTTCACCCCATTCTTTCCATTAAAGAGGGTTGGTGAAGTTCCTTTCCTTCCACCATGTTCTAACATTGGAGGATGAATCTTTAAGTCTTTGGAGCATTAAATTACTATGTCCAATGTTTGGGATAGAACTAACTATCTTACTAGTCTTATCTAATCCATCATTTATAATTCTTTTAGTTATGGTCTTTCCTTCCTTAGTTTCTACATAAGGAGTTTCTCTAAACCTACAGGTGGTCACCTGTTTTTGTTCTAGTATTTTTTCAATTCTTTGTAATGAGTTTGAATAATCCTTTTGTCTTTTTATTTGTCTAAGGATTTATTATTTAAAGATCTTATTCTCTTTTATTGCATTTTCAATGATATCTTCAGTATGCCTAAGAGAATTACTCATCTTTGCAATGTAGTCTTTTACTTCATTATCTTTTTCTTGTTGTTGCACAAATTTTTGTGTTATTCTAGATTCTATAATTTCTACGATTTTCTCTATTTTATCTAAGCGAGTTAGAATAAAAGGAGAGTCTATTTATGCATGGGAAGGTTTATATATATAACCTTGATTCCTCGTATAATTTCTTCATGTTTTTCTTTTGCTTGGACCATATTTAATCTAAGTTCATTAACAATACTATCCATTCTGGATAGGTTATGGCTTTCCATATTGTTAAGATAGTTTTCTAAATTTTGTTGAAATTTAACAAAGTCTGTATAGAAGGTGGTTAATCCTTCTGTCTTAGCCCATAAATCAAACTGTAAGTCTCTATCAAAGTTACTATTGTAGTCTTGTGTAGCTACTATAGATGTTGAGATTAAATTTAATCTTTCTAATATAAGTCTAGTTGCCTTAGCAGCATTAGCAATCTCATTTTCATTTATCTTATAATAAAATATATCATCATTTATCTTTTCTAGAATTTTTTGGTAAAAGTCTGCTAAAGTCGGAATGGAGAGGTTTCTAGGTACCTCATTCCAATCAGATCTAACTATTTCCATTAGGGAGATAATTGTCTAATATTGGGATAAGCTTAGCTTGTTCTTTAATGAGTTTGACTAACTCACTTTCTTGGTTTCTAGTTAGAATCTTAAGGTCTGAAATTTCCTTATTAAGGAATTTTATGTGATTAGTCTTAATATTTATTAGTCTTAATATTTATATATTGTAATACTTGTACAAGATCTATTGGGATTTGGCTATCTATTTCTAGGATTTGTTTTGAGATATTTTTTATCTCTGTGTCTAGGGCTTGTATATATTTAAATAATTGTCTTAATATAAGGGCGATACAATTATTTTGGTCTAATATACTATTAATAGCACTAGCAGTGACTTGTCTACTGTCTGCGTGCTTAGCTAGGATATGTTCAATGTGTGAACAATCGTCTATCTATGAGGTTAACCGACCTTCTGGGTCTAAATTAGTTATGGGTATGGGCTGATAGTCTGGATGGGTTCCAAAAATATCTTTATAAATACGTGGGATAAATCCCATGGGCATTAAAGTCTTTTACTAATCGTCTGAAAGGAGCGTCTTGGCTCTGATACGAGATTTGGGATTGGTCGGAATTTAGCGGATTTATAATAATACTAACGTTTTAAAGCTCTGATACTCTAAAGGTTTTGTGGTCTAAAATAGAATTTTACTAAAGGTATTAGTTTTTGTCTTATTATGGACCTCGTTCAAGGATCTCATTTAAGGACCTCATGTGAGCCTCTTTGTATATATATATATATATATATATATATATACGAGTGTAAGAAATGTGGTTTGTGCTAGTGAAGTCTAAGCATGGATAATCTAAGTGGTGCGTGGAGAGTGTGAGTAGAAGTGGAACTATATTTAAGTGTAAGTGTGTGAAGTGAACATGGAGAATATATGCAAGTGTTTGAAGTGTACTAGTGAGTAAAAAGTGATATATACAAGATAAGGGAGTATGATAGATATAAGCATGTGATAGATATATACAAAAAGTAAATAGAGGAGTAAAGGAAACATATAGGTAGGTGCGATTGCACACATGAAAAAAAGAATAACACCCATGTAGAATTAGAGTCTGATTCTCTAAAAATATTTTCCCAGCAGAGTCGCCACTATGGCCATCCTGAGGCTTCCTTTTGGATTCCCTCCAGTGCGCGTGTGGGGTTGCTCCATTTATCGGGGTGCTCGACCTTTGTCAATGTGGGGGATAATGTGTAGATATAGAGTAGCCAACCTATTTTGCACAAAACAGGCAAAAAAATGGCGCCGCCTCAAGAGAACGACATCAAGGACAATACTGATGTTTGCAAAAACAAGTAGTTCAAAGGTTCGGGGACTAAGTTACAAAATGGGAAGGTGTTAGGCATCCATCCCGCCCTTTTGGTCTCTCATGGGCATGTGTAAATTTTCTCCTGTTAGACACTGTGAAGTATGTGCTCATGTGTATAATATAGGTAAATAATGGAATAATTCAACTCATGTCATGGAAAATGATGGAGTGAATTCATCCTTAGGATTATTCTAGAAAATAAAATTTTAAAATATAATATGAGTGTTTTCCGAATCACAAGTCGCTATGAAAGAGCGAATGTATATATCAGACAAAGCACGAGCATGTAAGAATATAACATTCATAAATATTTATATATATTATATGAAAGAAATATATAAAAGTGCATAAGGGAGGACTCGAATCTTGGGACTAACCCAAGACGCCTATGTAGCCCAAGGGGAATCAACGTTCATGTATTTCAATGACAACATAGGGTGGGGTTTAATCCATAAATCCAAACGGGTACTTTCTCTAATGAGTGTGTGCAGAGAAAATGTGTTTTAAGAGTGAGAGTGCGAGATAAGAATCCCTTATTGGGAATTTATCGATAAACCCTATTTTTATTATTATTATTTTTTTATGAAAGTAGAGTATGTGCAAATACTACTAATAAAAGTTTGAGATTAATGTATGTGATGTAATGAAATAAAATGATAAAGTAAAAATAAAGCAAACAATAAAAAATTAGAGAATTAGAGAAAATGATGGGCAATTTGACCTCCTTATAAGTGCTTGATGTTGATCTTGGGTGTAGATGTGCTGATATTGAAATGGTATGAAAGTTGTATGGATAGGTGGTTGGAATTTACCAAGTGACATAAGAAAGTGATGGAAGGGAATGTGGAAAAATGGGTTTTTTAGGAAAGGGAAGAACTCTGAATTCGAGAAAATATTCTTTGAGAGAGGTGTTCATGAGTGATTTACAAAGTGAGGTCATGGCCTCTATTTATAGGGCTAAAGGGACTACCGATCAGTGGGGGTTTGGACCTGCCTATCGGCATAGCACCTCAGGCACATTGCAGATAGGCAGGGTCCTTGGGGTGCTATTTGGGAGCCTAGAAAGGGTTTTCAAAAAAATAAGCGTAAAATGCAAAACGTAAGTCAAAATCATAGTAGACCATTAGAAAGGGTATTCAGATCCTTTCAAGAATCAATAATCCACTAGAGTTGACCAAGGTCAAACGAGAACCAAAAGTGCCCGTTGGTCTCTAGAGAGGAAGTTTTCGGTGGAAAATGGATCATTCCTCGAAACTGTAAGGTCGATTCGTGCATGGGATGTACCATTGGAAAAGGGTATTTACTGTCCTTAGATATTTCATTTATATTCATTCGGTTCAGAGTGTTGACCAAGGCCAAATGGGGCTCGAAAGCGCCCGACAACCCTTTAAAATAAAATGGGTCATTCATTCGTATTGTGAGGCTGATTCATGCATGGGATGAACCATTGGATTTCAAAGATTCATTGAGCTTCACTCAATAAGGAGAGTTAAACGAATTCAAATGGGGCTCGGGAGTGCCGGTGGCCTCTAGATCAATTTCCGGAGTAAAACAGACCGTTCGTCCAAATTGTAAGGCCGATTTGCGCATGGGGTGGATCGTTGGAAAGTGGATTCATAGCCCATCAAAGATTCATTGAGCTTTCTATTAAGAGAGAGAGTTGACCGGAGTTAAACATGACTCGGGAGCGCCTAGTGGCGTCCAAATCAGTTTTCGAAGTAAAACGAACCGTTCATTCAAACTATAAGTCAGATTCGCACATGGGGAGTCAAAGATTCATTTAGATTTCACTCAAGCGAGAGAGTTGACCGGTGTCAAATGGGGTTCGGGAGCGCCGGATGCTCTCCAGATAAGTACTCAAAATATGACTTAGGGTTTATTATGGATGGATAGGTGGTAGGGAACTAAGGAGTTGCTTAGGGTGGTCCTAATATGGGGTGTCTAAAATTAAAACTTCAAACCCATGATCACATGGGAATTTTCTTGCTTAGTGATTCGGTTTAAGGATTTTATGACTTAGTGGTCTTATATTGCATTTTATATACTTACACCATGTGAGATTTGTATTTTCATGAAATTGTGAGTGTTTATAAAATTGCTCTATGTCCTTTAAAACATTAAAATTATCAATATTCTCATTATTCTTTCTTTGATTATTTATTTATTGAGTTCATTTTGAATTATGTTACTTGAGCATGATTTTCAACGTTGTTTTCACTATAGAGTCGCATAAACCTTAGGAAATGATCATATATCCCCTTTGTTATTTAACCAATTTTGACCTTTCCCTCATCCTACATATTTCCCTAATCACCCCCGTTGAGCCTAGATATTTCCTTTCATTTCATTAAGTTAATCCCATAACTAACTCCACATTGGATTGGTGAAAGGGAATAAGCTAATCCCATAACTAACTACACCTTTCTCACCTTTGATTTGGGAACTAACTTGGGATGTTATGATGTTCTTGTTTTGCGATTATATTTGAGAAATGAGTTAACTTCAAAAGAAAACAAAACAAAACAAAAGAGAAAGAAGGGATTCTAACAAAGTAGGAATCCCATGTGCTTATTGGTAGAAATAAATAAGTCCAACTCCACTTGTTTAATGGTGCTTTTGAAATTTATTTTCTAATTTTATTATTGCCCACACGTTCCATTGCCCAAAATTTTTCTCCACAAGCCCTTTGAATCCATAAATACCTTTCTTTTCCTAAACTTAGCCTAGACTATGTTATAGTCCTATAAAGTCTTATCTTATACTAGTACGAATGTGATTGAAAGTCATAATAATTGTGATAACCTATCAAAGGACGGTTCACCTCCCATTATGAGTGATAACCTTTTCATTGACATTATAGTTTTTTTATGTTTTTTATAACATTGTTCATTAATGACATGCGCGTGGCCTTTCTTCCTTTTATAAAAACTCATTATGCTCACATTTCTCAAGTGTGTTACTACCTATTAAGAGTGTTTTCAATTATTTAGTGTAATCACGAGAGATTTTTGATGTCATGAATGCTTTAATGTTTAACTATGTTATAAAAGTTTTGGCAAATCAAACATTCACTTGTGCTAGCTCATCATACACATTTTTTTTAACATTTCAATTGCAATGAAGTTATTCTATCAATGTTTATAATTACGGACTATTGGGTAAATAATCATTTGCTTTGTTAATAACTTGTTAAAATTTGAATTTTTTTTAGTTTGGCATTAGATTGTAGGGCAACAATTTTTGAGAAAATTTGATGTTTGTGGGTTTCATCCCTAAAAATCCTCACTATGGTAAACTAAGGGTTTCAACTACTTATTGTATTTACTACATGCAATCTTGTACCCGCCAAAGTGGTATTCTATCATTTGTATATATATTTTAACTTTAACATCTCTGTTGGGTTGGTTCTATTTTTATTTGATCACTAGGGACTAGCAATGTGTAAGTTAGGGGTGTGATTAGTCTTGAATATTACATTTAGCACCCCTTTATTCTTGCACATTCTAGCATAATTGTGTTCGTTAATTCCTATATTTAATCTCTTATTGGATAACCATTGTTCCTGATGTTTAGATGTTTTGCAAGGTTTTTGAGATTTTATAGATGTGAGAATGCTTAACGGAGCAATTGATTACTTTTGGGAAAGTTTTATTTCAAGATACAACTTCAAGGGATTTTTCATAAATTCATACTTCATGACTCGATTGGCAAAAGTCCATGGGATCATAGTTCGTTGAGTCAACCTCGCGTGTCCATAAATGGCATGTCATTCCATTTCCAAATGATAGAGTTACAACCGTTTTCTCGAAGTAACCTTTTTCCTTTTAAGAAAATTGAGGCAAGAAAATAAGGGTGTCGATCGATCGTCCTGTGGCTGATCGATCGATCCTTCTGTAATACCCCGTATTTTTTAGAACTTAAATAATTATGTGATTAATTATTATTTTGGGATTAATTAAATTAATATGCGAGAATTAATTGGTAATTAATCAGGATTTAAAATAAATATTAACTAGCGTGACAAGGGTTAATACTTATTAATGAGAATTATTGAATATTACTGAGTGAATAAGTAATATGGAATTATCGAATCTGATAAATTGTCAAGAGTAAAATATACGATAGTTTGGTATTAAGTCGAGACACGCGTGTGAGTCGTGTTGGGACTAATTGAATGGAATACAAAGGTAAAATATTTTTAAGTAACTCGTACGGTAATTTCGAGCGCTCCGTTGAGTTCGGGAGGGCCGAGATAGTCAGAAAATACTACGTAGGTACTTTATTTAGACTCCGGGAGATTTTAGGTAGTTTTGTAATTTGGGTTTTTGGAGAATTAAAATGGAAGAAAATCAATAATTAAATAGAAAAGGTACGTGGGTGAGAGGTTACCTATCAATTTATAAACCTAAGTCAGAGAGAGGGAAAACCTAAGAGAGAGAAGAAGAACTCCATAGGTGTTCTTAGAGAAAGACTTAAGCTTTTACACAAATAGTTTCACCAACGCATAGATCGGAAAGTGAGCAACGCACCAATACCAGCATCATCAATGGATCAGACCATTGAATTTGAGGCAAGTGTTTATTACTTTCTTTCATTTAGCAATAATCATATTCATGTTAGTGTAGGTAAATTTGATAATGAATTTCATTGAAATTAGGTGAAAATTTGGAGAAGTAATTTGTGATTAAGGATAGATGGTTTAGTAGTTAATTCCTTCATGTATGCAGGAGAATTTAATACGAAATTTGAGTACAAATTGACGAATAAATCTGAGTTAATTAAGTTCTTAAATGGAAAATTGGAAAACTAGGTTTCTTATGATATAAATTGGGGATTTCGTTTTTACCTTATAATTTATAACGATTGAATGATCCTAGGATGTTAGAAATTGTGTAAACGTTGGGTTAGCAATCAAAATATTTACATTGAAGATTGGGTATGACCTATGAGGTTTTGGGTGCAAAAATGGTAAAAACATAACTGTTGAAGAACAGGTCTGACATAACAGAACCGGTTCCTTTTTCTAATAAGATCGGTTCCTTTTTCTAATAGGATCAGTTCCTTTTTCTGATAGGATCGGTTCTTTTTCTGATAGGATCGGTTCGTTTTTCTGATAGGATCGGTTCGTTTTATTTTCATAGGATCAGTTCATTTTTCTGATAGGGTCGGTTCATTTTACTTTAGTAGGATCGGTTCGTTTTCTGGAGGATCGATTATGTTCATTTTTCTGCAGACTTTCAGTGCTGCTGCAGAACATTGGAGAAACCTTTAGAATCTTAAAGTAAATATACTATACGTAGTAATGAGAGAATAATCCGTATGGAATATATATGATCAGGTTAGGTAGATACCTAATGAATTTTAATAGGATGTGTGGATACCTATTACATGCTTAATATTATGTGTATGACATACCAAGCTGCTTGCTATCGCGGGAGGTTGTGTAGAGACAGTCTTATCCTGGGTGACCTTTGGGGAGATATTTGACTTGTATCTCAGAACGTAGAACTGTGAAGACTTATTTGTGAGTTGATAAGTCAGCTGACTATGGGAGCATAGGTATGTGAACTATGTTCGCCTCCACTATGTGTGATTTGTGTATATGGTTCGTGGGAGACTTCTGAACTAATAGTCCTTATTTGAGTACGAGATGTACCGGGACATGATAGCAGAGTATGCAACGCACTAAAGGTTTAGCCTTGGGGTGATGTATTAGTATATATATATATTACAATGGTGAATATAAATATGTATACTTGTGTTATTCCTACTATGAGATAACTGTAGGTTATTAAAATAGTACAATCTTAAGTAACGTAAGCTCTGAATACTTAACTTAGTGTGATAACACTTAACCGAATTAATAAATGATGATATTAATAATGTGGAAAGATGAGAATCACGGGCTGCAACCACGAGTTATAACTAGAAGTATAAGTCTTTATCTAGTTAGAAGTGTTACGGATGGCTAGGTTAGAGTAGATGTACGTTAGGCTTGCACAATAGACGATAGGTGAGGATCTCATGTGAGAGAGTTCGAACTAACATGCATTTGGTACTTGCTTTATTGCAAATTTTAAATACTTGCTAAAACAAATATTTTTACAAATCGGGCTCTGACTCGTTTCTTGCATCTCTTTTCTCTCTTGTTATATATATGTATTATATCAGTTGCTCAGCCACAGAGACACCAGACTTAGAGACTTGGATTGCTTAGCGTGCTGCAGCTGTTGTGGAAGCTGCAGGTCTTTGCCTAAGACACCTCTATCATTTCACTCAGTTTTATCTAGACTTTTCATTTAGGTCATGTGTCGCCCACTCCTTAGATATTTTTATCAGAGATTGTATTCAGTTTACTTTCCAGTCATTTCAGTTGGATTTATTTTTACTATGGTTCTTGGTTTAGAGTTTTGAACCGAAAATGTTTATTCCAATCTTAGTTATTTTCAGTACGCGATTAATAGTTAGTATTTATTTTATTCAGTTGTGTGGTGGATGGATTATATTTAAATTCTTGGACTTTATAAATAAATGATTTTGGTTACAATTTAAAAAGGAAAAATAATATTTTGACACTAGCTTAATTACCTATTAGGTGGTTAATATTTTGGTTACAATTTAAAAAGGAAAAATAATATTTCTGTTTTAAATTTGATAAGGGCCTGATCACCCGATATTAAATTAGGCGGGGTGTCACACCTTCTTGATTTTATGAATACCTGTATGTAACGAGGCTTATTTTAGTTATGTCGTTCGATCGACCAATCAACCCTTCCGTATTTTATGAAGAGATGGAAGGTAGTGTGGTTGGTTTTAGATGGCTCGATCGATCTACCCCTCTTGATCGGTCATCCCTACGAGGATTATTATATTTTTGCTTCTTTCTATTTTCTTTTCTTTGTTTTAATCCACTTACTATAAATAGTAAGTTTGGTTTTTCTTTGTAAGAGAATTATATTTTTACGGTTTTGTATTATTTTAAGAGTTTTTCTCTCTTTTTCCTAGGTTTTCCATTTCCATGGGTATGTAAATTACTATTCACCATCTTCTTTAGTTCAATGCTTTCATAATTAGTTTAATACGTTATTAATTAGTTTTATTGTTTTATTTATTATTTTATTCCATCTCAAAGTTGTAGCTAACATTTAAAATGCTTTGTAACTAATTAAATTGGGTTGAGATGAACTCACCTTGGGTATTTGGTTTATTTTCTATGGTAGGATGGTATAAGATTTTTTTAATGGACTGATTATTCTTGATTTTACACATAGGAACCTTAATGGGTCATATCATGTATGCACCATATTTGGTACCTTTAGTATATGATTTAGGGAGTATTATTGATGTCAAGCTCGTATTTAGGCTCTTTTGAGAATTTTTGGAGTGACGCACTAGGTTTAAGCGATCGTTTAAATGGATATTAATTTTGTTTTAATCTTGTCTAACCATATAACCATTTATGCTACATACTAGTGGTGAGGAATATTATTATCAACCTATTGGTTTAATTCATGTCAATTAATTTATTTTTAATACTTGGCTAGCGTTAATGGTACTATAAAACCTTTTAAATGAAAGTTCATCTTTAACGCTTTTATTTGTGAAGTAATAAATCGATTAAATTCTAGCAATGTTCTTAGTGGGTTCGATACCCGAACTAACCGATATACTTATAAATAAGTTTAGTTAAAGTTTAGATTTTTTTTGTATTGAGAGTTGAACCGTTAACAACAACTAGCGTTTTTACATGACCGCTCGATTTCCCCTTAATCTGTGCCACCCACAACATATTATACTTTGGCATACATTTAGATCATGGACATAAGATCGTCGATGGTACTGGCCTCTTTGTTCACAAGGGACTAATGTAATATATATTTCTCGATAGGCTGATCATGAATAAAGCCTCAGCCACCTGCTCGAAGCAATCATCCACCCTACTATAGGTTTTCCAATACTACCGAACGTATTCCTATAATGTTTCTTGGGTTTTCTTCTACATGTTCAGGAGTGTACTTCCTCTTTGGATAGGAATTTTTGGTGATAAATCTTGCGATCAAAGCCTTCGTGAGCTTTTTGAAGTTGGTGATCGATCTATGTGGTAGCTTCTCAAACCACTTTTGTTTGATAAACCCTCGTTGTTGATCTAAAGATTCATAACTTGCCAGTATTGGCGAACATAATCGATAGGATCAATCTTCCCATCATAGATTTTGAATTAGGGAGTGACGAACTTTTTAAGAGGTTTGGATTCTTCTATTGATATCGAGAAATGAGACTTCATCTGATTAATGAGGTCCCTCTTGGCTAGTTCCTCAGTGTATATTTGGCCCCTCGATGAGAGGGATGCTCTTCCATCTCTCCTCGGATGAGGTTGTAGAGATTTCTCTTGCGATGATGTCCCTCTTATTTTTTATCTGATAAGGTCCTATGCTTGTAGTTCTCCTGATCCTGTTGCAAACTCCTTCCTCTGCTGTGAGTTTTTCTTGTCTAAGGGCTATGGGTTCGGGTATGGCATTCACATTTTCCCTATTGGATATCGTACTCCATTCTTGACATACGACGATGAAGTAAAGCATTATCTTCTTGTTAGTGGCACGTGACATCCTCCCATCGGTGGATTCGTCGTTTATTGGAGTCACACGCCATGATATATGTTTGGACCGTGGATGTTCAATGCTCTCCACATTCTCTTCATCCTAGGGATGATAATGTGAGCTAGACGTGTTACGACTCTTGTTAGGGTGAACCTTAGACCTGACTTTGGGTGTTAGATCTCCATTTTGATCATTTTTACAGTTGTCTTTAAATGGAAGACATGGACTGTGTGATTGAGACATAATTTCAAGTTGGATTTTTTTAGTTGAGAAAAAAAATTGATTCTAAAAAATGACACCAATTGTAGGTGGAAAATTCATATTGTTATGAAATCAACACAATTTAGACAAACAAGAAATAAAAGTTCAAAATCACACAATAACACATTATGTATGTAGTTGGGCAATGTGCCTACGTCCATGAAATGTTTCTCTCTTTATTGATCGGTTCTTAATAATAAAGACTACACACCTATTTTTCGTTGGGTGTGGGTGACATTTATATAAATCAAAAATAGATTGAGTCGTGTGGAATTCCATGACCATAGATTTCTATCATGATTTGATCGAGTATATCCAATTTTGATATTTCTGATAATCAACCTCAATTCGTTCTTATCTCTTTGAGCTGTGGTTGTTTCCAACTCTGAGGGACATACATCAAACTGCTCATAACTAGTCGAATAATTCCCCCACATTCACTATTTTAATTAAATTAAACAAATTACGGGGATTATATTATCCATTTGTAAAACGTCTTTATATATATATAGGCTCAAATAAGGTCCTTATATGAGGTCCATAATAAGACAAAAGTAAGACCTTTAGCAATATTCTATTTTAGACCCCAATACCTTTAAAAAACAATTTTGCATTTTAAAGCTTTAAGACCTTAGAAATAAAAACCCGCCAAATTCCGACCAAACCCCAATTCTGGTATTAGAGCCATAAGACGCTCCTTTTAGACTTAGAGTAAAAAGACTTTAATGCCCTTGGGATTTATCCCTCGCATTTACAAAGATATTTTTGGAACAAACCCAGACTACTATCCCATACCAATAACTGATTTAGACTCAATAGGTTATTTAACCTCTCATATAAATAGTTGTTCACACACTGAACACATCCCAGCCAAACACGCAGACAGCAGACAAGTTACTGCTAGTGCTATTAATAGTATAATAGACCAAAATAAGTGTATACTCCTTATATTAAGACAATTAATAAAGGATACTCAAACCCTAGATACAAAGATAAAAAAATACCTCTAAAAGACTACTAGAAATAGATAACCAAATCCCAATAGACCTAGTACATGTTTTACAAGAAATAAATATTAAGACTAATCATATAGAAGTCCTTAACAAAGACATTTTAGAAATTAAAACCTTAACTAAAAATCAAGACAGTGAGTTAATTAAACTTACTAAGGAACAAGCTAAGCTTATCCCTAGATTAGATAGTTATCTTCCTAATGGAGATAGTTAGATCATATTGGAATGAGGTACCAATAGACCTCTCTATTCAGACCTTATCATACTTTTATCAAAGAATTTTAGAAAAGATAAATGATGATAGATTTTATTATAAGATAAATGAAAATGAGATTGCCAACGGTGCTAAAGCAACTAGACTTATATTAGAAAGATTAAATTTAATTTCTACATCCATTGCAGCTACCTAAGACTATAAAAATAGCTTTGTTAAAGACTTGCATTTAGATTTAAAGGCTAAGACAGAAGGATTAACCACCTTCTATACAGACTTTGCTAAATTCCAACAAAATTTAGCAAATTATCTTAATAATATGGAAAGCCATAACCTATCCAAAATGGATAGTATTATTAATGAACTTAGACTAGACATGGCCCAAGTAGAAGAAAAATACGAAGAAATTATAAACGGAATTAAGGCCGTATATAATAAGCCTTGCCAAGCAGAAATATACTAGCCTTTTATTCTAACTTGTTTAGATAAAATAGAAAAAACTATAGAATCTATAGAAATTAGATCTATGCAACAACAAGAAAAAGATAATGAAGTAAAAGACTATATTACAAATATTGCTAAATCCCTAGTTAATTCTCTAGCTAGACATAGTGAAGAAATTTCTGATAATATCATAAAAGAGAATATAATTTTTTAAAGAAGAAATCCTTAGTCAGATAAAAAGACAAAAAGATTATTCAGACTTCTTAGAAACAATTGAAAAAAGACTAGAATAAAAATAGGTAACCACCTGTAAATTTAGAGAATCCCCACTATAGAAACTAGAGAAAGTAATGCCATAGGTAGACAAGTTAAAATGACGGATTAGATAAAACTAGTAAGATAGTTAGCTCTATCCCTAATATTAGACAGAGTAATCATATGCTATAAATACTTAAGGATTCATCCTCCAATGTTAGGACATGGTGGAAAGAAAGAAATTTCACCAATCCTCTCCAATGGAAAGAATAGGGTAAAGTTGACTAGAAGATTGTTGAAGATTCCATTCATAATTGACAACTTCCAATCGTTAGATACAGTATGTATATACCTTAACCTAGACAAGTTCAAGATAGGAAAAATGACTTAGATAAATGGAGTAATTAGATGAACATGTGTTTTGCATCTAATGAACAATGGGATGTAAGTTCATGTAAACAATACGTTGAGCAATCCATTAGAGGTATTGCAAAAGATTATTTAGATAGTCTAAGAAATGCTACTGATGAAGACTCCTTTGCTAAGGTGGAGAAGATGAAAGAAAACTTAGAAGAAAGATCGATTGAAGTATATATTCAATTATTCACATCTGAATTCATTGGAGCTGGACATCTCGCTCAAATCAATGAACAAGACCTAGCAAAAACTAAGTTAGCCCTCCTTAGCATTTGCAAACTAGATAAGATAAATGAATATAGCAATAATTATGTGCAACTATATTACCAAATTAAAGAATTTGGAGAGACCTTAAAAGATGAATACTTTAGAAAGATATATGTCATAGGACAAATCCTGATTAATGAATATAGGAATTGGTCAGGAGTAGCTGGAGTTAAGAACAACTCCGTTGGTGAAAGAATCAATTTCTCCAAAGACTATATCATATCTAAGAGACATGATATAACTCAAGGAAAGATAATAGAAGAAACTTTCAAGAAGATCCCTCCAATCAAAGATGAAATAGACGTCACTCCAATCCAATAGGGATGCGGTAGTGAATCTAAGAAATTCAAAAAGAAATTAGAATGGAAACATAGGAAGTTTAAGACTAGACCTTTAGGATTTCCAAAGAAGTATAAATTTATACGATCTACTACCTTTAGAGAAAATAACCCTAAGACTAAGAAAAATAAATTTAATCAAAGAAGATATTTTAAGAACACTACTAAGCATAAGAAAGTTCCTAATTATAGGAAAGAAAAAGATGTATCTCAATCTAAGACCTCTATCAAAGAATGTTGGACTTGCGATAAAGAAGGACACTTTGTTAAAGACTGCCCTAATAAGAAAGATAAAGAAGGTATTAAGATTATTAATACAATGTTAGACTATGCAGAGTTAGATATCCTATATGCTATAGATATATCAGACATAGAAGATGAGGATAATACTAGTATCTATATCGCATATACAGATAGTGATTCAGAAGAATATAGTGACACTGATGAGTATGAAGACTCTCAGGATACTCTAGACTTGTATATGATGCAAACTAATCAAGTCGATTTACATAATGAATATATAGACTTTGAAGAAGCTTTGTATAAGTGTATATTAAGCCCCTTTTTAAAGAAAAGGTGGGCAGTTAGTAATCATGAGTTACTAACATATATACCTAGATGTTACTTTAATGAAAGGAATTATTGCACATTTGAAATGAAATGTTGCAAGAAAGACTTTATATGTGTAGAATGCTTTGAGACTATACAAACAAAATTATTCATGGTTTGTGTTATTTGTCAACTACACTACTATGAAGACTGTTGGAGAACTAGATTCAGAGCAATTTATACTAGCCAGTATGACGCTCAAATAGACTTAGATATTAAAACATATTATCAAGACATTGATAGAAATATAGCCAAAAGATTGCAAGAAAATGAAGATTTCAAAGGAAAGGGAATTTCCTATGATTTAGAAGAATACCATTCTTGTGACGACCCGGTTATGATAAACCATGTTTAAATCATGATTACCGTATGGGATGGGGATAATGTGTTATTAAAATATATAATTTAAAGTTATTGTGTTTAGTCTAATCCTACCTTCATAACTTATGAAATATTAAATTAGTCACAAACACAAATTTGGGAAATTTTTAGTAAATATGTTCGGGTTGGAGGCTAGTTTTGACCCTTATAATGTGACAATTGACTTAGGGTCAATATATAATTGTATACATGTGAGTTATGGTTGTAACACAACAAATGGTGTGTTGAACGGAGGTCCGAGCGAGAAGTTATGCAGGAATTACGAAGCAGGGGAAAATTTGTCCATTCGTTAAATCATATTTCGTCTTATTAGGCTAACAAATGGTGGATTTTGATTGGTGGAGGAAGGAGGTGGGGTTTTGCCGACTTTGAAGGTTTGAAATAAGCTATTCCTTCAGCATATTTCAGACATTAAAGATTTTGTCTTGAGAGGAAGAGAGGATTGGAAAGTTAAGAAGAGAAAGGTGAGAAGAAATGGGAGAAAAATCCGTGGGAAATTACGAAAGTGCCCATAAGGTGATTCCATAGGTAAATATTTTTAATTTTCTTGTATGAATGATTTAAAAAGTATAAATAATAGATTGTTTATGTAACTTTCATGGCTTGGTTTATATGTATAAATAGATGCGAGTTTAAGCAAAGTGGAACGTGTAAATCATGTATATTGTTTCGATTGGAAACCTTGTGTATTCAAACTCCTATAACTTTTTGTATATTTATTGCAATTGAATAATTCTAGTTGGATATGAAAATAGACTCATATATGTATAACATATCCAAACATTATATGAAAATACCAAGAAATGAATCTTTGGTGATAGTTTGAAGTTCATATATCAAATCTGTCCCAAAATGGTAAGTATGCACACTAGGTGTTCAATGCTTTGCTTGACATGGAAAATGAACCTTAAAAATTAAGAAACTTTAATGTCATATTGTTAGATATGTTTATCGATGTTGGGTGAAATATCACAGGAAGTTATGATGTATAAAAATTATGAAAATTCATGGAAGTTGACTAAACAATAAAGGACCCTATAGGGCAGATTTTCTTTGTAATAAAGAAATGGACACATCTTGTTTTAGGAAACTTGAAATGATGTGTTGTCTTTTATATTGGGAACCTAATATGATAAGAATTGGTTTACCAAGAAGAACTTAAATTATGTTCGAGTTATGATGCTTATGAATTGAGTTACGTTTAAGTATTAATTGGATGGTTAAGATCCCTATGATGATACTAATATTGTAAGAATTTATATTTGAAAGGAAAGAAGAACCGGCTGAACAAGTGTCGAACAAGGGCAAAGGAAAAATACATGAAGTGGTCAAGGTGAGTGTACTCACTAGAAAAAGATGTATTATACATGGCTATGGAGATGATTTGAATATCACTCACGAGTAAGATGCATTATACTTGGTTATGAATATGATATGAATATTACTCATGGGTAAGATGTATTACACATGGTTATGGATATGATATGAATATCACTCATTGGTAAGATGTATTATACATGGTTATGGATATGATCAGAATAATATTGAATATGAATTTGTTCATTTCGATTTGCCGAAATGAGGGGTTCCTCCTCGACCAGGAATGGGGGAGATTTTTCTATTAAAGACAAGGGGTTACTCCTCGACCAGGAATGTGGGAGAATTGTCTATTGCAGACAAGATATGTGAATCATGATTCGGATAAGTTGGTCATTCTATATGAATGAGCCGGATAAGTGTATAATTGGTCATTCTATATGAATGAGCCGGATAAGTTTATAATTGATAATTCTATATGAATGAGCCGGATAAGTGTATAATTGATAATTCTTTATGAATGAGCTAGATAAGTGTATAATTGGCAATTCTTTATGAATGGACCGGATAAGTAATACATGATTGTTAATGAGCCGGATAAGTAACTATGTATTACTACATATATATGATTTATTGCATTTAAGTGTATGCAATAGTTTAATAGTGATGCATTCACTGGGCTCTTTGGCTCACGGTTACTATGGTTATGTGTTTCAGGTAACATGATGCCACTGCCAAATCTAGGAGGTCGGGTCGGCTTAGCAAAGGGTGCATAAACCATAATTTTGGTCAAATGAAAAAGGGGTAATTTAATTTTACCTATCCTTGAAGCAAATTTAAATAAGCAAATTCACTTTTCAATATGTGAAAAGTTTGGCTTTATGGCTTCATACCATTAACGAAAAAGAATACTCGAGAAAATGGTTTGGTTAAGGTAATCATGATTTGACTCACCTTGACTTTCAAACTTAATTATAAGTAACTGGGTTGGGGTGTGTCAATTCTGATAGTAGTTCAGAAGATCAAATACCCTTAGATTTTATAGATAAACCTCAAAAAGGAATAACTATTTTAGAAAAAAATAATTTAGGAATTTCTACTAAACCACATTCTTGTTTTGTAGAATTATTTGTTTAACATAAAGACTATCCTAAAAGATTTTCAGCTTTTATTGATACAGGATGCTCTCAGAGTATTTGCAAGGCTAATGCCTTCCCTGAAGACTATTTTTAAGAAAGTACTCAAGAAATCTATGGTAAAGTGGCTAATGGAGATCTATTTACCTTATATTTCCAGACTATTCCTATTTATTTTAAATTAGGAAATCAGACCAACAAAACCATCAATCATCGGTTTTCGATAATGGATCCTCGTCATAGTTTCACAGGAAACATTATTGTAGGACAATACTTTATTAGTAAATATTATCCTTATACTCAGTATAACGATAAGATATTAATTAGTGATACAGAGGAATTTAATATTAAAGCCCTTCTCATAGATCACAAGACTATCTTTGACCTTTTGTAGGTGTAACGAAATTATATACCCATAAAACATCAGAGTTCTTCAGCTGAGCATGGTGGACCTACACCTACAAACCAACAAGAAGTCCTAGAAATAACTAAACACTTACAAAAAGAGTGCAAGTGTCCAGACCAAAAGTGTTATAAGCAAATAGCGCTTATACAACAAGACATTTTAGATCAAGCCCATTATACCTTATTATAGGTTCAAGTTATATCCAAACAGAAGAAAATGGATATAGAAGTAAAAAAGGAAAAGATTAGGCAACTAACAGAGCCTACTTTATGAAAAAATCGCATCGCTAAGTGGGATAAAGACCAAATTTATTGTGAAATCATCCTTATTAACCCAGACGCCACTATTAATAGTGGAACCTATAATAAAGGATATTCACAAGAAGCTAGGGAAGAATTTAAAAAATACATAGACGAAATGCTTAAGTTAGACATTATTAGAGAAAGTAAAAGTAGACATAATAGCCTTGCCTTCTATGTTCAAAATGAATCTGAACGTAAAAGAAGAAAAAGACGTATGGTTATAGATTATAGACAATTAAATAAGAATTGTGAATTTGATTCTTATAAGATACCAGACAAGAATAATTTAATCAATTTGATTGAAGATAGAATTATATTCAGTAAGTTTGATTGCAAATCAGGCTTCTGGCAAATCAAATTGCATCCAGATAGTATTACTTGGACAGCCTTTAGTGTTCCCCAAGAAAAATTTGAATGGCTAGTAATGCCATGTGGATACTTGAATGCTCCTCAAGTATTCCAAAGAAGAATGGATAACATATTTAGACCTTATTCAAAATTTTGTCTTGTTTACATAGATGAAGTTCTTATAGCCAGTAAGACTGAGACAGAGCATGTAGACCATCTTAAAAAGATTATTTTAGAATTAGACAAATATGGTATTATTATTTGCGAAAGGAAAATGCAAATATTTCATACTGAGATAGACTTTGTGGGAATTCATATTAATAAAGGAAAATTATCCTTAGCAGAACACATAACTAAAAAGATTCTTGAGTTTCCAGATCAACTTAAGGATAGAAAATAAATACAATCATATTTAGGATTCCTTAATTGTGCTGCAGACTTTATTAAAGACCTTGCTTCAAAAAGACAAAACCTAACATCAAAATTAAAAGGAATAGACAAAACTAATCCTTTTTATTGGACCAAAGATGATTTTGAAGTCATAAGACAAATTAAAGATGCAGTCAAGAACATTCCTTTACTTGAACTGCCTAATGCAGAAGACCAGTTTATAGTAGAAACAGATTCCTCTGATAAATAATGGAAAGCAATATACTTTGCTATTGATCATTAGAAAAAAAAAGAGAAGAAACTGTGTAGATACAGTTCTGGAACATTTACAGACCCAGAAATAAGATACACTGCCCATGAAAAAGAAGTTTTAGCTATAGTAAAGGAAATAGAAAAATATATGCTTTTTCTTAGACATAAACATTTTACTGTTAATACCGACTCTTCTTATGAAAACATTTTATATGCTAGTGGATATGAAGACTATATTATCCCAGATGCTAATATAAATATATAATTTCAATTTTATGTGAAGTTCTCCCAATTTCTTTATGAAGAATGCAATCGGGAATTCCTAGTGGTAGACTCAATAAATAAATCTTAGTTAGAACCAACGTTTCAAACTAGAATCATACTTACAGTATTAAGAATACTGGGCCTATGAAAGAAAAAGCTAAGACCCTTTGGCAATTGCCAGAATTCTAAGAAAATAAGACTATACTGAATAAACCCTTATTTATTAATCAAGACGATGTCACTGGAAATGTTACCATCTAGTTTGGTCCTCCTAAGATTATCAATAAGGATATCCAGACCGAAGAAATTAGATTTAGGAATATGGAAGAAGCCATAATCAATAATCCTTCAAAAGGAGAATGTAGTAGTAAGATTAGTGCTAGTTTACTAAGACAAGCCCCGATAATTAGACCTAGAAGATCATTTGAACAAAAAGGCTTATTAAAGAAAAAGATAGGATCCAAAACTTTGGACATGAACCCTCAGAATTGGATATGAAGACATTTAAAGATCACCTTAAGAAAAGTCATTCTGTTAGATTTCAAGAAAGAGAAAGATTTAATATGATAGCCCAAGACCGCATATTAAAATTAAAAGAATCTAAGAATACAAAGGAACTTCTTAGAAACTTAGGACTAATAGAAGAAGGAGAATAAAGACTAATTCCAGCCACACAAGTAGAACCTAATAAAAAAGATATAGGAAGTAGTAGTAGGCTAGAAGATGCTCCTAGACTTTTTAGTAAACCAATAGGAATAAACATTCCTATATATTCAAGCACCATAGTCAAGACTAAACCGGATTATATAAAAGACTTTCCAACAAGTGGCAAGAGTCTCACTCCAGTCAAGACCATGGCAAGTCAAGCCATAAATCCAGTAGGTATATACCTTAACCTAGACAATGTTCAAGATAGGAAAAATGACTTAGATAAATGGCGTAATCAGATGAACATGTGTTTTGCATCTAATGAACAATGGGATGTAAGTTCATGTAAACAATACGTTGAGCAATCCATTAGAGGTATTGCAAAAGATTATTTAGATAGTCTAAGAAAGGATACTGATGAAGACTCCTTTGCTAAGGTTGAGAAGATGAAAGAAAACTTAGAAGAAAGATCGATTGAAGAATATATTCAATTGTTCACATCTGAATTCATTGGAGATGGACATCTAACTCAAATCAATGAACAAGACCTAGCAAAAACTAAGTTAGCCCTCCTTAGCATTTGCAAACTAGATAAGATAAATGAATATAGCAATAATTATGTGCAACTATATTACCAAATTAAAGAATTTGGAGAGACCTTAAAAGATGAATACTTTAGAAAGATATATGTCATAGGACAAATCCTGATTAATGAATATAGGAATTGGTCAGGAGTAGCTGGAGTTAAGAACAACTCCGTTGGTGAAAGAATCAATTTCTCCAAAGACTATATCATATCTAAGAGACATGATATAACTCAAGGAAAGATAATAGAAGAAACTTTCAAGAAGATCCCTCCAATCAAAGATGAAATAAACGTCACTCCAATCCAATAGGGATGCGGTAGTGAATCTAAGAAATTCAAAAAGAAATTAGAATGGAAACATAGGAAGTTTAAGACTAGACCTTTAGGATTTCCAAAGAAGTATAAATTTATACGATCTACTACCTTTAGAGAAAATAACCCTAAGACTAAGAAAAATAAATTTAATCAAAGAAGATATTTTAAGAACACTACTAAGCATAAGAAAGTTCCTAATTATAGGAAAGAAAAAGATGTATCTCAATCTAAGACCACTATCACAGAATGTTGGACTTGCGGTAAAGAAGGACACTTTGTTAAAGACTGCCCTAATAAGAAAGATAAAGAAGGTATTAAGATTATTAATACAATGTTAGACTATGCAGAGTTAGATATCCTATATGCTATAGATATATCAGACATAGAAGATGAGGATAATACTAGTATCTATATCGCATATACAGATAGTGATTCAGAAGAATATAGTGACACTGATGAGTATGAAGACTCTCAGGATACTCTAGACTTGTATATGATGCAAACTAATCAAGTCGATTTACATAATGAATATATAGACTTTGAAGAAGCTTTGTATAAGTGTATATTAAGCCCCTTTTTAAAGAAAAGGTGGGAAGTTAGTAATCATGAGTTACTAACATATATACCTAGATGTTACTTTAATGAAAGGCATTATTGCACATTTGAAATGAAATGTTGCAAGAAACACTTTATATGTGGAGAATGATTTGAGACTATACAAACAGAATTATTCATGGTTTGTGTTATTTGTCAACTACACTACCATAAAGACTGTTGGAGAACTAGATTAAGAGCAATTTATACTAGCCAGTATGACGCTCAAATAGACTTAGATATTAAAACATATTATCAAGACATTGATAGAAATATAGCCAAAAGATTGCAAGAAAATGAAGATTTCAAAGGAAAGGGAATTTCCTATGATTTAGAAGAATACCATTCTGATAGTAGTTCAGAAGATCAAATACCCTTAGATTTTATAGATAAACCTCAAAAAGGAATATCTATTTTAGAAAAGAATAATTTAGGAATTTCTAGTAAACCACATGCTTATTTTGTAGAATTATTTGTTGAACATAAAGACTATCCTAAAAGATTTTCAGCTTTTATAGATACAGGATGCTCTCAGAGTATTTGCAAGGCTAATGCCTTCCCTGAAGAATATTTTTTAGAAAGTACTCAAGAAATATATGGTAAAGTGGCTAATGGAGATCTATTTACCTTATATTTCCACACTATTCCTATTTATTTTAAATTAGGAAATCAGACCAACAAAACCATCAATCATCAGTTTTGGATAATGGATCCTCGTCGTAGTTTCACAGGAAAAATTATTTTAGGACAAGACTTTATTAGTAAACATCATCCTTCTACTCAGTATAACGATAAGATGTTAATTAGTGATACAGAGGAATTTAATATTAAAGCCCCTCTCATAGATCACAAGACTGTCTTTGACCTTATGCAGGTCAAACCAAATTATATACCCATAAAACATCAGAGTTCTTCAGCTGAGCATAGTGGACCTACACCTACAAACCAACAAGAAGTCCTAGAAATAACTAAACACTTACAAAAAGAGTTTAAGTGTCCATACCAAAAGTGTTATAAGCAAATAGCGCTTATACAACAAGACATTTTAGATCAAGCACATTATACCTTATTACAGGTTCAAGTTAAATCCAAACAGAAGAAAATGGATATAGAAGTAAAAAGGGAAAAGATTAGGGAACTAACAGAGCCTACTTTATGAGAAAATCGCATCGCTATGTGGGATAAAGACCAAAGTTATTGTGAAATCATCCCTATTAACCCAGACGCCACTATTAATGGTGGAACCTATAAGAAAGGATATTAACAAGAAGCTAGGGAAGAATTCAAAAAATACATAGACGAAATGCTTAAGTTAGACATTATTAGAGAAAGTAAAAGTAGACATAATAGCCTTGCCTTCTATGTTCAAAATGAATCTGTACGTAAAAGAGGAAAAAGACGTATGGTTATAGATTATAGACAATTAAATAAGAATTATGAATTTGATTCTTATAAGATACCAGACAAGAATAATTTAATCAATTTGATTGAAGTTAGAATTATATTCAGAAAGTTTGATTGCAAATCAGGCTTTTGGAAAATCAAATTGTATCCAGATAGTATTACTTGGACAACCTTTAGTGTTCCCCAAGGAAAATTCGAATGGCTAGTAATGCCATTTGGATACTTGAATGCTCCTCTAGTATTCCAAAGAAGAATGGATAACATATTTAGACCTTATTCATAATTTTGTCTTGTTTACATAGATGAAGTTCTTATAGCCAGTAAGACCGAGACAGAGCATGTAGACCATCTTAAAAAGATTATTTTAGAATTAGACAAATATGGTATTATTATTTCCGAAAGGAAAATGAAAATATTTCATACTGAGATAGAATTTGTGGGAATGCATATTAATAAAGGAAAATTATCCTTAGAAGAACACATAACTAAAAAGATTCTTGAGTTTCCAGATCAACTTAAGGATAGAAAATAATTACAATCATATTTAGGATTTCTTAATTGTGCTGCAGACTTTATTAAAGACCTTGCTTCAAAAAGAAAAAGGCTAACATCCAAATTAAAAGGAACAGACAAAACTAATCCTTTTTATTGGACCAAAGGTGATTTTGAAGTCATAAGATAAATTAAAGATGCAGTCAAGAACATTCCTTTACTTGAACTGCCTAATGCAGAAGACCAGTTTATAGTAGAAACAGATGCCTCTGATAAATAATGGGGAGCAATATACTTTGCTATTGATCATCAGACAAAAAAGAAAAAACTGTGTAGATATAGTTCTGGAACCTTTACAGACCCAGAAACAAGATACGCTGCCCATGAAAAAGAAGTTTTAGCTATAGTAAGGGCAATAGAAAAATATATGCTTTTTCTTAGACATAAACATTTTACTGTTTATACTGACTCTTCTTATGCAGTAAAATTCAAAGACTTAGACTTGTCCAAATCAAGGACTAATAGACTTATTAGATGGCAACAATTGCTTAATGGTTATGACTTATCTATTATACATATTAAGGGATGTAAAAATACCATTCCAGACAATATATCAAGAGAGCTAATGTTTGCTAACACTAACATGATTTCATATTTTATGTTGCGAACAGAAGACCTAGACTCCACGAGTTCCTCTGGAACAAATAGACTGAATAGGGAAGACGTTGTAGAATATCTTAGACGTGTAAGACCAAATGCTGGTGTAACGCAAAGACTGACTCATATTCAAGACTCTCAAGAAAGACCAATCCTAGAGAACTTTGATGATATTTTAGTTCCCCCTGGAAAATCTAAACAAGAGATTATTGCTCAAAATAGACTCATTGGGAAAATGTATTTTTTCCAATATAGACCTGATCAAAGATATCCATACTTGATCAAATTTAGACGAGAATTTTCGGAAGATGAAAATACTCTCATAGACGCCCTTTGGTGGAATGTCAAAAATAGACTTTAGATAGAATTTAAGCAGAATCTGATAACTGTTGCTAGATTCATGAGACTCCAAAGACTTGCAGTAACCCAACTTAGTGGGACTGCTACTCCTAGATTACAAACGCAGACTTATGCTCAGACTCTTGGAGAATCTTCTAAAATTAGACCAACTGATAATTTTTGTTATCAGAAAAAGACCTTTAAGACTAAGATTGTTATACCGTTTGATCATAATAATCTCCCATTAACAGAGGACTTTTAAAAATAAACTAATAACATTATTGATCATTTTAATATGTTATTATCAAAAATAAATGGAGATGCCTTAATGATTATATGTTTCTTCAAAGACGTTTCAAAAATATATTTTTTTGGAAAACGAGACATGGCTCATATAACTCTTGCAGACCACGGGTTCATTGGACTCATTCAGATAAAGGACATTAAAGACTCTATTGCTTTTGGAAAAATAGTCCACAAGTACATTAAAAGGGTAGAATACTTTCTTCCCTTATTTGCTAGGATATATCAGACTGCTCCAAGTTCCTATAGAGGAATAAGAGTTGCGGGATTCAGACTCATTAGATTTTCCAGTTACGCATTCAAAGATGTTGAAATTCTATCCGAAGACGAAACTAAAGACCTAACTGTTGATAAGTCCAAGCTCCAAATTTCTCAAGCTATGGAGACAATAGAAATCATAGAATTATTGGCAAGCGAAGACAAATGGTACATTGCCTACCTCAAAGAAGACCTAATAATCCAAGCTGGCGAGCCATTAAATAGAAGGCTCAAGAAAGAAGCCAAAGAAATGGTAGAGATAACTTTACCAGCGGGACTTAGAATTGTGGGCCTCATTAATGAATTTTTTAACAATAATGACCTCCCAGGCCAAGACAAGGAAGAAGAACACACGGAAGGGACAAAGATGGGACCCTTGTTAGCGGAAGAATTATTAAAGACAGAAGATGCCCTGCACTAGACCGATGCATTATTGCAAGATGACAAGACTCCATTGCAGTAGAAAGGTGAAAGACAACTCAGACCTGCCCCATATGGGCCCCAGACAACCTCCTTTCATAAAGATAAAGGAGACAGCTGAAGAGGTGCGGAATAATTGTAAGACAACATGATTTCTTTAGAAAAAGCAAGACTCAAAAGATTCCACAACTTTAGACCTTTTAATATAATTGTATGCTTTCAACCGGGGCACTTTTTATAATCGATTACCAGTCATTTGTAAGCCTTCTTATGTTATAAAAGGAGAGGTAGTGAGTAGGAATAAGATATCAGTTATTAGAGAGAGAAGTTTAGAAGTTATAAAGAGTGTGTAAGCTTGTAGTAATATGTATATGAGTGAGTAAACCTCTTATAGTTAGGGGAGAGTTGTATTTACATATGAAATGCAATAAAAGTATTTTCTTTTCCAGAAATCTCTTATGTTGAGTTGCTATTGTTTTCCAAATTGTCTCCAACTTTCTGTTCATAAAGGACTATTGTGTGGAACCTCTGGTGTAGCACACAAGCTGTTATACTGGTGAACCGCCGTCAGGTACCGATTATCTGTGAACCGTTAGCCAGGTGGGCGTTAGGCGTGAAGGCGTACAGGTAGGAAATGGATTTAACGCCAAAATAGCGGATTGAGGTGCGACACATAAAGAGGGAGTTGTAGGAGGCCAAGACCGAAGAAGAAAAGTAACAAGGCTGAAGATAAGAAGGAAGATAAAGATATTGCAAACCAAAAGGAAGGTATAACTCGAACCAAACCCTTAACTATTTTTACATATTATTATTTTCAAAAGAATCTTGTATGAGCCTACAAATCATTAAAGATTTTTTAGAATTTGTTAATCAAATAAATTTAGACTTAACTAGAGAAATCCAAGATTGGACTCTTACAGACCCCAAAGATAAAGAACTTATAGAAGTTTCTTTAACATACGCAGGTGGTACTTTCAAATATATAGACCAGGTTCTTGAGTGGTTAGCACGAGAAGTACCTAGAATAGAAATAATTAGAAATAGGATCCGAGATCTCTTTAGACAAAAATTAGGAACTGAAGAATTTCAAAAGAACTATCAAGACCTGAAAAATATCAAGAATATACTAGGATACTTAAAGATAGCATAGATGTATTAAAATTTATTAGACTAAAAAGATTAACTGAAACAAAAGCTATTTTAATTAGAGACGGAGGAATTCGCCCTCTCATTAAAAACGTAGAAACAGCTGCCCCTAAAACATACCGTAGATTTTTGTCATCTTATGGTGATAATAATTTAGATGAATTTATAGATAACGATATAATTGATATCATTAACCAAATATATAAAGAAACTAGACTGATAAACCCACGATACCATATAAGGTATTTAAGACTAGAATATTTTCCATCAAAACCTCTTCTAATTTCTAGACTCCCTGAAGAAACCATTTATATAGACAATCCTTGCTATTCAGAATCCCAGTATGATAGTGACGGAAGAAACTTGAGAAGTAGCAGTAGCCCTGAAACTTCAACACTTAGACTTTCAGATTAATTAGGCCTTAGAATAAGCTTACAAGACTTTAGAAATCATTGGGGTAGAAATTTTTATTCCCTAAAAACTTTAGAAAAAGATAAAGGCACATAAAAATAAGGTGGTCCCTAGGGAAGTTTTGGACTATAGCTAGTCCACATACTTAGTCCGCAAACTAGGTCCGCACTATATCCATTCTCTCTCTCTCTCTCTCTCTCTATATATATATATATATATATATATATATATATATATATATATATATATATATAATAGAGTAGAAAACTTATTGTGACACCCCGACTAATTAAATACCGGGTAGCTACTCCTTTATTAAATCAATAGCCAAGTTGGTTCAGTTAATAGCATCACTGTCGAAAACATTTTAATGATTACTAACCACCTAGTATTTAAAAAGTAAGTTGCCAAATTTTAAATTAAGTCTGATTAACATGCAATAAAAGAATAATGGAAGAACAACATAATCCATTCTCCATAACGAAGTAATGAAATAACCAACAAATAATAAGTCCGGAGGAAAACTCCTCACAACAATCCCACAACTGAAAATAATATGACAAGTATGAATCCTGAATTAGTTACATGCCAGAAGTCTGAATAACTGAAATAAATGAAATGTCTCTAAAAGGAATGGGCGACATGCCCTACAACTGATAAATGCTGAATATAGAGTCAAGATAGATGAAGAGTCTACTAGCAAAGTCCTGTAACTTCCACAAATAGCTACAGCTCGTCACCTGGATGAGGATCCTAAGCATGGTGTCTTTGTGGCTCGGCACCTAAAATGGTTTTTACAAAAATAGATTTAAAAGAAAATGGGTCAGAGCCCGAAAGTGGAAATCATTTTAAAACAGCAAGTGTTTTAATAACATTAAAACATTTAATGCAAAATACATGTTAGGACGTGCACTCACATGAAATTCTCACCTCTCGACTACATGTGCACTCCTAACGTACCATACCCATCTAAATGACATACATGACTAACCAAACCGTAATAAGTTCTACCCCTTACTACTCAATTCTGATACATTCTAGCGTTATCAATTTAATAGAGAGCTTTACTTAAACTCAGATTCTCAATTAGTAATACAATTCACTATCGGTTAACCCGTTATGTTTTCTCAAAACGTTACCATAATTATATTCACAATACCAACATGAAAGTTCCCATTAATTAAGTGTATATTATTCACGCCATAAATATACAATACAAGCACCCCGAGACTAAGCTGCAGTGCACACATACTCTGCTATCCATCCCGTTACATCACGTACATAAGGATCACGCATTTCGAATCTCTCAGGAATCGTTCTCAGATAACAACAATCACAAACAATGGAGGCGAACACAGTCACATCACATGGGTCCCACACATACCTGCGCTCCCACGATCAGCAGACTTATTAACATCCCAATAAGTCCTTCTCTGACCTATGTTCTCGAGGTACCAGTCTAAATCCGGGAAACACAAGGATTAGAGGGCCCTAAGAGAACGTAAACCTCCCGTGATAGCAAGTATGGTAGGTATGTCATACACATAAAATCATATACATGTACTAAGTAAGCACACATCTTAGTAATCACTATAATTTATTTGTAGTACACATCTCATTCTCGTACCGACATATAATACTACACAATTTATATGTTCCCGATTAATACAATTATACAAGCCATTAATTGTTCTCACGTCGTAATTGACACTCACGTCCTACTCCATAATTTCCATTTAGTTCGAAACACACTTCTAGGTTTTTACTCCTCTATATATCCCAAATGTCCCTACTATATCAATTTATTATCAAGGGAATGTTATCTCTACCATTAAATAAGGTTACAGGACGCGCGAAATCAAAACAGGCTAAAAAGCCGAAACTGTCAACTCGTTAGAAGTCTCGTTCGAACGAGGCTGTTCGAACGAGAGTTCGTTCGAACGAAGTGGGCCTTCTAACGAGATCTCGTTCGAACGAAAGTCATCGAACGAACATCCCTATCGTTAGAAGTCAAATTGTCAACTCGTTAGAAGCTCGTTCGAACGAGCTCATTCGAACGACCTGGGCAGGTCTTCTAACGAGTGGCCAGATTCGAGCCCAGATTTTCCTTATATCATTTTTCCAACTTTTCTTCCTCTCCAAACTCATCTAAACATCAATCCAACAATTTTTCATGGGTTCTAATCATTCCTAAACATACTTAGGTCATATATTAACGTTTATATAGGGTCAATTCTTCCTAAACATCATTGAATCATCAAATCCCTTCATTTATCCCCAAATTACATGAACATGAACCCTAAAATTTTAAAGTCACCAATGGGTATAATTAAATCCGTTTTTGTTATGAACAAGGTGTATTACCATCAGGATAATCCTCCTAACACAATTCTACATGCAATCCTTTCATCAAAATATAAAGTTCTAATTCCAATTAATGGGTTTTTATCAAACTCCCAAGAACACTACATATTTTGTCAATTTCCTACGCATGGAAGAAACATTCTTTGTAATAAACAAAATTAAACCACTTGCCTTATGTGTATCTCTGATTTTAATGTCGAATTGATGAAGTGTTCTCTCTCTCTCTCTACAGAATTCTCCTGTCTTCTCTCTCTCTACAAGCCTTCTTCTCCAAAGTGACAATGGTGGCTAGGGTTTGCCTTAGGAACTCTTTTGGAACTAATTTCAATAACCTCCGTAGACCATTAGGTTATTAGTGGGTTTAGTGGGTAATTGCCAAATCAGATATTAATTCCTAATTTTTTGTGGGTTTTAATTCCCAAAAATCCAAAATTACCAAACTACCCTAATATGTTGCCGGTATGGCCTAAAAATGCCCCAGGACCCAAACTAAACCCCAGGCTAGTGTTTTCTGACTATTTCGACCCTTTCGGACGCGTTGGCGCACTCAAAACGACCATACAATTAATAGAAATAAAATTCACTTTTATAATTAAATTAATTATATTCCTGACGCGACTGTCACACGCGTCTCAACAAAATTTCCAAATTGCCGTATTTCAATCTCACGACAAATTTCATAATTCAAAATTCATATATAGCCATAAATACTCATTAATATCAAATACCAACTCGCATCTCGCTTGTATTTTAATCCGGATTAATTTCCAATTAATACTCATTTAATTTAATTAATCCCATAAATAAATATCATAAAAATACGGGGTATTACATACTTCCCCCCTAATAACAGAATTTCGTACCGAAATTCAGAACTAGAAAGTACCTGGTAAGAACAACTCTGGATAACGTTCGCGCATCTCATCTTCGCGCTCCCATGTGGACTGCTCGACATTATGATGTCGCCACTGAACAAGTACTAACGGAACTATCTTTGATCGCAGTTTCCGCTCACTTCGGTCCAAAATAGCAATCGGCCCCTCCTCGTAGGAGCTATCAGGCTGGAGATCGATGTCCTCCAAAGCAATATGAGAATGAGCCAAATTGTCTCTAAGATATTTCCTTTGCGAGGAAATATGAAATACGTCATGAATCCGATGCAAATGCTCTGGTAACCCAAGTCTATACGCAACCGGTCCAATCCGCTCAATAATAGGAAATGGTCCCACATATCTCTGTGCCAACTTCCCTTTCTTCTCGAAATGTATAATCCCCTTCATAGGAGATACTCTGAGAAAAACCTGGTCCCCCACTTGGAACTCCCTAAAGAACCTCTTCGCATCAGCATAGCTCTTCTGCCGATCCTGAGCTACCCGAATGCGACTCCGAATTAATTCTATCCTCGCAGAAGTATCCTAAATCACTTCCGAACCAAGTAGTTTGTTGTCCCCCACATCCAACCAACATGCTGGGGAACGACAAGGTCTACCGTACAACGCCTCAAATGGAGCCATGACAATGGTGAATTGGTAGGAGTTATTGTAAGCAAACTCCACCAGTGGAAGATACTAATCCCATCCACCCCCGAAATCAATGATGCACATACGTAGCATGTCCTCCAACATCTGGTTTGTACGCTCGGTCTGCCCATCGTTCTGTGGGTGATACGACGTACTCAATCGCAATTCCGTGCCCATGGCCTCCTGAAAACTTTCCCAAAACCGTGAAACAAATATCTTGTCTCTGTCAGACACGATATTTAGGGGTACATCGTGAAGTCTCACTATCTCTGCAATAAAGAGCTGAGCATACGGTCCCGTAGTGTAGTCTGTCCTTACGGGTAGAAAATGAGCGACTTTGGTCAACCTGTCCACAATTACCCAAATGGAGTCATGACCTCTCTGTGACGTAGGCAACCCCGTGATAAAGTCCATGGATATGCTCTCCCACATCCACATCGGGACCTCCAATGGATGTATAAGTCCTGTCGATCTCTGATGATCCACTTTTACTAGCTAACAAGTGGCACATTTTGAAACAAACACGGCAATATCTCTCTTCATCCCGCTCCACCAATACTGTCATCTCATGTCTTGGTACATTTTGTCCCCACCGGGATGTACCGCGAACCATGAGTCGTGCGACTCTGCCATCACCTCGTGTCGCAATTCCTCCCCTTTCGGAACTACCAATCTCCCATTGAAGCATAATCCCTCGTCTGAGCTAACGGTATAGGACTCGGCTCCTTCTGCTAGTAATCGAACTATCTGCTCCTGACAGAACGAGTCATTTTCCTGGGCCTTTACCACCTTCGTGACAATCTGCTGCGTAACAGTCATCATAGACATGAATGATCAGGACACTGCATCCTGGTGTCCCAACTCCTTCCACTTGGCCTTCCACACCCATGCCACCTCATCTACTGGCCTACGGCTCAACGCGTCTGCTACCACATTAGCCTTCCCCGGATGATACTGGATATCAAACTGATAGTCCTTCACAAACTCAAGCCACCTTCGCTGTCGCATATTCAACTCCTTTTGCGTGAATAGGTACTGTAGGGACTTGTGGTCCGTGAACAGTCAAAACTTCTCCCCCAAAAGGTAATGTCTCCAAATCCGAAGGGCAAATACAACTACTGCTAACTCCAAATCATGAGTGGGGTAATTCTTCTCATGAGGCTTAAGCTTACGGGAAACATAAGATATGGCCTGACTCTCCTGCTGTAATACACCTCCAAGTCCTTGCAAGGATGCATCGGTGTAAACTAGATACTCAACTCCCGGTCTCGGCAATGCTAACACAGGTCCTGAGGTCAACTTATTCTTCAACTCATCAAATGCCAACTGACAGGCATCACCCCAGATGAATGGCACACCCTTACGAGTCAGATGTGTCAAAGGACCCGCTATCTTCAAAAATCCCCGAATGAACCTCCTGTAGTATCCTGCTAGTCCCAAGAAACTACGGATCTCCGTCGGTGTCATGGGCTGTCCCCACTCCCTCATCGTGGATACCTTCACCGGATCAATAGATATCCCTCGGTCGAAAATAATATGTCCCAAAAACTGGACCTCCTTCAGCCAAAACCCACACTTCTCATATTTTACATACAGCTCATTCTGACGTAGCGTCTGCAAAACCTGCCTCAAATGCTCTGCGTGCTCCTCCTCGGTCTGGGAGTAAACCAGAATATCATCGATGAATACAATGACGAACTGATCAAGGAACTCTCTGAACACCCTATTCATCAAGTCCATAAACACTGCTGGAGCATTGGTCAAACCAAAAGGCATAACCCGAAACTCGTAAGAACCATATCTCGTTAAGAACGCAGTCTTCGAGACATCCTCTTCCCTGATATGCAACTGATGGTATCCCGATCGCAAATCAATCTTCGAGAAGAAATAAGCTCCTCTCAACTGGTCAAATAGGTCATCAATTCGAGGCAACGGATACTTATTCCGTATCGTGACCTTATTCAACTCTCGGTAATCCACACACAATCTCAGTGAACCATCTCTCTTCTTCACGAACAACACAGGGGCACCCCACGGTGAAGTACTCCTCCGTATAAACCCCTAACCCAACAACTGCTCAATCTGATCTCGTAGCTCTCGCATCTCTGTCGGGTCCATACGGTACGGTGCGCATGCTATAGGTCTCGTATCTGGTAATAAGTCTATGACAAAGTCTATCTCTCGACTGGGGGGTAGGCCTGGTATTTCCTGAAATACATCGGAATACTCCCTGACAACTGGGATCGAATCTAAAGGAATCACAACCTCCTTAAAGGTATCCTCCTCTATGTAATACAAATGAGCGGTCGAGCCTCCCTCTGGGCGAGGCATCGCAACTACAAACATCTCTTGCCCCGGAATGGCAAAAACAATGCTCCCATCGAAGCAATCAATCATGGCTCTATAGTCTGCGAGCCAATCCATACCGATAATCACATCGTGCACATGCATATCTAATACCAACATGTCTGCAGGTAATACCAAACTACCAATCTCTACCCCCACTCCCCGGCATATAAAGAAAATAAGTGACCCACTCCCCAATGGTGAGTCTACACACGTCACTGTGCTTTATGCTATGGCTAACAACCCTAAGGCTTTCGCAAAATGTGTAGCTATAAAATAATGCGTTGTCCCCATATCAAAAAAAACCCGACCCATAGTACCATGGATAGGAAACATACCCTCAATCGCGGGTGGTGCCTGTGGAGCTGCTGCCTAGTGGACGTTATAGACACGTCCATACTGTAACTGCCCCTGCTATACAAGAACTGCTGGAATGGCTGGTAGTGCTGGCACCTGGGCTGGAGCTGGGAGGGCAGGTGGAAAAAGTGGCCTCTGTGGCTCATGTCGAGCACCCTGCTGCTGCTGTGGGGCCCTGACCCTATCAGGACAGTCCTGGCTTTTATGGCCAGTCTTGCCACAAACAAAACACTTCCCTGGGAAGTTCCCCCCTCTCTGTCCCTACTGCCCCCGGCCCTGGTGGCCGTTATCGTTCCTCCACTGGCCCTACTGAAACTGTTGTTGACCATTCTGACCCTGCTGGTTCTGATGGCTGTTCGGACCCTGATGGACCTGCCGGAAACCTCCATGTCCGTGCCTCAAATTTCCCGACCTGAACCTCCTGTGATCCCCCTGCTGGGAACCCTGGTCTCCCTGTCTCTGCCCCTGAACGGATTGTGCCCCACTGGCACCATTTCCTCCAGTCCTGCCCTGATGGATGGAATCTCCCGATCGCTTGCCCTCAGCCATGTGAAAGCGATGATCCTGGCAATGGAGCAGTGCAGCGTTAACCACATCAGAGTAAGTGGCCAATGATAGGTTCCCCAACAAATGCTGACGGATCCTCCAAGTCAACCCGTCTGTAAATTTTTGTATCTTCTTCTCCTCTATCGGTATCTCATCTGGAACAATGTTCAGAAGATTAGTGAATTCGGCCTCATACTCGGTCACAGTCTTACCCTCCTGCTTGAGGCTCATCAACTTCCTCCTCATCTCCGTGTGAACAGCTGACGGAAAGTATTTGCAGTCGAACCGCACCCAAAACTCCTGGATAGTGAGAGTATCTCTCTCCTCCATGGTGGTAATAGACTCCCACCACTGCAGTGCAGACCCCACTAGCTTAAAGGTAGCTAGTATCTGCTTCTGGACATCGGTGCACTCATACATCCTCCAGTGCCGCTGAATGCCTTTCCTCCACTGACTAGAAACCACAACATCGGAGCTACCTGCGAACTCCGGAGGGTGTGCTTTCTGAAAAGCATAACGTACACGTTCCCAAGCAGACGGGAATGCATGTGCCTGAACTGGCGTGGCTATCGGCGCCTGAGGTGGTGCCTGCTGAACTACGGCTAGTGCGGCACTTACCGCCTGGGCCACAATGGCTGCAACCTCGGTGGCATTCATCGTGCCCTGAACTGGTGCGGGCTGTGGTTCTGGCGTTGCATCCCTGGGAACCCGTTGTGCACGTCGTGGAGGCATCTGAAACAAGAATAAAGTCTATAAGTTCGCAGTTATAAACTCAAAATAGCTGAAGAACGTAGCATATACAAGAGAATACAACAGTCCTAAAATATAGCGCTCTACATCAAACAAAGCTCAGCGGAAACATAATAAGCCGTACCACCTGTGACACCCCGACTAATTAAATACCGGGTAGCTACTCCTTTATTAAATCAATACAAAATGCCAAGTTGGTTCAGTTAATAGCATCACTGTCGAAAACATTTTAATGATTACTAACCACCTAGTATTTAAAAAGTAAGTTGCCAAATTTTAAATTAAGTCTGATTAACATGAAATAAAAGAATAATGGAAGAACAACATAATCCATTCACCATAACGAAGTAATGAAATAACCAACAAATAATAAGTCCGGAGGAAAACTCCTCACAACAATCCCACAACTGAAAATAATATGACAAGTCTGAATCCTGAATTAGTTACATGCCAAAAGTCTGAATAACTGAAATAAATGAAATGTCTCTAAAAGTAATGGGCGACATGCCCTACAACTGATAAATGTTGAATATAGAGTCAAGATAGATGAAGCGTCTACTAGCAAAGTCCTGTAACTTCCACAAACAACTACAACTCGTCACCTGGATGAGGATCCTAAGCATGGTGTCCTTTTGGCTGGGCACCTAAAATGGTTTTTACAAAAATAGATTTGAAAGCAAATGGGTCAGAGCCCGAAAGTGGAAATCATTTTAAAACAGCAAGTGTTTTAATAACATTAAAACATTAAATGCAAAATACATGTTAGGACGTGCACTCACATGAAATTCTCACCTCTCGACTACATGTGCACTCCTAACGTACCATACCCATCTAAATGACATACATGTCTAACAAAACCGTAATAAGTTCTACCCCTTACTACTCGATTCCCATATTACATTCTAGCGTTATCAATTTAATAGAGAGCTTTACTTAAACTCAGATTCTCAATTAGTAATACAATTCACTATCGGTTAACCCGTTATGTTTTCTCAAAACGTTACCATAATTATATTCACAATACCAACATGAAAGTTCCCATTAATTAAGTGTATATTATTCACGTCAGAAATATATAATGCAAGCACCCCGAGACTAAGTTGCGGTGCACACATACTCTGCTATCCATCACGGTACATCACGTACATAAGGATCACGCATTCCGAATCTCTCAGGAATCGTTCTCAAATAACAACAATCACAAACAATGGAGGCGAACACAGTCACATCACATAGGTCACGCACATACCTGCGCTCCCACGATCAGCAGACTTATTAACATCCCAATAAGTCCTTCTCTGACCTATGTTCTCGAGGTACCAGTCTAAATCCGGGCAACACAAGGATTAGAGGGCCCTAAGCGAACGTAAACCTCCCGTGATAGCAAGTATGGTAGGTATGTCATACACATAAAATCATATACATGTACTAAGTTAAGCACACATCTTAGTAATCACTATAATTTATTTGTAGTACACATCTCATTCTCGTACCGACATATAATACTACACAATTTATATGTTCCCGGTTAATACAATTATACAAGCCATTAATTGTTCTCACGTCGTAATAGACACTCACGTCCTACTCCATAATTTCCATTTAGTTCGAAACACACTTCTAGGTTTTTACTCCTCTATATATCCCAAATGTCGCTACTATATCAATTTATTATCAAGGGAATGTTATCTCTACCATTAAATCAGGTTACGGGACACACGAAATCAAAACAGGCTAAAAAGCCTAAACTGTCAACTCGTTAGAAGTCTCGTTCGAACGAGGTTGTTCGAACGAGAGTTCGTTCGAACGAAGTGGGACTTCTAACGAGATCTCGTTCGAACAAAAGTCATCGAACAAACATCCCTCTCGTTAGAAGTCAAACTGTCAACTCGTTAGAAGCTCGTTCGAACGAGCTCGTTCGAACGACCTGGGCAGGTCTTCTAACGAGTGGCCAGATTCGAGCCCAGATTTTCCCTATATCGTTTTTCCAACTTTTCTTCCTCTCCAAACTCATCTAAACATCAATCAAACAATTGTTCATGGGTTGTAATCATTCCTAAACATACTTAGGTCATATATTAACGTTTATATAGGGTAAATTCTTCCTAAACATCATTGAATCATCAAATCCCTTCATTTATCCCCAAATTACATGAACATGAACCCTAAAATTTTAAAGAGACCAATGGGTATAATTAAATCCATTTTTGATATGAACAAGGTGTATTACCAACAGGATAATCCTCCTAACACAATTCTACATGCAATTCTTTCATCAAAATATAAAGTTCTAATTCCAATTAATGGGTTTTTATCAAACTCCCAAGAACAATACAAATTTTGTCAATTTCCTACGCATGGAAGAAACATTCTTTGTAATAAATGAAATTAAACCACTTGCCTTATGTGTATCTCTGATTTTGATGTCGAATTGATGAAGTGTTCTCTCTCTCTGTGCAGAATTCTCCTCTCCTCTCTCTCTCTACAAGCCTTCTTCTCCAAAGTGACAATGGTGGCTAGGGTTTGCCTTAGGAACTCTTTTGGAACTAATTTTAATAACCTCCATATCCCATTAGGTTATTAGTGGGTTTAGTGGGTAATTGCCAAATCAGATATTAATTCCTAATTTTCGTGGGTTTTAATTCCCAAAAATCCAAAATTACCAAACTACCCTTATACGTTGCCGGTATGGCCTAAAAATGCCCCGGGACCCAAACTAAACCCCCGGCTAGTGTTTTCTGATTATTTAGACCCTTCTGAACGTGTTGGCGCACTCAAAACGACCATACGGTTAATAGAAATAAAATTCACTTTTATAATTAAAATAATTATATTCCTGACGCGACTGTCACACGCGTCTCAACAAAATTTCCAAATTGTCGTATTTCAATCTCATGACAAATTTCATAATTCAAAATTCATATATAGCCATATATACTCATTAATATCAAATACCAACTCGCATCTCGCTAGTATTTTAATCCGGATTAATTTCCAATTAATACTCATTTAATTCAATTAATCCCATAAATAAATATCATAAAAATATGGGGTATTACACTTATGTATGTCATAAGATCAAAAGATGATGTCATCTATATGAATTTTTCCTCCAGTGCCTCTTTTTCCCTCAATTCTTTGGTTTCTCCCTCTTTTTTTACTTACCAAATTTACACTTCAATTCAAAATTGAGGGTACTTTTGTGAAAACTATAATAGTTCTCTACTTCTCTCCCGCTCACGCCCAAAAACCTAACATTTCTCCCATTCTCTAATGTTCTCATGTCTTCTTCCCTAGATGTATCCCTCACCCACCCTAGACGTCGCCTGTCTCCCTCTCCAACGCTGCCTCCCCAATCATCTCCCTCCATTCAAGCTCCCTCCCACTACGATTGGCATGTGTTTTTACAGTTGGGTTTGAGCTAAAGATGATTTGGGGTTTTTTAATTTATGTGTCTATGATTTTCAGATTAGATCTTTGATTTTTTCCCCAGATCTACGAATATTGGAGTTGTTTAGTGACTCCCCAGTTTGGGCTTAATGCATACCTGTTTGGTAAGCAAATACACTTTATGTCAATATTTCATTTTTTGGTATTTAATTTTTTATTTTTGGTGTATTTCTCTCTCTCCTACTTATTTTTTTTGTTTGAAACACTATTTTTTTTGTTTGAATCACTAATATTTGGTGAAATTAGTTTAGATATTTTTTTTTGGTAAAATGTAAACATTTGAAATATAGAGTTGTTCAAATTGTATTTGGTTTTGGTTTATTTTGAGATCTGATATTGTTTTTCTATATTTTACAGGGGGCTTGAAGAGAATGTTAAAGGTTTAGTATCTCAATTTTTGGTTTGGCTTATTTCCATTAGTATATTTGACATTGCTTGGTTTAATAATGTTACGGCAAAAATTTAATAACCCTGTGTTTCTATTAGTATCTCCGTTAGTATCTCAATTAGTCTCTTTGTTTGGTTTTAACTTATGCCTACACCATGTGTTTGAAAAAATGCCCCAGTTTTTTTTTTATCTTGAGTATTTACGTTTTAATGGTATTAGCCAATGTTTAACACGTGTGAGTTGAAACACCTGCTCATTTTTTTTTAGTTTTTTTTTCAAATGTCAACTGATTTTTTTGTCAAAATGGACCTCGAACCTGAAGGTGTATTAACTTAAGGCAGTGTGTGTGAAGTTTTAAAATAAATTTGAATGTGTATTAGCCAAAGCTTAAGGCAGTGGATGGGGAATTTTGTATTTCTGTTTAAGAATAAGGATGGGATAGTTCGGTGACAGAATTTTAGTTATGTGGAATACACTTTTCGTATACTTAGTTTCATATAAGTTGACCCTTTCTTGTTTATTTTTTTTTGTTACATTTCTCTAAAGTTCAATTGTTTTGTTTATGTTTTTTTTCTTCATATATCTCATTTAAAGGAAGAACAAAATAAAATATGTGATAGGCCTTGGTGTTTTTTATTGTCATTAGGAATAATGCAATATGTTTCGGATTTAAAAAGTACATTTTTCAAGAAAAAAATTCTTTAATCTGGCCGTGGTTTTATTTACTTTTCCCGTGATTCATTTACTATGTTTATATGTTGTGTGGATATTGCGTATTGAAGAATTTTAGAATGTTCTGGTGAGGCAAGGCACGAACCAAATTGAAGTTTTACTTTGAGGTATTGTTTTGGTGATTGAGTAGATAATATATATAATCCATATAACACCCTCCTTATTAGGGCTTAATTCAGGAAGCTACAGACATGCTACAAACACTGTCTTTATGAATACTGAGTTATCAAACATATAGAACAGTGCACAAACCTTTTATTCTAACACTACTATTTATTTGGATACATAGAAATTGAAACACTACTATTTTGTTTCTTCTTAAATGCAGTTTTCGGGACAGAAAAAAAAAAGTCTGTGGTCTTTCATTATTTTCCCGAAGGTGTACATTTCATATTTTAAAGAGGAATATGTGCCCCATTTTAGGACAATTGGATTGAATTACATATGCAGGTTTAATAGGTAATTCATGAATTAATGTTCTTATCTTTAGACCAATCTATACTGATGCATGATCTTTATTCTTTTCAGTGTTTTAGACAGTACAATCATCAAGCTGCTGATTTGAGAGTTTGTTTTGGGGTTCACCTCTTCAATCTCTTGGTAATGAGTTTCTTTCACTTTCTCTTGGTAAAATTTTGCTTCGGTTTGGTTTTGAGAGTTTATTTTGGGGTTCATTCTTTTGGGTTTCACCGCCATGGTGGGTGATGACGATTGGGGTTTCAAAATGGGTTTTCATACTTTTTGGATTGAGGCATGATTTTAGTGGATTTTCTAATTGATTCTTGATTACAAATTACCTGATTCTTGATTACTTATTATTTTTTGTGTTGGCTGATAAGCACCCAAAAGTGTTTATTTTATACCCAGAGTAGATGCATTTTAGTCGCTCGTTTTTAATAAAAATGGCCTTATGTCGTATTTTATTATTTTTCAGGTCAATACGCAGTCGCAGTATTAAATGATGCTAAATCCAGTCAATTGCGATGCAATAGCGGTCAAAAGAGTTAAATGAAGAAATCAAAAGAGACGCGTAGAGAGAGACAGAAAATAGGGAACACTATGTATATTATGTAGAGTTTAGGGTCATGAAAAAATTCTGAAAAATACAAAAAAAAAAAATAGTTTAGCTTTAGGATAATTTTTAGGTGTAGTTTTTACTCTTCTTTTTGTAATCAAGTGCTGAAAATTATAAAGAAGTTGGACGCATGTCAAGGTGAATTTCAAGACAAATTTGTGGAAAAAATTGCATATTGTATTTCTACATTCTCTTTTCAATTTATTTCCTTCTTGACATGTTATTTATTGTTGGTTATGCACACATGAGAATGTTTGGCTAAACATCCCGTTCAAGGGGTGGGATGCACTGCGAATGATGTTAATTTAATTAATTGGTTTTATTAATTTTATATTTCTAGGTAAATTAATTTTTAACTGTCACCGATTAATTTATGTAACGAGAGTTAGTTAATTAATTGAACGAATTAATGTTTGAATTTAGGAATTGAACTAGAGATAGGTTATTCCGAAATTTGAATATTAATTCGGTGTTGAAATTTGAAGATTGCTATTGTTTTCGTTAAATTGATCCTAGCGGGTAATTTTCTGAAAATAGTATAAGTCCTAATTTTTCATTGTGTGACATTTTTAAATTAATTTTCTGAAAAAGATATAATTAAATTTATAATTATAACGAGAGTTAGATTATCAATTTAATACTATCGCGAAATATTTCAAATTAATGAATTGGGAAATTAAAATGATTGAAAATGCAGTGTAATCCCATCTCTTGACCTTCTCACATATTTCACACTCGGTTGCACATTTTTTTCATTATTTAGTCATTTTATAATTTTTAGCTTTTGTTAGTTAATTTTTCCCTTGAAATTGTTTTTTAAAAAAAAATAAAAAAAAGGATTTTCATAAAAAAAAAATTGAATTGCACGTTTTCACATAAATTGTTTCACCTTGAAAGTTGGATTGATATCCGTACTTACCGCAATACGAGCTATTTTTAGACAAGTTTTGTAGGTACTCAAGGGAATTTTGAGAGTGGCTTTTTCACTACAACGATACATACGCAAAAAGGCTTCTTATCAAATGGCGTCGTTGCCGCTTTGTTGGCCTGAAAGAAATTGAAGACTTGTAATTTTTATTTTTTTTTAGTTGTAATTATTATTTCTCCTCTCTCCTCCTTAGACTGGTTGTATAGAATTTTTGAACTTGTGTATTTATTTTGGGTGCATTTTGACACCATATTATTTTGTAATAATTATTCCATAAAAAAAAAAGCGAAAAGGGAACCCGGACAAGGTAGAGAGAGGGAGTCCAAAGGCGAGAATTTAGAAGTCTCTCTACTTTGGGTCAGTAGGACTCCCGGGGACGACTGAGATAGGCGAAATCTCCCCCCGGTCGACTGAGGTCGGTCTTCACCCCACGCGTGTAAAAACCGTGGGAGGTGAACTCTTTATCACTCGCGAATCTCCTGCAAGCGAGTCAATTTTTGTGTGCTACTTTCTCCTCTGAGCTTTTTATTTTTGTATGGCACCTAAATTGGATGGTTTGATGATTAAATTTACCTAAGACCTATACCCGGTCATTAAAACGAGAAGGGATTTCATCACCCGACTAACTCGCTTATCCATTGTGTGCTACCCTGGCTGTCATAAAATTTAAAATCAATCAACTAGCTAGCCTCGTAGGAACACATTTTTACAACAGGCGATCACAAAGATAAATTTCGTGAATTTTTGTCGCCGCGGACTTAATTAAAATTTGACTACCCCTCTCACTAATTTTGAAGATAATAATTGGCTACGTGCTCGTTAGGATTTTTTTTCTTGACTCGTGTGTGTTCAATTCGATTCTTTTGGTAGTCGGCTTTAGTTAGTTCGAGCAAATCAAGAGTCCAATTTTTCCCATTTTCCGAAAAATACCAAAAAGATTTTTTTTATTTCCAAAAATCCCAAAAATATTTTTTTTCTTTTCTTCTTCCATATTTAAAATGCCAAAAAGATTTTCCTTTTCTTATTTTTACAACAAAAAAAAATCACAAAAAGATATTCTTTTCTTTTGAAAAATATTTAAAAACCAAAAAATATTCCTCTTGTCATGGCCGAAGAACGTCCTTTACGGGAATACTTTGGCCATTTCACATTCTCTCGAAGTTTGTTTGATGATACGCCCGAATCGAACCTTCATTCATTAATTGATGGCTTTAAATCTCAAACACACACCGTTGATACTCGTGTGTCGTCCCCGCATACATTTCCTCCTCCACCGCCTTCGGTGCTGAGTGTCAACCCATCCCATGCTTCACCGTGCACACATTGCTTTCTAGTGGACCATTTGTCCCATGACTGTCCATTTGTATTCTCTCCATCTGACCCCACCATGGAATATGTGTGTCCATATGACACTGTTTTGGATCCACCCTCGTCGTATTCTCACGACCTATCTACTGTCGAGGAGTATGAATACCCAAGCTCTTCATGGCGGCCTGATCACCCTTCCATGAAATACAAATCCCAACGTCATGTTGTGGATCCTTATGGTTTCCAACAGTCATCATCGCCACCTTGTGCAGTCATTCACGATCAGTTCTCTCACTACGCTCCCCATGAGCCTCAACCATTTGTCCATCACGAAGGCGCTCCTTTCGTGTATGATGAACTTGGCCCCACTCCACACACTTCATTCGAGTATTCTTCGTATCGTCCTATCCATAGCGAGTTGTGTCCACCTCAACCACCGCCGCCACCCGCCACCACTTCACTACCACCCTGCACATCCGCTCTCGAAAGTCTTTTGCACAAGTTCGCGCACCTTCTTCAATCTCAAACTGAATCACTTCAAAGGCTTGAACAAATATTATATGATTTTGAGTGTGAGAATGAGTTGGATTCCACCCCAAGTCGACCCATTATTACACCTATGTGGGATGATGATGTGTCGTCTTGTGCCACGGATTTTGAGTGTGACCAACCTTATCACCCTGAAAATTTTGCAGTTGAGACCACCCAGTGGTTCGAGCCCCAAGTTGACAATTGTGTTGACCTATCCATTGAATGTGAGATTGATCCTACACCGCCCTACCCTCTCGAACCCACCATAGAGGTTCGCCTTTTCCCTTCCATAGAATCCTTATTTATGCCTGAGCCTACACCTATCGAGCCCATTGCGTGTGTTACCGAGGAACCACTTCATTCTAGGTTAACTCCGGCTATGAGTGCTCCCCATTTTCTTGATATTGAATCCGAGATGGTTTCTACCTCTCTTGATATGGATCCTACCCCATCATATTTGGCTCCCCTTGAGCTGAATATTGATGTAGATTCATCTATCTCAGATCTTAAAACCTCGTTAGACCCTTTCACCAACTCAGATGGTGACGTAATGGTGGCCAAGTTGATCATTCCCTCGTTTATTTCCACACTTCCTCCTACAAGTGACCTTGAGGATCACTCCGCGCCTCATGAGGAATGTGTGTCTCCTACTCGTGAGTTAGATCATTTTCCCCCACCCTTTGTCCCACCCGACCGACCCTTTGTCCCACCCGACCCACCCACTGTCCCTTCCACCCCACCACTTGATTTGGACCTTGTTATTGCACCTCACATGTTCCCATCTACGTATTTAGGTCCTCACCTACACCCACCCTCCACCCTAGTACCCCGCGATCCCATTTGTGCATGTTTCATTAACACCACTATCTATGAGAGTATTTGTGCTACTCTAATCCTCAGTGACACCAAGCTTGTTCCTCAATGCACACCACTTCCTTGTGGTGTTTATTTTTTCCATCGACATCTCCCTAGCATGTCATGGCGCAACTGTTACCATCGTCCATTTATAGAACAGTCGTGCACTTTATCTGAGGCCCACCCCTTCACTATTGCCAAATCATTTTGCCTCCCCCACCAATTAGAGCACCATTCTTATAGGGCCCTTGTTTCCCTCATATTTACCCTCACTAAGGCCCGTGATTGGTGCCTGTTCACCCTCACCCTTGCCCATCTTCTACCATGTACCCTCCTACCCACCCACCCCTAGTCCACCGATGCTTTGCATCAAGTGATGCACTTCGCTATACAAGTGCATTGACCTCTTCTTTAGCCTTTATCCAACAAGACTGACTATTCAGTCTTGTTTGGGGGTGATACTTCACACCCCATTTTTCTGCCGCCCTGTGCTTTTCATAGTTCCTATCCTTAGGGTGAGATTGATTCGGTCTGGCTGAAGACGTTGAACTTAGCGCTACCGGGAGGCAGCCTGTTGTTCATTGTTTCTGAATATGAGTCTTATCCTGTTTGGGGGGTGGTGTTTCACACCACCCAATGATTTTTACATACTTTATACACTTTTACATATTTTTGTATCAAATCTGTTCTTCAAGTTTCATCTATCCTACAGAATGCGGTACATTTCACTAGTGGTTCATTATGGTACTACCTTTCCTCCCTTGTGATTTCATTTTTATATATGGTTTTTAACATCGAGGACGATGTTCTCTTTTGTTTGGGGGTGGGAAATTTATCAAAATCGTACCTCTTTTGAAAATTTTCCGAAACAAGTGATTTTAAACTTTTTGTGCAGTTAAATTTAATTTTTATGACATGAATTGTCTATCATCCCTCTTTTAGAAATCTCAGAATACCTGTGTTTGACCCAAAACTTACACTTTTAACCTTAAATTAGTTAATACCTCTAAAAAGCGTACCAGCATTATGAATTCTTAAACTCAGCAATTTGCACTGTCACTTTTACAATCAAAAGTTAAAGAGTAACAATATTCTCAAGAGAGCCTTAAAATATCACTAGTGGGGACTTAAACCCGTGAGATTTGAGCTTTTCATCTTTTTGAGGGTTTTTACATATCTCTGAGTCACAAGTTGACTCAACTTCTTTGGATACCGCACTTAGTCATTGCATGGTCTCATTATTTTTTTAATTTTCGCATAATCACTGAGAATGACATCACCTTCGAGTTATAAGAAACATGTGTCTTGTAGTTTGTCCCGAGCACTAAACCGATTTTACCATACACTTGCCATTTTTCATATCACATTTTCTATCCATACTTTTCTTATCCATATATATCCCAGATACCATCCATATGTCATTTCCCACCACTACCATAATTTTTGAGAAAAAGAGTGTTTGAAATTTTCCATGTAAATTGTCTTCATTTGTGTTATGAAAAAAAAATAGAAAAAAAAAAGAAGCAAAGAAAAAAAAATTATATAGAAAAGAGGAAAAAGAAATATGCGATCATAAATTCAAAAGATGAAGACAATAGTCAATCAAAGTGTGTCACACTCTTCTCAAAACACCCCATCGTTCATCTTCTTCATTAGCCCCTCATGCTTTTCATAAATAACATTTTTCACCCTTGGTAAAGTGTTCTAGCAAACGAAAACATCAACCAGTGTATCAATATAAATAAATAATAAATGTTTTATACGTTTTATACGTTTGACCTCATATAAACATCAACCAGTGTATCAATATAAACATCAACCAGTGTATCAATAAATAAATAAAATTTATCCAAAGTTCCCTTTGTTTATAGTAATATCCATTGTGTTTTAGAAATAAAAAATACTCCTGCATTACTAATACATGAATAATCAATTAAATCAATTCGTGAAAAAACATAAACACGTCAATAAATAAATAAAATAACTTTTGATGCGCAAACTTATCCAAAGTATTGAATCGTGAATAATTTAAGTCAAAAAGTTTTTTTCAACAAAATAAGTGTAAATAATTTAGAAATTTTGGACAAAATTTTCTTCGTTTATAAAACTATCCGTCTTATTTAAAAAACAAAAATAAACTCAACAACAATACTAATAGATTGCATGAACTTCGTATAAGCAACATAATCAGTTACACGTGTTGTATAATATTTCAGTGTAGACAATTAGAACCCAAAATAGATTACATATATGTATTTAAGGATGAACAATAAATTGTCAAATCAATTGCTTTATAAATTTGCAAAAGAATGTAATCAACTATTCAGTGAGTAGTAATCAATACAACTTTGTGTTTACACGATAAATTATTTATTTCAACTATGATGGCCTTAAGTGGAGGTTAGATATCATCAACATGGTGGCTGTAAAAATTATGGTGAGAAGCTGAGTACGATTGACAAAAACATAGGAACCGCTCCTGCAATTAAATGAAAATGAAAAAAATAATTAGAGTGAAATTCAAAGGAAAGAAGGTGAAAACAAACAATATTCGTAAACTTGTGACACCCATTAATAGTCTTCACTTTATGTGATTGATCTCAATGTCTATAAATTTTTGGCATGGTTCACATTGACATATTTTCAACCATGGTGAAAAATGATTTTTGCACACTTGACAAGCATTCTACTTGGGACTAATAAAGAAAAAAAATTAATAGATCATAAGATTCATTTGCAAATGCAATTAGTGCCACTATTGGAACTGTTCTATCAATAATAAATGTTCATCAGTATATCCATTAGAGCACAATAAATGTTCATCAAATTATACTTTACATTGATAACTCAAATTATACTAAGACTTGTAGATGAAATTTAACACTGGACTGATCTTTGTTTAAAACCATATGTGAAAGTGGTTTTGTGAAATTTAGAACCTACTAAAAAATATGGAAATGAAGTTAATCACCTTATCAAATAGGTGGAGTGATTTTATAACCTCAACATATTAAGCCTTTCCACCACAAAAGGTTATCACAGGCACCTCAAGATGACAGTCTCAAGATAAGACCTGAACAGAAATAGAAACCCAAATATAGCATCAAATAATGTGTCAATCAAATCTCAATGACACATAAAATTGAAGACAACCAATGGCATGTCAAATTATGATAGTGAAGACAACCAAGAAGAGGAGCAGCTGCAGAATCAAGTTGAAATACATACCTAATAATTGATTCTTTACTCTACTTCAATTTGCACAAATAGCATTACAACAATGGTCTTTCGTTTTCATCATATATGAGAAAATATAACAATAGATTTTATTCCCACAACAAAAGAGTCCATTAGAATCAAATTTGTTGATCATAAAAGTTGTTAACATGACATTTACACAACCGTGAATAAAAAACCGATACGCACATTAGGTAAGACAAAATAAATATTGTTAATGTAACTTATTTAAATACTAAAATAGGTAGATTCTAATGTTAAACCACTGCATAATAAAAACGTTAGCAAATACTGAGTTAGCAAAGTTAGCAGGTATGGATAAAAATGGAATAAAGTTATCAATAATTTAGGATTGGAATATCATAAGCCAATACTAAAGCATACTTTCAAGGTAAATAGAAATAACAATAGACAACTTTGTGATGAAAACTTACCTTACAGGTTGATGCTCCATATCTTGAATATCATAGCTGCAATATGGATTCAAGTATGGTCATTTGTTTTGTATATTAAGAACCACAGATGTGAAGTTGAATTTATTTTCACTACTAAGCAGAATTCATACGGGGGTAGCCTTTCCCATTTCAATTTAGCCCCACTATCATCTCTATGAAAAGTGAGATGACCAAACTTATTCGTCAAACAACAAATACAATACATGTTCAATAGAAAAAAATTTAATAAAACATAAACCATAATGGAAAAATAAATTCAATCCCAAAGAAAGGGTTGGAAACTTCTATTCTTACCCATGCCTATGATGCTACCAAATACAACTCTAGTCACAAAGCGGCTGCTTGTCATTTTAAATATTAATCGACGACGGACTATTAGTATCTAGGTCATAAATGAATAAATAGTCCTCTAATAAGCTTCATACATTCAATCAACAACATTATTCAAAATATATAGTTGTGTTGCCAATCCCACTAAAAACTGATAACTGGAAATATAAAAATAAGTTATATACCTGTTCGTAACCTGTTTAGGAGCTATACCTGTTATGACTATATACATACACAGGTATGAATATTGCCAGGTATGGAATTAACTTATGAATATTCCAATTGCATAACATTATAAATAAGTTCGAATAAATAATCACAAGCTTATATAACTCATTTGTTTGTGCATCTTGTATTACGATATCTACATTGTCACTTGAAGAAACAAATATGAAGAATAAGATTAAAAGAACATAATAGAGGATTTCAGGTCCAACACTGCCAGAGGCAGCGGAGGCATTTGGCATTTGGTAGAGGCATTTGGTAGGTCAACATTGCTAGGTCCAACATTGCCAGAGGCAGTGGAAAAAATATGAAGAATAAGATTAAAAGGAGATGGCAAACTGTATGATTCTTGGCATAAAAGAGAAATATGTGACCCATAGATTAAGAAATGAGACCTCATCACTTAATACACAGAAATAATTTACCTTACAATCTTCAATCAATGACTTTGGAGTGTTATTATCTCAAGTATCTATCTCGAAGCCTATGAAACTTCAGAATCAATTTTCTTCTTAAATTTGAAAAGAATGTAGGCCCATTATTCTACCAACACAATATTTTGAGATGATGTTAAATTATGAGCTAGGGAAGGCTCAAGATTGGGCTTCGACTGACGTTATTATAGGCCATTAAATGGGAGTAAAGGTTGCTTTGCAATTTTCCCTGAGTTGTGCTCGTGCTCATTATAGTCATTCACTTAAATTGCCCAAACAACTGTGGATACCGGACTCTGTTCCTGGAAAAGTGTATTCTGAAAACCATAGGGGAGAAATAGAGCAAATTTTGTAAACTTTGCAGAGTTTACCTTCATCATTTCCATCTCAGAAGTGTCTGGTGGCTCATATGATAAATCTTGGGTATTCAAAGTCATTATCAGAATGGATAGGCAATAAGAAATCGGGAGAAAACCAAACATGGATTTTTAATCTTGAGGATGGTATTCAGATGTTCAATTCTTTAAGGGAAATTGACTATTGGTCTCTTTTGAAGAATCCAAAAAATGGGATGAAGATATCAGTTATGCGGGCCGAGAATAATGACCGGTGGGACCTAGGTGTGGTTCTGTCGCTTGAAAGCCTTACTGCTGCTCAGAAAGTGGATGAAATGGAGTAATGAGAGTTGTACAATGAATCAACTAAAAAATATACCTTAATTTAGAAAGTGGAAAAAACAGAGAGAGGGAGTAGAGTATACCTAAGTTATGAAATTTCAGCAACAGTTAAGTCCCCGTTGGTCTTGAACTTGGTGACATTGATCTTTTTGAGATAAATTAGGCGTTTGCATCCCAATTACACATTTATGCATTAAAGTTTACACCATGGTTTCCAATCACACGTTATTCAAAATCTATGTATATAAACATGCAAATACGTAAATAGGTATAAGCATATATGAGTAAAAGAGGTTGTATGGGACTATACTTAATAACTCTGTTGTTTCCCTTTCAACAATATCCAACTTACGAACCTCTACCTCCACTTCCTCTACCAACTTCCTCGCTTCTACCGCATATATAGAAAGGTACTCCCGTGACAGTAAACGTGCAGCTCCAAGAAATCAACTCAAAAATAGTAAACGTGCAGCTCTAAGGTATTTCTATAGGGAAATGGGGAAATACTCACTTCTGTAGGATTGAAAGTGTCCAAAGATCTCAACTCTTGCAGCTCCTTGCATCATGTCCTCTTCACTAACTTTCTAGCAGTAAATATTTAAGTAATCCAAATCCAGCTACAATCCTACATAAACATACACATTTCAAAGTTTTATCACGAATAAATAATAAAGATACAAAGTGTAGTTCTATAATATCAAGATACAAACATTAGTTCTATGAATTTAACTCAAATGCTTATACATCACTCCAAACATAAACCTGTAAACTGATGTGCCTATTGTCCAACTCCTATTGTCGCCTATTGCCCATCTCCAAGACAAAAAAAAAAACTGATATATTTAATAAGCACGTGTAAAGAGAAATCATTAATAGTAAATTCTTACTGAAGTTGAAATACAGATTTAGTAAATCAAATTTAATATTACTTCAACATCTCAATAAAAAAATCCTTCACTTTAAAAGTATCATAAAAAAAAACATTCACATTTCCTTTAGTTAATAAAAGACAGAATACATGCCTCGACATAGTGTTCATTCCTCTGGACTGTCAAATTTGTATTCTATCCAACATCTCTCTACCTCTCCCTGTTTTCCCTATCTCAACAAAATCTCATCTTTACAAAAAACCTGAAAATATAAATTAAAGATTAAGATCTTTCAATATATCCCAACCATGAAGATTGAGTTTTTCATGTTCTGTTGATTGAATTTAAGTTTAGGACATTTTCACAGTGAAAAAAGTATGCAAAAGAAAACAAAACAATAAGGGTGTTTGGAGTTGAGTGACGAAACCTCCAGATCGGAAAAATACATAGAATATTTTGTCAATATCTGGTTATGAAACTACGTGGGAATAACGAAAACAATTTTATATCGTGAAAAAAAATTATCCCGCAGTTAATACAAATCTGGGACAAACACTTATAAAAAATTTGAGACCCAATTACTATTAAGAGAATAAACAAAGAAAATTAGATTTAAATCAATGAATACAAATCTGAGAGAAAGTCTCCCTTGTTGATCTAAAGATCAAGGCCCACTTACTGTAAAGAGAAAACAAATAAATTACTTTTAAATCATTGAATACAAATCTGAGAGAAGTATCCTTTGTTTGGTATTACATCCCAAGACTAAATAATACTTTGTTTGGTAATATAAGAAAAGTTCGTGGTATGAGGCAGGTCATTCAATGTGTGGGTATTAACATTGAAGGCATGGGTGTTTCAGAGCATTTGCTAATCGTTAATCCCATGTATCGCGTACATCTCGGCCCAATCTGAGAGAAAGTCTCAATAACATCTGATATTTAAACAAAACCTAAAAAGATAAATTAAATGTTAACATCTGAACAAAATGTTGTAAATAAGTGCGGAAAATGATCTTTGAATGGATTCAAACCTTCAACAATAAGGTTGTTTGGAGTTGAGTGATGAAACTTCCAGATCGGTGAAATGCAGCAGCATAGGTTAAAAGAAGAAGTGGGTGAGAGGCAAGTATGTACGGAAAAATCCAGTTCTGAAACAATTATAGATTGTGAAAAAAAAATTGTTTTGAGGAAAGTAGGGCAAGTATGTAAAAAAGACTCAAATAATTACCTTGGTTTGGGATTGTGTCTTCTCCGGTTCTTTCCTTCTGTCTTCGATCCTTCATATTTGGGCATTGGTGGAGGTGATGACGGAGAGAGGGAAGCATCAGATGTGTCTTAGAAATGAGAGGATTTGAAGAGGGAGGGAAGCCTCGGACGGCGGAGAGAGGGAAGTATCGGGCGTGTCTTAGAAATGAGAGGGTTCGAAGAGGGAGGGAAGCATCGGGTGTATGTCTGAGAAATGAAAGAGAGTTTGAAGAGGGTTTGGTGTGTATTTACCAAAGTAGTTCTTCTATTTGAATTAAAGTAAAAGAGGTGGGGGGAAAAAGGGGGAATACAAAATTTTCAAGGGTAAAGTAGATAGTGCAAAAATAATTCATTTTGTGACATCACTGTCCCATCTTATGACATACATAAGTTTTCTACTTTATTTTATATATATACATATATATATATAAAATAATGTTTTTGTGTGGATCGGTCCGTATTTTAAGAGTGCGGACCGGACATGTGTCATCTGATGGTGAACTTAGAAATTATCGGCTAACTAATAGGCACTTTCTCTCTCTTTTCTAGCTCACCGCTAGGTGACACATGTACGACCCGCACTCTTAAAATGCAGACTGGTCCGCACTTTAACAGGACTGTGTATATATATATATATATATATATATATATACATACACTAGCGTATGCCCGTACCTGAAGGCACGGAGAAATTTTCCAAAGTACGTAATCGCGAAATGGCGATAATTTTTCTAAGTACGTAATCATGAAACGGCGACAATGTCAAATTTTTTAAAAAATTGGGCATAATCTCCTTTGTTTATCGAACTATTCACCCTGCTTAACAAATAACAAATAATTCAACATCCAAATTTTCTAAATTCTTCAAACAAATTCCCATATAAAATGAAATATACAATATTCACCAATCAAATTAACTGTCTCAAAAAAAACAAAGTGTAAATTTTAAAAAAAAATTGGGCATAGTCTCCTTTGTTTATTGGACTATCCACCCTATTTAAGGGGTAACAACAAATTAAAAAAAAAATCACAAATTCGGAGATGGGAGGTAGATGGCAGGGAAAGGAGAATATGTGGGACTTCCTCAAAATGTTTGTGCCATGGTGCTTCTGGATTAGGTGCTACTACTGCTGTCTTCCCATCCTTCTTCCCACCTCTAGCCATGATCACTCTCTCCCTCTCGATTTTCTGTACGATTTGACAAACAATAAACATAATTAATCAGTTTCTCGAACAAAGATACAGTCACATAAGTAAATATACAATCACATCCAAATTGTCTAAATTCGAGATTGATTCAACCGGATCCAATTGGATTACCTCTTTTATAAAAAAATGCATTTTCGAGTTTGATCCCATCATATTTGGTCTACAAATAAAACATGCACAATATTAGGAAAAAGGAACTATTTGAATATATGCACTCGCATATATGCAGTGCGTGTGTGCATGTTTGTGTGCGCGCGCGTGTGCGTGTGAGTGGGAAAGGTGTGAGGGGATGGGCAGGGGGCGCGTGTGTGCGTGTGTGCATGTTTGTGTGCGCGCGTGTGAGTGGGGAAGGGGGAGGGGACGCGTGTGTGCATGTATGTGTGTGTGTGCGTGGGGAAGGGGGGAGGGGGCGGGCCATGTATGCATATATGTAATATGCATATATGCATATGCATATATGCAGTGTGCGTGTGTGCGTGCATGTGTTTGTGTGTGTGCGTGTGAGAGTGGGGAAGGGGGAGCATGTGTGTGTGTGTGTTTGTGTGCGCGTGTGAGTGGGGAAGGGGGGAGGGGACGGGGCAGGGGGCGCGAGTGTGCATGTGTGTTTTTGTCCGCGTGTGTGAGTGGGGAAGGGGGAGGGGACGGGCAGGTCAGGTCTTCATATATGCATATGCATATATGCAATCTGCATATATGTAGTGCGAGTGTGTGCGCGTGTGTGAGTGGGGAAGGGGGGAGGGACGGGGTAGGGGGCGCGAGTGTGCGTGTGTGTTTGTGTCCGCGTGTGTGCGTGTGAGTGGGGAAGGGGGAGGGGGAGGGGCATGTATGCATATATGCAATCTGCATATATGCAGTGTGCGTGTGTGCGTTTGCACGTGTGAGTGGGAAAGGGGGGAGGGGACAGACAGGGGGCGCGTGTGTGCATGTTTGTGTGTGTGCGTGGGTCGGGAAGGGGGGAGGGGACGGGAAGGGGGAGCATGTGTGCGCATGTGTGCGTGTGTGAGTGGGGAAGGGGGAGGGGACGGGGCAGGGGACGCGAGTGTGTGCATGTGTCTGTGTCCGCGTGTGTGCGTGTGAGTGGGGAAGGGGGGAGGGGACAGGCAGGGGGCGCCTGTGTGCATGTTTGAGTGTGTGCGTGTGAGAGCTACACTGCATATATATACATATGCCCATATATATGCATATGCATATATATGCAATCTGCATATATATGCATATGCATATGCATATGTATGCAATCTGCATATATATGCATATGCATCAAAATTGTGAGCCCCCACTATCGGCCCTAAAAATTTACCTCAAATCCCATCTCAGGTGATCCTACTGCTTTGGCACAACAGATGACTGCTGCAGCTCAAGCTCGTCCACGACTTTCTAACTTGACACAAAAGTGGTCATACCTGCAACAAATTATAATAAGGGTCATGAGTATTTAGGTTATAATAAGGGGTGCGTGTGTGCGTGTTTGTGTGTATTCTTTTGCTTCTAAAGAGTTCTACCTCATATTGAGCACCGAAAGATTACATCCTCGCCGATCGCCTATGAAGCACCCATGCCTTATTTTTCCGAATCGCCGAATCCATACCCTGCACCCTTAACCGCACCCATGGTTCATAGCGATCGCCAATCACCATGAATAGTTCATGTGAGCTCTTCCCCAAACCGATGAATGGCGTTTGATTCGCATTTGATGTCAAAGTTTGAGTTGCGAGAATAATTCCAGTATCTTAAGATGCTTCAAATGCCCAATTTGAGGAGGAATGAGTCACAAACATTAGGGGACGGGCAAATTGTCTGCAAATTGTTTAACATTATGAATACCACGTGTGTCTGCAATTATAGGACTGAAATGGAGGACAAAGTTAGGATGAGAAAAACGCTAGATTCCAAGTAATTGAACCAATTAAAAATGCATTTGTTTGGGGAACTGGAGAGACAATATTGTGAGCATTTGTTTTCAAAATTCAAGCTACATGCACTGCATATATGATATATATGATATATGCAGCATATGATATATATGCACTGCATATATATGCAACATATGATATATATGCAGTATGAGTGGGGAAGGGGGGAGGCATATATGTAGTGCATATATGATATATATGATATATATGCACTGCATATATATGCATATGCTGCATATATATGCACTGCATATATATGCATCATATGTATATGCATATATATGCAGCATATGCATATATATGCAGTGTGTGTGTGCGTGTTTTTGTGTGCGGGTGTGTGCGTGTGAGTGGGAAAGGGGGGAGGGAACAGGGCAAGGGGCAAGTGTGTGTTAGGATGTACAAATCAGATGCATATTATATGTTAGGATGCTAAACCAACTGAAATTAATAAAACTTGCACAAACATTAAACAGAACACAAACATCATACATGGCCAAAAAAAATGATTTAATCACTGGTAAATTCAGTGCATACCTGTGAAGAAAGATAATAATTTAATAAAAAAACTAAATTTGTGAAGAAAACCCCCAATTTCATACTTGTGAAGAAAAAAAGATTGCGGCACAATATCAAGAATTGCTAGTCCTACCACAGCTGGGACACTGCATAAAACAAACAAACAATTAAATAATGGAAAACACAATTCAAAACTAATTACACTTAAACTCATTAAATAAGACTAATGATTTGAACCAAATGAGAGAAAGACTAATACAATAGATAACTTTTTTGTGCTAAGTTGTGAACTAACTACCCATCCTTACTTCAAATCGTGAACATTACATATTAATACCACTCATATTAGGTAGTAAAGAACATAAAACAAAAGAAATCAGCGACTGAACTATATAAGAAGCTTTATGTATCTCAATATGTTGATTAATACGTTGATGGCAAGTGGGTACCAATATAAAACATGACTCGCATTTCACCCAATCATTAGGGAGCATCTGCAAAATTAAGATTTGAACCAAATGAGAGAAAGACCAATCAAATAGATAAATTTTTGTGCGAAGTTGTGAACTAACTTTTCATCCTTACTTCAAATCATGAACATTATATATTAATACCACTTATATTAGGTAGAAAAGCACATGGTGAAAATAAATCAACAACTGAACTAATTGTGATGTGCCATGTAGTGCTTCCATTCAGATCTGTAGTGCTGAACTAAGAATATCTTTAAAGCATTCATGATATGTAGTGTGCCATTCATGATATGCACTTACTCATAAGTTCGTCCATATGGGAGATAGTCAAGGAAAAACAGAAAGTTCCACTCTGTTAAACGAAAATAATCTGACGCGTCATCGATCAACATGATAAAATTTCAGAGGAATGTCGTTACAATGGCTATCAAGGTCCTCAATCTCTTGTTTGGATGGTGGATGACCGCTGGTTAGGCAGATCACAAAACTGGGATTCCCAGGAGAGACTTCTTAAACTTGTTGTTAGGAAGGTAAACATCAAACACTGGTCTCGCTTTCATTAATCTGCATTTTTTCTATTTTTAGTGACGAAACATTTGTCTTCATATTCCTTGTTTATAATCCCATCAACTTCATCGAGCCTTTAACAGGAATTGAGAAATTAAAAACATTAAAACAAATAGCTGCTGCTGCGAATGAGGGGCGCTGCTGCTGCAAAACATTTCTAACGCCATTTCACACTCCATTAGGCCTCTACTGTTTAATGAGGGGCGCTGCTGCTGCTGATGAAATATATCTTAAATCGCTCAGTTTAAGTTTAAGATTATGAAATCGATCTTAAATCGCTCATAAAAGAGAATACCGTGTGTTGTCGGCATAGATCTTAAATCGTTTAGCTCCTGTCTTGTGTCGGTGGTTTGATTTACAGAGCATCCTCCCCTTCAACCCATTGGAATCCCTACTAGAGATGGAGTTTCTGTTGTCCTAAAATGGGTCCTTGAGAGGGCCACTGAGCTCTTAACGGACCCTCACGTTGCGGGCAATTGTAGCATACCTAATCATAACTTTTGGCTGGCCTCTTTTGGTACATTCTTTGGACTACTCCCAGATAACAGTTATAATATCAAACAAAATAATAAATTTTTTGTAATCAATAATCATAAACTTGTCATCGGTAACTTGAATACCAGAAAATGCTAACAATCAACATAATATGAACAACAAGTGTAAATTAGTAGTGATGTTAAAAGAAAAACCACACTCAAACAAAAATACTTTGAAATACACACGTGTTACATAGATTGGAAAATGGAAACCCATAAAACGTTGTTCCAAAATAGTTTAAGACAACGTTAGGAACACTATAATGTGGATCTTACACAACTGATACTTCCATAGGGAAGTGTTTAAGAAAATGAAGAGAATGAAATAACTCAAGAGAGCCCGAACCTCCGTAGGGGGATGAGATTCCTGCAGAACCTCATAAGGACTTTCCTCTGCAGCTCTAAGTTTGGCAAGTGTGTCCACACCCCTGTTTCCTTCCTATAGGGTGTGGGCGATTTTCGCCTCTGTTTGCTTCATGAGGGTATAATGATAGGGCTGAGATTCTTGTTAGCTGCACCACAGTCAAGGAATAGAAATATTGATACGAACAGGAGAGAAGGCCATCATCACAGCGCAATAAAGTGGATAACGTCAACCCAAGTTGTGGATAAAGATAAATCAAGACCAAAATCAAGCAAGTGTATCACCTACAAAATCATGACAATTCATAGAGTGAACAGTTTAATGTGATCAACATAGATCTTGTAAAGAGAAATCAAGCAAGTGTATCACATGCAATAGTAGAGTTACATTCATTGTAGATTACATTCAAATAAAAAATCGAGACCAAAATCATAATAAAACTTATTTAAAATCGGAAAAGAGAAAAAATGAAACATAGTACCTTACAAATTAGTAAACAAATTTAACTCACATTGTACAAAGATGAGAACAGAGAGAAAGAGTAGAAAAAACCTGCACAACCAAATAAGTGGAATATAGAGTTGAAATAAATTCACTCATGTCTAATCACATTTAAAACTATTAAGAACGGATATTAAAATGATATCCATATCTTACAACTTCATTGATATCTAGAGAAAGAGCTTCCTAACCATAATTATAAAAAAAATTAACCATATCTTACAACTCCATCTTATGAGGCAAATATATCAAAAAAATTAAAAAGAAAATAGATTTCGGCGAGTCAGTAGAAAATAATATAAACATTTACTGTTAATATGAAACAAATAGCCAACAAAAAAAGTAAAATGCTCACATGAGCCTTTCGGTAAAAACTTGGAATGCAACTGTTCAAATTAAACCCAAAAAATTTATAAACCCAACATGTTTTAACTCTTAATAAACATGAGTGCCTTTCACAACACGTTCAACTTAAATCAACCAAACAAATTAGATTATATCATTCATACCTGGCATCTAAAATATTTGTTCATATAAGAGTATATCATTCACACTTGAGTCCGCATTTCTGTTGCATTTGCTTACCATTATTGTGGATGTTTTGGCAACTGCCCCTACCAAATTGGACTGAAACTCATTCATGTCTAAAAGTTACCAAACTATTTGGAGGAAGCATATGATTCTACTTAACATGGTTTAAAGTAAAGTCTAAAGGCCACTCAAAATGAATATGTTTAATGAACAAAAGAAGTGCTTTTATGTCCCCTGTTTAAGTCATAACTCAAAATGAATATGTCTCGCGTATGTTCGATGAGTAGATTGAAAAATGAATAACCAAGAGAAAACTTTCAAACAAAAATTTATAGGTTGTTCGTCATCGCGAAATGGAAACAGAAAAATACAGCTCGTAGTTATGTGAGCCAAACAACACAACTAAAAGAGTACTGAGATCAAATAAAAAAAAATAATGCTAAATGAGACCAATACCTCGTATAATTTCAGCAACCCTTGATCTTAAAGTAGAGTAAGTTACATTTGTTTTAGAATCTTAAATCTGAGACCTCATATATACCGATCCACCAAAACATAATTTGGATCCCCGAGAATGAAATACAAAGAACCTCAAATTTGAAATTGAAATCATGGTTGTCAAGCACCTATCTACTTTAAACTTTAAAATAATTAGTATATGAAAGCTCCGAATATGAAAAACACTCTAGCTAATTTGGAAAACCATAACTTAAATAGTCAGTTCAATGAGAAGAGATAAATATTACCTTCCACATGCTATCATAATAAATTGAAACTCTTCCAACTCAAACAATAGTTAAATGATAAAAAAAAACATCACATGTGTTGATCTGTATAGTTTAAGCCTAATATCAAACGCAAAAAATAATCTAGTAATAAAGTATAGTTGAAACCTTACCAATTGGGCCCAGACTTTTATGTCTTATTCTTCTCGAATTGAATGTTGGGTTACGAAGCTAGTAGTAGCTCCTTAATCTGTATAAGAAGTGTTCAAGCTTAGTAATTGTTACTATACTAACATTTTCACATAACAATTTATAGAAAGTGTTCATATCTGAAAAAATACCCGTGAAATCAAATATTTAGGGCTGGATTGTATAACTGAAAGAGAAAATACAAAACAACCATTATTTCAAAAGAAAACCCAAATCTGAAACACAAACATAAATAATCTCAAATTTGAAACCCCAATTTCTAAATTTGACACAAAAACCTAAATTTGAAAAAGATTTTTAAACGACTTTGTACGTGTCTAAAGAAGAACCAAACAAACACATGGGCAGATTATCTAAAGAAGAACCCACAAAATATCTGAGTAAGTTCTTGACTACAACTCATACAACCCTAGATCTGAATGAAAAAAACACATACCTCTGATTGTGGCTCATGTTCACGCTTCAAAACATTAGATCTGCAAACAAAACATCATAAAAATGAAAAAATTTAGCCCCCAGATGTGTGTGCGTGTGTATGATTTATATAAAATCAAACAATTTCAGTTTATAGATCTGCGCGCGCGTGCGTGGGGGTGTGTGTGTGCGAGTGTGAGAGTGAGTGTGTATGTGAGGCATAGTCGCATAGGCAGAGATGTGTGTGTGTTTATGAGAGAGAGAGAGAGAGAGAGAGAGAAAGACTACCTGAATGGGCGGTGGAGGGCAGCGGAGAGCAGCGGAGGGCAGCGAAGGGTAGTGGGTTTGGGGGGTTTGGAGTGAGATAATGAGGGAGAGAGGTGAGGACGACGGGGTGGGTTTGTGGGGTTTGGAGAGAGAATGAGGGAGAGATGTGAGAGCGTACGTGTGTAAAAGAGTTTGTGGGAGACAGATTTTCGAAAATACCCTCATTTTTGAATGAAGGTGTAATCTTTGTGGGTAAAAAGAAGGGGGAAAACGAAATTAGTGAGGGTACATTTGTAAAAAGGAATGTGAAGTGATCTAAACCATTAAAATCTGTAAAAATATGTGAGTAGGTGGCATCGATCTAGACCGTTAAAATGTGTACACAATTCAAAAACTTCCCTAACTTATTATATAGATATACGAAATTTCTCTTATGCTGACTTCATGCACAAAAGTTGATACGAGACTCCCTCTCTCCTCTCATTTATCTCCTATAAAGTCTATTTTATTTCTCTCTTCCTAGATTATAGTGTGACACCCCGTTTAAAATAATAACGGGTGGCCAAACCTATACTAAAATAATCAAGAATTTCAAGTGGATCATTCTCAGCATCTACTGACGATTCTAAAAATAAACACGTCAACTACCCATTGTCACAAAAAGAGGGTATCAAAAATTTTAAACATTTTATTTATCTCTAAAACAAAACCATGCAACAACTAACCAACAACATAACTCTAAATATGATAAGAGACGCACACATGCTCAAATAATATAAAAGAGACAAATATCAGAGTACAACAAAATCTCCAAAATGAAATACCCGAATATGCGGTCGAGTCACAGACAATACAATAATCTAAGAGAGACAATATAAAAGAGCTGCACTACAACACTTGGGTATAAACCCGATATACAAACTGAATCCTAATCTAGATATACAAAAGATAGGAATGGACTATATCAAAATACCGCAACAGTCCGCTACTGCCACAGCTCCACGAATACACGGGATGGATAACACCAATGGCGTCCCTGTGGAGGAACACCTGGAGAAATACAATATAGATACAGGGAAGGAGAAAGTATAAACGGGTCAGAGCCCGAGGTGTGAAAACATTTTATAGAAAGTGCATTAAAATACATAATAATTATAAATGCATTATAACATGATTAAAGTGGAGTCGCAGTCTCCATAAAATTCAACTCACCTCTCAACTAAAGCGCGCAACTAAGCGTATGCACATGATCTCCAAATAAGTGCCCAAATCTATCTAGGGCAAAGTAATCTAACTTATTCCCAATTTTTATATTCAATTAAAATTCATCTAAATTATCTCTCAACTTCAAATATTACCACTCTCATCTACTCACCCACTTTCTAAACATATAAAATATTATATATATATATATATATATATATATATATATATATATATATATATATATAGAGAGAGAGAGAGAGGTTCTCATGCATACCCCAGTTTGCATACCGCTGGCGCGGACCAATTTTGATAAAATAGTAAAAAAATATTTTTGAGCTATTTTTTTTTATATAGTTTTTAAACATTTCAGTAGGGCCATATAAAAAAAAATCAGCTCAAAATGAATTTTTTTAATATTTTAAAAAAATCGGTCAAACTTTGTCAGTTTTTAACAACTTAAAAACTGACAAAGTTTGACCGATTTTTTTAAAATAGCAAAAAAATTCATTTTGAGCTGATTATTTTTTTATGGTCCTATTGAAATGTTTATAAATCATAAAAAAAATCAGCCCAAAAATATTTTTTTACTATTTTTAAAAAATGGTCCTCATTCAGGGTCCTCAAACTGGGACCTCACTTGATCCTTTCCCTATATATATATATATATATATATATATATATATATATATATATATATATATATTAGCATCTAGTTGCTAAGGACTAAACTTCTCCCAAGTCTCAATATTGCACTGCGTTTTGTGGGTGGGACGTCTCGCAAGCGAAATCCAAACAAGGAACCCTCCCCGATACACTACTCCTTGGCAGTATTGATTATCAAGATTCACTATGCCCTCAATGCATGACGTGTATAACCCAAGTTCTCTTATACTATAAATGATTAATTCATTATTCTCAATTCTCAACAGTGCACGACATTTCGTGCGTGGGACGTCTCGCAAGAGAAATCCAAATAAGGAACCTCCCCGATACACTACTCCTTGGCACTATCGATTGTCGAGATACATACTAATATAAATATAAGAACTAAGGACTAACTTCTCCTCACTCCCAACATTGCACTGCGTTTCGTGCGTGGGACATTTCGCAAGCGAAATCCGAATAAGGAACCCCCTGATATACTACTCCTTAGCAATGTTGGTCGTTGAGGTCCATTATTCCCTCGATACCCAAAGTACTATACATATACTCATATAATTATCTACGTTTCATTTTCACTTTAATATATTCATCACAAATTAATTCCGGTTAAAATCTCTCGGAATGAGATTCAATCAATCTTTTTATATCTCTTTACTCTGGAGATAATTATGATATCACATAATCATATACAAGTAATATACTATTCACACAAGTATAATAATAATCATCCCAACGAGCTATAACTCAATGATGAAGGTTCTCAATGCTATCATCTACCAGGGAATCACTCATATATCATCCTGGGCACCAACGGTCGAAATCTCACACCGCCTTGGCAAAAACCATATCACAACGCACGGGAAGCGGTCATAGCTCCTCCTCGAAAATGAGATGAAACATGCCCACCACGTCTCACCCCTAATAAAAATCACACAATAATAAATGGACGCTATGACCTGGGGACTATACGCGCCCTGCTCCTAAATCCAGGGGCCTCACCCACATCGCGCAACTTCCCATGATAGCATAGAGAGGGTATGCTTCACACACACACACACACACACACACACACAGATATATATATATATATATATATATATATATATATATATATATATATATATATATATATATATATATATATATATATATATATATATATATATCATTTACACAAGATATACATACATCATCAAATCATATAAATGTATACCATCGCACAAGGTATATATATCACACTATTTACATACTCTTATTACGCTCTTGGGCGTAATTGAAATAATATCATTATTTAGTATATTTTACTCTCGATATACTATTCATCAATAACTCACATAACTTCCCCACTTAGTATACACTATACTATTTATCACTTGAAGTTCACACCTCACTTCTATTTATGTGAATCGTCTCTCAATTCTATTTACGTTTAGGATATTCTCTATATCTGTATGCACATCGATCAACAATTATTATTCTCAATCCATAATATGGTTGAATCAATCATATGAAACTTTAAAGTTATCCCATTTGGGAATTAATCAAAACCCAATATCATTAAGCGCATCCCAACTCTCTCTTATAAACCCATAATTATCTCCACACCGAACTCTCAATGATAGTGGGCTTCCCCACTTTGTCGATACGATACTCCCTAATCGATATTCTCTCGAATTAAGTCAATATGGCTCCAATAATTTCTCATAAGGTAAACTCCATAAAATCTCCAAAACGCACTTCTCATAACTCCTATAGAGGTTCCCAATCAACAAGCTCAAACGAAATGGGATAAAACTCACCCTAGAAAACATCCCCAAAACTGCCCTGTTTCCAAATCGATTCGGCCCTTCCGAATCGATTCGGCCCAAAGGGACCTGTAAGTCTGCTACCTACCAAATCGATTAGCAAGGGGAGAATCGATTCGGCCCTAAGGACATCTAGGTTCTGCAACAAGTCGAATTGATTCGGATGGGGCGAATCGATTCGGTATGTTCAGCAAGCTATGAAATGGTTTGATTTCTTCAAAACCCAAAATTTCCAAAAATCATTTTAATCATCTTCCAATCCTTTATCTTCAACCCAAACATATATATAGCATTAAAACTCATCAAATAACACACCTCCACTAATTTATAACCTCAAATCCATTTTATACACATTAATTGAAAGATTTTACCCAAAATCTAGGTTTTAACATCTTAAACCTAAAATCCATAATTTGTCCACAAATCATGAAATAAATGATACACAACAATTATTTTGCAAGTTTAATCACTTGACTCAAATTTGTAGAGTCTGATTTGTCCTCGAAATCGCGTAATGGCCGGAAATCCCAAGCTTTCTCTCTTTCTCTTCTTCTTTACTTCTTCTCTCCTTTTCTCTCTTTCTTTCTCTTTCTCTCTAAGGAGAATTGTTTCTCCCGTAGGCTTAATAAGCCTTATCTCTCAAAATACACAACTTTAAATGATAATACACATTTTAAATGACTCAGTTACTCTAATTAGAGCCAAACGAACTTAAAATATTTCGGAACCCAAATAGGACCCAAGTACAGTCATTTCGACTATCTCGACCCTTTCGGATACAATCGCACCCTCAGAATCATCATTCGAATCACTTTCTAACATCTTCAAATTTTGACCTCAAATGCCAATTTCATTATTCTCCAAATAAAATAATATTTATTTCTCCAAAAAATAAATAAATTATTGTCCCAAAAATCTCGGGGTATTACATATAGATGTGGAGGCTTACCGTCAGGTGCCACATGTCTAGTCCGAACTTTTAGTTTGCGGGATAGTCCGCGCATGAGCAGTATTGTGTGTATATATATATATATGTGTGTGTGTGTGTGTGTGTGTGTGTATACATGTGTTCGATTATGTATATCTAGGTGTGTACTTATGTGTTTAAGAGCATATATGTGTGCGAGTGTGTGTATATGTGTATTCTGCTAGGAGATAGACAAAGGGTCTCTTGGTGTGTTATAGAGACACTACACCACAATGACCATTTACTAACAAACAATGAGTGTTAGTAATCAATTTTCTAACGGATATATCCGTTAGGAATAATATGTTCGAAATATGATTTCTAACGGACACAACCCGTTAATAAACTTATTAATTCTAACGGATTAAATCCGTTAGAAATTTGTTATTTCAAACGGAAAATAACTATTACAAATAATAAAAGTCATTACTTATGTGAGGACTTATTTTCACATTTATGCTTTTCCTTTTATTTACTAACGGATCTAAACCGTTAGAAGTGGGACTTTCTAATAGTTTTACTCCGTTAGAAAATGTTGTGTGTGTGTGTGTATATATATATACACTAGGGTATGTCCGTGCCTGAAGGCACGATGATAACGTGTCTAACATATAAACTCGTCTAGTAATAAGAATATCCAAATCATTAAGTCGTGCAAAATTCAAGTCCAAAAAAATTATGACACAAAAAATTGTAAATAACTTTAAAAAATTCGACAAATTTTCCTTGTTTATAGGACTATCCAACCCTATTTATAAAAAATAATAATCCAACAACCATTTTGTTCCTATAGGAAATGCTTTAATAGAAACATATACGGTGACACTAAGGTCTTGCGTGGGACAGTTGCAATATACAATTACAGAACATTAACATATTGAATGAACCCTGAAACAAATAAGAGGAGTACATATTGATATTGACATCCATCTTTATCCTACTGCAAATCTATTAACATAAGCTACCGTTTTCACCGAAAGAATACTTCAAATACATTTTAATCAAATGTAATGGATTTCACCCTATATTTTATTACTTCATTTAAAGACTTCAGGCCTTAATATCTCCAAACAGTCCAAAACGATACACAATTCATATCCAAAACCCCTAAAAGCCCTAAATAACAAACCAAGAACTAAAATAATACATGGAAAACCCACAACAAGAACTAAAATAACTTCTTTCTCTTATTACCGGATTCATAAAATTCTCCTGATGAATGATCATAAGCAAACGGATTAAGGCAAACTGGTTTGCATCTGCCTCGGATAAAATAGGAGCCTGATTCTTGGCAAAAGATTCCAACAACTGCATATCTACATCGATACCCATGATAGCATTTCAACTACATCGTTTGAACTGTTTCTCCCATTAGAGCCCCAACAATCAACTCTGATATGTGAGAAAGAATCAACTCTGATAGGAATCAACTAATTCTTTTTTTGTCATGTTCACCAACCCAACATTAGACTACAAAAATAGAGAAAAACAAAATTAGAATAGAGGGCTGCCTTTCTATTCCAGTAGTAGTATTAGGAATTACTTTTTTCCTGGTCATCATTCGTGTCCTTGCACGACAATTAGAAGCATTTTATGCGCATGATTAATGGGCCCGACTCGTCATAATCTTCTATGGCAATCCACATTTGCTGGAAGGTGCTGATAGATTCCAGGATGGACCCTCCGATCCAGACACTATACTTCCTCTCGGGTGGTGCCACAACCTTGATCTTCATTATGCTGGGAGCTAAGGCAATGATTTGAATCACGTTAGATTGTCCCGACATTCACTCATGCTACCCTTGCTCAGAATACTATTTCATCCCATCCCCACCACCAAACACAACGACTGCTAGTCACGTGGCGCCTTACGTGATCATCATCGTTCTCACCTTAATCGCTGCCTTCTTCCTCCTCCTAGGCTACTACGTTATCTTTATCAAAAACTGCTTAAGACAACACATTTTTCAACCAACACAAACACAACAGTTAGGGACATGACAACATAGTTTGGTAATATCTCATTTTAAAGTGATTAATCGAAATTTTGACTAAACATAACAGTTAGGGACATGAGAACATAACACAAACAACTCCTAAATTACACTACAGCATTAAAAACTTCATGTTATTCCCTTTGAGGACTACGACATTAAAAGCTTCAAGTTACACTACAGCCTTAAAAGCTACAACATTAAAATCTTCATGTTATTCCCTTTGAGGACTTCCTAAAATCACAGAACAATTCCTAAATTTAATGTTTCTCTTATACTACACTCCAATCCATAAAAATTTAAATTTAATACCAAAATTACTGCAAATTCAAAATCCCAAACATAACAGAAACAACTTTAACCATATGTACAATAGATATAGTATCATGTGTATGAAATAAAGATTATATTTTAAAACCCCACAAAGTAAGATATAAAGATAAGAGGATATACATTCAAAACACAAATCTGACCCCTATCATTTTCAGATATCGAGTATAATGAAGTACAAATTTTTAGTAGTAATAGAATATACATGATGGGAAGAGCAGGGGCACTGGAAACACTAAAGATCATAACTAAACAAATTGAAGGCCATATCAAAATTGCCAAGTTGTTATGTCCTCAAAGAATGTCAATTCAAAAAAGTAACTCAATTCAAACAAAATGTAAAAAAATACTTAAGAATGGTTAAAATTAAACATTTGAAAAGTCAATTGAGAGCAGCTGTAGGCTAAGAAAACTCAAAGACCAAGTCCAAAAAATATTAATGATAACTATAGCGCAAATTATAGTGGTTGGAGTAGTCCATAACTGGAGTACCTAATAAGAAACTGCATCCTTGACCTTCAAGACCTTCCCGGAGTCGTCCACCTTGTACAATGCAATTATAATAAGAATGTTGTAGTTGGTTATTTTTCGATTGTATCAACTGTTTCTCTGAGAAATCAGTCATCACCATTCCAACAATCAACCTTTTTTACCTTGGAACTTGACTTTGAGTATGACCGGGCTTGGATATCCTCCTCCTCTTTTCAGAAATAAATGAATCTAAAATAAAAATATTAAAGCAATTTCAGCTAATGTAATATGTTTGATATTTATAAACATCAAACATTAGTTGTGAGATAAAAAAAAAGAGGATAGAAATGAAAAAAAAAAGAAAAAAAAAATTGAATCCAATATTAGTTGTGAAATCTGATGTTGCATACTACAGCTATAAAACTGATGCTCCATACTACAGAAAAATAAGCTATAGGGCTTTTAAAAAATAAATAGAATAAATCAAACAATTCATGCACACACAAAATCTCATAAGCTACTAACACAGAAAAAAAGTTATATCTTATGATTTGGGAGTAAATTTGATATAAATCTGACGATCCTTCAATAAGATTCTTTCGTATATCATAGTTATATCTCATGATTTGGGAGTAAATCTTATGGAAATCAGTCCTGAAGCTACTTGTGAAGTTCAAGGAGCCATCTCTACTGAAATCAAATAGTTATTTGGTTAAGGTGATACCAACTTTTAGAGAGGTTACAATGACTTGATACCATGTCCAAATGAAGGATATTTTATAAGCACAACATCCTTGGAGCATAGCTCCAAATCCTTTCTGCCTAAATGTCTTTGATGGACATATATATATCTATATATATAGAGAGAGAAGGATCGTCATTATAGGATCAGTCTAGCTTAGAACATAGAAGGTATAAAACAAAGAACAAAATTTGTTGACCCAAGTCATTCTCTATATAAGCCCAAATAAAAACAACAAAGTCCAAACACAAATATAAACACACACGAAAGAGGCATGTACATTTCATAAAATCCCACCATTTGCATAGTTGGTGTTTTTATATTTGAGCAAGGTTTTCAATCAAATTTTGGGACGGATTTCTAAAAAAGACCGGCCTCTAAAAGCATGTGGTAATTTTAATATTAAAACTCTACCACATAATCCACTTAACCAAAAATAAAGTTAAGATGACAAATAAGTAGAAAAGCATAGATATAATATTAAATTAGGCACTAACTAATGTCAGAATACAAACCTTAACTAAGTGAATAAGCCTTCAACATTATAAACCACCAAATGAAATAATTAGAAGTCCTAATTCTTTGATCGCCTAGGAAAATAATTCAAAATATTACTCAGAGTTAAATTTAATAAACTTCATCATTTTGAGTCATACAACTTGAATGAGCAATAACGGTAATAAAGAAGATGCATAAAACAGGGGAGAAGACCATATGCAATTAAATGCGAAGAAGAGTAATTTTATGTCAAAACCATAATTATTTTCTATGCATCCATATACATGTGCTGAAATTGTTTGTGTTAGCATTAGTTGAGCTCTACTGCTTGTAACTCGCAGTTGACATATCAAGCTTCGGCCAATTTCCCAGCTTGGAGGGGGTGTCAAAGATTTTTCAGTCGGAGCTCACCACAATACAATCCTCAATTAGTATGCCATTATACGAAAATTCATATTAAGTATAACAAAAATAATCAAGTCAATATTATACTAAAGAGGGACTTTAATAATAAAGGAAAAATGTAAAAAATAAACTCAAGGTTGTATAACAAATTATTGATTTTTTAGTATCCTAAAACTATGAATCCTTGCAAACCCTAACATGACATTTGGTCACATACTCCATCATTTGGTCACATTTTTCCTGAACAAAAAATATCAACATAAATAAACATTATAATTAAAAAAGCACTTGGATGTGATGAACCAACATAAATAAACATTCTAACCTTGAGTAATGCCTCAGCATCCTCTTTAGTGAAATCAATTCCCCCACAAAAATTGCACAAACTTGAATTGAGCACTCGGATGTAATGAATCAAGCAAGTAAAATCCTCCTAAAAAGTAGACCTCCTTCCAGAAAGTTTAATTAAAAAAGCATGTGAGCATGGCAACATCAAAAATCTCAGCTCCAAACATCCCAACCCAAATAGAAAAATACAAATGAAAAAATCTAAAATGCAAAGACTTGAAAGTAAAATCCCCAAAATCTGTACAGTCCAAAATACCCAAGAGAAATGAAACACTTTCTCAATCAACAAACACTTGAGAACCCAACACTTGAGATCTTAACCAAGAACATGAGATACCGTACCCGATAGCTTCGGGTAAAACGCATTAGATCTGAAGTACCAAAAGTAGATCTGCAAACATCGACACCAAATGTATGTCATATTCCAGAACCAAATCAAATATACTAAACACCACTTTCAATAAAAATAAATACATATAATTATACATTAAACTCATCAAAAACATGTAACAAAAATAGGTCTATGATTGACTATAGACGAATTAAAGAGGGAGGTAGAGGTAGTGAGACATCGGCTAGGGTTTAGGGCAGTGGGACGGTGGCAATGGCAGAAGGTGGTAGCGGCTAGAGTTTCTTTTGGGAGGGTTTGTGTTGAAAGGGGGATAGAGAATTGAGAGGAAGAGAATGAGGAGTGGGTCTTGGGGGGTTGCTGATGAGAGAACGGGTGAGGAGCGATTTGTGTGAGAAATGAGATAGTGGACAAATCAAGTGATTTTGACCAAATTACCCTCAAATTTGAATTGAAGTGTCAATTTAGTAAGTAAAAAAAGAGGGGGAAACTAAAGATTTGAGGGGCAAAAGAGGTATTATTGGAAAATTTTATATTGATGACATCATCGATCAAACTTCTGACATACATAAGTTTCCTGCTTTATTTTATATATATATATATATATCAGGGAACCAACCAATCGATCTTTCTCATCCCCTTTCAAAATCAATGAAAAGATTGAATGGGAGCCAAAATAGTAATCAAAGACAATCACCAAAAAGAAATTCATAAAAACTCATGCTTGTTAAAATTTTCAAAAAATTAATGAAGTTCGCATATATAAAAAAAGGAGAGAGAGAGAGAGAGAGAGAGAGAAAGAGAAAGAAACCTATACATAATCATTAGCCATTATATCATTGTCCATAAATTCATGAATATGCATAATCCATAATATGCATATAGCAGCCATCCAAACCTACTTGAAAAAGTCCACATGAACAAAAACATAAGCAAAAATAAATGTTATGAACCATCCATAAGTAGAATCAAATGTAATTCAACCAACAATCAAGCCATATGAGATATCCCCCACTCGCGAAGCCAGTAAAGGTATAGGAACCATCTTAAGGAGCTTCCCACAAAAGAGCGTCAGGGTCAAACACTTACTCCACATAAACTATCTTTTCTCCATTTTGGGGACGCTTGAAATGACACGTTTGTCGTGATGGATCTGACACAACATGACCTTTTGCTAATTTTTTACCAAACTTATTACATAATAGGACTTTAGGTTCGTTCATGGGAATGTGGGGAGGATGATGAATTTGAGATGCACCAAGCTATGCGAAAATATTGTCCACGTTTTGGGTTAGAGGAGAAGGGTGATTAGTTGAGATGGATCAATCACTCGCGGGACTTTCTTTCATGTTTGATACTATATGACACATAACATGTAATATAAATGGACAAAAAATAAAAGTTAAGAGCACAAATAACAAAGTGAAGTTGTAACATGGCATGAAAAAATTTAAAAACATAAAAATCTACCTTAAAGGTATCCTCGACAGTGTGTAGTCTTGAGTTGATTTCATAATTATTCCATGTATCTTTTTCATTTTCTGTTTGCCCCCGTTCAAATGACTCGCTCGCAATCCCAATATGAATAAGTTGTCCTAGAAATATGGCTTGAATATGCACGAACACATCCCCTTTTGTCCTTCCCAAATACTTCAGCAACCACATCCGTGTCAATGCATCCCTCATAATGTATACTTCCATCACATTTTCTTCTATTCTCAGCAGCCATCAACTCATCCTATAGTATGAAGAACAAAATGCTAAACTATAAATACATGTAAAAGAGGAAGACTAAAGGAGAAAACAATATCACAGACAAAAAATAAAATACTCACATATTTAGCCTTAGCATTTGCCATCACATTCCCATTTTCACCATGCGTCCCGCAATCCACTTATCTATTCGCCTAAATTTTTTGGTAGGCTCTTCCTTTCCCTATAAGTTTAATGTCAAGTGTAAGACTAAAAAGTGTTAAAACTGAAAAATATAAACATGAACGCCTACCTTTTTGAATGTTTTCTAGGTATAGCTACAATGCCCGAGATAATGGAAAATTTGAAGTTTTTGTCGATTTTCACTATTTTTAATATTTTGTTGTTGCTTTTTGGGATTATCTTCATTTTATACAAAATTTTCCAAATTTCAGGATCAATGCCCTGAGGCACTTCATGACCATTTTTCCTTAAATGGTCTTGCAAACTAGGCTTGAAGGTCCTAAACCTTTGGGGCCAAGGTTTCTTAAGAAAAGGGTGATCAACTTCAGCCGAAACATTAATTTCAAATTGGTCCTGTAGAAAAATGTAAATAAAAAATAGTAAAAAGGTTAGAAAATAACAAAACGAGTTTATACATTTGCATTACGCACGAACATACTATGATTCAAAAAATAAATTGCTGAATTCATAGTATATCTATGTATGTTTCATATGTTAAAAAGAAAAAAACATCATGTATATGGATAGTATTCTAGAAGGAAATTGAATATTACTATTAATGTGCGCCATACATCATCTTTGAAATGTTATGGCACCTTTTGCCAATCATCATAGCTAACGGGAATAATACTTCACACTAAATCCCTTACGCGAGAATTCCACTTCTTACAATTATCACCCTCAACAGAGCCGTCAATTTCAACTATGATTGGAATTTTATCCTTCTCATCTTTATCACCCATTGGTTGAGACGAAGTTTGAGCATAAGATGGTTGTTGCATTGCATTTGCATCTGAAGACATAATTGATTTCCTAAAATTTAGAACACGGCATTAAATGAGCTCCATATATCTACACAAGGGATTGTGTACAATTTGTCCATATCCACGAAATTAAGGCAGATGCAAGGGGGGTCATGTACCTGGGGTATACAATTCAGATTTAGGCCTCTCATCCAAATAAAATGATGTTACATGTATGGGAGCAGGGCAATAAGTGAATGTGGCTATTTGCTATGTTCAGTATTCATATTAGGACACTATTAATACTTCACTTGATTATTAGTTCTCACATAAGAGTATCTTTTTAAAACAATTATGCAGTTCTTTGCTATTGAGAAAGTTATTCACTACGTATTAAAGGCACCATGATTTTTATACAGGATATCCCAAGTTTGATTAAAATTAATTATACACTTACACTACAAGAATTGGTCATGAGTGTGTCCATTATAGAAAGGTATATAGGTTGGTGACTCATGCCTACTTTTAAAGCTTTAATTAGATATATTATGCGATTCATTTCTAACTTCTGATGTGGAATATTTATGAAAATTGTTTCATTTTTGGCTTTAGAAATTGCTTGATTGTTGTCAAGATGCATGTAGCCTTGTGAGCATATTGACAATAATTCCCGCTGTTTGAAAGCCGCAACACATCTATTGGAAGTATGAGGTTTGTGATCCTTTTGGTATCATAGGTTACAATTTGGGGAAGGTAGTCGGTATTTGGCATTGGAAATTCATTTGTGGGGTTTCACGTAATAAAATCCGGAAGAAGATTATGATTTCCAGGGATCAAGGAACTACCACACTTTTTGTATTGTGAGTATCTCTCTCCATTTGATTCCCAACTAAAGATATATTTATTTAAAGAAAGAAGATTGCCTCAGTGTTTTATATAGGAAGTATGAGGGGCCAAATTGGCCCATGCTAAACATTATAAAGTTAACAAGTACTGTAGAATTACTTCTCAAGTACATCAATGTCCAAATATATCAGAAGATTTCTTTTTCATGCAAAATACTACCAAAGCAGCAACATCAAAATTTAGGAAGTTCATATTGCATCGAATTTTACATTTATTATCTCAAAAGTTGTATAAATCTATGGGCATGATAAATCTATTCGATTCGGTGGAAAGTATTGTTTCTTTGCCACACACATTAATATGTATATAGGACTATATCTTAACAAAATGAAATCGGGTTTTTTTTTAAATCAGGGAATTATTTGTGAAAGATTTGGACAAAAAAAAATTGAGAAGGAAATTTCAACTCAGAAGAAAATTTTGCTGATTATAAGGATCATGCTTATATATATTGATAGTAATATATAAATGAGGGTGGAATCTCACTGGGTCAAGCCTCTATTAATCGGAGCAATAGAAATTAAGACCTCTGTTCAATCGGTGAAATAGAAATTAAGACGTAGCTCGTACTTTTTTCAAACCTATGTTCTGTTGCAATAGAAATACCCATATCAATACAAATAAAAAGGAATTTCAATCGGTGCAAACAATTATTTGAAACTAACTGAAAAGCATTCAGCAAATGGAATCTATGTATACTTAATGAACAACATACATCAATGAATCATAACAAAAATTAACACCATGTCTTAATTTCTATTGCACCAATTGAACAGAGGTCTTAATTTCTATTGCATCGATTGAAAGAGGCTTGACCAGATGAGATTACGTCCTCATTTATATATTCTTCTCAATATATATGAAAGATCCTTATAATAAGCAAAATTTTCTTCTCAGTTAAAATTTAGGCCAAACGATATTGCAACTCCTCTTATCTCCAAAGGGATTGAATCTAGCATTCCAGAAATCAGACCATATGGACTTTTTAGAACAAGTTTCCCATGACTTCTTGAGAATAACATATTTATTAAGAGATTTTAGACATCTTAAACTGAGGCCACCTTCATTGACAGGAGTATAAACTCTATTATAAGCTACAGTGATTATCCTCCTTCAGGATGTTGAACCAGACCATAGAAAGCATCTGACCCAATATTGCACTTTCTTAAGAAGAATGTCAGGCCATTTGTAAACCATGAAGTTGTATAAGAGGATTGGTTGGGCCACAACCTTTATCTACTAAATTCTACCAGCAATAGATAACATTCTTCTTCTTGAACTATCTATTTTGAATTTAGCTCTTTCTACAATGCTTTTCAAGTGCTTTATTCTAGGCTTGCATCTAAATATAGGAACCTTTAAGTAAATAAATGAATAATTGCCTTATTTAAAATGCAGTGTCTCCAAAATCTCATTGTCTTTGCTTTGAGCTCCTCTAACTAGGAATAAAGTACACTTAGCTTTGTTAATCCTCTTGCCAGATTTATTGGCATAATAAACAAACACCTTCATTAGAGTATCAATGGATGATTTATTGCCCATATAATACACCACGGTACCATAATCATAAATCTGTTGGGTAGGAGATTTAAACACCAAACTTAATCCCAATTCTCCCCCCCCCCCCCCCCCCCCCCCCCGAGAATTTATAATTTAGTAGATTGTAATTTTCAGTGTCTAGATATATAGAGAGGATTATGCTTCTATCTGGAATAAAACTAGTCTACTGAGGAGAAAGAACTCAAGCAACAACCATCTTTAGGATATTTGCATTTATCTTTGTGATAATTTTAAAAGCAATATTAACAAGAGCTATAGGTATAAAAGATGATATTTAATAAGCTCCAAGGACGTTAGGAATGAGTCAAACATGATTGGAATTGAAACCATCAAGGATCCAATTATTTATGAAGAAACTTTCCACTGCTTTACACATATCCAATTCAATAATTTCCCAAAATTTATGATAGAATAAGCCAATAACAACCATCAGGACCAGGAGCTGCAGAAGAGTCCATCGAGAATACAATATATTTAATTTCTAAAAAATGGGAATAGCTTTCATCATGAAATTCTCCTAATCAAAAACCAAATTTGGAATTACATTTCCATCAAGAGTATCATGATGTATAGAAAGAGCAACGGAGTAGAGATATTTAAAAAAATTGGACAATATGAGTTTTAATTTCATATCACAGAGTATAGATCCATCGAAATTCTTGAACTGGGAAATATAATTAGTACTTATTTTATGTTTAACATATCTATGAAAGAATGATGTACATCTATATCCTTTAGAGATCCATTTGATTATAGCCTTATCCCTCCAGTATTGATTCTCATCTTTAAGATCTTGAACCAAATGCTTTTATTCTTCAATTTTAAGATTATCTCTGAGTCAGGAGTGGCCTAACCCTTAAATTTCTTCTTGAATTTTGCTAAAGAGGATTTAGCTTGTAGCATAGTCTCATGGATATTTCCAAAAATAAAGGCATTCTAGTACAAGAAACATTATTCCAAACATGCATCCAATCAATTCTACAAATATCTTTATCAAGTCTTATCTCCACATCATACATCATACTTGTCTCCAAGTAAAGAAAATCCACTTTGAAGTAATCTCATAAAACGACAACCATCTATCCTTTTATTGAAATCATTAGAAGAGGCAGCATATGGTATCCTTTCACCTTTACATTCATGAGAGACATTGGCACAATTAAAATCTCCACGGGCTCGACCCGATGAGATTCCGATTGATTGAACATATTTCTTAATTTCTATTGCAATCTGACTAATTGGATAAACACCAATTTAAAGGAAACATCATCTTGTAAGAGATACAATACACTAAGAAAGCATAAAATATTTAGAGTCCATTTATGATACAAAAATAGAGTCAACTACTAGTAGTTGAAAATCAATGTGTCGCTCACTCACTCACTCCAGTACTTGTCATCAGTATCTTTGGCATTGGGTTTGTCATCCTCGTCTAAATTGATGTTGTTGACATCATGGAGTGCAGCAGTCCTAAAAAGGGCAATATCAACAGCATTAGACACCATGTGATAACATTTATCACTAATATTAAGAGGGGGGCGTGTGGCATAACAAAATCAAAAAAGTAGGCCTCTATTTTCTCGACGGCCTTCTCATCTACCCTCCTGAGGCCCCTAAGCTTTTTATTGTCGGGTTCCCGTAAGTAACCCAGTCTTCCGTTCACAATTTCCACCAACACTCATCAAATTTGATCATCAAATTTCACCACTTTAGTTTACGGGGCTATAAATTTGTCTCCGTCAGCACAATATTATGTCTTAAAAATAAGATTTAATCTCCACCACACACATTAATATGTATATAGGACTAGAGCTTAACAAAATGAAATCAGGTTTATTTGATAACATCGACAGAGAGTATTTGAATAAAGGTTTTGATAGCATCTGTTAGACCATCATCCCCTTAAACTGTTCATTCAAACTCATCCCAATCGAACCATAGCAACCTTTACACTTGAACTATTATATTGCTCCATTCATACTCATGCCAATCGAACCACATATGAAAATAAACAAACTCAAAGAAAGAGAAATAGAGAAAAGCTACTGGACAACTACATACATAACATGATTTATAAAAGGAAATGTCTATAAATTATGAAGTAATTCAATGTCATTCCAACCATAAAAAGATAAGAAAAGAAGCATTAATCGTTCCAAAGGTATTCACATATTTCCAAATGAGTTTGGTGATTAAATACCTAAATAGAACCACGAAGTTTAAACAACTTTTACAAATGAGGTTGGTTTTCAATAGTAGATTGGAAGTCCGTTGGTATATCTAACTCGTCTACTTTACTGGTCAGTCTCTTCGGTGAGTGTACAACCACCCAACAAATAAAATACTTTGTTGGCCTTGGAAGCGAAAATTACAGGCTCATCCAAGTCATTGCTCAAACTCTTAGGCTTGTTAAAATTCATTATCACCAAATTAGAGTCCGGACAGTGCCAACAATGATTTGTCTTATCTTCCACTCTAACCCAATCACAATAAAACACTAACTCCTTAATTATTGTATAATCAAGCTCAATTATTTGTCTAATAACCCCATACCACATTGTCCAAACATCCTTTAGATTTTTATCGCTTTTTCTTGCTCTGAGTTTTGTCCACGCCTTTAGGCAAACACCATTGTCTTGTGTTACAACACTATCATCATGGTACTTAGTTGAAAATACAAGACCGTTGACGCAATACTTCTTATATGTCTTAACCCTATGATTTTTCCCTTGAACTAATTGCCACAACATTGCCTTCGATTTTATCTCTCTTGAATTGGCTAGCTGGGTAAAAGATCAAAACATAATTATAACACTAAATTCCAATATTATGCTCACTAATAAATGACATGTATAAGAATTCTTATTATATATTACAAACCTTTTTGTATAGATGTGGTATGAAAGAAGTTTGATTCTGTACTTTTGTTATTTTGATCCCCTTTCCTTTACCACGAGAATTGGACTTCGGTAATGCTTTATACTCACTATAAATTGTTCATGTTAGTTTAAAGTTTAAATATAACAATATTAATAGACGTATAATATAAACATGTGAAGAAACTCAAACATGTAGTATTCATGGAGTCCATCAACATTAAGACAAAATAGTACACACCGATGTATTTGTTGAAATTGTGTTGGTTCCAACATCATAATCTTATCATCAAGCAAAGGCTCTTCATTACAGAACTCTCTATCTTCCTCTGAGAATGCTTCATGATTTCGTTAATGATTTCCCTCTAGGGGGTTTGGCATATACTCCATGCAATAACGAACTGACTCAAAAACAATATAGGACTCTGCAATCGACCCTTCAACATATTGTTTATTACTTGGTATATTCTTAAAGTCCCATATTTCTCTGCTCATATGGGAAAAAAAACATGAACATTACAAAGTCGTTAACATTTTCGTGTTAAAATTCAATATAAGATAAGTTGTTTACCTTTTGAATGAAACTATCCACAGATCTAATATACGTCCACATGTCAATGCTTCATCTGCTCGATGCACCATAAGGTGGATGCTAATATCAAAGAATGTTCGTGGAAAATATTTTTTCAACACACGCAATGCTTCCACAACCATGTATTTGGCTCTTTGGATATCCTTTCAAATTAAAACCTTTGTGCACAGTATGTTAAAGAAAGAACTCAATTGTTGGATAGATTTTCATAAATCATGGTGTTTAGGGAAAGCATGTTGAAGCAAGACAGGTAGTGAATATTCTGTTATGATATGATAGTCACATGACTTCAACGAGTGCAAGCTAGGTGGATTAAGGGTGACAATGTTTCTCAAATTGGATGAAAAACTTGAAGGGAGCATCAAGTCTTTCAAAATTTGACAAAACTATATTTTCTCCTCCTTATTCAATGTAAATGGTGCTTCGGGTTTTATATCTTTACCAGTGTGTTCGTCTACTTTCATCCATTGACTACCATGCATGTTCATATTCTCCGTATCCAATCGACCATTTATTGTATCCTTTGTTTTGTGTTTAGTATCAAGGATTGTGTTTATTAAATGTTCCACAACATTCTTCTCGATGTGCATCGCATCAAGAACATGTCGAACTTGATGTGAAATCCAATATTGTAAATCAAACAAAATGGAAATTTTACACCACACCTCTTTAACTTTGGTATTACAATTATCAATTACATCACCGATCTTTTACTTTTCACTATGGACTTTTGGGATCTTCCCAGGAATATAATCAATGTGGGATAATTTCTCTAATAGTTCATAACCATTTAGCCGACTAGGAAGGTCTCTATATTCTGCCGTTTTGAACCCCAAATAACCTCCTTGCCTGAACGAGTGATCATTGTTGAGAAACATACGGTAGTTTGTGTAAACTATATTTTGTCTATGCTTTAGTCAGATGGTCGTAGTATTATTGTAGCAAATAGAACAAAGTTTGTAATAATGTGTTACGCATCCAGATAAATTCCCGTATGCGGGGAAATCATGAATCCCCCACATAAGCGTAGCTCTCACCATTAAAGACTCTTTTCTCGACATGTCATAAGCTGACACTCCTTACCATAGTAGCTTCAACTCGTCTTCTAGTGGCTTAAGAAAAACAATAATGTCTTGACCAGGTGCTTTTGGCCCAGTTATTAACACAGACAACATATAAAACTCTCATTTCCCACAAAATGATGGTGAGAAATTTAATGGTGCGATGATAACATGCCAACAACTATAACTAGATAATTGAATACCATGTGGATTAAATCATTAGTTGCTATTGCTAACCAAACATTATGCTCTTTTTTAGCAAAATCTAGCCATTTCAGTTTAAAATTTTGTCCACTAAGATGAATTGAAAGGATGTCATTGAAAATACCATAAACTGGTTGCTCGACTATGTCATATCATTTCCCGTGCTATCCATGCACAATCTAATAAGTCTATGAATTAGAGGAAAATGCCTCAATACATTCATAGGTTCTTTATATACTATACTCCTTTTACTCGTGGTAACTTCATATCCCGACTCTCCACATTGAGGACATTCTTCCTTATCTTCATTTTTCTTCCAATACAAAATACAATTATTTACTCATGCATGAATGAAATTGGCCTTCATCCCTAGTCTTTCATCATACGCTTCATGTGAGGATACTTTTCTGGAAACGTGTTTCCTGTCGAAATCCACCTTTTCAATATAGATAGGAGTGTTGTCACACTAATTCATGACCATCCAAACTACTTCTTTATATTGTGAAATTCTACGATTATAGAAAGAGTTATCTCAGGGCTCTCACGTGAAGGTTACAGTTTTTCAGTTGCTAATCTCTTAAATTCATCATACATTTTGTTACCTGGATACATATCTTCAGCAACCCCTGCTTGACCTCCTTCACTATCTACATAATTAACTTCATGCATTCCATAAAATGTATTAACAAGGTTCCCCATAACAAGTCCTGCATTAACAAGGCTTTCTTGTTTAGTTATTTCTTCAACAGTTCTTATCGATGGGTGCTCTTTTAAATTTGTGGAAGACTTTTCACCATGTAAAGCCCATATAGTATACGACTGATCTATACTATGCCTCAGCAAATGTGTTTGAATTTCTGTCATGGTAAATCGCATCATATCTCGATATTTCAAACACGGACACGGAAACGTGACAGAAGTTAATCATTATTTTCAATCGCAAAGTCTATAAAATCTTCAACTCCTTATTTATACACTAAGCTAAATATATTCTTTTCACCCATCCATCCTTTGTTAATTGGTCGAGACATTCTGTAACGTAAAAGAGTTAAGTGACAAGAGCATATCGTATAGTAAGACAATATATTCATATGAAAATAATAAATAATTATTTAATGTTAAAGGCACATTGTGTTTCCTCAAAGTTCCAATAACACTTAAATAATTCTACCACCAAAATAATCATCACAAAACATGTATTTCCATTGAAATAAACGTCTACAATATTCAAACTTCAATTTCAAACACATTTAAAACTACAAAGATGAAGTTGTACATTATTGTGGCACGAGGAGGATATATAACAATCTCATACTTTAAACTTCCGATTTGATCTAGCTGAAAGCCCTAGCTTTGATTGCAACCTTCGATTTCAAACGTGATATCAAATATCCATCATGATTTTGTGATTTTAATCCGATAAATATTATTCTTAACTGATGTAATTCGCCAACAACAAAATCATAAACTAATACCCTTATTACCCAATAAAGATATACAGTAATTACACAAATTAACAAATAATGCACATAAAAGAATTGGTTATCAAAGTGAACAACTTCTCCATCTTTTAATATATTTTTCCTTTTTATAATCTCATATTTAAACAAAAAAATTTAAAAACTTTTGCATAATTGTGTATATATCAAGCGGTTAAATGAGCAATGCACAATGATTACACAAATAATTATAATTTTGCAATAGAATTTCAATTCCAACGCATGTATATATTTATACATATGATTATACTGAGAAGGAAGGGTGAATATAAATACTGGATTAGAAGAGAGCTGGATCGAGAATGTGTACCTCAACAAGATTTGTTAAAGAAATAGAGAAAATCAAAAACAATATATTTTCAGAATATATCATCCATAAACTAAAAAAATGAAAGAAAAATAATACGAGACAGGGGAGAGTCTCTGCGATCAGATTTAAGAATTTGTACCTCTCTTTGCAATCAGAGTTAGGAGATGGAGAACGTTGTCTGAGACGACGGTGGGAGTGGAACGACTGTGGGAGGAGAACGGCGAAAACAGAAGGGAAACAACACAATCGTAGTGTATCCCAACTTTTATGTGGGAATAGAAACGTGGGAGTAAAAAATAGTTGGGGTAAAAAAAATAGCGCACTAAAGAACTCCCTCCATTTTTTCACCAATTTGTTTTGTTAACACTTGTTTATAGCGCATAAAACATATATATTATAATTAAATATAAGCACACTAAAAAATAATTATAATGGACATAAGTAATTACTAACATTTAAATACCGTTAGAAATTCCTAACGCACTCTAACTGTTACAAAATCAAATATAGCTCCGTTACAAATGTTCCCATATGGTGTAGTGATATAAAAGCATTTTGAGTAAATATTTATTGAGAGTGTAAATATTTACCCACTCTCAAAGAATGAATATTAACACTCCAGAATATATATTTACTAGGAATAAGAACAATGAGTAGATTAATTTATATTTTCATTTTGTGATGGTTACATCTATACTTAAAATAAATATTTATTGTGAGTTAGTTTATGTTGTGCAATTATACTCTTTGTAAATATTCACGGAGAGTTTATTTGTTCTCACTCCCCTTTTTTTCTTACTAAAAAGGTTTATGGTAAGTATAAATATTTACTACAAGTTTTGTTTCTCTTATTTTTTCTTCTTTTATTTATTTTTTTCTTCTTCTTGTGATAGTAAATTTTTACATTTGAGAGAAAATATTTACGCTAGGTATTATTCATCTTTTTTTTAAGTTTCTTAGGAAATATAATATGATGGATATACTAGCAACAATGGTGGGCTAGTTGTGGCGGTGGAAGTATTGAGAATGGCGGTGGGGGCAATGGTAGGACACGACGACGATGGTGGCAGGTGGTAATGTTGGCCCGACAATAATTATGGTGAAAACCTTGGTAGTTATTATAGACACCACATTCTAGGACCCCCTTAAGTCACTCCTTAGGATCCTAGTGCCTCCTCATCCCATTACAACCCTAGGTCATACTCCGAGTACCGATCTAGAGGCCATCAGAGTTGACCCGTTTGACTCGGGTCAACTCTTTCCCCCAAGCGGATGCTCTTTGAATCCTTAAAGGGCTCTATAACCCCTTTTTAACGGTCTGCCTTGTGCACGATTCTGACTTACGGTACGGACGAACAACCAATTTTCCTCTGAAATATGATTCGGAGGCCACCGGGCACTCCCGAGCCCCGTTTGAACAAAGTCAACTCTTTAGCTCGAACGAGACTGAATGAATATTTGAAGGGAACTAAAATCCCTTTCTAACGGTCCACCCCGTGCATGATTCTGACTTACGGTGAGGACGAACGACCAGTTCTCCCCCAAAACTTGATCCGGAGGCCACCGGGCACTCTCGGGCCCCGTTTGACCAAAGTAAACTCTTTAGCTCGAAAGAGAGTGAATAAATATTCTAAGGTCACTAAATACGCTTTTTAACAGGACACCCCATGCGCGATTCTGATCCACTATACGGACGAACTATCCATTTTACCCCGAGAGGTCACTAGGCGCTTCCGAGCCCCAGTTGACCAAAGTCATCTCTCCAAACTGAGGAAAAATCTTTGGAATGTTGAAGTAAATCTCCTAACCTTTCTATGAATCCACCCCGTGCACGATTCTGACTTACCATGCGGACAAACGATCCATTTGCATTAGATGATTTCCCGTCCAAAAGATCGACGTGTATTTTCGAGCCACATTTGACCCAAAGTCAACTCCCGGACCCGGGAGAGATCCAAAGGACTTTCAAAGGTCTCTGAATTACCTTTCTAATGATATGCCTCATGAATAATTTGGATCGATGGATTGCATTCTATAACCATTGTTCCGACAAAATCTGCACGAAACTGCCAATCGATAGGTTCCAGACCCTGCCAATCGCCAGTGTGCCTAGGGACACCTTACGATAGGCAGGAGAAGGGCCATGCTGATCGGCAATCCCCCGACCCTATAAAAAGGAGGGCTTGACCTCACTTCAAGGGAACCCAAAAATCTGAGATCCATCACTCTCAGTAAGCTCTGCAATTCTCTCTCGAAGTCAGTGTGATTCCCACATCCAAATCCCTTATCAACATTTCCTTTTCACCATAATTTTCACCAAATTTGGTAAATTGATCACCCATTACCTTCATCTAAGTGCAAGTATGCTCTCCAACATCCAAGATCAAGCTCAAGATCTTCAAGAAGGTCCAACTTTCTCAACTCTCTCTTTTAATTATCTTAATTTTGCATTAACTTGTTTCATGACTTAGCATTTTATTCTTACACATCACATATCCTAATATAATTTTTATTTTCTATTATTTCACATCTCTTATTTTCATATAAAAACCCAAAAAACAAGAAAAATAGGGTTTGCTCATAAATTCCAAACGAAAATTCTCACATTTTTCTTGCATTAAAACACTTTTTCACACACACGCACACACATATAAGAGAAATCCCCGGTTCGATTTATGGGATAAACCCCACCCCTCATCTTGTATACGAACTACGTGGACTTTGATGCCTCTATAGGCTACGTAGGCGTCTCGGGGGAAAACCCGAGACTCGAGTCCTAATTCCTATTTCCTATTTCCTAATTTTCTAATTTCCTAGATCTCGCATCTCTGCATACATATTTATATCTTCATTTTTATTAGCGCAGTATCCCCCATGTGTTATCGTTACATCATTACGATCAAGAAAATGATAAGCGCATAAATCATATCGTTTAATAATACTTTCAGTAACATTCCTCCGGGTGACTCACTCTATCTCTTCTATGATATGAGTTGATGATTCCTATCTCCATTATATATAACACATGCACACTCGTCATGGAGAAATAAAGGAAAATAACAACACTAACCCATGAAAGACCGCAAGGGAGGAATGAGTGCCTAAAACCTTCCCTTTTCGTAACTTAGCCTTCGAACGCCCTCGAATCATTTGGTTTCATATGTATCAGTATGTCTTTGATGCTGTCTCCCGGGATGGCTCCATCTTCTTTTTTCTATTTTGAGTAAAATAGACTGGCGAATCCATCTCTCTACATTTCACCCCACACCGATGATGGCCGAAGCACGCCCGAGAGGGAACGCGGGACCGAGATCCTCCCTCCCCGCGAGGGAATTCCCAGGGATCGGGATGGCCACAGTTATTTTTAGGGCTTAGTTATTTTAATAACGTTGAGGGTATTTTAGACATAAATATTTTTGAATTTTAGCTAATAGGACTTATATAATGGTTGATTGGTCCTTGGGACTTAAATAATGAGAAGTCTTTAAGATAAGACTAATGTAAAAACGTTCCATATTCTCCTCTTATGTAGATTGATTAAAATTTTGAGTTTACCAATGGGTTCCCTATACAAACTAGACTTCCACCCCCTCCCCCCCCAAAAAAAATTGAGTAGCTCATTTTATTTGATATCGTGTTTATTTGGCTTAGGGAAACGAAATTAAAAATCTAAAACAAAGATATGAATCCAAGTGCTTCGTTACCAATAAAGTTTTTAAAAATTCAAAAAACATGAAGAAAAAAAATAGTTTTTGTTTTAATTTCCAGTAAATACTAACTAAACTAAAAAAACACCTTACATTATTATGTTTCAAAAATTAATTGTGTTATCTCTACCATCACTCCTTGTTTACTTAATAAATAAAAACAACCTTCGCTCGGAATCCTCGCTTCCTTTAGAATTTTAGTTTTTTTGTGTATTTTTTTACTAACCTTATGTCAAGGAAAAATATAAAATATAAAAAATTATATATTTAAATCATCAATTAAGAATATAATTATTATGTGTTTATTCCTATTTATCTTTCATGGACACAAATACCAATTTTGTTACTTTTTTAGCTAAAAGTGGCAAAAAATTCTACAAAACAATATTTTTAAGAACTATTTAATTATTGTGGGTATAAAATACTATAAGTGCGCGGAGTCCAAAGGTGATAAAAATCAAACCACATAAACCAAACAGATAAAAAAGTGGAAAATAATAATTATACACACACAACAAATACACAAAATCTCCATTTTATTGGGTTTGGTGGGGTTTCGTCATTATATTGTAAAATCTTTTATGGCAAGTGTTACGGGACTGCAATTTTATATTGAATGTTCAACTTGCAATTGTGAATGATTTGTGGCTAGCGTTCCCAGTTAGATTTAGATTATTTTGTTAAATTTCTTGAGTTGTTGTAGGTTCTTTGTACGGTTTGTTTGAACTTAGGTCATTCGAGCCATTGTGCTCTTGTTTTTGTGTCTTGGGGTTATTTGTATATCTTTGCGGTTGTAACACCCCGTATTTTTAATAATTTTTATATTGGAATTAATTTAAATTAAAATAGGAAATTAATCTGAATTGAAATAAATATTAATTAGCGAGACAGGGGTTAATATTTATTTATGTGCATTATATTGAGTATTACTTAGTGAACAAGTAATAAATTATTAAGAATGCATTATAATTGTCGTGAGTGAAAAATACAACAGTTGTAGTAATTTAGCCGGGACGCACGTGTCAGTCGTCTCGAGACTTAAACTTATGAGATAAAACGTAATTTAATTATGGGTCATCCAAATTGTCATTTAGAGTGCCCCAATGTTTTCGGAAGGGTCGAGATAGTCAGAAAATGTACTCGGGGGTTTAGTTTGGGTCCCGGGGCATTTTTAGACCAAATTGGCACCCGGGGAGGGTATTTTAGTCTTTTGACTTTTTAGAGAATAGAGACCTACGAATTTCCTAAGTTTATATCGTCTGGTAAGTCAAGGATACTAGGTTTAGAAGTTAGAAAAATTAAGAGAGGCCACGGGAGGAGGAAGGACAGGAGTCTCAAAGACATCCCACGCCATTCATGCACCACCACCACCACCACCACCACCACCATTACGTAGATTGGGAGGAGAGAAATACAGCCATGCCACTTTAATGCAAAGATTCAGACCTACAAATTGAGGCAAGTGTTTATCTTTCTAATTTATGAATAGATATACCATCCATATTAGTGTAGGATCATTTATATCATGAACATATTAATATTGGTGTTAATTTGGGAGATTTAATTCATATTCTTGGGTAGAACTCATGTTAGGTTTAATCCCTTATGCATGTAGAACAAATTTGGCGCTGTAATGTTATAAACTTGTGAAGAAATTTGATTTCTTGTTGAAGTTCTTGAATATAAATGATAAAATAGGGTTTACTAAAATTTAATGGTGAATTAATTCTATTTAAATGATTTTATTGACGATTTAGGGATTCATTTATGTTAGAAATCACTGATATATGTTGGTATAATTTTTGGTGTACTTGGTTTGGAGTTTGGGGTTAAATAATGGAGGTTTTGATGATTAACAATGGTAGAAAATCGTAACAGCGAAGAAGATGATCAGCCAGGTACCTCGAACCGGTTCGGTAGACTCCTGAAACTGGTTCGGAGGTACACCCAAACCGGTTCAGGGGAATTGATAATCCTGGCCTCGATTTACTAGGGTTAGATCTTTCCCCAATTGCAGATAATTAATACTAGCAATTACGGGGTATACTTTAATATTAATTGACATCATGAGAATTAGAATGGGTCACGAAGAATACGAGTGAACCATGGAGCTTGTTTAATATTAATTGGTCTCATGCGAATAAAAATGGGTCACGGAGAGTACGAGTGAACCAAGACCGGACCAACATTAGAGGGATATTATAACTACTAAAATAATCTAATAGAGTAGTTATGACTCTTTGAATAGTGGGAAAACACTCGGGAAAATACGATGAATGATATAATGGGAAATTGATATTATGTAGGATATTCGAGTGTTATATGTACTACGTACATGATATACATTACAGGTTATGCATATACTTATATATATATGGTGTGAATACCTATTGTTTGATTTATTATGTGTTGAACATACCTCCGCTACTTTCTATCACGGGAGGTTCCGCGTCACGGACAGTCTTATCCTGATGAGCCATTTGGGGGATTTTAGACTTGTACCTCAGAACATAGAGCTTAGGGTCCGTTTGGTTGCCCTTTTTTGCCTAGGCAAATGTCAAAAAGTGGGCAAATAAGAAAATTTGCCCACATTTTGGCTGTTTGGTTGCACAATTTGCCTAGGCATTATTTGCCAATGTACAACACCTCCTATGCACAATCTGTGGGCAAATTTTGCTTACCTATTTGAGTGGGAAATATTTGCCAACAAATTTGCCAACTTCTTAAACGATTTTAATGTTTTAAAAAATAATTTAAAAACTATTTTAAATAATTGAAAAATTGTTATGAATATTTAAAAACTGTTTTACAATGTTTTAAAAACTGTTTTTAATATTATAAAAAATTGTTAAGAAAATGTTTTACAAATTTTTTAAAAAATCATATTAACAAAATATTGTAAAAACTGTTTTTAACATTTTAAAAAACTGTTGTGAATATATTATAAAAACAATTTGTGTTTTAAAAAATAATTTTCAAAACTGTTTTAAATAGTTAAAAAAACTGTTATAAATATTTAAAAATTATTTTCTAATGTTTTGAAAACTGCTTTTAATGTTAGGAAAAATTGTTCAGAAAATGTTTTACAAACTAATGTTTTGAAAACTATTTTTAATATTAGAAAAAAATGTTAAGAAAATGTTTTACATTTTTTTTAAAAAAAACTGTTATAAAAATATTGTAAAAACAGTTTTTAACATTTTAAAAAACTGTTTTGGATATATTATAAAAACCGTTTTAAAGTTTTAAATTTTTTTTAAAATTGTTTTAAATTGTTTAAAAAAACTGTTGTGAATGTTTAAAAATTGTTTTGTAATATTTTAAAAACTGTTTTTATTATTATAAAAAATTGTTAAGACAATGTTTTATAATTTTTTTGAAAAATCATAATATAAAAATATTGTAAAAATAATTATAAAAACTGTTTTGAATATAATATAAAAACAGTTTAAAAGTTTAAAAACCAAATTAAAAAATATTTTAAATAGTTAAAAAAACTGTTGTCAATATTTAAAAATTATTTTGTAATATTTTAATAACTGATTTTAATATTATAAAAAATTGTTAAGAAAATGTTTTACAATTTATTTTAAAAATTGTAATACAAAAATATTTTAAAAACTGTTTTTAACATTTTTGAATATAATATAAAAACTGTTTTTAAATAAATTAATTGGATTGACTTTAATTTCGCCTAATTGTTGTTTGATAGCCTCTTGTGAATTTGCCTAGGTAAAATTTACCATGGCAAAATTTGCATAGGCAAATTTTGCCATGCCCACTCTTTTGCCCATTGACAACCAAACGGACCCTTAAGGAATGAGCACTACTTGTGAGTATGTTGGTGTGGCCGATCATTTGGGTGCGTTAGGTGTGTGCATAGCCCAAAGGCCTAGAACTATGTTCACCTCCAAATTATTTGAATTATAACATTATGGTTCGAGAGTGAATCCGAATCGGAAATCCTTATTTAGTACGTGATGTACCAGGACTCGATAGCAGAGGATGCACACATCGCAGGTCTTAGCCTAGGGATGTCGTATATATATATATATACACACACCTGTGATTTATTCTACTGTGTGCGCCTTAGTATATTGAGGTAAGTAGTGATACCTAAAATAACCTAAGTATGTGGAAACTTAACATCTAATGGACAATTCATAATTGGCTTAAAGACTTTGGAAATTTGGTAATGTATTGTATGGGCAATACAGGTGGTCACAACGGAGTTGTATGTAGGAAGATACTTGGGTTGAACTAATTAGGCGGTCTAGCATAACTAGGACGGTTTAGGGGTATATGTTAGGCGTGCACAATAGTTTAGAGGTGAGAATCTCAAGAGAGAGCACGTGGAATTAATGTGTATACAATATCTTCTCTTACTGCAAATACTTGCAAAATATTTTCAAATCATTTGGGCGCTAACCCGCTTCAAATCTATTTTGTAAAAGACTTTTAGGTGCTCAGCCATAGGGACGCCCAACTTAGGATTACATTCCTATATGATGTTATGCAGCTGGTGTGTACGTTGTAGGACCTTGATAGTAGATGCTTCGATCAGTTCCTATTCATCATTTACATTTCTCAGTCGGGCATGTTGCCCATCTCTATTTAGTTGTTATTTCAGAGAAATTGTACTTCCATTTTATTTTTAGTCGTTGGACTTGGATTATCTATGGATTATTGTATTTGGATTTTAGTCTGGAATGTTTATTCCAGTCTCTTTTTTTAGTCAGTTATTTTACCATTTATTACGTTGTTTATTAAATGGTGATTGTGGCTTAGTAACTTACATTTTTGTATGTTAATTAAAAGATAAAATTTTGGCACCAGCTTAATTTGTCTTGGTTGATTAGTAAATAAAAAGTTTTCGATAGTTATGCTAAGAATGAACCAAATGAGAAATATGTTTTAAATTAATAAAGGACTGATCACCCGATATTTAATTAGGTGGGGTGTCACAAATGCTATCAGAGCATCAGGTTCTAGTGTCCCTAGGATCTGTGCAGCTTTTTACGTTTTAATTTTGCATTCTTTGATATAAAGCCTTATCATAGGATTGTTGTATTCCTCTACACATACGACCTACATTCTTCTACTATTAAGTATAGTTGATGTGGTTCATATACAAGTTTGGTTTAGCTTCGTACACTGAACAATATAGGATGACCAACGAGGGTCGTTAGAAGAATTGCAAGAGTAGGGGATCAATAAGATCGATAAAGTATTCTGGGAATAGTGATCATGATAGAAGTCACCATGATTATTCTTCAGGAAGATGATAATAAGATAATCACTCAGGAGCAATAGCTTCCCCAAACACTTTTGTAGATAACGATGATGAAAATTCAGACTCACCCACTGCAGTTGATAAGGAAGAAAGTCGAAGAAGTTTTTTTGAGGAACCATTCGCTAAAGTTCATAGAAAGTAAGGAAGGGTGATTTAATTAGGATCGCATGTGGGGAAGTGTAGTGACACTCAAGATAATTTAGGGAAAAAATCTTTAATTTTTAGAAGCAACATAGAGTGATGAGTGTCAATCACGAGATATAAAGAAGTATATATGCAATAAAATGAGAAATTTGGTGCAATTTGACCATAAGATCTTCCATCTACTGTTCAGATAGAGATGTGAATGGAGTTGTGAAACTAATCACAATTAGGTTAGATAGAGGCCGATCGTGAGAGAGAAGTTGACTTGTTTGGTGAATATCATACCCGACGAAGGGGATATAGAGTATAATAAAGAGGGTCCGTAAGTTGAAAAAGGACTCGCGGGAAGAAAACAGTCGTGGATGGGAAATTTAGCAGGGATAACTAGTTCGGATGTCGTGAAGGTTGTACGTTTACAAGTTTACATTAATGCTTGCATGAGAAGGGATCGAAGAGGGTTGTAGAAGTTAGCTGAAGAGTAAGACTGGATTTGACAGTGCTAGTGAAGCACTACAGGAGGGTATAACCAATTGGGGACCCATTTATATGATTTTGATCAAATGAATTCCTATCAAGTGATGATAGATTCAGTTAAGGCCATCAAGGCCAGAAACGAGTTCCAAAGGGAAAGCAGAGATAAAGGGACAACGAGGGTAACAATCAAGATCAAGACTACCCAGTCCGAGAGAAAGGCACACTGACATGGCTAGTGGGGCCAGAGACAGGGGATAGCATAGAAAGGTGTCTTATAGAGAGTAGGAACACCAGAGTTGAACTTGTCCACAACGAGAAAGTGAGTCCAGTCAGTTTGAGAAGGTAGATGGGAACGGTGCTAATGGGGCACAATTATAATAGTAGTAAGATTCTCGAAAGGGGAATCGGTCTAAGAGATTGAGACCCAGAAGTTACCAACCTGAGAATGGTGGGTTCAGGCAGGACCAGCAGGGTCCTCAGCAACAGTAATATCTCGTTCCTCAGGGCTGCCAGGGCCAAGGGAAGGGCGGGGGAGGCCAGCAGTGCCAGGGCCAGAGGCATGAGAGTTTCTCTGGAAGTTGTTGCAGTCGTGGATAGAGAGACCACATAAAGAAGGATTGCTGGAAGTGAGGTAGGGGCAACTACAGGATGAGATCCTGGATATACAACCATTGTAGACGCGAGAGTTATGCTTAAGAACCCATTGACCAGGCAAGGTAGATGGAAAATGGAGATAGATTTTTTTTTATCCTTATGAGCATGAGGTAAGTTTCGGGTGATGCGGGTGCGTCACAATATAACGTGTAACAATAAAATTCGAGTGTGAATCAAGTTTAGTGGATGCGCTGGTTGCATCATCCTTATTATGTATATAATTATCATTGGGTAGCGGGACTTTTTGCATCACCTACAGAGGGGAGCAGGTGTGGACACTAAGATAATTTTTATATTATGTTGCAATTTTTTGTCCTTTTGAGTATTATGAGAGTAGTGCATAATATTATTATTATATTGTGTAGTGACTAGATACTAAGGGTTTGAGTGGTAGTAAATTGTGTGATAAGACTATCGTACTCATTATTTCAGGATAAAATATATTGTTTTACGAGGCATCACCTCAAAGAGGGTTGGGCATATATATATATATATATATATATATATATATAGGGAAAGGATCAAGTGAGGTCCGAGTTTGAGGACCCTCAATGAGGACCATTTTTTTAAAATAGCAAAAAAAATATTTTTGGGCTGATTTTTTTTTTTATGATTTATAAACATTTTAATAGGACCATAAAAAAATAATCAACTCAAAATGAATTTCTTTGCTATTTTAAAAAAATCAGTCAAACTTTATCAGTTTTTAAGTTGTTTTTAAGTTGTTAAAAACTGACAAAGTTTGACCGATTTTTTTAAAATAGTAAAAAAATTCATTTTGAGCTGATTTTTTTTATATGGACCTACTGAAATGTTTAAAAACTATATAAAAAAAATTAACTCAAAAATATTTTTTTTACTATTTTATCAAAATTGGTCTGCGCCAGCGGTATGCAAACTGGGGTATGCATGAGAACCACTCTCTCTCTCTCTCTCTCTCTCTATTTATATATATATATATATACTAGGGTGTACCCGTCCCGATGGCACGGTGATAAATTTACTCCTTAATATTTTTCTGGTTATAACATACTCGTACACATGCTGATGGAACTACTTGTCTCTATTCCAACACGCGTGGGGTTTAAACTCATCAACCCAAACTTTTGTTGAGAACTACACATGGGGTGGCAAATCCAAACAGCATTGCATCCTGACTATACTAACACGCGTGGTGCAAGTGTTTTATGAAAAACACTAATTTTTCTACTTCTTGTTCCAATTTTTATACCATAAGCACTTAGTTTACCAAAAGGTTTCAGTTTATGCTCCTCGTTTCAGTTTTTATACCAATGACACTAAATTTTCAGTATATGCTCATTTGCTTAAACTGAAACCAACAACACTATGTCTCGATGGCACCATGAAAACAAAAATTTAGTTAAAATTTCATTCAATAAGATTATGAAATTATCAGTTTTAAAAAGTCATAAAATTTAGGATACCTTTAGGGATTCATGTGTCGATGGCACAATCGAATAAATTTTTAATGTAGATGATATTCTGATTTTTGTATTTTGCTTCAAAGAATACACATCATACTTATGTATTATTTCACATGACTACATCACGACACAAACTGCTCCCATATATTCGTTTTTAGACATTTGTAGCATCAATTTGAACCACTTAAAAAAAATTACAACGCTCAACTCGATAATTACACTTTAGTATATGTTTTATTATATTTTAATAAAGTTCAACATAACAATCAATTATTTGAGAAAAGGCGTGAGAACATGATTTGATCATATTGCTCCTTTTTTATGTCGAGCCATGTGGTGAATTTGTAGGGAACTTTTTTTTTCAAATCTTTAGAGTACATTTAAGTCTTTAGAGTACTTTTGGGGATACAGAGTATTACATTGAGCCTTGTTCTCGAATGTATCCAATGCTTCACCTGCTCCTACTTCCCTTAATCCATGTGCTTACATTTTCTAGTAAGCTTTTAAATTTAAAAAAAAAAATCAAACTAAATGGCACCTGAAGATAGAACATATGAAAAAATAGATAAAAATGATTACTCCAAAAATAAGAAATTAATTTAAAAAATAAAAAACATTATATGAAGAACCTAAAATTGGCATGATTTGAACCATATGTAATACTCTCTAATTTAAGGGTCAATTGATTTTATAAGTAGTAATTGAAAAAAAAATAAGCTGAAAAGGGGGAAAAAAATACTTTGAGCCTAAATTAAAAAATATTGGGCAAGGATAGGATAATCTTTTACCAAACATACATTTATTTGGAAAATAAACTGGGATTTTTTTTTCATAAATAACTTAAAGTGTGGCTAGATTTCAAAAAATTATAATTAACATGAATCAACATTGAATAAATAATTAACATTTGTTACAACATTAAAAAATATGTAAGAACCTCAATGAACGATGGGATTCTTGTGAAAACCTTAAAAAATTATTCATCTTTTACCAACAATCAAGTATCCCTTCATGAAAAATCAAGACTAAACAGTAGCAACAATGATTATTTGCAGCCAGAAACTTAATGATTAACCAAAAATGGAGGTGTTATTTAAACGAAGATTAGAAGACTTTTCGTACCCTCAAACAACATATGATCGTGAAAACAAATTAAACAATCCAGAAGTTCGAACAGAGGACCAGTACACACCACTTGTTATTTTAAATTTGTACACTAAATTGAAAACCACATTTAAAGAAGCCCCTTAAAAAATTAAGAATCAAACATACATTCCAACCAACACAACCATATAAATACCCTTAGAAATTAATTCATAAAAAATATAGAATGTGACAGCGTAAAAACATAGGTATGGAGAAAGGAATATAGAAAGAGAGATGTCAGGTCTTATAATGAATGCACATCTTTAATATTGGCTCCACCCCTTCTCTAAAGGCGTCGTCCTAATAATATGGTAAGATATAATAAAAATGATAAGGAAATAAGGAAAAATCTCACACCAAGACAAAGAATAGTACACCAAATATCTCTAAAAATTTAATAACTCTCTTTGAGATCTGATATCTTTTATGGAGATGGTGTTGACATCTGCAAAAGACCACATAAAAAAATCACCAAATAAACCTCAAATCTAAAAAATGGTATAACCCATAATGATAATTCGAAACATTTCAAATCCACTCTAGTTTAAAGCCAAACAACAAATAGAAATTTGATTTTTGAACAGTACAAATATAAATATAGTTTTCGATTTTATTGTAATGTAAGGATAAGAAAGTAGTACCTGAATTACACATCGAAGCTTCACATACTCATCGGAGCTCCGGAAAATACGAACTCAACTCCCATCTAAGTGATATAAATCACCAACATATTTTCAACACTTCAAAAAACAAAATAACGTTTTCTAAACAAACAAAGATTAAATCAGCAGCATCTGAGGAACCATGAAAACAGTAGTCTAAATAAGAAAATAAAAATGCAGACCCATTTTAGATTAGTACCTTTTGGAACCATGATGTCCACCATGGGTGATATACCCAAAGTACAAACCCGAGAAAATCGCGCTTTACACATCCTCATCGGAGCTCCAGAAACTCCGTCGGAAAATACAAACTCAGCTCACATTTAAGTCATATAAATCGCCAGCAACGATTAAATCAGAAAAAAAAATGCAGGCCCATTTTAGATTAGTACCTTCTGGAACTACGATGTCCACCATGGGAGTGAGCTCTCCTCATCTTGACTGGATTGCTAAAGGTACCTGAACAAAGAGATGGGTCTATCGTTTTTTAGTTTATTTGACAGAACTGGTAACAATAATAAACCTGTGAAGCAGATACTTGCAGTGAAAGAGAAAAAGAGAAACAAAAAGAGTTTGAAAACCTTCTCTCAAGGAACGGACCTCGTCTCAACTTGGGAATAACTCAGATCGAGTTCAGGTAATTATTCTTGCAGAGGTTTTCGTCAACGTAGATGCATCAAATCGAGAACTAAACCCATATTTGTTTTCATCAACACGGATGCACCCGGCCAAGTTCAGATCTTAGTTTTGTGAGGGGAGTTCGAGGAGAGGAGAGAGATAGATCCTTGAGATTTCCAAAGTAACTCTGAAAGACTTGAGATCTGCAAAAAAAGTTCAAATAAATTAACACGGGTCGGGTGAGTAATGGGGAGTGAGTGGAAGAGGGCCGGGGGAGTTGTTGCCAAGAGAGAGAGAGAGGGGCTCTGGGTTTGGGGAGAGTTGTGGGGAGAATTAGGCCGGGGTAGTTGTTGCCAAGAGAGAGAGAGAGGCTCTAGGTTTGAGGAGAATTGTGGAGAGTGGGTGTGAAACAAAGACGGGGAGTGGCTCGAGGCAAATGGGAGAGAGAATGAGTTAGGGTTTTAGCACGGGGTTCAAAATCAGGGTGGACACTTATGATAAGATTAAATCTGAGCTGTCAGTTGATAAAGACCAAATTCAACAACTTTTGATCTGAGCCATCAGTTGGGGAGGACAAAAAAACCCTCCTCCTTTATTTTATATATATATATATATATATATATATTGTATCGTAAACTTCAATGAGTATGTTGTCTTACTATTTTGATCCCGGTGAGTAAGGACGTTTACTGATGTGATTCGGGGTATATTGATTTATTGTCGAGCGGAGAGGTTTAACTCGTTATTTATTTAGTGCCAAGAACTTAGTGATAGTAAGAGTGTCATTTGGTATATCATCTTTAATGATATGAGAGTGGACGTGTAGACTTTTTATGTCAGGAGACGGGGATTTGGGGGTACAATTTATGTGTTAAGGACCTGACATATCTCGATGAATGACATGGTTAGTTAGTAGTGTATCGGGGGGGGGGGGTTCCTTATTTGATTTCTCTTCGTGAGACATCCCACGCATGAAACTTAGCAAACATTAGGAGTTGGGAAATGTCTGGTCTTTAGTACGTGGGTTTAGTACCTTAGTTATTATACCTATATGTAGTTATAAATGTGAGTTAATAGTTATATTATGATTTAAGGCCGGTAGCGCCTTATAGTGTTGATGTGAGATAACATTGTAGAACGTTTACACCATGAGTAGATCGGTGGGGTAACCTAGGTAATGATAAAGCTGCTATTGTAGGGTGGTTTACTATAACCTTACCATATAGCCATTCCAAGTATATGAGACATAGTTGAGAAAATATGTGTCACATTTAGTTGGTAGTGGATAAATGCACGGGGAGTAGGGTGTATGGGTGCCCTTAGTCGTATCTTCAATAACATTCGTAAGTAAAAGGCATGGAAATGTATGAATAAACGTAGACGTATGGATAAATATGAGGCATAACTAAAATGAGAAAAGGACGTAACGAAGATGCTTAGTGAGCGAGGCATATCACCAGAGACTGAGGAGTAGACAAAAAAGAGGTGATTATAGTGGTGGAAAGTACAAGGAATGTACATTATAGACTTTCGAGGATAATCAACAGTTACTTGGTGATGAGGAGTAATATAACGAGAGTTATGTCATAACAAATTAAAATATTTTGATGTCTGACGAGAGTAGTCGGGTATAATTACAGATATCTTCCAGGAAGGAAGTTATATGATTTATAAAGGGGGGAAGTAGAACCAAGAGAGGTGGGGACCTTTCCCAGTATAGTGAGTACGGTACTCGTTAGAATGTAGGCTCGTCGTATTAGACTATTTTTGGAAGAAGTTTGATGTGTTGCGCAGTCACCAAGGCAAAACATGAAGTAAGAGGTTGGAGTATTTCAGAATAAGGTGGTTAGTGAGGATTGTCCACTAGTTTGAACGGCAGGGTGTAAACTGTTGAGCAAAAGTGGACCATTAGCAAAGGGGTACCAGGGGCAGCATAATGTTTCTGAAATGGAGATATCAATAGATTCGAGTAAGGTGTCGGTGATGGGGGGTAGAGCATCTCGTTTTACTAACATGTCCCTACAAAGACTTGGGGGTGTACTACAACAGGAAGACCAGGATATAACTTATGCTTCTCGGAAGATTAAGCCTCACGAATTAGATTTAACGCCAATCGTATTTGCACTAAGAATTTAGAGGCATTACCTCCTGGAGGAGAGGTTCCGTCTATTCACTGACCATAGTCACTACAACAATTGCTCACTCGGAGAGAGCTGAATATGCATCAGCGTCAGTGACTGGAATCGATGAAGGATTACCAGTTCAACATTTAGTACCATCCGGTGAAGGCTAACGTGGTGACAGACGCGTTGAGTCGTAGGTCAGTGGGGGACAATAGCTTCTCGGACCAGAATTGATTCAGAATACTTAGGCCAGGATTGAGTTGATTAAGAGTCGTATACGGGCAGCTCAGGATAGACAAAAGAGTTACGTTGATGCTAAGAGGTTCTTCCAAGAGTTTAATGTGGAGGAAGAAAGAGAATTTAACACCAAGATATGTGGGGCCATTTCTTATCAGTGAGTAGATTGGGACAGTTGCTTATAGACTCAAGTTGCCAAAGCACTTGCATCAGATTCACAATGTATCCCACATTTATTCACTGAAGTAATATCCCCAGGATGAGTTAGCCCACACCCATATTGCTTTGAAGGAGATTGATTTACAGCCCGACAATTCTTACGAGGAGGGTCCAATCGCTATTCTAGACCATAGTGAGAGGAGGAGGATGTCGAAGGTATTTCCACTTGTACATCTTCAGTGGGGGCATCTTAATGCCGATAAGTCTACTTGGGAGCGCGAGGATGAGATGCGCGAAAAATATCCAAAGTTAATTATTCCAGGTATTTTTTTGAATTTTGGGATGAAATTCAGTTATTAGGGGGAAGTATGTAACACCCCGTATTTTTAATGATTTTTATATTGGGATTAATTTAAATTAAAATTGGAAATTAATGAGAAATTCATTCGGATTAAAATAAATATTAATTAGTGAGACAAGGGTTAGTATTTATTTATGTGGATTATATTGAGTATTACTTAGTGAACAAGTAAAATAAATTATTAAGAATGCATTATAATTGTCGCGAGTGAAAAATACGACGGTTGCAGTAGTTTAGTTGGGACACGCGCGTCAGTCGTGTCGAGACATAAACTTATGAGATAAAAGGTAATTTAATCATGGGTCATCCAATTATTAATTTCGAGTGTACCAATATGTCCAGAAGGCTCGAGATAGTCAAAAAATTATACTCGGGGGTTTAGTCTGGGTCCCGGGGTATTTTTAGGCCAAACCGACACCATTCTTTCACCCCACTCCCACCGTTGCATAGATCGGGAGGAGAGAAACACAGCATACCACTTTTATGTAGATATTCAAACCTAAAAATTGAGGAAAGTATTTATCTTACTAAATTCTGAATATATATACCATCCATGTTAGTGTAGGATCATTGATATCATGAACATATGAATATTGATGTTAATGTGGGAGATTTAATTCATGTTTTTAGGTAGAACTCATGTTAGGTTTAATCCCTTATACATGTAGAATGAATCTCACGATGTAGTGTTATAAACTTGTGACAAAATCTGGGTTCTTGTTGAAGTTCTAGAATAGAAATGCTAAACAAGGGTTTTATGAAATTTAATGGTGAATTAATTATATTTAAAGGATTTGATTGATGATTTAGGGATTCATTTACGTTAGAAATCACTAATATATGTTGGTATAATGTTTGGTGTACTTTGTTTGGAGTTTTGGGTTGAATAATGGAGGTTTTGAGGGTTAACAATGGTAGAAAGTCATAACAATGAAGAAGATGATATGCCAAGTACCTTGAACCGGTTCGGTAAACCCCTCAAATCGGTTCGTAGGTATACCCGAACCGGTTTGCCTGTACACCCAAATCGATTCAGGGGATCTGATAGTCATGGCCTTAGTTTGCTTAAATTTTTAAGAGGATAGGGTTAGAGCTTTCCCCAATTGAATAGAATTAAGACTATATATTATGGGGTATACTTTTATATCAATTGACATCATGAGAATTAGAATGGGTAAAGAACACTACACCAAAGAGGATAAATTATCACCTTTCAGCCCGCCACCCTTGTCACGATCATTGACAATGACAAAAAAACACGTATTTTTTATCATGGTCATTGACCGTAATAACCTTACAAAGTTGTCATGATCAAAGACCGTGACAGGTCCGTGACAACGTTGTCAGCAAAAAAATCCTTCCCCCTTCTTTTTTCCCAACATTTTCACTTCCCTTTTTTTCTCTCTCTAAGCGACTGCTCTCTCTCTAAATGATTTTCAAGTTAGTTTTTTCCTCTCTTTCTCTTTCTCTTTCCTTTGTATATATGTATGTTTATATGTGTATGTATGTGTATATATATATATATATATATATATATGTGTGTGTGTGTGTGTGTGTGTGTGTATGGGTGGGGTGTGTGTGTGTGTGCGTGTGGGGGGGTATGGGGTATGGTGGTATTTGTGTGTGTGTGTGTGTGCATGTGTGCGCGTGTGTGCGGTGGGGGGGGGGGGGGGGGGGGGAGGGGGCAGTGGGGTGTGTTGAAATTAATTATTAATGTTTAGGACTTGAAATTAATGCTCAGTTTAGGACTTGAAATTAATTGTTAATGTTGATTGGGTGATGTTAGTTGGGATTGAAATTTATAGTTATTGTTAATATTGATTGAATCTTATTGTTTAGAGAATAAAATTAATTTGACATTATAAATATTGTTTCAATATTCTTATTTAGGTTTGAAATTGCTTAGAAATTGTTAATATTGAATTAATTGAGTAGATGAATTGGAAGGAGTGTCACAACCCGCGTAATTTTGGGCTATTTTAATTAATTTCTGGAAAATGGAGGAAAATAAAGTTATTGATAAAATTATTTTTATTGCTCAAATATGTTGGTTATTATTTTTAAAGGCGAGAATTTCAAATGGTTTCGAAAACGGAGTTAAAACGGATTTTAAAATGATTTTTAAATGTTTTTAACTCATGGAGTTGTTTTGACTTCCATCTCTTCATTTCTTTGCCTTATTTAAAGGAGTCTTTTGGATTCCAACTCTTCATTACTTTGCATTATAAAAGGAAGTCGTGGGCAACCCTTTTAACATACTTCTGGCACAAATTTTGGTAGCAAATATATTTTATATTCCTCTTCTTTTTATATACACATTGGCCCTTGAGATTTGTGAGTTCTAACCTTAGATTAGAGGTGTTCTTGGGGCTATTTTGTTGGAGATTCTTGGAAGAGATTTTGTAGATCTTTTGTGTTGATCTTGAGGATGTGATCGTTGGTTTCTTATCATGGTTTGAGGTATGGGGTTTTACACAATATGCTCTTTAAATCTCTCGAGAGTTTATTCCGTTGATTTCTTGTTAATTGAACTCATATTTGAATTGTTTAATTCGTTGAAATCTGGAGAAATAATTGTTGAATTATTTTGATTCACGTGGCATCATTATATTGTTTTTGAGAACGTTGTCATGAGATTTTAATATGGCACATATGTTGGGCACCCGCCAAAATTCCTGCTTCCTGGGCTATAGCTTGATAAAGCATATGCGGATGTGGTGAGGCCTGGTGACCCAGTTAAAGTGCTGTTGAGAAATTATATTGATAAATGCTTTGAGATTTGCATTTTGATTTGAATATTCGTACTCGTGTTGTTACGTTTTATTCATTGCTAATATATATTATTGAGCATCTTTCCTATCGTATTGTGTACTTCCCCATATTTTCTTTTAGTTGGCAGGTTAGCGTGGATTTGAGCGCTATGGACCAATTAGGATGATTTTAGCATGGATTATTTTGAAAAGAATATTTTTGGAAGATTTTTATTATTTTATTGTGTTGTATAGAGCAATGGTGATTTATATTATTTCGAGAGACTTTGTTGTATTGAATTTGAAGAATTGAGATTAGTGGTTTCGTTTATATTGTGGTATTTTTTAGATGCTCTATACCTTGTTACTTGTGGATTTGGATTTATTTTATCGCATTAGCGCTCTGTTCGCTCTCCCTGGGCGGGGGGGGGGGGGGGGGGGGGGTTACAAGGAGTACATGATACGCATTTGTTGGTTTGTTGTTGCTATTGGATTATATTGGATGGATGTGGTTGGATATGGAAGTTGGTTGTTTAATTTTTTTTAAATCCTTAATTAAATTCACACTAATAAATCCTTAAATAATTCTATTGTCTTAATTTGTTGGGTTGGATAATTTTGGAAGTGGAACGACCACTGGATTATTGTCAAAATGGGGGGAGGGGGAGTTTTCAACTTTTTTCTAAAATTACTTTGTGTCACGACCCGTTCGAGAGTGGCACAACCACGGACTGATGATAATTAAAAGAAACATACTTGAAATTACACATAGTGTGCATAAATACTAGCCTTCTAGTTCTTATGCGTACACATTCAATAGCCCTTAGACCCGTTCGAGAGTCATTACCCCTGTAATGAGATCTCTCGAATTGTCCCGTTTGGACAGTTTGGGACTGTATAGTTTCTGTGTAAAAATATTCTTAGTGGATTAAACTTATTAATTTTGGAGGAAGTTCTACAATCTTATCTTAATGTTCTCTGGGTATATATGTAAGGACATAATTTTATAAATGTTCAGGGTAGAATCGAGGATTAATAAGTTTTTCATAAATCACAATTTGTATGTCTGATACCGCTACATTCGGCACGTCATCACGATCATCCACGACGGCCTTTATCCGAATTCATGCATCCATCATCTTCACTAGTGCATCAAGCTACATGCTGCGTTCTGCTCAACCGTTTCCCACAAACTCCACGATGCTCTATCAGTAAAATGATTAATTGGAGTTGTTTATATTTGCATAAATATTTGGGAAGTTTTTTGAAAATATTTTTTAAAAGTCTGAAATCATTTTTTATCAAATGCAGAATTTTTTCTAAAGCTGAAACGAACTTTTTCGAAAAGCGTGCTCATTCTCATGAGATCACATGTCATTCGAGTGACATAAGCATATCGCGGGAACTCGTTCGAACGATATGTATTCTCGTTCGAGCGACATCCCTTGTCGTTCGAACGACGACACTGACATCGATTTTTGTGCCAAATGTTGTCACCACTCTTTGGTGGTCAATTCACTTTTGTAACATGTTGAGCAAAATCCGACCCTTATTCTGCCATGTTTTCTTAAAGATGTTTTTAAACTAGCTCCTGTTTAAGAACATAATCGAGTGTTGTTCCGATTTGAGTAGTTCGTTCCGGCTTATCATCATCTAGATCGATACTCTCCGTTGCTTCTACTATCTGAGCTTTCACCAATTCTATTTCTTCCCTCGGATCTAGGTTTTTAACCTCAGAGTCACTATTGGACTCAGGAATATCTACTTGGTAAGTGGTGGTCGTTCTCTTTATTTCTTCCAAATTTTCTTGCTCGGTAGAGAAGTAATAGCATTCCTGAGCTACTTTCTGGTTGCCTTTTACCATGCCTACTCTGAAGTTGGTTGGGAACTTCAAACATTGATGGACTGTAAACGTCACAACTTCAAATTTCTTCAATCCTACTCTTCCCATGATCATATTGTAGGTAGAATGAACAATTTTTGTCCATTACAAAGAAATGTATCTTTTTTGTCCCACTTGCTGTCCAGGTGCCTATCAACACTTACAACTTGATTGTGACCAATGAAAATACTTTTTCTCCAAAAAAACTATTAAAGGCCTATGATAAGGTTCCAATTGGTTGATCTTCAAGTCCAGACTGTCAAAGCAAGGGTAGAACATGATGTCCGCAAAGCTTCCGTTATCAACCAATACCCTGGAAATAATTATATCCTGCCTTCTGACTTTAATTACAAAGGGGTCATCACGGGGATATAGTACCCCTGAAAGGTCATTTTTGAAAGGCCAATCACCAGCTTATCTTTTTTAACCTTCCTCGGTCGATCTTCCTTGTCCAGATTCATTCTCTTAATATAGGAGCAAGCTTGAGCCTCATTAAGGTAGGCTTTTCTTTCAGCAGTATGATCTCCTCCTCCTGCATCTCCACATGTACATTTGACAATCAAACGATCCAAAACTAAGCATGAATACCTCACGTTCCGGTTGCCTGGGCCTTTTAGGTAGGTCAGGGCCTTCTTGGTCATCTTCATGAGTTCTTTTTTTCTCATCGATTGGCTTGCATGGAGACTTTGACCTTCGTCGAGTTATAGTATTGTCCTCTGTTAAGAGTACATTTGTGATTAAAATGAGTCATTGCAATTGTGATATTACTATTCTATCCCTAGATAGTTTTAGTTAGTTTTCTGTTATATTTCTTGGTGAGATACAGTTGTAATAGATTTTGTAACCGACTCAATCTCTTTTCATCTATAAAGGGACTGAACAAGCTATTGTGTAACAAGATAGATCAGTGATTGATAAAAGAATAAAAATCATTTTCTTGTCTAAATTTTCTCCCTTTTTATCTTTCTTTTTGAAACTTTCTTTATGGTATCAGAGCTCCAGAACAACACCTGATATTCTTCTTCTTCTTCTTCTGTCATTCCAAACCTCCATTAATGGCAATCATAGCTGACCTAGATATTCCACCTCATCTTATCTTCTTCGTCTCTAATCTTTCTTCATTAGTAACTGTAAAGCTTGATCAGTCGAATTATATGATATGGATTCTTCAAGTCAATAATGCATTACGTGCCAATCATCTTCTTGGATATGTTGATGGTACCATATCTTGTCCAGATGCTAAAATTACTGATTCTGAAGGTAATCTGAATCCTAATCCTCAACATACAAACTGGAATAACATTGATTATCAATTGGTGACTTTTTTAACTGGGATAATATCACCTTCGATTTTGCCCCAAATTCTAGGGTTCAATTATTCATCTGAAATCTGGAATTATCTCTCAAAACGCTATGTCTCTGGTTCTAAATCTCATGTGCATGAATTAAAACTCAAATTGATGAATGCATCCAAAGATCAAAACTTTATTGATGATTATCTTGACAAAATTAAGGATTGTGTTGATAAACTAGTTGTATTTGGTGTTGAGATTGCTGAAGATGATATTGTCTTGTATATTGTAAATGGTTTGTCTCATTAGTATTCATCCCTCAAAACCACACTTAGAGCTGCATCTCAAGTTGTCTCATTTACTGAGTTACAAACATTGCTTACATCTGAAGAATTGCATGTTATAAGAGACTCCAAATTGAATTATGTTACTGAAACCACAACCCTCACAGCAACCACTTCTACATCTCAGCAACATAGTGCTCCATCCTATTTTCAACCTTTACCACAGTATGCATTCTCCAATATGCAAAGTCATGTAGGTCATTCACCTAATCAAATCGACTATTATAGAGGCAACAATAATATTAACAGAAATAAAAACAACAGATGAAGGAATTTTGGGAGAAACTCTAATTTTAGAGTTCAATGTCAAATATGTGGGAAGAATAATCACACTGCCTCTCAGTGCTATCACAGATTCAATAGCTCCTATCAACCACCATCTCCAAGTAACCAAAACATTATAAATTCATCTCCCATGTCTACTCCACATGCATCTTATCCACAAATCTCTCCTAGTTCTCAACAAGCCCACTTTGCACAATCATTTCCCTTAAATATATCATCTCCCTACTCTCCTACCATTCCTACACACACTACACCAAATCTGCACTATTGTCACGGTCATTGACCATGACAAATTAGACTTGTTAAGGTCAATGACCGTGATAATTCTGGGCGAGACAAATTTTTTTGTCACGGACGTGTCACGGTCATTGACCTTGACAAGTTCATTAGAATTGTCACGGTCATGTCAAGGTCATGGAACGTGACAAGTTTAGTCACGGTTAACAACCGTGACCAACCCGTGACAATATTTAAAAAAACTATCATGGTCATTGACCGTGATAAGCCCATGATAAGATTTGTCAAGGACTTGTCACGGTCAATGACCGTGACAATTCTGGGCAGAATTGAAAAAAATTATGTTGAGCAGTATGGCCACTGCCACTGCCCAACAGTATATTTGTACCTGCTATAACAACGTTGGTTGTACCTATTCAAACATCATATATCCAAATATACCCAAAATAGTGTAAATATATATTCATGATGATATAATCCAAATATTCAAAGTAGAAACAATATACATGTCAATATAATCCAAATATAATTAAAATGTACAAACTTAAAAATAATGTTACTACATGTCTTGGGTAAATGTGAGGAGGTGAGTTGGCCACATGATATACGAATTGACACACCCACTAATATACATCGTGCCGCATTGTTTGCGCAACCAAAATAGGGAGTTCTCCTTCCCGGGTATCACATGCGCGACGAGCACTTTGGACTCGATCCCTTGAAGCGCACGTCCTTGAACTATTCCACCCTCGACGATATTAGGGTCCCTCAACCCCCGCCCTATCCGCTGGCCATCAAATACATCCAATATGAACACGCTCGGCCAACCAAGTGTCGACAATGGTCTGGGGAAGGGAGAAAAATAAGGAAGTGGATGATCGAAATACGCACGTGACGGTGAAGAAGCAGCGAGGTCCACATCCTCGTCCTCCTGCGCCTCGTTCTCCCGCACCTCCTCCTCATCCTCCTCCTCCTCCACCGCCTTCTCCTTCTCCTTCCCTTTCCCCTTCCCCTTTCGGTCTCCGCCCAACGTACGCTTCATGAATGCGTACATATCTTCGATCGTCGCCTCCAAATGGGACAACTTCGCATCGTGTGAATCCACCGTTCGAGCCAACCCGGTGTCGCTCGTCTCCAATCCGATGATGCTAGATTTGGCCACCCGTGAGCTCACCCCCTTGTCCTCCCCTTGCGATCAGAGCCAAGCACTTGGTTGAGTGCGTCTGTGGACAAAGACGCCTTGTCGGCATCAGACTGCGACTCATGCACTTCCTTAAGCTTTGCCTGAAACGACAAAAAGCACATGATTAGTAAAATAAGTAAACTAAAAAATTATAACGTAATTAAGAAAAATTAAACTGTCGGATTACTTACAATCGTCACCGCGATGCTCGGGGACACCTCCTTGTCCTTCCCCTTCTTCGTCCTAAGAGCCACATAAGTATCGAGCCTATGTGGCTTACCCCCTGGCCCACTCCCTACCCCCTGAAATAAAATAAAGTAAAATTAGTAACGGCCCCGAAAAGTAAAATAATGAAGAATAATATATTTGTGTAGTTATAGAAAAATGAAATCTTACCTTCATCCTATGCTCCACCTCGGCGTAAGAGGTCCGGCCGGAGTAGTGCACGTCCGTATTTTTTTCCCGATTTTCCCTTCCCGATTGGCGAGATGCCAATTGTTGATCCTCGATCACATTGTCAATGAACTTTTGCCATTGTGCCAATGAGATCGGCTACTTGGGCGGGACGGATCCACGCCATTGTATAATGGACTCTCGTGTTTTCCCAAAGTACCGTGTCTGCATATTTTTCTTCCACGTCTTGTGTTGCTCCCTCAACTGCTCCAAGACGGAATCGCGTAGCTTTGGATCCAGGTTGAATTGTTCTTGTCCAACCAATTCAATGTTAGTTGCGAATAAATATAAATATAAATATAAAATGAAATCGAAATTGAAATTGAAATATAAATATAAATGTATTACCTGTAGTGCCGCCCAAACAGCTAACTTGAGCTCATATGGCACCTCCTTCCAACTCATAAACTCCGGGCCGATGACCGTCTTTAGCAGCTCGAGGGATCTCGCTAATAGCTCCGATTTGTTCTCGACGGTAATCCCAAATTTTTCATATTTGGGGAGCCTAGAGGCGGAGGAGCCCTCGTCGCCACCGCTACCACCGAGCCCAGACGACATCATCATAAACAACATCATCATCTTCGCCTTAATATCTGAAGGAGACATTTGCTGTAAAAAAATGTTATTAGTACAGATAAAAAAAATGTTAATAGTACAGATACACACACCCCTACCCCACCCCCACCACACACACGCACACGCACACGTCATGTCACTTTTAAAACTAACCAACCCAACATTTCATCAATTAAACTAACAATTAAAGCATATAATTATTAATTTACTAATTTACAATGAGGGACAATCCTACTTTCATATGAAATTGGCACTAATTATTAATTTACTTTCATCTAAAACTATACAATTAAAATTACAATTAAAGCTATATTTTCTTAATTAAAGCTATACAATTGTTAAAATTGCCCCACCACACCCCCCACCCCCACCACACCCCTTTCCCGCCTCCACCCTCCATGCGCACACACACACACACCTACGCACACACACACACACCCCACCCCACCCCACCCCCTCCCCCACCACGACCGTTGATATGTTTTATTATTTTTTAATAAAATTGTTATTTTTTTAATCTTAGCTTGAAAATCAATGTTTTTAAATAAATTTGCTTGTTAAGTTGCATTCATTAATCTACTGTCATATTATAAAATAACCAATATGTGAATGCAGCTAAGAAAATTAATTTGCATTGATTAATTATTGTCATATTGTATAATAACCAATATATTAAAATTGATTTTCTCAAATTACTTTTTTTTAAAGTTATCTCCGGGGAACAAAAAAATGTCAAACTATGTGAGAAAGTCCTCAAGGATGTTTTTTTTTTTGTATTTTTTGTTATTTTATTTTTATTGTTTTATTGGTGTTAACAAAATATTATTTTGCTCTTTTTTTTCCTTTTCGGTGAGGCTTACGCCTCAAGCGCCTCAAGGCTTACGCCTCGCCTCTCCGCGACTAAAACGCTTTGCCTCGCCTCGCCTTTTGCCTTTTTAAACATTAGTCGTGTCAAGGTCAATGACCGTGACACAAAACGTGTGTTTTATCATCTTATTCATTGCACGATCTTTTATCATCATCTTATCTGTATATTCATTGCAATTATCTACTTCTTTAATCCTTTATCTTTATATTTATTCTTTGAGATTCTATTATATTTCAAAAGTCTCTTATCCTCATTATATTTTATCATAATATGCATATCTTATAAGAGAGTCGGGTTTGGCATGAATAATTTGTAATGAAGTCTAGAACGAATCTTACTACATAGTTGGGCAACATGCATGTGTATGGATTCTACATAGTTGGGCACGAAAGTAACTAATGATATTCCTAAAAACATACAATTGGCAACATTTTGTGAATTTACTAAACTTTATATAATATTATCAAATTCTGTTAAAAAATTATCTAGGGTTTTACCTAATTGAATTCATTTCATGAATAAAATTATTGTCAAATTTAAATATTTATATAATTAAATTTAACATATGAATTCTAGAACTTTTCTAACATTTACACAATTATAACTATCACTAACCTTGCATTTATACTAAGGTTTACATAGTTTTAACAAATTATAACAAAATATTATCATATTTTTATTTAGAAAATTCCACCCCCACCCCCACCACCCCACCACCTCCCCCCACTACCCCCTTCCCCCCTCCCCCACCACACACATATACACACACATATATACACATACCCCACCCCCTCCCCCCACCACACCTGCACCACCCCACCCCCATTACCCCCTTCCCCCCTCCCCCACTACACACCACCACACACATACACACATACATATACACACATATATATACACACATACACATACATATAGAAATGAAAGAGAAAGAGAGGAAAAAAAGATACCTTAGAGAGAGAGAGAGCATAAATCGCTTAGAGAGAGAGAGAGGGGGAAAACCAAAAAAGGTGGGAAAAAAAAGAAGCCTAGGGCTTTTTTTACTACAAAAGTTGTCACGGTCGTGTTAAAGTCATTGACCGTGACAATTATTTAAAGAATTGTCACGGTCAATGACCGTGACAAGTCCCTGACAAGAACAGTTGTCACGGCCTTGTCACGGTCTTTGACCGTGACAATTATTTGTCACAATCGTGTCAAGGTCAATGACCGTGACACAAAATGCGTGTTTTTTGTCATGGTCAATGACCTTGACAAGGGTGGCCGGCTGAAAGGTGACAATTTTGTCATTTTGGTGTAGTGACATAATCCTCCCCTCCTCCCTACCCCTCCTTATCCTCCTCCCTCTACATCCCCTTGTCCCACTTCATGGTACACTGACACCTCTCATTTCTCACCATATTCTATCCCTACCTCTTCTGATCAATCATCTCCACATGCCTTCATAGCTAATCTTGATTCTCCCAATCTCATTGGTTGGTTTTTTGATACAGGTGCCACTAGTTACCTTGCCAACACCTTAGCTCACTTTAAAAAAAATTCAAGACTACCATGGCTCTGAATCTGTTACTGTGGGAAATGGAAACAAGTTACCTATCCTTCACATAGGAACTGGATCACTCTTTACTTAATCTAAAGTTCTCATCCTCTCTAACATGCTTCAAGTTCTTGATCTCACTCACAACTTACTCTCTATTCATCAGCTTGCCAAGGATAACAATTGTGTAGTCATTTTTTTATTTCAATCAGTTATGTATCCAGGATAAGGACACTCATCAAGTCATTCTTCAAGGTGCTTGTTCAAAAGGTCTGTAGTCACTTACTACATCCTATTTTCCACCTACCTCAAAGGCTCTAGTCTTTGTCCATGCATTGAACTATCAATGTCATTTTAGACCAGGTCATCCCTTATCCCACATCCATTCTCACCTCTCTAAGTGCCATTTAATCCCATCCATCTCTGCACCACCTGATTGTCATGCCTGTTCCACTTCTAATAGTCGCAAATTACCATTCTCTTTATCCACCTCAGTCACTAAGAAACCATTTGATCTGGTCCATAGTGATATTTGGGGACCTACCTCCCATATCTCTCCCACTGGTTTTAAATATTACATTATTTTCATAGATGACTTTACCAGGTTCACATGGCTTTATCCTTTTAAAACAAAAAGTGATGTCTTCCCTACCTTTGTTCAGTTTACACATATGGTTTGTACCCAATTTAAGCTTCCCATCAAAATCTTCAGAACTAATAATGGTACAGAATACCTGAACTCTTCTATGCTTCAATTCATGAACTCAAAAGGTATCAGCCACCAGACTTCTTGTCCTTACACCCCTGAACAAAATGGCCCTAGTGAAAGAAAACACAGACATCTAGTTGAAACCACTCTTGCCTTGTTGTCCCATTCATCTATTCCTTCTAAATACTGGACATACGCAATTCTAACTGCTACTTACCTGATAAATAGACTACCTTCTTCTACCACCAATCTTCTTTCCCCTTATAAGCTTATATATAAAATTCCACCCGATTACTCTCACATGAGGGTGTTTGGGTGCTGCTGTTTTCCATGACTTGTTCCTTATAGATCTTAAAAACTTGAACCTAAGTCCAAAGCTTATGTTTTCATGGGATATGCACCTGCCTCAAAAGGATACAAGTGTTTGGAACCCCTCACAGGGAAAATGTTCACTTATAGACATGTTCATTTTGTTGAGTCCCAATTTCCATTTTCCTCAAACTTTACTTACTATTTGCACTCTATTTCCAATTCATCTCCCTCTTCTTATATATCTTCCTCTCCTGCTCCATCCTCAATTTTCTCTCCCTACTGTCCTATTTCTATTCTTGTTAATCCTTATCCCTCCTTTTCTTCTTCTTCTTCTTCCTCCTCCTCCTCCTCCTCGTCGTCTTCTTCTTCTTCTTCTTCTTCTTCTTCTTCTTCTTCTTCTTCTTCTTCTTCTTCTTCTTCTTCTTCTTCTTCTTCTTCTTCTTCTTCTTCTTCTTCTTCTTCTTCTTCTTCTTCTTCTTCTTCTTCTCCTTCTTCTTCTTCTTCTTCTTCTTCTTCTATCTCCACTTCCCCTGCCCCTCAGTCACATTCTCATCCTATAGTAAGTAGGGCTAAGGCTGGCATTCATAAACCTAAAGTTCCTTATGATCCCTCAGCTCACATTTCTCTTCTCACACCTGACTCTTATCTCAAAAAAAAAACCTACCTGCTTCTCTCAATCCCAATCCTCCTCAGTCTGGAGAAAAACCATGTCAGATGAATTTAATGCTTTGTTGTCTCAAGACACTTGGAAGCATGTTCCTCTTCCTCCTAATAAAGTCACTATTGACATTAAATTTATTTTCAATTTTCTCTCCCTACTGTCCTATTTCTATTATTGGTAATCCTTCTCCCTTCTTCTTCTTCTTCTTCTTCTTCTTCTTCTTCTTCTTCTTCTTCTTCTTCTTCTTCTTCTTCTTCTTCTTCTTCTTCTTCTTCTTCTTCTTCTCCTGCCCCCCAGTCACATTCTCATCCTATGGTAACTAGGGCTAAGGATGGCATCCATAAACCTAAAGTTCCTTATGATCCCTCAGCTCACATTTCTCTGCTCACACCTAACTCTTATCTCAAAAAGGAACCTACCTGCTTCTCTCAAGCCCAATCCTCCTCAGTCTGGAGAAAAGCCATGTCAGATGAATTTAATGCTTTGTTGTCTCAACACACTTGGAAGCTTGTTCCTCTTCCTCCTAATAAAGTCGCTATTGGCTGCAAGTGGGTATTCAGAATTAAACTCAATGCAGGTGGGAGTTTATCTAGATATAAGGATAGACTCATGGCAAAAGGATTCCACCAAATAGAGGGTTTTGATTATTTTGAAACTTTTAGTCCTGTCATCAAACAAACTACCATCAGATTGGTGTTATCTCTTGCAGTGCATTTTGGATGGTATGTTCAGCAACTTGATGTATCAAATGCCTTCTTGCATGGTTTTCTTAAGGAGGAAGTGTATATGGTTCAACCACATGGCTTCACTGATCCTAATCAACCCAAAATTGTTTGCAAGTTACTAAAATCCCTTTATGGACTTAAACAGGCACCTAGGGCATGGTTTGCTACATTTTCCAGGTTTCTCACCTCCTATGGGTTTGTCAATAGCACTGCAGATACCTCCTTATTTGCATACCAAGCCTCAGGCCATGTGATTTTAATTCTAGTTTATGTTGATGATATTTTCCTGACTGGCCATTCCTACTCTGAAATAACCAAATTGATCCTAGCTATGAAAGGTTCTTTTGCCATGAAGGAACTTGTTCTTCTACATTTCTTTCTTGGAATAGAGGTTCATACCTCAGCTCATGGTATGGTCTTATCACAACACAAATATGCTGTTGAGTTATTGTCTAAAGCTGGAATGCAAGACTGTAAACCTTATCTATCTCCCACAAGATCTAAAGCTCCTACCTCCCCAGATCTCACACCTTTTTCTGATCCTCATCTTTACAGAAGACTCACCGATTCCTTGCAGTACCTAATTGTAACCAGACCTGATATCTCTTATACAGTGCACTGGGTATGCCAATTTATGCATTCTCCTCTCAATTGTCACTTCAATGCAGTAAAAAGGATTCTAAAATATGTTAAAGGAACTTTGCAACTTGGAATCATGCTCCAACCTAGTCCTCTTCATCTCTTGGGATATATAGACTCTAATTGGGCTGGTGACCCTCAAGATAGGAGGTCAACCTCTGGCTACTCTATATTTCTTGGTCCTAATCTTCTCTCATGGTCAGCTAAGAAGCAATCCTATGTGGCCAAATCAAGTACTGAAGCTAAGTACAAGGCTCTCTCCACCACTGCAGCTGAGGTTGTTTGGATACAATAACTTCTCAAGGATCTCTCAATCACTTTGTCCACTCCTCTAACCATTTTATGTGATAACATTGGAGCATTTTCATTGGTTGTAAACCCTATCTTTCATGAAAGAAGCAAGCATATAGAGGTTGATTTTCACTTTATTAGGGAAAAAGTTGTCTCTAAGCAGCTCATTGTATCTCATGTGTCTACAATGGATCAATTAGCTGATATTTTTACAAAGGTTCTCTCTATATATAGATTTCAATACCTCATGGACAAGCTCATGCCTGGTCAGTTCCAAAAGATTTTCAACCTGTTGCTTCCTCTTCTTCCCAGCATCAGCTTGAGGGGGGATGTTAAGAGTACATTTGTGATTTAAATGAGTCATTGTAATTGTGATATTACTATTCTGTGCCTAGATAGTTTATTTAGTTTTCCGTTATGTTTCTTGGTGAGATACAATTGTAACAGATTTTGTAATCGACAATCTCTTTTCATCTATAAAGGTATTGAACAAGCTATTGTAACATGATAGATCAGTGATTGATAAAAGAGTAAAAATCATTTTCTTCTCTCTAAATTTTCTCCCATTTTATCTTTCTTTCTGAAGCTTTCTTTACCCAATCAATAAATATGTCTATCTTTCCTCTCCTAATAAGTGCTTCAATTTCATTCTAAAGAGCAATGTAGTGATTTGTCATATGCCCGTGATCTCGGTGAAATTCGCAGTATTTGGACCTATCCCTCTTTCCAGCAAGTGCTCTTAGCTTTTTCAGGCCAATGTACCTCCTTGCTATGCTTTATTTCCTCCAAGATATGGTGGATGCCCATAATTGTTTTATTTCTTGAGTATATCAGTATTTTCCTTTTGATTTGATTCCATATGCTCCTTATGCTCTTTCTACTCTTTTTTCTTGATCTTAGCTTCAGTTTTTACTCCCGATCCTTATTTAGCTGCCATGCCTTCCTTGACATTCATTATCCTGGCTACCTTGGCCATCAACTCTGTCATCGTCCTCAGAGGGTCTTTGGCAAGTGTGTAGTAGAGCTTCTCAGGGAGCAATCCATTCATGAGGGATGTAATAGATATTTTTTTCTCGTAATCTACTACTTCCATCTTCTAATTGTTGAAGAGAGTAATATAATCTCTATTACTTTCTCCCACCTTTTCTCTTACACTGATCAAGTGAGCTACTTTTTTCACAAGTTTGGCTCCAAAGTCGAAGTTGCCAACGAGTAGCTCAGCGAGCTGGTTGAAATTAGAGATTTGTCCTCAAGGAAGGTTATTATACCAAATCTGTGCAGGACCTATAATTATTCCTGAGAATGCCCCGCATCTCATTTCGTCGAGGACAACATAAATGCTAGTTGCTACTTGGTATTGTTCTATGTGAAGAACATGATCTGTCTTCCCATCATACTTGGGCGTAACCACAGGATCCTTAAACTCTAAAGGAGTGGGAAAATCCACAATGGTTTGCACAAAAGGAGATCCCTTCACAAAACTTCTCTGCAAAGGGTTTTTTGGATTTGCCATTTTTGTCAACCTATCTTCCAATTGTTAAATAAATCCCTTCCATGCATTATTACCAGCATCAGACTTGTGTGTTGCAACTCGGCTGTTTCGACCAATTATTTGTGCTGAACTCTCCTCTTGTGAAGTTTGCTCGACAAGGGTAGTTCGTTGGGAATCTAATCTGGATTGGGCTGAGCCTTCATGTTGATCGATTGGTCGTCGAGTATTTCTCCATAATTCCCTGAGAATATTGCTGTTCCCCCTGGGTCCCAATTGATCAAAGGGAGAAGCTCTACTCAACCTTTCCAAAGAACTCAATCTTTTGGGAGTTAAAGATTGTTCATTATATGGTTCCGAAGTTCTACGTGAAGAACTTGCTCCTGTATGGTAAGAAGTATCTCTGGTGGTCCTGGATTGGCTATATCTGTTGTTTATTAGAGGTGGTGGTGTAATATTTCCATGAGTAAACAAGGCAGAGGACCCGACCTGCAACGTTTGGGGTAATTATCTTATGGTATCTTGCATAGACTCTTTACCTCTAGTGAGGTTAGCTAGGATTCCAATCAGATCATTATTTATTGGTGGAGCGAAAGTAACAGGAGGGATTCCATCATTCCTGGTATTTGAATTAGGAATATCAGTCATGTATTAATTAGTGAAAACGTTTAGAAACACATTCCCACAGACGGAGTCAATTTGTTGATGTAAAAAACTAGACTAGGTCTAATTAATCAATCACAGATAATATTTGTAAGTTAAAGAAAGAAACAAAAAGGCTTTTAAAGTGGTTTGGCTTATAGAGAAAAACCTGCGTTCATTGTACTTGTTATTGCCTTGTGTTTGCCTTTCAATCACTTGACCTTGACAAAGGGATTACAACGTATTTATAACCCAGTAGGAAGACCAGGAGATGGAATGTTAAAGGATGGAATGCCTTTATAAATTAGGCATTTGCATCAGTACAGAAGGTTCTAAATGTTTCTGGCTATTGGCGTTTTACTAACAATGTTGGTCGGCCTCCCTACTATTGATCGGACTTCCTGGCGTTGGTTGACATCCCAGTATGAAGGTCGGCATTCCAGGCCTTGGTCAGTAGTTATTCCTTACTGACTAGGATTATGGCCAGGGTGGATGACACATGTCTATTTCTTATTGGTCCATGTGAGTGGGTAATTTTTGGTATCAACAGTTACAAATACTCCCTTTTAAACATTTGGGGGAACTCATCATCTTCATGCACCCCACTCATGCAACTCCAACCCACCTTGCATTAAAGCTATTGCTCTAACCACTTAATAATCATTAGACTCCGTAAGTTCTTTCCTTACTCTAGTTCTTTATTTCCGTTTTAGTTTACTTTTTTCTTGGTCAACTTCTCATAAATTAAAACCATTATTATCTTTTCACTTTTCTGTTCTTTCATTAAATCATGCAATATTCCAAAGAGCACTAAGGTACTAGATGATAACGTTCATTTTCTCCCCTTAAATAAAATTTTATTCGAAGCCTATCATAAAAGGGTTTTGGACTATTGGATTTCCCATCCATCTCCCTATATCCCAAATTACCAGTTTACCTTTGAAAGTCAAACTTTTACATGAAATTGAATTTTAACATAATTGATGAAAAAAATTACAACTTACTTCAATATAGTCAAATTTGCTTCATGGGTATTTGAAATTCATTCATACTTGGGACGTACAAAATAGAGAGACAATCTCTTAATTTTAAAAGAGAGTAGTATCAACTCTTGGATGAAATTCGAAATTCAACCATTACAACAAAAATTCTGTCGCACTAACTATGCGTAAGGCTTTAACAACAAACTTCTTCTCAGTAATACATAAAAAAGTATATTGAGTCAAACAATTAAAAATATCAAATATCAAATTACTATCTTTGTCCCAAATTAATAGTCGTGGAGTAAAGGTAAAAAAAATTACTTTTTAAATTTATCCTCCCTAATAACGGTGGAAACTATGAATTAGGGGTGCACATAATTCGATTTGGTTTGGTTTCACTACTAAACCAGGAATCGAATCGGGATTGGTCGGTTTTAATTTTTTGGAGCAGCAACCAAACTTCTCTTCTATAGAACCAAACCAAACCGAACCAACGGTTCTTAAATTGGTTCGGATTGATTTTCAGTTTCAAACTCATATTTTAGCTTTGTGTTGAGCTTAAAACGATATATACCATATTCTTTATTGTGAGGAGAAGAGAGGGTGTTATGGTGGTTTAGGAGTTTGAGGGCTGGGGGTTCTGTTGTGGGTAGTCTGCTATTGGAGGTTCATAGATTTGTGGGTGTGGGAGAGCCAAGGATCCACCTAATAGGGATGTGAAAGGATAATAAATCATGGCCTTATGCTTGTGATTTTATACCATTCGGAGAAACAACTCAAATTTTTTGTTAATCTACAACTCTTTGGGAATAAACCAGATAGAGATACAGGCATATATAGGTACTGCTGCTTGTACAAAGACTATATAGGAACAAACAAAAAAGAAATATAGGTGAGTATAGAACTATACATGTAGGGAGAAAAATGGACTGGAAAGGGTGGTTAGTGGCAAGGAGTGGCGGCGAGAGGTGAGGCTACCGGATGTGAAATTGCGTGAAAAAACACATTACTTTGGATGTGGGAGCGCCAATGATCCACCAAACATGGATGTGAAGGGATAAGAAAGCACAACCATATGCTTGTGATTTTGTACCATTTGGAGAAACAACTCAAGTTTTTGGATGATAAATAACTCTTTAGGAATAAACCGTATAGAGATACAGGCATATGTCGGAACTACTTCCTGTACAAAGACTATATAGGTACAAACTAAAAAGAAATATAGGGGAGTATTAAACTATACATGTAGGGAGAGAAATGGGCTGGAAAGTGTGGTTAGTGGCGGTGAGAAGTGAGGTTGTCGGGTCAGAAATTGGGTGAAAACACACGCTACTTAATACCTAACATTGCCATTTCCCTTTTCTGTTCCACTATGAGAAAATATTGCATATTTATTCTCTCATCTGCCTTAAAAAAATTTCAAGTATTAGTAAGTTTGAGAGAATAATATATTAATGGAAAAGAAAACATTATCAGGAAAGCTAATCATCCTATTATGAATGAGATGATGTCTTGCTCCTAACTGATCATTGATCCCTATATTTTTATTATTAAGATTTTAACCTTTATAGAATGAGAGCTAAAAAAATTATTTTAAAATTGTCACAGTGTAATGATATAAACTAAACAGGATGGAGAAGAAAAGAAAAACTTGTTTTCTCTTTTTATTTATTTTTAATAATTTAACTACAGAAATGAGGAGCTCCACACAATTACAATGAATATTCAAAAGACACGTGTAAATATGTAACATAGGTGTAAAAGAATACGCTAAAATACCTGACATTCAAAATAAATATCCAAGGAAGCCACTATATTTTGATTTCACGGAACTAATGACAACTTAATAACTACAAAAACAACAATATTTCATACATTAGCCTCATCATAACACAAAAGTTAGATTCTTGGGGAGACTTAATATATAAATGTATTAAATATTACTATATACTCTTTTAACAGAGAAAGAAAAGCTTTGGACTCAATTATAAAAAAATGTCATTATCTTAGCAGTTTATCAAGCTAATTTTTACTGGATAGACGTCACAAACATAGACCAAGCAAGAATACTGAATGAATATATCCACTAATTTATTAGTCAAATTTTAGAAATGTAATAGAAAATTTCAAGGAAAGGTGAAAAAAAATGATAGTGACCACTAATACCAATGTGTAGGAAGGAATGCAAAAAAATGGCAAGCAAAAATCTAGAGATGTTTCAAAACAAAATACCACATAGAATGGATACAAAGAGGGACCATCATATAATTAACACTAACATTGTAATAAGAAAATATGAAGAAAACAATCACATATGAGAACCGATGGCACCATTTTCAGGCCCGACCTCCCTTCTATATGAACATGTTGACCCAACGATCCCATTCTAAGGTATATAAAAAGTAAACATGTCTTGAAAGTTGTTCCAAAGAGGTGTAAAATAAGTTCTATTATTTCTAGCATGTATGAATTATCAACCAAAAGATAGAGGATATAGAGAATGGGTTATTTCCATTGGGAGATGAAGTTAAGAGTAAGCAAAGGAAAATACTCTCTCATTTCGCACTTTCAAAACTTGTTGTTTTTTAATAGTTAAAATGTGAATGCCTAGAGAAAGTATTTCCTTTAAACATCCAAACAAAATATGATCCTAAAAGCTAAAAACATATGTTTTGAAAGCTAGGCTGAAAGAGGCTTTTTGTCAGTTTTGTGCAAATAGTAAACAACCAATACGAAACATCTTAAGTATTGTGTTCAACATTGAATATAAGATGAGTAATTTAGATATAGTTATTCCTACACACCCTCTCCATATGTCCACCATAAGATAAATCATATCTAGAAGAAATGTAGAAGACTTTGATATTTACTCTTATTTCTCGTTTTGATTCCACTGTGAGGAAAACTTGCATCTTTATCTCTCTCATTCGCCATATAGTTAATATAAGTATTAGTAACTATGAAGATGATAAAAATTAGGGGTAAATAAATAGATTGATAAAGTAAGTGTAAAACCCCGTATTTTTATGCTTTCTTAATTCGGGGATTTATTAAATTTAATGTGAATTATTTATTTAATATAAATTCGGAAATTAATTATTTTATAATTATTAACGTGATGAGAGTTAGTAATTATGGGAAACTTGTTGAATATTACTAATGAGAAAATTAATATATAATATTGGTTCTATTAAATGTCACGAGTGAATAGAATGACAATTTTGGAAATTTAAGTCGGGACACGCCTGTGTCGTGTCGGGAATAAATGTTGATTAATAAAAGTGAAATATTTTTAAGTCATCTTTATGGTCGTTTTGAGTGCGCCAACGTGTCCGGAAGGGTCGAGATAGTCAAAAAAGTGTACTCGGGGGTTTAGTTTGGGTCTCGAGGCGTTTTAGGCCTATTTAGCACCCCTGGAGGGCATTTTGGACATTTTGCTTTTGTGGGTAATTAAACCCACGAAAATTATTAGGCTATATCAGCCATTTGGAATAGTCCTTTAGGGTTATCAGACTCAAAACTTTAGAACGGCCATAGGAGAGGGAAGGAGAAAGCTTTCTAAGCAATCCAAGGCCAAAAAGTCATTCGATTGCACCGCCACCACCACCAACGCGTAGATCGCGCGATGGGGAACGCAACCACACCAAATTCGTCCACAAATCAGAACTTTGAAATTTCTAGGAAAGTATTTATCTTGCTTATTTTCGTTAATGAATCATTCATGTTAGTCTAGGGTTATTAGGATGAGTTTGGTAGAAGAAAATCCATGTTAGAGATAGGAAAATCGCATGTAGTAATGATATGAATGATAATTAGGAAACTCCTTTCATATGTAGAGGTTTAATCACGGATTTATGATGAATTAGAAGTAGAAATTCTGGAAAAAGACTGATTAGAACCAAGTTAAAGAAATTCTAGGTTTCTTGAGATTAATATCAGTTTTGGCCTATTAATCCATGGTTATTGATGAAAATTCGCATGCTTTATGTAGAAGATGTATAATTTGGGTTTATACTGTTAGTAGTACAAATTTTTGGGAGTTTGGGTGTGAAAAATCTGGATTTGATTGAGGTTGGATCATGAAACCCGTAACTGTTAATCTGCTGAATTGCCATACCTGTTTGATCGATCGATCGAACCAAGAGTGTCGATTGATCGACGCATCGATCGATCGAGCCCCTTCCATCGATCGATCGACCCCTTCTGCCAGACTCATATTTCCCCTTTTAAATAGTTGAATTAAATTTAAATGAGTAATACTCCCTAGACATCCTTATTAAAATATTTTGGGAGATAAAGAAGACCAGTAGGACTTATTAATAATTGTGAGACCTTTAATGTAAGACGAGATTTGCATTTTTGGGGTGTTTATATATAAGGGACGATGAAATTTTGTATTAAAGGGAGAGACGTGCAAGATAGTTATGATGGAAAATAGATGATTACCCACTGAATTCTACACTTGGGAGGATAGAGTTCATGAGTGTTATGTAGTAAGTTGGAATAATCCCTCAAATTAAAGTTAGAGATGAACCATTATACGTGATAACTAATAATGTGAGAATAAGGATAAATGTCGTGATTTTGGGTTATGAGATGAACCTAAATTTGATATGGTAAAAGTAGTATATTTATATGACTGTGTTTATGCATATACTATATACGTGTGAAAATCATGCCCGCGCTACTTGCTATCCCTGAGGTTACCGCACTGGGACAGTCTTATCTCGATGGGACCTTTACGAGGGATATTGACTTGTACCCAAGAAGATAGGAATCCTAGGTACAGGCTATCGAATCGATGGTCACGGTCCTAAGAGACGTGAGGGTATGTACTGACCTCTTGGACTTGGAAACTATGTTTCGCCTCAATATTGTTTGTGTATGTATTAATACAGTTCGAGAGTGATTCCGAACTTGTATTTCCCTTAGTACGAGTGATACTGGGATTGGATAGTAGAGTATGCCCGCACCATAATCTTTATGTGTTGTGCTATTAGAATATATATATTATACGAGTATTTAATATATATATATATATGAATTTCTGAAATTTGGAACTTCCTATTGTGTTTATGGTAAGTAAGAAATGTATAATTATTACAATTGAGAAAAATGTGTTTTAAAAGCATAATATGTTACGAAGAAACTTTATTAGCGATTAAAGTTTAAATGAAAACTTTATTGTCAAATGAAATTTCCCTCTTAAATAGTTGAATTTTTCAGTTTAATCTTACGAGTAACCTAAGGTAAGATAAGTTAAACTGTTGGGAAGGTTAGTGGGATAGGTGTGCACATTAGAAGAGAGGTGAGAATTTCTCAAGGGAGTGCCACACTAATATGTTGTTGCATTGGCCTGTAAACATTTTAAATGCTTGCTAAACAAATTTTAAATCATTTCTACAATCGGGCTCTGGCCCGTTTCTATTTTTCTTTCTCTCTTGTATATATATGTATATATTACAGGTACCCAGCCACAGGGGCGTCTTGCATAGGATCTTTTGGAAGGAACGTGCTGCAGTTTAGGTGGGAGTTGCAGGCCTCTTGCTTAGACGACCTCATTTCTTGATTCCACATCTAGAACTATTTATTCAGTTGGGTATGTGTCGCCCTTTCCATTAGTCAGTTATTTAGTAGACATTGTGATTCATTTATTTCCAGTATTTTACTCTTTGGGATTTGTTATTGTCAGGATGTTTTCATTTAAGTATTAAATGTTGGATTCATTTAGTTGGATATTTAATTATTGGATGGTTTGTTCCAGTATAGTTGTTGTGTGATTATTTAATTATGAATAATGTAAAGATTTAAATCTTGGTTTATAAAATAAAATTTGGAAAGTAATGTCTAAAATGGTTTTGACACTTAGCTTAATTATTTAGGGTGTTTAAATTGGAAAAGTTATTTTCAACAGTGATGCTAAGAATGAACCAACTGTTCACCTTGATATTAATTTAATAAAGGAGTGATCACCCGGTATTTAATTAGGTGGGGTGTCACAGGTGGTATCAGAGCATCAGGTTCTAGTGTCCTTAGGATCTGTACGGCTTATTTCGCTTTCAGCTTAGCATTTTTGCTATAGAACCCTATTTTAGGATTGTTGTATTCTTGCTTTTACTTTTACGTCTTCAGCTATTTGAGATTTTATAATAACTGTAGACTAATAAATTTCTTCACCTTTCAGATGCCTCCGAGATGTGCACCAAAGGATAGGCGTGCCCAAGCCGAGCAGCCAGTAGCTTCGGCACAGGGAACGATGAATGTTAATGAGGTAGCCGCTATCGTTGCTCAAGCGGTGAATGTCACGCTAGCGGTGGTACAGCAAGCTCCACCCCAGATTCAGGCAGTGGCGCCAGTACCTACACAGCTTCCATCAGCATGGGAGCGGGTTAGGGATGCTTTTCAGAAGGTGCATCCCCCTGAGTTCTCGGGTATTTCAAATATCATCATCGTCAGCCAATGGAAGAAAGATATCCAGAGGCATCTGCGTATGTATGAGTGCACAAACGTGCAAAAACAGTTGTTGGCTTCCTTCAAGTTAGTGGGGGCCGCTTTGCAGTGGTGGGAATCCACCACCACCTTGGAAGAGAGGGATACTATCCCGATTCAGTTATTCTGGGAGCGGTTTGACCACAAGTACTTTCCACCCGCCGTGCAGACTGAGATGAGGCGGAAGTTACTGAACTTGAAGTAGGAAAATTCTACCGTTACTGAGTATGAGGAGGAGTTCACGAGACTTCTCACCATAGTGCCAGATGAGGCACCTACCGAGGGTAAGAAGATAATGTTGCTTGTGGACGGGTTAGCTTGGAGGATCCGTCAGCATCTTATAGGGAATTTATCTATGAGTACCTTCACAGATGTACTCAATGCTGCCTTACTACAATGCCAGGATCACCACTTCCATCTGCAGGGAAGAAAGCGAGTAGGAGAGTCCGGCCAACAGGGCAGGACAGGGGGTAGTGGCGCTGGTGGAACACCGACATCCCAGGGACAGACTCGTCAGCATGAGCAGAGTTCCCATCGGGGGGACCCTGCCAAGCACTTCCGATCAGGTGATTCCAGGTAGGGATTTGGGGGTTATAGGCAGGGTCAGCATGGCCAGCCTAATCAGCAGGGCCAGCAAGGGCAACACCGACAGCAACAGGGTTACCCGCAGGGCCAACAGCGTTTTCATCAGGGCCAACAGGGCCAGTGGCGGGGTTGTAACGGCCAGCAGGGCCGTGGTCAGTAGGGTCATAGGGGAGGTAACTTTAGAGGTCGATGTTTTATGTGCGGCAAGCATGGCCATAAGCTCTAGGATTTCCCAGAGGGTGATAGGGACCCACAACAGCAGGGTGCCCGTAATGAGCCACAGATGGCACTTTTTCCAGCCGCCCTCCCAGCACCAGCCCAGGTACCAGTCCTACCAGCCATTCCAGCAGCTCCAGTGCAGCAGGGGCAGTTACAGTATGGATGTGTCTATAACGTCCACCAGGCAGCAGCTCCACAGGCACCACCCGCGATTGAGGGTATGTTTCCTATCCATGGTACTATGGGTCGAGTTTTATTTGATACTAGGGCGACGAACTGTTTTATAGCTACCCATTTTGCGAAGGCCTTATGGTTATTAGCCATAGCAGAGAGCACTGTGACGTGTGTAGACTCACCACTAGGACACACACTAAACCCTATCCTAGCATAAGAGTTAGTAAGAATACTTAAATACCCTTACCTATTGGAAAATATAACCAAGACATAAAACATAATAATAAATATAAACACCATATTCCAACATAACATAAGTCATCTGTAATGTATACGAAATGGAAATGTACTAAATAAATATAAGAGAAATCAACATGATTATAAGGAAATTGTTGAAGGAAACCTATAATTAAGGTATAAAAGAAATGTCTTACATTTATCAAGATGATGATTCTGTTCACGACAATGTACCAAAAGAATAGAGAAGGAGTATAAGGTAGTGTGAGAAACCTATAAATTCTAACAAGCAATCAAATTACTAAATAGCAAACAAGTAAAACATGGAAATATTATATAATACCCTGTTCAATAATTCCACAAAAAAGGGTTATTTAGAGTTGGTCCCCAAAAATTCTGTGATAGTGACTTTGGCACCCAATATTTGAACTTTTGGGGGTTTAATCTCCAAATTGACTTTTAGCGACGAAAAAAATATTGCAAAAAACTTGTGAAATTTTTTTTTACGACACTTTTTTCGTCATTAAATGTCATTTTGAGAGTCAAACCCGAAAAATAAAAATTATGAAGGTTAAACTCAATTCCAAAGAATTCATGGGTGTTAAACCCTAAATAGCCCAAAAAATAATATAACATAACTCGCGCGAAATACACAATGGTATGACTTGCAATCTGCATTGTCTTATGCTATTTTAACTGGCAAGCATGTAAAGGAATGTGGATTTAAACATATAACTCTTCTAATCAAAATGTGTATAGTAATCACTCAAACTTATATAATTTATGGCAAATTTTTACCTTATAAGAAGAGTAGTATTAGTGTGATACAAATTCTTGGCGAAGTTATCATTACCTCGCATTTCAAATATTGAATAAAAAATTATTCTTCATCGTTTTAAATTCATTTCCCATTGCAGATTTTCCAACACCTTAACCTCAATTTGAGGATAAAAAATTTCAAGGAATTTTACACTTAAATGCCAGAGATCAAGAATAAATCTCTAGGGTAGATAAGAATGAGTAAAGAGCAGTATTTCATATTATTAGGCTCGTGACAAAAAATGCAACTACTTATTGGAAGTCAATCTACCTATATAATAACTATTACTATACACTATTAACAGGTCAAGAAAATAACCCAACTCAATTACTAAAAATTAAGTAAGAAAATTAACATATAATAGTAGTTAATTAAGCCAACTAGCCATGACACAATATTCAATATTATGTCCCCACTAATTTCTTCAAGTTCTTTTTCTATAGGAAAGTTTTAGTATTCAATAAAAGGAAATGACAATGACAAAAATCTACAGATTTTTCATATGTATAGCTGTCATTGAATATTTGTAAAGATCACATTCAATCATCGTCAGAGTACCATCATAACTATACAAAGAAAGTCTTCTATAATGGTGAGTAAAAAATAAGGCTCTAAATACAAGGATGAAATCATTTTAAGTATGTCATCAACAAATTACATTTACCAAAAACGTTATATGCCTACCCATTAGAAGACTCTAACAGCCACATCGATGAGTTTAGACTTTGTAAATTGAAATAGGTTATGTTGCTATAATGATATTATAGAACAGTTTAATAAATGAGTCCTACAATGAGTCCTAAATAAGTCCTCCAAAACCTCCCCCAAAAGCAATAATTTTTTATGCACTGGCGGGACCCATGCCACAATGCAAAATTTAATAGGTAAGTGAGAGAATAAGTGAAATCCACGTCACTTTTGGAGGAGGTTTTGGCACTCATATCATTATTCTTAATAAATAGGGCAAACGTGACATATAAAATTATTCAAACCCATAGGTATTCAAATCCACTTAATTACAATAAATACAAGTCGTTCTTGAAATTATGGAATAAGAGTGTTTTCAAATAAAAAAAGGTTGAAACGTCATGAAAATAATTAAACATAAACTCGACATGAAAGTAATTTAATATAATTGATCCATTGAAGATTAAAATTTCGAAATGTAATGAATTCTTTTAGATCTAAAACTAACCCGGATGAGAATGTGTCCAACTACATTGTGTTGTTAAATCGCTTAGTACTTGGGGAGTTCCTAAACTTAAAGAAATGTTAAAATAAAGTCTCGTTTATAATTTTCATCAATCAATTCACAATATATAAAAATGTTTAGCAAAAATGAAAATGACAGAAGGGGTGATCAAAAGGCATGAAATGCTTCTTCGTTGGTGTAAGGATATTTTTCTTATGTCCAACATATGAAATTTGTGTATGTTATACACCGTTACACCGTTGAAGAAATTCAAGATTCATACAGTCATCAACGGATCCAAATATCAAAAGAAGAAGAGGAATCGAAGTCTGACAGGTCGGACCGGTACGCCCAGAGAAAACGAACCGATCCAACCCCGGACCGGTCCGCCCCTATACCGGACCGATCCGCTTGATGAAAATCAAGTACACCCCGGACCGAAAGCAAACCGATTATGCCAAAATTAAAACGAACCGATCCGCCTCCTCGGACCGATCCGTCTCAGACCCGGACCGGTCCGCCTGGGATAATTTCCAACAGATCGTGGTCAGATTTTTTAGGCTAAAAGGTTCTTTTATAAACCCACTACGGGGAGTTTGTTTCGCAGACTGGTTCACACGATTTTCAGAGTTCATAAACTCAAAAGTCTTCATCTTTGTGAGTGATCATACTCATGTTTTTTATTGACATAAAATTCCAAATCATTGGTGAATCGCTTTGAAACCCTAGAACACAAACCCCATTTGCTGTTCAACCCGTGTGAAGAAGACCGCTCTTCTTCTTCATTGCTGCCCTACTGGAAAGGGATATCTCCAGCCGCCGACTACAGAATCCGACACTTGAGGGTAATTCTTAGTCACTTGTATTTTCATTGTAAGTTACAATATTATAATGGAAATAATTGGTTTTTCCCCTTTGGGGGATTTTTCCTCACTTGTGTGTGCTTGAATAACTATTGCATGATCTCATCATGTTTCAATCACACCTAGTTGCATGTTTACGGTTTGTTTGATTTAAACTGAATTTAATTATATTATTTCTTATTTGAACACAAGCGAATACTCTTTCAAATTGGTATCAGAGCAAGTTACGCTAATTTATCGTGTATTCCTAGTTTCCGTAAAAAATTTCTAAGATATCAATTTTCTGAAAAATTAATTTTTGAAAAGGTGCGTGTTCAATGGAGAAATCATATAGTAAAATGCCAGTTTTTTACGGGATAAATTATGCAGATTGGAAAGCCCGCATGCGGTCTGCTTTGAAGGCCATAGATGAATGTGATTGGATTCTAGTTGAAAGAGGGTGGAGACCTCCCTCCGTCACTGTTGAAAATGTGACCAGTTTAAAACCTGTCACTTCATGAACTGAAGATGAATTTAAATGGTCTTCTTTTAATTCTAAGGGTTTGAGTGCTATTTCCGAATCCATCACTCCTGATGAGTTCCGACGTATCATGACGTGCACCACGTCAAAAGAAGCATGGGATGTTTTACAACTCACCCATGAAGGAACTAATGCTGTGAAAGAGTCTAAATTACAAAATTTGACAACTCAATTTGAAACCATCACCATGCATGAGACTGAATGTTTTGATGAATTTTATGCTAGGCTTTCTGACATTGTTAATACTAGCTTTAATCGTGGTGAACATATTCCTAATGCTAGAGTTGTTAAAAAAATTCTCCGTTCTCTGCCTAAGCGTTTTATCCCTAAAGTCACTGTGCTAAATTCTATGGGTAATTTAAATACGCTAAAATTGGAAGAACTTGTAGGAGATTTGCAAACATTTGAAATTGATATGTTCCCTAAAACTTCTAAGTCTAAAGATAAGGGAATTGCTCTTAAAACTCAAGAGAGAAAAAGTGAGGGGACGGCAAGAAAGAGAGTAGAGTCATATAGAAATAAAGAGAGTGAAACTTCTGATTCTGAGTGTGATTTTGACTTAGATGACTTGGCTCTATTTGCTAAAAACATTAAGAAAATTCTCAAAATTAAGAAAAGTGGAAATTTTAAAGATAAGAAGAATTTTCAGAAAAATAAATTTGAAAAGAAAAATGCTAAAAACCCTCCTAAGAAAGAAAGTGAGAGATGTTTTGAGTGCGACGGTAAGGGCCACAGAGCGTTTGAGTGTGCCACTCGTCTTAATAGAGAAAAGGGAAAAGTTGTCCTAAATGCTACCCTTAGTGACGATAGTGAGGTCGAGTCGGTGGACTCGGGAGATGAGTCACCGCATGAGCGTAACTTCACCACGTTCATGGCTAGTCATGTGAGTACTCCTAGTGCACCTCACGACGATGAGGATGCTGATTCACAAGGACATCTCGACAGTGAGAGTGATGTGAGTGAGGGGGAGGAAGATGCCAGTGAGAGCGAGAGTAATCTTCAACGCGCCTACTGTGAGTTATATAATGAATCATTCAAAACTAAGAAGCGAAACAAAGCGTTAGTTATTAGGATCACCGCGTTGGAAGAAGATCTAGAAGAAGCGAGAGAGAGATAGAGAGTCCTCCACCTGCACCGCTATGAGAGAGAGATAGAGTCTGCTTGTGTTAAGAAAGAGAGTTTGTTTAGAGATAGAGAGAGTTGTTTTGAGAAAGAGAAAGCGAACTTGACTATACAAGTGGCTAGTCTTACGAGTGAGCTCCATTCCTCCCTGGAGACTCGAAAGAAACTTGAAGCCCGTATTGCCCAGCTTACTCATGATCTTAAGAGAGCTCGGGAAGTCAAGGTTCAAATTGAGGACAGATCTGGGAACATGGGAAAGATGCTCCTTGGTCCAGCTTTAGGTTTTGGTGATAGGCAGGGAATAGGTTTTGATGGTGCCTCCACGTACCAAATTGCACCTGGACCAATTCCTAAGTTTACCATGACTCCATATGGCCGTCATCAAAAACCTCGAAGGAGAATTCGACCAAGAAAAGCAAACCAAGGTCCGCTTTTGACTGTGTTCTTTTGTACTTATTGCAAAAGAAAAGGCCACCTCAGGGAGTTTTCTATAGCATGGGTCGGACACGACGTACTACTACTCCACCACGTCATACTGATGAGTTTTCTAGTCTGAAAGAGTGAGTTGAGTTCTTAGCTGCCACATCTCCGAGTTTGATGGAAGAATTCCAACGGATGTCTTTGCCGTTAGTAAATGCTTCTCACATTCCAGCTAAAACCAACAAGAACAAGGGAAAATAAAAGGTATCCTTCTCTTGGGTACCTAAGAAAGATAAAAAGGCCCTAGTTATTCATGTTTCTCTCAAGGCACATAATACCTCAAAGTGGTATTTTGACAGTGGATGCTCCAGACACATGACAGGTGATGTCTCTCTTTTTACTCATATGGAGGATTATGATGATGGGAGAGTTACCTTTAAAGATGGGAGTAAGTCTAGCATTGTAGGACGAGGTACAATAGAGTTACCGGATTTCCTAAGCTAGAAAATGTCTTGTACGTCAAAGGATTGAAAGTAAACCTTCTCAGCATTAGCCAGCTATGCGATGATGACTTTACAGTAAAATTTGACCGGGAAGCTTGTAAGGTCTATAATCAAGCCGGGAAACTTTTAGTGCAAGGGGTGAGGACAAAGTATAACTTATATGGGATTGATCCCACATCCTCACTTGTTTGCAACAGTGCCATGATCTCTCCTATGAATCAGTGGCACCAACGTCTAGGTCACGGGAACGTTAGAGAATTGTCTCGTTTAGTTAAAAAGGACCTAATACGTGGCTTACCATCGCTTGGAAAGTCAACTTCCATGGTTTGTGGACCCTGTCAATTGGGAAAGCAAATCCGTAGTCCTCATAGGAAGTTGCATTCCATTACCACCTCCCGTGTTCTTGAGTTGATTCACATGGATCTTATAGGTCCTACTCGTACGGAGAGTCTGGGTGGTAAGAGATACATTCTCGTGATGGTGGACGATTTCTCTAGATATTATATCATAGGTTTTCTAAGAGAGAAATCCGATGCTGTAGAGTTTTTAATGACTAAGTGTCGTGTCCTGGAAAATCAACACGGAGTCACTATTAACAGGATACGTAGTGACAATGGCACTGAATTTAAGGAAGCAAAGGTAGATTTGTTTTGTGATAGCCTTGGGATCAAACATGAGTTTTCTGCAATGAGAACTCCTCGGTAAAATGGGATTGTTGAGAGAAAGAATAGAATGATCCAGGAAATGGCTAGGTCTATGCTTCTAGGTCGTAAGGTCTCTAGGAGATTTTGGGCAGAGGCAGTGTCTACTGCATGCCACATGGTGAATAGGGTTTACCTGCGTCCACACACACTTAAAATGCCTTATAAATTATGGACAGGCAAGAAACCTAACCTTGCATATTTTCGTATCTTTGGGAGTAAATGCTACATCCTACGAGATAGAGAGCAATCAGGAAAGTTTGACTCCCGGAGCGACGAGGAAATATTGCTAGGATATTCATCGAATAGCAGAGAGTACCGAGTTTTTAACCTAAAGAGCTCTAAGGTTATGGAATCAATTAACGTCACCGTGCAAGATGACGAACCTTCGACGTCTATTGATCCTAAACTACAGTGTGAGGATGAGGACTTCTCTGGGAGTGACTTACTTGTCCCTCAACCACACTCTATGGGCCCTATTCCTATTTTAGGGGACACACCTGCTTGGGTTCGTAACAGTCATGATCCTTCAGCCATTGTTGGCGATCCCACTCTAGGGGTCAAGACTTGTGCTCAACTAGAGAACGTTGTTAGTCAACTTTACTACACATCCAAAGTCAAGCCTAAGAATCTCAAAGAAGCATTCAAGGATGAACACTGGATATCTACCATGCAGGATGAGTTGCTTCAGTTTAAAAAGAATAATGTCTGGGAACTTGTTCCCCGACCTAGTGATACTAATGTGATAGGTACCAGGTGGATTTTCAAGAATAAAATGGATGAAAATGGTACCATAACAAGAAATAAAGCTAGGTTGGTCGCTCAAGGCTACACACAGATAGATGGTGTATACTTTGGGGAGACATTTGCTCCTGTTGCAAGGCTTGATTCCGTCCGCTTACTACTCGCCATCGCATGGCATCTACACTTTAATTTATATCAGATGGATGTCAAGAGTGCCTTTCTGAATGGCATTCTACAAGAGGAGGTTTATGTGGAACAAGAAAAAGGGTTTGAAGAACCTAAGCATCCGGATCACGTCTACTATCTGAGTAAAGCCTTGTATGGTTTGAAGCAAGCACCCCGTGCTTGGTATGAGAGGCTTACTTCCTATCTCTTAGCCCGTGGCTTCAAGAGATGGGGAGTTGATATGACGTTGTTTGTCAGGAGAGATGAAGGTGCTATTTTGGTTTCCCAGGTCTATGTGGACGACATAGTCTTTGGATCCACATGCTCCCAGCATGCTCACCACTTTGAGGAGGAGACGAAAAGTGAGTTGGAGATGAGCATGGTAGGTGAGCTTACTTTGTTCCTTGGTCTCCAGGTTTGTCAGCTAGAGGATGGGATGTTCATCTCCCAATCCAAGTATGCTAGAGACCTAGTGAAAAAATTTGGTTTAGACTCCTCTAAGCATGCACGTACACCTATGAGTACTTCTGCCAAGCTTAGTAAGGACACTTCAGGCAAGTACATAGAGCAAACCTTGTATCGGAGTATGATAGGCAGTCTTCTCTATTTGATTGCTAGTCGTCCCGACGTAGCCTTTAGTGTTGGAGTCTGTGCGCGATATCAGGCGTCTCCGAAAGAGTCATACTTGCTCGCTCTAAAACGTATTATCAAATACGTAAGTGGGACTCTCTCATACGATATTTGGTATTCCTTTGATACCGATGACCATTTGTCCGCTTTTTCGGATGCCGATTGGGTCGAGGATGAAGATGGTTGTAGGAGCACTTCTGGTGGGTTTTTCTATTTTGGTTCTGCTCTTGTCTCTTGGTTGAGCAAGAAGTAAAACTCCATCTCTTTGTCCACTGCGGAGGCTGAGTACATTGCCGTCGGGAGTTGTTGCACGCAACTCTTGTGGATGAAGCAAATGTTGGAGGATTATGGGATTTCACAGGACACCATGATCATTTCCTGTGATAACACGAGCTCGATACACATATCTCGCAATCCCATTCAACATTCGCGCACAAAGCACATCAGGATACGTGAGCACTTTATACGTCAGTTATTTGAGGAGAAAGTCGTATCCCTGAGTTTTGTTCCCACCGACCGTCAATTAGCCGATATTTTCACGAAACCTTTTGATGCCCTTATTAGATTTGAAAGTCTTAGGAAGTCTTTGGGAATTTGCACAGTTGACTGAGAGGTTGGTCTATGTCTAGAATAGGATGCTTTTTTTATGTTCATATCATATGCTTCCTATTGCTAGTCTGTTTTATATGTACCATTGCTTTGTTGTACAACTATTTATTTATCCTTTTGAAAAATCCAAAAAGATTTTTTGTTTTTATATATAAATACTTCAGAAAAGCTGAAAAAGAGTTATTTTGATAAAATTTTAAAAAATCCAAAAAGATTTTTTATTTTTGCACTTTGTTATGGATGAGCATTTAAGATAGCCAAGTCACAACTTCATTCCATATATCCATGTGACTGTTTGATAGAGATTTGAGACGCTACATCATTTCATCCATGTGCTTTACATTAATTGGAGTCTTTGAGATGTGATTAGTGATATCTTTCTACATGTTTGACTCCCATCTCCTTTATTGCACACATGCACGACTTTATTTGATTATTGCACTTGTCTATCATATATTGTCTTGAGTGTTTCCATCTCAATTATGTCTATACAATGTACAATATGCGATAAACTTGACAAGATTGGAATGCATGTGAAAACCGTTTTGTGAGACTGTGTGTTTATTTGTAAAACACGGAGGGGTTGCGAAAGGTAATTATCTATCCTTTGCGCAAAAGCCACCGTTTAAAAGGACCTAAAAAGGAGATATTTTAATATCCGAAGTCCAAAGAGGTTAAAAGAGCCCGAAAAATTTTAAAGGCAATAAAAAGCAATTCATGCCAAATATGGGCCACTTAGGTTTCACCATCAATTCTCCAAAGATTGAGAATTTAGAAAAGCCTCTATTCAAAATAAAAATCTGAGGGAGTTTGGTTGGAGAATATAAACGGGTTTGTGCTTCCTTTAAAGTCCTGAAAAAGCATGAAATAGTTTTCGACGTTATTGGTGTGTAAATCATTTTTAGCTTTGATTTGTTGATTTGATTGAGTCAATGTCCTATATTTCCACCTTTTTACACCAAAGGAAGACTTTGAGTTCATTCGTTAGGAGTATCCGATATTCATCATGCACATATGTCATGTTTGTATGCATTGATTTTCTTATCGAATTTGGTCACACCCATTCATTTACGCCATCATCGACTTGGTTGTTCTGTGTTTATTCATGGCGTGTTCTTGTTTGTTTGAAAAATTTTGAAAAATTCAAAAAATAGTTGTTTATTCCTTGTGACACCCTTGCTTTGATTGGTTGATTTATTCTTCTCTTTTGTCTATTTTGGGACATCATAAAAAGGGGGAGAAATAATTATCTTATTATGGGGGAGTTTTAAATTTTGAGCATTTATAATAAATTGGTATCTATGTTTATCTCATTTCAAACTCGATACGTCACTTGGTATTTTTGCTTTTTCTCATGTTTGAAGGTTCTACATGGATTATCATTTTATTGCACACCCTGATGAGAAAAGCGTTGAGATTCCTGAAGATTCGAAGAGCAAACGATGAAGTCTTATTCAATTGTATCTTTCCAGTTTTGGGTTCATGGAAGGGCAGATTTGTATAGGCATTTTTGTTCGTTGATAATTCGGATGTTTTTTTTTATGTATGTACCGGCATAGACATAGGGGGAGATTTGTAAGGACATTTTTCTTATGTCCAACATATTACATTTGTGTATGTCATATGCCGTTACACCGTTGAAGAAATTCAAGATTCATATAGTCATCAACGGATCCAAATATCAAAAGAAGAAGAGGAATCAAAGTCTGACAGGCCGGCTCGGTCCGCCCAGAGAAAACGAACCGATCCAACCTCGGACCGGTCTGCCCCTATACCGGACCGATACGCTTGATGAAAATCCAGTACACCCCAGACTGGAAGCAAACCGATTATGCCAAAATTAAAACGAACCGATCCGCCTCAGACCCGTACCGGTCCGCCTGGGATAATTTCCAATAGATCGTGGTCAGATTTTTTAGGCTAAAAGTTTCTTTTATAAACCCACTATGGGGAGTTTGTTTCGCAGACTGGTTCACACGATTTTCAGAGTTCATAAACTCAAAAGTCTTCATCTTTGTGAGTGATCATACTCATGTTTTTTATTCACACAAAATTCCAAATCATTGGTGAATCGTTTTGAAACCCTAGAACACAAACCCCTTTTGCTATTCAACCCATGTGAAGAAGAACGCTCTTCTTCTTCATTGCTGCCCTACTTGAAAGGGATATCTCCAGCCGCCGACTACAGAATCCGACACCTGAGGGTAATTCTTAGTCACTTGTATTTTCATTGTAAGTTACAATATTATAATGGAAATAAATGGTTTTTCCCCTTTGGGGGATTTTTCCTCACTTGTGTGTGCTTGAATAACTATTGCATGATCTCATCCCGTTTCAATCACACCTAGTTGCATGTTTAGGGTTTGTTTGATTTAAACTGAATTTAATTATATTATTTCTTATTTGAACACAAGCGAATACTCTTTCAGTTGGCTTGGTATATAAAATCCTTCGCCAGACATTTATCATTCTTTCCAAACTATTTTAGTACATATGAATCATTATTTTTGTATTATTCTAGAATTGAGTTACTTTATAAAAATAACTCAATTCTAAAATTATTAGAGTTTTTTCATTTGCACAATGGTTTCATGTAAAATTGTTGAAAGATATAGATTACAAACACATATAGCACAAATTACATAGATATGTTTCAACTGAAAAGAGAGTTATTATGAGAAAATACAAAGATAGATGGTAACGATCCAACAAGTGAAAATTACATAAATATAATTTAATAAATGAAAGGCGTATTGAAAAAATTCAAAACGTGCTATTAGAAATAAATACACATGCACAAAGTCATGATTTTCATAAACAATTCACAAACTATCAAAAATGTTTTGCAAAAACAAAAATGGCAGAGGATTTATAGAGAGTGTGACCAAACGGCATGAATGCTTCTTCATTGGCTTGTGAATCATTATTTTTCTACAATTTTGATGTAGATCGGTTGAGAGAGAGGAGAGAGAAAGAGAGAAATATGAAGACAACGGGTTGGAAGCAACCCATTAAAGAAATAGGGAGGTAAAAAGTTAAATGTGTCGAGGCTTTCGTCAAGATTGGACAGTTAATGGGATGGTGGTAGTGTTGGAATTGCAGCAAAAATAGGGATAAAATAGTAAAATATGCACTTTCTCCCATTTTCATGCTTTTTAGTAAGAAAATATTATTTTTAGTAAAATATAATATGATGATAGGTAGTATTAGAATTGCAGGGAAAGGCAATTCGTGTTTTTTGGTCAGTTGATGACGCCACGCCACAACATGAGATGTGTTTTAGCTAAATGGAAATCTATATTCACGGCCTTACTGATTTCAAGAGATCCTCCTGCTTCTCATATCACCCTTCCATGAATGGGATTCGAGAACCACCGCAAGTTTGCCTTTGAATTTTGGTTTTTTTATTTATTTTTTTATATTTATGTTAGTTTAGTCTTTTTTTTTGCTAAAAGGACTGAATTTTCTAGTTTGGTGTCTTTTTATGTGTATTTTGGTTGGTAAAAATAAATAATAACTTTAAAGTTAATAAATTGCACTTTTAGCTTTCTTTACACTTTGTATCAAAATCTCCATGGGATGATGGGAACTTCTATTCAAATTTATAAGCTGATACCATCACATATGTACAAATAATTTAGCAATTTAAATAAAATAGAATTGGAATTAGGTATTCAACATAGAACTAATGATATTAAATTTGAAATCTATTAGTTAGTAAAGGTTAAACGGTACTATAACACCACCCTATCTATAAAAGCTTAATGTGTCACCATTTCCCAGCCTTAGAAAATTAGTGTTGTCAAAAGAAAAAATGAAAATTTGAGATACATCTATGAGAAATAGTATCATAAGTAGAAGGTCCCGTTTGTCAATTGTAAACACCAATAAAGACTATGCAGGACTGAACATTTGTATCGTGTCTTTATTGGTGTGAAATATGGACAAGGGTACCCTCCTCGTGATACTATTTCTCTACAGCTACCATAAAAGTTATCAAGCTATTAAATGAAAGCTCCAATTAAAAAATAGAATTATCTTAATATGTTTTTTTATAAATTTCGCAAGTAATGTTTAATTTGGTTGTTTTGACCTAACCCCCAGTTCTTTATGTTATTTAACTTAACCTACACTTTCCTAATCTCTTTGAGATAACCCCATAAATTTTAACACCATCACAGGTTTATTAAAAAGACTTAATTTTTTAATTAGAGTTGACCCCCAAAAATATTTTTTACCAAAATACCCTTATTTTAGTACCTCCTCTCATTTTATCTTCCACAAATCAAAACCCTAATTTTTAACCAACCCTAAATTCATGAATTTAAATCAAACTAAAAACATAGCTCCATCCCAAATTAATAGTCGAAATTTGAAAATGACTATTTATAAGGAATATGGTTCATCGATTTCACTTAAAATAGAAATGCGAATATTAATTTGGGACATCCCATAATGAAAAGGAGGATTATTGACCAACGGTTATGTAACAAAAATTGACTAAACAAAAACTTGATTTTATAAGAAGCACTAACTTCAAATGGAATGTACAGGTGCTATGAATATCTAAAACAAGTAATCTTATATTTCCATTGGGAAAAATTATTACAAATGGTAAGCTCTATAGTATGTTTGCATATTAATGTCCATATATCCTTTCTTTAACATGTCTACTTCATATCTTGTGAAGTACCTGTAGTTATAGACCAAAAGAGTAAGACAGTTCTCTTATTTCCTCTCCATATGTCCTTTCTTTAACATGCATACTTCATATCTTGTGAAGTACCTATAGTTATAAACCAAAAGAGTAACAAAGTTCCCTCATTTCCTCTAGCGGATATTCCTACTTTATTTATCTCAATGGGAATCAAAGAATCGGAGGTGGTGGTGGAGAGGGAGAAAATAAACAATGACAAGAAACACAATGTGCTTGAGGCGCCACCAGAACGGGTTCAGTGATTGTAAATTTAGGAGAATACATATGTTGGGAACATTTTGTCACATTATCAAGATACAAATCATATAGTAATTAATGTAAGGTTAACTTGCTAAATAACCCCCTTGAACTTCATTTTTTTTGCAACAAACCCCCTGAATTACTTTCACTCAAGAAACTCCCCGGAACTATGCATATTGTTACAAATCTCTCTTATGTGTTGCTAAAAGTCCTAGAAAGGAATATTTGAGACAAAAATCAGAGTACAGGGGTAATTGAACAAGTGAAAGTTTAGGGGAATATTTTAGCATTTTGGCCATTAATTATAAGAGAATGGGAATTTTAGTACAATTTAGTCAAAATATTTGCACGATATTCAGTATGCTATGTGCTGATCTCGTAATATAAAATCCCAATAATCTGAGATGGCATTTCTATCTGTCTCTTTCACTTACCTTTTTTACTACCAGCAGAACTCCAAGTTTTGGTGGATTCCAATATTTTACTGGTGTCAACTACGAATTTTGAGTATTATGCCTCACAATGTGTTGCGTTGCTATATCACTGCAGCTCCACCATTTGAAGTGAACACAATCAACATATGACACAGTCACGTTGATGCCACGAAGAACTGTTACAATAACTTTATCAAGTTTGCATATAAGAGGCCCCGAAAATAAGATCTCACTCCCACTTCTTGTACAACATTTAAGTTACCCAAAAATGTCGACAAAAAAAAACACGTGAGTTACAACCTCACCCAAGAAAAAAATACTTTAGGGTAAAATTTGTTGAAAACTCACAGGAGACTTAAGATCATGAGAAAAACAATCCTTAACAAAAGTCTCTCCAGCTTTTGACAAGTTTGATCAAACGTTTTCCATATTCAAATAACCCCCCCCCCCCCCCCCCCCCCTCTTATGTGCCTCTCTCCCTACCTGAGGGAAAAACAGAAGAAGAAATCCGAGAAGGATTCTCGATATAAATCATCCAGTATTTGAAAAGTTATTTTGCATATTGCATCATTTCGAGGAGAAGATTAATAGTTTTAATCGAGAAAATCGCAATTAGAGTTACAAACTGTAATAAAAACTACAAACTAAAGGCAAGGTTAAATAGGGGTTAATGCGAGAGGAATGTAGGAGAAAAAATGGTCAATTTAAAGACCTTTGTGGTGTAAAATTTCCAGTTTAGGATAAGCCCCAAAGCCATACCACCAAGCAATCTAAATAGTGCATCAAAGAAGAAACTGATTATCTATGTTGAAGAAATAGTGTAGCAACCAAACTTCCACTACAAGCAGACAGTATGTTTATAACTCCAATCCTCATTGATTATTGAAGGTAAAACAAGAATGTAATACATTGTATGGAAATGATTTACTGTCCAACAAGTACCCAAAATAGTCAATAAAATTAACTAAATTATGAAAAGATTCACCCAATAAAATTCAATACACGAACAATTACATAAAAATCAGCTACGGAAATCCGGAATCAACAAAAAACCACAAACGAATTCATTAATAAACAAATGAACCATAGAAAAGAAACAATTTGCAAACACCTATATTACAATATATACATATATGGGGAGAGAGAGAGAGAGAGAGAGAGAGAGAGAGTCAATCGAACATAATTTTTTCGGCCAAATTGGATAGGAAAATTGTCTTTCAAAAATTATCAATTTTTTTAACAATTTTTTTGTGCCTATTCTGATTCCAATGTTTTTACAAAATTGAAATTTTCAAAAAACTCAACAAATTAAAAAATCGAAAATTGGGAAGTGTTCAAAAAATCATAAAATTCCAAAAAATAAGAAAGAATCAGATTTTTTTTTCTTTTTTTCTTTTTTTTTTTGGGGGGGGGGAGGGGGTAGGAAGTTTGGAACTTTTTTTTTAAATCGATATAGTAAATTTTCGAAAAAAATCATTTATTCCGATTTTTTTGGAAAAATTGGAAATCAGAAATTCAAAATTTGCAATAAAAAATATGGGAAAATCGAAAAGTGTGGTATTATATATAGTCGAAAATCATTATAAAAATAAATAAATAAACGCGAGACACACAAGAGCTTTAATGTGGCTCACCCATTGTAACTTACACCAACATGAGGGATGAGATTAATTTCACTATGAAAATGACCCAATATTTGAAGAAACACGTCTCAATAAATTCACTCCTTGCTATATTGATATACACTTTTGAATCCCTCCTAAATAACTTTCAATTATAATATGTTTTTTTCCCCAGATAATTGTTGCAGATTTATTTCTCATTCTCTTTGGTATATATAATATCATACACACTCATACGCATTAAATGGTATATTGACTTTTCATGAGGTATTTCACAAGAATTGGAGCCAAGTGACCCATACGCATTAAATGGTATATTGACTTTTCATGAGGTATTTCACAAGAATTGGAGCCAAGTGACCTAAGAAATTTTTTGCATTATTATGTAAAATAAATGAGTTGATATTGATGAACCTTGCTTTCCATGATATCAATCCAAAACCTCACAATCAATGGGGAGTCACATTGCAGTTATAAACATACTGTCTGCTTTAAGCTCTTCTTTCATTTATTTTAAGCAATAAAGAGTAATGAGTAACATCGTAGTTATATAATTCACTCAAGAAAAGTATAGCTGTACAAAATGATAATATAAATGAATTTCAGCATTCCTCTCTTCACTCCAGGCAACCAAGAAATAGTCAATAGGACGATTTCTTTTAATTCAAATGCTTTATCAAAAATACCACCCCACCCTCAAAAAAGGCACAGAAAAATAATCAGCACAGACTCGATATATTGTTGAAGACGGTTTATTATTACAATGTTTTACTTTGGAATGATCCCATTATTACCAATTACAAATGCAGTCCAATCAAAAGCCCCTCGTATCTCTAACTTTAATTTTCATCAAGTCTGAATATTTTCCCATATTAAAATGGGATTCAGTTAAGAAGAATTAATTCAACCATCATGATACCTAAGAAAGAGTAGTACCCCTCCACTCCCCCATCACGATACATTAAAGAGAGGAAAAAAATAGAGTGAGAATAATAGTTGTAATGAACTTGTGTATGTCTACAATTTTTGGTTCTGAATTTGAATACATTGTACACTACAATGACATCCATGTCAAAATAAAACCAGTGCATATAAGATTGTACTAGTCCTATGCTTACGAGACATTGCCGAATGAAAATACTCTGAACTTAACGTTACCCGAACACATTAATGTCAAACAACCGACGCTTACCATAGTCTTGATTAATCATATAACTGCCATGAGTATATCATAGTTAACGTTCCACTAAAGTGAAAAATAATTGTTTTGTAACATAAAATGACTAAAGAAAAGTTGATTATATAAGAAGAAACAAACTCAAATCGAATGTACAGATGCTAGGAATATCTAAATCAAGTAAGCATGTATTTCCATTGAGATAATCAACAATGATAAGAAACACAACATGCTTGAGTCACCCCGAGAGGGGATCAATGTTATAAATTTAGGAGATTACATATGTTGGGAATATTTTGTCATATTATTTAGATACAAATCAGATAGTAATCGATGTAAGGGTAACGTGCAAAATAACTCCCTTGAGCTTCAATTTTTTGCAACAAAACCCTTGGATCAATTTCAATGCAAGAAATTCCCCTGAGCTATGCATTTTATTACAAAGACTCCCTTATGTGTTGCTACAAAGTCCTCGAAAAGGGATATTTCAATAAAATGTCTAGTTCAATGGGATAATTGAAGAACGTGATAGTTCAGGGTGATATTTTAGCAGTTTGGCCTTCAGATAATTATAAAAGATTGGGATTTTTAGAATTATTTAGTCATATTAAATATTTGGTATTATATGTACTTTAGCCTCATCCTACTATAAAAGTGCAATCTCAATAATCTGAGATAGCATTTGAGCAACTAATTATTGGAGTTATGGGGGATTCCAATATTTTTAAAACCGTCCTCTGATTTTCGAGTAGTATACCTCACAATGGGTTGCTATAGCACTGCAGCTCCACCATCTGAACGGAACGCAGTCAACATGAGGACACAAGCTACAATACTTGTTCACATTGATGCAACGAAGAACTGCTACAATACTGCAGTAAATCTGCATACAAATAGGCTCATAAGACACCATACATAGGAAACATGAAGAAGACTCCCACTTATTGTACAACTTATGAGTTACCCCAAAATGTCAAAAACATGAGAGTTACAAACTCGGAGTCTTAGCGACACTTTTTAAAGGTCTTTGTTAACTTTTGTGATATTTTTTGGGGTGTAAATCAAATGTTTTTTTATTGAATTTGTGGGGATAACTGAGAGATGGTACAAAAGGGGGAGGGTATAAACTTCAAATATCCCCCCCCCCCCCCCCCAAACTCCCACCCCACCCCAAAGAAAAAGGATTATTGACTTTACCCATTGATATAATGAGGTAATTAGTCACCCGGCTACACATTTGTTAATTAGACGACACCCCACCCCCACCCACCCCCGAGTTTGTCATACAACAGAATATACACAACGTACTGGTGGGTTGATGCACCTGCGGGAATGTATGATTATTAAATGTGCATGGAGGTATGTCTAAATGACAAATTGTCTCTGTGGTAATAATTCTCCCCGAAGAAAGAAAAATCCTTGAGGGTAGTATTTATTGAAAACTCACAGTAGACTGAATATCATAAGAAAAACATTCCTCAACAAAGGTCTGTCCAGCTTCTCCCGACGTGTGACCAAACGTTTGACATCATCTTCAAATAACCCTCCCTTGTTCTTTGACAAGAACGCGATTAGAGCTACAAACTACAATAAAAAAGAAGAAATTAAAGGCACAGTTAAAAGAGGGTTAATCAGAGAGGAATGTATGAGAAAAAATTATCTGGGTTGAAGATTAAGGACCTTTTTGGTTAAAGATTATCTGGGTTTATAAGAGGTTATTTGTAGTAGCACTCCATCTTTATGATCACTTAAGAGTTACTCCCGACTTTTTAATAAAATTTGAGTTACACCCCATTCATCGCTTTTACGATGACTTTTTGCAACACGTTTAATCCTTTTGGTTCGCTTTGGGGACTCAAACTCAAGTTTGTGTTCGAACGTTGGAGGTAACACACAAGTGAACAACATAAAGGGCATGTAACTCAAAGTAACCCTTAAACTTATTAAGTAGTAACTGAATAGCATAACACTAAAAGATAATTGAACACCTAAAAAGAACAGAAAGACAACGAAACACTTATGATTTTACAAAACCCATTTCATCTCAACGTTGCTGGCTTCATTCTGTTACCAAAAAATGAAGGAAATGAAAGAAAGTAAGAAATTAATTGTCTCACAAACTATATGAATCCATTTGCCCGAGAAACACTCAAAACATGTTTAAACCTTACCATTACGCTTTTACGAAGGTAAACGAACTATAGAGAATTAAATCATATTCAATTTAAATAACATTAAGCAAAAAAATTTTGTCTGAATATTTAACATGTCTCAAACTATAAATACCACAATGCAAAAGCTTTTTCTGCAATTTACTCTATGAACAATTCTGCAGACATCTAAACAACATTATAAGATGAAAAATGAATACAAAATCAAAGCAGGGAAATGAATAGACAAGATGAAAACTATTCATAATGAATTACAAATTCAATTACATCACATTGCCCCAACTTTCTTAGCAACCAAATTGTGGTAATAGAAGAAACCTAGATGAAAATATGCAAAATCAACTCAATCATAAAAATATTCAGCCAATAAAATTCAGGACATAAACAAGTACACAAAAACCAGATAAAGAAATCAAGATTCAACAAAAAACCACAGATGGATTCATGAATAAACAAAAGAACCATAGAAACAATATGCAAACACCTATATTACAGTACATACTTACATACATATACATATATATATATATATATATATATATATAATAAAGGAGCATGGTTTTTGAATTGTTTAAGCGCAATAACGGTCTAGATCTTGCCACCTCATCGACCAAAAATCAAGGGTTCAGATTAGCTTCTGAACTTTTATTTCAAATTTGAAATTATAATTTCCCTCCTATTTCAACCCTTTTTAGAAAGCCAAAATTCTTACATAGATAATGTCTTACAGTTTGGATTTCCCGCTCAAATAAGATTCACTACTTTCAATTGAATATCCCTCACACTACCCAATGCATTAAACTTCACAGACCTTACATCACCATCTCTCTCTCTCTCTCTCCACACAATTTGATTCTAGCTAACACCAGCCCTCACTGACGTAAGGTCTCCATATAATTTGTCTTAAAAAATTATGGGAAGATCTGACCTTCTCTCCTACATAGATCCATTTGTTTTGGGTTATGCGGTTTCGGTTTGATGTTCTGAAATCGGTATATTTTTTGTGATTGATGTGTCTGATTTTGATTATTTGTTTTTTTGATTTAATTTATGTTGTTTAGATGAAGAAATTCATTGTGTGGTATGTTTTGTAGTATCACTCTCTAACTGTGATTTGGGGACACATATGTTACATGTCTTTTATTTTTAAATTAGGGTTAAAATTGCTTTGTGTTTTATTTTTTGCAGGTTCTTTGACACAAATTAAGAGGTAAGTTTTTCTTGGTTTCAAAATATGGATTTAATGTTCATTTTAGGTTTATTCTTTGAAGATAAAATTAAGTTCTCTAATTTTAATGAAAGTTATTATTTTGTACATATAATTCGAGTTTTATCATTTCACTAATATATGTATTTTTTTTTGCAGACCGTTTGTCCATTTGACAACTAAGTATTCTATTTACCCTCTTTGCTTAAGACTGAAGTTTATTTGTTATGATTTTTTTTCCATTTAGAGTTTTTTTCTCATAGTTACATGTGAATAATTAACAATAGTTTGTTGGGGCTGGATTTTGTTTAGATTTTATTAGCCCGGTAAGGAAAACTTTTGACATTACTAATTCTATTGAAAGTCTTACCATGATTTGGGGACACATGTTACAGGGGGTTGATGGAGTTTCAAGTATTAGTGAAAATTTCTCATGACGGGGGTTCAAGTATTATGAGTTATCACATCACTAATTTTCTATGTGATCATTTCTTAATTTTTTTAATCATCTTCTTAGTCTTGATGTCACTAAAAATCATTTTATCAGTTACATTGCTTCAGGTAAGTTGAACCCCAGGTGTTTGACAAAATGGGCAAATGACAATAGTAATTTCTCTTTTTCTTTGTCTACTGAAGTTTGTAGTAATTATATAGAAATTTCAAGTAATGTACTTTGGTTCACAAATAAATAACTTGAAGTTTCCTTTTTTCCAGTTCCAACTAATAGACATTTTGACCTAATATGAATTTTTCCTACCACATGATCTATTTTTTAGGTTATTTCTTAACTACTGTGGTCATGGTTGACATTGTTGAAAGTCTCGGTATCGGACACCCGATTTTCAACTCGGTCGCGGTATCGGGCGATACGCAAATATACGCTATTTAGAGAGCGCAAAAAATTCCAAAAAAAATATAGAAAATTTTAAAAAAATAAGATTAACAATGTGGACTAATGAGATACATTCAAACCCATCATTCAATATGCACTGCATTGTAGAATTGGTTATATTGAAGCGCGACAGAGTTGTCAGATTCAATATTGCATAGTAAACCAATAATAATATTGAAAAACAAAAATGTACATTTTGTTTTAACAACAATGTATATTTTTTTACATTTTTACAAAAACGTAGAAAAGAACATTGTTACAACAATGTACATTTTTTTAACAACAATGTACATTTTTTTACATTTTTACAAAAATGAACATTTTTTTAACAAATATGTATATTTTTTTTACATTTTTATAAAAACGTACAAAAGAACATTTTTTTTACAAAAATGTACATTTTTACAAAAACGTACAAAAGGACATTTTTACAAAAATGTACATTTTTTTTAACAAAAATATATATTTTTTTTACAAATATGTACACTTTTTTTTACAAATATGTACAAATATATATTTTTTTACAAATATGTAATTTTTTTACAAATATGTACATTTTTTTTAACAAAGTAACATTTGTACAGAAATGTAAATTTTTTACAAACATAAATGTACATTATATATTTTTTGTAAAAGATTTGAATATTTTTTGTAAAAAAATAACATTTCTTTGAAAAAAGAGTTTTAGTAGGGTCATTTAAAAAAAAGAGTATTACTTTTTAAAAGATATATATATATATATATATATATATATATATATATATTTAGTAGACATTTAAAAAAAAGAGTTTTATGTTTTAAAAAATTAATGTTAATACTTTTGAAAAAGTAATATCATTCTGTAAATGTTACAATATATTTTCAACAACGAAGAAATATTATAAAAGATAAAAGTTCAATCAAAAAATAAAACAAAATATGACAATATCGTTTGAATCGGTTGTCTCAGTCGATATCGCGGCTGTCTCGGCCGATATCGCGGCGAGGCATCTCGAAATCGGTTGTCTCGGGCTATTTCGCGGCTGTCTCGACCGATTCAATCTTTTTTTTAAATGTCTCTCGGTATCAGATCAGTACCCTCCGATTCCGAGTTGACTTGGCCGATACCGAGTCAACTCGGCCGATACTTTGAACCATGACTGTGGTGGTTATTTTTTCTTTGAAATTTGAGTTGGTCCCACTTTTATTTGTTGAGGTGGGTGGGCTTAGGTGGGGAATTCACAAATTTGAATGGTGATTTCAATATCTATTGTTAAAGATACGCATCACTTTGGGTAGCATTTTTTAACACACTAATTTCAGTATTTCTTGGTGTCCTTTCATAGTGTACAGAATAGTTTCTGACAATTATTATTTTCAATTTGAAATCGTTTATATAACATGGTTTTAAACTAATGGTGATTCAGGCTTGAAGATAGAATTTGGATTGTTTGTTTTAAATTCAGGTTGAAATATACCTATTGCAATTTTAAAAGTTATATTCTCTTCATGCTTGAATAGTCCTCATATTAATGAGTCTGTCAATGTGTCATTACTCATTAGATTTGTCTCCTATAAAAATAAATCTTGGGTGATTTCATGTTAATGAGTGTGTAAATGCCTTCTTATATGCTTATAGTTCTACAGATTATGTGGCTTTCATGTTTATTTTCCTCCCATGACTACTCTTCCAGTTCAGGTCATACATGGAGAATCTTAGACTGCATTTTACAAAATAAGACATGGAAATATCAGGTAAATATTGGTGAATGAAATTTTATGTTTTCTTAATATTTGTATGTCTAATTACATGTTGTACAAGTCTCTATTGAAGTTAGTTCGCGTGAAATCTGTACCACTCATTATTTTGTCCTATGAAGAAATATTGGGATGAAAGTCAAAATCACCGTGAACTGAAAAAAAGAGTCGAAATCATCCAAAAATTACAGATATTTTAAATAACAATGCTAAAGTTTTCAATTTCCAAAATTTTGGTACTACTTACTGAATAGTAGACATTCATACCTTTAAAATTGAATAGTAGACATTTCGGTACTGCTTACAGAATTTCCTGAATTTCAGATTTTAATGCCTCCTAAATAGTAGACATTCAAACCTTTAAATTGAAAGTTATCACTGAATAAATATATGTAATGTCATAAGAATTTATTGATAAGTTCACAACATTTGGAAAATAATTAATCCTCTTGGAATTATATGTAATTAGACCCGTGTCTTAAGCATTACTGTAGTGAATACTAAGATAGAGCCAGGAAAATTCTTTTTATAATGTCAAAATGCATATCAACAGAATTTAGTATGTTTTTTTAAGTATCTTGGAATATTTCAACTACTTACTCTATTTTTTGTTGCTCATTATGTAATTTCTTATTTCTTCTCACCTTCTCTCAGCTCCGCTCCAGCCACGAGAAGAGATTCTTGAGATATTATAATAAGGTACATAGATCTACATGAAGTAACCAGTGTAAGTGGTTTGGGAATCAATTTCACGAACTAACCAACATGTAATTCGTACTCCTTCTGCTGGTCGGCCTTCTACTCTCCAAAACTAGCGCAATCGCGGCAGTGCTACTTGCCCCAAACCAATGCCCCTGCCAGTGCCCCTCATCCTCTTCCCCTGCTAGCTGCGCCCCTTATCTCTCTCGGGTCTCTCCCGCGAGTCAGCGATTCGCAGCAGTAAGCTAGGTAACTTTATACTATTAAACTGTTAAACTTTATACCGTTAAACTAAAAGCAACAAACTGTATTTAATACTGATAGTTAATGTTTTTGTCCTACACCCCATTTTCACGGGGAAGCAAACAGATTTCTTCGCCTAGAGTTAATAGCACGGAACAATACATGTTCTCTGGTACAAATATTAGCAGAAAATTAGAAATTACAAAACAAATGACTTTTTCGGTGATATAGAATGTGTATTTTTAAAATCACACATTCTATATCTAACTATTTTATCAACTATCGTGTGGTTTAAGGCTTACTATAAAGTCATGGGTACTTATTTGTGAAAGCTATTAATTGAATTTTTTGGTCACAAACATCTGCTTGAACTCAGTTTTTTTTCCAGTCTTGATAGCTATTAATTTATTTTTTTGGTCCCTTTTATTGCTATTCTCAAATACTTTCCTTGAATATTCGGAGGGCCAAACTAAACTAAAAAGTGACTCACAAATTGGGCATTCCATTGTCATGGGACATTTTGGCGGAATGAACAGGTATTGGATGTACTGGATGTATTTTACTCTATTTGTGTGAATAGGTACTGGATTTTATTCATCACTTTGTGGATTTTATTCTAATCCACTGTCTATTTTTTTTTTACTTTTCTGACTTTCATACTAACCAGTACTGGACGTATTTTACAATGTTGTGTTTTTGAATAAGTTTTAATTCACAAACTATTTTTAGCCTGATTATGGACGTATACAATGTTGTGTTTTTTATACTGATTATGGAGTTTAGGACCTACGTTTTACTGTTTTATTTTTTAACAGGTACTTCATTTTATTTTTTAACAGGTACTCTGTTTTATTATTTGTCTTTTGTCTTGGCAGGGCGCTTGGGTGTCATTGCTAAACATTCCCCTGCTTCTGGATGGAATTATCAAGTATGGAGAGAGGTTGCGGGCTTTAAGGTCCGTGAATCGTGAGCAATTTCGAGATTTGGTTCCAACTCCTCGGGTTTTGGGGCCTTTAGTTTCGTTGCTCAATGCGTGTTTGGTAATCTGTCAAGTGTAAGTATACTTTGGGGTGTGTCAAGTGTGAGTACACCTTCTTAAAATCTGAATTTTTTAACAAGTTAGTTTTTCACTATTTGATTTTTTTTGGTGTGACAAGTGTGAGTATACATTCTTAAAATTCTTAAAGTCGTGGAAAGAGGTGATACGTTACTCTTCTGCTCCTTTTTTAATGTTTTCTTTCTTTTCTACGGTAGCCCTTTTATGTATTTTATTTAGTTGTGTGAATCGTTGAAGAGTAGTTGATATTTCCAACATATAAATGCAAGTTCTCCAAGTAATCCCGGGGTTCATTTATGATGACTATCAAGAGTTTTCATTAACATTGTACATGGTTGGTCCATATAATAGCATTACATTTGTGATTCAATCTGACTTGATCTCTATTTCTGAATTTTGCATTAGTTTTTTTATGATAAGTTGGCGGGTTTAATTGGATCAGATAAAAGTGAAATAAACAAAGAGAAATGAACAAAGTTGATGATAAGTTTTTGTAATACCCCGTAATTTTATTGATTTTTATTTATGGGATTAATTGAATTAAATGAGAATTAATTGGAAATTAATTCGGAGATAAATACTAGCGAGATGTGAGTTGGTATTTGATTATGATGTTAAAATTGAAAATTTCATGAGTATTGAAAATATTTAAATTGTAACTAGACAGAAATAAGATGATTTGGAAATTTAGTTGGGACGCGCGTGTCAGTCACGTCAGGAATGAAATTATTTGAATTAAAAAGTGAATTATATTTTTATCAACCGAATGGTCATTTTGAGTGCGCCAATGTGTCCGAAAGGGTCAAAGTAGTCAGAAAACACTAGCCGGGGGTTTAGTTTGGGTCCCGGGGATTTTTTAGGCCATACCGGCAACCCAAAAGGGTAGTTTGGTAATTTTAAAAATATGGGGATTAAAACCCACGAATTTTAGAGGTTAATTTTATATTATTAATGAACCCACTAAGTCCATTATCAACATTTATCAAGTTGTTGGCTACGGGAGTTAAAGGGAGAGTTCTAAGAGGTTCCAAAACAAACCCCTAGCTACCATCACCATCTTTGGGAGAAATCTGTAGAGAGAAAGAGAAGAATCAACCTTCATCCTTCAACATCAAATCAGAACATCTAAGGCAAGTGGTTTAATTACATGAATTCAAGCGAATGTTTCCTCCATACTTAGAATTGAATATATGTCTTCTATTGAAAGTTTGATGAAAACCCATGAAATTGGAGAGAGAAATCGTAATCCTATATGAGGATCGCATGTAGAATAGTTATGGACGAATTTCATATTCAAAATATATCTATTGATGATTTAAAAATGGATTTTTAAGAGATAGTTGTAGTCATTAAATTATGTGTTCATGTTCATAGGGTTTGGGACAAGATTTGGGAATTTTGATGATTACATGTTAATTTAGGAGGTATTGACCCCATATATATGTTAAAGAGTGACCTAGGAGGACTTAGTGTAGTTTAAACACATTAAAACTTAGTTTGGATGATCATAGGATGGATTTTAGAAAAGAGAAAAATGAAGAAAAACGGATTTGCAGATTTCTGGGCGTGTTCTGCCATCTCGTTAGAAGACCTGCCCAGGTCGTTCGAACGACCTCGTTCGAACGAGTTTCTAACGAGATGACAGTATCCCTTCTAACGAGTTGGTAGTTCTTTCGAAGAATTTCGTTCGAACGACACTCGTTCGAACGGGATTTCTAACGAGTTGACATAATGGCCTTTTAGGCCTGATTTTATTTCAAATGTCCCGTAAACTTAATTAATGGAGAAATAACTTTCCCTTACTAACTAGTGGGTATAATAGTGAGATTGGGGTACGTTGAGGAGTAAAACTTAGGATCTTATAGCAAACCGGATGACATTGGGTAATTAGGAAGCGAGTACCTAATTACGACGTGAGAAGAGTTGAAAACTTAAATGTATATAAATCGGGGACTTATAAACGTATAACATTAAAGGATGGTAGAAGAATGAGAAGTATATCTCTATTGATATTCGAGAATATCTAAGATGTTCGAATGCTTAGTATATGTGGTTTTCTGTGTATAAAATACCTACCATACTTGCTATCATGGGAGGTCGGCATTCGATCAGGGCCAGCTAATCTTTGTGTGCCAACGGGGGGGGGGGGGGGGGGATTTAGCTTGGTACCTCGAGGACATAGGTTAGAGAAGGACTTATTGAGAAGTAAATAAGTCTGCTGATCAAGGGAGCGTAGGTGTGTGCGTGACCCATGTGATGTGAACTATGTTCGCCTCCATTATTTGTGCTTGTTGTTATTTGAAAATGATTCCTGAGAGATTCGGAATGCGTGGTTCTTATGTACGTGATGTACCGGGATTGGATAGCTGAGTATGTGTGCACCGCAGCTTAGCCTCAAGGTGCTAATATTGTATATTTATGATGAGAATAATATACAGTTAATTGAAATGCACTGTCATGTATAAATGCGAATATATATAATCGCAACATTTTTGTAAAGATAAAAGTGGAAATCCTCTAGTAAGTAGTATTACTAATATGGGAAACCGAGAATAAATGTAAAACTCTCTGTTCAAATGAAGATGTCAGAATTAAAGCGTGAATCGTACAGTAATGTTAGATTTTATTTTGGACTAGTTAGATATGGGAATAACTAGATTTGGTTACGGATACGTTAGGAGTGCACAGATAGTCGAGAGGTGAGTATTTCATGTGAGAGCACGTCCTAACATGTATTTTGCATTGATTGTTTTAATGTCATTAAAGTACTTGCTATATTTTAAACTGTTTTCACTATCGGGATCTGACCAGTTTGCTTCCAAATATATTTTCTTGTAAAAACCTTTTAGGTGCCCAGCCACAAGGACACCAAGCATAGGAGTTCCATTCAGGTGACGTACTGTAGCTGTTGTGGAAGTTACATGACCTTGACAGTAGACGCCTCCACTTTCGATATTGACTCTATATTACCAGATCTTCTCATCTGTTGGGCATGTCGCCCTATTTCCTTTTAGAGACACTTTATCTATTCAGTTATTTCGGATTTTGGGTTGTAATTAATTTAGTGATGCAGACTTGGTATTTGTTTATTTAAGTATTAGGATTGTTGTGAGGAGTATTCCTCCAGACTCATTACTATTATATGGTTATTCTATTGTCATTATGTTGTGGTGGTTATGTTAGCATTTCATAATCTACTTATTGCATGTTAATCAAATTTAATTAAAATTGACAACTCACTTTTTAAATATTAGGCGGCTAGAAATTATTAAAACGTTTTTCGACAGTGATGCTATGAACTGAAAAAACTTGGCATTTTGTATTAATTTAATAAAGGAGTAGCTACCCGGTATTTAATTAGTCGAGGTGTCACAGTTTTTTGGTGAAAGAGAATGCAGTAAACAAAGAGAAGGAAAAAAAGTTGCTGAGCACCAGATCAGTGCATTCTCTCCGTCGTCTTCGCAGCAGCGTCCTCATCCAGCAACCGAAGGAGCTGATCCATATGAGAAATGAGTTGGTGTTTGATTTACTCAAAGTAGTGTAAAATGATTCCTACATGAAAAAAAAGAAATCGGAGACAATGCTATTTCCTTTTCATATGGAGCAGATATTGCTTTACTCAACAGTTTGTCTAAGGATGGTTATGTTGTGTTTATCTGCTGAGTTTAAAAAGATGAGCTTTGTTAGTTTCTTTTTTAAATAAGTTAGTTTTTTAATCATGTTCTTAAAGTTGTGATGGTTTTAGTTTCCTTAGTAAAAGGCCAATTGTTTTTCCCTTTTCTTGAGTCCCTTTATCATAATGTATTAAAGTGCATTAAATTTATGTTTTATTCTCTATCGTCAATCATTTAATTCATGTGAATATTATATGGAAAAAAGATATACAAATCCATAAATAGAGAACCTTATCTCAGTTTGCATTTAAATTTGATGATTGTGAAAATATGTGAGGTTTGAAAATTATTATTATTATTATCGAGTGTTCATATTAAATTCCCAACTAATATTCACTTAAAAATTTTTTTTTAAATAAAAGAGAGTTTAATATTTTTTAACACTCATACAAAATGACTAATATTCACTTGGGAGCGTCTATTATAATGTACTTTTAAAATTTTCGCCATGCCTTTAGGCACGGGTATCCGCTAATATATATATATAGGAGAATTTTGACCTACATCATGCTCTATACATCACACATAGTTGTAGGCCCTAAAAAACTTTTTTTTTCAATTTTTTTATTTTTCCTTGAAATTAACCTTCCAATAAACCCATGTTCGAAAAATTAGGTCAAAATACATTTTGTAGCAATTTTAAAAAATCCATAAAAAACTGCTCAAAATACCTTATTTATAAGGGTCTACGTCAATAGCTTTTTGTTGATTTTTTAAAAATAGCTACAAAATGTATTTTGACCTAATTTTTTGAATATGGGTTGATTGGAATGTTAATTTCAAGATAAAAAATAAAAAAAATGGAAAAAATATTTTTTAGGGCCTAGAACTAGGTGTGATGTATGATGTGATGTATACATCATGATGTATATATATATAAGAGAGAGAGAGAGAGAGAGAGAGAGAGAGGATTGAACACAAAAACAGAAATTGAGACAAGAGGAAGACTGTTCACAATGAACTAAAAATTCAATTACATTGCATTGTCCCAACTTTCTCAGTAACCAGAAATTATGTAAAACCCAACTAAAGAAGCCATGATTCAAGAGAAAACAAATTTGAGAATCAAAATAACCATATAAGATCTTTTGCTAAACCCTAAATTACAAAATATATACACACATAATAAGCCAAATGGAACCAAACGGAGAAATCAAGCATGAATAAAAAATTCAGATAGAGAAGAAATCAAGGTAGAAGAATGAGAAGACTATTCACAATGAACTCTAAGAAGCAACATCTTCATATGGAATGTACAGATGCTATGAATATCTAAAACAAGTATTCATGTATTTCAATTGGGAAGGATTATTGCAAATTGCAAGCTATAACCTATGTACTTCATATCATGTGAAACACTAGTAGTTTTAAACCAACAAAGAAAGAAAGTTTATTCAATCCGTCTTCTTGATCCATCTATTCTGTTTATGTCAATGGGCAACAAATAATTTGAGGGGGAAAAAGAGAAAATAAACAATAATCAGAAACACAATCTGATTTAGGCGCCCCTCAAGGAGATCAGAGATTGAAAATTTAGGAGATTACATTTGTTGGGATATTTTGTCATATTATCTAGATACCAATCAGATAGCAACCAATGTAAAACGTGCAAAATAACTGTTTCGTATTTCAATTTTCACAACAAATCCCCTGAATTACTTTTAATGCAAAAAATTCCCTAAACTTTGCGTTTTGATACAAAAACTCCCTTATGTGTTGCTAAAAGTCCTCTAAAAGGGATATTTGTAACAAAATACATAATTCAGGGGGATATTTTAGCACTTTGGCCTTGATATAAATATAGGAGATTGGAATTTATAGTATTATTTTAGTCAAATTCAATATTTGGTATCTATGTACTTAGCCTCATCCCCCCCCCCCCCCCCCCCCCCCAAAAAAAAAAAAGAAAAAAAGAAAAAGGATTGTTGACTTTACCCATTGATATAAGTCTGTAGTTAGTATTACCCCCTACACCTTCTTCATTAATTCTTCCCCCTGGTTGTCATACAACAGAATATACACAACGGGTGCACATATGGGTATGTCTAATTAATAAGCCTGCATGGGGTTATCTCTAAATACCAAATTGTCTCTGTAGTAAAGTCACCCCCACCCCAAGGGAAAAAAATTCTTTGGGTATCATTTATTGAAAACTCACAGTAGTAGATTGAATATCACAAGAAAAGAAATCCCCAACAAAGGTCAGTCCAGCTTCCCCCAAAGTTTGACCGAATGTTTGACATCATATTCAAATAACCCTCCTTTTTAATGTGCCTTTATCCCAAGCCGAGGGAAGAACAGGCGAACAAATCCAAGAAGGAAACCCGATATAAATCCTCCAATATTTGAGAAATTGTTTGCATAAGGTAGCAGTCCTTGGAGAAGATTAATTGTCGCGATTGAGAAAAATGCACTTAGAGCTACCAACTGCAATAATATGGAAAGTAAAGGCACCGTTAAAAAGGGTTAATAACAGAGGAATAAAGGAGAAAAAAATGGTCAATTTAAATACCTTTTTGGTGAAAAATTTCCAGTTCCAGATAAGCCCTGAAAGCAAAGCACCAAGCAATTCAAATAGTGCACTAAAGGAAGCAACTGATGATCTGTCTTGATGAAATTAACGTAACTACGCGTCTAATGGCAACTCTAAAGGAACCACACCAATTTAGAGAGAGAAATATAACTAATCTTTTACTCAAAGGTTCAAGTCCCCAAATGAGGTAGATGAGTGGTCTATTTATAGGATAAGGAGGTGAGCACTAAAGGAGTAACTAACCAATGTGGGACTTATTCCCATCTATACAATATGCCTAATACTCAAGTGTTCACCTAAATCCCATCCTCTAAATAGACCAATACAATATGAAATGAAATAAAATAAAATGTAATATAAGAAGAAAATATGATTAACTATATATGGAGCAAAAAATAAAAGAGCATATGACCAAAAGATCCTTCGGATCACATCATTATCTCCTTCTCCGAAAAGAGTTCATACTCGAACTCAAAGGGGGATGCCCTCCTCATCGCCGGTCAAGATAGTGATCAATGCGTGCCCAGGGTCAACATAATCATACGACAGGTCAACATAATCATCGGGTACATGAGTCATCGCGATCAGGGCACCGCAGCGTGGATTAGGACAAGCAGAAGCTCGATGACCAACAACACCATAGTTGTAGCACTTGAAGGTTGGAACGGGGTTTGAAGGTGGTGCGGTAGCGGCAGAAAGGGCGGTAGCGAAAGCTGGAGCTAATGGAGGAGCTGGGACGGTGGTCACTCGAGGGGATGGAACTCGGGAGGAGGCACGGGCTGCGGCTGCTATATGATGTGTCTCGAGCTTGGTGGCATACTCCACCGCCTTAGCGAAGGTGGGTATGTCAAGCAAGGCCAAGTCTCTCTGTATGTAGGACTGGAGGCCGGTGATGTAGCGGCTGATTCGCTGCTCCTCAGACTCATCAAGTCAGGCCCGAGTACATAGTAACTGAAAGCGCTCCGTATAATCAATCACCGTTGTCTCTTGGCGCAAAGTCTAGACTGTAATGAAGAGGTCCTGCTCATATGTAGCTAGAAGAAAGGTGGCAAGAAATAGATCCTTCAACTCGGCCCAAGTTTGAATAGGCGGGAGGCCCTCAACCACCCGTCTCTGCTCTAGATCATGCCACCAAACAGCGGCATACCCCTGAAACTTCATCGCGGCTAAAATAACACACTTGCGTCCTGTAACGTGTTTGTAATTAAGCACGCGCTCCATCGAGGCAAGCCAATCAACAACTGCATCCAGCTTCTATAGGCCATCAAACATGGGTACATCAACCCGAATGTCCCCATGCAATCTCCGAGAGAGGAGCTGAAGAGCTAAAGCCAATGAGTCACCCCCTGGTGGGGCAGGAATCACGACATCATCACCTGTGAGGAGATCCTCAAAACCAACAAACGGAGCCTATCTTGTGATATGGGGTGGGAGAACTGGGGCCTGAACATGAGGTGGGGTGGTCGGAGGTGGATCTGCAACTAGAGGTGGGGTAAACACCGGGTGGGGGAGAGGATGGTCATGGGAAAAATGGGGACAAACACCAAGTAAATGCCCCTGCTCATGGCAATAAAAGCATCGGTGGGCACTAAAGGGGTCAGGGGTAGGGGAATAATATCCGATGGTGGAGGAGGCAAGTTGGGGGGTGGAATCCAATCATGAATATGGGGTTGGGAGTCATGTGTTGGGGAGGAAAAATAACTAGACACCTCACTCGCGTCGATGTGAGATGGAAGGGATGGGGGTGGTATAGGGGGAGTGTGGGTGGTGTAATATGGGTGAACAAAGGTGGGGGCAAGGGTGGAGGATGCAACAGGGGTGGGATGGAGAGTAGTGGATGGATAGGGGACATGAAAGGACCACGGGTAGGGTGTATGGGGTAGGGATAGCCATGGGAGTCATAGTGTTAGGGGTGGGGTTGAAATGGGTGGCTGGTGGTGTATGGGAGGAGGAGGGGTGAGGGTAATATATGGAGGGGAGTGGATGAATGAAAGGGTGTTCGAAAAAATAATGGGGGTGATGGTGAGTGAGAAATGGGTGGGGGAGGGAGGATGGATGGGTGGGTAGGTGAGAGAGTGGTGGTAAGTGGGTGGGGAAGGGGTAAAACTCTAGAATTAGGTGGGTGGGATAATTCAGGAGTTATTCGGGTTAAAAATGTGGAAAAAATAGGAGTTTGGGAGGCTTGGGGGGCTGCCCCACCCCGGTTGGTCGGAGCTCTGGCGGTCCGGTGACCGGAGTTGGCCAAATGGGATGAAAATAGAGAGGTTGGGTCGCCCGGGGGTGGGTAGTATGGATCCGAAGTCGGATCGTTGATTGGACCATCGGAAGGGGGTGGGGGAAAGGGGTCGACTTCGCCGGAGCCAAGTGAAAAATGGGCGGGAGAGGCTGTTTTAGGGGTATTTTGGGGTGGGGTCTTTGCGGGAAGTCGTAGATTGAGATGAGAAGAGGGCGTGGGAGAAGTTTGGGGGAATTTGGAGTTAGGAAAATTTTCGGCGACCGGAAAAGTGACGGTTGCGGGAGGCGGCAGGGGCTGGTGGTGGCAGGAGGGTGGTGTAAGGTTGGTGGTGATATATTAGTGGGTGGGTGGGTAGTTATGGCGGTGGTGTAGTGAGTGGTAGAGTTAGGGTTAGGGTTTAGATGGGGGGAGATGAAGATAGGTATTGGTGGGTGTTTGGGTATGGCATTAGGGTTTTGAAAAAGAGATGACATGTGTTGGGTGAGGGTGGCCATGTGTTGCCTCATGAGGGAGGCCATTTCTTCTCTCATAAGTTCTTTCATTTGGATAAATCTCTCATCAAGTGTTGCCTTTTTGGGAGCCATTAAAATGTGGAAAACGATTTATATGAAAAAAAATGTTGCGACACCTCACAAACAAAAATGAAAAAAAATGTGGTGACACCTCACACACAATGGGGGAGCGACACCTCGCTCTGATACCAATTGACGCAACCACACGTCTTATGGAAACTCTAAAGGCACCACACCAATTTAGAGAGAGAAATATGACTAATCTTTTACTCAAAGGTTCAAGTCCCCAAATGAGGAAGATGAGTGGTCTATTTATAGGATAGGGAGGTGAGCACTAAAGGAGTAACTAACCAATGTTGGACTTATTTCCATCTATCAATATGCCAAATAGTCAAATGTTCACCTAAAGCCCATCCTCTAAATAGACCAATACAATATGAAATGAAATAAAATAAAATGCAACATAAGAAGAAAATATGATTAACTATATATGGAGCAAAAAATAAATGAGGATATGACAAAAATATCCCTCGGATCACATCAGAAATAGTATGGCAACCAAACTTCCACTAAAAGCAGACAATATGTAGATAACTCCAATCCTCCCTGATTATCAAAGGTAAAACAAGAACATTATGGATTGTATGGAAACAATTCATTGTCCAACTATAACGATTTTTTGGGTAAATTGTGAAAAACCTCCGGAACAATCACACTAGTTGCAAATAACTCCTTGAACTATTAATTTTGCAATTATTACATTTGTGTCACATTTATTGTAATTTTCCCCAATATGGGTCACTACAAGGGTGGAAATCAAGTTGTGTGGTGTTATAATGGGCTCGTGTCAAATGCTACTCAATGCTAATTCGGCTGGTTTAGTTGAGGGTTTATTTTGAGTGCCACGCCCCTTATTCATTTTAAGACACACTTGAGGCCTTTTGTGATGTTTTTGGGGGTTAACCTCAGAAATTTTTAAAGGGCTTGGGGTAATTCAAAAGTGTTAAAAAAATGGGGGTGTAACTCAAAACAATGTCAAGTACACAACGCCAGCACGATTCATTTATTAAATGTATTATTCAGGTTTTTACGCTTAACTCGTTAATCACATAACTCACTATAAGCAAGGCACCTATAATATAGGTATTTTCAAATGTTAATACCATTAAGTTAAAACTTCTCTAAATGTTTAAAATTCATATAATGTGATATAAATAAGGAGAAAAAGTAACATATTTTATCGGTAGAACACTAGTTAAACACGTTAGTCATGTCATAGTCGGGTTATTCAATCTAAATAATAACCCTATCTATTTATTGTCCGTGCCAACGTGTCATGGCATAGATGTGTTCGTGTCAAGAAATGGCCAACTCAAACTCGTTAGTTTCATGTTGGCTTAGGGTCGTGTAATATGAAACACTTACACCCCTAACTCAAAAGGTATACGTAGGGTGTGGGTGTAATTGCAACGTTTTTATAGCTTAAGGGTCATGTGCAACACTAGAAGGGTACTTGCAATTGGAGCAATAGTTTTGGGACTTCACAGTATTTTTGCAGAAAATGAAATGATAAAGGATAAAATATTTATGAGTTCCAAACTCTTCTGCTAAGTGAATTCCAACAAATATTACACAGTAGAGGTTGATGATAAGGTGGACAATCCCAAAGTGCAAACATGGGCTTGCCTCTTTTGAAAATACGCCACATTTCATGGTGTTTAGTCAAAAGTGAATATCGGGGTTATTTTAGTTTGATGATCTGATAATCATTTAAATTCCTTTGAAACAAACTTTATATACTATATTTCGTCTTTTTAAATATGCTAATTGAGCCCGCGGACATAATTCTAAACAATGTAAGCCTTAGCAAGATTTTGTGGGTTAATTTGAGTAGCACCCCATTTTTGATGATAACTTTGGAGTTACTCCCGACTTTTTATTACAATTTGAGTTGCACCCCTATTCATCACTTTCACGACGTTTTTTTTCCCCACACATTTGATCCTTTGGTGATGCTTTTCTGAGTCAAACTCAAGGTTGTGTTAAAATGCTGGGGGTAACATTAAAGTGGACACGATAGTGGCAAAGTAACTCAAAGTAACCCATAACTTATTAAGGAGGAGTATTTGAATAACATAGCACTAAAAGATAAATGCATACCTAGAGAGAATAAAAAAACAACAAAACGCCTATTATATTATATACCCTAGTTCATCTAAACATTATTCTCTTCATTGTATTACCAAAATAATGAAGCAAATGAAAGAAAGTAAGAAATTAATTTTGTCTCACTAACTTAATGAAGCCATTTGACCAAGAATCACAAAAAAGCATGTTTAAACCTTTACCAATTAGGCTTTTACAAAGGTAAACAAACTTTAATGAATTAAATTAAATTCAATATATATAAATAACATTAGGCAATAATTTTTGTCGAGTTTTTGCATGTCTCAAACTATAAATACCACTATGCAATAGTTTTTCTACAATCAAAATGAAATATGCTTAAAGCAAAAGATTATCAAAAATTCAGTGTCCCAAATGACCAAAGGCATTGTATCACATCCAAGGAGGACAACGAACTTCCCCCCCTCCCCCCCCCCCCCCCCAACATAAAAATGATAATAAAAATCAAGGTAGCAATCAAGTGAGAACCGAAAGAAGGGTTTTGGAAATCTGTTGAAAATAATAAGTTTTAGCAACTCTAATGAGGTGTTGAGGAAAAAAACGTACTCGAATTTTGGCAAAGTAACCCCAAAATACACTACAAACGATTCTTCAAACATCTAAAGAACAATATAAATTGAAAAATGAATACAAATTAAAGCAGGGAAATGAATAGACAAGATGAAAACTGTTCATAATGAACTTCAAATTCAATTACATCACATTGCTAAATTTTCTCAGCAACGAAACCGTGGTAATAGAAGAAACTCAGATGAAACTAGTCATTAAAATTAACTCAATTATGAAAAGATTCAACCAATAAATTCAGGACACGAAAAAGTACACAAAAACTGGCGAAGGAAATCAATATTCAACAAAAAATCACACACAGATTCATGAATAAACAAATGAACCATAGAAAAAAAAATGCAAACACCTAAATTACAATACATATATATATATATATATATATATATATATATATATAGAGAGAGAGAGAGAGAGAGAGATTTGGACATAATTTCTTTTGGTCAAACTGAATAGGAAAGTTGTATTTCAAAATTTTGATCAATTCTTTTGGCCGATTCTGATTCTGATGTTTTTTACAAAATTGGAAATTTTGAAAACATCAACAAATTAAAAAATAGAGAATTAGAAAAGTTTTCAAAAAAATTATAAATTTCCAAAAAATAAGAAAGAATTATAATTATTTTATTTTTTTGGGGGGGGGCGAATTTTTTTTACAAGATCGATAGAGTAAATTTTCAGAAAAAAATTTGATTTTTTTTTGGAAATATATATTCATTTCAATTTCAATCCTATTTTTTCGAAAAAAATTGGAAATCAGAAAATATGAATATGGCAATCGAAAATACCACTTCAAAATCGAAAAAAATCAGATCGGATTTTGTAAAAATCGAAAGTTTGATACCAATTGTTGTGCACACACTTAAAGCCACAATCAACCAAATAGAAATGAAATATAGTCAAAAATCATTAGAGAAATAAACAAAAAAACACAAGACACACAAGAGCTTTAATATGTCTCACTAGTAGTGGCAAAACTATGGGTTGGGCTTTAATATAAAGGAAATATAGAATGAGTCATTTTCATTGGGAACTGAATTATAAATATGGATATTCATAATCAATGGGGTTGTTATCTTGTTTCCCATTTTAAATTCATCTTAGCTCCCAATGCTTCTTCATATTCTTCCCAATTTTTATATTCTTAAAGAGATGCGCTAACTTTTCATTTCTTATAACATAAATACAGTTTGTTGTGTGTGTGTGTGTGTTTGTGCACAAATGTGATATTGCACTTTCTTTATATTTTGTTACAATTTCCAATTGGTGATAATAAGTTTTTGAACCTTATGATTGTGCAGCCTCTGCTCATGGTGCACCTCCTGGTATGAGTTTCAGTATGTTTTGTTTTATCAAATTAAAATGCTTGTGTTACATTAGCATGATTTGTATAAAAACTGAATTTTTGGTTAACATATATACAAAAAATCTTATAAATAACTTAATATTCCTTTTTAGTCCGTCCAAATTTTTACTCGTGCATCTAAAAAAGTATATCAAACTAGGTAAGATAACAAAGTTACCCATCCAAACAGTACATGAAGAGAGAATAGTACATGTAGAGAACATTGATCCATATGCGTGTCTTGCATTTAAAGGTATTCATTCTTTTTAAGAAGATAAATTTGGAAAGTTTTTCTTAAAATGTAACTTTAAAATGGAGACTATTAATTTGGGACGCAGGGAGTGGTAACTTGACAAGAATTGAAACAATTAAAAGAAAGAGGCCACAACTTCTAGACAATTTCCCAACTCCCTTAACTAAATTCAGACTCCTACTGAGAGAATATGGGTTCCGTAACACCTCCTCGTGTATGAAAATATGATCTGTTTCTAAATTGGATTCAACTACATCTAGCTTTTGGACCGTACAAAGTTGAAATGATGCAAGAGATAGTATGGATTTATTAGTTTGCATATCAAGAATCGAGTAAAGGAAGCTGATGGTATTTGTTTTTCTTTAATACGAAGCAAAATTATATTGAGTACTATAAGAATGAAGTTATCTTGCTGTCTTTCTGGTATTTGTACAGTCGTTCTCCAACGAATTGTCAATTGGGACTTTCATACGCAGATCTTTAATGACCATATTGCAAGCCTTGATCCCAGTTCAGTTTGGAGGAAGGAGATTTTTAGAAATATAAAGTGTTTGTCCTTCACTCGATCAAGCATGGGGCTTCAAATATAAATGCCTATTTATATAGGATAAGACCAAAAACAAAAAATCTCAATGGACATTTTGATTTATCAAATATTCATCTTGATCTATCATACACAACCTGGAAAAATTATATGTAATGTTGAGTGCATAGCATGCATGAAATCGTGCACATTTGATTCTAAATATTGTAGATATGCATTAGATGCTGATTTTGACATGATGGATTATGGAGCTTCATTGGATATGATTATGTATAATGTTCAGATATTGGTTTTAAGGTATTTAGTCATGGTGTAGTATGAGAAACATACGGGATCGGAGACCTTAAGTTGAGAAACTTGAACCTTTGTAGGGACGCACTGCTCAGGTTACTTATCACCACGTAGTAAATACCCTATAAAAGTTTAGTTTATATACTCCAAGGAATTGTTAATTAAGAATTAATCGGTCCTTTAGTGCTCATAGTGAAAATCCAGGAAACTAGATATATCCATTATTAGACACAGATTTTTACCTTAGCTTGTTAATTTGCTTATTGATTTGATTATGAATTGACGTTTTAGGTGCTATAGACATCGATTCATAGTTTGCATATCATTGTGTAAGAGGGTAGTGAGCCATTGGTCCATCCAGAAAAGTGCTCCTCAAGAGCCTAGATCTTACTCACCATATAGAACTTATATTGGGACTAGAGAGAGAGCCTCTTAGGAGCTACACAATGGAGGGTGAGAGAGTGAGAACCATGTCAAGAGGAGAGTCTCAACACTTGGTATGATGGAAACATGAACATAACGGGTGTTGCTTCGTAATTATGTTTTTAAAGTCAAATAGAAACATGAGTAGGTGGGAATTGATGAACATATATTAATGAGGCGAGGATATTTATAGTGAGGTTTCGTGTATTTGGGGACATTGGATCTTGGAATGCTATTATTGGTAGTAATGTGTAGTGTCAAGTGCATTGAATGAGAATTGACCCCCTTATATGATAACGTATTGACGGGGGTTGTTTAGGCTGAGGTGACATAAAAGGACATTTGGTTTGCAGGTTTGTCAAAGGGGAAAAAGTCAATTGGTGTTTGCAATGATTTTATTTTTTAAGGCTTTAAGTGTGAATAAAGTCACGTACTCTTATGGTTCTTGAGAGGGGGTGAGACATGGGACCTACTTGCCCCCATAATCCCTATGTGTTGGGGTTAATCACTTTGACTTTATAGCAATTCATACCTAATGTGATTTTTCTTTGTGTATTTGTGTTTGTATCTTCGAGTGTGGTATTTAAGTTTATTGAAGCTGCTCCTTCCACTTTGAAGGTGCATCCAAAGTGTTTCACTTTGTGTGTTCTTTGTGAAGTGATGTTCTTTTGTAGTAGGTATCGAGAGTAATTGTCAACATAAACCTACACATTGTATAGTATTTTTGTGTTATTTTACTTGTTCATTGACGTATTTTATATATACTTAGGGAATGTGGTACATATAATTCAGACCGTATCCCACTTCTCTAATCCACCAAGCACTTGGTTCAATCATTTATTTATTTATTTATTAGGCTACAATGGAGGGGGCATACATACAAAAGACTGGGCATTAGAAGTATACACTGTCTTTATAAGCTTTTTATTCCCCATTTCTTAGACTGGATGACTATATAATGTATTTCAATTCTGACTTTTCGGTGGTTGTATGACTATAGTTATTGTGTTGTGTGGATTTATGTATGTGGGATGCATGTTGAATGCATATTCTCCCTATTTAAAACTTGACAGCAAGTTTTGGAACTTATATTTGGAATAAACATGATTCGAGAAAGCTCTAAGTGGTTTTCACTTGGATGTTGAGCTCATTGCACATAAGAATCGCCCAATTAAAGTCTTAATGATGTTGTCGGATCCGAAGAGGGTTAATATACTCAAATGGGCAGGCAGCACACATCACTATGTGATGGGTGCTTGTTTTCAAAAGTCATGAAGCGCCCTGCGAACATTTACACCTTGTATTTTTCTAGGATTTCAAGCCCTAATCATCTTGCAAATTGCTCTTTTGGACGATGAAAATTCTCGAGACAATTTGCATGTGGGAGTATAAATACTATCCTTTAAACAGTTGGTGAAACTCATCATCTTCATGCATTCCACTCATGCAACTCCAACCCACCCTCCATTAAAGCTATTGCTCTAACCACTTAATAATCATTACACTCCGTAAGTTCTTTCCCTACTCAAATTCTTTATTTCCGTTTTAGTTTACTTTTTTCTTGGTCAATTTCTCATAAATTGAAATCATTATAATCTTTGCACTTCTTTGTTCTTTCAACCACGCAATATTTCAAAGAGCATTAGAGTACTAGATGATAACGTTCAATTTCTCCCTATAAATCAAATTTCATTCTAAGCTCATCATAAAAGGGATTCGGATTATTAGATTTCCCCTCCATCTCCTTATATCCCAAATTACAAGTTCACATTTGAAAGTCAAACTTTTACATGAAATTGAATTTTAACATAATTGATGGAAAAGTACAACTTAATTGGATATAGTTGAATTTTCATCATAGATATTTGAAATTCATTCGCACTTGTGATGTACAAAATAGAAGGGCGAGCTCTTAATTTTAGAAGGGGGTAGTATCAACTCTTGGACGAAATTAGAAAGTTCAACCATTACAACGCACCCTATTGCACTAACTACGCGTAAGGCTTTAACAACGAACCTCTAGCGGTAATAGATAAAAAAATATATTTACTCGAACAATTAAAAGTAGAAAATATCGAATTACTGTCTTCGTCCCAAATTAATAGTCATAGTTTAAAGGTAAAAAATTTATGGAAAGTTTTTACTTCCTAATTTATCCTCCTAAAATTGGTGAATACCTAAGAATTAGGGGTGCACACGGTTAAGTTTGATTCGGTTTTGCTACTAACCCAATAACCGAACCGGGATGGGTAGGTTCCAAATTTTTGGAACAGAAGGCGAACTGGTCTTGTGTAGAACCAAAACAAACCCAACCAACGGTTCTTGGATTAATTCAGATCAGTTTTCGATTCCAAACTCATCTTTTAGCTTTGTGTACTTAAAACCAGATATACCATATTTTAGCTTTGTGGTGAGGAGAAGCGGGGGTGTTATGGTGGCTTGGGAGTTTTAGAGTTGAGGGTTCTGCTGTGGGTATTCTGGTAATGGAGGTTCTATGCTTTGTGGGTGTGGAAGGGCCAAGGATCCACCAAAAAGGGATGTGAACGGATAAGAAAGCTCGGCCTTGTGCTTGTGATTTTATAACATTTGGAGAAACAACTCAAATTTTTGGGTAATATACAACAATATAGGAACAAACTAGAAGGAGATACAGGCCTATATAGGAACTCCTGCTGGTACAAAAAATATATAGGAACAAACTAAAAAGAAATATAGGCAAGCATAGAAATATACATGTAGGGAGAGAAACAGGCTAGAAAAAGTGGTTAGCGGCAAGGAGTGGCGGCAAGAGGTGAGGCTTTCGGATATGAAATTGCATGAAAAAACCCTAATTTACCCTAAATTACCATTTCCCTTTTTGGTTCCACTGCGAGAAAAACCTGCATATTTTTTCTCTCATCCACCTTAAAATTATTCCAAGTAAGTACGAGAGAACAAAAGATTAATGGTATAACAGGAATTATTATGTAAGCTTATCATCCTATTGTGAATGAGATAATGTCTTGTTGTTAACGAATCATTGATGCGTATATTTTATTATTGTGATTCTAACTTATATAGAAATGAGAGCTAAAAATTTTACTCTAAAAAATTCACCGTATGATGTTATAAACTAAAGAGGATGGAGAAGAAAACAAAAAATTGTTCTCTTTTTATTTTTTTTATAATTCAACTACAAAATTGAGGAACTCGACACAATTACAAGGAAGATTCAAAAGACACATGTAAGTCTGTAACAAGGTGTAAAAGAATACGCTGAAATACCTGACATTAAGAATAAATCTCCAAGGCAGGCACTATATTGCGATTCCACAAATCTAATGCAACTTAATAACTACAAAAACAACAATATTTCATACATTAGCCTCATCATGATTCATAACACAAAAGTAAGATTCTTTGGGGAACTCAATATATAATTGTATTGAATATTAGTATATACCCTTTTAACAGAGAAATAAAAGCTCTCGACTCAATTATAAAAAAAAATGTCATAATATTTAACAAATATTAGAAGTTTATCAAGTCAATTGGTACTGGACAGGCCTCACAAACATAGGCCATGCAAGAATACTTAATGAATATATCCACTAATTTATTATAAATCAAATTTTATAAATGTAATAAAAGATTTCAAGGAAAGGTGAAAGGAAATGATAGTGACCACTAATACCTATGTGTAGGAAGGAATGCACAAAATTGGTGAAACAAAAATCTAGATGTCTTTCTAAAGAAAATACCACATAGAATGGATACAAAGAAAGACCAACACATAACTAACATTAACTTTGTAATAAGTAAATATGAAGAAAACAATCAAAGATAAAAACCGATGGCATCATTTTCACGCCCCACCTCCCATCTATATGAAGATGTTTACCGAGTGTTCCCATTCTAAGGTATATAAAAAGTAGACATATCTTGAAAGTAGTTCCAAAGAGGTGTACAATCAGTTCTAGTATTTTTAGAATGGATAAATCAACAACCAAAAGATAGAGGATAGAGAGAATGGGGTATTTCCATTGGGAGCTGAACTTAAGAGTAAGCAAAGGAAAATACTTTTTCTCTCGTTTCCCAGTTTCAAAACATAGTGTTTTTTAACAGTTAAAATGAGAAAGCCTAGAGAAAGGTATTTCCTCCAAACACCCAAAAAAAAGATGATTCTAAAAGATAAAAACATATGTTTTGAAAACTAGACCGAAAGAGGCTATTTGTCAAGGAATTTGGAGGCCTTGTCAATTTTTGTGCAAATAGTAAACAACCAACACGAAACATCTTAGGTATTGTGTTCAACATTGAATATAACATGTGTAATATAAATATAGTTAGTCCTTCACTCTCTCGAGGTGTCCATCATAAGATAAATCATATCTTGAAGAAATGTAGATGACTTTGATATTTACTCTTATTTCCCTTTTTGGCTCAACTGTGAGGAAAACTTTCATCTTTATTTCTATCATTCGCCATAAAGTTAATTCAAGTATTAGTAACTATGAAGAGGATAAAAATTAATGGTAAATAAATAGAGTGATAAAGTAAGATACTCATCCTATTGCGAATATGACACTGACGTCTTGTTATGAACTCATCAGCCATGACTACATTTTTTTCCCTTTAAAATCTAACCAATACAAAAATTGAGAATTGAAATATTCAAAGACATCACATTCAGATGATACAAACAAAATAGGATGGATAAGAAAAAGAAGTAATTCATATAATGATTATTTAAAACAAACAATAGTAAAGTAGTATTTGTAATGTAAATCATCTGTTATGTATATGAAATGGAAATATACTCAATAAAAATTAGAGAACTCAACATGATTATAAGGAATTTGTTGAAGGAACCCTGTAATTGAGGTGTAAATGAAATATCTTACATATATCAAGATTGTGATCCTGTTCATGGCAATGTACCAAAAGAATAGAGAAGGAGAATAAAGTAGTGGGAGAAACCTACAAATTGTTACAAGTAATCACATTACTAAATGGGAAACAAGTATAACACGAAAATATTGTCTAATAACCTGTTCGATAGCTCTAGCAAACAAAAGGTTATTTAGAGTTTGGTTCCCAAAAATTGTGATATTGACTTTGGCACCCAATATTTTCACTTTTGGAGGATTGACCCCCAAAATAACTTTAAGCAACGAAAAAATGTCGTAAAAAGAATGTGGTAAATTTTTTTACGACATTTTTTCCGTCGCTAAATGTCATTTTGGGGGCCAAACCTCATAAATTAAAATTACGAAGGTTAAACTCAATTACAAAGAATTGATGTGTGCCAAACCCTAAATAACCCAAGAAAATAATAGAACAAACCCCGTGTAATATACACAATGGTATGACTTGCAACCTTCATTATCTTATGTTATTTTATTTGAGAAGTAGGTAGAGGAATGTGGATTGACACAGATAACTCTTCGAATAAAAATGTGATAAATAATCTGACGTAAGTGACGTCAAATGGGAGCAAGAGAAGATAATCTCGCTTTAAATCTCTCAACTCTCAATATCTCATAATGGAAGAATGACTCAAATGAGCCTGCATACGGGGTATTTATAGGAAGGAGGTTGATTGGCCTCTAAGCTAAGAATCTAATTACAAATATGCCTTTAATGCCAATTAATCATCCTTCCTCTAAATACTAAACAAAAGAGAAAATATAATGAATACTAAAAATAAAAGAAGTACTAAAAATGATGAAAATGCCCTAATTCACATCACTCTCCCCCCTTTAAATAGTTCATCCTCGAACTCAGAGGGGAAGTCCTTCAGTGTCACCATCAAGGATCGTAATGAGAGTTGGCTGGGGTGGAACCTCCGGTGCCTCCTCAAGATACTCAGGGTCCCCTGAAGCTAAGAGAGCATGAAGGAGAGGGAGGGAACAATCTGAGGCTCAATGACCCATCACCCCCAGTTGTAGCATTTGAAGGTGATCGAATGCATGGGGGCCAGAGGAGGAACCGTGGTGGTAGGATTAGCGACAGTAGATGGAGTCATTGGAGGAGCAGAAGTCACTGGTGTTGGACGAGCTGGTAAGGAGCGGCCACATGGAGGAGGTGCAGACTGATGGAAGGACTCGACTTTAGTGGCGTACTCAACCGCCTTGGCAAATGAGGTGACGTTATGTAAGCGAAGTCCCGTTGAATATAACTCTGCAGTCCATGGATATAACGACTAATGCTCTGCTCCTTGCTCTCACCGAGATGAGCACGAGTACATAAAAGCTGGAAGCGTTCCGTATAGTCTAAAACTCGTATAGTCTAAAATAGAAGTGTCCTGTCTGAGAGACTGTGCGCAGAGGAAGAGGTCGCGCTCATAGGTAGAGGGAGAAAATGCGGCCATCAACTATGCACGGAGCTCGGCCCAGTACTAGATAGGAGGGAGACCCTGAAGAACACGTCGTTGCTCCAAATCATTCCACCAAACACTGGCATAGCCTTGAAACTTGGTCGCTACTAGCAGAACACAGCTATGGCCCTTCAGTCGTTTATACTCAAAAATCCGTTCCATGGCGACAAGACAATCCACAACAGCGTCAGGCTGTAAGTGACCATCGAACATCGGGACATCCACTCTAAGATCACCATACATAATAAGTGATAGCAACTGAAGTGCCAACTGTATGATGGCATCGCCACCCTGAAGAGACAGGGTATTCTCATCTAAATCATCATCACCTGGCAGAGGCTCGGGAATTAAGGCTCGTTGTGGATGCCTCCGAGGCGGTGGATGAGGAGGGTCAGCCTGTCAGGAGCTGGTGGGTGAACTGGGGCTACAGGAGGTTGAGGCAGTAAATGGAGATGGGGGGTAAAGGGAAATTATGTGGTGGTTGGGGGGGTAATGGGGTGGAGGGGATAAGAATTCGGGGTGGGGGAAGGTGCGGAGAGGGCAAATGATGGTGTGTTGATATATTTGGGGTTGGAGGTGGAGGGATAACAGGCGGAGGTGAATCTTGAGGGGTGAAAGTAGGGTGAATGTGGGAGGGTAAAAATTCTAGGGTTTGGGATTCAAGATTCCGAATTCTTTGTGGGAGATGTGTAGAATGGGTGGATCTTGGAGAATTAGGGTTACGATTTTGAGATGTTACCGGGGCGGTGTGGGGGAGGTCAGTGGTGGTTGCCGATGAAGAACTACGGGCATCCATTGCATCTACTCGGACTGTCAATCGGTTGATGGCCTCCAAAATTTGATTAAAAGGGTTTGCGTCGGAGGAGTTCATCCTTTCTTGAACCCACGTGAAGTTGTTTACGAGTTTTTGTTTTATAACAATAACAACAATAACCGGGTGGAGCGACTAGGCTCTGATACCAATTGGCGTAAATGACGTCAAATTGGAGCAAGACTCAAATCTCAATATATCATAATGGAAAAATGACTCAAATGAGCCTACATATGGGGTATTTATAGGAAGGAGGTTGTTTGGCTTCTAAATTAAGAATCTAATTACAAATATGCCCTTAATGCCAATTAACCATCCTTCCTCTAAATACTAAACAAAGGAGAAAATACAATGAATACTAAAAATAATAGAAATACTAAAAATGACGAAAAGGCCCTTATTCACATCATAATCAGTCAAACCCATATAATTTATCCCAATTTTTTACCTTGTAAGAACAAAACTATTTTGTGTGAAACAAATTCTTGGCGAAGTTATCCATACCTCACATTTTGGATATTGAAATTAAAAAATTCTTCTTCATCGTTTCAAATTCATTTCCCATTGCAGATTTTCCAATATCTGAACATCAATTTGACAATAAAAATCTTATAAAAATCTTAAAGGAATTTTACACTTTAATGCCAGAGATCAAGAATAAAGATCAAGAATAAATCTCAAGGGCAGACAAGAATGGATAAAGAACAATATTTCATATTATTAAGCTCATAACAGAATACAACTACTTGTTAGAACTCAATCTACCTATATAATGACTATTACTATACATTATTAATAGGTCAAGAAAATAACCGAACTCCATTACTAAAAATCAAATGAGAAAATCAACATATAATAGTTGTTAATTGAGCCAACTAGCCATGATACAATATTCAATGTCATGTCCCCACTAATTTCTTCAAGTTCAATTTCTATAGGCAAATTTTAAGTGTTCAATAAAAACCAAAGGAAAAGAAAAAAAATGACATTGACAAAAATATACAGATTTTTTTTATGTGTACAGCTGTCAATGAATGCTTGTAAAGATCAAATTGAGACATTGTAACGGGGCTTGAAGGTAATCCTCAGATAAGGGACAATTCCCTAATTGGCAATAGTGTTTGAGATTAAGCAACCGAGGCAGCTCAAGCGTGGCAACTCAGCGAGGTAGCTTGGCATGGAAACTCATACTTTAGCTTATTGTGTTAATCATATTGTATTTCTGTTTACGTTGACTATAAGCTATAACAGTTGTAATGATGTAACGAGAATAATAATGAGTTTTAGTGTGAGGTCAAACGGTACTCGCGAGAGACCAGGCTTGGCAGGGCCTGGGAGAGCTTTCACGCTTTATCGAATGACCTCGCCGTGGGAACTTTAGAGGGACTTGGTTTGGAGGATTGAGAAGTCAGGCACCGTTGGGGCTTGTCCTGACCATCTTAGATACACATGGTAAAACACCGAAGGACCCTGACCGTGGAACCTCGGGCAAAGCAGCTTGGAGTTCCATCGGGTGTTAGGCTGTGAACCAAACAACCCTCTACTTAATGTCACATCTACTGTAGGTGATGTCACTAGCCATGTAAACAATGTCAGACCTACACTTGAGTAAACCACCGTGGTATTTGGGGTTGTCAGGAAGTTGTTGAGCCACCTCTGCGACAACAGCCCCCTAACACACAGTGGTTAGGCAAAAGGCATGTCTTGGCATTTAATGTTTATGACATGGAGACAACTAGTGCATCAGGCATTTAATGTTGTGACATAAAGTATGAGGGATGTCTTTCAAAGTCTTTACTGACTGAGTTACTTCAGGGATGGTGTGGGGGGCTATTTAAGAACCCCAACCACCCCTGAGGAGAGGAGGATCTTTTGATAGTTTAAGAAGTTATTGCTAAAGAGAATACACATCAGAGAGGGAGTTATTACAAACCAGAGGTCTTATTCACCCGCCATTGTCATTTATTACGGATCTTTTAATACGTGACAGATATTCTTGAGAGTGTTTAGTGTGTTTGCTTGCCTACCAAGGTGTATCTAGGGTGCTTACGTCTCTCTCCCTCTAGCTAAGTTACTCCTAAGTTTCTTTACTACTTTCCTGAGTTATACACGAGAGATTTGTGAGTTTAAACTGAATCTTATCTTCATTAGGTTTCTTTTTGCATGTTCTATCACTAATCCAAGGTTTTGGCTAATTAACTTATCATCACCATATATCAAGGGGGTTACGCCCCCATATATAATCTAAAGTACCCTCCTACAGACATCATCAGAGAACCATCCAAACTATACAAACAAAGTCTTCTATTTAGGTGAGTAAAAAATAAGTATTTGAATAAAAGGCTGAAATCATTTAATATGCCTACCCATTAGAGGACTCTGACAGCGACATCGATCAGTTTACACTTGCTAAATGGAAATAGGTTGTGTTGCTATAATGATATTATAGAACAATTTAATAAATAGGGCAAAATTGACATATATAGTTATTCAAATCCAAAGGTATTGCAAATCTATTTAATTACAAAATCAATTCAATAGGGGCATGATAACCTAAGTACAATAAATACAAGTTGTTCTAGGAATTATGGAATAAGAATGTTTTCAAATAAACAAAGGTTGAAACGTCATGAAATAACTAATATAAACTCGGCAAGAAAGTAATTTAATATAATTGATCCATTGAAGATTAAAATTTCGAAAAGTAATGAATTCTTTTCCCGGACGAGAATGTGTTCAACTATATTGTGTTGTTAAATCGTTTAGTACTTGAGGAGTTGCTAAAATCTAATGAAATGTCAAAATAAAGCCTCATTTATAATTTTCATCAATCAAATCACAAAATATAAAAAATGTTTGACAAAAAAAATGACAGAGGATTTACAAAGGGTGATATATATAGTTCTTTCAAAGCTATTTGGGTACATGTGAATCATTATTTTTCTCATTGACATAAATAAAAAACACAAACACACCCAAAATGAAACGTAGATAACTTCCCATTTCTCGCATACATTTATTTTCTGTTCTGTTTTCTCAGCAAGCAAACAGTGGAGTTGAGGATAAAGTGGAACGAACAAAGACAGACACAATCAATTTGACTCCGTCGACATATTTTAAAAAACGCACTGAAATTGTACAACTTCTCATTTCTCTCTCAATTTATTTTCTCTAGCGTTTTCTCAGTAACCAAACTGTACAGGGGGGTTAGGTTTCTCAGCAACCAAACAGTAGCTACAGAGTTAAGAAAACAATGAAGAAAACCGAAGACAATGATCTTCATCAGAAAATATAGATTAATTTCTGACTTAATTTAATTTTGCCTTTCATTTTCTGACCAACCAAACAATAAAGAAACAGTGAAGATAATTAATTAACCTGTAACTGTAGCATTGCTGAGAACAAAATGACGCCGTACGATCACTCTCAAACTGGTTCTCCCTTTCCCCAAATCCACTCGAGAAATATAACACAAAAAATATGTGTGTGCGTGTGTGTGTGTCTTTGAGACAGGTTGGGCCAAGGTACAGATTTTGAGGTTCTGTAGAGCCGGTTCTAAGACTTTGGGTTGGAAACAAACCATTTTAAAGAAATAGTTAAAAAGGTAAATTTGTTGTGGCTTTAGTCAATATTTGACACTTAATGGGATGAGGGTGGGGTGGGGTAAAAGGTAGAATGGTTCTGATTGGATAAAGATAACTATCAGAACTGCTTGAGAAATTAGGATAAAATAAAATATTAAAGTGTGTACTTCCGCGGGTTGATAAGATATCATAACCCAATACAATTTCATAAATTTTACATTAAATAAAATATAGATGTAAATGATAGACGTGGATTACAGTTGGATCTTACAAAATGTGACATGATACGATACGATACGAAATTAACAGTTAATGGGCCAAGGATTATTGAGAACGGATCACTATCGGGTTACCACGGTAGACTCATTAAAAATAATGACTCGGTTTGCATAAATTTGCTTCACCCGATAACAACCCGTTAAGACTCGAATACTGTTCATGTCATACTGGGTTGTGTGACTCGTTAGTAACCATTATGACCCATTAAGATACGTAGGCAAAAATGAAAATAATATTTTTAGTTTGAGAGGGTTAAATATGTAATTATGCAAAGCTAACAGGTTTTATTGATAATTAACAGGTCTTATTGGTATCTAACGTGTCATTCAACCCGAAATAACCCATTAATATAACGGGTCTATCGATTTGTATTGGGTAAACGATGCGATTCACTACCTTAACGGGTCAAACGGGTTTTTGTCTTGTAACTTGTTAAGAAAAAGAATCGTTTACGAATATTAAATTCATAACCCGTTAAGCTAACAAATCGTGGTCGGGTTGAGCATAATTTCACACAAATTCGTTAAAACTCGGCATGTTGCCTGGTCTGATTACAGTGGGCATTTAAATCCCATCGATGACGACCGTAATTAAATTGTAGGTTCGATTGCTTATTTTAGTTGCCCTATTTCTAGTTGTTTGAATGGAACTAATCAGGTGAGATAACTCACTCTACTAATTAAGTTCATATATTCGACTATGATTCAATATCATGGATGTTATTATTTATTTATGTTTACCAGTTGATATTTGGTAATACCAGTACTGCAGATGCTACTAAAAGTATATAAATATTTAAAGAATATTATATGTGAATATTTTGGGTTAGGCGAGATCTGGGGTTTAGGGCGGTGGCTAGGATTCATACAGGGACTCCCCCATGGTTATTAGTAGGGTGGTGGGACTGTGAAGTGGAGGCGGTGTGCTTGATTGTCACCGACAACTGAATTGGTGGGAATGGGTTGGGATTTGATGGCGGTAGGATTGGATGAGAGTTAGGGGTGAGATAGAGTCATGGTTGGTTTGATGGGAGTTTGAATCTACAGCATATGGCGACAATGGTTGGAGGTTTGGTTTGGGTATTTTCTTAATTTTGTTTTTCCAAGGGTAATTTTGTCCATTCATGCCCAAAAATGTACGGAACCCGATTTTTAAACGTATTTGTAATGGATTGGAAATTTATGAGGTGAGTTTGTCAGATATTTTAATTGAAGTGGTGGCCTATAAAATTGAGATAGTTCAGGGGGGTTGATGGAATATAAGTAATCCATTGAATATTATAATTTCGAAACGTAATGAATTAATTTAGATTTAAAACCAACCCGGATGAGTACATTGTGTTTTTAAATCGTTTAGTACTTGGGGAGTTCCTAAAACTTAAAGAAATGTAAAAATAAAGTCTCCTTTATAATTTTCATCAATCAATTCACAAAATATAGAAAATGTTTGGCAAAAAAGAAAACGACAGAGGATTTACAAAGGGTGGTGTTGCATTCCTTTGTGATATATAATCCTTAGCCAGCCATTTATCATTCTTTAAAAGCTATTTTGGTACAGGTGAATCATTATTTCTGTCATTGACATATAAAAAAACACAAACACACACAAAATGAAATGCAGATAACTTCTCATTTCTCACATACTTTAATTTTCTCTTATGTTTTCTCAGCAGTTAGACAGTGGAGTTGAGAATAAAGAGGAACGAACAAAGTCAAACACAATCAATTGAACTCCGTTGACATATTTTAAAAAATGTACTGTAATTATACAACTTCTCATTTCTCTCTCAAATTATTTTCTCTCGTGTTTTCTCAGTAACCAAACAGCAAAAGGGGGTTTGAGAAAAGAGTATGCAAGTTCTTAGTTTTCAGTTAATCTTATTTTCTCTTCGAGTTTCTCAGCAACCAAACAGTAGCTAGGATTTGAGAAAACAGTGAAGATAACCAAAGACAATGATGGTCATCAGAAAATATAGATTAATTTCTGACTTAATTTAATTTTGTCTTCTGTTTTCTGACCAACCAAACATTAAAGAAACAATGAAGCTAATTAATTAATGTGTAACTGTGGCCATTGCGGAGAACAAAACGACGCTGTACGATCACTCTCAGACTAGTTCTCCCTTTCCCCAAATCCACTCGAAAAACACAAAAAATATGTGTGTCTGCGTGTGTGTTTGTTTGTTTGAGACAGGTTGGGGCAGAGGTATGGATCTTTAGGCTCTGTCGAGTCAGTTCTAAGACTTATGGTTGGAAATAAATCGTTTTAAAGAAATATTTGATAACGTAAATATGTTGAGGCTCTCGTAAACATTTGACAGTTAATGGGATGGGGGTGGAGTGAGGGGTATAATCGTTCTGATGGGATAATGAGTACTATCGGAACTTCTTGGGAAACTGGGATAAAATACTATAAAACGTGTACTTCCACGGCCAAACATTTTGGGCAAGTGGTATAAGGTTGTAATTGGATCAGTTTTGGAGGTGGTTTGGATTTGTTTTCCCGTCCGATCTCCGGCACTATCAAAATAATACTTGATCAGCGGAAGCCACGAACCGCGTATGGGGATTAGTGGAGGTGCTCTGATACCACCGGCAACACCCCTCCTAATTAAATACCGGGTGATAAGTCCTTTATTAAATTAAATCAAAGTGTCCAGTTAGTTCATTCTTAGCATCACTGTCGAAGAAAAGTCATTTTCTTTATTTATCACCTAATAAATAATTATGCTAAGTGTCAAAACATTTAATTTTATAAATTAAGTCCTATCGTTATAATATAATATACGAAACCATTTTCATGAACACAAATAATAATATTGAATACCAAACCATCCAAGTGGAATAAACATGTTATATTAATCATCTAAATAAAATGTCCCAAATCGCAGGACAATGTAATAATTAAATGCAACCCCAACTAAAACAGAATACTGAAGTAAATAAAGTGTATAAATGTGACACCCCGAATATAATTATGATAAATCATGTTTAAATCATGATTAGCTTATGCGATATGGATAATATGTTATTAGTATATATATAATGTTAAGTCATTATGTTTAGTTTAATCCTACCTTCATAAAGCTTGAAATATCGAATTAGTTACAAATGTGAAATTTAAAGTTTTCGGTAGGAATGTTCCTGTTGGAGGCTAGTTTTGACCTTTATGACATAACAATGAACTTGAGGTTTAAACTAGATATTTGTAGATATATGAGTTACGTTTATAACAATACATACGGTTCATCGAACGGACATCCGAGTGGGAAGATATTGTCTTTTTACGAACAGGGGGTAAAGTAGTAATTTAACTTTAAATGATATTTTGTTTTATATAATGCCACATGTTATATTTTGATTGGACCAAGGGGAGGTGAAATTATGACGACTTATAACCCTTGAATTAAGCTCTTCCTTCAGCATATTTCAGCCATGGAAGAGTTTTAACCTAAGGAAAGAGAGTTTTGAAGTTTAGGAAGAAAGTGTGAGGAGAAATTGAAGAAAAATTCATAGAAAATTACCTAAAAGCCCCTAAGATAATTCCATCAATAAATCTTGTTTGATTTTTTTGTATTGCTGATTTAAATGATAGAAATAATCTTTTGTTTACTGAAATTCCATGTTCTGATGTGCACTCATGGATAGATGCATGTTTAAGCAAACTTGAATGTGTAAACCCTTGAAAATGCCTTGTTTAGAAACCTTGTGTATTCCAACTATCATATCTTTTTGTATACTTACTGAAATCGACTGATTCTAATTGGATATCAAAATAGACTCATATATGTGTGGCATATCTGAAAATCATGTGAAAATACCAAGAAATGAATCTTGGGTGATGGTTTGAACTTAGAGTATGAAACCTGCCCTAAGGGTGAAAGTATGACCGCCATGTGTTCGATGTTTTGTTTGACATAGCAAACGAAACTTAAAAATTATGAAACTTTAATTTTGTATTGTTAAATATGTTTACTTATGTTGGGTGATATATAATAGAAATTTATGGTGTAGAAAAATTATGAAAATTCCTAGAAGTTGAATGAACGATAAAAGAGCCTATAGGGTAGATTTGTTATATGGTAAATAAATGGGCCTATCTTGCTCTAGGATACTTGAAATTATGTACTGTCTTTTGTATTGGAATCCTAATATGATAAGGATTGAATTACTAATAAGAAATAAATGTATGGTTGGTCTATGATTTGAATATGTCAAATATATTAACATGAATTTGGATGGAACTTCACTTGTGATAAATGATTTGAATAGAATCATATGATACTTATGAATTGAGTTATGTTTGAGATATTCCTTGGATTGTTGATATTATTATGATGATACTAATATTGTAAGAATGATAGTAAAGGAATAAGAACCAGTTGAACAAGTGCCGAACAAAGGAAACAGAAAGCCTATTAAATTTCCAAGGTGAGTGTACTTATGATTTGTTTCATATATAAATATGAATATAGCTCTAAGAGCGGATTTGTTTGAATACTTCGGTATTCAGGATTTGTTTGGATATAAAAATATCCAGGATTTGTTTGGGTCTCATGATCCATGATTAGTTTGAATACTTCGATATTCTGTATTTGTTTGGATATTAAAATATCCAGGATTTGTTTGGGTCTCATGATCCATGATTGGTTTGAATACTTCGGTATTCAGGATTTGTTTGGATATTAAAATATCCAGGATTTGTTTGGGTCTTATGATCCAGGATTGAAATTGGACAAAGATCCAATGATTTGTTGGAACTTATGTTACATGATTTGCTATTGCCAATGGGCAAAATTACTATTGCCAATTGGCAGACATACTATTACCGATGGGTAGAATTATCATTGCCAATGGGCAGAATTATTTGGGCCTTATGGTCCAGGATTGATTGGATTTAATATCCACGGATTTGATATATAACTGTTAATTCATTGTATGGCAGGATTAGTTGGATTTAATATCCACAGATTTGATATATAACTGTTAATTCATTGTATTGCAGGATTCGTTGGATTTAATATCCACAGATTTGATATATAACTATTAATTCATTATATGACAGGATTGGTTGGATTAATATCCACAGATTTGATATATAAATGTTAATTCTTTATATGGCAGGATTGGTTGGATTAATATCCACAGATTTGATATATAACTGTTATTTCATTTCAGGGAAGGAGTACCTCACTAAGCTTAATGCTTATTGTTTATATTTTGTGAAAGAGTTGGCGCTTGTGTTCAATTAAGAAATAATATAACAAACACCTTTTTAACCCAAATTAACCCTAATCATGCAACTAGGCGTGATTGACATAGTATGAAGATCATGCAATAATAATTCAACACACAAAGTTTAAGGAAAAATCCCCCACAAGGGCAAAACCATTTGTATATCACTATAATTTGTAAGAGAAACGGCTTACAATCGGATTACACTGAAATACAAGTTTTTGACTAAGAATTACCCACAGGCATCGGATTCTGTAGTCGCGGCTGGAAGACTCCCTTTTCAGTAGGGTAGCAATGAAGAGGAAGGAGCGGTCCACTTCACAAAGGGTTGAACAACAGCAATGGTGTTCTTGGGTTACCAAACTTGATTCACATAGATATGGAAGATGTGTGAATCTAAAAACCTAGAATCATAGGACTCAATAGGTGAATAATTTAGGATTGATATGCTCTGAAAAAACGTGGGAAAGTCTTATAGAAACCAACTACTGATCGTGGTTTAAATAAGGAGTCAAAACCCTAAAAAATCTGCTACACGATCTGGCAGTGTTTATCCAGGGCAGATCGGTCCGGGCCTCTGGCGGATCGGTTCTTTTAATTTGAAGCCGATTCGGTTCGTAATCAGTTCGGTGCTCTCTGGGCTCATTTTGCAAGGCGGTCCGGTCCGGTCTTGGGCGGATCGGTCCGCAGTCGGATCGGTTTTTTTATTTTGGGGCGGACCGGTCCGGATGACTGTTTCCAGATTCCTTCTTCTTTTGATCTTCGGATTTCGGATTTCGTTGATGACGATGTGATCTTTTCAACCATCAATCTTGTAACGGCGTATGACATAACATATACATAAAGATGGACAAATTGTCCTTACAAATCTCCCCCTATGTCTATGCCGGAACAAACATAAAAAATCCGAATTATCAAGTATGAACAATGCCTATACAAATCTACCCTTCCATGAACCCAAAACTGAAAGAGGTACATATGACTAAGGCTGCATCGTTTGTTCTTCAATTCTTCAGGAATCTTCACGCTTTTCTCATCAGGGTGTGTATCATGGGATTATCAAGGATGTACCTACACACATGAGATAAAGAAAATACCAAGTGACGTATCGAGTTTGAAATGAGATAATAAACATATGCATATATACATATATACCAGATTTATGATGAACCTCAAATTTCAAAACTCCCCCCATAATCAGATAATTCATTCTAATCAGATAATTCATTCTCCCCCTTTTTATGATGTCCCCAAATAGACAAAATGAGAGAAATGAAATAAACAAGCAAAACCGGGGTGACACAAGGTATAAATCACACCATTAATGAACATAAAACAACCAAGTCGGTGAAAGCGTAAATGAATTGGAGTGATCAAAGTTCGATAGGAAAATCAATGCATACAAACATGACATATGTGCACGATGAATATTGGATATTCCTAACGAATGAACTCAAATGCTTCCTTTGGTGTAAAATAATGACAATATAAGATATTGACTCAATCAAATCAACAAATCAAAGCTCAAAATGATTTTCACACCAATAACGTCCAAAATGATTTTATGCTTTGTCAGGACTTTCAAGGAAGTACAAACCCGTTTATATGCTCCAACCAAACTCCCTCAGATATAATTTTGAATAGAGGCATTCTAAATTCTCAAACTTTGGAGAATTTATGGTGAAACCTAAGTGGCCCATATTTGGCATGAATTGCTTTTTATTGCCTGTAAATTTTTTCGGGCTCTTTTAACCTCTTAGGACCTCGGATATTAAAATTCCTCCATTTTTTAGGTCCTTTTTAACGGTGGATTTTGCGCAAAGGATATATGATTAACTTTCGCAGCCCCTCCCCGTTATACAAAAACACACAGTCTCACCAAAACGGTTTTTACATGCATTCCAATCTTGTCAAGTTTTATCGCATATTTTACATTGTATAGACAGGATTGAGATGAAAACACTCAAGCCAATATGTGATAGACAAGTGCAATAATCAAATATAGCCGTGCATGTGTGCATTAAAGGATATAGGAGTCAAACATGTAGGATGATATCACTAATTACATCTCAAGGACTCCAATCAATGTTAAGCATATGGATGAAATGATGTAGTGTCTCAAATCTCTACCAAACAGTCACATGGATATATGAAATGAAGTTGTGACTTGGCTATCTTAAATGGTCATCCATAAAAGGTGCAAAACAAAAGAAAAAATCTTTTTGGATTTTTCTAAAAAAATTTATCAAAATAAAATCTTTTTGTGCTTTTCTTAATTTTTTTTTAAACAGAAAATCTTTTTGTATTTTTTAAAATAAGAAGCAAAAAGCAAAAATACAGCAAACTAATAATACAATCTAGCAATAGGCATCAGATGATATGTAAATGGCAATGCAACCTATGCTAGACATGGACCAACCCCTCAGTCAACTGTACAAATCCCCAAAGACTTCCTAAGACTCTCAAATCTAAGGGCATCTAAAGGTTTCGTGAAAATATCGGCTAACTGACGGTCCGTGGGAACAAAACTCAGGGTTACGACCTTCTCCTCAACTAACTGAAGTATAAAGTGCTCGCGTAACCTGATGTGCTTTGTGCGCGAATGTTGGACAGGATTGCGGGATATGTGTATCGCGCTCGTGTTATCACAGGAAATGGTCATGGTGTCCTGTGAAATCCCATAATCCTCCAACATTTGCTTCATCCACATGAGTTGCATGCAACAACTCCCGGTGGCGATGTACTCAGCCTCCGCAGTGGACAAAGAGATGGAGTTTTGCTTCTTGCTCAACCAAGAGACAAGAGCAGAACCAAAGTAGAAACATCCACCATAAGTGCTCCTACAACCATCTGCATCTCCGGCCCAATCAGCATCCGAATAGGCGGACAAACGGTCATTGGTATCAAAGGAATACCAAATGCCGTATGAGAGAGTTCCACTCACGTGTTTGATAATACGTTTTAGAGAGAGTAAGTGAGACTCTTTCGGATATGCCTGAAATCGCGCACAGACTCCAACACTATAGGCTATGTCAGGACGACTAGCAGTCAAGTAGAGAAGACTGCCTATCATACTCCGATACGAGGTTTGCTCAACATCCTTGCCTGAAGTGTCCTTACTAAGCTTGGTAGAAGTACTCATAGGTGTACGTGCATGCTTAGCGGAGTCTAAACCAAATTTCTTCACAAGGTCTCTAGCATACTTGGATTGGGAGATGAACATCCCATCCTCTAGCTGACGAACCTGGAGACCAAGGAAGAAAGTAAGCTCACCTACCATGCTCATCTCAAACTCACTTTTCATCTCCTCCTCAAAGTGGTGAGCATGCTGGTAGCATGTGGATCCAAAGACTATGTCGTCCACATAGACTTTGGCAACCAAAATAGCACCGTCATCTCTCCTAACGAACAACGTCATATCAACTCCCCCTCTCTCGAAGCCACGGGCTAAGAGATAGGAAGTAAGCCTCTCGTACCAAGCACGGGGTGCTTGCTTAAAAGCATACAAGGCTTTCCTCAGATAATAGACGTGATCCAGGTGCTTAGGGTCTTCAAACCCTTTTGGTTGTTCCACATAAACCTCCTCCTGTAGAATGCCATTCAGAAAGGCACTCTTGACATCCATCTGATATAACTTGAAGAGCAGATGACATGCGATGGCGAGTAGTAAACGGACGGACTCAAGCCTCGCAACAGGAGCAAATGTCTCCCCAAAGTCTACACCCTCTATCTGTGTGTAGCCTTGAGCGACCAACCTAGCTTTGTTTCTAGTAATAGTACCATTTTCATCTATTTTATTCTTGAAAATCCACCGGGTACCTATCACATTAGTATCACTAGGTCAGGGGACAAGTTCCCAGACATTGTTCTTCTTAAACTGAAGCAACTCATCCTGCATAGCGGATATCCAGTGTTCATCCTTGAGTGCTTCCTTGTGATTCTTGGGCTTGACTTTGGAAGTGTAGCAATGATGACTAACCACGTTCTCTAGTTGAGCACGAGTCTTGACCCCTAGAGTGGGATCGCCAACAATGGCAGAAGGATCATGACTCTTGCGAACCCAAGAAGGTGTGTCTCCTAACACAGGAGTAGGGTCCACAGGATGTGGGAGAGGAACAGGGAAATCACTGTCAGAACAGTCCTCATCCTCACACTGAAGGTTAGAATCAATAGACGTCGGAGGTTCGTCATCTTGCAAAGTGACGTTTATTGATTCCATAGCCTTAGAGCTCTTCAGGTTAAAAACTCGGTATGCTCTACTGTTCGATGAATATCCTAGCAATATTCCCTCGTCGCTCCGGGATTCGAACTTTCCTAATTTCTCTCTATCCCGTAGGATGTAGCATTTACTCCCAAAAACACGAAAATATGCCAGGTTGGGTTTCTTGCCAGTCAACAATTCATAATGCGTTTTGAGTGTGTGTGGACGCAGATATATCCTATTCACCGTGTGGCATGCAGTAGACACTGCCTCTGCCCAAAATCTCCTAGAGACCTTACGACCTTGAAGCATTGATCTTGCCATTTCTTGGATCGTTCTATTCTTTCTCTCAACAATCCCATTTTGCTGAGCAGTTCTCACAGCAGAAAACTCATGTTTGATCCCAATGCTATCACAGTAAAGATCTACTTTTGCTTCAGTAAATTCAGTGCCGTTGTCACTATGCATCCTGTTAATATTGACTCCGTGTTGATTTTGCAGGACACGGCACTTGGTCGTTAGGAACTCTACAGCATCTGATTTCTCTCTTAGAAAACCTACAATGGAGTATCTAGAGAAATCATCCACCATCATGAGAACATATCTCTTACCACCTATACTCTCCGTACGAGTAGGACCCATAAGATCCATATGTATCAACTCAAGAACACGGGAGGTGGTAATGGAATTCAACTTCCTATGCGGACTATGAATTTTCTTTCCCAACTGACAGGGTCCACAAATCGTGGAAGTTGGCTTTCCGAGAGATGGTAAGCCACGTACTAGGTCTTTCTTAACAAGACGAGTCAAATCTCTCACGTTCACGTGACCTAGACGTTGGTGCCACAGATCCATAGGAATGATCGTGGAGCTGGTGCAGACAAGTGAGGATTTGGGCTCAGTCCCATAACAGTTATCCTCTGTCCTCACCCCTTGAACTAATAGTTTACCGGCTTGATTATATACCTTACAAGCTTCCCAGTCAAACTTTACTGCAAAGTCATTGTCGCACAGCTGGCTGATGCTGAGAAGGTTTACTTTTAAACCTTTGACGTACAAGACATTTTCTAGCTTAGGAAGTCCTGGTAACTCTACAGTACCTCGTCCTACAATGCTAGATTTACTCCCATCTCCAAAAGTAACTCTCCCATCATCATACTCCTTAATCTAAGTAAAAAGGGAGACATCACCTGTCATGTGTCTGTAGCATCCACTGTCAAAATACCACTGAGAGGTATTATGTGCTTTAAGAGCAACATGAACAACAAGGGCCTTTTTCTATTTCTTAGGAACCCAAGAATAGGTAACCTTTTGTTTACCGTTGTTGTTTGTTTTAGCCGTAATGCGGGAAGCATTCATTGACGGTGAGGACATTCGTCAGAATTCCTCCATCAAACTCTGTGATGTGGCGGCTAGAAACTTAACTTGCTCTCTCAGACTAGCAAACTCATCAGTATGATGTGGAGGAGCAAAATTACGTCGTGTCCGACCAAATCTATAGCAAAACTCCCTAAGGTGTCCATTTCTTTTGCAATGGGAGCAAAAGGGCACAGTATTAGGAGGACCTTGGTTTGCTTTTCTTGGTCGAACTCTCCTTCTTGGTTTTTGATAACGGCCATAAGGAGTCGTAGTAAACTCAGGAATTGGTCCCGGTGCAATTTGAGACGTGGAGGCACCATCAAAACCAATTCCTTGCCTGTCACCAAAACCTAAAGCGGGACCGAGGAGCATCTTTCCCATCTTCCCAGATTTGTCCTCGACTTGTACCTTGACATTCCTAGCTCTCTCAAGGTCATGAGTAAGCTGAGAAACAAGGGCTTCAAGTTTCTTCTGAGTCTCCATGGAGGAATGGAGCTCACTAGTAAGACTAGCCACTTGTTTAGTCAAGTCCGCTTTCTCTTTCTCAAAACTGCTCTCTCTCTCTCTAAGCAAATTCTCTTTACTAACCCAGGCAGACTCTCTCTCTCTCATGGCGGTGCAGGTGGAGGACTCTCTCTCTCTCGTCTCTTCTAACTCTTCTTCTAACGCGGTGATCCTAAGAACTAACGCCTTGTTACGTTTTTTAGTTTTGAAAGACTCATTATATAACTCGGCGTAGGCGCGTTGAAGGTTACTCTCGTCCTCACTACCTTCCTCCTCCCCCTCACTTTCTTCGCTCTCATTGTCGAGGTGTCCCTGTGAAGCATCATCCTCATCGTCATGAGGAGAACTAGGAGTATTCACATGACTAGCCATAAACGCGGTGAAGTTACGCTCATGCGGTGACTCATCTCCCGAGTCCACCGACTCGACCTCACTGTCGTCACTAAGGGTAGCATTTAGGACAACTTTACCCTTTTCCCTATTCAGACGAGTGGCACACTCAAACGCTCTGTGTCCCTTACCGTCGCACTCAAAACACCTCTCACTGTCTTTAGGGGGTTCTTTGAAATCTTTCATTTCAAACTTATTTTTCAGAAAATTCTTTTTATCTTTGAAGTTTCCACTTTTTTTAAATTTCATAATTTTCTTGAAGTTTTTAGCAAATAATGCCAAATCATCTAAGTCAAACTCACATTCAGAATCATAATTTTATATCTTTCTAGATGACTCGACTTTCTTTCTTGCCGACCCCTCACTTTTTCTCTCTTGAGCTTTAAGGGCAATTCCCTTATCTTTTGGCTTGGAAGATTTAGGAAACATGTCTATTTCATAAGTTTGTAAATCTCCTACCAGTTCTTCCAATTTTAGTGTATTTAAATTACCCAAGGAATTTAGCATAGTGACTTTAGGTATAAAATGCTTAGGAAGGAAACGAAGAATCTTTTTAACAACTCTAGCATTCGGAATATGTTCACCAAGATTAAAACTAGTATTCACAATGTCAGAAAGTCTAGCATAAAATTCATCAAAGCATTCAGAATCATGCATGGTGATTGTTTCAAATTGAGTTGTCAAGTTTTGCAACTTAGACTCTTTCACAGCATTAGTTCCTTCATGGGTGAGTTGTAAAACATCCCATGCCTCTTTTGACGTGGTACACGTCATTATGCGTTTGAACTCATCAGGTGTGACAGACCCAGAAATAGCACTTAGACCCTTAGAATTAAAAGATGACCATTTAAATTCTTCATCAGTCCAAGAAATGTCAGGTTTCAAGTTGGTCACATTATCAACAGTCACGGTGGGAGGAGTCCACCCTCGTTCAACCAAAATCCAGACACGTTCATTAATGGCTTTTAAAGCCGACCTCATACGGGCTTTCCAATAAGCATAATTTGTCCCGTCAAAAATAGGCATTTTATAATATCACTTCTCCATTTGAACACGCACTTTTTCAAAAATCAATTTTTTTTTTAGAAAATTGATATCTTCGAAAAAAATTTGCGGAAAAAGGAATACGCGATAAATTAGCGTAACCTGCTCTGATACCAATTTGAAAGAGTTGGCGCTTGCGTTCAATTAAGAAATAATATAATAAACACCTTTTTAACCCAAATTAACCCTAATCGTGAAACTAGGCGTGATTGACATAGTATGAAGATCATGCAATAATAATTCAACACACAAAGTTTAAGGAAAAATCCCCCACAAGGGCAAAACCATTTGTATATCACTATAATTTGTAAGAGAAACGGCTTACAATCGGATTACACTGAAATACAAGTTTTTGACTAAGAATTACCCGCAGGCATTGGATTCTGTAGTCGCGGCTGGAAGACTCCCTTTCCAGTAGGGTAGCAATGAAGAGGAAGGAGCGGTCCACTTCACAAAGGGTTGAACAACAGCAATTGTGTTCTTGGGTTACCAAACTTGATTCACATAGATATGGAAGATGTGTGAATCTAAAAACCTAGAATCATAGGACTCAATAGGTGAAGAATTTAGGATTGATATGCTCTGAAAAAACGTGGGAAAGTCTTATAGAAACCAACTACTGATCGTGGTTTAAATAAGGAGTCAAAACCCTAAAAAATCTGCTACACGATCTGGCAGAGTTTATCCAGGGCAGATCGGTCCGGGCCTCAGGCGGATCGGTCCGATGGCGGATCGGTTCTTTTAATTTGAAGCCGATTCGGTTCGTAATCGGTTCGGTGCTCTCTGGACTCATTTTGCAAGGCGGTCCGGTCCGGTCCTGGGCGGATCGGTCCGCAGTCGGATCGATTCTTTTTATTTTGGGGCGGACCGGTCCGACTGACTGTTTCCAGATTCCTTCTTCTTTTGATCTTCGGATTTCGGATTTCGTTGATGACGATGTGATCTTTTCAACCATCAATCTTGTAACGGCTTATGACATAACATATACATAAAGATGGACAAATTGTCCTTACATTTTGACATTTTCAGGGTTGTAAGCTACCAGCTAGGATGTCATATGATCAGTGATTTGAGAGTTGCACCGTTAGAAAGAGCTGGGAATTAGACATGGGGGTTTTGTCATTGTCACACTAAGGTTTTAATACACTCACATATTGTATATATTGAGTTAGCATGGATTAAGTTAATCATAGTTAATCACATTATTGTATGCCTGTTTAATTACGACTCTGATATTGATTTCGGTATGGAATAAGAATAATATTATGTTCATTGTGCACATTATGTAGGAAAATATTGATAAATGAATTATATTTCCAATGGGCTCAAGCTTATGATCTAATTATTCTAATAAGAAATGATTAGTATGGATATTGGGTTTGGGGTGTGACAATAAATCTCTGCGAGCTAAATGATAAACTGGAAATGGGCGACACATGCCCTAACTAATAATGACAAAACAGGAGACAGAGAAGACAAGGATGAAGTCGTCTATGCATGGACCTGCAACTCCCACACTAGCTGCATCACGTCAACAGTCCAATGATCTAAGCCTGACACCCCTATGGCTGCACCTGTAATATATATATATATATATATATATATATATATATATATATATATATATATATATATTTACAAGATAAAGAAAATATAACAGGAAATGGGTCAAAGCCCGAGTGTAAAATAGCTTTTAAAATTATTTAGCAAGTATATAAAATGCTTACCAGTTGATATTACATACATGTTAGTACCTCGACACTCGAGAATTCTCACCGCTCAACTAGTGTGCACACCTAACGTACTATCTAATCAATCTAGATAAAGCTAACCTAGTTAACTATTCTAACCAAATCTTCCCTTAATAATCCTAATTCGTGTGATCGCAACACTAACATTATATATGATAACTTTTCTTACGAATTTACCGGGTTGGATATGTACATCATAATATAGCTTTAGATACTTAAATTGTTTAATATCAATTATTCCATTTTATCTACTTACAAGCACAGTGGAGGAATCACAGGTATATGTATATATATTTATCACTCATATAATATATATACTAATCGACACCCCGCATAAAATCAATGGTACTGGCATACTCTGCTATTAAGTCCCCGTATCGCTCGTACAAAGGGGAATACTAGTTCCGAATCACTCTCGAACTGTATTAAAACAAAACACACATAATTAAGGCGAAGCATAGTTCCAAGTCTATAAGAGGTCAGCACATACCCTCGCGTCTCTTAGGACCATCTGACTACCATTCTCGGACATCATGTACCAAGGATTCTATGTTCTAGGGTACAAGTCAATATCCCCCATAAAGGTCTAATCGAGATAAGACTGACCCGACGCGAAAAACCTCCGTGATAGCAAGTAGCGCGGGTATGATTACACACATATATACAATATTATATATATATATACATGCACCCATATATATATATATTCACATTATTCAGCTAGTTACGCCCACGACCCATAATATATTCGAACCATGCGTGGCACAGAACGCTCGAGTTCTACGTATAATTAAATCCTTCTTTTATCTTCTCAATTACTACAAGTTCTTAAGTACTTCTCGACTCTAGAAGTGTATCATCTTGATAAATATAAAATGAGTAGGCGTACACTCACTACCCTACTGGTCTAAGTCCTTTTCAATTCTCACAAGACCTAATTTAATGTACGCTCGATTTCCTCTCCAATTTATTCCCCCGAAATCCCACGGTTAAAATCTCATATAAAGTGGTATTACCCGGACCCTATTTGTACCCTACTGGTCCTTCCCAAGTCCCATTATGATATTTAAATTATGTCTAAGGGTCCTTACACATTGGGATCAAATTAACATTAAAAGGGAAAGAAGTTTCAGTTTCCAGGAGGGGTCGATCGATCGATGAAAAGGGTTGATCGATCGATCCAGTCGATTGATCGACATTATTTAGTCGATCAATCGATCGAGCAGTTCTTGGCCCAGTTTCTGCAATTCTTTACCTACAGGTTTCATTAACATAAATCCTTAAAACCTTTATTAATTAGTACCAAACTCCCAAAAAATCAAACCAACAGTTGTATTATCCTAAATACATGATTTTTAATGTAAAACATATACAAATTCATCAAGATCCATCAATTAAAGGGGTGAATTCAAGCTAATTCATCAAGAACCCTATTTTTATCATCATAAATGTGGTGACAATTATTATGCAACACAAATAGATAAGAGAAAAGCAATCACCAAGAAAGAATAAGGAATGTAAAATGACAATCACACAACAAAGGATGTACGTGGTTCAGCAAAGATATGCCTACGTCCACGATGGTGCAGTCAGTATTATTTCTATGTATCTCGGAGTGTGATTACAGAGAATACAACTCGTCCTTTGCCCCGGACCTAGGGTTAAATATATATATATATATATGTTCATTTTAGTTAGTGGGGGTGTTGGACTCCCCCACGTTTTCCATCTCTCACTAGAACCTCCCTTAATGGGAACGTGGGAGGAGACTGGATCATAATCAGTTAAGAGATGGGGGGTCTAGACTTTGGGCTGCCAAAATTTGGATACTCGTCCAGGCCGATCATCCTAATTTTGGGTACCCACAATTGCCCCTAAGTTTGTTGGGCCATGCTTTGGGCTCAATAAATTTAAATGATTTGTCATAATGGCTTTTTCGTACATTGTGCAACTCTTCAAAAGTTGGGGAACTGATTCTGGCGGCACCCGCTTCGTGGTTTGTGCGCTATGATTAGCAACACTTAAAGGTTTTCTAGAGCAGTCACACTTTCTTCCATTTCCTGTGAGCTCTAGCGATTCACACTTTCTTCTCTCAGTCTCCATTCTCATTGCTTCCTTGCTATTTGGGCTCGTGATTCTTCATCGTTCGAGTCGAACTTCCATCTTGTAAGTCTCTTGTGCCTTCTCTTTGTACTTTCTCTTTGGATTTGTAGTTTTCTACGGTTTTCCAATGGCAAAGATTGGGAATAGGTCGATCTCCGAGTTTAGAAAGTTTTATAACATCCCAGAGTGGGTAGAGATTGAGTGTTGCGACTCCCCCATAAAAACGTTAGAGAGATAGAGGATGCCCATTGGATCCATGTTTTGTTGCTTTCCCAAGGGGGACTCACTTTTCCTCCCGATAATCTGTTCTTGCACTTCTTTGGCTATTTCAATATTGTTCCTGCACAGTGTTCGGTCAATGTGTGGAAGATAATTAATGGTGTCCATAGAATAAATTAGTTATATGGTACCAAGTTAGGGCTTGTCGAGGTCTATTTTTACTACTCTTTTTCTCGAACTAGTTCTGGTGTTCTCTATCTCAAATCTAGGAGCCCTGACAGGGCATTGGTAGTAAACCTACCTGATTCCCATAAGGAGTATTGGCAAGAAGGTTTCCTTGCTAGAAACTAGCAGTTTTCTCCCCAGTTTGAAGGGTCGAGGTCTGATATGTTCTCTGTTCCCTTTTATGGGGAAGAATACATAGGTAGACTTTGCTCCGTTCCTTTAATTTTTGTTGATTTGTGATCTTTCTGACTTTTCTCTATTTTTTTTTAGCGAGGTCGAAGAATTTGGAACCTGCTCTCAGCGAGGTTTGTCTCTCTGAATTGGTCAAGGCCTGGAATATCAGGGAGCCCTTAGCTGATGGTGAGCATCCCCAGTCTGCTGCTTTTCTGCTTGAATATAAGAACGTTGGTTCCAGTTTTATAGCGAGGTCGGTGGATAGTATCCCAGAGTTTGATACCTCTGAAGAGACTGCTGCGGATCCTATTCAGTTGGATGAGGAGGAGAGAAGCTCTGAAAGCGATACCGTAGGTGGTGCTGGAGGCAATTTGGGTGAAGGGAGCTCTAGTAGTAGCAGCTCCTCTGATTCGAGGAAGTTTTTGAAGTTCAAGAGTCGTCGATCACATCCAACAGTTCAAGAGAGGAGATGGTTCCTCTAAGGAAAAACCTGATTTAAGATGATGATGACGATGATCATGTGCTCCTCGCTCAGAGATCAAAGAAGCAGAAGTCTAGTACTGGGGCTGTAGCTACTAGCTCTCGGTCTTCTACTCAGGAGCAAGAGAGGAAGAGGAGAGAGGAAGAGCAGGTGAAAGAGAGGGAGAGAAAAAAGGAGGAAGAAAGAAAGAAGTTGGAGGAGAAGAAGAGAATAGAGGAGAGTAGGAGAATGGAGAGGGAGAAGGAGGAAGGGAGGAGAAAGATGGAGGCAAGGACGAAGGCTGGGTAAGCCTTAGTCCCGGTGTCTGCCCTGCCTGAGGGAGCATCAGTTGCCATTTCTCCTCAGCTGGATCTTGCGCTGCTCGAGAGGGAAGTTCTTCCTGCAGATCGCTAGAGGGCATTGGCGTCTGATCAATTGGCCCTGCAAGCTAGCCAGAGGCTGGCCTTGGTAAGATCTTTTCCATTTTCTAATGCTTTAACTAGTTTTAGCTGTTTCTCCTTTCTGAACTCTTCTTTGCTTCTGGCAGTTTGTGATTGACTTCGCCGTGCTCTATCGCTCTCGTGACGAGCTAGTAAAGAGGAATGGCAAGATGGAGCAGCAAAAGGCTGCTTTGGAAGTGAGGGGTACTCAGTTGGAGGCTGATTTAAAGACTGCTGATGCCGCCCGAGCTTCCTCTGATCTGGCCCTCGTTAATTCTAATCAAGAGATGGATGCGATGGTTAAGGAGTTGAATGAGCTGAGGCAAGCCTATGACCTGGTCTGCTCAATCAAGCCGGCTTTCATGGAGGAGAATAAGGTTCTGACCGAACAGTTAAAGGAGAAAGAGTCCCAGGCAGCCACCATTAAGGATGATTCATACAACTCCGGGTGGAATTCTGCTTACGAAGACGTTGAAGTTCAGATAGGTTACATCAGCCGTATGAACTTCAAGAAGGGCTGGAATAAGGCCCTCTTAGATGTTGGTGTTGATGCTGAATCTCTTCTGTTCGATTAGCATGACCCGAGTCTGAATCTAACTGTGGATGAAGAAGCCCCTGCCCCAGCCATCGAGGGTGTTGATCTTACCTCCTAGACAATCCCTGTCGGTGCTCGTCCTGCCCAGTGGACTGAGGGCATGCCTGCAGAGGGGGATGCCTCTGCTGCTACTATTAAGGGGAAGCAGCCAGCCACTTCAGGGCAGCCTGAGGTTGCTAGTTAATCTATTTTTAGGACTATTTTTGTATTTCTGCTTGTAATTTTCCCAATTTTTCTCGATGTACTTTAACTTTTATCAATGAAATAAAAAGGCTTCTTTTTCTAGTGCATTGATTTATTCTTCTTTCCATTGCCCTTTTATTGCTTGTAGTCGATTGATGTTGATGATTATATTCCTGCCACTTCTCAATTGGGAAGGATGCTTGGGCCTGATGTAAGCTCCGAGGTTCGTAATACTTTTGTGAGGATTTACAAATCACTGCGGTTAAAAAACAAACGCTTCATAAAGCAGACTGAACTTGTGGCTAAGCTGAAGGACAGGCTCCAAGAGATGGAGAATGTTGGTGCCTCAGTCCAAGAGGAGGTTAATGCGCTGAGAGCGAAACTATTAGAGGCTTCTGATATCAATCAAGTTGGGGAAGTTCTTCAGCAGGAGAATGAGGCTTTGAGGAGAGAGTTCTCGCGACTTAGGGAGCACGCACCGAGCACTTCTCTTGCAGTGTTACGAGGTTCCTCCTCATCGTGAGCTAGAACTGGTCAGGGCAATATCCCCCCTGCATTGCAAAGCTCTTATATTCCATCCATTCCGCGATCTCGCAGGAACACAAGAGGTTCAGCTAGGGAAATGGAAAAGCTCCGTGATGATGCTGGGCTCCAAAGGGATGTTACTCGGTTGCGGTACCTGTTTAAAAGAGGACCTCGACGAGTATGGGCCGACAGTTACGACTAAGGTTGGCTAGATGCTCTGACGAGAATGATATAATTTGAAGAGCTTCCCTTCATCAGGGGTGGTTGAGTGCTTTGAAGGAGATGCAAGTTCCAAGGAACTCAATGCTCTAGTATCTCCATGAAATATCTCCTTCCACTTGGATTCCCAATCCTTTCTGGAGCGATGATCAGTGGATACCCATTGATGCCATCCCTCGACAGCTATTAGAGTCGGTCACTAACGAGGTCGAGGAAGAGTTAGTTCCTGCTCCCGATGATGGTCGAAGAGCTCAAGTGGCTGATTATCTCGTTCAGAGGCCTCACCCCCATTGAGACTTTGCCAGTAGTTACTCTGTGTATTTAGTATTGATGTTATGTTAATGTGTTGGGCGAGCTTGCCAACTAAAATTATATAGTACTTGTTGTAAATATGGTGGATTAATATAAAATTTATGTTTTGGGCTAATTTAGCCGACTAAACAAGTGTATTACATTTTCCATATTTGATCTCTAAATTTGTATTATCACGCAAGTGTCCTTCCAGTCCAGTATACTATCGAGATACCATTGTGCACCACTTTACCTTTTAGGTCGTGTCGTCACACTCCCTTAGGCCTAAGTGTAGCAATTGGCGAGGACACACCTGGTCTTGGATGTTCTATCCGATCAGAATTTTATTCAACCAAAGATGGTTTGGTGACCAATTTTAATTTGGCCATATTGCCTAAGGATGTCCTGTAGGGCTTCATATATTGCCAGGGGCAATGATAAGAGGTCTTTCGTGTTTCATAACGAAAACCTGAGGAGGGGCATATCCCTGCTATGGTGTAATGATCAGCGTGTCTTTCACTTGGAAAGGGTGTGTGAGTTGTAGAGTCTAAATCGTACTAGTTACCTGATACTTCATAGAATGCAACTGCTAAATAACTTTGATTAATAAGTTTCAATCTCATAAGTACAATGTAAAAGAAGAATCTAAAAATAAAATTTCTTGAGATTGGCTGCATTCCATGCTCGGGGTATATCTCTGCCTTCCATCGTTTATAAGTGATAGGCGCCTTGCAGATTATCTCTTGTTATCTTAAAGGGTCCTTTCCAGTTTGGCCCTAGCTTACCGTCTGATGGTTTTACTGCGCTGCCCAGGACTTTCCTTAGGACATAGTCCCAACTCGGAATGTCCTCGAGTTGACCCTCTTATTATAGTGTCTTGCGAGCTGTTGCTGATAGCTTGCTAGTTTTACTAGGGCTAGCTCTCGGTGCTCGTCGGCTAGGTCGAGCTCAGCGAGCAATGCTGCATCATTATGGCCTTGGTCGACAAGGTTGGACCTCATTGTTGGCAAGCCTGCTTCTGGTGGGATAACTGCTTCCATTCCATATGTCAGCGAAAATGGGGTTTCTCCCGTTGCTCGTCGTGGAGTGGTTCTGTAGGCCCATAGAATGTGTGGTAATTCATTTACCCATGCGCCTTTGGCTTGCTCCAATCGTTTCTTTAATCCGTAGATCACTGTCTTGCTGGAGGCCTCGACTTAGCCATTGCTTTGAGGATAGGCCACCGAACTGAAATGGTGTCTGATTCCATGTTCGTTACAGAAACTCTGAAAAGAGTCTCTTTTGAACTGTGTTCCATTGTCAGTGATGGTGGTTCTGGGGATGCCAAAACGGGTGATTATATTTCTCCATATGAACCTTATCATATTTGCATCTCGGATGTTTGCTAGGGGTTCTGCCTCGATCCATTTGGTGAAGTAATTAGTCATGACCAACAGATACTTGCGAGTTTCGGTGGAGGTAGGAAGTGGTCCTACCATGTCCATTCCCCATTGGGCGAACGACCATGTGTTGGACAATGATTTTAGGTCGCTAGCAGGTTGGTGGACCATAGGAGCATGAAGCTGGAATTTCAGGCACTTGTGACATACGCCGCAGAGTCCATTTGCATATATGGCCACAAATAACCCTCCTTCATTACTCGAAAAGCCAGAGATCTTCCTCCAATATGGCTTCCACAGATTCCTTTGTGATTCTCATATAGAACTTGCTCGACATTATTTTGGTGAACACATTGAAGGTAGGGACCGGAAAATGATCTCTTGTATAGCTTGCCCTCAGGAGATAAGTAAAAGCGAGAATCTTTGACTCTTATCTGGTGAGCAGTCTTCTTATCATCTGGAAGCATGCCATTCTTCAAATTATCCCTTAGTGGGTCCATCCAGCTGGGTGCTGACTCAATATGGAGCACCTGCTCCACGCTTTGTAACTTGGCGTTATGATTAATGCTCGGATGAGCGAGCAAATTGATGGGGATTGTTCTTTTTAAGTCAAAATCAATTGTTGAGCTTAGGGATGCTTGGGCGTCAGCATGGTTGTTCTGTCCCTTGGGGAACTACTGGACATTGACTTCCTCCAGGTCAGCCAATATCCTCTTTGCCAAGGCGAGGTAGGTTTCCATCCTTTCATCTTTTGCATTGTAGTCCCCGCTGATCTGATTGGAGACTAATTGTGAGTCGCTAAACACCTGTAATAGCTTTGCTCCTAAAGAGTGTGCTTTTTGGAGGCCGATTATCAGGGCCTCGTATTCTGCTTCATTGTTGGAGGCTTCAAATCCAAGCCTAATTCCCTGCTCGAGGATCGTATTTTTTGGAGTTATAAGAACGATACCCACGCCTGCCCCCTTTGAATTGGAGGCTCCAAAAATAAATAATTTCCATATTCCCTCCGTCGTGTGGCTCCCTTTTTGTTTGGCTGGTTGTGGTTGGTTGCAAGGCTGCTCGCCTATGAATTCGGCTATGAAATCAGTAAGGACACACCCCCTGATTGCGTTCCTTGGTTGAAATTGGATATCAAATCACGCAAGATCGACTGACCATTTAGACAGTCTGCCCGACAAATCCTCCTTCCTTAGGATTGCTTTAATGGGGTGCGATGTAAGGACGATTATAGTGTGGGCTTCGAAATAGTGCTTCAGCTTCCTCGAAGCCACTACTAGTGCAAATGTGAGCTTTTCCAGAGGTAGGTACCTCTGCTCGGCCTCAAGTAGGGTTTGGCTTGCGTAGTAAACGGGGTGCTGGATTCCTGCAACTTTGCTCATTAATGCAGAACTAACAGTGTGGTTGGAAACGGAGAGTACATGTACAAAGAATATGTTTGCTGTGGTATGATGAGAAGTGGTGGAGAGCTTAGGTAAGCTTTGAGCTCAACCAATGCGTGCGAGCAATCTGGGTTCCACTCTACCGTTTTGTTCCCGTTTAGAAGCTGGAAGAAAGGCTTGCATTTCTCAGAGGATTTAGAGATAACGCGATATAGGGCAGCGAGCATACCAGTGAGCTTTTGTACGTCCCGGATTGTTCGAGGAGGTTGTACTCTGTTAATTGCATCGATCTGGCCTGGGTTAGCCTCTATGCCTCTCTTACTGACCAAGTACCCAAGAAATTTTCCTGACTGGACACCAAAAGAACACTTGCTCGCATTAAGTTTCATTCAATATTTCCTGATGATTTCGAAGGTGTTTGATAGGTCTGGGAGGAGGTCTTCTTTCTTCTTGCTTTTAACTATCATGTCATCGATGTAGACCTCCATGGTGTCTCCCATCTGGTCCTTGAACATCGTGATGACCAACCGCTGGTAGGTTGCCCCTGTATTTTTTAGCCTAAAAGGCGTGACCTTGTAGCAGTATAACCCAACTGTGATTATAAATGTTGTTTTGTCTTGGTCTGGGGCATATAAAGGGATCTGATGATACCCTGCGTATGCATCCAAAAAACTCATTCGCTCATGAGCTGCAGTGGCATCCACCAGTTGGTCAATTTTTGGAAGGGGAATCTGTATTTAGGTCACATTCTGTTGCGGTCAGTGAAGTCGATGCAAACTCTCCACTTCCCATTGCTTTTTGGAACTACTATTGGGTTAGATAACCACTCGGGGAATTGTACTTCCCGTATGGATCCTGCATCCAACAGTTTTTCTACTTCTTTCTCCATAGCTTTTGCCTTCTCGGGTGCAGTTTGTCGTGCCTTCTGCATGATTGGTTTGAAGGTGGGATTGACGTGCAACTGATGACAAACCATACTAGGATCAATTCCAGATAGCTCGTATGGTTCCCATGCAAAAACATCTACGTTGTACCTCAGTAGAGTTGTCAATTCCTTCTGTTCCTAGTCAGTGAGAGAGGCTCCAATCAAGAAAACTTTGTTACTGTCGCTATCACCAGCTGTAACTTCTACCAGGTCTTCGACGAACCTTTCAGAGGGGAGGATCCTGGTCTCCTCTACTCCAAGTCTTCCGTACTTTAATTGTTATTTAGAAGGTGTCAGACCTTCTTGTTCTTTAACTTTCTCGCTGGGATGATCGGCCTTCTTCTCTAGCCTTGGTCGAATGGCTGTTATGAATCTTGCCATCGCTTGATCGCCGTAGATCTCCATTACTTCTCGCTCGGTTACATACTTGAGTTTCTAATGGTAGGTCAAGGAGACTGCTTTCATCGCATGGAGCCATCCCCTGCCGAGGATGGCTTGGTATGGCGAGTCGATGTCAACCACCAAAAACTCAATCATCTTGGAGACGTTTCCGGCGCGTACTGGTAGTACAATTTTTCCCAGGGGCATAGTTATTTTTCCAGCGAAGCCAGCTAAAGGGACAGTAGCTTCCTTTAGGTCGGCGACGCTTAACTTTAATTTTTTGAATAGGTCGAGATACATTACCTCGGACGAGCTTCCTTGGTCGACGAGCAACTTGTCGACATCAAAGTTTGCTATCCTGAGGGTAATGATCAAAGCATCGTGATGTGGGGTTCTCACTCCCACTAGATCTTCATCTGTGAAAATAATATGCTCGTTATAGTTGACGCCATCTTCTCATCGACGCTTTCCTGACTGTAACTTGGCTGGATCGATCTGAAAAGCTTACATCACCGCTGTAAGTTTCTTCATCTCCATTCGAGCTAAATTTCCTTGGATCTGTCTGGCATCAGAGGCCCCATGAATTACCACGAAATCATGTCCAGCATCATCGTCGAGCACGTTGTCGGGTCTCACCTCTCTATTGGCAGTCATTTTCTCTACCTCCTTCCCTACAAACGCGTTCAAATACCCGGATTGGGCTAGTTCTTCGAGGTGGGACTTAAGAGCTTTGCAATGCTCAGTCTTATGTCCTCCCTCTTTGTGAAAGGTGCATCTCAGCGCATTGTTCCTCTCCGAGTAATCTCCTACCATCTTTCTGGGCCACTTGATGGATGGATCGTCTTTGATTTTTGCGAGAATTTTGTAAATTTGTTCTTTGAAGACGGTGTTGACCGCCTGAAATTCTTTCGACGCGTCACTGTTTGTAGAATCGCTACAACGGAAATATTGCGACTTCTCAAATAAAATCAAATTTTAATTAATCCCAAATTTTAGTTAAATCCTAAAACATGCATTTAGATGATTTATCCAATAAAATAAAGCATGCAGGATAAAACAAATAATTTCAGGAAAAATCCCCCAAAGGGGCGAAACCTTTTATTTCACTATAATTTGTAAGAAAACGGCTTACACGGATTACAATGAAATAGGGTGACATACGAAATACCCGCAGGTGTCGGTTTCGATGTCTCGACTGGAACTTTCCCTTTCCAGGAGTTCAGTAATGAAGAAGAGAAACGGCTTCTCCACAAGATGTGATCTTTATAAGGACTCCCTCCACAATAGCACGCAGCTCTCCGGTTGTAGAGTTATCCCCACAAAGATAAACAGTAGCAAGATGTGTTCTTCAACAACAAAACAATTCACTAAAGCATATGGGAGTTTTGTGAATTGAAAACAAAGAGGGATTAAACCCTAAAAGAAGAAGCCAAAAGGATTCTGCAGTTTCGCAGTTTCTGTGTGTCAAAAACTGTGGAGTTCTTAATGAAAACGGACTCATTTAATGAGTATTTATATAAAAACGCATCTCCTCGAAACTCGAGCTCGTTCGAACGACATCTAACGACATGCTACGTCATTCGAACGATAATTACAGGTCGTTCGAACGACCTATAAGGCGAGATTACATGATGCGTGTAGAAAATTTGGATACGAATGCGTGGCCGCCAGTTTCGTATCATTCTGAATTTTTATGAAGTAGTTATGATTTTTCTACGGAAAGGTGTCCGAAAACAAAATCTTTAGAAAAATCTTTTGTAAAAAATATCCCAAAAGCTCTAAGTGAAAGGTTAAGGTATTTAAAACATAACCTTACCAAATTAAAGTTCGCGGAGTCTTGAATGATGAAGAACTTGAGTAATTCGAATCCGTCTTTGATGTAGATGACTCTTGAATGCTCTTCGACGGTGTAGTGGTATATGCCATAATAAAGTGATAACGAACCTATGAAAATATGTCCTTACAAATCTCCCCCTATGTCTATGCAGGTACATACATAAAAATCCGAATTATCAAAAACCAAAATGCCTATACAAATCTACCCTCCCATGAATAAATTTGCAAGATCTCAAACTGTTCTTCAAAAATCTTCATCAAATCTCAAAGCTTTTATCATCATGGTTTGCAACATCATAATCTTCAGTCTTTGTACCTACACACATGAGATAAAGCAAAATACCTTAGTGACGTATCGAGTTCGAAATGATATAAGAATAAAGCATTAATTAATCAAATCTCCCCCATAACATGATAATTCTTTCTCCCCCTTTTTATGATGTCCCCAAATAGACAGATAAGAAGAAAAAAATTAAAACGTGGAGTGTCACGACAAAATGCATAGCAAACAAAGATCAAGCTACGCGCATGCAAAGGTATGTCTCAAAAATCTCACAAACTATTTTTGGATTTTTCAATTTTTCATACAAAAATACGATATGAAAAAATCACACCATGGATTTAAACTCAAACAACCAAGTCATGGAAACGTAATGAATGGGTGTGAACACATTCGATAGGCAAATAAACTCAATCAATCATATGTGCACGATGCATACGTGTACCCCTAATGAATGAACATCAAAAGAATCCTTAGGTGTAAAAATTGTTGAATTTAAATGACATCGTCTTAATCAAATCAACAAATCAAAGTCTAAATGATTTCAACACCAATAACGTTCAAAACTATTTAGTGCCATTTCGAGAACTTTTCAAAGGACGTGCAAACCCATTGATATCTCCATCCAAAACTCCATCATATATGATAATGCAATTCTTTATATTTGAAGAGGTATTAAATTCTCAACTTAGAGAAAACCTATTGGCCCAAATTTTTGGCATATTTCATCTTTTTATAGCCTTAATTTTTTTGCGTGGGCTCTTTTCAAACGGTGTCTTTCACGACGTGATTATTATTCAGTCGCAGCCCTTTCCTGTGTTCACTCATCCTTTTTTCAAACTAAACAATTTATTCCTCACGTGCAATGGTTTTTACATGCACTACTTTTATTACTCCCGTATTATTGCACTTGGTTTGTTTTAAGGACAGGATTGAGATCAAAACACCCAACCAACATGTGATAAATCAAGAACAATAATCAAACAAATCCGTGCATGTGTGCAATAAAGGAAACTATGAGTCAAACATGTAGGAAGCAACACTTAATTACATCTTAATGACTCCAAACATTATAAAGCACATGGATGAATTGACCTATTGTCTCAAAACACTATCAAATAGTCACATGGATAAATGGAATGAAATTGTGACTCGGTCATCCAAGTGTCTATCCATAAACGGTGTAGACAAAGTACAAAAATCTTTTTGGATTTTTAAATTTTTTATCAAAATAAAATCTTTTTGTAATTTTTTTCAAAATTTTCAAACAGAAAAAAAATATAACTACAAAATGATACAACCAGCAATAGGCATATAATATTGATATGCATAACGTCCTATACTAGCAAACAGTAATCACACAAGAGAATCCACAATGAGCGCATATGTGATAAATGAGTAATGCAGTGTTATCAATTAAGCATGGATACCAAGAATAACTGCATATAAATAGACCAGAAGCAAACCCATCAGTACAAAAAATCTAAGCATATGAACACTGAGTACTGGAATCAGAAGGGAAGCAAAAATAGAATTTTCAGACAGGTCGCTCAAACGATATCGCTCTGTCGCTCGAACGACAAAGGCATGTCGCGAGATGCGACTTCACGCGAGAAGAGATGTCGCTCAAACAACGTACACTTCTCGCTCGAACGAGAAAACCAAATTTTCACAATTTGAACAGAAAGTCATACAGTTATGCCCAGTGCAAAAATTACGTGAAAACAGTACCCGTAGGGGGTAAACAGATCCAAAACAGTGCCAAAACAATAGTGAAACACACAAATGCAACAAATAAATCAATGTGCGATACGTCAAAGTGAGTCATAACACTAGAAATAATATATCATGATGCGACGCTAGTGTATGACAAACATCTAACACAATCAACCAAAAGATCTCACATGGGGTGAATCACGTTCAAGTGAAAGAGAATCATGAACAAAAAGACCATAACCCTCTAAATCCGATTTCCTAACCCAAATCGATGTGAAACGTCGTGTGGGGGCTTTGGGAACCGGTGTGACTCTCTCTTTATGTTTCCTAGGTCCATTCAAAAGCTTATAGACGAAAGGCCTAGGATGGCCTTGCCTACCGCAATGTGTGCAAGTATAAATCGGGCGGTGAGTGTTACCTAAAGCTGGCCTTCTCCTCAAATTCCTAGGTGGCGCTCTCTGAATTTGCCTAGGTGTCTCTCTCCTAATGATCCTAGGAGGCATTCTCACGATGTTCCTAGGGGGCTCTTTCCTAACAATCTTTGGTGCCTCTTTCTTAAAAATCCTAGGAGGCTCTCTCACACGTGTGGGAATGAGTGCAACATGTTTTTCAAAACCAATCCTACCCCTATCCTTTTTTATCTCGATAGTGCCTAAAATCTTATCAAGTTTTTCAGACCTAGACTCCAAATCAATTTTCACTTTACTCGAATCTCTCAAACTTTTCTCAAGTTCACCTATCCTAGATTCAAGCAAGCGCCTAGACTCCTCAAACTCAAGAAGCTCCTTTTTCATAGCTTCCATCATGCCTCGAAGATCATCTCTCTCACCCTCGACATATCCCAGCTTCTCTCTCAAAATTTTCTCTCGTGCCCTAAGTTCTTCAACTAAAACAAGATTATTTTTTAAGGCACAATCTTTCAATTGAGCTTCAAGTTTCAAGTTTGCTTTTTTTTGTCTTTAAACATTCAAAATAAAAATTATTGTAGGCAACTTGCAACTCACTCAATTCTTCTTCTTCCTCCTCACTCTTTTCATCCTCACTCTCATCACTAATCACGCGGATGGGAAGCTCTCGCCTAGAAGCATAAACGACTTCTTCTTCCGAATCACTATCACTAGGGGTAGAAACATGAGAAATCGGTTTATTCAATTTCTTCTTTAAATTTGTGGTGCATTCATCTAACGTGTGACTAACACCCTCACAACAAGGACACCTCTCAGATTCGTTTTCAACAGAAGATTTAAAACAAGAGTTCGTGTGAATTTTCCAATTAATTTTTTCAAAAATTTGACATCGAAGATCATCAAAACCATCAAAAGCCATTTTTGTGCAAAAATCAGGATCAAAACACAATAACTTAGTGCAACAGGCTCTGATACCAATTTGTAAAGTGGTGATCGCTTAAATAAGCTCTGATACCAATTTGTAGAACCGCTACAGCAAAAATATTGCGACTTCTCAAATAAAATCCAATTTTAATTAATCCCAAATTTTAGTTAAATCCTAAAACATGCATCTAGATGATTTATCCAATAAAATAAAGCATGTAGGATAAAACAAACAATTTCATGAAAAATCCCCCAAAGGGGCGAAACCTTTTATTTCACTATAATTTGTAAGAAAACGGCTTACAATGAAATAGGGTGACATACGAAATACCCGCAGGTGTCGGTTTCGATGTCTCGACTGGAACTTTCCCTTTCCAGGAGGGCAGCAGTGAAGAAGAGAAACGGCTTCTCCACAATATGTGATCTTTATAAGGACTCCCTCCACAATAGCACGCAGCTCTCCGGTTGTAGAGTTCTCCCCACAAAGATAAAAAGTAGCAAGATGTGTTCTTAAACAACAAAACAATTCACTAACGCATATGGGAGTTTTGTAAATTGAAAACAAAGAGGGATTAAACCCTAAAAGAAGAAGACAAAAGGATTCTGCAGTTTTGCAGTTTTCTATCTGTAAAAAACTGTGGACTTCTTAATGAAAACGGACTCATTTAATGAGTATTTATATAAAAACACACTGCCTCGAAACTCAAGATCGTTCGAACGATATCTAACGACATGCTATGTCATTCGAACAAAAATTGCAGGTCATTCGAACGACCTATCAAGCGAGATTCCACAATGCCTGTAAAAAATTTCGATGCGAACGCGTGGCCGCCAGCTTCGTATCATTCTGAATTTTTATGAATTAGTTATGATTTTTCTATGGAAAGGTGTCCGAAAACAAAATCTTTAGAAAAATATTTTGTAAAAAATATCCCAAAAGCTCTAAGTGAAAAGTTAAGGTATTTAAAACATAACCTTACCAAAGTAAACTTCGCGGAGTCTTGAATGATGAAGAACTTGAGTAATTCGAATCCGTCTTTAATGTAGATGACTTTTGAATGCTCTTCGATGGTGTAGCGGTATATGACATAATAAATTGATAACGGACCTATGAAAATATGTCCTTACACTGTTGCCTCCGTTTTTGGAGCCATTTTCCCCCATTCTTTCCTCCTTTCTTCTGGTTCTCAATTTTGTCGTTGCCCTTGGTAGTGAGTTTAGCTCGACCGTTTTCCGCTGTACTGAGGCGGGTGACATCTTCCACCTTAGAGTACTTCTCGATGCTAGCCATTAGGTCGTCAATAGTCATAGCCTCCTTCTTCGTCAGGGACTGGTATAGAAGGGAAGAGCTGGGTAGCCCAATTTTGAAAGAGGCCACTGCCACTTGCTCCGAGCAATCTTCGACCTCGTTGAATAACTCCCAATACCTCTTCGCGTAGTCTCAGAGGGTCTCTTGAGGCGTTTTCTTCATTGCCAGCAAAGCATCCATCCTTTTGGGATGGGAGCTACTAGTAATGAATCGGGCCGTAAAGAGCTCGACCAGGGATTTGAAACTCCTGATGGACCGGTGGGGGAGCCTTTCGAACCATTTCTGCACCACGTCGTGCAGGCTCGAGGGGAAAATTCAGCACATTAGTGCGTTTTGATGGTTCCAGAGGGTCATGTCCTGCCGGTACTGCCTGACGTGATCAATAGGAGCAGTCTTACCATCATAAATTTTGAAACTTGGAATGGCAAATTTCTTGGGGGCTTCTTCTTCTTTAATTTCACTAGTGAAAGGTGATTTCATCTGGGTTTTGAGAGCTCGCCTAGCGAGTTCTCGGGTCGATCTGGTACCGTGATGGGCAGGATATTGGTCCATCTCCCTTCGGACCAGATTTCGTATGTTCTTGTTGCTGCGAGTAGGGCTCTGGTAATGGAGAGCTTTTCGTAGCTGCTCGCGTAGGTCGTCATCTGATTCGTCTCCCTCAACCTTTTGGGATCCTCGCTTTTGGCTCCTTCCTCGACTGCGAGACTTGCTCGCCTGAGGGCTAAGAGTGTGGTACGGACGTCTCCTGGTATCATGATGAATCTCTCTCTCCAGTATCTCTAATCTTGTTTTCAGATGAGCATTCTCAGCCTCGTGTCTGCGAGAAGACTCCCTCTTCTAGTGGAGCCTTGCCTCATACGCATCAATCAGTTTGGATATCTGCGTGGACCTCGCTGGTCCTTGTATTTATTCTAAGGCTGGCCTTTCTAAGAGAGCCCTCTGATCTGAACGTCGAACTTCAGATCTAATTATGCGAGGAACAGGTGGTTCTTGAATATCCCTTGCCTGGGGAGCATTGCAACTGTGACGAGACATTTCAAACTCCTTTTTTGGTGTGGTCTTTCTCAGTAAAGATAAACGTTCCCACAGACGGCGCCAATTGTGATGATAATTATTATGCAACACAAATAGATAATAGAAAAGCAATCACCAAGTAAGAATAAGGAATGTAAAATGACAATCACACAACAAAGGATGTACGTAGTTCAGCAAAGATATGCCTACGTCCACGGTGGTGCAGTTAGTATTATTTCTATGTATATCGGAGTGTGATTACAGAGAATACAACTTGTCCTTTTCCCCGGACCTAAGGTTCAATATATACATGTTCATTTTAGTAAGTGGGGGTGTTGGACTCCCCCACGTTTTCCATCTCTCCCTAGAACCTCCCTTAATGGGAATGTGGGAGGAGACTGGATCATAATCAGTTAAGGGATGGGGGGTCTAGACTTTGGGCCGCCAAAATTGGGCTACTCGTCCAGGCCCATCATCCTAATTTCGGGTACCCACAATAACCAATATCTTCCTAATTCTTCCAAAATTTAACCTCTACTGAACATCAATTTCGTAGTTAATCATCTACATATAACAATAGGGTAACACAGTTTATACTCAGAATTTCAATATAAATCTCCCAAATATCATTTATCTTTCATGAAAAACATAAAATTATTATCTCCTACACTAGCATGGATGTGTTATCAACTAAAGAACAACAAGTTAGATACTTGCCTCATGAATGAAAGTCTGAGTTGTAGAAGATGATGGGTATGATCTCGCTCCTCGTTCCCCAATCTACGCGTTGGTGGTGGAATTTTTTAGAATGGTGTAGGGGTGGTGGTTCTCCTCCTTGGAAACCTCCTCTCTTTTCCCTTCCTTAGCCTCTATGCAACTCCAGTATTTCTAACCCTCGAGGACTCTACTTTCAATCAGATATAACCTCTTAATTATCGTCATCAATTAATGCCTAAAATGGGAAATTATCGAAATGCCCTCTCGGGTTGCCCGTTAGGCCTAAAATCATCCCGAGACCCAAACTAAACCCCTGTGTACACTTTTCTGACTATCTAGACCCGTTCGGACACATTGGCGCACTCGAAATTACCATACGGATGACTTAGGATAAATTTACTTTTTATTCCATTAATTTAGTCCCGACACGACACATGCGCTTCCCGACTTAATTTCTATAATTGTCGTATTATTCGCTTGAGATAATTTTAATAAATTCAATCTCATATATTACTTTACTCATCAAGTAATATTAAATATAATTCTTACCAATAATTATTAAGTCTCGTCACACTAGTAAATATCTATTTTAAAATTCGGATTAATATTAAATTAACTTATCCCAATTTAATTTAATTAATCCCATAATTAAATGCCATAAAAATACGGGGATTACATACTTCCACCGTAATAATGGCATTTTGTCCCGAAATTTGAAAAGTAAGGCATACCTGGTAAAAATAATTCCGGATACTTTTCGCGCATATCAGCCTCGTTCTCCCAAATGGACTCCTCTATATTATGATGCTCCCACTGGACCCGTACAATTGGGACTACCTTTGACCTTAATCTTCTCTCACTATGGTATAGGATAGCCACTGGTCTCTCCTTATAAGAACTGTCGAGTTGTAAATCAATCTCATCTATCACAATATGAGTATGGGCCAAATCATCCCGAAGATACTGCCTTAATGACGAAATTTGGAACACATCATGAATACGATGCAAGTGCTCTGGCAACCCAAGTCTCTATGCCACCGGTCCAATACTCTCGATAATGAGAAATGGTCCTATATACCTCAGAGACAATTTCCCTTTCTTCCCAAACCTCATCACTCCTTTCATAGGAGACACTTGCAGTAATACTTGGTCCCCCATGCTAAACTCCCTGAAGAACCGTTTTGCATCGACATAGATTTTCTGCCTATCTTGGGCTACCCAAATGCGACTTCTGATCAACTCAATCCTGGATGACATCACCTCTGGCCCAAGTAGCTTGTTGTCCCCCACCTCTAGCCAACAAATGGGAGAACGACAAGGTCTGCTGTATAACGGCTCAAATGGGGCCATGCCAATCGTAAACTGGTAGGAGTTATTATAAGCGAACTCCACCAGTGGAAGGTACTACTCCCAACCCCCTCCAAAATTAAGGACATGTGTAGCATATCCTCCAACATCTGATTCGTATGCTCAGTCTGCCCATCTGTCTACGGGTGATAAGTCATACTCAACCGCAGCTCGGTACCCATAGCTTCCTGGAAGCTCTCCCAGAAACATGACACGAAATCTTATCTCTGTCAGACACGATATCTAGGGGCACCCCATGTAACCACACTATCCCAGCAATAAATAACTGGGCATACAGTCTCTTAGTGTAGTCTTTTTGCACTCGCAAAAAATGTTCTACCTTGGTCAAACGATCCACCACTACTCATATAGAATCGTGACCCTACTGTGATGTAGGCAACTCAGTGATGAAATGAATTGAAATGCTCTCCCATTTCCACATAGGGATCTCTAGTGGCTGAAGTAGCCCTGATGGACTCTGATGGTCCACCTTTACCAGTTGACAGGTGGCACACTTGGACACGAACTCTGTAATGTCCTTCTTCATCCCACTCTAACATTACTATTGCCTCATATCCTGGTACATCTTATCCCCTCCGGGATGTACCGAAAATCGAGATCCATGAAACTCTGTCTGCATAACGTAAGTCCTCCCCCTTCGGGACCAGTAATCTCCCATTAAATCATAATCCTCCATTTGAACTCACTGAGTAAGACTCCGCACCCTCGTCTAGAAGCCGTACAATCTAATCCTGGCAAAACGAATTAGCAGCTTGGGCCTAGATCACCCTTATAATAATCTCTGGTGTGACTGTCATGACGAACATAAAGGATCGGGACACTGCCTCCTAATGTCCCAACTCTTTCCACTTCACCTTCCACACTTACACCACCTCACCTATTGGCCTACGGCTCAATGCATCAGCAACTACATTAGCCTTCCTCAGGTGGTACTGTATCTCAAACAGATAATCTTTCACAAACTCCAACCACCTGCGCTGACGCATGTCCAACTTTCATTGAGTGAACAAGTATTGCAGTGAGTTGTGGTCTATGAACAGGCAAAACTTATCCCCCAACAAGTAGCATCTCCAAATTCGTAGGGTAAACACGACCGCTGCTAGCTCCAGGTCGTGGGTGGGTAATTCCTCTCGTGAGGATTAAGCTTACGGGAGGCATAAGCTATAGCCTTTTCCTCCTACTGAAGTACTCCTTTAAGTCCCTGTAGGGAAGCATCAGTATACACCAGGTACTCCACTCCTAGCCCGGGTAAAGCAAGAACTGCCACCGAAGTCAACTTGTCTTTTAGCTCATCAAAAGCCAACTGACAAGTGTCATCCCATACGTACGGTACCCCCTTGCGAGTCAGATTAGTCAATGGACCCGCTATCTTTGAAAACCCTCGAATGAACCGCTTGTAGTACCCTGCCAATCCCAAGAAACTATGGACCTCACTCCCTTACTGCAGACACCTTTCCCGGATCCACGGATATCCCCCTGGCAGAAATAATGTGCCACGAGAACTGGACCTCTCATAGCCAAAACCTGTACTTTTCATACTTAGCATACCGTTAATTCTCTCGCAGAGTCTGAAGAACTCGCCTCAAATGCTCGGCATGCTCCTCCTCAGTCTGGGAATAAATTCTAATGTCATCTATAAAGATAATGACAAACTGATTCAGCAACTCTCTGAACAACCTGTTCATTAAGTTCATGAACACGGCTGGAGCATTAGTTAGCCCAAACCGCATAACCCTAAACTCGTAGGATCCATATCGCGTTAAGAAAGCAGTCTTCGACACATCCTGCTCCATAATCCGTAACTGATGATATCCCAATATCAAGTTTATCTTTGAGAAGAAGGCGGCTCCTCTCAACTGGTCGAATAAGTCATCAATTTGGGGCAACAGATACTTATTTCGTATCGTGACTTTGTTCAACTCTCGATAATTCACACATAACCTCAATGACCCATCTCTTTTCTTCATAAATAACATGGGAGCACCCCAAGGCGAGGTACTCCTACAAATGAAGCCCTATCCCAATAGCTGCTCAATCTGATCATGTAACTCTCTCATCTCAGCGAAGCCATACGATATGGTTAATAGACTATCGGCCGAGTGCCCGACATCAAATCTATAATTAAATCTATCTCTCGGCTAGGCGGTAGTCCCAGTATATCCTGGAACACATAAAAAAACTCACGAACTGCATGAATCGAATCAATGAGGATCACTGCCTCCTTAGAGGTCTCCTCCTATACGTAGTATAAATAGGTGGACGACCCTCCCTCAAGATGAGGCATCGCCACCAGAAACATCTCCTAACCAAGAATAGCAAAAATAATACTCCTACTGAAACAGTTTATCGTGGCTCTTTAAGTATTAAGCCAATCCATGCCAATAATGTCGTCATGCTCATGTATATCCAAGACTAACATGTCTGCAGGCAAAATCAGGCTCCCAATCTCTATACCTACTCCCTGGCATATTAAGAAAATCAACGACCCATTACCCAGTGGTGAGTCTACACATGTCATTATACTCTCTGCCGTGTCCAACAACCCTGTGGCCTTGTAAAACTAGTGGCTATGAAGCAGTGTGATGCCCCAATGTTAAATAAAATGCGCCCCATAGAACGATGGATAGGAAACTTACCCTTAACTGTGGGGGGCAACTATGGTGCTGCTACCTGATGGACGTTATAAACACATTCATACTGCAATTGTCCCTACTGAACTGGGATGGCTGGTATAGCTGGTAAGGCTGGCATTTGAGGTGGTGCTGTGAGGGCGGTTGGGAAAATTGGTCTCTATGGCTCCTGAAGGCCACCCTCCTACTGCGGGGCCCTGTCCCCCTCGGGGAAATCCCTACGTATATGGTTATTCTTACCACAACCAAAGCATATGTCCCTAAAATTTCCTCCCCTTTGCCCTTGCTATCCTAGACCCTGATGACCATTACTACCCATCCACTGGCCCTGCTGGCCCTAGTGATAACGATGATGGCCCTATTTATATCCTTCATATCCCTGTCTAGACTTACCAGATCAAAATCGCTTAGCAGGGTCGCCCTGATGGGAACTCTACTCACCCTGACGGACCTGCCCTTGAGCTGCTAGTGCCCCACTGGCACTACTACCTTATGTCCAACCCTGCTCGCTGGACTCTTCGGCTCATTTTCTCCCCTGCTGGTGAAAGTGATGGTCCTGGAAATGCAATAGGGCGGCGTTGAGTACATCAGTATAAGTACCCAATGACAGATTACCTAAGAGGTGCTGGCGAATCCTCCAGGTCAAACCGTCCATGAACATCTGAATCTTCTTCTCTTCAGTGATTACCTCATCTGGAACTATAGTAATCAATCTTATGAACTCCTCTTCATAATCTGCAACAGTCATACTTTCCTTCTTGAGATTCAACAGTTTCTGCCTCATCTTAGTCTGCACGGCGGAAGGAAAGTACTTGCGGTCAAACCACACCCAAAAACTCTAAATCGTCATAATGTCCCTCTTCTCCAATGTGGCAGTGGACTCCCACCACTGGAGGGGGCCCCTACTAGCTTGAAGGAAGCCATTAACTGTCTATGAATATCTATGGACTCATACATGCGAAGATGCCTCTGTATGTCTTTCTTCCATTGGCTCGCGATAACAATATTAGAACTGCAAGAGAACTCTGGGTGATGTGCCCTCTGAAAGGCATCCCTAACCCACTCCCATGCAACCGAAAACTGAGTTGGAACTGGCACCAGAACCTGAACCAAGGGTGGGGCCTCCTACACCACAGCTAAAGTTGCATTCATCGCCTGAGCAACTATGGCGGCGGCCTCGGTTGTGTTCATTGTTCCCTGAGCCTGGGCTGTTGGTTGCTCTAGTTGGGCATTTCTGTCCCCCGGGGCTCATCTAGAGGCGTCTGAAACGAGAAGGAAATTATCAGTCCATAGTTATTATTAAATCTCAAATAACTGAAGACGTAATCGCATAAATAAGAATGCAACAGTCTTAAAAATAGGGCTTTATATCAAAGACGTTAAGCTGGAAGCACACTAAGTCGTACAGATCCTAAAGGACACTAGAACCTGATGCTCTTATACAACTTGTGACACCCCGACTAATTAAATAATGGGTGATCAGTCCTTTATTAAATTAAATCAAAGTGTCCTCCGGTTGGTTCATTCTTAGCATCATTGTCGAAGAATAATCATTTTCTTTATTTATCACCTAATAAATAATTAAGCTAAGTGTCAAAACATTTAATTTTATAAATTAAGTTCTATTGTTATGATATAATATATGAAACCATTTTCATGAACACAAATAATAATATTGAATACCAAACCATCCAAGTGGAATAAACATGGTAGATTAATCATCCAAATAAAATATCCCAAATTGCAGGACAATGCAATAATCGAAAGCGACCTCAACTAAAATAGAATATTGAAGTAAATAAAGTGTACAAATCTCTCTGAGCTAAATGATAAACTGGAAATGGGCGACACATGCCCTAAATAAGAATTACTAAACAGGAGAATGAGAAGACAAGGATGAAGTCGTCTACTGCAAGGACCTGTAACTCCCACACTAGCTGTAGCACGTTAACAGTCCAAGGTTCTAAGACTGACGCCACTGTGGCTGAGCACCTGTAATATATATATATATATACAAAAAAAAGATAGCAGGAAACGGGTCAGAGCCCGAGTGTAAAATAGATTTTAAAATTGTTTAGAAAGTATATGAAATGCTTAACAGTTGATATTACATACATGTTAATACCTTGACACTCACTTGAGAATTCTCACCACTCAAATAGTGTGCACGCCTAACGTACTACCGAATCAATCTAGATAAAGCTAACCCAGTTAACTATTCTAACCAAATCTTCCCTTAACAATCCTAATTCGTGTGGTCGCATCACTAACATTTATATATAATAACTTTTCTTACCAATTTACCGGCTTGGCTATGTACATCTTAATATAGCTTTAGATACTTAATTTGTTTAATATCAATTATCCCATTTTATCTACTTACAAGCACAGTGGAGGAATCACGGGTATATGTATATATATTTATCACTCATATAATATATATACTAATCGGCACCCCGCATAAAATCTATGGTGCTGGCATACTCTGCTATCAAGTCCTCATATCGCTCGAACAAAGGGGAATACTAGTTCGGAATCACTCTCGAACTGTATTAACACAAAACACACATAATGGAGGCGAAGCATAGTTCCAAGTCTCTAACAGGTCAACACATATCCTCGCTTCTCTTAGGACCGTCTGACTACCATTCTCGGATAGCCTGTACCAAGGATGCTATGTTCTAGGGTACAAGTCAATATCCCCCATAAAGGTCCAATCGAGATAAGACTGTCCCGACACGAAAACCTCCGTGATAGCAAGTAGCGCGGTTATGATTACACACATATATACAATATTATATATATATATATTCACATTATTCAGCTAGGTACGCCCACGACCAATAATATATTTGAACCATTCGTGGCACATAACTTCCGACACGACTCACACGCACGTCCTGACTTAAATTCCATAATTGTCATATTTATCTCTCGCGAAAATTTTCATAAATTCATAATCACATTCAGAATCATATATTACTTTATTCACTCAGTAATATTCAATGTAATTCCTAGTAATAAATACGAACTCTTATCTCGCTAGTTAATATTTAATTTATTTCGGATTAATTATTAATTAATTCTTCTCACATTTAATTCAATTAATCCTACCATTAAAATCAATAAAATTACAGGGTGTTATATACTCCCCCCTAATTACGAAATTTCATCCCGAAATTCGGAAATAAAAGGTATACCTAGTAAGATTAACTTTGGGTATCTATCGCTCATATAATCCTCGTGCTCCTAAGACGACTCCTCGATATCGTGATGTCGCCATTGTACACAAACTAACGACACCACCTTCGGCCTCAGTTTCCTCTCTCTACGGTCTAGGATAACAACTCACCCCTCCTCGGAGTAACTATCGTGGTGCAAATCAATCTCCTCTAAAGCAATATGGGTGTGGGCCAAATCATTTCGAAGGTATCTCCTCAGCGAAGATATGTGAAATACATCGTGAATCCTATGTAGGTGCTTGGGTAACCCAAGCATGTATGCCACTGGCCCAATCCGCTCAATAGTAGGGAAAGGCCCTGCATACCTTGGCTCCAACTTCTATTTCTTACCAAATCGTATTATCCCCTTCATAGGAGATACTCTCAACAATACCTGGTCCCCCACACTAAACTCCCTGAAGAACCTCTTGGCATCGGCGTAGCTCCTCTGCCTATCCTGAGCAACTCGTATACGATTCCTGATCAACTCTATTCTGACTGACGTATCCTAAATCACTTTCAACCCGAGTAGTTTGTTATCCCCCACCTATAACCAACAAGTAGGATAGCGGTAAGGCCTACCGTACAACGCCTCGAATGGGGCCATGCCAATAGTAAACTGATAAGAGTTGTTATATGCAAACTCTACCAGCGGAAGATCCTGCTCCCAACCTCCACCAAAATCTAGAGTACACATACGTAACATATCCTCCAGCATCTGATTAGTTTACTCGATATGCCCGTCTGTGTGCGGGTGATAGGCTGTGCTCAAGCGCAACTTTGTACCCATGACCTCCTGAAAGTTCTCCCAAAAATGAGACACAAAGGTCTTGTCCTGATCGAACACAATATCGAGAGGCACCCCGTGTAATCTCACAATCTCAGCGATGAATAACTGGGTATACTGACTTTCTTTTTAATTCGTTCGGACTGGTATAAAGTGGGCTACTTTAGTTAACCGATCTACAATCACCCATATAGAATCGTGACCCTTCTGAGAAGTAGGCAACCCTATGATAAAGTCCATGGAAATGCTCTCCCATTTCCACATCGGGATCTCTAATGGTTGAAGCAAACCTGCCGGCTTTTGGTGGTCCACCTTGACTAACTGGCAGGTTGTACACTTTGAGATGAACTCAGAAATGTCTCTCTTCATGACGCTCCACCAATATTGTCGCCTCATACCCTAATACTTCTTATCCCCTATGGGATGTACCGTAAAGCGTAAATTATGTGACTCTTTCATCAACACATGTCGTAGGTCCTCCCCCACTGGAACAAATAGATGCCCATTAAAGCGTAAACCCCCATCTGAACCCATACAATAAGACTCAGCTCCTTCAGCTCGAAGCTGCACAATCCGATCCTGATAAAACGTGTCGACTGCCTGGTCTTGTATTGCTCTCGTCATAATCTGGGGTGTAACGATCATGGCATATATGAATGATTAGGCTACTTCATCTTGGTGTCCCAACTCCTTCTATTTTGCCTTCCACACCTCAGTCACATCACCTGTTGGTCTCTGGCTCCACGCATCAGCTACTACATTAGCCTTCCTCGGGTGGTAATGGATATCGAACTGGTAATCCTTCACAAATTCAAGCCAACTATGCTGAAGCATGGTCAATTCTCTCTGAGTGAACAAATACTGATGTGACTTGTGATTTGTGAACAGACGAAACTTCTCCCCTAACAGATAGTGTCTCCAGATCCGAAGAGCAAACACGACTGCTGCTAGCTTTGACTCATGGGTGGGGTAATTCTTCTCACGAAGCTTAAGCTTATGGGAGACATAAGCTATAGCCTGATCCTCTTGTTGAAGTACACCCCGAAGTCCCTGTAGGGACGCATCGGTATAGCCTAAGTACTCTAATCCCGGCCTGGGCAATGCTAGAACTGGTGTTGAAGTCAACTTGTCTTTTAGCTCATCGAAAGCCAACTGACAGGCGTCATTCCAGATAAATGGCACTCCTTTGTGAGTCAAGTTGGTCAACAAACCCGCTACCTTCGATAATTCCCGTATAAATTTCCTGTAATAGTCTGCTAACCCCAAGAAACTCCACACCTCCATCGGTGTCGTAGGTTTCCCCCACTCCGTCACCGTCGACACCTTGCTAAGGTCCACCGATATTCCCCTATTTGATACGATGTGCCCCAAAAATTATACCTCTCACAGCTAGAATTTACATTTCTCAAACTTGGCCTACAGCTCATTCTCCCATAAAGTCTGTAAAACCCTATGTAAGTGCTCAACATGCTCCTCCTCGATCTGTGAATAAATCAGGATGTCATCTATGAAGACAATGATAAATCGATTTAAGAACTCTCTGAACACTTTATTCATTAAGTCCATAAATATTATCGGTGCGTTAGTTAGCCCAAATGGAATAACCCAAAACTTATAGGATCCATACCTTGTCAGAAACGCAGTCTTAGACATATCCTGCTCACTGATCCTCAACTGATGGTACCTTAACCTCAAGCCTATCTCCGAGAAGAAAGCTGATCGCCTTAGCCGGTCGAATAAGTCATCGATTCTGGGCAACAGATACTTATTCCGTATCGTGAATTTATTCAACTCTTGATAATCTACGCACAGCTGTAAAGATCCATCACTCTTTTTCACAAACAGAACAGGGGCCCAAGTTGAGGTACTTCGATGGATGAAATCCTATCCCAAAAACTCCTCAATATGATCCCTTAGCTCCCTCATCGCCACAAGAGCCATATGGTAAGGTGCACGATCTATCGTCCGAGTGCCCGACGCTAAGTCAATCACAAACTCTATCTCTTTACTCGATGGTAGCCCTGGTATATCCTGAAATACATTTACGTACTCACGAATAACTGGAATCAAATCAAGGGGAATCACATCTCCCATAGAGGTCTACTCCTCTATATAAAATAAGTGAGTGGACGATCCTCCCTCGGGACTAGGCATCACCACTAAAAACATCTCCTGGCCCGGTATGGCGAACACAATACTACGACCATAATATTTAATCAATTCCCTATACATAACTAGCTAATCCATCCCGATGATAGTATCATATTCGTGTATATCTAAAATAAGAATATCATTCGATATGATCAATCTCCCAATCTCTATGCCCACTCCTCGACATATAAAGAATATCAATGACCCATAGCCCAACGGTGAATCTACACTAGTGGCTGTGCTCTCTGCCGTGTCTAATAACCCCATGGCGCGTATAAAACTAGTGGCAATGAAACTCTGTGAAGCCCTCATGTCAAATAATATCCCCGAAGTCCCCTGAATAGAAAACGTACCCTCAACGCGGGTGGAGTCTGTGGGACTATGGCTTGATGGACGTTGTAGATATGCCCGTACTATAGTTATCCATACTGAACCTGAACTGCTAGAATCGTAGACAAGGCTGGGACTGGTGCTGGCACTGGAAGAGTGGTTGGGAAGATAGGCATCTGGGGCTCCTAGTGAGCACCCTACTACCGAGGATACTTCCCTTTATAGGGGCATTAAAATAGTTTGTGGCCACTCTTGCCACAAGTAAAGCACTTCCAAATAAAATTTCCCCCTTTTTGACCCTATTGGCCGTTGCCACCTCTCCCTTGGCCCTGCTGAAACTTTTATTAGCCCGAGTGGCCCTACTATCCCTGATGGCCATGCTGACCCTGGTGGCCATGCCTGAAACCTCCCTGCCCTTGACAAAAACCCCCCGATCTGAATCTCTTAGCAGAACCCCCCTGATGGGAAACCTACTCACCCTTACTCTAACCTGCTTGTGCCCCACTGACACTACCTCCACCTGTCCTGCCCTACTGGCTGGACTCACTTATCCACTTTCTCCCCTTAACATGGAAGCGGTGATCCTGGTAGTGTAGTAAAGCAGCATTAAGTACATCGGTATAAGAGTGCAAGGAGAGGTTACCCAAAAGATGCTGTTGAAATCTCCAGGTCAGATCATCCATAAACATCTGAATTTTCTTCTCTTTAGTAGGCACCTTAGTTGGTACCAAGTTTACCAATATAGTAAACTCCTCCTCATACTCGACTACAGTTTTCCCCTCGTGGGTGAGGTCTAGTAGTTTTCGCCTCATCTCAGTCTGAACAATGGAAGGAAAATATTTACAATCAAACTGCACCCAGAAGTCCTGTATAGTCATAACGTCACACTCCTCTGTGGTATTAGTGGACTCCCACCAGTTCAACGCTGATCCTACTAGATTGAAAGTAGCTAGTATCTACTTCTGCACCTCAGTGCACTCGTACATCCTCAGATGCCTCAGATATCTTTCTTTCGTTAGCTAGCTGTAACAACATCGGAACCCCATGTGAACTCCGAAGGATACGCCTTCTAGAAGGCATCCCCGACTCGCTCCCAAGTAGGATAAAATGTGTGAGCTGGTGATGGTGCCACCGCCTGTGCCTGTGACGGGTCCTGCTAGACCATGGTTAGTGCCGCGTTAACTGCCTGAGCAACGAAGGCAGCATTCACTATACCTTGAGCTGGTGCTGGCTGAGGCTCGAGTTGGGGATTTTTGGCCCTAGGTGCACGTCTGGGAGAAATCTAAAATGAGAAAGAATTTATAAGTGCACAGTTATCAAATATCAAATAGCTGAAGACGTAAACACAAAATTAAGAATGCAACAATCCTAATAACAGGGTTTTACATGAAAGAACGCTAAGCTGAAAGCATAATAAGCCGTACAGATCCTATAAGACTCTAGGACCTGATGCTCTGATACCACCTGTGACACCCTGCCTAATTAAATACCGGGTGATCAGTCCTTTATTAAATTAAATATAGAATATCTGGTTGGTTCAGTCTTAGTATCACTGTCGAAAAACATTTATTAATTACTAACCACCTAGTAGTTAAAAAGTCAAGTGTCAAATTTTATCCTTTAAAATTAACATGCAACGAAAAATAATTAATTTAACCATTCACCATCTAATACAATCTCACAACAAATAAGAATGACATAAATGAATAACTGAATCTTGAGTAAACACATCCAGTCTAAATCCCAAATATAAGTCTGAAATGAAATAAATCCCCACAACTGAAATATAAATAAGAGTATGCAGTCAGTATCTTTGAGTACATCTGAATAAATGATAGACAACATTCCCGACTGAAGTAAATAACTCGAAAAGAATCAACGATAGATGTGGAGGCGTCTAGTACCGAGGTCCTGTAACTTCCACAACAGCTACACTTGATATTCTCACCACTCAACTAATGTGCACTCCTAGCGTAGACTGCTAACCCATCCTAGTCATGCTAACCCACTTATCTAGTTTAGCCAAAGTCCTTTACTGAATTGCCTAAGTCCTTGTACCCAATTATAACACCCAAATAATACCTTCTTGTAATTATAACGTTAGTATATTCGGATTCAAATAACTCATTAATCATTCAAGTTCCAACATTGTTGATTAATATTAAACATCATAATCTTTCTCATTAACTAAGCAGCACAATAGAATAATCTCCATGTATATGCATATATATCTCTATCATACATATATATACTAATACGACACCCCAAAAGGCTAAACCTACGGTGCACACATACTCTGCTATCAGTCCCGGTACATCACGCACATAAGGATTATAAATTTCGAATCAGTCTGGAATCGTATCAACACATAACACACACAATGGAGGCGAATATAGTTCCCAGCCCCATGGGCTACGCACATACCTACACACCCCGTGTGATCGCAAACTTATTGTAACACCCCGTTTAATTTAAATATCGAGTGATCAAGCCATTATCAAATTAAAAGAGGTTTCTCATATGGTTCATTCTTAGTATCATTGTTGAAAACAAAATTATTATTTACCACCTAAGTTAATTAAAACGGTGCTAAATTTATCTTTCAAATAAAACACGATGATAGAACAGTTTGAAAACTAAAAAAACATACAGAAGATACTAGAATCCAAACCATCATTAATATGTAAAAGCAACTAAGTCAAACCGAATCAATCGTCAGCTAAAACCACAACCAAGCAAAAATCCACAATCCAACTACAAAGTAAAACTGATACAAATCTGGGACTGTAATGGAGTCAACTGATAACATGGCTACATATAAAACATAAGAATGAGATCCCGTGCTAGATCAGAATGAAAGAGTCGGCTACTCAATAATTATGTCAGCGTCCACAGTGCTACAACTCTGAATCCCTGGAATGAAATCAAGCATAGCTCCCTGGTGGCTGGAAACCGAAAAGGTTTTAAAAATATTTTTATAGCAAGAGTTAGTACTCAAAACAGTTTGAAAACATTTAGCAAGTAATTTATCGCAATTATAATCGTTTATTTATTACACATGTTAGGTTCACACACACTATCACGAGTCTCCTCACCTCTCATCTAATGTGCATGCCTAACGTCCTATACTTAGCCCACCTAACTATCATACCCCAACTATCCCAACTAAAGTATATAATCGATCTTATCAATGGCCTACTCTCCCGTAACGCCCATACAGCACACTTCGTTATTAGCAACATCCTCGCATGTTTCAATTATCGTATAACATTCACATGTGTTATATTTAATCATCCAAATCAAGTCTCACTACTTAATTCATAAAGTATTTCATTTTTATCATACAACTTCCATAATTAAGTTTCACTACTTAATTTACTATAGATATTTCCAATCTATTTTTAATCTTGATATTAAGTTTCTCCCTACTTAATTTATCATTTAGATGTATATCTAAACATATATATCATCTACAAGTCTACTTCTGCACATAAGTAGAATATCATGCAATATATATATATTTTACACAACATATACTATAAGGATTATTGTTCCGACTAATAATCGACCCCAATCATCTTATCATTTACATTGGTCCGGATATCCCTCGACCCCAAAGTAAAAGTTATGTATATGTATATTGATCCAGATACTCATCGACCCCATATCTTTTAACTTGGATTTTGTCTGGATACTCATCGAGCCCAAATAGAGGTTCCATATATTGGTTCGTCTAATCATCAAACCCAATACCGAATTAAACATACTTTAGGTATTCGCACAGCTTAAGTATCAATATAATAGGTATTCACACAACCAAATTATTTGTACTTGTACGTAATATTTTCTCTCTAATATTTACCGTACTTTATCATTTATTTACGAATTTAATTCACTTTCATAATTAGTTGAGTGTCCACACAATCCTCTACATGTATAAATCTTAACTACATGCAATTTTACCCACCATGAAATCAATTGGTACTCTTCATTAAGGTTTTGAAATAACAATCCATCTATTCATGAATCCCTACACATGGGTATTATAACTTCAATTGAATTTGTAATAAACGCTTACCTTAGATTGATTGATATAATTTCGTGGTTCTTGGTTGATGTTTGATTGTTTCTTCTACAATCTTCCTTTACAATTTGTCTTGAGGTGCAAGAAACCCTTCACCGCCTTCTCAATTCTCTCTATAGGCTTTGGGAAAATGGTTCTCTCTTTTCTCAAATGACCTCTCTAATGTTTTATGTTAGACCTAATCCCAATATCCAAATATCATATATATGCCGTAGGTTCCTTGAGCTCTTTTAGAAAAACGACCATAACGCCCTTAATAGGTGCCGATTTGGTCAAAAATTGACCCGAGACCCAAATCATAGCCCCGAGTACACTATTTCGACTATTTCGACCCATACGAAATCATTCGTGACCTCTAAATTCCCATCCGAGTCACTTAAAATATATTTCTCATTCCTCACCTCAAAATATTCCACATGTGACTCCCGGTGAGATACACTATAATACGCACATATCACTCGCTATGTCGTATCATTATAATTATTTATTATTTACTATTCACACATAGTAAATGTCAATAAAGTATTAATAAGTATCTAACTCTCGTTTAATAATAACATTTTCCAAATCCCATTAAATTACTTCACTTGCGTAATTTAATTAAAACATATGTTATTAATTAATTCCTGAATTAATTACTTTAAAAATACTCAGAAATGCGGGGTATTACATACTTCCCCCTAACAAAGGAATTTCGTCCTCAAAATTAGGACATACCTGCGGTAAATAACTCTCGATACTGCTCTCGCATGTCATCCTCCCTCTCGCAAGTCGACTCCTTAATATTGTGGTGATCCCACTGAACTCGCACCAAGGGTACCACCTTAGATCGTATTTTATGCTCACCGCGATCTAGAATAGCCACAGGTATCTCCTCATATGAGACGTTTGTCTGTAAGTCAATCTCCTCAAGTGGAACATGCCAATAAGCCATCTCGTTCCTCTTGTATTTTTTCAATGATGACACATGGAACATATCGTGTATCCGATGAAAATACTCTGGAAGTCCCAATCTGTATGCTACCGATCCCACCCTCTCTATAATAGGAAACAACCCCACATACCTCGGTGATAACTTCCATTTCTTACCAAATCTCATAATCCCCTTCATAGGAGATACTCGAACCAATACCTGGTCACTAACCTCTAACTCCATATGTCTCCTGTCATCATGATCATAACTCTTCTGCCTATCCTGAGCTATCCGAATGCATCCTCGAATCAACTGATTCTTGGCAGTAGTCTCCTGAATCATCTCTGCTCCTAATAACATGTTGTCCCCCACCTCTAACCAACACACGGGCGAACGATAAGGTCCTCCATACAGTGCCTCAAATGGTTCCATCCTGATAGTAAATTGGTACGAGTTGTTATATGCAAACTCTACCAATGGAAGGTATCTCTCCCAACCTCCCCCGAAGTCCAGGATACACATCCTCAGCATGTCCTCTAGCATCTAATTCACCCTCTCTGTCTGTCCATCCGTCTGGGGGTGGTATGCCATACTCAATCTCAAGTTAGTACCATAGCCTCCTGAAATCTCTGCCAGAAATGCAACACAAATACTTTGTCTCTATCAGACACAATATTAATCAGGACTTTGTAGAGCTTAATAATCTTTGAGATGAATAGTTACGCGTACTGCATCATGTCGTAGTCTGTGCAAACTGGCAAGAAGTGGGAAACCTTGGTCAATCGATCCACTATCACCCATATCGAATCGTGACCCCGCTGTGAAGTAAGTAACCCAGTAATAAAATCCATCGAACTACTCTCCCACTTCCACATGGGAATGTCAAGTCTCTGTAGCATCCTCGAAGGTCTCTGATGGTCAACTTTCACCAGCTGACAAGTAACACACTTTGAGACAAACTCTGTTATGTCTCTCTTCATACCGACCCACCAGTACTGTTTCCTCATATCCTGGTACATCTTGTCCCCACCGAGATGTACCGTAAATATGGAACCAGACTCAGTCATAATTTCATGTCTCAAATCCTCATCCTCGGATACTACTAACCTCCCATTAAAGTGTATGCCTCCCTTTGAGCTGATTAAGTGAGACTCTGCACCCTCAGCTCTTATTAGCCCCACCCTGTCCTGATAGAATTTATCCTCTATCTGTGCCTTCACTACCCGCATAATAATCTCGGGATGATAGCCATAACTTCCATGTATGCTCTGATAACCTCATCCTCCTACTGGAGTTCACTCCACTTTTCTTTTCACACCTCTGCTAACTCCCCAAAAGGTCATCGTCTCAACGTGTCTGCCACCACATTAGCCTTACTCGGATGATACTGTATGTCAAACTGGTAGTCCTTCAAGAATTCTAGCTACCGCCTCTTCCTCTTGTTCAGATCCTTCTGTATGAAGGGAAACTGAAGTGACTTATGATCCGTGAACAATGTTAATTGCTCTCTCAATAGGTAATACCTCTGTATCCTCAATGTAAAAACGACTGTTGCCAATCTAGGTCGTGGGTGGGGTCATTCTTCTCATGGGGCTGTAGCTTTCAAGATGCATAAACTATCTCCCTCTCTTACTGTTGCAACACACCCCCAAGTCCCTCTAAGTATTCATCCGTGTAGACCCGATACTCCACCCCACTCCTAGGCAATGCATGTATAGGTGTTGATGTCAATATATCCTTCAGTTCATCGAAAGCTAACTGACATTGGTTGCACCACACAAATGGTACTCCCTTACGAGTCAAGTTCGTCAAAGGCCCAACAATCTTTGAGAACCCCTTGATGAAGCAACGACAATATCCGGCTAACCCCAAGAAACTACAAATCTTGGTCGGTGTCATGGGCTGCCCCCACTCCCTCACTGCCAATACCTTACTCGGATCAACAGATATGCCCCTATCGGACACAATGTGACCAATAAACTGTATTTCCTAAATCTAAAATCCACACTTACTAAATTTGGAGTATAATTGATGGTCCCGTAACGTCTACAGAACCATTCGTAAATGCTCGACATTATCCTCCTCCGTCCATGGGTAAACCAGGATGTCATCAATGAATACTATCACAAAATGATCCAGAAACTCTCAGAATACTCTGTTCATGAGATCCATGAACACTGCAGGCGCATTTGTGAGCCCAAATGGCATCACCCTGAACTCGTAGGATCCATACCGCGACAGGAAAGCAGTCTCCTTACTGGGGATAGCCTGACCGCAAATCGATCTTGGATAACAACGCAGCCCTTCTCAACTGATAAAATAAATCATCAATCCTAGGTAATAAATACTTGTTTCGTATCTTCACCTTGTTCAGCTCCTTGTAATCCACGCATAGGCAGAGCTAACCATCCCTTTTCTTCACAAATAACACCAGAGCACTCCAAGGTGATGTACTTCGCCGAATGAAACCCTGATCCAGGAGTTATTGAATCTTCTCTCTCAGCTCCTGCATCTCTGAGGGGGCCATATGATATGGTTCTCTGGCAATCGGTCTCATCCCTAGTTCTAAGTTGGTGACAAACTCTATTTCCAGGATCGGTGGCAACCCGGGTATTTCCTGGAACACATCCTCAAAATCCCTCACTATAGGATTAGAATATAAGGGAATGATCACCTCCTACGAGGTTTCCTCGTCGATATAATCTAAATGAGTGTGCGATCCTCCCTCGAGAAGCGGCAGCACTACAAGAAACATCTCCTGCCCCGGAATCGAAAACATAATCGTCCTCTCATAGTAATCTACCGTCGCTCTGTAGCCTGCTAACCAATACATACCTAGACACACGTCATACCCCTCTATATCAAACACTAGTAGGTCAACCGCTAAGCTTAGTCTCTTAATAATATTATCGATTCCTCTAAAGATCGCATATATCAATGAACCACTACCCATCAGTGACTCTACACTTATAAGGAGACTTCCGGTTGTCTCTAATAAACTGGCGGCTCGTGCAAATCTAATGTCAATAAATGAATGTGATGCTCCAGTATCAAAAAGTATTTTACCCTCAGATCCACGAATAGAAAATGTACCCTCTACTGTATGTGGCACCGGAGGTGCTGGAGGTATAGGCACATCCCGGACATTGAATTCATTCTCGTAGTGCATCTGCCCCTGCTGCTGGGGTGGGGCTGGCACAGGTGCTAGAGCTGGAGCCTACTGCCCCTGCTGGGCACCTTGACGATGCGCCCCAATAAGTTGTGGACAAGATTTACTCTTGTGACCCTGCTGAACAGATGTGAAGCACTGCCCCTGAAACTGCCTCTGATCATGGCCCTGGTGGCCCTGACCCTATTAGCCACCCTCTTGGTTCCCCTGGCCCTAACGACCCTGAGGAAACTGCTACTGTTGGGGACCCTACTGCCCTGCCTATCCGATCGGTGCCCGCCAAATCTAAATCTCTTGGCAGGGTTCCCTTGTTGGGAGTTCTGGCCCTGTGTGCCCACTGTTTTCTTCTTTTGGGGTGGTGTCCCACTAACACTGCTCCCCCTAGTCTTTCCATGCTGCATAGCCTCTGCTCCCCTCTTACTTCCCTTCCCATGGAAACAGGAGTCCTGAAAATGCAAAAGTGTCGCGCTAACTACATAAGTATACGTCATCAACGTGGGATTTTCAATCAAGTATTGCCTGATCCTCCAGGCCAAGCCATCCATAAACTTTGCCTTCTTTCTCTCTTAATTTCTCACCTCGTCTGGCATAAAATTTTCCAAATGAGTGAACTTCTCCTCATATCAGCAACTGAGCGATCACCCTGACATACCTCACCAAACTTCTTCCTCATCTCAGCCTCCACTGCCGGCGAAAAGTACTTGCAGTCAAACTGCACCCAGAACTTCGAAATAGTCATCGAGTCTCTCTCCTCATTGGTGGTCAGTGACTCCCACCACTGAAGGGCCGCCCTGTTATCTTTAAGGTGGCTAACATCTGTCGCTTAACCTCAATGCAATCTATCATGCGCAGGTGTGGCTGAATGCTCTTCTTCTAAAGACATGCCTAAACTACATTCGTGCCACCCTGAAACTCGGACAGATGGCCCTTCTGGAAGGTATCTCTGATGCTATGCTAAGTGGGAGGCCCTTGTTGTGCTGAAATAGCTAGTGCTACGGGTTGCTGAGCCTGAGGTTGAAGGAAGTGGGCTGTTATGGCCCTCATAGCTGTCTCTACAACCCGAGCCACTATTACTTCCATCTGAGTAGTAAAAATCATCTATGGTGGTAGTGGTGGTACTTGATGCTCCTGAGGATCCTCCCACACCTCATCTCTGGTTGCGGCCCTCTCAGCTCGCTCTCTCCTTGGCGGCATCTAAAAATAGATCGAATTGTATAAGTACACAATTTATACAAAATTTGATAGAAGAAGCACGATATCATAAAGCACACAAGATATAAGCAACAATCCTAATAATAGGGCTCTATATAACACAAATGATATGGTGAAAACATAGTACGCCGTACATATCCTATGGACACTAGAACCTGATGCTCTGATACTATCTGTGACACCTTGTCTAATTTAAATATCGGGTGATCAGGCCTTTATCAAATTAAAACAAGTTTCTCATATGATTCATTCTTAGCATCACTGTTCAAAATCAAATTAATTACTGACCACCCAAGTTAATTAAACTGGTGCCAAATTTTATCCTTCAAATAAAACATGATGATAGAACAGTTTGAAAACTAAAACAACATACATAAGATACTAGAATTCGAACCATCATTAATATGTAAAAGAAACTAAGTCAAACCGAATCAATTGTCAGCTAAAACCACAACCAAGCAAAAATCCACAATCCAACTATAAAGTAAAACTGATACAAATATGGGACTGTAATGGAGTCAACTGACAACATGTTTACATATGAAACATAAGAATGAGATCCTATGCTAGATCTGAATGAAAGAGTCAGTTACTCAATAATCGTTTCAGCATCCATAGAGCTACAACTCCGAATCCTTGGATTGAAATCAAGCATGGCGCCCTGGTGGCAGAACAACTAAAAGGTTTTGAAAATATTTTTATAGCAAGAGTTAGTACTCAAAACAGTTTGAAAACATTTAGCAAGTAATTTATCACAATTAAATTGGTTATTGATTACACATGGTAGGTTCACGCACACTCCCATGAGTCTCCTCACCTCTCATCTAATGTGCACGCCTAACATCTTATACTTAGCCCACCAAGCTATCATACCCCAGCTATCTCGACTGAAGTATATAACCAAACTTATCAATGGCCTACTCTCTCGTAACGCGCATACAACATACTTCACTATTAACATCCTCGTGTATTTCAATTATGGTATAACATTCACATGTGTTATATTTAATCATAATACTTGCCAAAAAGGGTTAATAGCATAAATATGAGACAAATTCAAGCTATTTAACCCGCACGGGATCATAAAAATATCGAAATTAAGGGGATAAATATGAAGAATTTATGCCTAATCAACCCCCCTGACTTAGAACTTTGCGCGTCTCGAGCAATGTAAAAGAATGATAGTATGAGTTAAGTACCCTTCAAAAAATTTTATTGGGATAGAATACCTTTTTCGCGGGCAAGCGATTGCATTTAGCGTATGCAATAAGCCTTTAAACCCCTAGGTTACCCTAGTAGGATGAGTGGTGTCTCGAGAGGGCTTGCAGTGAATATACCGACAAAATTCGTTATTCACTGAAAGAAAAATCATAATATTTAAAAATTGTACAATTTAAACTCCCCAAAAATGGTCATCGCAAATTCATATTTAAGAGTCTCAAGTCATATTGTGTGTGTGCGAAGCCAAAAATCGAACCGCTAACTTCCACCGATTGATCATTACGTTACTTTCCGAAAATTTGTTTTGATTCAAATGCTCACGGGATGCTCTCTCAAACAAATCTCTCGGATTGTGGCTATTCTCTCGGTATGCGTGATATAAAGATTAAATATAATGGATGCAAAGTCACGCACACAAATTGAAAGACGAAAATATATGGTGAATATATCTCATCATCGGAATACGGTCATTAGGAAACGGGAACATAGCCTTTTTTTCACACAATTAATATCTTTTATTATCTTTTGGTGTCTTAGCTCTCTACGCGATAATTAATTTATCAATCCGGACTCGGTTAGGACTTTTTCGGGTTAAAGGTGTGTTGGGTAAAATGGGAATGGTAAGGAAATATGGAATTGGAAATTTTTTCTTATGATGTCCGTTGGTGCTTTTCCAGGCTTTTGCTAATTTTTTATTCTTTTCTCAATTTTTTTTTCTTGCTATTTTTGTTGAGCATAACTATTTTCTTGCCCCTTTTTATGCACTTTCCGGACTTTATTGAATATTCCATTTTCGCAATTCCGGGCTACTTAGGTTTTTCGAGTTGTCAATCGAACGGATAAATTTTATTCGACTCAATTGGGTTATCAACGGGATAATTTTTCACATCTTTTTATGGCTAATGTTTTTGGGTAACAAACGAGGGCCTACTTCATTGTCCGAATTACTTATTAATTTACCATATGCGTCCCAAGATTAATTTAATTTAGAGATTTGTAGCGCGCTTTTTAAGGCAATATCACACACGTTTTCCATAACCGATCAAAATGAAAGGATTGAGATCCTCGAAGAATTTTTAGGCGCTGAAAAGAACTTTGAGTTAACAATTAACTTGGATTAATTTATAAATTTCACAAAGATGAAAGGCTCGAATCTCACCGGGTTTGTTAATCTCCACACTTATTCGTTAATTCGTCAATTTTCGCTCAATTTCCATCTTTGGTCAATTTCGGCTTTTTGTATTTGAATTTTACAAATTGAGACTTTAAATCGACTTTCAATGATATTTTTGAAAATTTTGAATTCCAATTTTTATTTATTTTGAACAAAAATATTTTTGGGTTTTTCAAAATTTTATGATTTTTTTTGGAAATTTTTGGGCATTTTAGAAAATTTGTGAAGTTTTAGAAATACGCACTTGTTACCCCCTCCCCCCCTAACTTAGATTTTTGCATTGTCCTCAAGCAAAAAGGATCAAAAGCTAAACAAGGCAAAATAAGAAGTGTGATAAATAAAACAAACAAATGGAGAAAATGCATATTTTTATAAAACAGGACTGTGTTACAATAACAGGAAAAAGCATACAACCATGTGAACAAGGGAAACAACTAAAAACTTCCACAACCAAACAAAGCTTCACTGGGGCGGTGGTTAGGAAGAGTTGGGCACGTCGGGGCCATAAGGGTCATAGAAGTAGGATGGCAATGGCTCGTTGGGATCCCCTTGGCCTCAGTACAAGTCCGCTTGGAAACGAAACATCATGCTTGTATTGCCGCGGGAGTCGGTTATAAAGTTGTTGAATCTCGTCTCAAGGGCCGACATACGATTACTGAGGTTGCTACCCGCCCATTCAAAATCAGGGTCATCTTCTTCTTCGGCCGACTCTTCTTCCACACCTAGGTCACCCATCTCCACATCAGCACCTGCTTCTTCTTCTTCCTCTTCCTCTTCCTCTTCCTCGTCCTCACTCGAGGAAGCATCGTCCTCATCATCACTTCCCCGCCTCACCCGAAGGATGGCTAGCTGTTTGGCGCTCCGAGTGCCGGTTCCCTGTCCAAAAGGACCGGGGAGGCGTGTACGATCAAGCGGTGCCTCAATTCCAGCGTCATTGAGAATGGAAGTAATCAGGAGTGCATAAGAAATTGGTGATGCACCTTTCTCATCCATGGCTGCGATGATGATGTCAGCGTATAGGGTGAGAGCCAGGTTAATGGAAGTGTTGGGATCTAAGAGGTGGTATTTCAATGTGGCTTGACGGGGATGCATCGCAGAATTGTTAGACGTTTGCAAAATGTTAGCACACACAATTTGGAATGTGAGGTGTACTTTCTCGTTAAGTCAGCCAACAGTGACAGTCTCCCCCTCCATGTAACGTCGAAGGAAATTCGCTCCATAATCAGTTCCTTGGCTTCCGGGGTAACATTCCTTGGGTATGTGTAGTCTTGAACATTAGGAACATCGTATTCGCCTAACTTGGCAGTGAGAAGGGCCAAGGAAAAGGGAATGACGATACCATCAACATAGGCTTGAGACTCGAATTGGCCCGTTCGAACAAGGGAGCCATAGAAAGAGCGGATCTCGGCCGCCCAAACTGCTTCGTACTGTTCATTAAGGAAACGACACCAACCCTAGGCATGAAGAGGGCGGTGATAGATTTGGGTAGGCCTGGCCATTAGACAGCGCGCTCCATATCGAGTTTGCGATCCGGACCAAATAAACGATTGCACCAACGCTCCTCTTAGCGGGAGCGGAATTCACCATGGCCGGAGGGTTAGATTTAAGTGGAGTTGCATTTGACGGGGGCAGTTCATTGGGCCATTATAACAAGGAGAGGTTTCTAGAAAATTAGGGAGAGAGAAGAGAGGAGTGATGTGGTTGAAGGTGTGGAGAAAAGTGGAGGCTATGGGTGGGTATTTATAGGTGATAAGTGGGTAGGGTTTTGTAAATGGAGGGAAAGGGTTTAGAGGGAAAGACGGGTTGTATTTGTGAGGTAAATTGAAGGGTTGGGTATGGTGGGATGAATTGGGATGGAAAGAAAGGGATTGGGGAGAAGGGGGTGCACCTAGGGAAAGGGGAAAGTCTGCAGAAACTGGACCGATCCAGCTGGTATAGGATCGGACCAGTCCGATCCTTTTAATTTTCGAGCTTTTTAATCACCGGATTGATCCGGCTATAAAAGAAACGAACCGATCCGGCTCAAAAATAAAAGAACCGATCTGGTTCTTGCATTGAGCTGGATTTTCCCCCTAACTTAATTGTGATCGCTCTTCTCCGAATGTTTTCAATTCTTAGCATGCTCCCTATCAGTTTGGACTCAAAATCCTCTCAATATTTATGGTCAATGCAAATTGACTCAATTTCTTGAAACATGTGAATGCTCTCACCTTATTGTACCCTAATCCTAAGGACTCTTACTACTCACATGACTCTCATCTACTATACACAAGAATTCACCCCATACGCGTCAGGGGTGCGACGACCTCACTGTAGCAGCTCACTCTACCCCATAAACGAGGTCCGATAACCAAACGGTGTTAACTTCTTCCACACACGCCTCTAGATATGGATTTAGGCATTTTCCATTTACTTTGAATGTATTTCCCCCTTTCAAATCGTCTAATTCAAAAGCTCCATAAGGGAAAACATTCTTCACAACGAACGGGCCAGACCATCGTGACCGCAACTTGACCGAAAAGAGATGAAGCCGAGAGTTATGGAGAAGCACTTTTTATCCTGGAAGAAACTCTTTGCGTCGAATGATGTTATCATGAGCGAGTTTCATGCTTTCTTTGGAAATTTTTACATTCTCGTACGCAGTATCTCCTTTAAATCATTTAATTGAAGCTTGCGAGCTTCACCGGCCTTATCCATGGCATAGTTCAATTCCTTAATCGCCCAATACGCCTTGTGCTCTAATTCCACGGGAAGATGGCAAGGTTTGACATACACAAAGAAGAAAGGGGACATGCTGAGCGGATTTTTGTATACAGTATGATAGGCCCATTGCGAATCGTTCAATCTAAGTGACAAATCTTTCCGGGTAGGATTGACAGTCTTTTCAAGAATGTTCTTGATTTCCCGATTCGCTAGTTCGGCCTGCCCATTCGTTTGTGGGTGATAAGTCATTCCAACCTTGTGAACAATGACATACTTTCTCATGAGCTTCCCGAATGGCCTATTGCAAAAGTGCATGCCATTATCGTTGATTATCCCTTTCGGAGCACCGAAGCAGGAAAGTATGTGTTCTTGCAGGAACTTAATCACCACTTTGTTATTATTTGTCTTGGTAGCTATATCTTCCACCCATTTAGAAACGTAGTCTACCGCGACAAGGATGTATAGGAAACCAAAGGACGGGGGGAAAGTACCCATGAAGTCAATACCCCAACAGTCGAAGATCTCAATAATGAGTATGGGGGTAAGAGGCATCATGTCTCGTCGAGTGATAGCTCCCATCCTTTGGCACTTATTTCAAGATTTACAAGCATCGTTCACATCTCAGAATATTGTGGGACAATAGAGTTCGCATTGAAGAATTTTAGAGACCATCTTTTTCGTCGAAACGTCGCCTCCACAAGCTTTCAAATGACAAAATTGGATGACTTTCGGGATCTCATCATTCGGTACACATCATCGGATGATTTGGTTGGCGTAATATTTAAACAGGAAGGGATCGTCATATAAAAACATGCGCGATCAGGTAATAAACCTCTTCTTATCTTTCGTTGTCCAGTCGGGAGGGACGGCTCCCGTGAAAAGGTAGTTCACTATATCCGCAAACCAGGGCAAAGAAGAGGTAGCAAAGAGTTGCTCATCCAGAAAGTATTCTTATATGGGTATTGGATCACTCGGTACGTCGGACGAAAGCCATGATAATTGGTCGACAACGACGTTTTCAACCCCTTTCTTATATTTAATTGAGAGATTAAACTCTTGTAGGAGTAGGATCCACCTTATGAGGTGCGAGTTTGCGTCCTTCTTCGCAAGTAGGTATTTCAATGTCGCGTGGTTGGTGAATCAAGTGATGGGAGAACCAACAAGGTAGGATCGAAATTTATCAAGTGCAAAGACTACCGCTAGTAACTCCTTCTCTGTGGTAGAGTAATTGAGTTGTGGTCCGGTAAGAGTCCGACTAGCGTAGTAGATGACGTAAGCATGTTTGTCTTTTCTTTAGCCCAAAATAGCCCCTATCGCATAATTGCTAGCATCACACATAAGTTCGAATGGTAAAGACCAATCCGAAACTTGCATGATGGGACAGCGAACACAAGCATGGTTTTTAGTTTTTCAAAAGCGCTTTGCCATGCTTTCGTCCACTCAAATGGGGTGTCCTTCATGAGTTGGGTGCTTAAGGGTCTAGCGATGGCGCTAAAGTCCTTAATGAACCTTCGATAAAACCCCACGTGGCCCAAGAAGGAGCATGAGCGCACGTCTTTGAGTGATTTTAGTGGGGGAAGATCGGCTATGACATATATCTTTGCTCTATCAACTTCTATCCCTTTGGATGATACTATGTGTCCAAGAACTATTCCCTCAGTGACCATGAAATGGCATTTCTCCCAATTCAGTACTAAGTTCTTTTCTACACACCGGGCAAGTATTTTTTCCAGTTTTTCTAGACAATGATCGAAAGAGGTGCAAAAAACGCTGAAATCGTCTATGAACACTTCGAGTCCTCTCTCGACCATATCGCTAAATAGACTCAACATGCACCTTTAAAAGATTGTGGGTGCATTACACAAGCCGAATGGCATACGTTTGTAGGCAAACGTACTAAAGGGACAAGTGAAGGTCATTTTCTCCTAGTCAAGTACATCTACCTCAATTTGGTTATATCCGAAATAACCATCAAGGAAGCAATAGTAAGGGTGTCCCGCTACTCTCTCAAGTATCTGATCAATAAATGGCAAGGGGAAATGGTCTTTCCTAGTTCCCGCATTGAGTTTCCAGTAATCAATGCAAACGCGTCACCCGGTGGTGGTACGTTGGGGAACTAGCTCTCCCTTAACATTCTCAATCAATGTTATGCCCGACTTCTTTGGGGCAATTTGAATAGGGCTCACCCATTTGCTATCCGAGATTGGGTAGATAATCCCTGCATCGAATAACTTGATAATTTCAGTTCTCACCACTTCTTTCATATTGGGATTTAGACTTCTTTGCATTTCTATTGAGGGCTTGACATCCTCTTCGAGATGGATCTTGTGAGTGCAAATCAAAGGACTTATCCCCTTCAAATCAGCAATGCGTCAACCAAAAGCATTTTGGTGATTTCTCAGAATTTTTAACAGTTTACCCTCCTGCTCTTTGTTTAGGCTAGAGGAGACAACAACAGGAAATGTCTCATACTCTCCTAGGTATGCATATTTAATATAGGAGGGGAGTTTCTTCAATTTGAGGGTTGGAAATTTATCGCTGGAGGGAACCATGCGTGTATCCCTCGGTGGTAACTCCTCGAATCTAGAAACCCAACTTACATCTCTCGCGTCCTTGTTCGACGCTCTTTCATCAAGCAAATCTATCAACTCCTCAACCTCCCTCTCGAATCTGGTGTACTTCCCCTCACTCTCGTGTATCGACACTAAACAGGACCCTAAGGCGTCTCCACAATAGTTTTCCTCAAAATACTCCGCTACGATCTCGTCTATGAAGCTCACCACGTGAAAATAATCTTCTTCCCCCGTGTGTTGGGCTATATGGAAGATGTTAGTCTCTAAGGTCATGTTCCCAAAAGTGAGTTCCATCTGCCCATTCCTAGTGTTGGTAATAGTATTAGTCGTAGCTAAAAATGGGCACCCGAGAATGATGGGAACATGATTGCTCGAGGCGAAGGAAGGCTCCGTGCTCCAAATAACAAAGTCTAAAGGGAAGTAGAAAGTGTCAACTTGGATGATCACATACTCAACTAAACCTCGTGGTATCTTCACAGTTCGATCAGCTAATTAGAGAGTGATCCTTGTGGGCTTGAGGTTGCCCAAATCAAGTTGCCTATAGATGGAGTAAGGGAGGATATTGAAACTTTCTCCCAAGTCAAGTAAGGCTTTTTTGATTTTATTTTCTCCAATGACATATTGAGCCCTTCTCTTGGACACTCAATGAGGATTGTATCTTTGAAATATTTGCATTTATGTTGCTGATCAGGCGATCATATCTAGCATTAGTTGCAGTCTGGTTATTGATAAATTGATTTATTGTATCCTCGATACTTCTCCGCGGTGGAAGGATATACGCTCCTTGAGGTAGTGGTGCTTGCACATGTCCTTGGATGTGTGGAACTTGTTGAAAGTGTTGTGGCAGAGGAGGGGCAACATGTGAAGTAGGATTCATCGCAGCATGTTGTTGCCCATAGCTAAAACCAGGATGGTTTTTCCATGAAGGGTTGTAAGAATACCCGTGCGGTGCACCGAAATTAACCTTGAATCCTCTTATACCACTGACTTGCTCTTGAAGCATCACTTTGTAGGCGGGTATAGTCGGCCATTCCTTAGTTGAATGACTCACCTCAAAAATCGCACACACCTTCTCGACGGGGTTTGGGATGGATCCAATTGGCCCTCTTCCATATACCTCACGTAGGTCCGTAATCCTTTCTCAAGTATATCGAGTCGATTGTCCGTCATAGAATTCTTTTCTAAGTGAAATAGGTCGGACGCCGATGGAGTGGTGGTCACTTGACGATTTCGATTTTAAGCATTAGGGTCAGATGTATCCCAGGATTGGGTATCCTCGGCGACATACCTCAGGTGAAGCTTTGCATGGTGTGCGTCTAGTTCGACAAACGGACCACTACCCATGGTTTCAACGAGTTGTTTGGAATTAAGGTTCAGCCCATTATAGAGGAAGGAAATTATTTGCGGTGTATCAAATCCATGATGGGGGCATGAAGTAATTAACTCATTGAAACACTCGTATATTCGATGAAACGACTTATTTTTCAATTGTCTGAAAGCTTGAATTTGAGCCTTTATGGAGATCGTTCGATGTGTGGGAAAGAATTTCTTAAGAAATTTAGATTGCAACTCATTCCAGGATGCAATCGAGCTTGGAGGTAAAGACTATAGCCAGGTCTTAGCCTTATCTTTTAGTGAGAATGGGTAGAGTTTGAGGAGGATCACCTCTTGTGTGCAAGTTTGATCATTGAGAGTTTAACACACATGCTCAAATTCCCTGATGTAGAGATATGGCTTTTCAGAATCCATACCACGGTAAAGGGGTAACATCTAGATCATCCCATTTTTAAAATGAAATTGCCTGGCATTATACGGGAGTATAATGCATCACGGAGTGACAGTGCGCTCGGGATATAAGATTTCTCTCAATGGGTGTTGTGGGGCCTCTTCCTCACCGGCGGCTGCACTATAGTGTTGCGACATCTCTCTCTCTCTTAACGACTCGGTATCCTCACTTGGTATGCTCGGGGCGTGCTCTGAAGTGCGTCCTAAGAAAGAAAATGGAGTGTTATTTGAGATTGAATGTGACGGTGTGGGAGGTGGAACCCAGAATTGTGGAGCGTTTGGAGTGTGAGGGCTATCAGGGTCGTACTCAACTATTGGATTTTCGTGAATGTGGGTTGGAGTATTATGTGGAGTTGGAGTGAGTTTAGAATTTTTCATTAACATCTTATGAGAGATGACGATAAATCTTTTTGTGCTTTTTGATTTTTTTTTATGTTTTTGGATTTTTGGAAATTTTTGGTCAAAGTTTTAGATTGACTCGATCTAATCCTAAGTCTACCTAAATCCCCAGCCACGGTGCCAAAAACTTGACGCGACTCAGAAAGTGTCTCTAATGTGCGTTCTCTTCTAGGCTCAAGTGCAAGCCTGTCGCATTAGTAATAAACCCGGTAAGTCGGGAACGTATCCACAGGGAAATAGGACAACAAAGATGTAACGATGTTGGATAGACCAAGGAATCCTAACTCTGACTCTAAAGAAAAAGAAAAAGGTGATTTTATTTGTGGAATAACTACACTAGATGAAATTGTAAAATTATGAAAAAAATGCAACTATTTTAAATTACCTAAAATACTGATGAAGAATGATTTGAAACTTTAAACTATATAATGAAGAAAAATAGGACGAGAATACAATCCCTCAACCCTAGTGTATTGCAGGTATAAAACTAATCATAAATTTAAGTGATTAATTAGACCCGAAATTTATTACTCCCAAGCATTACGTATATGAGGTTCAAGCCCGCACCATACTTAATCAGAGGACGAGTAAATCGGTATTGCGATAGTTACACTCGAATTGCATTCTGAAGCATCCCGGTTACCCGGAAGCAAACAAGATCCAGAGATCTACAATTGTCGCGTTTTTACGCAACACAGTCATAATAAATCATTAAATTCAGAGGATTAATTTTATACACATGCAACTGCCACATCAGGTTGAGTTCATGCATCCCAACCTTTAAAAACCTAGCCTAACATGGTGAAATTAATGAAAACTACGTTATCTACGTTACACGAACTCATAATTGCTTGGAAAGAGAGATGAAATATGAGAAATAATAATAAAAGTACTGGAAATAAAAGTTACCAAGATTGAAGAACAAGAACATGCAAGAAGAAATCCAAGGTTGAAGAAAAACTTGAAAACCTCTTGAATTAAAGGTGCAAAATATGTAAATTCTTCTCCTAAATGTTCCTACTTGTTATTGATCTTTTACATCAATGAAATCCTAATAAAAAGAGTCCTAATGACTAAATATATAGGCTAGAGGTCGTTTAGAAGAGTCCCTAAAACATAAAACTCTTTTGGCTAAAAGATAAGCACAAAAAAAAATCCCGCATCTGGCAATTTCTCACGCTTAGAAAGCGTGACTAATTTTGTAATGGATATGTACCATGACTAATACCCGGATCGGTTCTTTTAATTTCTGACCGGATCGGTTTGGTTTTGACAGCTTTTTTCTTGAATTTCTTTATCAAATTCAAATGGGAATAACTTCTTCACCGTAGCTCGGATTGAGGTGCCGATAAGGCTAAAAAATTATGAAAATGCCCTTCAACTCCTCGATTCTTGGTTTCTTTCACTATTTTGAGTTCTCTTTTCCGTCTTTCTTACTTGAAATACCTGTAAAACACATAAGAGATACAAAAAATACGAAATGCATGCCAAAAAGGGTTAGTAGCATAAATATGAGACAAATTCATGTTATTTAACCCGCACGGGATCATAAAAATACCGAAATTAAGGGGATAAATGTGAAGAATTTATGCCTAATCAATAAGGCATGGCAGACCTATAAATGATATGTTTTCATATAAACTGGAAAACCTCTCATATTAATCAAAGGTTCAGCCTCCACCCACTTAGTGAAGTAATCGACTGCTATAACTAGGTATTTGAACCTTCCCTTAGTAGTCGGCAGTGGTCCAACCAGATATATTCCCCGAGTAGCAAAAGGGCATGGAAAAGTGATAGGCGTTAAGGTTTCCCCCGGTCTTCTGTGGATGATAGCGAATATTTGGCACTTATCACATTTATTAGAGAAGGAAAAATAATCTATCTTTATTATCGATCAGTATTAACCTTGCATTGTTATCCTTTGTCTTAGAGATCTCCCAGTTGTGTGAGCTCCACATGATTCTTCATGTCCCTCTTTAATCAAATCATTTACCTCAGTTAGGTGGACACAATGAAGTAAAGAGTCTGTATAACCCCTTTTGTACAGTATACCTTTCTCCAAGACATTAACTTCCCTATATCTCAACTTCCTTGCTTTCTTTTGGTCAGCTCGTAACAATCCCTTTTCATTATAGTCCTTAATCAGATCCATCCAGGAAGGCCTTGATTCTACATAAATGATGTTCACTGCCTCCTCATTAATGCTCCTACTGGTGAGAATCTCAACCCGGATAGTTCTTGTAAGCTCTATTGGGGTTGCTAAGTCTAGTCGAGCAAGAGCATCTGCTCGGGCGTTGTCCACTCTTGGAATACGGATTATCTTAATTGTAGCAAATGAGGAAATAATTTCCTTTTCCTTATTCAATTATCTTAACATTGTTTGTCCTGTAACTCCAAATATTTCCAGTAACTAATGGACACTAAATTGAGAATCATTGAGCGCTATCACCTATTAGGCGCCCAATAATGAGGCTAGCTCCAAAGCAGTAATTAATGCTTCGTATTCATCTTCATTGTTATAAGTCTGAAATTAAAATCTCAATTCATATTCCACGTCCAAATCGTTTGGAGTATTAAGGATGAGTCCAACATCACTTCCAGTTGTACAAGAAGAGCCATCTATGAAAAATTTCCAAATTAGAACATCACTATTGAAATCTTCATCCATTAATACTCCGTACTTGAATACCTTCTGGATTTGCTTAGCTAGTCAGAGAGCTCTTTCTTGAACAATTTATGATTCTGGTTGGTCAGTAACCATCTCAGTTGGCTTTGGAGTTAAGCTATATTTCAAAGGAGTATGCTCGATAGGCAAACTTAGTATGTTGGGCACCTCGGCATAGGTGAATTCTGCTATAAAATCCGCAAGTGCTTGCCCCTTCAATGAAATTTTTGGTTCGTACACAATTTTATATTCTCCCAGTTTAACTGCCCAAGACATCAGTCTTCCAGACTTTTTAGGCCTATGCAAAGCTTGTCGCAAAGGTAAGTCGGTGTATACTATAATGGTATGGGCCTGAAAGTAGGGTCTCATTCTCCTAGAGGCTTCAATGAGTGTCAATACTAATTTCTCAAAGCTTAGATATTTGATCTCATCTCTTGAGAAATACACTGGTTTTTGGACACCCTCATCTAGTCGGATCAAGGTTGAACTTAGAGCAGACTTTGAAATTGCCAAATATAAGCACAACTTCTTACCCAAAACTGGTCGGGAGAGTAGGGGGAGACCTAAAATATTTCTTCAAGTCCAAAAAAGCGTTTTTGCACTCGTCATTCCATTCAAAGGTCTTTCTAAGAACCTTGAAGAATGGAAGACATTTTTTCGTGGCCCGAGATACAAAACGATTTGCGGATGCTACTCTTCCTATCAACCTTTGCACATTCTTCTTACTGATTAGGGATTGCATTTCCAGTGAAGCCTTGATTTATCAGGATTGGCTTCAATTCCCCTTTGATATGCAATACATCCTAAGAACATACATTCCTAGACTCTGAATATGCACTTGGTTGGGTTGTGCTTCATTTAATATTTTTCTAACTGGTCAAAAGTTTGCTCTAGATCAGTAATGTGGTCGGTAGCGAACTTGATTTTTGTGAGCATATCATCTACGTACACCTCCATGTCCTTTCCAATTTGATTTTCAAAGACTTTATTTACCAACCTCTGATATGTTGCACCCGCGTTCTTGAGCCGAAAGTTCCTCGACTGGTAATGAAAGATGTGATTTCTTTATCCTCTGACTTTATCTTCATCAGGTTAACAGAATAGGCATCCATAAAGCTGAGCAATTTATGACCTGTTGTAGCATCCACCAATCGATCAATCCTTGGTAAAGGAAAGTGATCTTTTGGGCATACTTTGTTAAGATCAGTAACATCCACACACATTCACCATTTATTGCTCTTCTTCTTGACCATTACTACATTAGCCAACCAAGTCGGATATTTAATATCCTCAATGAAGCATGCTTTCTTCAATTTTCCACCTCTTCTTGAATCGCCGTATTCTTCTCTGGGATAAAAACTATGTGCTTCTGTTTGATCAACCTAGCGTCTTTATAAATATTGAGTTCGTGAAGGATGAAGATGGGATCAATCCCTGGCATATCCTTATAACTCCAAGCGAACACATCATTTCCATGTTTAAGGAATGTAATTAATTCCTTTTGATAGAAGGTGTTAGTCTTGAGCCAATCTGGATGATTCTTTCCGGTTTCTCACCGTCTAGCACAATAGTTTATATTTCTTCCATGACCTATCCTTTCACTAAGTCCTCCTCCTCGCGAGGATCCAAAGTATCGATATGGAAAGTAATTATGCCTCTCTTTATTTCCTGTTAATCGACTGACGTATAATAGCATTTCCATACTTACATCTAGTTACCATAAACCATACTGACTCCATAATTAGTTGGGAACTTCATGCATTGATGCACAGTAGAGGGGATAGCTTCTATTTGCTTCAATCCTACCCGACCAAGGATTATGCTATAGGTTAAAGGCATATTTTTGTCCAATATGAAAAAATGAATTCGTTATATTTAGCTAGCTGTCCAGGTGCCGACCAGTACTTCTAACTTAACAATTCCCAGCGGATATATCCTATCTCTATAAAACCCTATAAGAGGCATGTGATATGATTCCAGCGTACTGTCTTTTAGCCCTAAGCTTTAAAAACATTTGTGGAACATTACATCAGTTGAACTCACATTATCAACCAAAAGTATAGCCACTCTGCTATGATAAACTCTATAAGTAATTACCAATGGATCATCGTGAGGATAAAGTACCCCACTCATATCGTTTTTGGCGAAGCCGATCACCAACCTGTCTTTGTTGACTTTTCTAGGCTGACCATCTGATCGAGCATAAATATTATTTAATTATCCCCTTAATTTCAGTACCTTTGTGAACCCGAGTGGTGCAATTGATATGGATTTAACTAGTAATTATGCTACTAACCTTCATTGGTAAGTATTTCGTGTTTTGTGTTTCTCTTATGTGTTTTACAGGTGACATATGCAAACGGTGAGAAAGAGAAATCGAAACAATGAAAGAAAGGCTAGGAAGGCAAGTTCAAGGGCATTTTCATAATTTTACAACCTGATCTCGGAGGTCGGGCCAACTGGAAAGTTTAAGATCTCAAAACAACGATAACACTGGAAAAAATGACACCCAAATCTGAGCTACAGTGAAAGAGTTATGATCCCTTGAAGTTAAAGAAAAATCCTAGCAAGAAAAGGAGAAAACTTGAAAATTTTCTAAGTGTTGGAAAGGAAGGAAATAAGGGACAAACCAGCAAGATTTCCCGAACCAAAGTATGAACCGGTTCGGGGGCGAACCGGTCCGGGGTCCCTGCGAACCGGTTCGAGGTGCCTGATGCGTGAAATTCCACTTGAAAGCTGATTGGTCCAAAGAGTCCAAATATGTTTCAAACTCTTCTAAAACGTACATGTATCATTGTATTGACTTAGAAAACACAGTTTTGAATAGTTTTTGATAGAGAGACAAGTAGAAGAATACCCTAGGAACATATTTTTGATTTGGTGCTTCAAGATTAATTATTTCCGGATTTGATTGCAAGTTTTAATCTAATTGCATTCTCTCTATTATTGTTCTTGCATGTTTCAATATACTTTCATCATGATTTCTTTCGCATGCAACATAGATAATGTATGCCTAGTTAGGTTCAATATGTCCAGCTAGATTCTTTATGGTTGGGATGCATGAACTCAAATCGATGTGAGAGTTGCATGTGTATAAAATTAATCCTCTAAACTTAAGGATTTATGAGACCGTATTACGTAGCAAACACAACCATTGTAGATCTTTGGATCTCGTTTGCTTCAGGGTAACCGGGATACTTTAGAATGCAATGCGAGTGTAGCCATCACGTTATCGCTTTACTCGTCGTCTAATTACATATGGTGCAAGCTTGAACCTCATATACGTAATGCTTGGGAGTACTAAAGACTGGGTCTGATTAATCACTTAAATTTACGATTAGTTTTATACTAGCAATACACTAGGATTCAGGGATTGTATTCCCGACCTGTTTTTCTCTTCATATTTATCACTTTATTCTTAGTTATTAATACTTTCTCAATTCGTCAGTTCCATAGTCTTAATTTATTTTCCTTCTACTTAGTAAAATTAATTGCAAACCAATCATCTTTTCTTTCTTCTTAGTGTTGAATTTTGGTTGACCGTCTGTGCTTCCGTCGTCACGATTTTCTCATCCTATTTCCCTATAAAGACGATCCCGACTTATCGAGTTTATTACTAACACAACAGGATTGCACTTGAGCCTAGAGAGAATGCATTTTAGAGACACATTCTTTGTCGTGTCAAGTTTTTGGCACCATTTCCGAGGATTTAGGTAGACGTAGATTAGATTCCGTTAATCTAAAACTTTGACCAAAAAAATATAAAAAAAAAATTCAAAAAGCACGAAAAGATACTTCATCTCTCAAAAACCTGTTAATGCAAAATTCTGAACTCACTCTAACTCCCCAAAATACTCCAACCAGCATTCATGAAAATCAGATAGTTGAGTACGACCCCGATAGCCCTCACACTCCAAACGTTCCACAATTCTTGGTTCCACCTCCCACACCTCCACACTCAATTGCAATTAACACTCTGACATCCCTCTTAGGACACACCATAGAGCATGATCCGAGCACACCAAGTGAGGATACAGAGTCATCAAGTGAGAGAGCCATTTCACAACACGGTAGTGTAGCCTCAGGTGATGAAGAGGTCACGTACCGCCCTTGGAGACAAATCTTATATCCCGAGCGAACTGTCACTCTGGGATGCATTTTACTCCCGTATAATGCAGGGTAATTTTTCTTTAGGAATGGGATGATCCAAATACTTCCCAACTACCATGGAATGGAATCAGAAAAGCCATATCTCCACATCCGAGAATTTTAGGAGGCATGCGAGACCCTCAGTGATAAAACTTGCACAAAAGATGTGATCTGCCTTAAACTCTTCCCATTGTCGCTAAAGGACAAGGCTAAGACCTGACTATGGTCTTTACCTCCAAACTCGATTACATCATGGAACAACTTGCAATCTAAATTCCTTAAAAAATTCTTTCCTCCACATAGAACGAACTCCATCAAGGCTCAAATTCAAACATTCTGACAATCAGAAAATGAGTCATTTGATCGATGTTACGAGCATTTTAACGAGTTAATCACTTAGTGCCCTCATCATGGATTTGATAAATTGTAAATCATTTACTTCTTCCATAATGGGCTGAATATAAATTCCAAATAACTCGTTGAAACCATGTGTGATGGTCCCTTTGTCGACCTAGATGCCAAAGATGCTGAGATTCACCTGAGTTGTGTCACCGAGACTACCCAAGCATGGGATACATCTTACCCCAGTGCTCATAATCGAATGCGCCAAACGACTACCACTCCATCGTCGACCGGTCTATTTCATGCAGAAAAGGATACTATGACGGCCAGTCAACTCGATCTACTTGAGAAAGGAATGCGAGAAGTACTTGAGATGTGTGCAAGAGGACCAACTGGCTCCATCCCAAACCCCATTGAGAAGGTGTGTGCTATTTGTGAGGCGAGACATTCAATAGAGGAATGCCCGATGATACCCGCCTACAAAATTATGCTTCAAGAGCAAGTGAATGGTGTAGGAGGATTTAAGGGTAATTTCGGTGCACCGCACGGGAATTCCTACAACCCTTCATGGAACAACCATCATGGTTTTAGCTATGAGCAACAAAATGATTCGATGAATCCTAATTCACATGTTTCCCCTCCCCCACCATCACACTTTCAACAAGCACCTCACATGATAGGACATGTGAAAGCATCACCACCTCCAGGTCCATATATCACTCCACCGCGGAGAAGTCTCGAGGATACGATAAACCAATACATCACTGCCTAGAATGCAACAACTGCTAGACATGAGCGCATGATCAACGATATAAATGCGACTATTTTAAAGATGCAATCATCGTTGAGTATCCAAGAGAAGGGAAAGTTTCCTGCCCAGGGCCAAAGACCTCCCCAAGGTCAAATTAGTGTTAGCTCCACCTCTACGGAACATCAGGAGCAATGTCAAGATATGGACACTCTTCGTAGTGGGAGAGTTGTTGATTTATCACCTCCTCCACACGACGCAACCAAAGATAAGGAGACTTCACCCGGAACGAAAGAGGTCGAAGATGTCCCCTTGATAGAGAGTGATAAAGAAGACACTAGTGATCCTGAGGCATTAGTGAAACCACCCTTCACAACATTGTTTCCTCAGAGGCTAGTTCCTTCCCACAATGGAAACCCTCTTGATGAAGTGCTAGACGTGCTAAAGCAAGTAAAGTTAAATTTACCTTTCCTCGATGCCATTAAGCAGATTCCAGCTTATGAAAAAGTCATCAAGTACTTGTTAACATTGAAAAGGAAGAGGAAGGTAAAGAAAAACGTACTTCTAGCACAAAACGTGAGCTCCATTCTACTTAATGATCTCCTGCCAAAATTCAAAGATCTCGATGCACCCACAATTTCCTGCATCATTGGAGAAAATAAAATTGAAAAAGTCTTACTTGAATTGGGAGAAAGTGTCAATATCCTCCCTTACGCCGTCTATAGGCAACTTGATTTGGGAGGCCTCAATCCCACAAAAATCACTCTCTAATTGGCGGATCGAACCGTGAAGATCCCAAGAGGTATAGTTAAGGACGTGATCGTCCAAGTTGACACTTTCTACTTCCGAGTAGATTTTGTCATTTGGGACACGAAGCCCTCCTTCGCCTCAAGAAATCATGTTCCCATCATTCTCGGGCGCCCATTCTTAGCTATGGCTAGCGCAATAATCAATACTCGAAATGGGCAGATGCAACTCACCTTTGGGAATACGACCTTAGAAACTAACATCTTCGATATAGCACAACATACAGGGGAAAAAGATGATCTTCATGCGGTGAGCTTAATCGACGAGATCGTAGAGGAGTACTTTGAGGAAAACTATTATAGAGATGCCCTAGGGACTTGCTTAGTGTCCAGCCATGAGAGTGAGGGGGTGTATACTGATTTTGAAAAGGAAGTTAAGGAGTTTAGAGATTTACTTTATAAGAGAGCGTCAAGCGAGGACGCGAGAGATGTAAGTTGAGTTTCCCGATTCGAGGAGTTACTGTCGAGGGAGGCATGCATGCTTCCCTCCGGTGACAAATTTCCAACCCTCAAATTGAAGAAACTACCCTCCCATGTTAAATATGCATATTTAGGAAAGAATGAGACATTTCCTGTTGTTGTCTCCCCTAGCCTAGACGAAAAGCAGGAGGGTAAGCTATTAAAGATTTTGAGGAAGCACCAAAGTGCTTTTTGTTGGTGTATTACTTATTTAAAGGGGATAAGGCCTTTGATTTGCACCCACAAGATCCATCTCTAGGAGAATGTAAAGCCCTCGAGAGAAATGCAAAGAAGGCTAAGCCATAATATGAAAGAAGTGGTGAGGACCGAAATCATTAAGTTATTGGATGCCAGGATCATCTACCCAATCTCGAATGGCAAGTGGGTGAGCCCTATTCAAGTTGTCCCGAAGAAGTCGGTCATGACAGTGATTGAAAATGCTAAGGGAGATCTAATTCCTCAACGTACCACCAACGGGTGGCGCGTTTGCATTGATTTACAAAAACTCAATGCAGCAACTAGGAAAGACCACTTCCCCTTGCTATTTATTGATCAAATGCTTGAGAGAGTAGCGAACCACCCTTACTACTGCTTACTTGATGGTTATTCCGGATATAACCAAATTGAGGTAGATATACTAGACCAGGAAAAAATGACCTTCACTTGCCCCTTTGGTACGTTTTCCTACAAACGTATGCCATTTGGCTTGTGTAATGCACCCGCGACCTTTTAAAGGTGCATGTTCAATCTATTTAGCGACATAATTGAGAGAGGACTTGAAGTGTTCATGGACGATTTTAGCATTTTTGGCACCTCTTTCGATCTTCGTCTGGAGAATTTGGAAAAAGTACTTACCCGGTGTTCTTCTATCCCTTAGCTTTGTTCTCTGGTGCTTCTTTTTCTTCCATGGCTTCCTTGGCGTTCATGATTTTTACAACTTTAGCCATTAACTATATCATATTCTTAGGTGGGTTTTTCGCCAAGGCGTAGTAAATATCTTTTGCCAGTAACCCACTCATTTATGCTGTAATGGCTATTTTTTCTTCATATTCCACCACCTTTAACTTTTTATTATTAAACCGAGTAATATAATCTTGGGTACTTTCTCCTAGATTTTGGCACACGATCAAGAGATGAGTGACCCTCTTGATCGGCTTGGCCCCAAAGCAAAAGTTATCAATGAATAATTCAGCCAATTGGTGAAAACTGGAAATTTTACCTTCAGGCAGATTATTATAACATATCTGGGTTGGACCTGTGATGGAATTAGAGAAAGCCTTGCACCTCATTTCGTCGGGGACAAAATAGTTATCATCATCAGCTTACTACCGCTCAATATGTATAACAGGATCAGTTTTCCCATCATATATAGGAGTGACCACTAATGGCTTGAACTTGGAAGGTGTTGAGTAGTCCACAATAGCTTGGACAAAAGGTGAGCCTTTAACAAAACTCCTTTATAACGAGTTTTTTGTTTTGGCCATTTCCCCTAGCCAATCTTCCAATCCCTGCATGGATCCTTTCCAAGAATGTTCCTCTGGTTTGGATTTGAGCAAAGCAGATTCAGTGGCTTTATTATGTCTATGTGCTGAAATTTCCTCCTGAGAGGTCTGCTCGACGCGCACAGAGCCCCTCATAATAGCTCTTGATCTCACAAATCCTTCACTGTGTTCATGATGACGCTCTTTCTCTCTATGATGTCCTCTAGTTACTAGGGGACCTAGATGATCAAAAGAAGACTCCTTACATAACCTTAATAATACATTTAGCCTTTCTTTGGAAAAAGATTTATCGTAATAGTAATCCGTTGATCGGAATGAAGAAGTTACGCCAGAACGGTATGTTATGTCATGAGAAGAACGGGAATGATAACTCCTTTCATTTTTGGTTGGTGGGGGTGGTATATCTCTTCCGAAATTGGAGGATTTGTCTTTCATTGTGCGAGCCAATTGTCTAACTGACTCTTGCATATCCTCCAATTCGTTAGCCAAATTTAACATGATCCTATGGACGTCTATCTCACAAGGGGGAGCGGATATTTCTTGATTGTTGCATGCAATTGTCAAGCTACTTTTAGAAACAGTAGTCATTCTTTAAACTAAAGAATGAAATATATGAGGTAGAGAACGATGACTAGTTGTCGTTCCCACAGATGGCGTCAATCTGTTGATGTCTAAAAATGGATTTACTCCAGAATTATAATTATAGATAAAATATAGTAGGTTAATCAAATCAAACACACGACATAAGTGATTTTTAAAGTGGTTCGGCTGTGAATAATCCCTACGTCCACTGTTAGTTTTATTTTTTTTTATTACAATAGCACAGTATAGTGTGCTTGAGAATAATTGAACTGTCCCTTGAGCTGAGGGAGTATTCCGTATTTATAGTGGTGTAAAACCCTAGATGGAATGCCTTTATATTTCCATGCATTTACATTTGTATACAATAAATGAGACTCTTGGAATTCAGTGTTGGTCGCCATTCCAACCGAGTAACTTTTGGTATTCTTAATGGTTCGAATTCTGGAGTTGGTCAGTCTTCCAGACGACTACGTTCCTATGATGCCAATGAAGAAAACTATATGGCCACCTAGGATGACATGTGTGTGTATTTCATTGATCCACGTGGGGAGATAATTTTTACATACAACAGCGCATAAGCAAGACTACCCAGAATTCTATGTAACTACCTTTAATAGTAATACCACAACAGTGGCCTAGGCTTTCCCTAAGCTTAATCACTTTAAAAATCTTTATTGTTCTTTATTATTTTCATCTACAGTACTCCACTAATTATCTGTGATTTCAAAATTGGCAATTCCTAGATAAGATAAAATCTCTACCAATTTTGGACATCAACACTTATAAAGGGTATTTATGTAGGCACAAGTCAAATGGAGTGGTCCGGGGAAATTTTATTTAAATTAACTCCTAACCGGCCCCTTAATAAATGGATTTTTTTAAACCCATACCCGCTCCTAATTCATTAATCGGGGTTTAAAACCCATACCATTAGGGTCGGATCGGGTCGAGGCTCCTACGGCCCGGGTTAAATTTACATCCCTATACTCTGCAGCATAAATATATGTCTTTTGGCGATGAGAAAATCTTCATCCCAATCAACCAACCCTTTGGTCTTTCACCTGAGACACTTGTTTCTCCATCTCCTTTCTTTTCACAATAATAGATCCTTTAAGGAACAATGATGCCAATTCTAATAGCACTTATGAGCATATCTCCTCTTCAAACTCGACCACTGTCGTTGAAGACCCCCAAACTCTTACTTTTGTTGTTTCTCTTCCATCCAATGATGGAACTCGAATTGATACTGGTGGTTGGGGCTCTTGCGATGTGTCCATGCCTATAGAATGTGTTTTAATCTCAGACCCTACTATTCCTCTTACACCAATATTATTTAGATTCCTTGTTGTAAGGCTATCTTCAATCTTTCCCCTTGAGCTTGTCACAATATATGATAGACCATCCCTTTTTAGGCTTTTCGAAGGCTGGGTCGATCACAAATTTTGTTTTCCAGCGTCTCGTAGGACAACTAAGACTTTTTTTGCAATCAATAAAACTTAGTCCGATGGGGGTTAAAACCATGAAAATGGTTGAGGTTGGGGAAATTGAACAAGGCCCTAAGAAACCTTTTAACGAAATTGAATATAGATGCACACATATATATGAATATAAATGCATGCATACGTGTATATATATACACACACACACACACATTCGAAAGTTCATTTCAGATTATTCTTGTCAATTGGATTATTCTGCTTGCTTTGATTTTGGTTTTGGTGAAAGTTATTTTCATTTTAGTAATTGCAGCTTTCTTCATAGAATTGATCATTTTATTTTGCAATGCACATTTTTTTGTAGTAATATTGTCAATCTAGTGTCATAAATTTGAAAGTTTAGAACAAGTTGATTGATTGCTTTTATGGGAGCATAATTATTACATTTGTCTTTCAAATTTATAATTATCCATGACGTTAGTGGAGCACATCTTGTAATCATGTAGAAAATAATTTCACACACCATAAAAATGATTTTAAGGACCAAAATTATGTACATTGAACACACGTGTGATTGTTTGATGTGATGAATCCAGAACGTTTGTTAAGGATGCACCAAAGTTCTATATAATATTTAATAATCTAAAAACACAAATCATCATTGCTATTTTCAATGTGAATGGTGTGATAATCTTTTTTTTCCTTCCATTTACTGTTTTTTTATGCTTATAGTCATTTAGCAGTATACTAGTGTTTGTCCTAAGTTCCTCTCTATTCTTTCTCGGTCAATAGGAAAACCTATACCTAATTTAGATATAGTGAATAGGTATATACGCAGTTGGATTTTTATTTTGCGAGATACGACTACCCATTGATTGCCTCTTTTATTTATAATTGCATCAATTGTTACATTGTTCAAATGTCGAGGGTGGATCGTTATGTTTCATGTGGTGTTTGAATGTAATATGATTACTTGTATAAGCATTTCAATAATGATAAGTGTTTAGGATTTTGTATATATTACAAGCAAGAGCTCACTATTTCATTTATACACTTGTGCATCCATTGAAATAACTACATGTTGTAAAGTAAGTATATTGCATTTTATTTGGTATCTCAACTTCGATATTAACATGATAGGAGGACATCAGTTGTTTTACTTTTTGCTAGTAGTCTTTTACTCTTGTTGTTTTTATTTTGATGTTGATTTTCGATTTTAAACTTTAATCCAAATTAATAAGTTTATTCTTTAGTACCTTTTTCGTCCCTAAATGTTAAAATTCCACCATTAAAAGTGATTTTTGGTGACATTGAGCGATAAAAAATGTTTTAAAGTCTAATAAACTAATCAATTTGTATTGAAGCCTAAAATAAAAAATTAGTTACATCTTAAAGTAAAAAAAAACTTAATTTTTTATTTTTTTATGTGTTAAGTGGTGGCCGAACTCTTTCTCTCTCTCTTAAAGTTTTGTAATGTATGGTCGTTGGCCGGTCTCCACTGTATTGGAGTGTCTTTAGTATATATATAATAACTAAAGTTAGAGTCTTCACCACGAATAGACATGTGGCACTACTATTTAACCCCATATATCAATTAATACATAATTTTCCACCTCTCTCTCTCTCTCTCGCTCGCTCTTTTCCCCTTACTCTCCTTTTATTTAGGGTATGTTTTCGAGTTCTATTTTGGAGAGAAAATAAAGGAAAAGAAGGGAAGTTGTATTTCATTTACTTCATATGGAAGTTAAAGTAAGAGAGAGTCTCCTTTTCTCGTTTGGGAGTTTAAAAGGAGAGAAATGAAATTAAAAAAAAAAAAACTCTCTTCCTTTCTTTGAAAAATTTTCTTTCCAAATCGGAAAGAAATGGAGATAAAGGAAAGTTTTTTTAATGCATTGTGTCTTTTTTCCCTTTAATAAATTATTTTCCTCCCACCTCTCAAACAACAAGAAAGAAAGTTATATTTTCTTATCTTCTAAACTCCCAAACAAAGGAAATGTAATACCCCGTATTTCAAAATATTCCAAATAATTATATTTAATTAGATTGGAGAATTAAAGGAGAAAATTACGGCTTAATTTAAATTACGTAAGACTAGTAATTTAAAGAGTTTTATTTAAAAATTGTAATTATGGAATATTAATCGAGATATACATACCGGTTTATATTGCCTCATTTTATTTACTTAGTGCGAGTGGTAAATAGTTACTTAACGCTTGTAGACCGTGTTGGGGTGAGAACGAGTAATATTTTTTGAGTGACTCAAATGATAATTTAGAGGTCACCGATGAGTCCGGAAGGGTCAAATTAGTCAAAATAGTATACTCGGGGGTACTAGTTGAGTCCCAGGGTAATTTTGGACTAAACCGAGACCTTTCGGGGGTGTTTTGGTCTTTTAACATAAGAGGGTATGGAGAGCTACGAAATTGAGAGTTGTATATCAGTCGTATGATAGAGGAATTAGGGTTAGAACACCCATGACAACACCAATACCATTAGAGAGAAGAGAGGCACAACTTTCTAAGGCAAAAGGAAGAATTGGGAAGGATTCAAAGGGATTTTTACCATCAACTTGTTGGGGAAGAAGGATTGAAGGATGAAGATCATCAATCATCAACAACAACCATGAAATCAGACCCCACTAATCATAAGGCAAGTTGTTTATTGCAAAAATTATAAAGTTATAATACCCATGTGAAGGGTTTTTGAATAGTATTGTTTAAATCATTATTTTGATTGGAGAAAGATAATATTTATACATGTTGGGATAGGAATCACATGTAGAATGATTTTCCTTATGTAGAGGTTTAAGATTCAGATTAGACTTGATGATTTTTCGGATTAAAATCTTGATTTTGAATGATAATATGGGAAGAACACCATAACTAGGGTTTCAAGAAATTCTGGATTTTAATTCATTATTTCATTAAAGTAATTGGAGTTTTGATGTATTTGAAACGTTAGAAACTATCCTAGTATATGTGGAAATATGTTAGGATCATTGGGTCAAAGTTTGGTGGACTATAATGGAGTTTGAAGGTTTGTTAATGGAGGAAAAATCTTAACGAAGAAGACAACTGCGTCTGTCCCTGTTCGATCGATCGATCGATCGATCTCGAACTATCGATCGATCGACTATGTCGATCGATCGAACCCAGCCGTCGATCGATCAACGCAAACTGTTTCCCGAAAATTTTGTGTTTAATTCTTTGTTGAGTTCGGGAATGAATGAGTATTCTAGGATTTACATTATACTTATATGGGAGTGAGAATAAGACCAGTAGGTATATTGTTGAGATCCGATAAGGCCATTGGGTGTAGGGCTTGGATTACGGACCGAGGAGAATAATCCAATTTAGTAGAGTATCGGGGATTTCAGAAATTGAGTTACGGGGCGAAGTAAATTCAATTTAAGTAATAGACCAGTAGGGTAAGAAATAACTACTGAAATTATATGTAAGGGGTAACTAGGACCCTTAGAGTTGTGTGAATACTCAAATAAATACGATTAATGAGATAAATTGTAAAGCGAATATTGTACGATAGATATATGAGATTAAAATATTACGTACGTATATGATTAATAGGTCAGGCGTGTACCTACTAAATTATGTGATCTTTTAGGTAGAGATATTATACCTAAATTAATTATGTTAGGGTCGATGAGACATTCCGTAAAGTTATTATATGTTTGGGGTCGATGAGAAATGCCGAACCAAACTTTGAACTGGTGTCGCGATGAGAGAGTCCCGAACTAGAATATGTGTATATATATATTTTTAAAAAAAGTTGGGGTCGATGGATAATTCCGAACCAACTCTCACTTGGGGTCGATGAATCATTCCGAACCAAGAGTCCTTTATGTGTATAAAAAGGGCAAAATAGCAATGACTGATATTTAGTATATATTGTGTGTGAAATATATATACTTGATGATATCCAACTTTCGTGTGTTAGTAGATTGATACATATTATGTATTTAAAGATACATACTGAATTGGTAAGTTAAGTAGTGAAACTTAATTACGAAATGCACCTTTAGATAGAGAAAATCTATTTAGTAATTCAAGTAGTGAAACTTAATTACATAAGTGGGAAGTCAACAATTGTGAGAATTGTAGTAATTTTAGTAGTGAAACTAAATGGGAAGTCTTGAAAAATAACATAGATGAAATGTTACTTGAGAATTAATTAACATACGCGAGATGTTAGTGAAATGGTTGTACTCTATGGGTGGTACTGGAACTTGGGTACAGATAAGTTCAATTGACTACTTTGGTTTTAGTTAGCTTGGGAGGTATGGCTAGATAAACTAAGTTTTGAACGTTAGGTGTGCACAAAAGATGAGGGGTAAGTAACTCAAGAGAGTGTACGAGAACCTAACATATGTAATCAATAACCGCATTTTATATTGTGATAAACGCTTGCTAAATATTTTCAAAATGTTTTGAGTACTAACTCTTGCTATAAAATATTTTCAAAACCTTTTAGGTGTCCAGCCACAGGGATGCCATGTATGATGATTCCATTCCAGGGACTCGGAGTTGTAGCACAATGGATGCTTACAGGATTGTGACTAGACGATATCTCTCATTCAGATCTAGTACAGGATCTCACACTCTTCTATGTATGGACTTGTGGTCCGGTATTAGTCTGAGATTTTAATTTCAGACTAGTGGTTATTCTATTGTTGATTGGTATTTCTAGCCGATGGTTTATTCGGTAATACTTTTGTTCTGTTGTACTTTCACTTTGTTGTTTGAATTATAGTACATGATTATTTGTACTCTGTTCCGCATGGTTGATTTATCTGTTTTAAGAAAGATAAAATTTTCCACCGGTCTAATTTTACTTAGGGGATTAGTAATTAAAAAGTTTTCGACAGTGATGCTAAGAATGAACCATTTGAGAAACCTGTTTTAATTTAATAAAGGCCTGATCACCCGATGTTTAATTAGGCGGGGTGTCACAGATGGTATCAAAGCATCAGGTTCTAGTGTCCATAGGATCTGTACGGCTTACTACGTTTTCAGTGTATCCTTTGATTGATATAGAGCCCTATCTTAGGATTATTGTACTCCTCTACGTACGTAGTTTACGTTCTCCTACTATTTAGTAAATGTAGTGTTATATATATACGAGTTCGATTGGGCATGGTACGTCGAACATGGCGGTAGAACCAGCATTGGCGTTGGAAGGCTTGCAGGAGGGAGGAGCACGGCATAAAGCATGGGGTGTTCGAAGATGGTAATCATAGGAGAGATGACCATTGTCGAGGTCACTCCTAGCGTGTAATGGAAGTAGATGCTGCAAGGGTTATTGAGGCATAGAAGGCATTTTCCAAGTGTCGCGATGGCAAGGGGGAATGCTAATCTAGACCCGCCTAATGAAGTGATAGTGGGAGTAGGTCTGAAGAAAAATTTGATGAGAACGAGCCGTAAAAATGTGATAAAATGGCGACTGTACATGTTAACCAATGAAAGTAGCATGTCCAGTGGTTTTGGTGTTTAGGATAGAGTACAAATACTCAGAAGTGAAAATTTAAGTGAATTTTTAGAGGCAACGTGGCGGAGATACCAGTCACTACATTCGGACCGAGGGTCCATATACAAATAGAGGAACCTTACAAATAGTTTAACCGCAAAGTTATCCAATGATGATTCAGAAGCGAAGTGAATGGGAATATCTGAACCCCTCACGTGAAAGCCTGGTAGAGGCCAATCGTGAGAGATAAATGTATCCTTTTAAGTGAACTTGTACCGATGAGATAGGTATAAAGGAAAAAAAAAGCCCTTGAGAGAATGGACTCTCGAGTTATAATTCGCAATTTTGGTAAAACTCTTCTTGGATGACTTATGTTTATGAAGACAATATGGTACTTCCGACAACGTTGAAGTAAATTCTCCTAGGTGGGCGGAGCTAAGGGAGTTTAAGGATTTAGTCAAAGAGTAAGACTGAATGTAAAGGGGCTGGTGCAAGCCATGGGTGAAAACCCACTAGGGGATTTAATGATTATATTCTAAGTTGGGGTTGTTAAGTCTCATAGTGCGTTCCTCTTGGTCATCAGAACTAAGGGAACCAGGATGATAGTGTTCAGGATTGAGACTACCCAGTCCGAGAGGAGGGGTACCCAAACCGGTCAGTATGGCCTGGAGTCAGGAATTTTTGAAAAGATGTCTAGTGTGGATTCTAGGGCCACGCGTTTTATTTTAGCTTGAAGTTATTTGAAGAAATAATAACTCCAATATGTTTTACATTCCGGAGAGGACAAGCATGTTATGTCCAGAAACCATCTGAACCACCAGAGCGATGGATAAGGAAGTATAGGGGTTTTAGCCTCGAGTGAATGGAGTATATGATGATTCCTCACCTGAAAAAGGGTCGAGTTGTCATTATTCATCAATATGTGAGAGACTTCGGAGATTATGAACATCTCATAGTAATTGATTTCGGTGTGTGGGAACCTAAAAGATGTGAGTCAAGGTATGTAGTATGACCGTTGAGCGGAGAGACCGAGCTCGCCGTTGTAATTAGTGCTAAAGACTTAGAGATAGTATAAGCGCGGTGCCACTTGACTCCTTTAGAAATATCGGAGTATGGTTGCACATATTGTCGAGGAATGAGCATATCGACCATGTGTTTCTCCGATAATGCTCGGTAAAAATACATGGGGAGAAGTCCCTTGATTAAGTTCGGTTGCGAAAGGGAATATGGCTGAATTTTTATGCACATCAGGAGAAGAGACATTGTTAGATGCTAGGGCATCAGTGGAGCTGGTAGTTTTGTGGAGAAACACTGAAAGGCTTACCTCACCACGAAGGGATAAGTGGGACTTTGTGGGCAAGGATTTGATTTTGGTCTATAGGGTATTGAGAACACCCACAAGACTGTGGTCACGTCGTGTAGACTAGGCTAGAGTTGAAGAAAAGCATGTTATGTGTGCGACATTTGCAATGTTTTTGCAAATGTACTTGGAGAAAAGGGTGTATGAGCGCCCTAATCAATAGGATTCCTTAGACATCCGAGATAGAGGGATGTGGAAAATTATTTTACACCGGTGGGGAAATTAGAAGACAAGTCGTATCGATGAAATGGGTTGAACGTTATGGGAGATAGACGATGATCCAAGATTATATGTGCTGAGAGATCCAGCACACCCTATGGGATGAAAGTCGGTGGGAGACCATTCAAAGTTTATCTCTTGATATGGGAGACCTAACTGTGGTGAAGAAGTAGCGCAAGGCGCTACTTGACTGAGTGTTGTGAGTTACTTACGTGTTACTAAAATGTTGATTCTTATAAAGTAACCAACCCAAAAAGTGCGCCAATTGTGAAGAGTGCACGGATTGTAAAGTATAATGAACTCGAAGAGAAAGGGGAATAGAGTACCACTTAAGGAAAGATGATGTAAGTGGGAAGCGATGTTGAGGAGAGACATAGTGAGATTGTCTCCAGATACACCTCTAGTTAATAGACAAGATAGACTCGAAATGAACAACCGGAATGTGGTAGTGAACCCACATTTCCAATGATGGAATGAGGAGACAGACTTATAAATTATTGATGGGTTGTGAACATCATAATTAAGCCAACATTTTGTTGGGGGTAGCGAAATGGGGTGACCAGGATGGATTAGTATGTAGTTGAAAAGGGAGAGTGCACGGTGCCGCTCTACATGATTGTGAATTAGGATGAAATCCTAAAATTCCACCCTGTGAGAGATGGTCAGGAAGGAATAGAGATAAAGTTTTATTTTGAGTACGTTGTGTTACCTATGACTCAATGTTAGTGAGAAAGAATGATGATACGCCCTTATGATAGTGGAATTTTGGGAGAAGCCCACTAATCAATTCATAGGTTGAATGTATGCCCATAAGAGCATATTTATAGGTAGAGTGAGTGCCTATATGGACTGTACATGAGGATTAGGTTCGTGGGTACCGATTATGAACAATACATGTACTTTGAGGTGTGGTTCGAGGAGACATTTCGAACTTTTAGTCCTTAACGCGTGATATGAGGACATTCTATTGGAGTGTGGCATTTTAAGGTATATGAAATGTGAAATATATGGCTCACAAATTGTCTACTCATGTGCGATGAGGTATATATAGATATATTGGTGCTCGAGATGTGATCCCGAGATAATTAATTAATAACTATTGGTGATCGAGGTGGAATTCCGAGCCAATGACCCCAAAAGTGTTATAGAAGGGGGGTGATTATAAAATAAGTGTTGATAGTATATGTTATGTGTACAAGATATATATACCTATTGATTTTTCTACTTATGTGCGATAGTAAGTGTGCTTAATCTCTGTATTGGGGTCGATGATGTTCCGGACCAATACATGAGGGATCGATTTGGGGTCGATGATTTTTCCGAACCAAATCGATGATAAATATTGGTATCGACGGAAGGTCTGAACCGACATGTGCATTACATTTACCTTGGGGTCGATGGATTCCCGGACCAATGTAAATGATAGGATTATTGGGGCCGATGATTTTTGCCGGACCAATTTTTCCTTAAAGTATATATTGTATGTGAAATATATACCTTATAATATTCTACTTATGAGTGGTAGTAGACACTTAGATGTTATATAGAGATATACATCAAATGGGTAAATTAAGTAGGGAGAAACTTAATTTCAAGAATTAACGTTGGATTGGAAAAATCTATGAGAAATTAAGTAGTGAGACTTAATTATGATATATGCGGCATGGGTAAAGTGCGATAAGAATTTATAATGAAGCAAGGCATGTACTTGGGGCGACCGTTAGGATGTTATGATTTAGTATTGGGTATTAGAGGATGCAATTATACTTAAGGTCCTTAGCCTTAATACCAGCCTTATCCTAATTTCGAGGACGAAGTTCCTTTGCAAGGGGGGAAGTATGTAATACCCCGTATTTCTGAATATTCCAAATAATTCTATTTAATTAGATTGGAGAATTAAAGGAGAAAATTACGTCTTAATTTAAATTACGTAAGAGTAGTAACTTAAAGAGTTTTATTAAAAAAATTGTAATTATGGAATATTAATCGAGAGATAGATACCGGTTTATATTGCCTCATTTTATTTAGTTAGTGTGAGTGGTAAATAGTTACTTAACGCGTGTAGACCGTGTTGGGGTGAGAACGAGTAATATTTTTTGAGCGACTCAAATGATAATTTAGAGGTCACCGATGAGTCCGGAAGGGTCAAATTAGTCAAAATAGTATACCCGGGGGTACTAGTTGAGTCACGGGGTAATTTTGGACTAAACCGAGACCGTTCGGGGGTGTTTTGGTCTTTTAACATAAGAGGGTATGGAGACCTACGAAATTGAGAGTTTTATATCAGCCGTATGATAGAGGAATTAGGGTTAGAACACCCATGACAACACCAATACCATTAGAGAGAAGAGAGGCACAACTTTCTAAGGCAAAAGGAAGAATTGGGAAGGATTCAAAGGGATTTTTACCATCAACTTGTTGGGGAAGAAGGATTGAAGGATGAAGATCATCAATCATCAACAACAACCACGAAATTAGACCCTACTGATCATAAGGCAAGTTGTTTATTGCAAAAATTATAAAGTTATAATACTAATGTGTAGGGTTTTTGAATAGTGTTGTTTAAATCATTATTTTGATTGGAGAAAGATAATATTTATACATGTTGGGATAGGAATCGTATGTAGAATGATTTATCTTATGTAGAGGTTTAAGATTCAGATTAGACTTGATGATTTTTCGGATTAAAATCTGGATTTTGAATGATAATATGGGAAGAACACCATAACTAGGGTTTTAAGAAATTCTGGATTTTAATTAATTATTTCTTTAAAGTAATTGGAGTTTTGATGTATTTGACACGTTAGAAACTGTCCTAGTATATGTGGAAATATGTTAGGATCATTGGGTCAAAGTTTGGTGGACTATAATGGAGTTTGAAGGTTTGTTAATGGAGGAAAAATCTTAACGAAGAAGACAACTGCGTCTGTCCCTGTTCGATCGATCGATCGGTCTCGAACTATCGATCGATCGACTATGTCGATCGATCGAACCCAGCCGTCGATCGATAGACGCAAACTTTTTCCCGAAAATTTTGTGTTTAATTCTTCGTTGAGTTCGGGAATGAATGAGTATTCTAGGATTTACATTATACTTATATGGGAGTGAGAATAAGACCAGTAGGTATATTTTTAAGATCCGATGAGGCCATTGGGTGTAGGGATTGGATTACGGACCGAGGAGAATAATCCGATTTAGTAGAGTATCGGGGATTTCGGAAATTGAGTTACGGGGCGAAGTAAATTCAATTTAAGTAATAGACCAGTAGGGTAAGAAATAACTACTGAAATTATATGTAAGGGGTAACTAGGACCCTTAGAGTTGTGTGAATACTCAAATAAATACGATTAATGAGATAAATCGTAAAGCGAATATTGTACGATAGATATATGAGATTAAAATATTACGTACGTATATGATTAATAGGTCAGGCGTGTACCTACTAAATTATGTGATCTTTTAGGTAGAGAGATTATACCTAAATTAATTATGTTAGGGTCGATGAGACATTCCGAACTAACATAAAGTTATTATATGTTTGGGGTCGATGAGAAATGCCGAACCAAACTTTGAACTGGTGTCGCGATGAGAGAGTCCCGAACTAGAATATGTGTATATATATATTTTTTAAAATAGTTGGGGTCGATGGATAATTCCGAACCAACTCTCACTTGGGGTCGATGAATCATTCCAAACCAAGAGTCCTTTACGTGTATAAAAAGGGCAAAATAGCAATGACTGATATTTAGTATATATTGTTTGTGAAATATATATACTTGATGATATCCTACTTCCGTGTGTTAGTAGATTGATACATATTATGTATTTAAAGATACATATTGAATTGGTAAGTTTAGTAGTGAAACTTAATTACGAAATGCACCTTTAGATAGAGAAAATCTATTTAGTAATTCAAGTAGTGAAACTTAATTACATAAGTGGGAAGTCAACAATTGTGAGAATTGTAGTAATTTTAGTAGTGAAACTAAATGGGAAGTCTTGAAAAATAACATAGATGAAATGTTACTTGAGAATTAATTAACATACGCGAGATGTTAGTGAAACGGTTGTACTGTATGGGCGGTACTGGAACTTGGGTACAGATAAGTTCAGTTGACTACTTTGGTTTTAGTTAGCTTGGGAGGTATGGCTAGATAAACTAAGTTTTGAACGTTAGGTGTGCACAAAAGATGAGTGGTAAGTAACTCAGGAGAGTGTACGAGAACCTAACATGTGTAATCAATAACCGCATTTTATATTGTGATAAACGCTTGCTAAATATTTTCAAAATATTTTGAGTACTAACTCTTGCTATAAAATATTTTCAAAACCTTTTAGGTGTCCAGCCACAGGGATCCCATGTATGATGATTCCATTCCAGGGACTCGGAGTTGTAGCACAGTGGATGCTTACAGGATTTTGACTAGACGATATCTCTCATTCAGATCTAGTACAGGATCTCACACTCTTCTATGTATGGACTTGTGGTCCGGTATTAGTCTCAGATGTTAATTTCAGACTAGTGGTTATTCTATTGTTGTTCGGGATTTCTAGCCGATGGTTTATTCGGTAATACTTTTGTTCTGTTGTACTTTCACTTTGTTGTTTGAATTATAGTACATGATTATTTGTACTCTGTTCCGCATGGTTGATTTTTCTGTTTTAAGAAAGATAAAATTTGGCACCGGTCTAATTTTACTTAGGGGAATTGTAATTAAAAAGTTTTCGACAGTGATGCTAAGAATGAACCATTTGAGAAGCCTGTTTTAATTTAATAAAGGCCTGATCACCCGATGTTTAATTAGGCGGGGTGTCACAGGAAATTATATTAATTTATCTTCTTTTGTTTTTCTTTTCTCTCTTATCAACCGATCATATGGAGGTTTTCTTCGTAGGCTTAGAAATAGAGCTTGTTTGTTTGTTTGACCTCTCTTTTCTTCTTGTTCTCCTTTTCTATCTTACCCTATATCTTTCTCTCTCTCACACAAATTAATTCTCTATTTTGGTTCCACCTACTCATGATATACATCTTCCTCTTTCTCCCATGTTCATCTCCACGATGAAACTTCTCTGCGAGATTGGGAAAGTTAACGTCATTTGCTCCATTGGTTTCGTAAATCTTTCAAAGGTAACATACTCTCAATCTCGATGAATTTTTTAATTCTTAGGGTTTATTTTGTTACATTCTAAATATATGAATTTGTTGAGGGTTATGTGTTTGATTTGTTGATCTAAAGGATTTTTTACGTTGCTAGGAATGAGGATGGACATTGTGTAATATTTTAGTGTTGTTGCTATATGTGTGGGTTGAATTCTAGGTCAGGATTTCAATAACAGAACAAGGGTAGGGTTTTTTTTACCTTTGAGTGATCATATTATAGCTTTTCTTCATAACTATTTGATTGGATTCCTATGAAAATTGATTATTATGTACATTGATTTTTTATTATAATTTTCATGGTATTTTTTCAAGGGTTATGCCTTTCTTTGCAACTAAAACTTATACGTGATTCCATTGGTGTACTAATATGGCCCAATCCCAAGGATTTAAAAATTAAGTATAAAACAAGCATCACATTATTAGTTGGCAATTTGGCTGTGTTTTTACTATGTTTTCTCAAATTTCAAATTATATGAAGATTATACATCTAGGGTTTAGATTACGAGTTTTATAGATTTGGCTATCTTTAGTTCTAATATTGAAGAAAAGAATGCCATTTCCTTATGAAAGCTGAAGTCCAGGGCTATGTGTATCAAGTGTTGTTCGTACAATAATAATTGATTTCTTTACTAAGGTTGTTTAAATTTATACATTTTCTGTTCTCTTATAAAATCTAGGTTTGTTCATTTTGAAATTTGGTTATGAAGTTCATTTTTTTGCTAAATTGAATTTTTTTTAATGTTAGAATGAACCATTTTTTGTTGTTCAGAATCTTGTGATTTGTATATTTATTTTTCATATGTTTCCTGGTCTTTGTATTTTGGGAAATACAATTGAAAAGATGGTATCCCAATATTAACTTAGATACTAATGATTTGATTTTACGTTCATCGATATTTAATAGAAATATTTAAAGTTGAGTTATTTCTTTTCTATGTTTGTCACATAACAAATAGAGTCGCATGTTGTTTATCACTTCGTTATGAACTTTCATGTAATTCTTTTATGTGACATTTTTCAGGAGTTAATTCATCAGAGTTCGTTGATCATTTGTCATACATGTTTTATAACATAATCATCAGGAAATTAAAGAAGACGGCATCTGAAGAAACATGCTTTTCAATTGTGTCTTCTTTTACTTCACTTATCCATTTTTTGCCTTATTTTACTTGTTTGAGGCTTGTTACGGAGGGAAAGTGTTCAGAATTCTATACAATTTGTGATTGTATTTTATGTTATTTCTTAGTGAAATTTCTTACTTTTTTCGTTATAATAAATCTACATCATACGATCGGTCTACATTGTCAAACGGTATACCAATTAACATTCCTTTTCTTTTCCTTTTCATTTAAGGGCCTATTTGATAGCACCAAATTGCAAGACAAATTCCCAAAAATTGGAAATTTTCCATGCACAACACTCTTAGTCACAATTTTCCACCTTTGGGTGGCAACAAATCCTTTTTTTCGGGGGGGGGGGGGGGGGGGGGGTTGTTTGTCACATTTGGATAACAAAATCACTCAAAACCATTTTTTTTAAAGTTATATAAATATAAATTGTTGGTAAATTTTTAAATATATATATTTCATTTATTTCGTATATTTCATATATATATATATATATATATATATATATATATATTTTGTAAATATATGTTTCTTATATTTCCTACCAAGTGCCTTAATATAATTGCGAGGTTTTTTTATGAAGAAGTTGGGTGCATTTAACACCTCAATAAACAGAGTAATGTTTTCATTTTTATTTATATTTTATTATTATTTTTTCTACAAATTTTTGTACTCATTAGGGAAATGTTGTAACCACAACCAGTCCACATATCCTTAACGTAACGCGTGAGTTTTTTCTATTCATCTGTATTGTTGGGGTAATCAAGAGATGCCGTAGACATGTTGCACCGAATAAATTTACAACCGTGCCATCGATACAGCCACGTCCTAGTCTATATAATAAGGGAGGAGTTTTTTTTTTCCACATCATAAGTTGCATTTTCCATGTCATAAGTTTCCTTATGACATGGAAAAATCTGACTCTCACGAGCAATGGAATGTGGCCAAAAATTCAAGAAAGTTTTACTTAAAATCCCGCCCAAACTATCGTACCTACTTCATTTCAAAATGATGAAGAACGTCCACACCATATAATATCAGAGTATAAGGCTCAATAAAAGGGCTTATTTCGAGTAGTGACATTTGTCTGTCTCCATGCCTTTATTTTCTCCTCATTTGCCCACTCGTTTTGAAATGACCAAGACGTTGTGTTTAGAGGTTTCTACCCAGTCCTATGTTTAGAGTTCTCTAGACATGTCTCTCTCTAAACACGTTGTGGTTTTTTAACGTGCTTGGTTTTTCTACCCAAACCAAGACGATGTGTTTACGTTGTTTTTTTCAGTTCTCAAATACCCCTCAACGCGTTTGGGTATTCATATGTGTGCCTCGATTTTGACATTAGATATAATTATTTATCTTTTGTGCGTATTGTATTCATTTTTTCGTAAACATATTGTAGAAGGATTCTTTTCAGTCCTAAAAAACATATTGTATTCATTTTATTCTCTTTTTGGTTGTATATTAGTTAAGTGAATGCAACTATGTGCTTGGAGTATGTTCAGGTATGGTGGGTTGGGTATGGGTACTGGTCGTAGTAGGTTCGGCATAGGATAGAGGCGGGGTAATAGTGTCGGGTCCCCAGATTTGTTGGTCACCGAATTTGATGGTTTACTGTCGGGTTAGTGTTGGGTTGGCAACTAGTGGCGTGGGGGTGGCTAAGATCACCGGATTTGATGGTTTGGTGAGTTTATGGTTTATGGGTTTGGAGGGTTATAGTGAGAGAGAGAAGGTAATGTTTAGCGTCAGTATGGTTTAGAAAGATATATTTTGTACATATTTGTCAAAGGTAAATCATAGAACTAGAGTTTAATCCATTCTCAAAATGTCATTTTTTAATCTTCCATTTTTGTTCTAATTCATATCTCTAAGACCCCAAAGAATAAGGTTTTTGGATGATGCTTTGTTTGAAAATAGGTTAATAAATTGGGGCATGCTAAATCGTAACCCAACTTGGTTGAGTCTTAACGAATAATTAATTATTGCCCTGGGATATATATACTAGCGAAATTCCCATGCCTAAAGGCACGGCGAAAATTTTTAAAGTACATGGTTGCAAAAACTAAAAAAATTCATTACTCGACAAAACAAAGTTAGTCAATTAAAATAGCTAGTCAAATATTATATAAACCTTGCTTATTAGTCATATGCTCGTCTCCAGATTTCAAATGCGACTAATCCCGAACATCATCATTCATATAGATCTACTAATTTCACATCGAAAGTAACCATGTTTACTCCATGGTTAAGTTCCACACGTAATATACTTAAAATCCAGAGTCTTCCATATATTATTCATGAAGCTAATAATACGTGTGAAATTTTATTTTGAGCCTTAAGTAGGACATCACCACCTATTTAATTTCAAAGTGGACATGTCAAAACGGATACACTTGGTATAAATTATAAAATCAACACTCAATATAAAACATAAACTCAAATCTCTCATCCATAAGATAAGTCGAAAAAAATGTTTTGATCACAATCAAAAGTTGTATAACCCCAACTTTCACAAAAGTCAACCTAAAATTGTCAATTAAATTTGGAAGGAAACAAAATACAAACTAAAAAATCGTTCATAACAAATCCATTCCAATATTAGCGATAAATCAGTTGTATTAATCAGTAGTATTCTTGATCTGTACAATTCGATTCAAGCACTGTAGAAATCTCCTCAACAATGTCCTGCCATACAGAAAAAGAACCTTTAAAATTTTCGAACAATTATCATGTCAATTTGATGAAATTACTCATGACTATTGAACACTGAAAAGGTAATGACTAATGATTCAAATCATAAATACGACAAAATAAAATTAGCAACTGGTTTCGAAACTCGAGCATGCCAAATATAGTTGTATATAGCAAATTTTGATCATATCAACCCCATAGAATATTGATAATATCAATTAGATCTTAATAAACCACAAAGTAAATTTCCAGAAATAGCAAGACCATAGTGGCATGTCTCATCAAAAACAACATATAGAAAAATTGTAATTTATAATATATACTAAAATTTGTAAATAAATAAATTAAACAATGAATTATAGTTAGAGAATAAAAGTGAAGAAGTATTACTTCTCATCTCTGTGACTTGAGCATCGCAAATGAGTGTAGGAGAAACCATGTCTAAAACTTCACATACCTCGGTTCTTAGAAACGGCAAGGAGTAACGTTAACCTGCATATGTAATTAGTCCAAAAAACTACCCATTAAATAGAAGAAGAAATATTTAAGCTACATTATAAGTAACAGAAAATAGAGTATTACATCTGCTAAAAAAAGGAAATCACAGATCTTAATCGTTAGGAGGAGAGAGTACCTTTTTGATAGAGAGATTATCAATATTACATCTGCAAAAAATAAACATAATATTAATGTCATTCAAATAATAAAATAGCTAAAGACAAACTTCCGGTAACACTATTTAAAGTGGTTGTCCAGTTGATAATGCAAAGCTTTGTCATGAATATAGTGTACACCTGCTCAAGCCCCATATAATAATAGTGCCGCTATAGATGGTACTATAAAAGAAAAATAAAAGAAATCTAACTTCAAGCATAAAATGGTATCCATTTAGTATTATATTCTTCAAATAAGAATTTGAAATTTATTCAGAATTGCATTATCTAAATGTCTAGAAAATAATAAAATGCAATTGCACTCGAAATCGTAGGCATACCTCAAATTTTTACTAAGAAATATAAGAATAATGGAGTCCACGAAGCAAGAGTTATTGCTTCTTCCTAATTAGTGGCTCAATGACAGTATGCTCTTTCATGTCATTTGTTCCAGTGTCATTGGAGTCTATCCCCCGACACAAATTGTTCTCCTTAATTTTCTGAGACTTTACTACAGATAAACGTTCCAGTGTTAGTAGTGAACTAATCTATATAAACAGCGCGTAAAGAAAAGAAACAGAGTAGTTAATTAATCTATTACAACCACCAATGATATGTTTCAATAGTTCTATACCGAAAAAAACAACACAATGACATAGTTTCAATAGTTCTACAAAAAAAAAGTAACACAAAGTGTACATAAAGTTCGGTAGAATAGTTCTAAAATAGATACACGTTTGCAAGATTGAACACCCCTTGTTTCATAGAATATAGAATTGGTACACAACGGATTTTGATGTAGCCGAATATTGTATACGATTTCTAATATGATAAAATCGCTAACCAAAGAAATCGCAGCCCCTCAAAGTCTAAGAAAACAAATATGAGATAAAAAGGTTTAGGTAACACTGATAAAACCACCTGATTTTATTTCTTGCCATCAATTTCATATTTATCAACTTCATCACCCTCTGATCTACTACTGTGAGAAGTCCTATCATAATTTTCATCCCCTGTGGTGATAGAAGAATTCTCTGGTGTTGCAACTGAATCTATTTGTCCTTGAGAAGAAGATAAAGTTGTTGTTGCTGCTGATAATGATGTGTATCTCCATGTAGATTGAGGTTTTGGATGATTCTGATTACCCCTATAGACAATATCAGTAATTTCTCAATTTAGTATGGATTTTAAGTTTAAGCTGAACTTGAATCACTAAACAATTAGCAACAAATGTTGAAATACAAAATGATGAAGTACTAACAGTTGATGACCATGAATGCATTACATTTATCAAATTAATAACTCGGAATGACTACACAACAATTGATGCATAACAATTGATGCATTACAGCAATTTAATGTCAGCAGTGGTTTCATTGTTATCTCCAATGATTAGGATTAATAACAATATAGACGCGTAATCTTCTAAAGCAATGTGGTGGTGTTGAAGGCCCATCATCATCTGACAACTTAATTGGAGAGTAAATAACTTCTCTAGATAGGGCCCCAAGGATAGGAGCACAAGAATAGTTAGAACTGTTCGAAGCTATTACAGGCCCAATGTCTTAATAGGATTCATTGAAGCCTTTGTGGTTTCCCTATACATATACATTCACCTACAAAACATTTAGGTGTGAGTGAAATCTATATCTCCGATAGACTTTATATTGAATAATATAATGAAAATTAAAATTGGAATAAAACAGAGGGAAAAAACACAGTTGTGCATAGTAATGCACAACCCAAATGCAGCATCTCCAATGCTTAAAAAAGAGATTGGAGGATCATCAATTATTGTACAACATGAATAGAAATGTGACCCGATTATAACATCATCCCAAGGATACTTTGGATCACCCTGTAAAACAAAGTGGAATAAATTATTAATGAAATAACTTGACAATTAGAAATCAAGAGCAAGAACAAATAAATAATTCAAGAACCATCATTTGTTGGGAGGTTGCTACATGTCTAGTGTTGTGTCTGAATCACAGTTCAATGTCTATAACCCTATACACACCAACGAACTCCCTAAATCAAGTGGCATTGCCACTAACTAAAGGACAAACCATGTTGGTGATTTTTCAAACTGAAACACACAAAGCAGATGATTAGATGGACATATATCAAATAGAGAACACAAAGAAAATTTAAAGGATTAAATGATCATACAATTGCATTAAGATCCATATATATCAAACTTTGAATATGAAATAATCTCGTAAATCATGGGTATTGTTGTCACAAACTGTTACAGATTTTGACTATTATGACTACTGAAATAACACGATAAAACATTACTGAATATTGACTAATATTCCCATGTAATCCTAGACCACCTTTCCCCTTGGGTAGCAAAGATTGTCCCATTTAATCCAGTGGTGTCTTTTTCCAAACACCTAATACAAACAGTTTATCCCAAAATCTAAAAAAAATTTGTATGAAAATTGAGAATTATGCTAGTGTCATTCATTTCAATCACCAAATAGGGTGCCTTGTCATAATATGGAAGGGGGAATACTGCAAAATAAATGCATCACTGATTTTATCCAAAAACAAATTGTGTATACCAAGCTGTTTTTTCCATACATGTTGAGAATCATGTATGGAAATTGAGAATTATTTATGGAAATTGAGAATTATGTATGGAAAAACACCCAATACAAAAAGTCTATCCCAAAATCTAAAAACTTGTGTATGAAAATTGAGAATTATTCTTGTGTCATAATATTGGAAAGGGGAATACTGGACTTGTTATTCAGTCCGAGTACTTTATCCAAAATTAAAATCCCAACCATGTGGGAAAATGAAGATCAAAGCCAAATGAGTAAAAAAAATCACCTTAACAATGTCTCCTAATCGAGACAAACATTGATGGGTGAAACTGAAACCTAAATTGTAATCCGTTGACGACGAAGACTAGTGGAACCTACTTTAGTACTGCAACCCGACGCTACAAAAAAGGTATCAAGTTATCAACAAAAAAATACTATACACAATTACACTTTTGAACGCTAAAAAATATAGAGTAAGAGAAACATAATTAGTGGTACATGTTCACACACACAACACTATCTCGCCAAAGCACTACTATCCAAACTGAGATACAAACCAAGTATTTATGGTCTCCTTATCTCATTTGACCAACCAACTCAAAAAATTTAGACAACCCAAATTTAGATTTATTGAATTCAAAGCTAATAGAACAGTGAAACACCTGATGAAAAGATAAATAATTTACACAAATGTATTAAACCAAGGATAGGACAGAGAAGGGTGATTCTGATTTTTGTATGGTGGCAGGGCGAATGAGATTTGGGATTCAAGATTAATGAATAAACTATGGATAATAATAAATAATGATCTAAATTCAAAAACATTCTTTTGTGAATGCTATTAATTTCACTATAAACTCAACATAATCTTTTAAAGAGACATTCACTGCAAAAAGACAATTGAAAATACGGTGTGAAACCCCCAAAACAATATTTTTTAAGCTTGGGATTTAAAATCCCCAAAATAATAATTTTAACCCTAAAATTGATCATTATGAAATTAGAGAGGGAATGGAAACACTCTTAACTATCCACCGATGAAAATAATAAACCATTTAGCAAACCTCATGAACTTACACTATGAAACCGAAAACCAAAAACAAAACCATACCAAGCAAACAAAAAAATTTAAAATTGAATTAATGTGGTGAACTTCATCAAAAAACATAATTTAAGAAACACAATTTTACACAAATGTAAATAAGCATAATTATAAGATGGACTCTTGATTCCTATGGTAACTCGTTAAGAAATAAAAGTATCAAACATAATACCTGTTTCTGACAGCATTGGGTTTTTCAGAGTATATACACAAACTATTGGATGTATGTACTCTACTAAAATCAGATAAAAATATATTTATATTTTAATAGGAAAATGACATTTAAGTATTTAAAATGAATCATCACAATAAATGCAAAAACAATACACAATAAGAGAGTGTACCAAACATCTTATATGCAAATGGTTTGAAGTATAAAAAAAATTTATCAATGCAAAGAGATCGGGCATACAATACCTGAAATTAAGTCTGGCACTCAATTCAGACATTTGAATGGACATCTTATATGCAAATGGTTTCACACCCCTATCCACCAGCCCACTGTATCAAACATCAAATGAAATTTATTCAAAATCAAACGACAAGCAAATCTAAGGAATGCAAATGAATTCTTTAATGGTTTGAAAAAAACAAATCATTTTTGAACCGATCTTTAAATCCCTATGCCAAAGAAAAAACGTTTTAAAATTTATAGATCTCAAAACCATATAAGATTACTATTCTTGTTCCTTTTTAATGGATCTATAACACTAAACCTCAAGATCCAAAAAGAAAAAGAAAAATGACCTCACAGAATAAAAGAAAACATGGTCAATCAAATTTTAATAAAGTAATTTGAGAACTGTAGGAAAAAAATCAAATTATACATAGAACCATAAATAAATTCAGAAAAAAGAGAGATGTTCGACATGTTCATTTATGATAGAATCAAAAGCTAAGAAACCGTAAATCCTGGTCGGTCAACCTTTGTCGAACTTGTTTTACCCGAAAATCAAATAAATAAGAGAGATGAAAAGTACCCAAAGCGTATGAACACCCATGCCATTTCCACCCCAGCTCAGACCTAAACCACCCTTGTCGTTCTCCTCCAACTTTGTGTAAGAGTGGGGAGGGGAAATGGTACAAATTGAGAGGCTCAAGGTTGAAGTATGTGAGTGGGTCAAAGATGGGACAGATGCGTTTGGGATCGTCAGATGGGTTAATATTCTTTTTAGTGTATTACAAATATAACCTTTATATTTGAATTATAGTGAAATTTTAGATGAAAAATGAGGAGGAAAATAAATTTTAGTAGGTTAAAATGGTAAATTCCATATAAATTATAAAATCAAGTGTGGCGAGTTGTAGGGCTTAGGGTATGAATTGTGATCTCACTTCCTCACTTCCTCGTTTCATCACTTCCTCATTTTTGAAAAATAAATCCATAAAAAAATCAAGAAGACACATTTCTAATCAGGAAACAAAATCAAAATACATAAAGCACACATACAACTTTGTTTAGAGAAACCACCTATTACATATATTCTTGCAAGTAAAACGTGTGAATTGATCTTCCAGCGACCACATATGAAAGAAACCTAGCAATTGGGTCTTCACCATATGAATTGAACCTTCTTAGAATTTTTTTTGAATTCACCAGTGATGTTTGTTTTGAGTCGTAGCGACACCTGCATAGTAAAATGAACATCCAACAATATATTTAGTTTATTGAGGGGAAAAATCAAAAATAAAAATGGGAAACCCTGTTGAGATAATCAAAACAAAACCAAAAAAAAACTTCCATTACAAATCAATAGATTATTGCTCATCTATTTCGATAATAAAACATCAGACTAAAAAAACACAAAACGGAAATGATAAGTGCAAGAAATGATGGCGTTTAGGCTACAAATTGAGAGGGGGTGAGGAGGTGCTGTGGACATCCCATGTGCGGCCACCAACTGAGGACCGCCTACTTTCTGATCATCTTTAACCACACCCAATCAAAGCCTAAACCCTCCTGGAGTTGGGCGCCCTCCGACGTCGTAGTCTCCAAGGTGGGCTACCCCTTAGATGCCAGGCAAGTCCTCGTGGACCCAACTTCAGGGGCCCTCTCCGATCTGAGAGCGGCGAGTATCCAAAAAAGTGGAACTGAGTAGTTGATTGGATCTGTGTACAACACATGTATAAAAATACGACAAACGTACACACATTGATTTATTTTCCTGCTAAACAGTTAGGCATTGAGTAGTTGATTGGATCTTGAGTGAAAGATAGCATGAGATTAATCCCAAACTTCATATATAATGTATCATCTATAATGTATAAACTTAGTTTTATACAAACTGGGAAAAATTAAAAACTTAGCATTAAATCCTTTGAAAATGTGAAACAAACATCTAACAAAGAGAATCGTGTAAGAGGGAAACTGAAACAAACATTTAAGCAGAAGAAAATAGAGACAAACATAGAATATTAAAATATATTTTTCTGTGCATTTAAATATGAAGTGCTCAACATAAATAGCGAAAAAGGATCATTTATAGCAACGGGACTATTCATGAACTTCGGGAAAAGAGAAATTTAATAAAATAGAGACAAACATACAGATAGAACATATAGTGCATTTGGTGGAATGTCAACTTTATCCTCATCGTTGTCATGGTCATGAGACCAAGAAGTGGACACCATAATCATACCTGAATCAATAGCATGCTATGTTGGATAGAAAAATATAAAACATTAACACATTCACTCCATTAAAATTTCATAATCTAATAAACTAATAGCAAATATCCAGAGGCAAAAACTACTTGAATATGGAATTCAGCCTATCCTACCGAAACATTTCAAAGTGATCAAAACGTATAACAAAATCTATGGTGGCATGAGAAGAGTAAAACTTGAGCAACTAATAACCTTTAATTTTCATACCTGTGAGTTCACCTAAACTTCAAAACCCACAATGAACTTCAAAAATAAAACCTATGAGTTCTGGTTAAAAATAACAAAAATTAAGGGAGAACTAAAAGTTCAGCTTTTCAACAACTGACGGGCTTTTGAACCGACAAACAGATAAATACTGTGAGGATTTAGTTCAAATATGGGAATGAATTCCAACAATGGAGAGAAAATGATAAAGTAAAACTATGAGTATTTAGTTCAAATACTATGAGGATTTAGTTTAAATTTGGAGGATTTAGCTCAGATATATACATAAAAGAAACAAAGAACCCAAAATCGAAAAAAAAAACTAATTTTAAAACAAATTAAACGCAGCCTCTGAATTTAGGAGCTTCATAAACCACTAAATAAATCAAATGAAACAAAAAATATAAAGATTCAAACCTAGCAGGAGCTTCATATCTTTTATACACCTCTGGAGTAATCAATCCCAATCAAAAACCAAGGAATAAATTCTGCAAAAACACCACAAACAAACATCAGATCCCACACAAAGAACCACAAAACTCAAAATAAAAAAAATGAAGAAACAAAAAAGCGTTGTTGGTCTCCTACCAGGCTTTGCTCCAGTAAAAACAAAAAAAAAATCTTCCTCAACCTCTTCACGCAAGAACATAACTGAAAAAACTCAAAAATCCATGTTTTGGTGATTGAGATTTGTATAAAGTTATTCTAAGTCTCATATCTGGCCAGTAATTAGAGGTCGGACGGGCCACTATTGTTTTTTTTTACATTTGAGTTGAGGTAATGAGAAGTATTGGAGTGATTGGGATCTACTCATTGTGTATGAAAGCTTTGGTATACGTCCTGCTTTTCATGTAGTTTGCTTAGAGAGAAAGAGAGACTGAGAGAGAGAGAAGTCAGGGTAAGAGAGTTATAGTGGGTAGGGATGGTAGGAGTTAAAAGTGAGATCAAAATGAGTATAATACCCTTTTAACCCTTGTTTTTTTGAATTTTGAAAATATGGGAAAATAAAGTAGTGTGTTAAAAGAGGGGGAAATCAAATTTTTAAGGGGCAAAAATAATAAGAGGGGTATTTGATTCTCAACCATTAGATTGTTCCCTTGTTGTCAAAATCTTGACCTCTAATTAAGTTATCTCTTTATGGAATAGTAACAAAATTTTACTCCTTATTATATAGATATATATATTTTGGATAGACCAATTCTTTGTTTTGTGTACTCTATTTTTTATTTTTTATGGAGCTTTTGATGAGGATTTTTATCTTTGATTTACATTTGGGTTGGTTTTAGCTATGTACTACTTCTATATCTGTTTTGGAAAATAGAATTATCTAGGAATTTGGGACAAAGAAAGATGTCTTCGATCATTAATCACATTTTACATTTAAGTTCTTCTACATTCTTTGATGAACCCATCTTAAAACATTATGATATATTCTTACTCATCAAGTTAGACTTTATTCTTAGCCGTGAGGGCTTTTGTTGTAGTTGATTTGGTGCATTTTTATGTCTATGTTCCTCGATCTTTGTTTTTGGCGAATGATCCCGCATACAGATTTTTTAAGAAGTGGGTATTTGTTTAATGCTCCTAGATTTTTTATTTTCATACATGTATTCATGGGTGCAAGTATATATACTATATGCCTTTTTTGTTTATTTGTTGTATAAATACTTTAGCAAGAAACTAATATGTATTATTGTTTTCTCACCCATAATAGAGTTTACTTATTGTATACCACAATAGAGTTTATATTAAATACAGTAGAATTAAAAAAAAAATGTATTGGTGGTCCTTAATTTTTTTTAGGGGTATCCTTAATTTCATAATTGTATTTCACCCACAGTATGACGTGCGATTCTAGGTGATTTAAAGAAATTTCGATCTTCATATCCTTAAACTAAATATGTAATTTTATTTCGATTTTTAAATTATAAATTATTTTTGTCATTCCATCTTCATGGCCCAAATATAATGCTGCAAGCTTGAAATTGTAGTTTTTTTTATTCAACATGAATAAAATACGACATGACATTTTTTTACGTAACACGAACACAACTCATACAAAACAAAACATGGCATGCTTATTTGCACCAACACACATATTTTTACATAACACTAAATTGACTCAAATAAAACAACTCGAGATCTTTTCCTCCCTAACATGAAAACATTCCAAATAAAATTAAACATTACATGTTTTTTAATAAAAAAATAAAAATTATCGAAACAATTCGTGTTATGTGGGTTTTAATTGGGTCGTGTTCGTACTAGAAGAAATGAATGATTTCGAGATGTGCTTAAAAAGATATGCTATAGATGCGATACGTGTTTCACATGTCTTCGATTATAAAGATAATATTTTTACATGTACGAACGTGTCATGTCTTTGTTAGTGTTGAACATGGACACGTGGTGACTAAAATACATGCTGCTTTTTCTCTCTGTTTTAAATATAATTGAGTTCATGTGAAGAAAAAAATACGATTTAGTGTTGTTGTAATATTTTTTTTAAGTTAAAAACTGATAAAATCTCTTAGTCAATATTACTATATGTACTTAGAATATCATGAATAATTTTAGAGTAATGCTATACATGACAAATTTGTTTACCAACTTTGTGTTCTAAGTGCCTTCATATAATTACAAGGTTTTTTATGAAGAACTTGGGTGCATTTAACACCTAAATAAACAGAGTAATGTTTTCATTTATATTTTATTATTATTTTTGTCTACATATATTTGTACTTGTTAGGAAATGTTGTAACCATGACCGGTCGACATATCCTTAATGTGACGCATGAGTTTTTTCTATTGATCTGTACTATTGGGGTAATCAAGAGATGCCATAGACATGTTGCACCGAATAAATTTACAATCGTGCCATCAGCACGAGCACATCCTAGTCTATATAATAAAGGAGGAGTTTTTTTTTTGCAAATTATGTTGTACTAATTTTATTTAGTAGGATTCTTCCCTACCCTTTGTCCCTTTTGTTTATCTACATGTATCCGAAACAGAGCCAGGGCTGTTTAATTAAAACAATACTTATCCTTCTATTTTTTTGTAATTTTGTTTTTTATGCATATGCTATAAAACATGTATTTTTCTCAAGTTTTTGTCTTAAATACAACGTCTGAGGCAGGAAATCATTTTACTCGTGAAGTGCATTGAGATAATTCCGTTAAGGCCACTTGTATTTATTATAAGAGACAGTTCGATGTTGTAGGATGGTAGAATACAAATACGAATATGGATACAAATAGTACATTGAAATAGCGAATACGAATATGGAAAACATGATATCCTCTCCGTATCCGTCCGTTTACCACCCCTAATCTTATTAGGCGAGTATGAAAGTGGGTAAGTGTAGTGGTACCCTAAAAATTATTTATCCTAATAAAACTTTGTATTACCTTTCATTTTCCACCTCCCAAACTCCCAAGCTTGCCCTTCCGACTCCCATTAACGCACCTACTTATTCTCTTCTCTACCACCTCCTCACTCACATATACCTAACCGTGGAATCCGTAAGTAAGTCCTCGCAGTTTTTTCTAATTTCTCTCTCTTTCTTGGGTTCTAGGGTTTGAGGGCTCCACAAAATTCAATAAGTTTTTCAATAAACCATTGATTTCCCCTTAAGTTTGTCGTAATTTAGTTTAATAATTATAAAATGTATTATAAATAAAAGTGAAAGACGCGTGCATTGTACGAACTTACTTTTCCTTAATTATTTTTGTTTCAAATTCAATATATGTTTTTTTAATGATAAATGAGTTGTAATTATATTTCTTCTTTCAAATTTGACTTTTTTGCGTTTCCCGGTATATGGCGTTGTACAAATAAGACATAGATAAGATGGGTGATAAATAAAAAATATAAAGTGGGTGATAGTGAAAGTAGATTTTTCCATTATTTTAATTTGTTTTAGTTTGGCCTATAAATGATCCAAAAACTTTTTAGGTGGAAGAATTGTTATGCTAAAATGGTGATTACATTAATATTCTAGACATGTATGCAAATGCCAGATTTGGAAAAAAGAAAGAAAGAAAAGGAAATATGAAAATAAAATAAAAGTCATTGTACTGGGTTTGAAAATATAAATTGTTTGGGCAAGGTGGAAAGTTTTTATTATTTGGGTCAATTTTTTAATTAGCCAAGTTCATTGCCTGTATTTATATATGCATATGTTTATTGTGGATTTTTTATGTTTATGTTAGAAACTGATATTATAAACTAAATTGTTGAAAATTCGTAGATTAGGATTGAGTACAAGACATGGTTAACTTTCTTTTGCATTAAATATTTGTGGTTATTAAATTGAATCTTTAGGGGCTTTGCAACTCTTCTTTCTACTGCATATTATTGAGAATTGGAGTGGGATTGAGTTGAAAGTTTGAAAACCAATGTTAATTTTTTTCATTAAACAACCATTATTATTAAATCTAATATAATATCCAAACTTAATAACTGTGTCTCCATCCAAATATGTTCCACGTGTCAACTTTATAAATGAAACTAATGTAATTTGCGAGCTCCTTCTAGACTCTAAACTGAAACGCCAAGCAACTCCTAGGGAAGTGATAAGTATTTTATATTTATGGCTTCATCACCTTCTACTCATCGTTTTTATAAATGAAATAAATTTTATCTTCAGTCCATCCATTTCACAATTGTCATATCCTAAACATGTCCCCCTCTCTCTCTCACTCTCTCTATCTTAATAGCAACCTTCTGTAAATGACCCATTCTCTTTTGTTGTTCAAAGGATTTGGAGCTTCCATGGGTCGGATTCTGTAGAGTATAGGGTTGTGGGTTGCTGGATTTTATTCTGATTGGAAGGCAGGGGCTGACCGGGGTTCAAGTGGGTTTCGCCGATGGGTTTGGGAGTGGTTTAATGGCCAGAGTAGGGTGGAGATAGTCAGGGTTAGCCGACGGGTTGGTAAGCAGGTGGTGGGCGACAGTGGTTGAGGAGTGGGTGGAAGGGATGAGAGAAGGAGTTATAAGGTGGGTCGAAAATGGGGACTTCCAAGGCGGTGATGAACAAGAATAGAAAAAACATGTTCTAAATCTTTGAATTTGGCTGAGAAATTTGGAAGGAGAATGAAAATTTATTGGTAAAGCCAATGAAGTCCGAATGATACTAGTCAATGTTCCGATATATTAGGTTTTTCTATGGAGACAAAAATCAGGTATATGTAGAGGAGATAAAGCCTTGAAAATATATATTCATACAAGTTAGTAAATTTACAACCTATATTACGATATTCGATTATTCAATTTATATATGTCTATATATATTGATGGTATTATATCAGTTATATTGTTAGTTTTTTAATGTTGTTAATTTTTTAATGTTGCCATATGTGATTTTTAAGCAATCTGGGTAAGTTTGTATTGTTATGAAGAATATGGATGCTTTGTTCTATTATAAAGTAAAGTTTTGTTGGGATTGCCAAAAATCACAAGATTGAACCTAAATTATCACTTAGGAGACAAACTACTAAACAAAGAGTTTTTTATTATATTTTCTTTTAGCATAAGTGAACTATATTCTTTTATGGAGGCCATAGAAAATAAAAATATAGGACTTATAGGAGGGTAGATATTAGGCTCAATTTATATAAATGACTCTTAATTTATGTTCAGTTATGTTCTCTCTCATAGAATAGTTAAGATAAGACTTATATATTTTTTTAGTTTAGTGAGGTGCATATTAGTGGTTTGGAAATTTGGGTATTTCTATTGGATATTTTTGGGTACGTATGTGATTTTTTGGGTTGCCTATGTAATTGTATACTCTTTCTTGCAACAACAACTCCGTAATTTTAATTGTTATTTACACCATCTTTGGTGGACAGTTTAGACATTTCCAGTTTGATGACTTTTTTTCCTCAAATATCTCTTTATTAATTTATTTGGGGTTATAGATTTATTATTGAATTTATACAGATACTACTTTCTAAACTTAAATTTGGATTTTCAAAATTTGAATGATAGGCTTATGCTTCATATCTCACTTTTTACAGTTTGATGTTTAATCTTTTTCAGATGAAGTTTTGGGAAGCGAAGGGGGCATATTTTTTATTAATAAAAATATTTTAGATCAGATGAAACATGATTAAATCTGAAAGAACACTTTATTAGTTAAAACCCACCACATGGTTATATCCTTATGTGTAAAATATTTTTTCCCAAGTTTAGTTTATATGAATTCTTATAGTGCACCATTTTGCAAACATATATGGGTTCTTTTGGTGGTTATTTTTTGGTGATGCAAAGTAAGAAGCACATAAATAATTTTATTTCAATAATTTGCTTCAGTGTATTTTTTTTTCAAAAGAGGCCCATGGAGCATTTAATGATTGTTGAATTTAAAGGATTTGTATGATTTCAAATGAGAATTGCAAATTTTAAACGAATTTCAAAACTTTTGGCTTCTAAATAATCATTGATTTTAAAATCCAAATTCAAAGGTATATGCTCATTGTGGGTGCCTCGATTTGTCACCACAGACCCAGACGAGTAGCCCAGTAAAGGCCCAAAATCTGGGAGCCTCGCATCCCTACCAATTCGGTTACGACTCAGTCAAGTCCCTAAAATCTCACATGCAGATATTCTATGGGTTATATACTGACGTAGGGGAGTCCAACACCCCCACTCCCCAAGAATAAAGATGAATATAACAAACCCTAAGCCTGGGGTAAAAGGCACGCATTGTATTTCTTGTAAAACGCTCCCTGGAGTAAAGAGAAATAATATGGAGAGCACCACCGTGGACGTAGGCATTCTTGCTGAACCACGTAAATATTGTGTTGTGTGATTGGCGTTGTTTACATTATTTATTTGCTTTGGTGATTGTCTTTTCTTGTTAATTTGTGTTGAACATAATTGTCACCACAATTGGCACCGTCTGTGGGAACATTTATCTTCCTTTAAGAAAGCCCTCACCAACAAAGAATTTTGAATGTATGGTCACAGTAGCAATGCCCCTCAAGCAGGGGATATCCCAAAACAGCCTGCCCCTTGCAGGATCAAATTGAAGTTCTACGTTCAGACCAAAGGGATCGCCCAGAACGGCAAGCCTCGGAAGAAAGTCAGGGACCAGCGAGGTCCACAAAAATCTCCAGGTTGATCGATGCCTATGAGGCAAGGCTCCAGGAGCAAGGGGAGGCCGCTCACAAACAATAGACTGAGAATGCTCGCCTCGAAAGGATATTGGAAAGGATGGAGAAAAACTCCATCACAGCACTAGGTGACATCCATACCGCACTACTAGCCCTCAGGCGAGCAAGTCTCGCAGCCGAGGAGGGAGACCTAAATGCGGATCCCAAGGAAGTGAGAAGCACGAGTCGGATGATGACTTGCTCAAGAAACAACGACCAGTTCGTCATTACAGGAGCCCAGCTTGAGGAGATAAGGACATACGAAATTTAGTCCGAAGAGAAATTAACCAGCACCCAACACATCGGGGTGACAGATCGACCTGAGAGCTTACTCGGTGAGCTCTCAGGACCCAGATGAAATCCCCTTTCTCAAGGGAAATAGATGAAAAAGAAGCCCCCAAGAAGTTCGTAATTCCAAGATTCAAGATCTATGACGGAAAGACTGACCCTATCGATCACGTTAGGCAGTACGAGCAGGCCACGACTTTCAGGAACCATAGGGATGCACTAATATGTCAGATTTTTCCATCGAGCATGTATGATGTGGCACAGAAGTGGTTCGAGAGGCTACCTCACAGGTCCATCAGGAGCTTTGAGTCCCTGGCCAAGCTCTTCACGGCTCGCTTCATTACCAGCAGCTCCCATCTAAAGAGGATGGATACTTTTCTAACAATGAAGAAGACGCCTCAGGAGAGCCTCTGGTATTATGCAAAGAGGTACTGGGAGTTGTTCAGCGAGGTCGAGGACTGCTCGAAATAGGTAGAAGTGGCCTCTTTTAAGATTGGCCTACCCAGCTCTTGCCTTCTGCACCAATCCCTGATGAAGAAGGAGGCCACAACCATCGATGACCTGATGGCTCGCATCGAGAAATATACTAAAGTTGAGGATGTGACCTGCCTTAGTGCAGGGGAGAATGGCCGAGCTAAGCTTGTTTCTAAGGGCAACGATAAGGACGAAAACTCGAAGAAAGAAGGTAAGAATGGGGGCAAGGGTGGCTCCAAGAATGCAGGCAAGAACCACGCTTCTAATGCATTTCAGGCAGTAAACACTGTCTTCAAAGAACCAATATACAAAATCCTAGCGAAAATCAAAGACGAGCCATTTGTTAAGTGGCCCAGAAAGATGGGAGGATATCCCTCAAAGATAAATAACGCGCTGAGATGCGCTTTTCACAATGAGGGAGTACATAAGACTGATCACTGCAAGGCTCTTAAGTCTGACCTTGAAGAGTTGGCCCAGACCAGGTATGTGAATGAGTTTATGAAGAAGAAGGCAGAAAAAGTTACTGCCAACGGAGACACAAGGCCTGACAACGTGCTCAAGGACGATGTTGGCCATGAATTTATTCACAGATGAAATCTGGCGGGGGTAAGAACCCCGCACCATGGCGCCTTGGTCATTACGCTCATGATAACCAATTATGACGTCGACAAGTTGCTCATCGACCAGGGATGCTCATCCAAGGTAATGTATCTTGACCTATTCAGAAAATTAATGTTAAGCGTTACCGACTTGAAGGAAGCCACTGTCCCTCTAGTTGGCTTCACTGGAAAAGTAACAATTCCATTGGGAAAGATCGTGCTATCGGTGAGGGCAGTAAGTGTCTCCAAGATGATTGAGTTTCTGGTAGTCGATATTGACTCTCCATACCAAGCTATCCTTGGCAGAGAGTGTCTACATGAAATGAAGGCAGTCCCCTCGATCTACCATCATAAACTCAAGTACATGACTGAGCGAGGAGTGATGGAGATTCACGAAGATCAAGCGATGGCAAGAAGGTACTTCATAGCAGCCATTCGCCCGATACCAGAGAATAAGATCGAGAAGGACAAAGAGAAGGTCGAGGTGCAAGAAGGTTTGATACCTTCTAAATAGCAGTTAAAGTATGAAAGACCCGGAGTGGAGGAGACTAGACTCCTCCCCTCTGAGCGAGTCTTTGAAAACCTGGAAGAAGTCCCAGCTAGTGGTAACAAAAAAGACAGGAGTTTCTTTATTGGGACATCTCTCACAGATCAAGAGAAGAAAGAATTAACAATGTTATTAAGGAGCAACCTAGATATTTTCGCTTGGGAACCTTACGAGCTACTTGGAATTGATCCCAGTGCGATTTATCATCGGCTGCACGTCGACCCCACTTTCAGGCCTATCACGCAGAAGGCATGACGAACTGCACCCGAGAAGGTCGGGCTTTAGAAAAGGAAGTAGAAAAGCTCCTGGATGCAGGATCCATACGGGAAGTTCAATTACCTAAATGGTTGTTCAACCCAGTAGTGGTTCTGAAGAACAATGGAAAATGGAGAGTTTGTATCGATTTCACTGACCTTAACAGGGCATGTCCTAAGGACAGTTCCTCCCCCCCCCCCCCCCTAAGATCGACCAATTAGTGGACGCTACAGCAGCTCATGAGAGAATGAATTTTCTAGATGCATATTCGAGGTATCACCAGATTACCCTATATGCACCAGACCAAGACAAGATCGCATTCATTACCACCGTCGGATTATACGGTTATAAAGTTATGCCCTTTGGGCTCAAGAATGTAGGAGAAACTTAATAGCGGCTAGTCACCAAGATGTTCAAAGACCAAAAGGGAGATACCATGGAAGTCTACATTGATGGTATGCTCATTAAGAGCAAGTGAAAAAAGGATCATCTCTCAGTCCTATCAATGACCTTCGAAATCCTCATAAAATATCGAATGAAGCTCAACGCGAGCAAGTGTTATTTCGATGTCCAGTTAGAAAAATTCCTCTGATACTTGGTTAGCGAGAGATGCATTGAGGCCAACCCAAACCAGATCAATACAATCAACAGGGTACAGCCCCCCATGCGATACGAGACGTACAGAAGCTCACAGGCATGCTCGCCACTTTGAATCGTTTCATCTCGAAGTCCTCTGAAAAGTGCAAGACATTTTTCCAGCTATTAAAAAGAAGCAAAACAATGGAGTGGAACCAAGATTGTTCGAAAGCATTGGAAGAGATCAAGGCATATCTCAGCACACCACCCTTGCTCGTAATACCTCAAGAAAATGATTCCTTATACTTATACCTTACCGTCTCTAGCCACACCGTCAGTTATGTACTGGTGAGCAAAAAATCAGGAATCCAACATCCAGTCTACTACACGAGCAAGACCTTATTGGACGTCGAGCAGCGATACTTACCACTGTAAAATCACGCCTTTGCACTAGTGGTAGCTTCGAGGAAACTGAAGCACTACTTCGAAGCTCACACTATCATCGTCCTTACATCACACCCCCTTAAAGTAATCCCGTGGAAAGTGAATATGTCCGATAAGCTATCCAAGTGGTCAGTCGTGCTCGGACGAGACATCCAATTTCAACCAAGGAATGCAATCAAAGGGCAGGTCCTCGCCAACTTCATTACAGAGTTCATAGGCGAGCAACCTTGAGACCAACTTCAACCCATAGATCAGAGGTAAAATCACTCAACAAGAGGAGTTTGGTGACTGTTCGTTGATGGATCCTCCAACTCAAAGGGGACAGGAGTAGCCATTGTGCTCGTTACTCCAAAAGATACAATCCTCGAACAGGGAATCATACTTGGATTTGAAGCCTCCAATAATGAGGTGAAATATGAGGCTTTGATAGCAGGCCTGCAGAAGGCACGGGCGTTGGGGGCAAAGCAGCTATAGGTGTTCGGCGACTCACAATTGGTCTCTAATCAGATAAGTGGGGACTTAAACGCAAGAGACGGAAGAATAGCAGCCTACCTCGCCTTGACAAAGAAGCTAATGTCCAACTTTGAGGAAATCAGTGTCCAACATTTTCCCAGAGGACAGAACAGCCATGCTGACGCCCTAGCAGCCCTAAGTTCAGCAATCGACTTTGACTTAAAGAGAACAATCCTTATCGACTTCCTCGCCCAGTCGAGCATCAACTAGAGTGATGAGCCACCAGGCATGGGAAATATTCTCCAAATTGAATCAGCACCCAGTTGGATGGACCCCCTGAGGGACTATTTGAAGAATGGTACACTACCAGACGATAAGAAGGCCTTTCATCAGATAAGAGTCAAAGAGTCCCGCTTTTACTTATCTCCTTAGAGTCTCATTCTTTTGTTGAAGAACTTCTCCAACTTGATTGATTTCGGAGGCATCCAGAAGTTTAGCTCTCAAAGTGTTCACTTCTTCTTGAACAGAGGCACCAAATTCTTCCATCTCCTAAAGTTTATCCTTAAGTTTGGCGAGGAGCTCAGACTCGTCCTTAAAGCTTTTATTCCTCGACCTGAGAGACTTGTAAATCCTAACGAAGACTTAGCAAACTTAATTGCTCGCATTAGGATCGATGATCCTTCCCAGTTAAGAGGTAGAGGGTATATACTCATCTACATCATTCAACTATAAGCCATACAATCATTAAAGAACAGAAGGATCAGTATGCAGAAGGTAAAGTATTTTCATTTCATTCAAATAAAGCGGTCCAAGTACATCAGTAATTAAAAAGAGCAGTACAAATAAAGAACAAAATACAAAAGAATTCCTAAGAACAGGCTAGCTGGCAACCTTAGTTTGTTCAGACGTCGCTGGTTACTTTCCCTTATCAACAGCAACAGGAGCACCTCCCTCAGACGGAGCAACTACTGTTCCTAGAACGGAGGGAGTATCATCATGAACGGTAAGAGACGCAGGAACACCACTGTCAATGGCCGGGGCAGGGGCATCATCCACAATGAGCTTCGAACCTGGATTATGATCATCAAATAAGGGAGAGTCAATATCCACTCCAGCAACCAGAAGAGCCTTGTTCCAGCCCTTCTTGAAGTTCAGTCAGTTGATGTTGCCTATTTGAACCTCAGCATCCTCGTACGCAATAACCCACCCGGCATTATACGAACTCTCCTCCGCCGTCTTTACCTTCTCTTCCAATACCCTGTTCTCCTCCACCACAGTTAGCTTGCTCGTACAAACTAAGTCGTAGGACTACCACAGATCGTTCAACTCTTTGACCGCTGCCTCCCTCTCTCGATTGGCTTTAGTGAGGGTAAGATTAGAAGACTTCTGAGCATTATTAGAAGTCTCCAAACTGGCCTCTAACTCGGCACTCTTCCCCTTCAACTCAGCATTTTACTTCTCTAGAACATGATGCTCTGATACCACCTGTGACACCCCGCCTAATTAAATACCGGGCGATCACTCCTTTATTAAATTAAAATCAAGGTGAACAGTTGGTTCATTCTTAGCATCACTGTCGCAAATGAAAATTTTCAAATTTAAACATCCTGATTAATTAAGATAAATGTCAAAACCATTTAAAACCTTATTTCCATTTTATTAAATCCAATTGTAAATCCTTTAACCATCAGCATTTTAAGAGTCACACATTAAGTATAAGAATAAAAATGAACATTCAAGAGTTTAACCATCAATAACAAATTCCAACTTTAAAACACTAAAGGAAAGCATCCTGACAGTAATAACTACCGAAATAAAGATACTGAAAGTAAAAGAATTACAATCTCTGACAAAACCAACTAAATTATGGAAAAGGGCAACACACGCCCCACTGGAGAAAACTGAACTAGAAGTGGAGTCAACAATGAGGTCATCTAAGCAATGACCTGCAACTCCCACAAAAGCTACAGCGCGTTCCATCCAAAGAATCCTAAGCATGACGCCCTTGTGGTGAGGAACCTATAATACATATATATATATATATATATATATATATATATATACACACAAGAGAGCAGATATAATAGCAAACGGGTCAGAGCCCGAATGTAAAACAGTTTTAAAAATAGTTTAACAAGTATTTAAAATACTTACCGGCTAATGCAACAGTCATATTAGTATGCGAAACTCTCTTGAGAATTCTCACCTCTCATCTAGTGTGCACGTCTACCGTACTAATGAATCCCATATATCTCCCTAACTTATTCTCCATAAGTCTTAACATGTGAAATTTAGGTTATGATATTCACTTTAGAAAAATCTGTCGCTTCAAGATTTCTTACGTAATTTAGAATAATTCCGTATCATTGTAATGTTTACGAATACTTATAGTGAAGTTGAAGAATTTCATACTTTATTTAACTACTATTTCACTCAGTAGAAAGTTCTCATATAGATACATGTATATATATTAGTTACACGTGTAATATATATACAAACGGCACCCCACATAAAATCTATGGTGCAAAGTTTCCATAAATAAGTATATATATACCAATCACTCATATAATACATATATACTAACGGCACCCCACATAAAAACTATGGTGCTGGCATACTCTGCTATCAAGTCCCTATATCACACATATTTAGGGAAATGCTAGTTCGGAATCACTCTAGAACTGCATTAACACAAACACATACAAATGGAGGCGAAGCATAGTTTCCAGTCCTAAGAGGTCAGCACATACCCACACGTCTCTTAGGACCATCTGACTATCAATCAGATAGCACGTACCCGGGAATTCTATGTTCTAGGGTAGAAGTCAATATCTCCCATAAAGGTCCCATCGAGATAAGACTGTCCCGGCGCGGAAACCCACTGTGATAGCAGGTATCCCGGGTACGATTTTTACACATAAATAATATATGCACAATCACACTGTCATATATATAATATATGTATTCACATCTACATTATTAAATTAGGTGTGCTCACGAACCATAATTATAATTATCCTTTATTACACATTTTAGTCAATTATCTCGTATAACGGACTCGTTCATTTTATTCTCGTAATTAGGTTATTCTAAACTCACTTCTCGTCGCTCGAAGTATTCTCTTTACCCATGTACAATTTCAGTAGGTCCTCACTTACCTTCTACTCAAACTTCCTAGACATTTCGATTATCAAATCAACACACGTATGATTTTCTCAGTATGAATATCTCCCCGCTTACCCTTTATTTCCCTTTACATTAAAGTTCCACTTAACGGGGTTGATCTTGACCCTACTGGTCCTTTTTATGTCACATTATGTTCTAGCAACCCTTATCAAGGTTTACTATGTATAAAATCGGATTAAGCTAACACGAGCAAAAATGCAGTTTTCCAGGAGGGGTCGATCGATCGATGAAAGGGGGTCGATAGATCTATCTATCGATCGATCGATGCTCTGGGCTCGATCGATCGATCAAGCAGTTATGGCGAAACTGCAGAAAACCCAGCTACGGAAATCTTACCCCAAGCTCCTCCAAATCATCATGTTTCGGTCCCAAACTCTCAACCACTTATACTACAAGTGTTGTATACCCATATAAACAATATCCTACGTAAAACATGCGAATTTTCATCAACTATAACAAGATACAAGGGTAAAAATCTTCATAATTCTCAAGAACCCTAATATTTTTCTTTAACTTAGTTTCTTCTATTCTTTTTCCAGATTTTCTATCACTAATACCATGGAAATTCATGGTTTAACCTCTACATGTGAAATGGATTCCCAAAATATAATCTTTACCTCTACAACATGTAATTTTTGTCTCCAATTAATATTTTCTTTCAAGAGCACTAATTCTAGTCAACCCTAGACCAATATAAAAGAGCATTAACTTCATTAAAGCAAGATAGATACTTGCCTGAAATTTCAGAGTTCTGATTTGTGGAAGAATTTGGTGTGGTTGAGATCCTCGTTGCGCGATCTACCATTTAGCGGTGACGGCGGTGCAACCGGAGGAGTTCTTGGCCTAGAACTCCTTGAAAAGCTCATCCCCTTCCTCTCCAATGGCCGTCATTAGTTTTTGGTTATGTTAGCCCTAGAAGACAACACTTACCATATGATATAACCCTAGCAAATTCGTGGGTTTAATTACCCATAATTACGAAATGTCCAAAACGCCCTCCCGGGGTACTAAATAGGCCTAAAAACGCCCCGAGACCCAAACTAAACCCCCGGATACACTTTTCTGACTATCTCGACCCTTCCATACACTTTGGCTCATTCAAAATGACCATACGAGCAACTTATAATTTATTCACTTTTATCAATCAACATTTAGTCCCGACACGACACGGGCGCGTCCCGACTTAAATTTCCAAAATTGCCATTTTATTCACACGTGACAATTTTATAAAAACAAATCTCATATATTACTATACTCATCGAGTAACATTCAACAAATTTTCAATAATTACTAACTCTCGTCACGCTAGTAAATATTTAAAACAACATTCTGGATTAAAATTAAATTAATTTATCTCAATTAAATTTAATAAATTCCTACATTTTAAAAGCCATAAAAATACGGGGTATTACATACTTCCCCCCTAATAACGCAATTTCGTCCCAAAATTCGGAAAATAAGGCTTACCTGGTAGAACAATTGTATATCTTTTCAGTACGCAAACTATCTACATAGTAAGGCGCTCAATTACTATAGCCCCTTCCTCACAGGAAGCTTGTTTAACATTCTCATTGGAGACACTTCACATGGTGCTCCTAACCGATAACATTCGCATAGGTCACGCCTATACATTATAAATCTCCATTATCTCACTATCATTGGGAGGCCGCACCTCACTACATGACAACTACTCAGATTTATTTATATACAAAACTCACATTCTGAGAAAAATCATACGAACATTTGACCACTCTTGTTCGCCTAAAATAGTCGTGGAATTCCACCATAGTTATCGGATTATTCTCGACCGATCCAAAATTATGATTAATCACTCACCTCTAAACATACGGAAGGAGAATAGTCGAGGTTCTTCCACACCAAAACCTTAATAAGCACCTCGTATGTGACAAACAGATACGAGTGCTTCTACAGAGCACTCCTGAAATTACCGTACCAAGATTCCAAAATTTCCTTCACGTGGCTCCATTAATCTTTAATCACTCTGCGCCCAATCCCTGGATAAGGGTGATACATCCTACACGAAACTAAACCTTACCTCCGCTGGTTCCTGAAACCCCATGTCAAAGGTGGGATTCACAAACCTCATCCTGATTCAGAAATTACTACTGTACCGGACCATGTACTGGCGCGATCCTTCCTTTCAAAGGAAGTCTGGGGCACACTAGCTAATATTGTAAACCACCCCAAAGGAATATCAATCACTTCCTTCTTGGGCGACTAAATTCACATGTCCGGATGAACCCTTGATCTTGTTTTGAGGATGGTAACCCATCCAAGAACTGCACCGACTTTACCGACCTCTTCCAATTTCAGGAATTGTCGATAAACATCAAATTCTCTGGTTGATTCTCCTCTTCCAACCGAACCTTACCTATGGGCGGTGCATGTAGAGACTACTCACTACGTCCCGCTAAACATCGATTTTTCCTTGAAATGTCTCACATTAAGTGACACGTAATACTCCCCTTCCCTTCTTGGTGCATGCCGAAAGTTTCGACCCGTGCTCTTTTCTCCACGATGCGTACTTATGGATCTTTGAGACCATACTAACATCATCACCCTTTGTATGCTCAAGTCGGTTTCACCTTTCACTAATTACAACTCCGCTCCGAGCGTTCTTCATACTGATTAAATTCTACCCCTCTCAAGGAATACTCCTTTGTAAATGGTTTCCCGCAGCCCTTCAACCAGATTCAGCGTGCTACTCTGTTCGTACTTGCATATATGGATTTATCGTTCTTCCTGCGACGCTTAATCCACTCTACTACTTCCATGTCGTAATGCTAGTCCCACACATATATATTCTACACGTCCATTCCCACGTCCCCTCAACTCGGGCGATTTGATTATCAGATAACCAGGAGGCCCACACACACTATAAACGGTGCATACTAACATAAGCATCACACACGCTACCCACCTAATACCCAATTATTTATTTTCCCTAGTGCTCGCAATGTGATCACAACACTTGGGTACTCTTAATCACCCTAGAAATCAAAATTTTAAATCCTCTTCATCATCATTCCACCCCTTAACTCGTGGTGATAAAACAAAACTCTCAATGCTTTCTTACCACACAATCCGGCTCCAGTGACCTTAAATCAAAATTCAATTTCAAACTTACATATATAATTACTTGATCCCATTTCGACCGGGGTACCTAACTCATGGAATAGTGACCAAACGTCTCCCTATTTCCAGCCTTAATCTAAGTTTCATGCGTGGGATGTCTCGCAAAGCAAAATCCAGATAAGGAAACCCTCGATACACTACTACCTAGCATTGTCGATTTTCTAAATTTGTTAGGTCCTCCGTCCATAGCATGTACTCCTTTATTCCGTCTCTTGACAGAAAAGTTACATTTCCTCCCGTAATTACACTTAACAAAGAACATCTCACCAATTGCACTATCGTTCAGTATTGGTTGGTGGTAATTGCATTCCATAAACTTTGAATACATACACCAAGAATTCTCGGAATCCCTTTCCCTGATAATAGGGGTATCCCTCTTAACTCCAACATCTCTAGAGGATAGATATAGCAATGCACTCTTCCTATCACCAAGTCATGAGCGCTAAACATAATACTGAGTTAAATCTTTTCGCTCAACGGTAAACCCGATACATACTAAATCATAATGATAAAGTCCATACGTACATAGGCATCGAATATCTCGAGCCCACTATTCCCTCCGAAGTCTCTAGGATAGATAATATACGTGCGAGTCTGACCTTCTTGCAGGTGAAGCCTCGCCAGAACAAAAATATGTTGTACTAATGCAACCACTCCGATAGCCTTGCAATAAATGCCCACTGTCGTACTAACCATTTCTATATAGTTATAACAAAGATAATATCATACTCGCATATCACATCACTATAACGAGTAACCTCAATAAAGTACATAACACTGTTAATATACTCATTTATCCTCTGCGGATAGCACTTAAAGAAAAATAATCCCGCTACACTAGGAAAAAAATATTCACATAATAATAACATTTATAATTATACGCATTAAATTCGTCTCTCATGCTAAACTAGCAATGAACAAAATATAGTGACTCGTTCGTGTTACATAAACACGCCTCATCCTCTGAGGATACAACTTATACTTCCACCGTGCCAGTCGTCGTGATTGCACAAATGGTCTACGGACGTAACACGTCTGTCCAAACTAAAACAAAACTACTTTAATCGTTGTCCTTTACTAGGCACCGTATTCTTGTCCCTTTACTCACTTCAGAAAATATTATCGCGAGCGATCTCACTCCCCACAAAATGCCTCAACACATAATCCACTTATCACCTGTCCTACTAACCAAGTTAAGATTGTCCTTCTCTCGGACTTTAGTAGACTCGATTCCTGTTGACTACCCCGGTTATTCCCTTAGCCTTTTAGGCCCTAAAGAACATGTAACTGTCTATAATAGTCCTTACTGAATTTATGATCACTTGGTAAGAATTCAACTATCCGAATCATTTAAATGGGTCCCCTGATGTGTATTCACACCCTTTTGTGGTGCTACACCACCACCATTGTATTCAGTCTTATTCTCGACAACATTCTTCGATTCTTTTAGCTTCCCACACAAAGGAGCATTACCATCTTTATTGACAAAATATGACATTTTCAACCCCTGATTCGGCCGTTCATCAGAATTTCCTCTTGAGTGTTATCAACTGTTATTACGAGTCGATCTCCTAATTGGAGCCATTTCCTCCACTTGTATCTACATCTCCCGATACAAAATTTCGCTAACTTTTAAGATTTATATTCACAATTGGACCTCTGTCAGGTCCTCCTGTGATGAGTTTAGGACAAAGTTCACTTCTAATCCTGAACATCTGATGAAGGAACATACGGTCAACACTGTACCTAAGGTTCTCCTATAGACATAGCGTTCCAGTTCTAAATTGGTGGTTGACTCCTATCATTATAACTTCGTTCCGACAACCAAGAAAATTATCTCTAAATATTCACTTTCAGTTAGCCACACTCCGTCCTATATCTAAGCCTTCGGATACTTTACCTCCTTTGGTAAACTCATACAATTCCCGCATTTCTAGAATTCTCACTTACAGTTCTCTACACATTTTGTAACACGTTGGGTGAGTTTACTCTCACACCTCATTCGACTATAGCAGCATTTGGAAATCATGGTTGCGCCTTAGTCGCCTTTCTAGTCTTGGCTTCTCGTGCCATAATGGAGGTGACCTCGATTACCATCATCATCCTCGGATATATTTTACAACCTCAACTGAGCCCTGCCTCCTGATGTCCACTTAACGGTCCTCTTCTGACATCCGTCATCGCTCGACACATGCACACATCCGAACGAAATTAGAATTTACTAATGTATACACGTTATAACAGGAGAACAAAATCTCATCAAAGAAATCGACAATCCTAAACATAGGGCTCTATATTAAACAAAGCAACGCTGAAAGCATAATAAGCTGCACAGATCCTAAAGGACACTAGAACATGATGCTCAGATACCACCTGTGACACCCCGCCTAATTAAATACCGGGCGATCACTCCTTTATTAAATTAAAATCAAGGTGAACAGTTGGTTCATTCTTAGCATCACTGTCGCAAATGAAAATTTTCAAATTTAAACATGCTGATTAATTAAGATAAATGTCAAAACCATTTAAAACCTTATTTCCATTTTATTAAATCCAATTGTAAATCCTTTAACTATCAGCATTTTAAGAGTCACACATTAAGTATAAGAATAAAAATGAACATTCAAGAGTTTAACCATCAATAACAAATTCCAACTTTAAAACACTAAAGGAAAGCATCCTGACAGTAATAACTCCCGAAATAAAGATACTGAAAGTAAAAGAATTACAATCTCTGACAAAACCAACTAAATTATGGAAAAGGGCAACACACGCCCCACTGGAGAAAATTGAACTAGAAGTGGAGTCAACAATGAGGTCATCTAAGCAATGACCTGCAACTCCCACAAAATCTACAACGCGTTCCATCCAAAGAATCCTAAGCATGACGCCCCTGTGGTGAGGAACCTATAATACATATATATATATAAATATACTAGGGTATGCCCGTGCCTGAAGGCACGACGAAAATTTTCACAATATGTAATCGCAAAACAACAAAAATTTCCAAAGTTATTAGTTGCAAAACGGCAAAAATTTTGTTCCCGAACAAAATAAAGTATAATTTTAAAAAAATCTGCCATAATCACCTTTGTTTACTGGATTATCCACCCTGTATAAGAAATAAAAAATACTCCAACAACAACAATTCTAACAGTACATATGAAAATGTTATTTATCATTAACGAATTAACAAATTGATGGGGAACATAGTTCCATATGAGATTTTTTGGACAATAATTCGCATGTTCAGCATTTATGTTCCATTTCAAGCAATTTAAATATAATAAAAGGGGTAAATGTAATATGCAAAGAAGAAACTGCGTTAGCCAATTCGATGGGGTAAATGTAATATGCCAAGACACGACAATCCAAATGGTTGCTTCTAAGCATATGAGTTTCAGTCTCATCTGATCAGCTCTCTCGTTGAATGCGTTTCAACTCATCATATGCCCAAAAGTGGATTGCCCAACCCGCAACTCTTCCTACATCAATCCTATGATCATATAAACAAACATATTAATTAAAAAGCACATGAATTATTCTGAACAAAATCAAGTAATCTCATCTAAATCACCTCAGAATCCTTTGATGCAACGAAAGAATTCAACATGTCTTATCACAAAACCAAAAAAAAAGGCAAAAATAGGACAAAGACAACACATGTTGCTGAATTGTGTGTTGTACTTGTATTTACTTCATTTATTAAAGAGGAAACAAAATAAAGTCAAATTATCATATTTTTAAGATACATTAAAAATTGTTAAAACAAAGTTACGATGAAAACACCAAACATGCCATTTAATGTAAAAAATAATCAATAAAAAGATATGTTATTAATCTTTTGAGTCAAACAAAAAAAAATATCGTCTAAACTCCATAAAGGAAATGAATGATAGATATGTACCAAGATAATATTAACATACCTCATCAAAGTTACACTTGCGATTTGTGGATCATGGAAATTTTAATCTCCCACTTGGTCTGAGAAATCACCTTATAAGGAATCATGTCCTATAGATGTCGTTGGTTGAGCAAATAATCGTTTGACCACCTATATACATGATGTTATAACATACATTTTAACCTTCCATTAATCTCACGATTTTCAATCTTCTACAATGTTAAACACAATAACATATTACAAATCAAGGACAATGGATACGAAACCCAAACTTCTCCAAAATATGTTTGGTACCTATTGTGCGTGAGAGTGGTAGTGCGTACGTGTGTGCATTCATAACTTATCAAAGTTATGTATTTACATATGGTAAATACATAATCAAAATCTGAAAATCATTCCAACTTTAATATGGTGAAATCTATTCGCAGTTGGCTGTGCTTACATATGGTCAATACAAAATTTAATGCTCACAACTGCTGCAGCTGCCATGCCATTGTCTTCATAACTGTTGCAGTTGCGGTGCACAACTACCATGCTATTGTCTTCGAGTCCATAGTCACTGCTACAATTAAATTACAATAACTTTTCACAACTGCCGCAACTAAATTCACAACTGCTATAACTGAATTACAGTAACTACTTCAGTGCATTACTACTTCACGGCACATAAAAGATACAAATGTGTGATATAGGGATTAGTCCCACACATTAAAGATCTACGTTTTATGAGAACCGTCTCTAAATCTTGAATTGTTATTTTATCCTCTTCGGCCTTTTGTATCAGTTCTTTCACTTCATCATCTAATTTCACTATCTCTCCTTTCACAGTTGTGAATGAATCCCAATTTTGCAGATCTAATGGCTTAAAAACAGAGCCATGTTCTATTTTACCGACAATTGTTGCATTGTCAACTTCATAAAAGGTTAAAACATTTTCTTATAATAACCCAAACATCTCCAAATTACATTTGTACGTTGAAGTGGGATACTTACATGGTAATCAATAGGAGGCTTCCAGGCATAGTGAATGTAAAATTTGATTAGTTAGTAAAAAAATTAGCTTCATAGTCATTACTTCAGCATTTAATCAATACTCATTGTTCTATAGAATATTGGTGCAAGAATAAAAAAAAAAGTCCAAAATTTTCTCATCTCACACCAAATTTTTGCACAAAAATTGGCCCAAAGGTATTAAAAAAAAAAGTGTGGCAAAGTACGGAAATTGTGAGATTATGTATAACCTGAACATTGGGCACTGAGCTTGTAAAAATAGAAGCATTAGTCTTACAAAAATGAGAAGGGTTGAATGAATAAATAACATAAATAACTTACACAATCTGATGATTGTTCCACTGGATAGAGTAAGTGTGAAAATCCTCAGTGGGATCAAACCGGAGCATGTGCCTCATCTTGCATCCGCCAGTCCCGTTTTATATCTACTGCTAGGTGAGGTCTGCTGATATGCGAGGTCTGTAGCACCTGCTAGTCATTACTTCAGCATTTAAACAATTTTGTTCGCTTGCTACTCTAGAGATAGCCGAACTGAGGGAAAAAAATACGATTCAGAATTAAGAGAAAAAGATCCATCTAATTTAGTACAAAAACAAAAGCATTTTTTCTTAATATATGTGCACAATAATACACTTGATAACAGATCCATATGGAAACAAAAATAAGTTTGAATTAATTAAAAAGGAAATCACCTTCAGTGACACAAATTTAGAAGAAACCTGCACACTTTCTCCATCTAATTTAGTATTATAATCCTGTTTTTCTTTCTATAACGGAACCTGCGTAAATAAATAGAACAGTCTTAGGTAAGTATGAAACTTGGTGTTAAGTCTTAGTGGTAAAATGTATCTTGGCTATCAGCTAGAGGAAGAATCTAGATCCCATAAGCTTGATAGAACTTAATCAATCCAAAGTCGCAATTTCTAACTCTACACTACACCATAAATATTAACTGGAATATTCAAAACAGAACTACCTTAGCTTACTTCTATGCATAGAACAAAACTAATTGAATTACAATGTTGAGAGCAACATTATTTTCCCACACAAACTCTGCCCACATAGTTCTAAATGTCGCGTCAACACTGCATGTTTGACATCATGTAAGGAGTGATGAATAATAGAAGAATAAAAACACATCATATAAGGAGTGATGAATAATAGATAAACATTAACAAAAAATGTGGCAATGATGAATAATAGAAAAAAAGAACAATAGTACTGTCGGCTACCTCTGGGCATTTTTTTTACCTCATCTTTCACGGCTTACTGCATTTCGAATATGAATCAAGGAATAACTCATCCACCACCCTTTATGACAAAAAAAGAAGCTAAATATCAGGGTATATAGAATAATGTTGTAAAAGAACAATAGTGATTCAAAATATAAAACAACAATAGTGATTCAACATGGTATAGCTGCAACACCGAAGAATTAGTAAAAAAATAATTTTGTAGAAAAAGAAAGTAGACACATTAGATTAGTATCCAGATTTGTCATTCTATAATGTACCTATAGTGGCAAAGAACTCAAGTGTTCGTCTTTAATGAAAAGGTCAAAAAATGAAGTAGCAAACATAACAAAAGTTCACCAATTAACTGTTTGGGCGTATTTGGAGTGGCTCTTCTTGTCCTTTTTGGATTGTCGGTTCGTAGTCAGATAACACATCTTTCCAAGAAAACCAAGCAGCCACCTAAGGGGAAGTTGGAATTGGGACCACTGATGCCTCAATGGATTAGTGGCTGGAGGAAATTGCTTATAGTCAGTCACTTTCCACCAAATTAAAGAAGTAGATTAGCATTACAATGAGAAATAGATTCTTGTAACTGAATTTAGGCATTTTGAGATTTTGAGGAAAGCCCAAAATGTGTCATTTATGGACAAACCAAAAGATCTTGCTAGCATTATATTAATGAAAGCATGGAAGATACAATTCAAGGCTAATACATTGGATGAAAGAGCAGTAGTTTCATCTCTAGAGCTGAGCAGTCCTTGATATAAAACATAATGAAAGATGGGCAAAAACTAAAAATTATACCTATGTAACTATGAAAATTACTTTGAAAACTATACTACGTGTTATACCTGTTATGCATGTGTAACTATGAAAATTATACCCGCTTAAACTATGAAAAATAACTTTATCATTACTATGAAAATTATGTTTATCATTAACTATGAAAATTACTATGAAAACTATACATGTTATACCTATTACACGCGTTATTAACACAAATTACATGGACCAAACGATATGTATCAATAAACTCAAACTCTACGAAGAAATTATAGGGTTGAAATGAAAATGAAAATGCCAATATTACAAACAACTGAACTGTGATAATGTAAAAAATTATACTGTAAAAAATTAAAATCTCGTTCAAGTATGAGCATAGTAAAAAAAAACCAAGAGCACTATGAGCATAGTAAAATAGTGATGTGTGATTTCTGCATTAAAATAGTGATAGTTCTATTAATCAATATTCTTTGCGCTACCTACTATATTATCTGGGCGAAAATAAGTGAGGAAATAGTAGGGGTAAGGGATCTTCATTTTTAAAGAAGTTAGTTTGCTCACTTTCACCTTCAGAAGATCGCCGAAAACTTCTAAAAAAACTTCATCGACTCCCCTTTGCATCCTCCTCCAAGGCTTTGCAGAGTTTCCTGACGCAGATCCATACCTCGGTAGGGAACCTCGACTCCCCTTTGCACTTTTTATCTTCCCAAGCCGTTGGATCGATGTTAGAAGCCCCAAAAGTCATTGCCTTAAAGATGACATGCAGCTGATGAGTAGCGTAGTCGCAAAGAAACAGAGGTAAGCCTGGTGTTATTGCCCACAGAGTCTCTGTATCGCGGTGGTAAACCAAATATCTTCCGCTTTAAATCCTCTTGCATCATATCATTGTTGCATACAAAGATTTATCCACCTAGAACCTCATTTATCGGGAGCGTCTCTGCTGCAGGAAAGGTCTTAAACCTTTAATCAACATCCAAATTAGCATTTTCATTATTTTTTTCACAATTATTTTGATAAACAACATTCATATTATTCATGTTGTAAATATATAAATTGAAAATGAACTATAATAATAAGAATCTGGGCAATAGTTTGGTTATTGAACAATAAGAATAAATAAGAAGAAAATTTAAAAATCAGAAGAAACATAGTTTGAAAGCTCCAAAATAGGGAAAGATAATGTAACAAAGTCCCAAATCTCCAACATCTAACAACTTTGATTGTTGTTAAACCTACAAATCGCTGTAGAAATCACTTTGATAAAGATATAAAATACATTAAGAAGACCCAATGAAAAAAATATAGAAAGTTTGTTCCAGATGAAAAGAAAAGAATTACTAAACCTATTTGAACATATATAGAAACTAAGTAGCCACAACTGACTTTAACACTTTGGCGAAGGCTTCAAAAGAACCAAAATCTCTGTCAATAAGGTTCTAGATCTCTAGATGGCTGTCCTCCACCACCTGGTTTCATAGACTCCCAAAATAAATCATGGTTCTAGATCTGTAAGTGGATAAAAGATAATTTTGCAAGTGTCAACACAACTAATAATGCACTAAACCTATTGGGCCTATATATTAAGCAAAGAAAAGATTAATTCTTAGACATTAATAAATTCATAGATATGAACTCACCGGATGAGATTACATCAACATTACAAAATGGGCTAAAAAATAAAGAACTTATGCCACATCCCCTAAGACAAAGCATAATAGAAGACTGTAAGTAACCGGATTATATCTATATATATACCAGAAAGAATGTGAATAAAAGAATGTGTTTATAACACACAAATTATCAGATTTTTGGTTCCATGATATAAATTCACGCATGATATATCTATAATCTTAAATGTGCAACTTTAATCTGTATATAAAAAACAAACCAAACTATTAATCAAAATAAAGAAAAGTAACAGGGCCAAAGCAACCCATATGGAGTTATTCTCAAACACATTATAGGCATACAAAATAAGAGATTTCACCCAAGCATGGCTTCAAAACAATATATTTTTGAAAAAAAGTCAGATTTATTTTAAACAAAATACGCACATACCCACCTGCAAAAAGAGTGCCAATAGAGAAAGAACCAATAAGAAAGAAAATACACCACACCTGCAAAATTCACCCAAACCCAAACCGTGACCAATGACGACTCTTGATAACATGGGACCATATATACATCACACCTGCAAAATCCACAGTAAGAATCAGTATCCCTCGACAGATATATAAAATTATAAGACCATAAGAAACACTAATTTCCTTTCAACATACAGTGACTCGCAAAAAGATAAATATAAACAATTAGTATTCTCTTATTTTTCATATCTTTAAGGGCTAAAATAAAAATATGAATTTATGATTCAAGAAACTACATATTCTAAATGCTATCTAAGGGATATAACAACAATCACAGTAATGCCAAAACTCAACATAAAGTTTAAATAACTTGGGAATTATTTACATTGGGTCATAATAACTTCCTGAATATAATCAAGTTGGGTTCCATGATAGATGACATCATGTCTACCATCACTATATAGAGATAGCAAACCAATATTACAATTTCTCTTAGGCTTGAAGAGATGAGATGCAAGTTTCTCTTCTATGCGTCCTGAACCATAAATTATTTATGATGTGAAGGAAAACCCCGACAACAAAAAACCAAAAAATTACCCCCACAAAACTCATTTGAATCATAAATAATTTATAAAAATTTGGGTTATATATAAGGAATGAGTGAGAATTGAGTAACATAAAATTATCGGATCTCATTGGGACCTTCTTCTGTCTCTTTTGTGCATTTTAAATATAAGGAATGAGTGAATTGAGTCACATATGAATACGACCTTCTATAACCTAAAATCTCATAAAATTTATGGAAAATCAATCCATTAATAACACATGAACCTAATTATGTATAAATTTATGAAGGCACCTTATGTTTTTGCTAAAAATTCCCCCTGAACTATACATTAGGTGAGTGAATATATCTTCGATATACTCAAGCAAACCAATAACATCCACCAAATGAAATTAGGAAACTGTCATATATTTTTATCAAAGAAGTGTACCTTCTCAAAATCCAAATCAACGCAACACGACTGTCATGTTTTTAGTCAACGCAACTATCATGTTTTCACTCAACGCAACGGGGCTCACTATAAAAAACATCAATTAGAAAAATCCCATAAAAACATGATTTGCTAATTTGAAGAGGGTAAAAACTCATAAATATCTCCATGCGTCCTGAACCATAACACCCCCCCCCCCCCCCCAAAAAAAAAAAGTCATCGATTTAAAAGAGAAAAAAAGGGTTATACCTGATTTGAGATGTGATGTGGTGAATCAAAGGTGAGATTTCTGTAAACAACAATAAAAACAGATTATTTGAACCATAAAAACCCAAATTTGAACAATCAAACCCTGAATAAACCCAAATTCGTTGCAAACTTAAGTTTTTCTTACAATATCCACCAAAGGTAACTATATCTGAACAATCAAATGAAATGGCCAACATGAAACTTTAGTTTTCCTTGTAATATCTTTAGACAATTTTATTTCATAGCTGAATAAAAAGAGGGTATTGTCTCACCAAATCTGAAAATAGAGAAAACCCAACAGAAAAAGTGATCGAATCGTCCAGCTATGACCTCAGACGAAGCTCAGTTGAGGAGTTGCGAAGTTGAGGCCGACATCGGGGTGAAGAAAGAAGGGAGTCGGCGGTTGAAGGAGGGTTTTTGGTTTGTTGCCGAAGTGTAAGAATGAGGGACGGGAGTAAATGAGAGGAAAGTAGGTCTTTTCCAAACTTTTGAGACATTCAGATGGGTCAAATACTATTTTAGCCTTGGTTTTGAATTTTGAGTAAGAGTGAAAATTAAATTTGTGTGTGAAAAAAGAGAGGGAATTCAAATGTTTTGAGGGCAAAATAGATAGTACATGAAAGACTCATATAGATGACATCATCTCTTCATCTTATGACATACATAACTTTCTTACTTTATTATATAGATATATATATATATATATATATATATATATATATACACAAGAGAGCAGATATAATAGCAAACGGGTCAGAGCCCGAATGTAAAACAGTTTTAAAAATAGTTTTGCAAGTATTTAAAATGCTTATCGGCTAATGCAACAGTCATATTAGTATGTGACGCTCTCTTAATAATTCTCACCTCTCATCTAGTGTGCACGTCTACCGTACTAATGAATCCCATATATCTCCCTAACTTATTCTCTATAAGTCTTAACACGTGAAATTTAGGTTATGATATTCACTTTAGAAAAATCTGTCGCTTCAAGATTTCTGTGACACCCTAACTAATTAAATACCGGGTAGCTACTCCTTTATTAAATTAATACAAAATGCCAAGTTGGTCCAGTTAATAGCATCAAGGAAGTCTCTGAACACCCTATTCATCAAGTCCATAAACACAGCTGGAGCATTGGTCAAACCAAAAGGCATAACCCGAAACTCGTAAGAACCATATCTCGTTAAGAATGCGGTCTTCGAGACTTTCTCCTCCCTGATACGCAACTGATGGTATCCCGATTGCAAATCAATCTTTGATAAGGAAGAATATCCTCTAAACTGGTCGAATAGGTTATTGATTCGAGGCAACAGATACTTATTCCGTATCGTGACCTTGTTCAACTCCCAGTAGTCCACACACAATCTCATTGAACCATCTCTCTTCTTTACAAACAAAACTGGAGCGCCCCAAGGTGAAGTGCTCCTGCGAATAAAACCCTGACCCAACAGCTGCTCAATCTGATCTCGTAGCTCTCGCATCTCTACCGGAGCCATATGGTACGGTGCGCGTGCTATAGGTCTCGTATCTGGCAATAAGTCTATGACAAAGTCTATCTCTCGACTGGGGGGTAGGACTGGTATTTCCTGAAACACATCGGAATACTCCCTGACAACTGGGATCGAATCTAAAGGAATCACAACCTCCTTAGAGGTATCCTCCTCTATGTAATACAAATGAGCGGTTGAGCCTCCCTCTGGGCGAGGCATCGCCACTACAAACATCTCTTGCCCCGGAATGGCAAAAACAATGCTCCCACCGAAGCAATCAATCATGGATCTATAGTCTGTGAGCCAATCCATACCGATAATCACATCGTGCACATGCATATCTAATACCAAGATGTCTGCAGGTAATACCAAACTACCAATCTCTATCCCCATTCCCTGGCATATAAAGAAAATAAGTGACCCACTCCCCAATGGTGAGTCTACACACGTCACTATGCTCTCTGCTTTGGCTAACAACCTAAGGCTTTCGCAAAATGTGTAGCAATAAAACAATGCGTTTCCCCCGTATCAAACAAAACTCGACCCATAGTACCATGGATAGGAAACATACCCTCAATCGTGGGTGGTGCCTGTGAAGCTGCTACCTGGTGGACGTTATAGACACGTCCATACTGTAACTGCCCCTGTTGCACTGGAGTTGCTGGAATGGCTGGTAGTGTTGGCACCTGGGCTGGAGCTGGGAGGGCAGGTGCAAAAAGTGGCCACTGTGGTTCATGTCGAGCACCCTGCTACTGCTGCGGGGCCCTGCCCCTATCAGGACAGTCTTGGAATTTATGGCCAGTCTTGCCACAAACGAAACACTTCCCCGAGAAGTGCCCCCCTCTCTGTCCCTGCTGCCCCCGGCCCTGGTGGCCGTTACCGTTCCTCCACTGGCCCTGCTGAAACTGCTGTTGACCATTCTGACCCTGCTGGTTCTGATGGCCGTTCGGACCTGATGGCCCTGCAGGAAACCTCCCTGTCCGTACCTGAAATTTCTCGACCTGAACCTCTTATGATCCCCCTGCTGGGAACCTTGGTCGCCCTGTCTCTGCCCCTGAACAGATTGTGCCCCTTAGGCACCATTTCCTCCAGTCCTGCCCTGATGGCTGGACTCTCCCGATCGCTTTCCCTCAGCCATGTGAAAGCAGTGATCCTGGCAGTGTAACAGTGCAGCGTTAACCACATCAGAGTAAGTGGCCAACGATAGGTTCCCCAACAAATGCTGACAGATTCTCCAAGTCAACCCGTCTGTAAATTTCTGTATCTTTTTCTCCTCTGTCGGTATCTCATCCGGAACAATGTTCAGAAGATTAGTGAATTCGGCCTCATACTCGGCCACAATCCTTCCCTCCTGATTGAGTCTCATCAACTTCCTCCTCATTTCCGTGTGAACAGCTGACGAAAAGTATTTGCGGTCGAACCGCACCCAGAACTCCTGGATAGTGAGAGTATCTCTCTCCTCCACGGTGGTAATAGACTCCCACCACTGCAGTGTAGACCCCACTAGCTTAAAGGTACCTACTATCTGCTTCTGGACATCGGTGCACTCATACATCCTCAAGTGCCGCTGAATGTCCTTCCTCCACTGACTCGAAACCACCACATCGGAGCTACCTGCGAACTCCGAAGGGTGTGCTTTCTGAAAAGCATCACGTACACGTTCCCAAGCAGACGGGAATGCATGTGCCTGAACTGGCACGGCTACTGGTGCCTGAGGTGGTGCCTGCTGAACCACTGCTAGTGCGGCATTTAATGCCTGGGCCACAATGGCTGCAACCTCGGCGGCATTCATTGTGCCCTGAACTGGTGCGGGCTGTGGTTCTGGCATTGCATCCCTGGGAATCCTTTGTGCACGTCGTGGAGGCATTCTGAAACAAGAATAAAGTAAGTTCGCAGTTATAAACTCAAAATAGCTGAAGAACGTAGCATATACAAGAGAATACAACAGTCCTAAAATATAGGGCTCTACTTCAAAGAAAGCTCAGCGGAAACATAATAAGCCGTACAGATCCTAAAAGACACTAGAACCTGATGCTCTGATACCACCTGTGACACCCCGACTAATTAAATAACGGGTAGCTACTCCTTTATTAAATTAATACAAAATGCCAAGTTGGTCCAGTTAATAGCATCACTGTCCAAAACATTTTTATGGTTACTAACCACCTAGTATTTAAAAAGTAAGTTGTCAAATTTTAATTTAAGTCTGGTTAACATACAGTAAAAGAATAATGAAAGAATAACAACCATTCACCATAACGAAGCAATAAAATAACCAACGAAATAATAATAAGTCCGGAGGAAAACTCCTCACAACAATCCCACAACTGAAAATAATGTGACAAGTCTGAATCCTGAATTATTTACATGCCAGAAGTCTGAATAACTGAAATAAATGAAATGCCTCTAAAAGAAATGGGCGACATGCCCTACAACTGATAAATGTTGAATATGGAGTCAAGATAGATGAATCGTCTACAAGCAAAGTCTTGTAACTTCCACAAACAGCTACAGCTCGTCACCTGAATGAGGATCCTAAGCATGGTGTCCTTGTGGCTGGGCACCTAAAATGGTTTTTACAAAAATAGATTTGAAAGCAAATGGGTCAGAGACCGAAAGTGGAAATCATTTTAAAAATAGCAAGTGTTTTAATAACATTAAAACATTAAATGCAAAATACATGTTAGGACGTGCACTCACATGAAATTCTCTCCTCTCGACTACATGTGCACTCCTAACGTACCGTACCCGTCTAAATGACATATATATCTAACCAAACCGTAATAAGTTCTACCCCTTACTACTCGATTCCCATATTACATTCTAGTGTTATCAATTAAATAGAGGGCTTTACTTAAACTCAGATTCTCAATTAGTAATACAATTCACTATCGGTTAACCCGTTATGTTTTCTCAAAACATTACCATAATTATATTCACAATACCAACATGAAAGTTCCCATTAATTAAGTGTATATTATTCACGTCATAAATATACAATACAAGCACCCCGAGACTAAGGTGCGGTGCACACATACTCTGCTATCCATCCCGGTACATCACGTACATAAGGATCACGCATTCCGAATCTCTCAGTAATCGTTCTCAGATAACAACAATCACAAACAATGGAGGCGAACACAGTCACATCACATGGGTCACGCACATACCTGCGCTCCCACGATCAGCAGACTTATTAACATCCCAATAAGTCCTTCTATGACCTATGTTCTCGAGGTACCAATCTAAATCCGGGCAACACAAGGATTAGAGGGCCCTAAGCGAACGTAAACCTCCCGTGATAGCAAGTATGGTACATATGTCATACACATAAAATCATATACATGTACTAAGTATGCACACATCTTAGTAATCACCATAATTTATTTGTAGTATACATCTCATTCTCGTACAAACTTATAAGGTTACGCAATTTACATATTCCCGATTAATATAATTATATAAGCCGTCAATAACTCTCGCATCGTAATAGTCACTCACGTCCTATTCCTCAATTTCCATTCAAATCAAATCACACTTCTATGTTTTACTCCTCAATATATACCAAATGTCACAACAATATTAATTTATCATCAAGGGAAAGTTATCTCTACCATTAAACAAGGTTACGGGACACGCGAAATCAAAACAGGCCAAAAAGCTTAAACTGTCAGCTAGTTTGAAGTCTCGTTCGAACGAGGCTGTTCGAACGAGAGTTCGTTCAAACGAAGTGGGCTTTCTAACGAGATCTCGTTCGAACGAAAGTCATCAAACGAACATCACCCTTGTTAGAAGTCAAAGGTCAACTCATTAGAAGCTCGTTCAAACGAGCTCGTTCGAACGACCTGGATAGGTCTTCTAACGAGAGGTCAGTTTCGAGCCCAGATTTCCTATTTTCGTTTTTCCAAATTTTCTTCACCTCTAATCTCCTCTAAACATTAATCCAACAATTGTACATGGGTTCTAATCAATCCTAAACATACTTAGGTTATATATTAACGTTTATATTGGGCCAATTCTTCTTAAACATCATTGAATCATCAAATCCCTTCATTTATCCCCAAATCATATGAACATGAACCCTAAAATTAATGGGCATAATTAAATCCGTTTTTGTTATGAACAAGGTGTATTTCCATCAGAATAATCCTCCTAACACAATTCTACATGCAATCCTATCATCAAAATATAAAGTTCTAATTCCAATTAATGGGTTTTTATCAAACTCCCAAAAATAATACAAATTTTGTCAATTTCCTACGCATGGAAGAAACATTCTTGGTAATAAATGAAATTAAACCACTTGCCTTATGTATATCTCTGATTTTGATGTCGATCTGATGAATGATTCTCTCTCTATCTGCAGAATTCTCCTCTCTTCTCTCTCTACAAGCCTTCTTCTCCAAAGTGACAATGGTGGCTAGGGTTTGCCTTAGGAACTCTTTTGGAACTAATTTCAATAACCTCCGTAGCCCATTAGGTTATTAGTGGGTTTAGTGGGTAATTGTCAAATCAGATATTAATTCCTAATTTTCGTGGGTTTTAATTCCCAAAAATCCAAAATTACCAAACTACCCTTATACGTTGCCGGTATGGCCTAAAAATGCCTCGGGACCCAAACTAAACCCCCGGCTAGTGTTTTCTGACTATGTCGCGCGTTGGCTCACTCAAAAGGACCATATGGCTAATAGAAATAAAATTCACTTTTATAATTAAAATAATTATATTCCAGACGCGACTGTCACACGCGTCTCAACAAAATTTCCAAATTACCGTATTTTAATCTCACGACAAATTTCATAATTCAATATTCATATATAATCATATATGCACATTATAATCAAATACCAACTCGCATCTCGCTAGTATTTTAATCCGGATTAATTTCCAATTAATACACATTTAATTCAATTAATCCCATAAATAAATATCACAAAAATACGGGGTATTACAATTTCTTACGCAATTTAGAATAATTCCTTATCGTTATAATGTTTTCGAATACTTATAGTGAAGTTGAAGAATTTCATACTTTACTTAACTACTATTTCACTCAGTAGAAATTTCTCATATAGATACACGTATATATATTAGTTACACATATAATATATATACAAATGGCACCCCACATAAAATCTATGGTGCAAAGTTTCCATAAATAAGTATATATGTACCAATCACTCATATAATACATATATACTGACGAAACCCCACATAAAAACTATGGTGCTGGAGTATTATGCTATCAAGTTCCTATATCACACATATTTAGGGAAATACTAGTTCGGAATCACTCTCGAACTGCATTAACACAAACACATACAAAGGGAGGCGAAGCATAGTTTCCAGTCCTAAGAGGTCAGCACATACCCACACGTCTCTTAGGACTGTCTGACTATCAATCAGATAGCCTGTACCAGGGAATTCTATGTTCTAGGGTACAAGTCAATATCCCCCATAAAGGTCCCATCGAGATAAGACTGTCCCGGCGTAGAAACCCCCCGTGATAGCAAGTAGCCCGAGTACGATTTTTACACAGAAATAATATATGCACAATCACACCGTCATATATATAATATATGTATTCACATCTACATTATTAAATTAGGTGTGCTCACGACCCATAATTATAATTATCCGTTATTACACATTTTACTCAATTATCTCGTATAACGGACTCGTTCATTTTATTCTCATAATTAAGTTATTCTAAACTCACTTCTCGTCGCTCGAAGTATTCTCTTTACCCAAGTACAATTTCAGTAGGTCCTCACTTACCTTCTACTCCAACTTCCTGGACATTTCTATTATCAAATCAACGCACGTATGATTTTCTCAGTATGAATATCTCCCCGCTTACCCTTTATTTCCCTTTACATTAAAGTTCCACTTAACGGGGTTTATCTTGACCCTACTGGTCCTTTTTATGTCCCATTATGTTCTAGCAACCCTAATCAAGGTTTACTACGTATAAAATCGGATTAAGCTAACACGAGCAAAAATGCAGTTTTCCAGGAGGGGTCGATCGATCGATGAAAGGGGGTCGATCGATCGATCTATTATATCGATCGATGATCTGGGCTCGATCGATCGATCAAGCTGTTATGGCGAAACTGCAGAAAACCCAGCTACGGAAATCTTACCCCAAACTCCTCCAAATCATCATGTTTATGTCCCAAACTCTCGACCACTTATACTACAAGTGTTGTATACCCATATAAACAATATCCTACGTAAAATATGCGAATTTTCATTAACTATAACAAGATAAAAGGGTAAAAATCTTCATAATTCTCAAGAACCCTAATATATTTCTTTAACTTAGTTTCTTCCATTCTTTTTCCAGATTTTTTATCACTAATACCATGGAAATTCGTGGTTTAACCTCTACATGTGAAATGGATTCCCAAAATATAATCTTTACCTCTACAACATGTAATTTTTGTCTCCAATTAATATTTTCTTTTAAGAGCACTAATTCTAGTCAACCCTAGACCAATATAAAAGAGCATTAACTTGAATAAAGCAAGATAGATACTTGCCTGAAATTTTAGAGTTCTGATTTGTGGAAGAATTTGGTGTGGTTGAGATCCTCGTTGCGCGATCTACCATTTGGCGGTGACGGCGGTGCAACCGGAGGAGTTCTTGGCCTAGAACTCCTTGGAAAGCTCCTCCCCTTCCTCTCCAATGGCCGTCATTAGTGTTTGGTTATGTTAACCCTAGAAGACAACACTTACCATCTGATATAACCCTAGCAAATTCGTGGGTTTAATTACCCATAATTACAAAATGTCTAAAACGCCCTCCCGGGGTACTAAATAGGCTTAAAAACGCCTCGAGACCCAAACTAAACCCCCGGGTACACGTTTCTGACTATCTCGACCCTTCCGTACACTTTGGCGCACTCAAAACGACCATACGAGCAACTTATAATTTATTCACTTTTATTAATCAACATTTAGTCCCGACACGACACGGGCGCGTCCCGACTTAAATTTCCAAAATTGCCATTTTATTCACACGTGACAATTTTATAAAATAAATCTCATATATTACTATACTGATCCAGTAACATTCAACAAATTTTCAATAATTACTAACTCTCGTCACGCTAGTAAATATTTAAAACAACATTCCGGATTAAAATTAAATTAATTTATCTCAATTAAATTTAATAAATCCCTAAATTTAAAAGCCATAAAAATACGGGGTATTACATCTTCCAGACGTTTGGCGAACACTGTGCAGGGACAATATTGAAATAACCAAAGAAATTCAAAAACAAATTCTTGAAGGAAAAGTGAGACCCCCTCGGGACAAAAAAAGAACGTGAATCCAGTGAGCGTCCTCTACTTCTCTAACATTTTTAGGGACAGGGGCACACTCAGTGTCTACCCAATCTGGGATGTTATAATACTTCCTAAATTCAGTTCCGACCTATTACCCGTTTTCGCCATTTACAAAAGCTCACTATAAATGCGAAGAAATGTTAACAGAAAAAGCAAATAGAAAATCAAGAGGGACTTACGAAGTGAAAACTTAGCTTGGGATGATGCAAAGTCACAAGCAGAGATGATGAAGAACAGTGAAGTTGGAAGACGAAGGCTTGAGCATGAGAAGCACAACAGCGAGAGCTTAGAGAAGGTGAGAAAATATGAGAAAGCTTGAAACGACAACAAGGAAACACTGCTCCAAAGGAATTTAATCATTTCCAATCATAACGCACGGAGCACTAAGCGGGTTGCCGCCTAAATCAGTTTAGAAGAAGAATTTCAATCTTGGAAAGAGTTGCATAATTTATAAGATAGCCATTATGACAATCATTTAAAATTATTGAGCCCAAATTGTGGCCCAACAACTTTAGGGGCAATTGTGGGTACCTTGATTTGTCACCACAGACCCAGACGAGTAGCCCAGTAAAGGCCCAAAGTCTGGGAGCCTCGCATCCCTACCAATCCGGTTACGACTCAGTCAAGTCCCTAAAATCTCGCATGCAGATATTCTAGGGATTATGGACTGACGTGGGGGAGTCCAACACCCCCACTCCCCAAGAACAAACATATATATAACAAACCCTAAGCCTGGGGTAAAAGGCATGCATTGTATTTCCTGTAAAATGCTCCCCGGAGTAAAGAGAAATAATATTGAGAGCACCACCGTGGACGTAGGCGTTCTTGCTGAACCACGTAAATATTGTGTTGTGTGATTGGCGTTCTTTACATTCTTTATTTTCTTTGGTGATTGTCTTTCCTTGTTAATTTATGTTGAACATAATTGTCACCACACTCATGATAATAGCTTTACGAGTTATATGTATCAAAGTATGATGAACAATTATATGCATCCGTGCATCGTGCGGGTTCCATATATATATTAAGAAAAATGACAAGAGTATTTGCATTCATTATTGTGAACACATGGGACAATAACATGAGGTTATGCATTCATTATTGTGAACACATGGGACAATAACATGAGGATATGGAACCCGCACGATGCACGGATGCATATAATTTTTGATTTTTTAAAACTATAGTTTTTATAAAAAAATATAGTTGTATAAATGTATATAATATAATATACATCTATACAACCATACTCTTTCGATAAAAATATAATATAATATATATATTCTAAAAAAATATAATATATATATAGATGTATATAATATTTTTAAAAAATTATTTTTTAAAACAATACTCTTTCAATAAAAATATAAATAAAAATTATTTTTTTATAAAAACTATAGTTTTATCTCTTTTTTTCTATAAAAATATTTTTTTACAAAAGTTGATTTTATAAAGATAAGTATAAATTATTTTATTCTATATAAAAGTTGTATTTTTATAAAGTAATTTTCTAAAAATTGGAGTTTTTAACTTATTTTCTTTATTTAAACTGTATTATAAAAGGCAATTCTTATAAACATAAATATAAATTGTGTGTTTGTTTTCAACTTTAAATCATTACTGTACTTTTTCTCTTAATATGACAAATTGTGTGTTATATATATCGTCCCATAAATGAGCAGGAAAATACATTATTTTTTGAAAATAAGTTTTTTACAAGTAAAATTATGTTTTTAGAAAATTATACTTTTAAAAAATAACTTTATTCAAAAATTGTTTTTCAAATAAAAAACGTTTTTATAAAAATATTAAAAAGCGCCTGTGCATCGCGCGGGGCTAAAACCTAGTATCTAATCTATATATCTATATAAACACTGTAGACCAAAATCATGTGAGACTGACACGTGGCAACTTAATAAATGATATCATAAATGAGAGTCTCTCTCTAGAGAAGGATACGTGAAGATAATAACTCATATTTCTCTACACTCTAATACAATGAATTTAGTCCATCTAACCGGCTTCCTATTCAATGTACTCCATTTTTAATTTTCCAAGAACCTATTCCCTCTTGATTTTAGATTTTGCTATATAAAAACTGTTGACCAAAATCATGTGAGACTGACACGTGGCAACTTAATAAATGATATCATAAATGAGAGTCTCTCTCTAGAGAATGATACATGAAGATACTAACTCATCTTTCTCTACACTCCAATACAATGAATTTAGTCCATCTAACCGGCTTCCTATTCAATGTACTCCATTTTTAATTTTCCAAGAATCTATTCCTTCTTGATTTTAGATTTGGTAAACATAACATATTTTCACAAAATCTCACTGGCCACGTAACACAAAAAGCTAAGCTATTGTGATACAGAAATGATTTGGAGAAATTGATGCTGTTTTGGTAGAAAATTAGCATCACAAGGAGACGTACCTTAAATGCATAGCACTTGAAGGTTTACCTAATGACACCATGCACTTTACATGGATTCACTCGAAGTTTGATAATAGCTTTTTTCACCAACAAGGTGACCTCTCCTCTCTCGCATTGCATATACACTCATAGACACGCATATATATGGTAAATGATTTGTTACGTTAATTGCAATTGAGTATATATATATGGGTTTGAGGGAATTGAGTTTTAAGAGATATGGTGTTTTTTTTGTTGAATTTTAAATTATAACAATTATGGAGGTAGGTGGATTCCATTTTTTAGTTGATTTCCTATACTTTCATGGAGGGGTATGTGTGTGACCGCAAAACACTCCTGGTGAGTCTTTTATTATTTGTTCTTTTTTTCTTTCAATATATTAACATTGATTTTAGTGAGATGAACTATTTTTTTTTATCAATGATAAGAATGGTGACAAAATTTGTGACGGGTATAAAACATTACCCTGACACCGGATAAAATTCATAGTATTAATTGGTTTGCTAACAATTAATTTGTACCATTTTTATAGTTATATATATATTCGATCTCACATCGCGTAACTTTTATGCTAGTAACAGAATATAATTTTGATGTGTCTTTATAGAGAGAATTGATGTACACGTGGCATAGTCACCGACTATCTTGGGCTCACAAAATATCTGATTTATTTATTGATACAAACTTCAAGATACTAATAAGGAAACCAAAAGCCCACCTTGAACAGCACGTTGTTGCTTGTGGTTTCTCATAAGATTTGTAATAATGGGTTTTTATAATGTGAAATTATGTTGGGTATCTGAAGAGATTTCTTCATTCAATCGATTTCTTCATTCAACACAAATATCTTCCCCCAAAGAGTCTTTATCTCTTCATCTCCTGTCATTAATTAGGTTTCCATTGGGTATTTGATTAATCCCAAATCTGAGTAGTTAGAAAACATTGGTAGGTCGTCCTGGCTCGAACGCAACTGATTTACAAGGTAAGACCTTATCGTCATCATTCCAGTACCATCGTTCTTCTATCACCGTTTCTTCATTTGTATATGCCGACATTTTTATAATTTTTAAAGTTGATTAACTATTTTTCACTTTATAAGGTTTCTATTATTCCTTTGATTATTTTTTTGGTTTCAATATTGAGTTAACAATGGGAGAATCGATAGAATCAAATGTTCGGATTGTGTTGAAAAATATTCTACATGAATAGTTTTCTTTTTCTTTTCATTTTTTGTTTCTATATTTCAAAACAACGGATTAGCACTTACTTTTCATATTCTTGATATAATAATATTGCTAGAATTTATATTCAAGGACATCACATAGTTTTTTCTCCTGTTACTTTACCGAACCAAATGAAATTGGAGTAGCCTTAGTTAATTGGGTTAATTAGTTATTACTGTATTTATTCAACATAAAATTGCAAATGCACCTTTTATTATTTATAAATTTAAACTAAATTGTTCATAATTGATTTGTGTCAAAATATATATATGCAAATATAACCATGAGTGATCAATCTCCAAAAGCCTTCACCAAATAGGAGTTTCAAAACCCTCCATCAACTTCACTGAATTACGAATACGCTGAATACATAGGTTTGTAAATAAATAAATAAAAACCATTCCCAATATTGACAATGTGCCTATATCCAATTCCAGGAGCAACTACGACAATGAAGATACTTACTACAATATTCCTTCACGACTTCTTTTGATGTTTATTTAGAGTTCGCTCCGACGTTCCTTTATCACACTTGATATTTTTATAAATGGAGATCAACATGTCAAATGGTTTCTTTATTAAATCACACATTTACCGTTTCTAATTTTGGCCCACAACTACCTTCACATTTTGTATTACATTTTAAAACAACTCGCGCATCGCACGAGGTGAAAATGAGTGTTTTTTAAAATTTGACTACTTTACGTGGTATAAAGCGTCGCGCATCGCGCGGTGCTAAAAACTAGTCTAAATATAAAAGGAAATGTTAGACACACCGGGTGTTAGTACCGGTATTGCTTTATTTGTTTGTACTATGGTGTGGGTCCCGCTAGGAAATGTTGTAGGTCCCATCAATGTACAATCAAATAAAGCGCATTTGGCACTAAACCGGTACTTAGACCCGGTAAGAGTATCATTACCCAAATATAAAAATGGTGTCTCCTCTCTTAAGTTTGACACATGGCACGCAATTTATGTCTTATAGCAGGTGCCCAAATATGCCATTTCCATCAACTCTTTATCTCCCCGATATTTATATTTGTCCCTTCCTCCCCCTGTCATCGGTTGTGAATTAACCCAAATTTCACCGTCTCTTCACCTCCCATGCCATTAAAGTCACATTTTATCTGCTCCGTCTTTCTGTAATCTTAATAACTTGTTCACTTTTTGCAATTTCTCTTCATTATTCGTTATTTTTTATCCCTTTTAACTCTTCATTTCTCTTCCTCTGTTCTCTCACATTCCATTTCTATTCCTCTGTTCTCTCACACTCACTCGCGAAATTGCCCCTTTTTGTTAATCCTAGAAAACTCTACCCATAATCCAACCCTAAGAAGTAGAAAGATACCGTGATAAAATGCAAAATCAGACATTAAACCAAAAACATCAACAAGCTTCGATGCGACAAGCAGGTATTCTTCACTCTACAATCCTTGCCATTTTGTGTATAGATACGTGTATGGATAAATCATTTTACATCTATATTTTTTGTTGATTTGATTGTCATTGTAGATATTTTGTTTTGCTGGATTTGTAATTGAGTTATGAAAGTATCAATAGGGTTTTTGGCTATGTAATTTTTCTACATATTATGTTATTTGCACTCAATATTTTATTATCTACTCATGAATGTGCATGATTAAGGGTATTTTACTTTTACTTATTACGTCAATAAATCTTATTTTTTCCTAACATTTCTTTATAATTAATAACCGGCACACAATATTTTAAAACAATAATGGTATCAACACCTACTAATCAGGAGGTGTCCTTAATAGCAACATTTTGGTTGTTAAGTGCCCAACAAGTTGATTACATAAATGTTAACTAGGGTCATTTTCAAATGTGTTCGCAAAAGTTATATACGGATTCTTTTTATTTATAATACATAAGAATCCCTATAAAGCGCCCAATATAATCTAGTTAAATTAATTATCCACTCCATAAATAGATATCATTGAATCTAATACTTAAAATACTTACTTTAAGCCTAAAGTTAAAATATTTTCTTTCCCTGCAACATCTTAACGCAGGGTTAAGGTTAGGGCTTAGGGGGCAGCGATTGTTTGTGGAGAAGAAGAGAGTTGAAAAATGGCAAAGCAACAGGAATTTCAGGTGTATAATAGTATGACGAAACTGAAAGAGGTATTCAAACCCAAAGTTGAAGGCAAGGTTGGCATTTATGTCTGTGGCATTACCCCCTACGACTTTAGCCATATCGGTCATGCTCGTGCCTATGTCACCCTTGATGTCCTCTATAGGTCTCTCTCTCTCTCTCTCTCTCTCTCTCTCTCTCTCTCTCTCTCTCTCTTTATATGTATACACACACACACACACACACACATGCAGAAGTGTTTGCAATTTGTATATATAGTGATTCTTTAGAAAGCTACAGTGTTTTTCATAATTGGATTTTTCATAAAAGAGTAATATGATGGGAGGCAAATGACTTTCTTAAAAAAATGGTGTCTTTCTTAAAAAATGATCGTCATTATATATAATGGATGTGCAAATTGGAGTTTATGTCTGAGTATTAATAATCATAATTATTTCACACAATGCTTGATTACATTTAAAATGATGAGAATTGGAAAGTACGGGTGCTAAATTGTAATAATGTCAAATCGTACTCTGTTTATTTTGTTTCCTTTAGTCCCTTTAATTAGGTTGATATTTTAGGCTCATTAGTTAGTGGTGATATATCTTTGGAATATTCTCGGTTGCCGATTTTAGGGGATGTTTGTTTTTTCATCCTGTTTTTTAATGCTGAACTTTGAATGCTTAATGCTCAACTCTGAATGTTGAACCTCTGAATGTATGTTGTTTGTTTAGAGTTATTCGACTCTGAATTCTTAATAAAGGTAATTTGACCATTTTGTCATTACTAACTATTTGCCAATTGTTTTGTATTATCGTCCTTTAAAAAATAAAATAAGGGTAAAATGAGAATGAAATTTCATTAAAAGAATTTAACTTTAAGCATAACATTCAGTGGGGGACTTGTCTCTTAATGCTTAATGCTGAATTTTAACTATTTTTCAGCATTAAGAGGTAAAAATAACCACCAAATATTACCTCTTAATGCTGAATCGAACTCTTTCAATTCAACATTAAGAGGTAAAAACAAACGCCCCCTAGTCTTTTACCTTTTTATGATCTTTTGGCTAGGAAGACTCCTTTAACTTATAAATAAGCCTTTTTTTTAATTTCTCTTTTCCCCGAATTTATTACTCTTGAAATTCAACTATACAGCAATGAAGAAAAAGGAAGGTAAAACACGTAAAGTAATTCGGAGCGCGAGGGACGCAAATTTAGCACTGAATGTTCCTGGGTTTTGTGTTGATCTACTGGGCATAGATGTGTATATTTTTTTTAATTGATTAACTGATGGGCGATCTCTATTCGATGTTCCCTTTTTTATTTTTTTGGGTGGCACAACCAACCTCCGTCATTATTTGGTGATATATTTGTTTTTCCGTTACACGATTCGGTGCTATATATGGTTTCCTCATACTCTTTCACTCTCCTATTACGTTTCTTTGTTGGTCTATGGTAGCTATTTTATTCTCCCGCAATCGTTTATTGTGCGGTAGTGTTCCGTTGTCAGCTTCATCCCTTTTAAAAGTACTTCGTCCTTTTGTTGATACAGGGTTTCACCACTCTTTGTTGAGAGAAATTGTTCATTATTCCGGTTTTTCAGGTGTTGATCACCCCATATTGATTGAGCCTAGTATAAGTTCAATTATATTATGCCGTGTGATGGTGAGTTTTGAAACAATCCGTTATTGAGAGGTATTATCCAAAACCTTAACGGAGGAGGTTCATTGTCGTGTGTATGTATGGTTGTCGATGAGTGATGGAACATTCCTTTGTTTGTTGGTAGGTGTTTTACACATCTTCTTGGACCTTAATGATGAATTAACTTTTGTTGGTGTGCGGAATGTCAAAGTGACGACATGTTGGCGGTGAAGTTTAATAGTGGCTAAGGGTTTGTGGTGAGGTCTGAATGTCAGCCTAGTGCTCATGGTGGTTTATGACGATGATATACTTCAAATTTTCGGGTTTGGTGACTACTTATGGCGATTGGTTTCGTGGTGTCAGTTGGTGATTGGCTTGCCATAATTGTCTTGTTGGTGGACATGATGTTCCATTTGCGTTCGTGCTACCTTTGGATTTTTTTTGTTGCAAGTTGAACATGTTTTTCAACATGCTTCAACTTAAGGGGGAGGTGTTAGAGAGTATAATATTGTAACAAGGCTATTTATGCTATTTTTCTCGAGTGTTGTGTAATTATGTTCCTACTTGAGTAGTATATAGATGGTGTTACGGTGAGTGGAATAATAGAAAAACATTATTAATTCTCTTTTACTCTCAAATTTAATATTCTTGATATTTGACTATCATAAAGTGGGAGAATGACAATTTTAGTTCCCCAAATACTTTAATGACTATCGAAAAACTGTGGGATAAACTTTCGGGGACAGAATACATCAATTATGGTTTAACTTTGAAACCATTACAAGAAACTTAATTTTAGATGATAGAGTATTAAAAGGAAACTCTTGTTAGAAGTACTTTCAAGATGTTTAAAACTATTAGGAGAGTATAATATTGTAACGAGGCTATTTATGCTATTTTGTTAGAGTGTTGTGTAATATTGTACCTATTTGAGTAGTATATATATGGCATTACGGTGAGTGTGGAATAATAAAAAACCATTATTAACTATCTCTTCTACTCTCAAATTTATTATTCTTAATATTTAGCTATCATAAAGTGGGAGATTAACAATTTTGGTTCACCAAGTACTTTAATGGCTATGGAAAAACTGTGGGATAAACGTTCAAAGACAGAATACATCAATTATGGTTTAACTTTGAAATTAGTAGAATAAACTTAATTTTAGATGATAAAGTATTAAAAGGAAGCTCTTGTTGGAAGTACTTTCAAGATGTATAAAACTACAAGTGCAATGTAATTTATAAAGTAATAATCGACAAAATGATACAACAATAATATCTGGTCGTACTTAAAAAAATGTGTACAATGTATGAAATTGAGGGAATGTTTAAATTAATGGGATGTATTGAGCTCAATACTAAATTATGAATCTATTGTTCACTTATTTCCTTCCTCCTTCCCCCTATTTAAAAAAAAGAATATTTTTGTGGGTTTGGTGGAGGAAGGGAACTAGGGGAGGTCTGCCCTCTAATTTTATTTCCCATCCACTTTACCTCTTTACCAAATAAGAAAATATCCCATTTACTTACTTTAACACTTCCACTATTCATTTCTACTAACATGTGATTGTGCCATCTTATTGCAAAAATTTGTTTGAATCTTTCTCCATCCGATATTTGTCCAAGAGGACCTACCTTTGAAGGTTTTCACAGTATGACATTGTGATAGTGTGGTTTATGCTTCTCGCATTGCATTCAAGGTATTAATAAATGCTCGCGGTTCCCCTAGCAATTGCTGTTGGGCTAATGTGTAATTGTTCTGCCAGTGGGTATCTGGGATGTAACAGATGGTACCTAGAGAACTCGATATGTATAGGTTTTGATATGTTTTCTTTTTTTTTCATATTAACACCTCACCTAAATAATGGGAATACATATTTTCTTGCTTTGGGATCATTTGATTTTGGGCATTAATTTTTACTTACCTTCTATCTATCCTTTAAGTATAATTTATTTGTTTTGTTACCTGTACCAACTTAAAATTTAATTTATAAGTCGGTGATATAAGAAAACTCGTTAGATATCTCTCTTTTATTTTACTATTATTTGTTATAAAAAATCAAGGTTCTAAAAGCCGCGAGGCGTGGTCTAGGCGTAGAGGTCAAGCCTCAAGCCTTAGGAGCCTAGGCGCGGCGTAAAAAGACGTTTTTCCTTTTTTCATTATTTTAATTATTCCAAGGCTAATAATATAATAAAATAATACATATCTTGAATTTTGAAAATATATCCGTATGTTTGGTAGCCATCTTTCTCATATTCATGCTTCATAATCAATTTATAAAATGTATTTTGATTGTTTTGGAAGAGATATTTGTCCGATTTGTAAAAAAAAAGCCTTTAAATGGTGATATCATTTCACTAAGGCATATTTGTTTTAAAAAAAGTGCGCCTTAAGACTTTTACCAAGAATAAGGCATAGGCGATGCGTTTCTCTCAAGCTTCAAGCCTAGGCGTGCTTAGGCGGAGCCTAGACGCGCCTTTTAGAACATAGTAAAAAATTCAAGTTAAAAATACATGTCATTATTATTATAAAAAAATAAACAAACTTAAAATTTTGAAATTTTAATTTGTATGCAATTTGTGGTATGTAAAATTATTAGGTATGTAATCAATATCAGTTAAGGTTTGATCAATTAATAATTGGCAAGTAATAACTATAAGAGGGCAGTTTGTGGAGGGAGTTAGGCATGATCCACTCCCGAGAAGAGAGGATGTAATGGGGAGAAGATGAAAGCAGGAGAGAGTATACAGGGAAAATACAAGTACTCTTCCACACCATAGAGTAAGCGGGTATGAAGGTACTTCTAGGTTTATTGTGGGAGTTGATCCTTTTATTGAGTTTCAATTTTTCTCGCCATTATTGCTCTCCACTTTTTAGGTGCTGTTATATTGGCTAAGCAGGATTAGTCCCCATGTCTGTGAAGAACCAATCAACTCCTATTGGAGCATGTCAACATATGGGGATAAAAATGGAGAGCTTGCTTTAATTCCATTAAAAATGGTAATGGAGGTATAAGGTCATGGCGAGCAAACATGTAAAGCTAGATATTATGTCGACTGTTAGCAATGATTTATGAATTCGCCTGGTATATCCTTTGGTTCTGGATGTATACCACCAAGGTGGGTTCCGATCGTGCTCTTTAATTATTGTAGAATGACTAGACTTGTAAGCTGGCAGTCCTTGTATCCTAATCTAGCACCCACCATGTATCCTAAACTTGCAATCTACATATTATTCAGGATCCTGAGGAGTTCATATCATCAATGGGCTTCCCATGTTCTGCTATCTTTGGGTGACTTGGTCACATTTTTAACCCCTACGTTTGTGCTATGAAAGGGACCCACTTATAAGAATGTGGATTGCTTTGGTGCGTGTCTAGGGCACGGGTACTTACGCTACTATTCACACGAGATGTTAGGGGTATGCTTCATTTGGACATTGTTTCGGTTAACAGTTTGTGGATGATTGTAACTACTTTTTTGATTGTTATGGGTACAATATAAAAGGTTTATATATAGTACAATCGAATGCACATAGACTTTTATTTAGTTTAGGGACTTAGTATTGGAGTACCCAAGTTCTTTCGAATCTGTTTGAGCTTCATCAGTTTGAGAGAATTTTGTAATATATTTGTTTCTTTGCTCATATTTCTTTGTTATTGTCTTGAAATAAGAGGTACGAAATGTTTGATATCTAATACGTTCAAGTACCCTAAAGGGGTATGCAAGATCTAGAATGTGATACTTAGGGGATGAATACTTGACAACATTGTTCTTTGTTCGACAATAAAAAATAAAAAATTCAAATATTAAAATATGTTACATGTAAAGAACTATCATATAGTTTTAATTTTGATGCTTGAATAATTGAATACATATTACTTTTAAAAAGGAATATATTGATAATTGTATACATATATTATAAATACATAATAATAAGTTGTAAGTCTTGATTCAAGATTAATCAAGAATTCTAGTGAAGTTGTGGTAACAAAGGTAGATTTAAGGTGTTTGCTAGGTTTCAAAGTTCTCATAACCTTCAAATTATACAATCAATACCATAATAAATAAATAATAAATCTAAACATATTTTCACATCAATCTTAAGTCATTTTATGCTTTATGTTCATGCACTGTCGTAATGGCATAAAAATGGTTGTACCACTTTTGGGAAATAAATGAAGTAAAAGACATCTGGACACGTTCTCATATTCTACACCTAGGCCCTTTCATAGCCATTACAAAAGACTAAAGGTTTTACAACCATTTATAATCATTACAGTTTCATAACGGTCCATTATGGCTCAATGATGGCTTTTATGGTGGGGTAATTGTTATTATGGGAGAGAAACATCCAATAAAGTTCCCTAGTGATCTGTTCACTGCCACAACAATCGTGAAAACTAGTACCACTGCTACTATCGAAAATGATGGGAATGTAAGCCTCCAATATCACTACTTAGTATACGAGTTCTGTTGGCAGTTAATGGTCGGGGAAATGATTAGGAGATTGGGGCAATGTTTTGGTAAAATTTGTGGGGTTTAGGGTTTTAAGAAGGTGAGGATAAAATAAATTGTGTGAAATTGGGTTCTTGGCCAGAATAGGGTTGGGTTAGTGATTTTTTGAGGTCGAAAAAAGGATGCAGCTGTTTGGTAGGATGGTCAAGGGGCTTGTGATTCTTTTCGGGGTCGGAATGACCCCGAGGTGCCTTCTGGACTAGGGTTTCAGCCCGAGCAGCAGCGTTTTGGGGCTTTGGAGTGTCTGCTGGAAACCGATGGTAAAGGGGGGTAAACTAGGGTTTCCTGGTTCTGAAAATGGGTCGGGATAGGGATTTGAAGGTCGTCGGGTAGGGTTAATTTTTGGGTGGGTGCACTTTTTTGGGGGTAAAAATAGGGTTTCTTATGTTATTTGGATTTGAATTTTGGTCGGGAAAATTATAATGGAGTTCGGGTTCAGAATGGGTTTTACGGACGGGGTCGGGGAAATGATTAAGAGATTGGGGCAATGTTTTGGTAAAATCCGTAGGGTTTAGGGTTTCAAGGAGGTGAGGATAAGATAAATTTTGTGTGAAATTTGGTTCTTGGCCAGAATAGGGTTGGGTTAGTGTTTTTTTGAGGTCGGAAAAAGGTGTCAGCTATTCGGTAGGATGGTCAATGGGTTGGTGATAGTTTTTGGGGTCAGAATGACCTCGAGGTGCCTTCTGGACTAGGATTTCAACCCGAATAGCAATGTTCTGGGACTTTGGAGTGTCGGTTGGACAACAGATGGTAAAGGGGGGTAAACTAGGGTTTCTTGGTTCTGAAAATGGGTCGGGATAAGGAGTTGAAGATCGCTGACTAGGGTTGAGTGGATCGGTGGCAGAAGGAGGAGCGTCGACCGCCGAAATGGTGGTATGATGTCTTCCGGACTTGGACGACGGGGATTTCTTCAAAAAAATTGACTTTCCGGCATCGAAATTTGTCCAGGAAGGTGGTCAGTGGCTTCGGGTTGTTGATGGACTGATTTGTGCAGATCGGCAGTGGTTTGTTGGGAAGCTTCTTGGGTGGAGATCCGTTCTGTGGTCATTTCAGGATCGATTATGGATGAACTAGGGTTTTGTAATTTGGATAAAAGTTGAAAAATAGCATCCATTTGTTGTATCATCTCACGATTGTTCGCTATTAATTCTTGTTGTCTTTTTCTTAACTCTTCATTAATCTCATCTTGAATTCGCGTCGTCCTCTTCGGGGCCATTGAGAATGTAGTGCACGATTTGATATTCTACATACATCGATACACACTAACGCCAATGTTTGGAGCGACACCCACTCTGATACACATCAATGACCTAAAAATCAAGATAATATGATTTCTAGAGAGAGAAATAAGAGATTTCTTATATTTCACGTATTAAAAAGTAAGTACAAATGAGAATACAAGTATTTATATAGGTTGAATTACTTGTTAATTAAATAATTAGCTAAAATGACTAAAAGGACCAACTAATAACAAAAGAATGTCTAATTAGTCCCAAACATGATTGGGAGCTAATTAAGGAAATAAAATGCCAAAAAATAACTAAAAAAATAGAAAATAGAAAATAAAAGGAAAATAAAATGGATTCTCATCATATTTGCCTGTAGATTGTCCTCGAAAAGGAAAAAATAATTTTTGGCAGTATATTCTAATCACGCTTTACATAAATTGTGACTATGCAGGTATCTAAAACATTTAGGCTATGAAGTTGTGTATGTGCGGAATTTCACTGATGTTGATGACAAGGTGAGAAGTCTAATATCTTATTATAGTTTATTAGTTCATTTTTTTGTGTTGTATCCCTTTCGATTTTTTTTCCTGGTGCTAGAATTAGCCTTGTGCTTTTTTCATTTTTACTTTTTCGGGCATTATATTATCTTTGCCAGATATGCAGGACACCTGTTCCAGTGCTAGATTTAGCCTTTTGCCGTTTTATTTGTTTAAATTTATTTTTTATTGTTATTGTTTATTACGAATATGCATTGTTCCATGTATTGTAAATGCACTCATAGTTGAGATTTGCATAATTTAGTTGTATTTTAACAATTATAAATACCGTATCACTGTTCTAACATTCAGGGTCTAACGTAGCGAAAAACGTGAAAATAAAAGAACTATCACTTACAAGCGTGATCTTATCTAGTGAACTACAAACAAAGTGCACAATTATTAAAATTCTAACCTATTTACTAAACATGTAACACACTTTGGGTATTCTAAGGAGCATAAAAGATGACAACTTACACAGTTTTATGGAAAGAAGGAACACACGGAATACAAGGGATATGAGATCCAAAGGGGATCCAAGGGGTTGTTGGATACTATATGTATGAACAGTATATACGGGACTGTTCATATCTACAGTTACTCTTTGATTTTACCTTTTCAGCCTCACTGACTTTCTGTGATCCTGTGAAACCATTTATTCTTGTGCTAGTTGTTCTACATCAGTCTCCCCTTCTTGAAAAGAACTCACATTTGAGTTACCTGAATTTGGGGGATAATACTCATATGCCCGCCACGTTGAAGGTAAATGTAATGGACATGTCAACAGGAAAATCAATCACGTAGGCATTGTCATTGATTTTTTTGCAGAATCACCATAACAAGGTAAGATAATGCTTGGTGATCCATAAATAACACGAACTCTGCTGGAAAACATAATGCTCCTAGCTCATAAGTAGTTCACTTTTTGTGCGCCTCATTCCTCTTCTTGCGGTAAAATGCCACCGGAAGCCCTTTCTATGACAAAAAATCTTTTATTCCCACTATTGAAGCATCACATTACTTTTGGAACTTCTCAAAATCTGGAAGAACTAATACTGGTGCTGTTATTGCTTTTTTTTAGTCAAGCTAAAACTTATTTCAACTTCCTCTTCCCATTGAAACTTCCCTCTTTTCATGCACTCGATGATTGGGGGTCAACGCTACTGAAATTTTAATGAATCTTCGATAGATCGTAGCCAGGCCATGGAAACTGTGTACTTAACTCACATTCTTCGACGCGGGCCACTCCTCGAATAGCTTTCACCTTCTTTTCTTTTACTCGAATACCATCACCACTAATCACAAAGCCCAAGGACAATAGACGAGATAATAAACTACAATTTGTCAAGTTAATGCACAACTTATTTTCCTTCAAAACTATGTACGTCCCTCAAGTTCAAAAGTTCTGCTTCTGTCTTACTATAAACCAGAATATCATCGAAATAAACAACTACAATTCCACCAATTAACGATTTTTGTACCTGATTCATTAACCACATGAAAGTGCAAAGTGCCTTGGATAATCCAAGCAGCATATCTAGCCGCTCGTGTAATCCTTCCTTTGTTTTGAACGTTGCTTTCCACTCATCCCCAGGGTGGATCGAATCTGATGGTACCCGCTTTTATGGTCCACTTTGGTGAAAACTTGTTCTCCTGGAAATATGTTCAACATATCTTTTAACCATGGAATGGAAAATCGGTATTTGATGGTAATCCGATTGATTGCACGTCTGTCTCTACACATTCGCCAACTGTCATCCTTCTTGGGCACTAGCAAAGTTGAAACTGCACATGGGCTCATACCTTCTTGTATTAATCCCTTTTGTCGTAACTCCTCTACATGTTCTTGCAAAATTTGGTCTTCCCTGGGATTCATCCTGTAATGGGGCCGGTTCGGCAGGCTCGCCTCTGATACCAAGGCAATGTGGTGTTAAACGTCACTTATGGGTGGAAGATTCTGGGTGAGGTCTCCTGATACAAAATCTTTGAATTGCTTTAATAGAGGTGGAATGACTGTTGGTGTAGTAACAAGAGGTTGTTCGATCATTTCTCCTCTAATCAAAACAAAGATCTTAGGAGCTGTCTTCACTTCATAAATTTTTCTCGGCCAAACATTATACTGGATTTCCTTTGGCCATGGTAGTCTTAGGAAATTCCACCTTTTTCAATGGTCCAAGAATGACCTTCAGACCATTCTTGTATATAACATAAACATTGTCTGTACTACGGTGAGTGGCATTGACATCAAATTGCGAGGGCCACCCTAAGATCATGTGAGAAGCATCCATATCAACCACATCATCTCGTATCTCTTCTGCACAGACTTTCCCAATCGAGAATGGGACAGGACAGGTTTCAGTCCCTCGCGTTTCTGAACCTTTGTTGATCCACATCCAATTTTGTAAGGGTGGGAATGCTTTTCTGTCTTCAATCCCAACTTTCGAACCATTGTTGAGGAAACAATATTCTCACTATTCCCACTATCAATGATAACGTCACATACCTTTCTATTGACAATACGTGTACGAAACACGTTATGACGTTGTGGATGCTCCTCCTTTTTGGGTGTGTACATCAGCGTTCTTACTACTAAAGAATGGGACAACAACTCATCGTAATCTCCCTCAATCACCTCGTCGTCCTCATAAGTGGGGTCAAAATCGACTTCTTCATTTCCTTCTTCATGTTCGACCAAATTCACAGTGGGTCATTTTGGATTTATGATGTGTATATGATATATAGCGACACGTGGCGCATGTTGTGCTCCCGGGAGAAGACTATACTTTATTTTTGCTTTTTTAGTTTAGGGTTTATTGTCATTTTCTTTTATTTTTAGTGTTTAATTGATCTCCAAGCATGTTTAGGGCTAATTAGTCATTTTTAGTTATTCGCTGTCCTTTTTGGTCTTTTTGGGTATGAGCTTGGTTAGCAAGCTAACCTCTCCTATAAATACGCCCTTGACCCTCATTTGTAATGACACTTGAATATTGAGAATTGAGAATAGAGAGAGAAAGAAACCCATTTCATTAGTTTAGATTTATTTTTTGTTGCTGTTGGTGTGTAGGGAATAGTTGTTGTGTAGTGTTATAATAATGCTTTCGCACTCTTAGATTTACATCAAATTGGTATGAAAGTTGCATTTGTTCTTGGTATTCGTCGTGATGCATGAAGTGGGTATCGAGTTGTGATTCCAATTTGGTCAACCCTTCAATCAGTAGATAGATAAATGTCCAAATGAGAATCAAGTTGATGGAAGGCCTAAATTTCGTCACCGCTAAAAGGGGGGATTCCAACCCTTTTAGCCTCCTCTACCCTCCATCACCTCCCTCCACCTCCACCTCCCATCGCCACACAACCACCACCTCGTACACATAAAACATCATCTCCTACCTTCCCCAGACCCTAACCCTAACAAAAAAAGGACCTACAAACCCTAACCCTAACCCTAACCCTAACCCAAGACACCCTAGCCCTTCAACCCCAAACCTAATCCTAAAGAAAACCTAACTCTACCCAAACCCTAACCCCTAGGACTGCTGGCGCCCCTCCATCGTACATATGGGCTGCCGTGATTAGCCACCAACACCTTTGAACCGAAATCTCCCTTCATATGCTGCTTGTCCGGGACTGATCGGAGCCCATTGGATTTACAAGATCGTGCGCCTATAATCAAGAATGACTGTTTCCTACCTCCAATTCATCTGACCACTGCACGACCACTTCCCTACCTTGCTGCGCTATTTCGACCAAAATACCTTGCCCAAACCCTAAGTCGAAGCCCCGGTATCCAAATTCCCCAAAAAACCCTAGTTCTCACCCCGAAAAAAACCCTAATCTACCCCACCCACATATTTCCCCCTTTTCTCACTCATTTATGACCAAACACAAACAAACTCAACAAAAATGGGCATTTCTACTCCGATCCAATCCCCCACCCCCTATTTGACCTCAAATCCGATCAAAATTGGTCTTAGGGCCTATTTGTGCCACAGCATATGACTTTTATGAAAAATGCATCCCACTTGATATTCGTTTTTCGCAGCCTTCAGTCCGCTTGTGTCGCCATCGTACTCGCAAATGTGCGGTCGTCGGAGTTTCCGTCCAGTTAGATTCAAGGGTTCACCACTCCTAGTTGTAACCATGTACTCGTGGTGTCGAGAAGGTGTATGGTCGTCAGTTTTTGGTTGTCGAATTTCGTAGAAGGACATTACCGGGATTTGGGTTTATTAGACCTATTTTTGACGAGGTTCATATACATGGGACTAATTCCATTTGGACAACCCACTTTTTGTTGATTTTGATTGGGGTCCGAAGCTTTTTCAAGGTTTAATATCATGTGGCATTGACGAGTCACCCTCTAACCTCGAGGACGAGCTTTTTCGAAGACGAGGAGAATGATGTGTATATGATATATAGCGACACGTGGCGCATGCTGTGCTCCCGGGAGAAAACTATACTTTATTTTTGCTTTTTTAGTTTAGGGTTTATTGTCATTTTCTTTTATTTTTAGTGTTTAATTGATCACCAAGCATGTTTAGGGCTAATTAGTCATTTTTAGTTATTCGCTGTCCTTTTTGGTCTTTTTGGGTATTAGCTTGGTTAGCACGCTAATCTCTCCTATAAATAGGCCCTTGGCCGTCATTTGTAATGACACTTGAGTATTGAGAATTGAGAATGGAGAGAGAAAGAAACCCATTTCATTAGTTTAGATTTATTTGTTGTTGTGTAGTATAATAATAATAATGCTTCCGCATTCTTAGATTTACATCAATTTGACGTAAATGACGCCAAAAGGGTAATAAGAGGAAGATATCTTACACTTCAACCCACAATTCACTAAACTCTCCAAAATATAGAATACTTCAAATGAGTCTACAATTGGGGTATTTATAAGTGGGAAGTAGCTTGGGATGTAAGCAACTAATGATCTAATTACAAATGTACTCCTTAATGCCACTTGTCCTTCCCACCTCTAAATACTAAACAAACAAAAGGAAAATACAACCAATTAACAAAATAACAAAAATACTATAAAATCCTAAAAATGATGAAAATATCCTCCATATTCTTCATTCACATCATTCTCTCCGCCTTCGAAAAAGCTCGTCCTCGAGCTTTGAAAGTTGAGGATGCATAAAATCTTCAAAGTATTGGGCCGGGCAGATTAAGAAAAAAATTTGGGGTTCCAATATAATTTTGTCAAAATTGGAGGATGACTTGAAAAGCCCCAAAAATGTGCGGAAGCGGGGAAAAATCTTCATTCAATTCTTGCTTCAAGATTCATCTTCCTCCTCTCATGTCAATTATAAAAAATATCTACCACCCGGGTCAAAAACCAAGTTTTGGTACTGCCCGAGGGTTTCCTCCACTAGTACAGGGCCTTTGACTGTTGGATCTTGGTTACCTGGTTGAATCACTATCGGCGGTGGGCTGTAACAGAATATTGGGGATCGGCCTGTGTCGTTGGAGTTCGGTAACCGTCCAGGCAGCCTTGTCGGTCCCGGACGAAGGAAGGAGGGGTCGGTGTCTTTTGGTGTCTAGTGGAGCAGATCGGGGACTGGGTGTCATGGGAAAAGAGTGCGGCAGCAGCAGGGCTTATGCTGGCCACCAGTGGGGTGGTCCGGCATGGATTTTGAAGAGATCCGGCCATCGGTGGAAGGCTGTGGGCTGGTCGGGGAAGTGCAACTGAGTAGGAATGGGCCCCGACTTGGTTTGGGTCATATTCCACCTGAAACCTTAGGGTTTCGGCGCTGATGGGTTAAGTTTTTGGGATTTCGACGGGTTTTAGGTCAAATCTAGTTTGGGGAAGGGGTTACGGCCTAGGCTTTGTTGGATTTGATTTTTTTTGGGTAGGGGTGAAAATGGTTGCGGAAGCGTGGGTGGAGGTGTTATGGTTTCTTGAGTTAGGGTTAGGTTCGGGGTTTTGGGTGGTGGTGGACGGGAGGTGATCCTCAAGATCCTCAAGTTGCGTCAAGAGGTGGTCTAAGACCCCCCATGATTCGATCATAACGAGTTTCCACGAGAGCATATCTCCTCTTAAAACCCATTTGTCATTGTTTACGATTTTTGTGTTTTTTTACAACAACAATGGGTAGAAAAAGGCTCTGATACCAATTGACGTAAATGACGCCAGATGGATAATAAAAGGAAGATATCTCACTTCAACCCATAATTCACTAAACTCTCCAAAATATAAAATACCAATTTATTGGTGGGAAGTAGCTTGGTATCAAAGCAACTAATGATCTAATTACAAATGTACCCCTTAATGTCACTTGTCCCACCTCTAAATACTAAACAAACAAAAGAAAAATACAACCAAACAAAATAACAAAAATACTATAAAATCCTAAAAATGATGAAAGTATCCTCCATATTCTCCATTCACATCACAATTTATGACCTTGCTCTCCACACCAATAACACTTGCTCAGGCTTGGACGTGCATATGAATATTCTCATACTGGATGGACTTACTCTTGTAGTAGAGCATACATGGTACTGCAGGAACCACGTATGGACTGGTTACTTACCTTGACGTGCACGGGTAGTTTGCATCTGATCTCATACGCGACCAATTGGACTTGCTTCTCTTCTTAGATTTTTATATAATCAGAGAAATATTCGACTTTAGTAATCCAATCCAAGAATTCTTTAATACGAAGATGACCCTGAATAGTTCGTAGGTCAATCTTCATACGAAAGTCCCTGGAATCATCTTACTCCCATTAACATCGATTGTCTCCAAACACTGGTACAACATGATTATCGAAACCAACATTTCTCTCGTACTAATTGGGATGTTTGGATTGCGGTTACCGATAGGACGTCCATGATCATCGTCGTTCTCGCGTTTAAGTTCCACCACTATCATTCTTGCTAGGATTTTCCACATGGTTTCATGCAAATCACTCTAGGTTTGATTGACGTTGGTTCGTAACTCAATAAATTCAGCCCTCAAAAGAGTAACTCCATTATGATCACCGACATTGGAGGTGTTTCTTCCATCACGTGAACCAACCAACAAAGGCGAATCTTAGGATTCAGAATCTTGCTCTAATATCTCCTAACGTAACAGAAAAATGTGAAAATAAAAGAACTATCCTTGAATCCATAATTCACTTAAAAGAGAAGAAAATAAGTTTATATTTGAAGATGAGATGATTTGAAACACTTACAAGCTTCCTCTTAAGTAGTGAGTTATAAAAGAAGCGATTATTAATATTCCAACCCATTTACTAAAGGGGAAACACACTTTGGATAGCCTAGGGGCTCTTTTTGGCCTTCTTGTTAGCATTGTTTTAGCTGAGGTGGGCACCTAGGCGTAGGGATGGCAATTCGTGTTTTTGGGTTGGGTCACGGGCTGACATGACACGACTTCATATTTTTCTCTTATTTGACACGAACACGACCCGAATATAACACGACACGACTAACACGATTTTGTAAATTTTACACTAAATTACATATATATATACGACATAAATGAAGCCAAGTGGGTAATTAGAGGAACGTGTCTCACACTTCAACCCTCATTCAATAACTCTCCAAAATATAAAATGTCCCAAATGAGACTAGAATAGGGGTATTTATAGTGGGAAGTAGCTTAGGCTCTAAGCAATCATCTAATTACAAATGTACCCCTATTAGCCTTTGCTACTTCCTTTCTATAATACCAAGCAAACAAGTACTACTAAAAGAAAATACATCAAATGAAGGGAAATAACAAAAATGTTACTAATGCCTTAAAATACTCAAAATAGCCCTTAAACTTCTAATTAACATCATTCTCTCCTCCTCGAAAAAGCTCATCCTCGAGCTTTAAAAGTTGAGGATGCACAAAATCTTCAAAATTGGATAATCACGTGACAAGCACCAAAATTTTGTGGAAGAGAGGCAAAACTTGTGGAGCTAAAAGTAATTTTTGAAAATTTGAGGAAGATTCTTCAATTCTTGCCTCAATCTTCATCTTCTTCCTCTTGCCTCTCATGTGAATCTTAAAAAATACCTTCCCCCGGGTCAAAAACCATTTTCTTGGTGCCAAACCCTAGTTCTTGAATTTTGTGAAGGGTTCCACCTTGTGCAGAAGATAGATCGATTAGCATAGGAGGGTTTTGGGCCAAAATGGGTCGAAACCTTAAGGTTTCATGGTCGTCGGCTTGATATGGGTGGTTTCCGGCCAAAACGGGCTACTTAATGGGTTTAACTGCGTTAGGGGTTAGATAGTGGGCAGAGGAGGTGGTTGGAATTTGGGTAAGGGTTTGGTGCGGGAAGTGGGCCCTGGAGGGCTGGTCGGAAGTCGGCCGGAGCTTTTCAATACTGAAAAATGGGCGGCACCACTAGAAGAGGAGATCGGGGCCTACTGGTCCAGATCAAAAGGGTTTTGGCCTTGGCCTGCTACTGCTAGGGTAGGAAACTTGTTGTTGATCACTGGAATAGTGGTCAGGCTACTAGTGGGAGGTTTGCCAGTGGTAGTTGAGGGCTGGTGGTGCGCTGCCTGTTGAAAAAATTGATCGGAAGTGAGCTGCCTTGCTGGCAGCAGTGAGTTGATGTCCATGACCACTGGAATAATGGTCCGACCACTAGTGGGAGGGTCACGAGTGGTAGTTGAGGGCTGGAGGTGCACTTCCTGTTGAAAAAATTGACCGAAAGTGAGCTGCCTCGCTGGCAGCAGTGAGTTGATTTGCATCACAGGGTTCTGCCCCATATGCGATGGTTCGCCGACAACTGAGGATGGCCAAGAAGTGGTAGTGGGTGGTGGTGGAGCTCCACTGCTTGTGGTGGATGGGTTTGTAGAAATAGGGTTTTTTGTAGATGGGGTGTTAAATGGGTTGCTGGAACAGTAGTTAGAGAAGTTTTGGGGGCTAGGGTTAGGGTTAGGGTTTTGGGTGGTGGTGGAAGAGAGGCGGTTGTCAAGATCGTCCATTCGCGTCAATAGGTGATCTAAGATCCTTGCGAGTCGTTCATTACGAACTTCCATGTTATCACATCTCCTTTTAAAACCCATCTTGACGTTGTTTACGAGCTTTTGTTTTTTTACAACAACAACAGGTAGAACCAACAAGGCTCTGATACCAATTGATGTAAATGACGCCAAATGGGTAATAAGAGGAAGATATTTCACACTGTTGCCCTCAATCAATAGTTCTCCAAAATATAGAATGTCCCAAAAGAGAATATAATAGGGTGTTTATAGGTGGGAAGTAGCTTAAGCTCCAAGCAATCATCTAATTACAAATGTACCCCTATTAGCCTATGCTATTTTCTTCCTATAATACCAAGCAAACAATTCCTATAATTACAAATGTACCCATCGTGTCGTTTCGTTTCCTGTTTCATGTCATTTAAAATATTGATACCCTTACCTATGCGTTAGGTGTGGCCCCAACGACTGGAACACTGGCTATAAATTCTGGAATTACCTTTATTTCTTCTTGAGGGGTTTCTTACATGACACCTTTCATCCTTTTTGCACAACAATTTTGTAATGTTCACGCATGAAGCTTAATCAACGGAGATAACGTGATTCAGAAAGGATTGTGCTGAGAGAAGTAATTGGTCGGATGATATTTAAATTTATTTTATTCATACATAGTCTTACTAAGTAATTGATACTCAGAATTAGAAAATAAGAAGTCGTTACTAGCTTGATGTATTTATGTTATAATTTTTTTACGATGTGTCCTAATTTCTTGATTTATGCAGATTATTCGCAAGGCAAATGAGCTTGGGGAGGATGCATTAGCTTTGAGTGGTCGGTTCTGTCAAGAATTTCTTGATGATATGGCTGATCTTCAGTGCCTCCCCCCTACCCATCAGCCACGTGTTTCTGACCATATGGACCAAATTAAGAATATGATAAATCAGGTGGTTTGCGTTACATTATTCCCTTTAAGTTGTTGGATGAAGATCTCTCTCTCTCTCTCTCTCTCTCTCTCTCTCTCTCTCTCCCGCGCACGCTCTTATTCTCTTTAATTTTGAATATGCGAAGTTCCTCAATATTTCTTTGTAAACCATGTATGCCTCACCTTTATGATTTCTCTGTTTATTTATCGCACTAGCTACCCACCTAAAGGAAAAAATCTATTCAATAAGTACGATACTGATGTCCAGACCAATGATCCATATTTTTGAAGATCGTTTTGGACAGCTTTAGACAGTATTTTAGGAATACAAGTGTGTAATTTGGGAAAGGATAAAATTTATGGGTTTTCTTGGGGAGCTCCAAACAATAATTGTAGAGTTTTTTTGTATGTAAATGTGGAGGAAATTAATATTTGGGTTTCTCTCCCTTCATCCATTCTCAAAACTAAAGTGAATCTAACGATTTCAAAACCAAAGTGGATATAATGGGTGACGAATGATTTTACTTAGAGGCTAAGTTAGCTAAATTATCTTGCTAGCCAAAATAACCCATAAAGGTAAAAAGTCTAAATTGTGTGCTTTAAGAATACTTCAAGGGAATATGATCCTCCAACGAATCTCTCTGTTGGTGGGATCATCTCGAATGCTAGGATTGGAGGCACATCTAAATCTCACATAATCCTTTATAATTTTAAGAACCTCACCCTTGCATTTTGTGTTCGGTCTTATACAAGCAAGCATTTCTCTCTCTCCAAATATGGTATATGGTAGCACCCCACGCAATTTTCCTAACCAAAGAAGGCGAGGGAATCCTTTCTAAAACAACTAACGCTAAAGCGGGAAATAACCTAAAAGCGGCATGAAAATAAAATCGTTTAAGGAAACATATCACAATTAAACCACTAAGACCTTGGTGTACACATTCAAATTATATGATTCTTCTAACCTTAGAGGCCAGTCTCGATACACTCCAGTCTCGATACACTCCATTTGTATGAGGTGGTGGAGCCCAGAAGGAAAAAACAAGAAGTTAGAGATTGGAGGTGTGTTATTATGTAATTTTCTTCTCTATGGGGAAGGGATTCTTTTGTTGGCCCTCCTTTTCCTACCATCTTCTTTGTAGGTCTTATCCTCGTTCTCCTTTGTCTTTTTTATTTTTAATGAAATTTTGTTTCTCATAGAGAAGCACAAGGGTTTATATTCTATAATGTTTGTTCCTTTTTGTTTTCCTAAACCCTTTGATGTGAAAACAAAACTCATCTTAAATGTTGAATAATTAACTTGCTACCTTAATAGCCGTATCGTAGTTAGAATTAAGTAGAGACCTAAATCTAACACACTATTAATAGATAAATCTAGATGAATATGAACTTCAATAAAGCGTTCAAGAGAACGATAATCTATGAGGTAACAATAAATAACTAAATAAAAAAGAAATGTCTTTCTCTCTCTCTCTCATGAAAGGGTTGGACCAATTAACATATATTAAGGTGGGTGGAGAATTTAATATATACATTTTCTATCAATGATGACATTCCTTCAATATACAAGCGCAATATATTCTAATGTGTGATCTGTGGTCCAGTTGCATCAATATATGTGCAACACCATATAATTAACATGAATGGAAAAATATGTCCCCAATGCTCTGAATAAAACCATCACAGTACATGAAACAAATAATTATAATAAACATGTAATTCTAGTTAGTAATTTACATTTTTCCCTGTCTTAAGGTGGTCAAAGTTATATAATTTGAAATTCCAGCCACACTCTACTAACTACTCTCGTCTTTACTAAAAATTAGGTGGTCACTTACCCACTTTACCATTGACTTAAATCCTCCATTGTCTTTTGGTGGCGTCTCCTCCCTTGAGGACCGCTTTCGCTTGTTATCACATTTCCCCTTTCTTGAATAGTGTTCTTCTCGAACTCAAAGGGGAGGATCACCGATTGCGTTAGGATTTGATAAAATGACACAAAAACAAGGATTTCAATGTAATTATCGACGATCAATTTTGGGCTAGTCGGCTCAAGTTCCATCTTGTGGCAATGGAATCACTGATATAGCAACCCATTCATTGTTCATCAGCTTTCAATAGGCGTGTACGGGTTTGGAGAAGATGGAATTTCTGGGCATAATCAATGTTTGACAGTGTGCCTTGGTGGAGGTTAAAGTCTCATTAGTGCGTTCATATCTGCTTTTAATTCTGCCCAAGTACGAACAGGATGTTGATGGTCAAGTGGCGAGTTAAATCTTGTAACCAAACTTTTTCAAATCCCTCAAACTTCGCAGTGGCTATTGGTGAAGGTTTTCTTAGGCAATATAAGAATGTGCGAGGTGATCAAGACAGAGCTATGGACAACCCAAAAAGGTATGGAGATGGCTTGGGTAATGACGCTTCCCAAAATCAGTGGAATCTGACTACAGAACAGAGGGGTTACTTATTCACCGTTGTACGAAATACAACCACCCCCTTCATGTCATGATTCGTGGTTGGAAGAGGCTCCTAGGATGCCATGGGAAGTGACCGTCCAACACGTGATGGAAAATATGGGACATGATATTGCAAGTGACATGGAAATGTTTGAAGACAACCCTCCTTGGGCTGCTTCGTTTTTGATGTGAGATCTCCTTGGATTATACCCCCTCATCCTTGTATGCTTGTAGCCTCTCCCATATCACAACAATAACCCAGACTTTGGACGGGATCGCGACTACCCAAATCAGATTGGTAGGGGAAAAAGAAGGAAAAGATCAATTTTCAATAAGAAAATTAAAAAGGGTTTGCAAGAGAAGCCTTAACAGTCCAAAATCCATATTTTTTTTGTCTCCCACCCTTTCATGGGGATAAACATCTCAACAATACCTGTTAAAGAAATTAACTCAGCTGTCTCAAGGTCATATGGATTTCTACAAAATCCAAGAAGATGCCGAATTTGAGTCCGAAGACTCTAGATACGCTATGATACAATTACTTCGTCCCAAATTAAGAGTGCATGTATTTATTTTGTATAAATTAAGGATACACTCAATCAACGACCAAGATTACCTCTTGTTCACCATTGTGAAACTTGGTTTGTTGATTATGTTCAAAAAAGAAAAGTGAACCCTTATTTTTGGACAACCTAAAAAGAAGTAATGGACTCTTAACTTGGGATGGAGGGAGTATTATTTACAGAAAGATTATAAATGGGGAAGGACTTCAAAAATAAGATTCTTCTTCCAAACATATGGGGAATGGATGCCCATCCCGTACTTCCAATGACACTCTTTAGAAAGGATGCAATGTCATGAGATGTGGATTTTCGAGAGCTCGTAAAAGATCCTCTCAACCTTTACCATTCCAACCATATTTAATTGAAGCGAAGTGATTTGTTTTTCGCTTGGAAATCTCCACAACCACTTACCTACCAAAACTTTATTTTTACTGTTAACCCCCACCCCCACCCCCAAAACAATATATATATATACATATATATATATATATATATATATATATATATATATATATATATATATATATATATATATACATATATATATATACATATACATATATATATATATATATACATATATATATGTATGTATGTATGTATGTATGTATAAACAAACAAAAAAAAATGAAAGAACATTAAAGATCCGAGGAGATTAAGGTACGTTTAGCCCTCTTAACAAGCATCTTCCATCTTTTCTATCTCTTAGATTCCATCCAAAGCTTGAGCCCAAAAATTTAAAGAATATGAAAGCAAGACTCAAATACGTTAGGGCATTCAAATTTATCCTCTAGGGCAAGGCCTCAACCTCTTAGATTCTAGTCAAGGCCTCAACCTCTAGGGCATTCAAATTTATCCCGGTCACATTACATTTATTTAAATTGACATCAAGTCCCAATAGCTTACCAAACAAGAGGATAGAAGAAACAAGATTCTTTAATTTAAAGTTGTCCCAATATGAGAAAATATTGTGTCATCCGCAAATTGTAAATGAGATACCTCCAAAGCATTCCTACCAACATAAACGCTCCACCGAACTTGGCTTACTAGACTTTTCCATGCAGCCGCGTAGATATTTACTCGCATTTTACTTGTGAACTGTATATGTAAATATATATCTGAACTATACTATGTTAAGGAATGCAGAGACAACCAATGCACAAAATCTGGAATACTATGCAGAGACATCCAATGCACAAAATATGGAATATTATTCTTCCTTATTTATCTCCATTTGAATAGGAATGTAAATAGGTATCTATACTGTAGATCCACTACTTCAAGGAGTTATTTTATTCTGTATATATAGCCCCATAATATCAATGAATTTTATAACAGAAATTTATTCAATTCTCATATAGGAAGGCAGAGCAAAAGTGGTATGCCCATAAAATGACCGTGATATCCTCATTAAAGTAACTACGCATTGAGTAGTATGTGTATATATGTTACATATATTTAGTTTGTGCAGTCATATCTTAGCATGCCCATAAAATGACTATAATACTCAATAAAATTACTACGAATAGAGTAGATGTGTTGTAACATATTTTCTCTTCTAATAATGCACATGCATCTGACTTGTGCCACAGCTTTTAGTTTCCAAAAGGTTGGCAGAAAGTAATTTCCCGAATTTCTATTCTCCTATTGAAGAAATTCGGCAAATTACAGAACTTTATACTGAATATGGATTTTGATCTCAAGGTTTCAAGAGTAGACTCCAAAAATATCATTTTTATAATAAGCGGCCTTCTAGAATAAACTTTCTGATTATTTTGAACTTTGAAAAAAGCATCAGGGGTAATGGGGGAGAAGCAATGGGCTATGCTCTTGACCTGTAGCAACTAATGTCTTTGAACGCTATCTTTACGCCAATTCATCTTTTGCCTCCTAGGGTAGGTCTAGCATAGCCAGTTCTATGTATTTCGATATCTGCTAATGTTTTCATGAATCATTTGTTTTCATTTGCATACTTGCAGCATATCATTAGTAGTCCCGTTTCTATTTCTCAAAAGAAAAAAAAGTAGTCCTTTTTCTAAAAATAGTATATAAAACTAGATGAGATTGCAAAGTTATACATCTGAACAATACCCATGAGTGAAAATAACTCAAGTGGATGTCTTGCATTCAAAGGTATTGATCATTTTGAGGAGAAATTTGGAAGTAAAATACTTATTTGAAAATGTTAAATTTTAAAGAACGAGTATTAATTTGGGACGGAGTATATAGCTGCATGGGATATTTTGTTCAAAAAAAATTTAATTACTTATAATAACTTTTGGTTTCATTGCAGATAATAAGTAATGGTTGTGCTTACCCAGTTGATGGGGATGTGTACGTCTCTGTTGATAAGTCTCCCAACTATGGCCGATTATCCGGACGGAAGTTAGAAGACAACAGAGCCGGTGAACGAGTTGCTGTTGATTCAAGAAAGCAAAACCCTGCGAACTTTGCACTTTGGAAGGTGAAATGTTAATTAAAACTTGTCTTACATTTTTACGACAATTCCACTCCATATGACACCCCTAGATATTTTCATTTATTTCAGGCTGCAAAGCCTGGTGAACCAAGTTGGGACATCCCTTGGGGTCCTGGAAGACCAGGATGGCACATAGAATGCAGTGCCATGAGTACCGAGTACCTGATCCATACTTTTGATATTCATGGGGGTGGGATGGATTTGATATTTCCTCATCATGAAAATGAGCTTGCCCAGAGCTGCGCTGCTTGCCCAGATTCCAGTGTGGGTTACTGGCTCCATAACGGGTTTGTGACCGCAAACGATGAGAAAATGTCAAAATTACTCGGCAACTTCTTCACAATTCGTGAGGTAATATGGTGAATGTCATATCATTTATGTTTTATTTGGTTGATCTATCTCGAGCATTCTGGATATTAATATTTGGTTCTTCTGGTTTTTGTAGGTTACCAAACTGTATCACCCGCTTGCATTGAGGCATTTCTTAATGAGCACACACTATCGATATCCTGTCAATTACTCAATCTCACAGCTAGAGATTGCATCTGAGGCTATTTTTTATATATATCAGGTAGAAAGCATGTCTAAGCTCCAATAGCTTGGAATTGAAACATTTTATTTTGGATGATTTATGTTAGGTGGTTTTGTGATTGATAGACCCTGCAAGATTGTCAAGACGCTTTATCCCTATTTCAAGATGGAAGCCAAAAGGAGGAAACTGAACAAAAAGGCCAAACAACTCGTATTACTCCAGCTGCTCAAGAATGCATTAGTAAGTTACATACTGATTTTGAGACAAAACTGTCGGATGATTTGCACATGCCCTCTATTTTAAATGGTTCTCTTCAAGAAGCTTATAGATTTATGAACAGTTCCTTGAACCTGCTGAAGGTACTTATTTTGGTTAGTTCTAACTATTGCCCCCCTCTCTCTCTGGATGTAATTGATTTATTTTTTTAATCATTGTTATGGCTTCCAGAAGAAGCAGCAGCAAAAACAACTGTTGTCTGTTGTCCGATCCCTATCTGAATTGGAGAAAGAGGTCAAGAAAGTTTTGGATACTTTGGGATTACTCTCTGATTCAACTTATTCTGAGGTGCTACTAAATCTGCGAGCATATTTTTAGGATTTATTATCAATGCACACACACGCTCGCGCACATTAATGTATGACCTTAAACTGAAAGATATCTTAATACAATTATGAAATTTATCACAAAATTGTTATGTTCGATTGGGCAGACATTGAAGCAATTGAAAGAGAGAGCACTAAAGAGAGCAGAGTTGACAGAAGATGACATATTGCATCTGATCGAGGAAAGAGCATCAGCAAGGAAAAACAAAGATTTCTCTAGAGGTGATCAGATAAGGAGTGAATTGGCTTCCAAAGGCATTGCTCTAATGGATGTGGGGAAGGAAACAGTTTGGAGGCCATGTGTGCCAGTTGAACAAGAACAGATATCCGTGATAGCTGAACAACCACAGCCATGTGTGTTAGCTCAAAATGAACTGCAGGTACCACCCACATCAACTTGATAGTCTACATACGTGAACTGCAAATTTTATGGTAGTGGTCATACATGTAACAGTTGTAACGGTCGAGTATGCGTAACATGTTACAACCCTTGTTGGGTTGTCCCCCTTGGGTTTTCATGTTTTTCTTGGATTTCAGTGGCTTTATATTTATGGCTATGTGTCTGCATAAACAGCAATGGATGAAATTCCGCTTATGTGGAATATTGACAGATCATATGCTAAAAATTTCATTGGCTTCTGTCAAGAGGCAAAGCCCATTTGTTAATCTTTATTTTATTTAATTTAATTGAATACTATAGTTACAGGGGTTTGATCATGAAAATAATAAACCTGTGATTGATTTTCTTTGCCATGTTGTTATGCTTCTTAGAATGCAAATTGTGATTAGTGTCGGTCTCATTCTCTGTATTATTTACTGCCCTTTGCAAAGCTGATTCAATTTGCATAATATTTTAAATTTATTGAATGGTAGAGCTAAATGATATTTAAAGCTAACAAGTTTATAAATTGGAATATATCCTTTATGGCAATAAATGATATATAATTATCTTTAGGGGTAGAATCAAATGATTAAATACTTCACAAAATAAATTAGTTTTTTAGGAGGTTTCATCTGGGCCTCCGGACAGTTTTTTGACAGATGGAGCGTTAATGTGATTAGGCATTTTATGTATAGCATTTTATCATGAAATCCACAAGTTTTAAATGATTTATATAAGAAATAATTTGCTTAAACTTTTTGAAGTTTATCCTTCTCTCAAACTTTATATTTTACCTATATTTATCACATCGCCATCAACATATGTTAAAATGTAGTGATAATAAGAATAAGTAGTCATGTAAATCAATAAATTTACATATATCTAGCATGCTTGATATAAACTTGAAAATATTGTAGAACCTCTACCTCTTGAAGATATTAATTCCTTTGATGAAGAGGTTGAAAGAAAACCCATTAAATTCCTATTTCCTTTACAAGATTTGGTCTACAACATAACACCTCCAACACCCTATTTAACCCTTGACAATGGAAGGGTAGAATGGTGGTCTTGAAAGATTGATATATAGAGGTAATTATGAAGACTTTAGGCTCCTGAAATGAGTGAGGGATAAAGACTCAAAAGTCTTAGTTTTGAGGATGCCCAACACTTCCATAATTGACACAATATGAGCCAACTCCCTAATTCATCTCTCTTATAATTGTTCCAAAACGTATTCTAATGATACTCCATCCCTCAATTATGTTCCCACTTGGTCTAATGGTCTAGGAGACCATATAAAAAGGCATAAAAACTTGGGAAGGTTGGTACTTTTTGTTCCCCATTTTTTCCAAAAGTTGTCAGCCCACCCTCAAGTTGCTCCATTTTTTTACTAAACGTTTGACAAAAAAAATACCCGTAATATGGGTTTAAATGATTTATTTTAATGACACCGAAGAAGAAAAAGTTGTCTATAATTTAATTTTACATCTTGTGGAATTTTTTAAATATTTCTGAGCACTTTATTTTTTTGACGAATAATCCATTATTATATTATTATTTTTTTTCATTTCTTTCTTTTATCCTTATGATATAATTTATTCCAAATGTTTTTCTATAACTCTACTTTAAAATGTGAAACTTAATTAACACGCGTAACGTAGTACGCAACATTTTTTGAATTTTTCTCCTTAATCTTTATTACAAAATTAATATATTTAAATTACTCCCAATAATTTCTCATAAAAGATTTTATTAATTTCATAGAAATCTGAGCTTTACAATATTCGCATGTTGGGAATTTTCCTCTTCAAAATAAAAATATTTTACAAGAATTTTTTTTCTTCATCACCTTACTTTGAAGTTCATACTTAAGTTCGCGGATCAAATGCCTATTCATATGTTTCCTTTGATTCCTCGGGCCTTATTAGCATGCTAACCTTAACATACACTCCTCGATGCCTTAAATCATTTACACAACTTCTCTTAGGATCAACAGTTTATTCTAACAACCTTTATTGATTTAAAAAAAAACCGTCGGTTCACTTTATGAAGCCCACTCATGATTGACCTTTGCCTTATAATCGAGTCACATTATATGCGATGGTGCATGGTATGCCTTTTTATCACTTATTCACCAAGAAAGTTTTCAAAGCACAAACTGGCTTCCATGACTTTCTTTATCAACCTAAACCTATCGATTAACAAATAATACCCTATAAACTCTAGGCTTATCCCTCTTTCCCAAATTGGTATTATAGGCCTGGACTTGACTTTAACAAGCACACAATCATCAGAATTCTCGATTGCTACTTTGAACCTTAATAGGCATTTATTTAACACTAAATTATGCAAGTTAATTTATTTCATTCAAGTTTAAAAACACTTGCGGTTCCCCGCATATACAACCGTACCTCTAGTTTCTTAAAAGATGAAACCTTTTCCTTCCTTGGAATTATAATCAAATGGTTGGTTCATAAGTATTTTCGCGAACTCTAACCTGTTGTAGTACTTATTTTTCAGGGTCATGACGACAAACCATTTTCAATCATATACCTAGAAAGGAAATTTATCCGTATGACCAAAAGATAATTTCTTAGCTCAAAGATTTTCATTTAGTTGCGTTACTTTTAAACAAGTATAATCTATCTTCCTCTTCTAGGAATCATAAACCTACACATTAATCCACAACATTCTAGTCATTTCAAAATTTTGAAAATCCCTTCACTTAATTTGTTTACACCGATAAATCTCATACATTTTTGATAGATTGTTGTCACTAATGTGTTGTATAGTTAAATCTACTAAGTCCTCGACTTTACCCGCATTCAACCTTAGGCGAATTATTTCCTACATCATGATAACATACAACCATAAAATTTCTATGCGTCAATAACACTCATGACAACTTCTCGTGTCATGAAATCAATTAATCACCAAGGCCTATTAATTTCCTTTTAAACTGAATATATGAATCTGCATGATCTTTATGTATCCCATTTTAGAAATCATGACCATTCGTTTTCCCCACTAAGACGACAATTTACAATTTAGGGAGAATGCTAATTCCCCATCAATCAAACACCCTAAACCTTAAAAGCAAACAATTATAGTCTCAGTAACTTAGACGTCACATACCATATAACCCGAGTCACCCAACCAATCACATGTGACGCATTTAAAACCTCCATAATGCATCACCCTGGACTATCAAGAAGACAACTAACATTGTCTTTACTTCTGTAGACAGTACAATAGTAATCGTTGTTTACAATTGATACACAATCCATTGTACTATTTAAACACGTGAAGACTACGCTAGTCCTAATCTACCGAGGGACCATGAACGTACATCTTTACATAATTCTGATATTGAACTAACTTACCTACGACAAATTTATTTTCCAAATCGGACCAAGATCCTCAACCTTGACCATCATCCTAAGTCGAACAATGACATGACAGGCTTTAGAAGAAAAGGGATGTTACCTCTAATCACTATGATGCTTCCCTCCTTGGAGGCTATACCCACTCATTTATATTTAATGATCATGGTATGTTACAAAATAAAATGAAAACTAACAATTCTCCACTAGCCCGCACACGTATGACATGTCTTAACTCTCTATCCTAAGAGTTCATACTTGAACATACAATCATTATCCTAAAATACCACCAGTAGTAGAAAACTGAGCACCATTGTTGACCTTTACGGTATTAGGATACACTTAAATTACTTAGGATGCTATCTTTGTAGGGTTACTGTCATTGCTTCCTTACCAGGGCTACATGCCAACTTTCACTAACCAACCTTTACTACCTGGGAAATTAATACACCTAAACATCATCATAACATGTCTTTCTCCAAACATCTCTATTAGCATTAATCAATAGATTAATCAAACCAACATATCTCAAAGTATATCCAAGGGGTGAATCTATACCCGATGCCCCACTTCCTTAACGTATACGTTGACTCGACACTCGGGTCTTACTTGTGATGTTATGTTATTATAACCTCTACTTGCCTATGAGTTATAGATTCTAATGGGTGATTAAGAGATCTTGTTAAATTGTTCCTCACTAAGCCAATACACTACTGGAAACCTCAAACCATTACAATTAAGCCATGACACAATTTTTCTTTTCCTAGTCGTTACTACAAATCTTTTGTTTCACCCCAAATATTCACAAAATTTTCTCCACAGGGTAAGGCGTACCTTGCCTTTCTATACTAAACTTTGTACGACGGGGTATACTTGATACTAAATTAAGCTCCTCATTACACTTTAATCAATAACAAACTTTTTCTTTCGAAAAGGACAAAAGCCTAAAAAATCCACTTATAAACTCTAATTTTAGGGTTGTGTTTCGACCGGATCTGGTAGGAAAATGCCTCTCCAAAAAACATTCCAATTTTTTTGGAAATAAAATAATTATTCCGATTTCCGATCCCATTTTTTCGAAAAAAAAAAATTTCGAATTCGAAAAAATCGAAAAATAAAAAAATCGGTATTAAAAAAATATACTAAAAATCAAAAAAATTCCAAAATTCCAAAATTTCAAAAAAATAATTATGGATTTTCGATTACTCAAAATTCTCATTTTAAATAAACAAAGAAAAAAGCTTAACCCAACATGTAAATACATGAGGATTTGACCCATTTTTTTCATTTGTGTAGAAGTAAGGAGGATACTCTTCTTTCATAGAGCACATTTTGGAACCCTCTCCCTCTCCCAATCGATGTTGGATATTGAAAACTTTCACAAAATTCGAAAAAATCGAATCGGCATAATTTCGAAAAAATCAAAAATTCAGAATTATTTTCGATTTTCGATCCATTTTTTTTTCGAAAAAATCGGAAATCGAAAAATCAAAAATTGGTAAACTAAAATTTCATTCCAAATTAAAAAAAAATCTGATCGAAAATCGAAAAAATCAAAAGTTCGAAAAAAAAACACAGCCCTATCCAATTTAAATTTCTTTGTCATTATACACCATTTAGTGACTAATCATATGTCTCCTATTAAACTCAATCATTACACCTAAGAAACAAGACCAATAATTTCACGATACTTGTTACGATTAAAAGCAGAGCCTTCACGTCTCGACACGCCGACACTAACAACTTTCAGTACCGATATTATTCTCATGCACGACCATTAGTGACATGACTTTATGTAAACTTAACTTGTTTTTACTTAATGTAAGACACCCCATCATCTTGATGCCTCACTCGTGTACATAAATAATTTCTAATATCCCAAATTCACTTTACGAATTATGTTTTAGCTCAAAACTGAACATCAAAGGATTAAATTCCATTCAAATAACAAATTCTTACACCTAACCTTGGCGTAACCAAAATGAATTATTACCTTAGCATAGACAAAATATAGATAACAATTATTGAAATAAAATGAAATGTAAGCATACTCTTTGACACACATGAAACATATGCTTTGATACCAAGTTGTGAGGCCCCAATTCTGAGTGTGAGTGTGGAAAACCATTTTGTAGTTAGATTTCATTCAAGAAAAATCCTCTTTTAATAAAATTTCATTTTTACATTTTTATCGTAAAAGTTCATTTAATTTAATTTATAAAATGATGTCGAGCTTATGAAATTCGTAGGAATACTTAAAATAGAGGTGTTTCATTAAATAAATAATAATTATAGAAAGTCTACATCATCATGTCTTATTACAAAACAAATTTAAAATACTTGCATAAAATTTCACATGATAAAAACCATTGTTTGAAAATAAGTTACAGATTTAAAATCAATAGAAAACATATCTCTACTGGGAAGTAAATCCTTCATTGCCTCTTAGATTTTCTGTTCCTTTATATTTTTCTAAAGTACTTAGGTTTTTGGCAAACGGTGGGGTATGAGCGTGCGCCCAGTATGATAAATACAAGAAGAGTATTACGTAGGAAAGGAATATCTATATATATAAAGTGTATTTTAGTAATTATGACATCAACCTTCATATGATTAAGTGTTCTCATGAAATTGAATCATAACCGTGCAATTTGATGTTTCACTATGCAACCCGGGTGATGGGCCTATTCATATTTAATCTTCCATTTAATACTACATGTGTCTTGTTAATTTTACCATTAACGTACTTTCACATTTTTCAAGTTGTTTTACAAACTTGCCTTTATATTAATGAGTGTTGTGATCAAAATCATCTTTTTGCTTGATTAGTCCGAGTAGCAATTTAGGACAGTTATACAACCTTTCAGCAATTGCCACCAAGTTTCAATATGCTCCAAATAAGTGGTTTGGGATCTATGCATTAAGCTGCACCCTAGGACTACGGGCCCCTAATAAATTTCTCATTTACCTCCGAGTGCCTTTGATTTGATACTTAATTGTAACCCTTTTTCCTTTCTTTCTTTCTTATCCACTTTTAATCCCCTTTCCCTTTGTTTCCTTTTTTACCGTCCGATGAGGCCAAATACCCAGGATGAGACAAGTTCCAACACACTTTATTTCCAAATTTCACACTTTATAAAAAGTCCATTTTTATTTTACCTTAGACTCAATATTTCCTCTTTTAGAACACACTTGTAATTACCATTTCTTGTGAAACATAGCTTTTGAGTTCAAACACTCATTTATACACTTTAAATTTCTTTTTCACTACTTATACACACTTGTAAACTTGTATTTTATGCATTTTTATCAAAAATGCTTTTTTCATATTTACTCTACAAAACATGAGTTTTCATCATGTACTTTAAAGTCTAACTCTTTAATTAGCATCCCCTTTGTTTAGTAAAATAATTCTTAATTCCATATTTCACATAAAGTAATACCTTTGTGCTAAGAGGTTTCATTGGTTTGAATCTTTGCTAAGAACAAAGTATAAAATCACAATACCCCATATATAGGAATCTCTCTCCTTATTTATGTTTAAATCACCATACATTCAAACTTAATTGTCTAAACCTCGATTTTAGCTAACAAGGAAGGGTAAACCATCGTGAGGTGGTCCCACATCCCTAAAGACTCCATTGAAACCCCATGTTTCTATGTCTGGTCCCCTTAGCGACCTTAAAATTGAAAAAGGGTTAGAATATTTTGATTCTCTTCTAAGTCCAAGGTTTGAAATCAAGATACCTTATACCCATCTATAACTCTCTCCCTCTTAGCACTACAGTCACCATACGTTCACACATAATCTCCTAACTCTTGGTTCCAGCTAACCAGGAAGGATAACCAGTAGTGAGGTGACTAAAAAGCCGCTTGATTTTTCTCCCTCTAGGTGATTACACCCTATATACTAAAAACGATGTGAATGTGACGTATGGTCCCGAACTATCTTCACAATATCCATCAGATAGTTTACTCTTACACAAACTACACCCCCTTTCTATCCTTACAGACCTAAAAAAGGTTCGGGTTCAAGTCCCCATGAACTAACACACACACATGGCCCCAATCCCTTTTCTTTCTAACTCTTATTTATCATTAATAATACTATCATAATAATTATTATCGTCATTATTATAATCATTTACTACTATTATTTACGAATATTACTCCTCATATCATATCATTATCATAATTAGTAATTTATTATTACTATTATTTTTACCATTATTATCATTCCCCCCATATTATATCATTTTCATTTTTCTATGAAAAACATCATTAATACTACCCAACTACCCTTACTAAATTATTATAACTATAATGATGGTTAGCTCCATGAATTTGTTATCATATAAAAGCACTTAGAAGAAATGTATCCTAAGCCAAGTGGGCTAAGTCATGATGGTTGGTGTCGGTTATGATAGTGGTTACAATGTAACTACCGATCCATATTAGTTGAATCCTTATATATGTACATATAAACCTTATTGTAAAGGAAATAAGAAGTCAATAATTATTAATAGCTAGAAGGATTAAATTTTAAGCCAAGAGGGAAACATGCTGAAATCATTAATTGTTTTGGTAAGGTTAGTTTGGAGATAACTATACCTATATATTTATGGAGAAATAAATGATAAAGTAAATTTGATTATTAAGTCTAGGAGGAAATATATGGGACTTAATATTTAATTGGGGAGTAGTCTTTGGATAACGACTTAATATGGGTTATTTAATAACTAACTAAAATGTTGTGGTTAAGCCGAGAAGGCTATATTTATATGGATGAAGATTCCTTAGGTAAAAGTAGTTACAGAGTAAATGTTTGTACATATTGGATGATAGTATGTATTATACTATTTTTTATGGACAAACCTATATTCAGGGACCATCCTATCACATGGGGTGTGTGCGTTCGAGACCAGAGCACACATCACCACATGTGGGCTAGATGTAGTGTTAGGTCATATTTTAGGTACTACATAGCAGCTGCACTTACGAGAGGTAGGTGTAGATGCTGGGATCCTTTGTCACCACTGGATGTGATCCATGAACTAGTGTACTGCATGGGTACCACCCCACCTGCTTGTGTGTTGTTGTTACCCGCGTTGGAATGAGGGACTCCTTCGGGTATTATTGATGGAGCACGAACAAGACGCTAAAGATAGGTGTCTTCATGTTTCATAAATATATATGCGGACATATGTGTTTATCTATATACACATTGTGGTGTGTCATGTATGAGAATGCGTTCTCACAGTCTAAAGACGTAGCCAATAATTAATGATAACAAAGTCGAATTAACATAGTGTTGTGGATAATTGGTAGCGAAAATAAGTTCTAATCTTTTAATGTGGTGGATGATTATTAATGAGAATAATTGGACAGTCTAAGAATATAGATGGAAATTATAGAGAATAAAACTTATACTCTAATGTTGTAGAAGATAATTGGTGTGAATTAGAAATCAAATAGTCTGACGAGATAGACTAGGGTTAAGGAACATTATATGACGTAAAAGTATGCACTAAATTTACTAGGAAACATTATGAAGTTAATCCGGGGAATGGGGTGTTAGGTGTAAACTATAAATTCGCTAACACGGTGTGATATTGATTTCGACCAATTCGCAAATTCCAATTTCAAACTTATTTAATTGGAGTCAGTTTTTAAACCAATTTTAATTTAACCTTAAAACATACATTTAACTGGGTAAATCAAACCATCACAAAGAAATTACTGACACACAGATTTCAGTAAAAAAAAACAAAAGGAAAACCTTTTTATTTCCCTATGAAGAGGTAAATCGCAACTTACATATATAATGAAATCTACAATGAATATATGTAGACACTCACATAGACACGCAGCCTAGAGTTAGCAATGGATCAACCACAGCGAACCCACAAGAACACGCAGCTCTGAATCAGCCAGGAACACCCATAAATACTCCCATTGACACACAGCCGTCAGCCGTAGATTTACTCTCGATACAAGAGAAACTTCAACAAGATCGTATCTTGGGTTCCAAAAACAATTCACGAAACTAAATGAAGAAGACAAAATAATTCTGGAGTTTGCAATTTTCGTGTATCTGAAAAACTCGGGACTTCTTAAGAAAAAATGTCTCATTTAATCAGGTATATATAATAAAATCGAGTCGACCGGTTCGCTCGAAAGAGATTAAAGGTTCGCTTGAACGTGCGCGAGACATCAAATAACTTTAGAAAACTATAACAGTGATATTCCGTTTGATAAACTGATCAAGCAAACTTGAAATGAGACTTCACGTGACATGTATTGTCGCTTAAAGACTTCATTTGCGCGACTTTTCCCTGTCGTTTGAACGACATAGGCATGTCATTTGAACGATCAGAACGAAAAATCTTTTTCTTTTAAAACTCCGCCTCAACACTTAGAAAAAAATATTTTGACGAAAAATGACACCTCGGATGTTTAAAAACATTTTACAAAAATTATCCCAATACTTTAAATGAATCATTAACGGACTTAAACACAACTTTACCAAAATCTATCCCGCAGAGGCTTATCTATTGAAGAATGTTGATATTCGGATCCGTCTTGGTGCATGATTGAACTTGAATAAATATTCTACGGTTGTAGGAGTATACGACATATCCTAATGTAAACTAGACTATGTATAACATGTCCTTACAAATCTCCCCCTATGTCTATGCCGATACAAACTAAAAACATCCAAATTATCAAATGTCCTATAAAAATCTAACACCGTCATATGAAACCAAAACTAAAAAGGTAATAAAAATGTAAGTCTTTAAACTTTCTTCAAACATCTTCAACTTGAAATCTTCGAATCTCCAACTTTTCTTTGTCATCATCAGGGTGTGAAATATAACGATCTTTAAATTTTTTACCTACACACATAAGATAAGAAATAAATACCTTCATGACATATCGAGTTTGAAATGAGATAAACATAAATCAAAACTAAGATCAAATCTCAAATCTCCCCCATAATATCAACTCCCCCATTAAATCATAATTCGGTCTCCCCCTTTTTATTTGTCCGATATAAACAAGGAAAAGAATAAATAAACTAAGTATGGAGTGTCACGACAAGCAAAGAAAATCAACTACGATAATCAAAGATAAACTTGAAAGTATTCACCAACTATTTTTTACATTTCAATTTTTTCAACAAAAATGAATTTTACAAAAAAATCACACACCATGAATTTACACTAAGACAACCAAATCGTGGATACGGAATGAATGGGTGTGAACATATTCCATAGGTAAATCAACTCACCCATACAAAACAAATATGCACGATGAATATGAACACTCCTAACGAATGAACTTCACAATCATCCTTAGGTGTAAAAAGTGTTGAATTAAAATGATATTGACTTAATCGAATCATCAAATCAAAGTGTAAAATGATTTCCACACCAATAATGTCTAAAACTATTTAATGCTTTTTTAAGACTTTATTAGGACGTGAAAACCCGTTGATTACATATTTCCAACCAAACTCGCTCAAATATATATTTCTTTTTCAATCTCTTTTGAGGTTTCTATATTTTCTCAACTTAGAGAAATCCTATTGGCCTCATTTTGGCATATGATTATTTTTATTGCCTTAATTTTTTCTTGGGATCTTTTCAATGATGGATTTCATGATGTAATTATTATTCACTCGTGTCCCTTTCCCATGTTCACTCATTATTTTCCATATTAAACAAATTCCTCAGGGGCAACGGTTCTTACATACTCTCTTTCATTGTCAAGTTTTATCGCATATGATTCGTTTTAAAGATAGGATTGAGATGGGAATACTTTGACCACTATGTGATAGATTATTATAGTAATCAAACAAATCCATCCAAGTGTGCATTAAAGGAAATCATGAGTCAAACATATAGAAAGTTATCTCAAATTACATCTTAATGACTCTAAACATAATAAAGCACATGGATGAAATGATGTATCGCCTCAAAACACAATTGAATAGTCACATGGATATGGAATTGAATGATGTTGTGACTTGTCGATCCTAAATTTCCATCCATAAATTATGTAAACAAAATACAAAACTCTTTTTGACTTTTTCAAAAAATTTATCAAAATAAAATCTTTTTGGCTTTTTCAATTTTTTTTCTAAAAAAAAGTAGAAAATCTTTTTGTATTTTTCCAAAATTTTTCAAAAACAAAAATCTTTTTGGTTTTTCCAAAAATATATCAACAATGGAAAATATAAATGCAAATGTAGTACACACTAGCAATAGGTCATGAAAATCATCCTATGCTAGCAACTAAGTCTAAACCTAAACTGTTAGGTTCAATGGAGTTTTCCAAAGGTGATGACATCCTATGAAAAACATCCATCAAGTCATGTGAAGTCTTGACCAAAAAATTAACTTGCTCCTTAATATGTGAAAACTCTCTCATGTAATCAAGTCATGGGTGCGTGTGTTGTAACACATGGCAAAACTCTATGTGACACACTACCCAACTTAAAGCAACATTCATTAAGATGTCCTCTCAGTTTGTAATGGGTGCAAACATACACGGGCCTAGTAACACATCTCTCAAAACATCTACGACGCACTTTCTTATCGGGTAACGGATTCCTAAGTGGGTTGAAAGAGAGACATGTGGATAATCACAAACTCAGGAAGTAGCTCGGGTGTAATATGGGAGGTGGACGCACCATCATGACCTGTTCCTAATCTCTCAATATTACCTAAAGAGGGAGTGAGTAGCATCTTTCCTACCTTCTTAGATGTATCCTCTATAATGACCTTTACCTCCCGATCATGTTCAATATTTCTCTCTAATTGTGACACACGAGCAATAAGTTCACTCTTTTCCTAACCTATAACGATCAACTTCTCACTTCGACTAATCTTCACCTTCTCGAGTTGACTCACCGACGCTTTAAAACCTCTCAAAACTTTTAAATATCTCTCAAAATCTATCACCCCAAGACCTAATTCCTTATTCAACTTCTTCGTCTTTAAGGTCTCGGCATATAAATCTCTGAATGTTATTTGGAGCTCACTTTCACCTTCACTAGCACACTCACTCTCACACTCACTAGAAAAACACAAACTATCATCGGGGGTCTCATGTGAAAAAGTATCCTCATCATCGTGGGACAAACTAGGTTTTATATTGTGACAGCTAAAAAGGATACACATATCCCATGTGAAGATTCATCCCCAGAATCCTTCACCTCTTTCTCACTATCTCTAAGAGTGGCTGGCATGGGAATCTTCTTTCCCTTTCTCTTTTGCCTAGTGGGACACTCAAATTACTTATGCCCCTTACCCTCACATTCAAAACATCTCTCTTCTTCCTCATTATCTTTCTCTTTATCTTTCTCACCGCTCTCTTTGGCCTCTTCATTATTTTTCTCAAAAAATCTTTTATTGGAAAATTTTTCTTTTGAAAATTTGAGAAAATTTTTGAAATTTTTCACAAGCATGGACATATCAAAATTAAAATCACACTCAAACTCGGAATCATAAACTCTTGCTTTATTTTTCTTCTCTCTCTTGGACACTTCCTCAATCTTTCAAGACTGGCCTTTAAGTGTTACCCTTCTATCCTTAGGCTTGACAGTGTAAGAAAACATGTCAATTTCATATGTCTAGAGGTCACCTACCAATTCTTCTAACTTGATATTTCTCAAATTTCCTAAGGAATTCAAAAAAGTCACTTTCGACATAAAAAGTTTAGGCAACGATCTCAAAAACTTTTTAACCACTCGTACATTAGGAATGTGCTCACCAAGATTGAAACTAGTGTTGACAATGTCAGACAAACGTGTATAAAAGTCATCAAAACACTCAGATTCAAGCATGGTAGTAGTTTAAAATTGAGTAGTTAAAGTTTTCAATTAAGACTCTTTGACCTCATTTGTTCCTTCATGGGTAAGTTGTAAAACATCCCACGCTTCTTTTGACATAGTGCACATCATGATATGTCAGAACTCGTCAACGGTGATGGCAACATAAATTGCACTTAGCCCACGAGAATTAAAAGTGCTCCATTTAAACTCATCCTCAGTCCACTCTGCCACAGGCTTAAGATTAGTGATATTATTAGCGGTGACAGTGGGAGGAGTCCACCCCCTTTCACAAACTACCCAAACTTGCTCATCGATTGCTTTTAAAAGCGATTTCATACGGGATTTTTAGTAGGCATAATTAGAACCGTAAAAAATTGGCAACCTATTATATAAGTTTTCATTTGGAAACATTGCGAAATGTCAAAATCAGATTTCTCAAAATAATCAATATCAAATTTTTTTACGAAAAATAAGATCACTTGATAAATTAAAGAAACCCACTCTGATACCAATTTGTAAAAGCTAGGTAAGATTGCTTAAACAGATCTGATATCAATTTGTAAATATGTTAACGCAGTGTGATATCGATTACAACCAGTTCGCAAATTCCAATTTAAAACTTATTTAATTGGAGTCAATTTTTAAACCAATTTTAATTTTATCCTAAAACATACATCTAGATAGGTAAATCAAACCATCACAAAGAAATTACTGACACAGATATTTGAGTAAAAAAGATAAAGGTAAAACCTTTTTATTTCACTATGAAAAGGTAAAACTCAACTTACACACACAATGAAATTTGCAATGAATATCTGAAGACACTCACATATACACGCAGCCTAGCGTCAGTAATGGATCAACCCCAGCGAATCCACAAGAACATGCAACTCTGAATCAGCTAGGAACACCCACAAGTACTCCCAATGACATGCAATCGTCAGCTGTAGATTTACCCTCTCTAGAAGATAAACTTCAACAAGATTGTATCTTGGGATCCAAAAACAATTCATTAAACTATAGGGATTTTTGTGAATTGAAAAAACAAAGTTTTAAACCCTAAATGAAGAAGACAAAAAAATTCTAGAGTTTGCAATTTTCGTGTATCTGGAAAACTCGGGTCTTCTTAAGAAAAAAATGACTCATTTAATCATGTATATATAACAAACTTGAGTCGGCGAGTTAGCTCGAACGAGATCAAGGAGTCACTCGAACGACTTTAGATGTTGCTTGAAGATAATTTGTATGAGACATTAAACGACTTTAGAAAAATAAAACAGTAAGGTGTCGTTTGATAAACTGGTCAAGCAAACTTAAAACGAGACTTTGCGTGATATGTATTGTCGTTTGAAGACTTCGTTCGTGCGACTTAGCTCCGTCGTTTGAATGAAATAGACATGTCATTTGAACGATCAGAACAAAAAATCCTTTTCTTTTAAAACTCCACCTCAACACTTAGAAAAAATTATTTTGACGAAAAATGACGCCTCAGATGTTTAAAAACATTTTAGAAAAAATGATCCCAACACTTTAAATGAATCATTAAGGGACTTAAGCACAACCTTACCAAAATCTATCTCGCAGAGGCTTATCTGTTGAAGAATGTTAATAATCGGATCCGTCTTGATGCATAATTGAACTTGAATAAATCTTCGACGGTTGTAGTGGTATACGACATATTCTAATGTAAACCGGACTATGTATAATATGTACTTACATAAATTCTCACTTTTAGTTGATGCATAGCTAGATGGCTTTATCATTACATGTTATATTAGACAATGGAATTCATAATTGGTATTTTTTAAGATTACGAGTAAGAATTCTTCTTGATGAGAGGTAACATACTCGATACATGTGAGCATCGATGGAGAGACATGAAGTGTGAGTTAGTTACATTTTTCATATTTATTAGTAAATAATCCTTGAAACTTTAGGGCTCTGGCCTAAAATTATAAATGTTTTCCCCCAAGTTTCCTCTTAAACAGGGATAGCGGGACTAACGATGGATCACACTTGCAGTTGCATTGGACGTAGAGGATTCCGCTCCATTAATTCTAGTATAAGTGGTACTTATTCATTTTATCATTTTATTTCATATATAGACTTGTATAGGCATAAGCCAAGATTTTATTTATATAAGTTTGTTCTTATCTTTACATTATGGGCATTGTATGATGATTCAGTTTTCTATTCATGTATTAAATCAGTTTTATTTAGATGTTTTCATTAAATTATGAGGAAAAGAAAATAAACAGCTTATATGTTTATCAGTGTTGAGAATGGTATAAATTTTTTATAATCCCATCTTTGGCGTATCGTGTTTGGACAACCTTTACGTGAGAAAATAGGGATTGTTACACTTGGTATTAGAGCACGGTTCTTGTGTGTCCTTTGTATTCATGCTTGAGCTTGTTACATTTTGAGTTGCATCCTTTGACGTAGAGCCTTATGATTAGGAATCATTATATTCTTTGCGAGTCGTTACTACCCGTTTAGACAAGGGATTAGTTTTGGAAAGAGAGCCATAGACACCTTCGTGTGGGTCACTCGCTAGAATTATAGGAAGTTCATGAAATTTGGTACCTAGTAAATGAAATGAAGACATTTAGAGAAATTGAGGATGTGATAATGAATGATAATATGAAAGCACAGTTTATTTTGTTTAGACTAAATAGGCATGGAGTTATTTTAGTAGAGCTCCATTACCACGATGGCAGAGAGGGACAATTTAATTATTGATTAGTTTCGGGTGAAGTTCGAAGTGATGTTTTCCCATACATTTTTTAAATCAAAATCAAGAACAAGGAAGGAAAGAGATTTAACTTTTTTGATGCCATGCTAGCATGGCAAGATATGTGGTAGCATTTGTTAGAGGAACCATCAATTTGTGGGGTTCCAAACGAGTAGCCTGCATAAAGAATATAAGAGTTCCAATGGTCACATCAAGTATGGACGATAAGGACATTACCCATAGCTAGATGGGCATCGGGTTACAGATGAATTTATTTGCGGATAAAGGAACTAGTGATAGTATCAGTGGTAAAGGATGTTTTTTTCTACTTTGGAGTATGTAGGATATATTTTGTTTGATATTGGGAATTAATGTTCACTTGGATTTCGTTAGTACATTGAAGAAGATGGACTTCGTATATATGATAGTGTTTTACATTGGATCATAGTGGTTGAGAAAGGGCGCTATTACTTTGGTGTGAGATGTATAAATATGTATACTGGGAGGCTTATGTTTATTTTAGGACTATTTGTTAGCTACGTCGGAGTGTGATCTTTTTCCTGAGAATGTATTAATAGTTACTCAAAAGGATACGTTGATTTTATGGGTTCCATTATGAGTGATGATTATGTCTAGAAGACAAGATTGGTTAGATATTGGTATTCACTATACTCGAGAGGGTTATTATGGGTAACCATTATAGTTGAGTCTAGTTTTGATACAATGAAGTTCAATGGAAACTTAGGTCATACAAGGACCTTTAGAAATTTGATATGCTTAAGGAAGCAACATGTTGGTGTAATATAGAAATTTTGATAACTTGAGGAGGTAGATGCGTGCGAATAAACACAAAATTTATGGGGTAAATAGGGTTACGCTCAAGTTGGAGTAAGGGTATTTTATGTGGGGAAAACGTTTGCTAGATAACGTAATAGTAGGATTTGGGAAAGTATTGCCTTAGCGAGTATATGAAACAAAGTAGAAGTGAGTCTAGTGATAGCTTCTATTACTGAGATTGTATATTATTATGTTCAATGTTTGTATAATGACATTGTTATTGAAGTGGTGATGGTAAAGCTGATTGGGATGGGTATGCCTTTAGAAACTTAGAAATGACTAAGTGCTCTGTAGATTAAATATGGACAGATAACTTCCTACTTAGGACGTGGTGACTAATGTGTTGGGCATGGTAGGGTTGATTGACTCTAAAGGAGTTTGGTATAAATCTTGTGAAGGATAACTGGTTTGTTTAAAAATTGGCAACTTTCGGAATTTTATGTTTAGTGTATTGGTTCATGTTTGGTTTTAGGCCAAATGGGTCTCGGTGATCGACGAATCTATGTAGTAGTATATTGGGAGGGTTCTTTGTTTTCATTTCACTTGCGAGATGTCCCACACATGAAACTAGAAAGTTTCATGAATTGAGGGACCTTTGGCTTCGAGATGTTATGTTTAAAAAGTGGTACGTATGTAATAAAAGTATGCAGCGAGTAGCTAAGAGTATGATTATGGTCAGTAGAGTATTCGAATATACTTATACCTTATATTTATACATGGTATGTATAATTGGTTTATGGATGTGGGTGTACCATTCACGTTTGATAATTGTGTATATGTGCTTGTGATATGTGACTTGTGAGTGTCCTGGTGATGGTACACTATTATAGGCATATGTGAGCCTTTTCTTATAATCTTGTGGGATATAAGTGCAAACTATATTATTATGAACTCATGACATTTGTATAGTTTACGTTATGAAATTACGTTTCATTGAATTCAGAGGACGAAATTCCATTAATAGGAGAAAAGGGTGTGATACCTTTCTTTTTTTAGCATTAAATTTAAGTTATATTGATTTAATTAAAATTGTGGGAATTATTATTCGGATGAAATAGTTGTATTTGTCTCTAATTTGGAGTAATAATTAAATGAGTACATTTAATTTCATTAGAGTATTTATTTTAAATATAATATATTGTAGATGTGATACAAGTGTTATGATTTTTATGGTATGACGGTATATTGTGAATAATGAATATAGTTGCGAATATTGATGACTCGTTGATTTAATTAAGTTGTATTACGAATATACGTAAATGATAATGATGGAGCATACAAATAAATGTTTAAAGTGTTATAGACTTTTAAAGGTTATTAGATGACTTAAATATGCATTTTAAGTGTTTAAAAATATACCTATGGGTTAGGTAGGACCATGGGTAGAGTTGTGGGTCAAACCGGGTATGGATAGGAACCTTTCTAGGGGCTTTAAGTCCGGAACAAGAGAGACCTACGAATTTAGGTTAATTTAAAATTATATTTAAAGGATTGAGATCAACCTTAGGGTTTCATAACACCCCACACCCACCCCCACACACATTTGGAGGCTACACACTTTGGGAGAGAGGGGAGAAGCCACTTAGAAGGAAGAAAATAGGAGTTTTCTCCGCACTTTCAGGTAAGGATTCTCTTGCTAGACTAATTCATCTTTTTATAACTTCATTTTTATGTTTAATCCATGTTTATATTTGAGGTTAAATATGATTTATGGCAACCATGTTAGGGTTCTTGAATAATCTTCAGTTTTTGGTGATATTCATATGCTAGATTGTTAGAATCCTGAATCCCCGTGATAGACGATCAAAATGGGTTGTTTGATTTAGATAAATCATTGATAAATTTCTTTTAGAATAAATTTTAGAAATCTGGGTTTGATTGTTGAAGATTTATGATGAAAAGTTGAGGCATTTTTATGTACAAAATTTCTGGAAATTTTATTATGTATGGAAGTTAAGATTTGATGAACTTGGGATTTAATTAGTTTTGTTGCAAGGTTTAACTCTTTAAGTTTCAATATTGGATTTGATGTTAAAGAGGGTTAGAAACGTGTCCCTATACTTCCCTTGGGTTAGGGTATCAATTGGGTGTTGTTTTGGAGCTTGATTTGCGCATTAATGGATGTTTTAAAGGCTTCATCTTCATCTTAGGCCATCTTCATTTCTGCCCAGAATAGAATTGATTTGGCATAGACGAATCGATTTGGGCCATAAAATTTTAGAACTTTTCGTTACGATTGCATGGGGGCCGACCTCGTATTTTTCTAATTTTTTTTAATTAGTTATGATTGTTCTACGAAAGGGTGTGCGAGACCATTTTTGTTCAAGTAAGGGATATAGACTTATGCCAAGATATTAATGATTTTTATGAACTTAAATACTCAGTCTAACCGGGATGAGTACGTAAATTTCCTTCCCTGCATAGTATCTTAGATTATTAGTTAACTTCTTAATTAAAATAATTTTTTGTAGGTTTTAGAATTAAAGTGAAGAATATGATGCGTCATAAGACTGAGAGCAGACCTAAGTGATTAAATAAGCTTAGATAGGGGCAACGATGATAAAACTCAAAAAGATACGATAATAATAATATGATTAAGATGGTTTAAGCTTAAATAAAAGAAGTAATTATTAGAGATAAGTTTAATACCAGAGAGTATGATTGGTGGTTAGTGTAATACCCCGTATTTTTATGATATTTATTTATGGGATTAATTAAATTAAATGTAAATTAATTGAGAATTAATCCGGATAAAATATTAACGAGATGTGAGTTAGTATTTGATTATAATGTGTATATATGGCAATATATGAATATTGGAACTATTGAAATTGTCGCGAGATTGAAATACGGCAATTTGGGAAATTTTGTTGGGACGCGCGTGAAAGTCGCGTCAGGAATATATTTATTTGAATTAAAAAGTGAATATTATTTTTATCACCCTATAGTCATTTTGAGTGCGCCAACGAGTCCGGAAGGGTAGAAATAGTCAGAAAACACTAGTCGGGGGTTAAGTTTGGGTCCCGGGGCATTATTGGGCCATACCGGTAACTTAAAAGGGCATTTTGGTAATTTCGGAAATTGGGTAATTAAAACCCACGAAAATTAGAAATAAAAATCTGACTTATTTTTTATCCACTAAACCCACTAACTACACTAAGGGACTTAATGGGCTACGGGAGAAGTTAAGAAATAGTTCTAATTTGCCAAAAACCAACCCCCACCTCCATTGTCATCATCCTTAGAAGAAGAACTTGTAGAGAGAGAGAGAGAAGATAATTTTGCAGAGAGAGAGAGAAAGAACAACTCAGCCTTCAAGATTCAACATCAAATTCAGAGAAAGATTAGAGGCAAGTGGTTTAATTATAATTGATTCAATGCTATGTTTTTCCATGTTTAGGATAATCATCAAATTATCTTGGAAGATTGATTAGACCCATGAATTTGAGGATTAAAACTATGAACTATGGTAGGAATTGCATGTAGAAACATTCTGGACGAATTATGTATTCAAAACAGAACCATTGATGATCAAAAAATGGATTTTAGAAGAGGTTTATTAATGTTCTTGAAAGAAATAGAAATCTGGAATTCTTGATGAAGTTTTGATCTAAACAAAGCCCTTGAATGATGAATTATTGGTTTTAGAACGTTAATACTGTTGTAGGATGATTGTATGATGATATTATAACGTTATCTTAGAGGTTCATGCTTGTTAATGGTGTTTTGGGATGATTTGAAAACTGCAAAATGAAGCAGTCCGTAGCCATACCTGGTGCGTTCGATCGATCGATGTTCATCAGTCGATCGATCGACCACCATCGATCGATCGAAGGAAAAGGTCGATCGATCGACCTTCCTAGAATGAGTAAAGTTTTCCCTATTTAATTTTAATAATGTTAACCCTTGGGAAATATTATTAGAGACCTTATGAATACCCTTAAACTTAAGGAAGACCAGTAGGCATGGCTATGAAATTTGGACCTTAATAGAATTCAATTTGAGGAATTATTCTAAATCTAATGGAATTCGATAAGTGAGATAATATTTGGGTTAAAATTGTAAATTTGAATAGTTGATGAAATGAGGTTCGGGGCAGAAGTAAGGACCTTAGGAATGACGATGTTATATGTGGGAATAATAGGAACTTAATAATCTATTAAAGATAGGTTTTAATTATAAGAACTGTGACGTGTGACGTGTCGCCAGTTTAAACTCTATATTATCGATAGACTTAATATATATATAAAATGGGAATAATGGTATGAGGATGTAGAGTATACCTTTATTAATGTTGAGATATCTAAGATGTGTGAATGCTTAGCATATGATTTTATGTGATGACATACCTACCATACTTGCTATCATGGGAGGTTTACCTTCGCTTAGGGCCCTCTAATCCTTGTGTTGCCCGGATTTAGACTGGTACCTCGATGAACATAGGTTAGAGAAGGACTTATTTGGATGTTAATAAGTCTGCTGATCGTGGGAGCGCAGGTATGTGCATGACCCATGTGATGTGACTGTGTTCGCCTCCATTATTTGTGATGTTGTTATCTGAGAACGTTTCCTGAGAGATTCGGAATACGTGATCCTTATGTACGTGATGTACTGGGATGGATAGCAGAGTATGTGTGCACCACAGCTTAGTCTCGGGGTGCTTGTATTGTATATTTATGACGTGAATAATATACACGTAGATAATGGGAACTTTCATGTTGTTATTGTGAATAATTATGGTAATGTTTTGAGAAAACATAACGGGTTAACCAATAGTGAATTGTATTACAAATTGAGAATCTGAGTTTAAGTAAAGCTCTCTTTTTAAATTGATAACGCTAGAATGTAATATGGGGATCGAGTAGTAAGGGGTAGAACTTATTACGGTTTGGTTAGATATGGATGTCACATGAATGGGTACAGAAACGTTAGGAGTGCACAGTTAGACGAGAGGTGAGTATTTCACGTGAGAGCACGTCCTAACATGTATTTTACATTCATTGTTTTAAATGTTATTAAAGCACTTGCTGTTTTTAAAATGATTTCAACTTTCGGGCTCTGACCCATTTGCTTTCAAATCTATTTTGTAAAAACCATTTTAGGTGCCCAGCCACAAAGACACCATGCTTAGGATTCTCATTCAGGAGACGAGTTGTAGCTGTTTGTGGAAGTTATAGGACCTTGCTTGTAGACGCTTCATATATCTTGACTCTATATTCATCATTTATCAGTTGTAGGGCATGTCGCCCATTTCTTTTAGAGAAACTTCATTTATTTCAGTTATTCAGACTTCTGGCATGTAATTAATTCAGGATTCAGACTTGTCATATTATTTTCGGTTGTGGGATTGTTGTGAGGAGTTTTTCCTCCGCACTTATTACTATTTGTTGGTTATTTCATTACTTCATTATGGTGACTGGATTATGTTGTTCTTCCATTATTCTTTTACTGCATGTTAATCAGACTTAAATTAAAATTTGGCAACTTACTTTTTAAATACTAGGTGGTTAGTAATTATTAAAATGTTTTTGACAGTGATGCTATTAACTGAATCAACTTGGCATTTTGTATTGATTTAATAAAGGAGTAGCTACCCGGTATTTAATTAGTCGGGGTGTCACAGTTAGCTCCCTGAATTTTTTATCATATAAAAACACTAAGAAGGAATGTATCATAAGCCGAGTGGGCTAAGTCATGATGGTTGGTATCGGTTGTGATAGTAGTTACAGTGTAACTACTTACACTTATTAGTTGACTCCTTATATATGTACATATAAACCTTATTGTAAATGATACAAAAAGTGAATAATTATTAATAATCTAAAAGGATTAAATTCTAAGCCAAGAGGGCAACATGCTGAAATCATTAATTATTTAGGGAAGGTTAGTTTGGGGATAACTATACAAATATATTTATGGAGAAACAAATGATGAAGTAAATTTGATTATTAAGTCTAAAAGAAAATATATGGGACTTAATATTTAATTGCGTATTAGTCGTAAGATAACGACTTAGTATGGGTTATGTAATAACACAATAAATGTTATGGTTAAGCCGAGAAGACTATATTTATATGGATGGAGATTACTATGTTAAAAGTATCTATAGAGTAATGGTTTGTACATATTGGATGGTAATATGTATTATATTATTTTGTGTGGACATACATGGATTCGTGGATCATCCTATCGGTTAGGGTGCATGCATTCGAGACCGAAGCACACGTCGACACAGGAAGGCTATACGTAGTGTTAGGTCTTATTATAGGTACTATGTACTAGCTCCACTTACGAGAGGTAGGTGTAAATGCTGAGATCCTTTATCAACTTTGGGTATGGGGCATGAGCTGGTGTATAGCGTGGGTACTACCCCATTTACTTATGTGTTGTTGTTACTTGTAATTGGATGAGGGACTCCTCTGGGTATTATCGATAGAGCACGAACAGGACGTCGAAGATAGATGTCTTTATGTGTCGTACATATATATATATATATATGCGGACATATGTATTTATTAATATATACATTGTGGTGTGCCTTGTATGATAATGCGTTCTCATAGTCTATAGATGTAGACAATACTTGATGATAATAAAGTCGGATTAACATAGAAATGTGAATAATTGGTAACGAAAATAAGTTCTAATGGTCTAGTGAGGTAGGCAATTATTAATGAGAATAATAATTGGATAATCTAAGAATGTAGACGAAAATTAAAGAGTGAAAATTATAATCTACTCGTGTAGATGATACTTGGTGTGAATTAAAAATCAAATAGTCTGACGAGGTAGACTATGGTTAAGAAACATTATATGACGTAAAAATATGCACTAAATTTATTGGGCAGCATTATGAAGTTAATCTGGGGACTGGGGTGTTAAGAGTAAATGCTCACTTTTAGTTGACGCATAGCTAGATGGCATAATCATTACATGTCATATTAGACAATGGAATTCATAATTGGTATTTGTTTGAGGTTACGAGTAGGAATTCTTCATGATGAGAGGTGAGATACCCGATACATATGAGTGTCGATAGAGAGATGTGAATTATGAGTTAATTATATTTTGCATATTTATTGGTGAAGAATCCTTGCAACGTTAGGGCTCTGTCACAAAATTATAAAAAATTTCCCCCAGGTTTCCTCATAAATAGGGATAACAGGATTGAGAATGGATGAGACTTGCAGTTGCATTGGACATAGCGGATTCCGTTCCATTGGTTCTAGTATAAGTTGTACTTATTTATTTGGTCACTTTATTTCATATCGAGACTTGTATGGGTATAATCCCAAGAGTTTATTTATATAAGTTTATTCTTATCTTTACATTATGGGCATTGTATGATGATTTAGTTTTGTATTCATGTATTAAATCAACTTTGTTAAGATGTTTTTATTGAATGTGAATTTTGGTAAAGAATATAAGCAACTTCTATTTTCTTCAGTGCTGAGAATCATATAAATTATTGATAATCCCCATCTTCGACGTATCATGTCTGGCCAATCTTTACATGAGAAAATGGTTACAAAAATTCATTAATAAACAAAATGTATGATGGGTACTAAAAGTAATTATGGTATATTAGACATTTTAAAAATCCTAATTTTGAATAGTAAATTTTAAAGGACATAAACTGAACAAGACAATTAAGTAAATAAACATAATTTAAATACGTTATATTATATTCAAAATAGATACGAGCTATTTTTCACAACGTCATAGTAAAATTCAAAAACCAATAAAACTAACAAGACTTCACAAGACTCAAAATGTGTTTAACTAGTTTTTCTCATGTTCAAAACAAAATGATAAAATCAAGCCTTATTATCATGTAAATTGATTCGAGGGGGATGTGGATTCTTCAACAAATGCATATTTCTCTTGTTGTAAGGCCTTCTTCATGCTAGCCATCTCTGACACAAGATCTTAGACAAGGATCTTTGAATCTACATTCTCCATTTCCATGTTTTTCGTATCCATATCAAAATTGTGCGTGCTCAATGATTTCACAGGTCAGGGCCCAGTACCAAGACCTTTCACATACCCTGACCTTTTACTAGTATTTTCTCTTAAATTGAAGCCTTAGTTGAATCCTCCAAGATTTGTTTCAATTCAATCATATTGTTCTATAAAAAAAATATATATATTATATTAAGTATAGATTAGCATAATAAATCAACCTTAAGATCATTAAATCTTTCATATCACCATGTTAACCATTTTTAAACACTTATTATTTTTAGAAAATTTCTACAGAGTTTTCTTTGTTAATTCATGAAAGCCAACATGTTTAATAATAAAATCAACTCAACAACAACAATAATCGCCATAACTATACCATCAAAGATTCCCTTCCACCGGTTTCAACACAAATAAACTTATAATGCAATTCAATATCTTTAAAGTTCCCCGAACTCATGTCATCGTGTTAACCTTTAAGACATTTGTCATTTTTAAAAAAATTTGGCTGAGTTTTCTTTGTTTATTCCTGAAAGCCAGCCTGCTTGAATATTAAAATCAACTCAACAAAAACAACAACAACTACAATGTACCATTAAATATTCCCTCCCACTGATTTAACGTAAATAAATGCATAATGCAATTTAACTTTGTAATACCCCGTAATTTTTTGGGAAATCAAAATTTTTTTAAGTCAAAATTAGAAATTTATGATGAGTTTGGGTTTTATGAAAATTTTCATGTCGGAAAAAAGATTGAAATTTAGGACTAACTTAATAGTTGAAATAATGATTTTTATGGAAAGGATCCGACCTAAGGAGGATTAGAAATCCGACGGTCTGATCTTCAAAACGTGATGCAGACAACCTTAATGATGCCCGATCGGTTGATTTTTCTTACATAACTTTGTCTCGCCTTCAGCTAGAACATAGCCAAAATCCAAGGAAATTCGATGGTCCGATCTCTAAAATGTGATGCAGAAGACCTTAACGATGTGCGATCAATCTAATTTTTGGCCATTGTCTTCGGCTCACCTTCAGTTAGAACATATCAAAATTCAGCTAATTACGATGGTCCGAAACTGATTTGTATGTGTTTGTATTTGATTAGGACTCTTTCTTTAAATCCTTTATATAATGGACGGAATTGACCTATTAAAATACTTTTAAGCCTTCTCGAAAAGCAATAGCCTCCTAAATTATTATCTCCTCTCCTCCACAAAACATAAACCCCATTAAAATTAAGTTTCAACCGAAGTTCTGAATATCTAAACCAAGTTTTCTCAACAACAACCAAGAATGTGTGTTTTCTATTTTTGTAAGAAGAACGCAACTGTATAATCATATTTTCAAGACGAATTTTTTATAGGCATGAATACTTCTATTGTTCCCCTTAAATGTTATGTGTTTTAGATATTGCCTAAACTTTAATAAATGTTGTTTTCTTAAATAATTAAAAATATTGAAAATAATTCCAGGGCTATTTTATTCAAATCTAAAAATATATTTAAGACTTGAAACAATCACATGCATAGAGTAGAGATTTGGAGTACGATAGAATTGTGGGATGCTTCATACATATAAATTTGTAATAATGTTTTGACTCTTATAAATCACGATTTTTATGTGTAGATTGTAAAAGGGATTTATTATGGTGTAATAATATGTATATGCAAGTTAAAAATGGAATTTTGGGTTAACTGGTAAAATATCACTTGAATGAAAATCTGAAATTTGACAACTTGTGTGATGATTGTTAAGGCTTGTTTAATTGTATAAAAAAGGACGTAATTTGGATATTATTGTGATCGGAGAATTAATTGGGAGGATTGTAGATATAATTTAAAGTATGCTTTATGTGAATGTTACTTGTGTTAATATTTCGACACCGCGAGGACATTGGGATTTTTGGGCTAGTTATACTTTTATCCTTATTTTTAGGTTGTTTGCTAGGTATGGAACTAGTAGGTAGGCGCGTTGTTTTTAAAACTTTCTAGGTATGGGACTAGGGAGTGTCGATTCGTACGGTTAGGTATTTTTTGGGTGGGGCTAGGTAGTACGTCGTAACGTATTTTTTGTTAGCCTAAGTGCGAGACTAGGTGGTAATTTGTGGTAGGTTTTCCTTCTAAGTGTTAGGGTAGGAGATACTTGTGGTTTTGGTGATCTCTATGTATGGTACTAGGGATGATTTTGTAACACCCCGCCTAATGGGATACCGGGCGATCACTCCTGTACCAAATTAAAATATGAGTCGCATATGGTTCATTCTTAGCATTATTGTCGAAAACCAAATTAATTACTAATAACTTATTAGGCTAGCGTTAAAATTTTAATTAACTAATCTTTTTAAGCAACCCATACACATAAAAATATTCACGCAGTTTATATGTAAAAATTGAAATGCAATAAAATAACTGAACATTCGGTTTAACATGAAACAGCCAAATCAAAAGCCGCACTAAAAGGCGGTAAAAGAATAAATAAATGCAGTTGGGTTATTAGCCCGAATGTTTATACAGAACCTCCTATCTAGATTACAAGGATAAAAGCGTCTATAGAAAAACCTGCATGCATCCACAGTTGCTGCAGCAGACGTCTGACTCGAAAGAATTGTCATCCAGGCGTCCCTCTATCTGGACACCCATATATATAGCAAAAGAGAAGAAAAGTAGATAAACGGGTTAGAGCCCGAGTTGTGAAAATATTTTTCAAGTGCATAAATGCTTTATTTAAAAATATAGTTTATCTCATATTTAAGTTGGTATCGCACTCCCATGTGATACCCCTCACACCTCCTATAATAGTGCACACCTAACGCATCCATTTAAAACCCCTAGTTAAGCTACCCCTCCTAACTACTCTATCTCACCTGACCTCTAGAAACCTCAAAACCCGAGTACTAAGGACTAAACTTCTCCCTATTCTCAACACTGCACTACATTCGTCCGCGGAATGTCTCGCGAAGCGAAATCCAGACAAGGAAACCTCCCCGATACACTACTACTTGGCAGTGTGAATTGTCGAGATCCATTAGGCCCTCAGTACAAAATGTGTATATATATATATATATATATATATATACATACTCGTATTCACTCTCATATTCATAACACAATATACATCCGGATAAAATCTCCCTGAATGAGATTTACTCTATATTCATTTTAATAATACACATCCGGATAGAATCCCCCGGACTGAGATTTAATCTATACTCATTTTATCTCTATAATCTAGCACAAATACATGTATATATTCTTGCTCTCATACGTAAGTAGTGCACTAAACACACAAGTAAAATAACCATCCCAACGAGCTATAACTCGAGGATGCGGTCTCATAGTGCCAACCCAACTCTAGGTTTACTCACTGTACCACGTTACCAATCCAGACTTACTCAATGGTCTTGGTAAAATACACACAACGGTGGAGGCGGTCATATTCCCTCTGCAAGTGGAGTACACACATCGCACTTGAATGCGAGACGAGATGATATGGGGATATACTTACCCTGCTCCTCAAGCCAGGGGATTCACCCACATCGCGCAACCTCCCTGGATCGCACTACCGAAAATGTATAATCTGGTTATTCCACACCTACGCCAAGGGAAAGCCCATGGAAATCAGCCTCTAAAATACAAATATACTAATCACACACACACACACACACACACACACACACACACATATATATATATATAATTTTCGATATCGTATAGAAATAGCCAAACTCAAATGCTCCCATTCGTAGTGGCGTATAAGTATTTACACACTTAGAATACTAAATGCATAAGTATTCTCTTACTTAAATATACCTCACCCCTTGATCACAGTTAGAGATTTATATACTCTCCAATTATGCCAATTCATAACCATATAATAAGTATACCCTCAACTTATCTTTAGCCTATAACCCCAAATTTTCATCCTAGTCGCCTCATAGGATTTACCCAATACCGCTGACCCCTATTTGTTCCATCCACATAAATGCACCCATATATGTTGACCGAATAATTTCTCCAATTGTCATTCTCTTCCAAAACATTCGATAAGTCCATACCCCGGATTAATCTCTTAACTAACCCAAGGTCAATTCATACTTCCTCAAGTCCTTTAGAACATAACTCTCAATAATGTTCTAATTTAAAAAGCCCCTAGACTTTAAACTCAAAGAGGAGAAAGAATGACAATCTCCGAAATCTTGGGCTGAAAACAGAGTGCCGGTTGATCGGCCCTGGACCCTCGGTCGATCGCGGTTTGGGATTTTTCCTAACTGCAAAATCAGTAGGCCCTTTTTCATGGGCGTGATCGACCGGTCATACCAGTTAGGTCGGCCAAAGTCAATTTTGGACGAAATCCAAAATTCCAACCACCCAAAATATCATCGCCAAACTCCATTCTTATGGTTTTTAATCTCAACCAACAACACAACAAACATCTAAACATATATTTCTAACTAACACATCAATTAATTGGGGGATTAAACCAATTTTTCTTGGATTTGAACCTAAAAACCCAAATAAACCCTAGTTTTTCCAATTCCCCCATTTAAATTCATTTATTGACTTCATTTACATGATTTTAACAGTAGAAATCATTAAGAGTTTACATCACATCAACATGTAAACTCATACTCAAATTTCCCAAATTTATTTTAAGTGTTCTAACCCAAAATCATATAATTTACCAACTATTATATGAGATATATATGCTAAATGAAATAAAACAAGTAAACACTTGCCTCGTGGATAAAATCCGACAACCTTGAGTCGAATCCGGCGGAGTTTGGCTGGAATCTCCCTTTTCCTCTTCTCTTCTCTCTCCTTCTTTATTTTCTCCTACTCCCTCTCTGCTTATATAGGGGAGAATAAGGGTTTATCCCCTTAAAACCCAAAATGACTCGTTTACTGAATTTCGAGTCCCTATTCGTCTAAAAGTTCCCGGAGCCTAAACACTACCACCGGATACTTTATTCTGACTATCTCGGCAATTTTAAAAATAATCGCGCATTCGGAATCTCCATCCGAGTTACTTAACTACAATTTACTATTTAAACACAATGCCTCTCAAATTGGGTTTTCGAATTAAAATATTAAGCGTTGTCGCTTTATCCTACTGCGACTTGTAATTAAAACACTCCGACTCATTTACTTAGTCTCAAAAGTAAATGAAACACACACAAGAAAGAATAAAATGTTCATAAATCCCAAAATTACTATTCATAGAATTTCCCTTAATCTCCACATTACGCCTACTCACGATATTTAATTTTCCCCAAAAGTACGGGGTGTTACAGATTTAGGCCGGGTTAATAGAATAAAAGGCGGGGCTAATATATAATTATGAAAACTTGATATTAAATTAAAAATTAATTCCTAAGACAAAGAACGGGTATTAAAATGAATTGGCGTCGCGAGTATGTGCAGGGCTAATAATTTGGCCAAACTAGTTATAGCAACGTGGTTATCTGTAGCGTCATGAGTATGTGCAAGGCTAACGAAATTGAGCAAACTGGCTATGGTGATGTTCTGTGTGTGGATCCTCATGAGTATGTACAGTTATAACGAAATTGGGTGAACTGGCTACAGTGAGGGGAATGTGTGTGTTATAAAATTGTGGGCGCGCCAGGAGTCTGTGCAGGAATCGTAATAGGGTGAACTGGCTATACTGGTGCAACATTAATAAAATTTTGGGCATGCCAAGAGTATGCGCAAGACTCTTAATATGGTGAACTGTCTATACCGGTGTCACGTTACTAAAATGGATTACATTAATTCAATTAATAATTGTGGCTTTATATGAAAGGTTGTAATAACATAATTGGACTTAAATAGTGAGATGGCTTAGTTATGTGAGTAGTTAGTGATGGTTCACTTTACTCGCATATTATAATACCATTTAATTTAAAATACTCTCTTAGAATTTCTCTAATGTATGATGCTTATGATTGGGTTCATGGAATCTAATTGGGAGGAGCAGCTAGTGTTCATGCGATGGGCTCTGATCCATTACGTTTACTACCATTTCAGGTATAGTTGTTGGAGTAGCTGTATAGGATGGATTGGAGATCTTTGGAGTACAGTTGGATATTTAATTTTATTTCTTTAGTAGTTTAGACTACTTCTTTTTCACCGTTTTTTTTTATGAGACAGTTATTTATTGAATTGGTGGGCCAATTGGTTCCATAGTTGTTTGTGGTTTTTAGTCAAGATTTAAAGTTGGATTCTTTATTTGGAGTTTGAATTTATTTTGGAGTTAGCATGCTGATGGATTTTATTTATATGGATGTTATACTCATTGGATTAAAATCGAGTTATATCTTGTGGAAACAATGCTTTATTATCTCATAATTCTGTCACATGCTGAGAATGAAATTTTATTTAGTGACGCCCGACGTAGGTAGGCGGCGATCGATCCCAGAATGCCCAGGGTGTTGCAAACTTCTATAACGTTCTCCGGACTCATATCACCATGTTAACCATTTTTGAAACACTTGTTATTTAAAAAACAAAATTCGACAGAGTTTCCTTCGTTTATTCTTGAAAGTCAACATGCTTTAACATTAAAATCAACTCAATAATAATAATAATAATAATAATAATAATAATAATAATAATAATAATAATAATAATAATAATAATAATAATAATAATAATAATAATAATAATAAGAAGAAGAAGAAGAAGAAGAAGAAGAAGAAGAAGAAGAAGAAGAAGAAGAATTACCACAATTATACCATCAAAGATTGCCTTCCATAATTTCAAATTAAATAAACTCATAATACAATTGAATGTCTTTAAATTTACCAAACTCATGTCCTTAAAAGGGTCAAACATCAATATAAATATACCTAAATAGTTAGACTTTGCTTCTTCGCTAATCCACTTATTTTTCTTTGTCCAACATGTCTCATAAAATATTTCAATTTAGCCCTTGGGCCTACCTTTGTGTTTGTTACCATCCTACTATCATATAAAATAAAACTTACATAAGTACATGTATCTATATAAAATAAAGATGTCACAAATATAGAGGATATATAAAATATACCCTATCTTTGTACAAGTATTTAACAAAAGATTCTATCCCATTGCAATGAACATACTTGGTGTTTGAGAGACCAGTAGAGCAAGCATCATATTTGTGCTACAATAAAATGATTTATTTTATGTTTACTTAATAGAAATATATATTGGAAAACACACAATTTCAACTAGAATCGCCCGATACATTAAAAAATTAGCACCGTGTCAATAATAATTCTTACCATCAATCCATCACTACTAAAATATGAGCAAAGAAAGTACTAATGTTCATGTTTTTCAATATTATCAGGTTTGTTTTTTTCTCCTCTTTGATATATATAAATAATCCTGAGTAATTTATCAAAATCTTGGGTAATTTATCAAAATTCACGTCCACCAGGTGCCATGTATATTTATAATCCTAAGTTATTTATCAAAATAGAAAATTCAGAGATATATAATGAAAAAGTGATGATTTAAGAAACTAATCAAATGAAGTAACATATAATTTAGAGTTTAATTATAAAAGAAACACAACATAATCTTTTTTGGATTAAACAAAGTTCCATTAAATAATAACAAGTACATTGGGATTTAACAAAGTTCCATCAAATAATAACAAGTAAATAGGGATTTAATAAGAGAAAAGAAAACACGAAAGTGTTATCTTATATCACTCTCTATAATAATCATCATCACTATGATCCTCTTCGCGATCACTATAGTATTATGCTAATATAGTCTACTTTCCAATCATGTAATCTAATCTTATACCAAGAATGGTTGGAAGGTAAATACCGACGATGACTCACATAATATATCTTAATTTTGAGTCGTTATGAAGAGGTTTCTCTGTTGCATATCGGACATGCATTATATCCTTTCATGCTCCATCTATATAAATTACCGTATATCAGAAAGTCATTTATAGTTCACAATGCACTTGCATGTAAACATAAATATTTCTTACCATAAATTTCCCTAATTTCTACGCCAACGTGCCACAACTCTTTTAACTCATCTATCAAGGGTTGTAAGAAGCATTCATGTCCTTATCAGCTAATTGTGGACCAAGAAATAACAAATACATCATTAACAATTGTTCCTTTATACATAATCATGGTGTCAAATTGTAAGGCACAACTTTTGCTTTGCTTCATAATGTGAGGACGGGACTTTTGACCCATCTCAAAAGGCATCCTTCAACAACTGGAGTGTCATATCAAAGGATTTGTTACTCCAACCATGAAGTTCCTTAACATTCACCAAATTTATGAAGAATTATTGCTTTAACGATTACAACCAGGATACAGTTCGTGTCCGAATTCACCAAATAATTTATTATATATACATGTACCACTTTCATTATGCTCTCAAGAACTATTTGAGCCAAACATATCATTTAACATCCCAAACATATCATCCTCCTCCTTAACATATATTTAGAAAATGGTGCCCAGTATTCACCCCCTCTTCGTGATTTATCCAATACGTATAATTATAAGACATTCCACAACTCAACAAATGACTTTTGATAGTCACCATATTATGGAAATACGCATTTTAATAGTCTCTACATGGACATTGTGACTTGTTATTTTCATCTAAGTGCTTTCTTGCGATCTCAATGAATGACAACATCGATTTTATATTGCTTAGACAACCTATTGGGCATATACATCCATCTTTTATCCATTTTTACCTTCATGTTATATTATACCAACACATTGGATATAAATCTTTAATAATAAATAAAATATTTAGTAATTCAATATTGATTCATTACTTATCAATGTCATTGTTGTTAAACGTTTTAGAATGTCATTGTCGTTAAACGTTTTAGAATGTCATTGTTGTTAAACGTTTTAGAATCACCTATAAACTCATATAATTAATCCACTGCTTATTGATGAGTACCACTTCACCAAATTTAGTAGCATTTTAAAACTTTTTTTAATTGGAAAGTATGCTAACAAATATAATATCAAAGCGAAACTAACAATAGAGTGAAAATGATACCTTTAACTTAAACTTATTTTCATATATGCAAAAACCATATTCATGTTAAAAATACCAAAACTAAGAAACTCTAAAAAATATCCAAAATCTATCAAGGAAATGAGACTGATACCTCTAATGGAACCTCAAATAAAGATTTAAAATCCAGTCATGTGAATAATAAAACCGTAAACAAAAACACTACACATATTTCATATTATATCAAATGAACTAAATAAAAACTAAAGAAGTTCACAAAATCACGACAATGTAATCAATGAATACTACAAGAGCATCTGGAAAATAATACCAATTTCATATTTCTATGATTCAATAAATACTTGAGTGTAACCTAGATTAATCAAATTTGAATAAAACGTAACAATGGAGTTTCTTTTATATATTATCATGGACAAAAAATAAGTGAGTCTAACCTTGTTTATGAAGTCAAGAAAGACTTTCAGAGAACTAAAAAAATGAAATTGAAAAGAAGAAGCATATTGTATCAACTGGGAATAATTTACAAAGGCCTAGTAGCGTTTTGATTTTTTTCCTTAAATTTGGAATAACAGCAGAGATGAAACTAAGGCATGCCTCCTCCTCCTCCCAAACTTTTCCAAATTCTCACTTTTTTACTATATTAGTTATAGGTATGTTTTTGTAACTAACAAAGATAGAAGTATTTTTTTCTTACAAAGGCCTATTAATCTTTAACCCTTTGTCTTTAGCATTATTCTACGAATACCTAATGCCCCTAACTCTTTCCTCTTTTTTTTTTTTTTAATTTTATCACCTATCTTTTGTTGTCGGAGTCATTAACTCAAGTTTTTCTCCTCTTTATTTTCAATTTCTCTTAAAAAAGTATATATTTTAAACACAAATTAAATGAAGTATAATTGCCTTAATATTGACATTCATTATAACATTAAAACCTCGATTGTTGTCGTTTAAGTTTAATTTAACTAAAATTTTGCCTCATGATTTTGAATCATTTTTAGAACGATTGACATGTCAAAACTTAATTGACTGATGATCTAAACGAAGAAATTTATTCGTGTCATGTTAGTGGGTCACAAAAATAATCAAAATTAGTCGACCTAGAAGTACTCTTATTCTAAACTTAAATGACAATTCGTACAACCTAGTTTCGTGATTTACAAACATGTTGAGTGAAAACTCTAAAAAAATTTAATATATTTTACAAATATTTTTTGTTTTATATATCATGAAATATTTACCTTTTGTTGATGAATAAATTATATTGTTGGGGATTTATTTTCTTCATAATTTCTTGGCCCCCCTGAAAATAAAATTATGATTTCATCCTTGAATAGGAGAATCAAGCTCTCTAGAACAATTAGGCTTCAACTCACTCGAGGTCTTGAACAAAACAAAAGTTGAGCAGGCTAATAAAATAAATAAGTTCAAAATGTTATTATTAACCCCGTAAATTAAACATATAACCAAATCAGACAACCAAAAATTAACCCCATAAAAAATTAACTCTATATCTTTATATCTCTTAAATCTTAACCCCATGTATTATTTGAAAGATTTGCATCTTCTTCTCATAAACCAGATAACCAAATATACATACGAAAATGAAAAACAAATAGAAAATCAAAATAAACTGACAAAAACCCCTACCACGGGGGAAGGAAGCGGACAACCTCTGTGCGCCTCTATGCGTCGTTGTGCACCTCTGTGTGCCATTGTAAGACTGATGTCGGACGCCGAAAGAAATATGTGAGAGGATAGGCCGAGACTGATGTAGATAGATAGAGAGGATAAAATCATAGCGAGAGAGAAGGTAGAGGATATGCCAGTGTGAGACTGGCACCGGACTCCGGAGGCCGGACGCAACTGTTGGGCTTGATTGCTAATCGGTTTAGTTGGGTTGGAGAAGAACGTTATGGGTTTAGGTGAGGGGGAGAGAGAGAGAGAGAGAGAGAGAGAGAGAAATGTAGGGTAGGGTTTGGTCATGGGTATTAATTAGAGAAATAAGGGAGATAAACGGATTAAGTTTTGGATTATGTGTTTTTGTAAAATGAAGTAAATATTTTTTTTGTAACATAAACGACGTAGTTTTAGTATAAATTTTTTAAATGAAATTGTCATTTCCTTACAATAGGTATTTCAAAAAACAAAAATATAGTTGGAAAAATTGTCGTCCTCTTTTTTAGCAAGGCTTCTATGTTTTTCCTCTCTAAAAATGACTTTTACAATGACATAATTCCTTGCAAAATATTTTTCATATTATCTTGTTTTTAAGGACAAATTTTATTTTTTCTTGCTAATAGTATACTTTTAGCAACATATTTTATTTTCTTATTAAGAAATTCGTTGCAAAAGCCTTTTTTTATAGCGTCCTATCGAATTGATATATTTATGCACATATTGAAAAAGTTAGTATAGTGGATTATAAAAATTTGTTGAAGATAGAGAATGTAATACCCCGTATTTCTGAATATTCTACTGAATTAAATTGGAGAATTAAATGAGAAAATACGGCTTAATTTAAATTACGTAAGAGGAGTAATTTAATGAGATTTATTAAAAATTATAATTTTGGAATATTAATCGAGAGATAGTTACCGATTTATATTGCCTCATTATATTTACTTAGTGTGACTGGTAAATAGTTACTTAACGCGTCTAGACCGTGTTGGGGTGAGAACGAGTAATATTTTTAAGTGACTCAAATGATAATTTATAGGGCACAGATGAGTCCGGAATGGTCAAATTAGTCAAAATAGTATACATGGGGGTACTAGTTGAGTCTCGGGGTAATTTTGGACTAAACCGAGACCGTTCGGGGGCGTTTTGGTCTTTTAACTTGAGATGGTAAGGAGACCTACGAATTTGAGATCCTTTTATCAGCCGTATGAAAGAGGGGTTAGGGTTAGAAAACCCATGAAAACACACCATAGCCATTAGAGATAAGAGAGAAATAATTCTCAAGGCAAAAGAAAGAACTGGGAAGGATTCAAAGGAGATTGTCACCACAAACTTGTTGGGAAGGAGGATTGAAGGAGAAAAACAATCAAACATCATCAACAATCACGAAATCAGGAACCCTCTATCAAGGCAAGTTGTTTATTACAAAGATTATAAAGTTATAATACCCATGTGTAGGGTCTTTTGAATGATTTTGCTAAACTCATATTTTGGAAAGAAAATAATGATATTTATACATGTTGGGATAGGAATTGCATGTAGAATGATGTAACATATGTAGAGGAATAATATTCAGATTTGACTTGATGAGTATTTTGGAATAAAATCTGGGTTTTGAATGAAATTATGGGAAGAACACCATAGTTAGGGTTTTCAAGAAATCTTAGGTTTAATCCAAAATTCCTTTAAATATATTGAGGTTTTGATGTATTTGAAACGTTAGAAATTGTCCTAGTATATGTGGAAATATGTTAGGACCATTGGGTCGAAGTTTGGTGGACTATAATGTAGTTTGGAGACTTGTTAATGGAGAAAGAGGTTAACGAAGAAGACGAACTGCGTCTGTCCCTGTTCGATCGATCGATCGATCTCGAATTGTCGATCGATCGACTAGGTCGATCGATCGAACCCGGTAGTCGATCGATCGACGTAAGCTATTTTTCTCTGAATTTTCCGTGTTTAAGGTTTCTTTGATTTTCGGGAGTGAATGGGTATCCTAGGATTTATATTATACTTATATGGGAGTGAGAATAAGACCAGTAGGTATATTGTTGAGGTACGATAAGTCCATTGGGTGTAGGGCTTGGGATATGGACCGACGAGAATAATCCGATTTGGTAGAGCATCGGAAATTTGGAATTGAGTTACGAGGCGAGGTAAAGTCAATTTAAGTAATAGACCAGTAGGGTAAGTAATAACTACTGAAATTATATGTGAGGGGTAACTAGGACCCTTATAGTTGTGTGAATACTCAATAAATGCGATTAATGAGATAAATCGTAAAACGAATATTGTACGGCATATATAAGAGAATAAAATATTACGTACGAACATGGTTGATAGGTCGGGTGTGTACCTACTGAATTGTATGAACTTTTAGGTTAAGAGAAGTATACCTAAATTACTATGCTAGGGTCGATGAGATATTTCGAACTAACATAGGGTTATTATATGTTTGGGGTCGATGTAAAATGCCGAACCAAACCTTTGCACTGGTGGCATGATGAAAGAGTCCGAGCCAGAATTTGTGTATATAAATAATTGGGGTCGATGTATCATTCCGAACCAATTCTTAATTTGTGTATATAAATAATTGGGTCGATGTATCATTCCGAACCAATTCTTAATTTGTGTATATAAATAATTGGGGTCGATGTATCTTTCCGAACCAATTCTTACTTAGGGGTCGATGAATCATTTCAAACCAAGAGTCCTTACGTGTGTAAAAAGGACAAAATAGTAATTACTGATATTTAGTATATCTTATGTGTGAAATATATACTTGATGATATTATACTTCTGTGTATTAATAGATTGACATATATTATGTATTTAAAGAATATATACCGAAATTAAGTAGTGAAACTTAAATTACGAACGTAACATTAGATAGAGAATATCTATTTAGTAAATTAAGTAGTGCAACTTAATTACAAAAGTGGAAAGATATAAATTGTGATAATTGTAGAAATTTAGTAGTGAAACTAAATGAGAAGTTTTGAAACATAACATAGGTGAAATGTTACTTGAGTATTAATTAACCTTCGCGAGATGTTAATGAAATGGATGTATTGTGTGGGAGATACGAGAACTTAAGTATAGATAAGTTCAGATGATTACTTAGTCCTCGTTAGCTTGAAATATATGGCTAGGTAGGCTAAGTGTAGAACGTTAGGTGTGCACAAAAGATGAGGAGTGAGTAAACTCAAGAGAGTGTACGAGAACCTAACATGTGTAATCAATAACCGCATTTTATATTGTGATAAACGCTTGCTAAATGTTTTCAAACTTTTTTGAGTACTAACTCTTGCTATAAAATATTTTCAAAACCTTTTAGGTGTCCAGCCACAGGGACGCCATGTATGATGATTTCATTCCAAGGACTCGAAGCTGTAGCACAGTGGATGCTTACAGGATTTTGACTAGACGTTATCTCCCATTCAGATCTAGTACATGATCTCGCCCTATTCTATGTATGGACTTGGAGTCCGGTATCAGTCTCAGATGTTAGTTGCAGATTAGTAGTTGTTCTATTGTTGTTTGGTATTTTTAGCCGATGGTTTATTCGGTAATACTCTTGTGCTGTTGTACTTATACTTTGTTGGTTTTAGTTTTAGCATGGTATTTGTTTTACTATTTTTCCGCATGGTTGATCTATCTGCTTAAGATAAAATTTTGGCACCGGTCTAATTTTCACTTAGGTGATTAGTAATTAAAAAGTTTTCGACAGTGATGCTAAGAACGAACCATTTGAGAAACCTGTTTTAATTTAATAAAGGCCTGATCACCCCGATGTTTAATTAGGCGAAGCATATGAATTCAAATTTCAAAAAAGTTTCCATTTTATTAGGTCTCCTTCCATAATTATAATTGTAAGATCAATTTTTATTTATAGAAAAATATGATGATATCTTAGCTCAATTCCAACCAAAGAATTTTAGGTAGGTGAGTCCAATTCAAGCAAGGTCTCCATGAAAACTAAATATTAAAGTAATCGTTTATATATATATATATATATATATATATATATATATATATATATATATATATATATATATATATATATATATATATAACTTTCATTAAAAGAATTAGCAGTAACTGATTACTTTGATGACCATTCAATTAAATTTCAATGGTAAAAGAATACATTTACTTTCCGTGCGACAGTTGGAGAGAGAGAGAGTTTGTATGCGAGTGAGAGACGAGAAAAAAAAGATAAGAGAAAATTTCGAAAAGAGTAATGCTATACTACCCGGGTTAGTACATGGAGGGAATCTTTTTTTTCTTTTTCTTGGTTTTTTATGTGATTTATTAGCATTATTTGACCTTTTTAATTTAAAAAAACAGTTTTATTAGAAAATATTATTTTTTACAAACTAAAAAAATGTATAATTAAAAAAACACTATTTTAATATAAAAATTGTCTTTTTGGAAAAAAATTGTTTCAAAAAAGAAACATTTTAAAGAGTTTTAAGAAACACAAAAATTGTTTTAAATGTTGTAAAATTAAAAAAAAAATAGCTTAAAAATAATGGGTACCGCTGGCGCGGACCTTTAAAAATAAGAGAATATTGGGTAAAGAGATGTTTTAGGAACTAAATGAGTTATAAATAATTTTAAAAAAAAGAAATTTCTTATTAGAATAGTTTTATTTTTAAAAAAACATATTTAAATTGAAAATACAGATTTTTTTTCTTTTCAAAAAAACTGTTTAAAAAATAAAAGTTAGTTTAATATAAATAGAAAAAGTTTTTTTTTTTACATTTTTAAACAGTTTTTAGAAATACGAAGGGGTGTTGCTGGCGCAAACCGTTAAAAATAAGTAAATATTGAGTAAATGGATATTTTAGAGACTAAATGAGTTAAAATAAGAAAAAAATAAGAAAAAAATAATACTAGACAATTCGAGAGATAGTGTCGGGCTAATTAAAAATAAATAAATTTAAAAATAATGGGTGCCGCTGGTGCGGACCTGTAAAAATAAAACAATGTTTGATAAATTGATATTGAAGAGACTAAATGAGTTAAATATAATTTTTAAAAAATAAAAAAAATACTATAGTTTTATTTTTAAAAACATTTTTTTATTGAAAATAAGGATTTCTTATTTTTTTTTTTAAATTGTTTTAAAAAATAAGGTGCCAACTAATTAAATGAGGTGACAACTAGATAAATGAGGACAAATGACTACCAATGAGGATACGAAAAACCAGGCAAATATTATTCCTCCGAAAAATCAGGAATACGAAGGCAAAGGGGCTAAGAAAAGAACGTGACAGTCAATTTTATATATAGCAGCAGTTAAGAATGACTCTTCCCTCGCCGTCGCAGCTGTTTCTCACTCTCCTCCTCTCAATCTCATGTATATACGAGTATCCTTTAAATGCATATGTTTAATTAGAGGAGCTGAAGATTAAACGAGCTGGGACTGTAGAGAAGCAACCCCCTCTTGAGTATTCGTTTAAGGTTTTTATTGAAAGCTCTTCATCACTACCTTTTTATATATTACACACACTTCCACTCTCTCTCTCTCTGTCTATTTTAGCCAAGAATAATGGAGGAAGCTAACGATCAACAATGGAAGAGATGGAAGAAAGAGCATCAGAGGTTGTCTGTTTGTGGTTCATCACCTACTTCCGGTGACGAGAAGCTCATCATTCCAAAGGTTCAAAACGCCTTCAATAAAAAGGTTCAAAGGTTCAAAGCTGACCATCAGAGGTTGGCTGAGGATCCGATTGGTGATAAAGGAAATACTCAGAGTCGGGTTTGTCCTGAATGCCACAAAAAGTTTAGTAACGGCAAGGCACTAGGGGGTCACATGAGGGTTCACATTCAGATAAACAAAGAGATGAAGCCAAAGAAGCTCGAGAAGCCTTTGTTTGGGCAGTTGAGGTGTCATCCTGTGAGGGAATGGAGAGGGATTCAACCCCCAGCTTGGGCCATGAACAGTTCATCTTCATTTGTGTCTAACACTATTGATTCACCGAGGGATGATTTGATGCAATGTTTGCGGGGTTGGTCAAAGACGGCCAAGCGTGGCAGGAACGCCAAATCCGAGGATGATGAGGAGTTACTAGCCGCCGCCAACAATCTAATGAGGCTTGCTCAAATGAAATCTTTGGAGTGTGGCTTGACCCACAAAGAACACGTTGAGGTCTCAAACAGCAATTCGCCGACTAAAAAGGCTGTAATTGAGGAGTCTTCATTGCTAAAAATTGATGAGAGTAATGACGGGAAGGCGGCCAGTATGAAGAGGAGGAAGAAGATGACGCCGATGATGGATTTGGAAACGTCCGCGGTGGTAGTAGGGATAACAACACAAACTACTCATAAATTCAAATGCAACACATGTAACAAGTGTTTCTCATCTCACCAGGCGCTGGGTGGACACAGGGCTTGCCACAAGAGGTGGCACTCGACCACTCCGGCCCATGCTCCAACGATCGGAGTCCAATCAGCAGGTGAAGCCAGTCAATCGGGTCGTAGATTTCTGGAGATTGATCTTAATGAGCTTCTTACCATGGAGGTGGATGAAGAGTACCATGGTGGTATCGAGCCTGAACATAAAGCTGCTCAAAATGGTCGTGTCTTCCTCCGGTAACTCCAATGTTATTTAATTTAGATTATTTACTTTTAGGACTTAAATTAATATTGATTATGAATATACGACAATAAATATTTCGTTTCCATTTTTCGTCCCTATTTTCAAATTAAAGGGACACATGACATTTTTAGTCCCTATTTAATTTAGATTATTTATGAATATGGGTCCGCGTCAGTGACTTTATTAAAAAATAGGGACTAAAATTATAAATAAAATATTTACTGTCCTGTTTCCAAAATATATATTACAATAGGTCCTAAATTTACAAAGCCCCTATTTAATTACTTAAACTTCTCCTGTTCCACTTGGAACTTCATTACTAGTCATGGATAGAGGTTCATGCCTCAAATTTTGGCCTTCGATATATACATATATAATTTAGTTAAGTTCTATTTTACACATCTTCTAGTGCCATTAGTTGAGATTAGTTGCACAGAGAAACCATCTATCTTCTAATTAGGATCCGTTTGTTTGACAATGCGCAATAAAGTAGGTATGGCAAATTTTGCCTACGCAAATTTTACTTAGGCTCCGTTTGATAGCCACTTTTTGTCTAGGCAAATGGTATTTCTCCACATATTTGCACACTTTTGTAGTGTTTGTTAGGCAATTTTGCCAATGGAATTTTTTTCCCAAACTTGATAACCTGACCCATTTTTGCCTACAAATGTGGAGAAAATTTGCTTTGGTCATTTGGAGAGAATTATTTGCCATAGCATTAGCCTAAAACATGATATAATTTAATAAAAAAATTATAAATAAAAAACTGTTATTTTGTATTCAAAATACTGTATATTCTATTAAAACAAACTGGACATTTTATAAAATAAGATTTTCTAAAACATTTATTTTTTATAACAAAATACAATGTTGTTAAACGGTTTATAAAATTATTTTCGTTATATGACTATTTTCATCATTTTTATAAAACTATTTTCGTTATTTTTTTAAAAAAAATTGGACGTTACTGTTATTTTAATGAAAAAATAACTGAACATTTTTTTTAAAACTTTATTCTTTATAAGATAACTTTTTTTTTTATAAAATACGATTTTATAGAAAGTTTATAACATTTTTATAAAACAATTTTCGTTATTTTTTTAAAAAAAATGGACGTTACTGTTATTTTAATTGAAAAATAATTGGACATTTTTTTAAACAAAAATAGTTGGATGTATTTTTTTTAAACTTTATTCTTTATAAGATAACTTTTTTTTTTTTTGTAAAATATGATTTTATAGAAAGTTTATAGCATTTTTATATAACTATTTTCGTTATTTTTTTTAAAAAAATTGGATGTTACTGTTATTTTAATTAAAAAATAATTGGACATTTTTTAAACAAAAATAGTTGGATGTATTTTTTTAAACTTTATTCTTTATAAGATAACTTTTTTTTTTTATGAAATATGATTTAGTAGAAAGTTTATAACATTTTTATAAAACTATTTTCGTTATTTTTTTAAAATAAAATTGGATGTTACTGTTATTTTAATTAAAAAATAACTACATTTTTTAAACAAATATAGTTGGATGTATTTTTTTTAACTTTATTCTTTATAAGATAACTTTTTATTATAAAATATGTTTTTATAGAAAGTTTATAACATTTTTATAAACAAAAAGTTGGACGATGTTCATAATGTTTCAAGAAAAAATGTTACAAAAACTTTTTTGTAAAAAAGTTATAAAAAACTATTTTCATTTTTTTTAAAGATGAAAGTTATTTTAATTAAGAAAAAAAGCTGTTTTTTTTTTAAATTTCTAGATTTAACTTAAAGACAGTTTTTGTTATATAAAATATAAACTTTTATAAAGTTATGTTAAAAGTGTTTTTTTATTGTTAAAAGTCCATCAAAAAATTTTCAATATGCATTTAGTCCAAATTTTTTATTGGTTATAATGCAAATGGGTACAAATGACAAGAATTTGCAAACATTATATGGGCAAAGTTTGAATTTATCGGGATAAATTTTGGCTATCAAACAACATGAGTAGGAAAATAAGTGTCTTTGAGTAAGCAAATTATGACTATCAAACACAAAAAGTTGGCAAACACAGTATTTGCAAGCGTGTAAATAAAGCGTATCAAACAACACGAAATCATCTTTGCCACAGCAAATTTTGCCTAAGAAAAATTTACCAGGGCAAAATTTCCCATGCCGACTCATTTGTCCAACGCCAATCAAACGGACCCTTACTTTTTTCACACGAGGCTATCAAACAACCATTTGACGAAATTAAAGTCAGTCTAATTAGTTTATTTAAAAACAGTTTTTATATTATATTAAAAAATGTTAAAACCAATTTTGACAATATTTTTATATTACGATTGTTAAAAAAAATTGTAAAACATTTTCGTAACAATTTTTTATAATATTAAAAACAGTTTTTAAAATATTACAAAACAATTTTTAAATATTCACAACATTTTTTTTAACTATTTAAAATAGTTTTTAATTTTTTTTTAAACTTGAAAATTGTTTTTATATTATATTAAAAACAGTTTTTTAAATTGTTAAAAACAGTTTTTAAAAAGGTTAAAAACAGTTTTTACAATACTTTTATATTACAGTTTTTTAAAAAAACTTGTAAAACATTTTCTTAACAATTTTTTTATAATACTAAAAACGGTTTTTAAAACATTACAAAATAGTTTTTAAATATTCATAACAGTTTTTTATAATATATTCAAAACAATTTTTAAATTATTTTTTAAAACATTAAAACTGTTTTTATATTATATTCAAAACAGTTTTTTAAAAATGTTAAAAATGATTTTTACAATATTTCTATATTACGGTTTTCAAAAAAATTTGTAAAACATTTTCTTAACAATTTTTTATAATATTAAAAACAGCTTTTGAAACATTACAAAACAGTTTTTAAATATTCCTAACTATTTTTTTAATTATTTAAAACAATTTTTAAATTATTAAAAGTGTTTAAGAAGTTGACAAATTTGTTGGCAAATATTTCCCTCTCAAATAGGTAAGCAAAATTTACCTAGGCATTATGCATAAGAGGTGTTGTACATTGACAAATAACTTGTAGAAAACTTTTGTACCAAACACACCAAATTATAGGCAAATACCCCATTTGCCAACTTATTTGCCATTTGTCATGGCAAATAAGCTCAACCAAACGGACCCTTACTGTTAAATTCATGGAAATATCCAATCGCGGTTTTTGTTTATTTCAAGCGTATGATGCTAATGTGAACAAGCTACATATTCTAATGGTTCAATTGAAGTTCATCAGTATTTTAATTGTATATTTTCTTAAATTTAGAAAGATCAAGTTGAGTTTTATTTTTTTGGGTGTGTTTGCATTCATTTTCGATTGATTCTTGTTGTTACATAGGTATATGCTTGGTGCACTTTTGTCATCTAGCAAGGAAGGAGAAAAGGAGCAGAAGAATAACTGAAAAAGTCAAGGAATCCTTCTTATAACACTCATCTCATCTCTTCACTTTTCTTGCAATTATAAACCTTTTGCTTTACTTATTTCATTTACTGAGTATTGTAATAAAAAGTGGAAAGATTTTAGAAGAGACCTCGAACTCCCTAGCTCAAAGGCCAAAGCTATTCTTGTCAATAAGAATTCAAGAACTTGGTGTATATTATATTCCACACACAACTACTTGTGGGGTCATTTGAATAGATCATAGGATATGGACAATGATGCATAACTATACCCCAAAGCTTAAATTATTATATGAGATTAAAAGAATTAGAAACACCCGCTAACAGAGCCTGTTAAATGTTGATGGATGCAAAAATGAGATTTTTTGGTTATCAAATTTCTGTTCATTTCAAATAGTCTTCCCATACATTTTCTGGACTAAGGAACAGGTCAAAAGGAAGAAAAAACACAAGGAAATGTCACCGCCCCTTGAAGGCTTGATCCCCGTTTTCAAAATCCGAATTGGTTCATACACACATACGGATATATATTGAGTACCACTACATATACACACTTTCATACACGTTTTCCATACACGCCTAATAAGACAAGGCTGTAAGGGATTAGACGTTGTGCCCTGACGGGACCCACAACAACAAGGTATAGCATTTTAATGCACTGTGTATGGAAATCGTGTACAAAAGTGTGTCTGTGTATGTTTATCCATATATATTACATATATTGTTATCTATACACGCATGCGTGGGTTCTTTTTTATTGTTTTTTGTGGTTTGACTATTTTGCACATAGGTCCAAACTTTGTAGAGTGACACTAAATTCCCTACAAGGATTGTGAAAACTTTAGGGACTAATTGATTGGTGTTGATTTTTTTTTTCATGAAATAAACTTTTTTTAATTCATTTTTAACTTTTGTGATGCTTGAATAAAATACATTGAATTAAAACAATAATCATAAATGTGAAAATTGGCTGATAGCTATATCATTTTAGGTGGAAACAAATTTTTAACCACAACTCAAGAATTGATTCAGTATGACAAAATACAAAAGTAGGACAAAATCACGCCAAACCTTGGGTATGCTCTTAAAGATCACCAATTCGAATCACCACAAGGGTCACTGGAGAGTTTAACCGGTTGTTAACTTCAAGGCCCACCATGATGATGGTTGTGACAGACGTCATGCCATTGGCACTAATAGTCGTGGGAGTAGGGCTCGAGGTTGAGGGAGTGGGGCTCGAGGTCGTGGTGGATGTGAGGTGATAGTGGCGGTCATGTGGGTGGCAGTGGCAGTGGTCATGGGGATTGGCATAGTGGTCGTGGTGAGAGGGTGGTAGTGGTACTAAATGGGGTCATAGTTGCGGTAGTGGTGGGAATGGTGGCACTAGGAATGGCGTTGGTGACAGTAGTAATGCGGGTATTGGTGGGGGTGGGGGTGGGGGTAATGGGTGATGATATGAGGGTAGAAAAGTCATGGAAATCGTGGTAGTAAATGTAAAAAGAGTGGTAGTAGCGGTGGTGACGGTGGTAGTGTGGGTAGTGAGGGACACAGTGAGGATGGGAAGGGTAATGGTGGTCATGGTAGTGAGGGTCAGAGCAGTAGCGGGGGCCATGGTAATGGGGAGCATTGAGAGGGTGGAGGGGGTAATGCCAGTTGTGGTAGAAGTTGGGGTCATAAGAGACGTAGTGACAGTGCGAATAGCTGTGGTTATGGTCATAGTGGGGGTAATGGGTGACATAATGAGGATGGTAGGGGTAATTGTGGTCGTGGAAGTAGTGGGGTTCATAGCAGTGGCGATGGTGATGGTGGCAGGAGTAGCGATATTAATGGTGGAAGTGGGGGTAGTGTGTGACGCAGCGAGGGTGGAAGGGGTAATTGCGATAGTGGAAGTATTGGGGGTCATAAAAGTGGTAGTGGGAGTGGCGGTGGTGATGGTGGTGGTTGGAGTAGTTGGGGATGTAGTTATGTGAGAGGAGTAATGGTGGCCATGATAGTAGTGGGGGTGGTGGGTGACACAATGAGGGTGGAAAGGGTAATGGTGGTCGTGGTAGAAATGGGGGTCATAGCAGTGGTAGTTCTAGTGATGGTAGTGGGAGTGGGTATGGGTGTGGGTGTGATAGTGGTCAAGGTAGTGGGGGTCATAGCAGTGGTGGTGGTCATAGTAATGGGGTACGAAGTGACTGTGGAAGGGGTAATGGCAGTCGTGCCAGAAGTAAGGGTCATAAGAGTGATAGTGACAGTGGGAGTAGGGTGGTTATGGTCATAGTGGGGGTAGTGGGTAACAATGAGTGTGGGAGGCGTAATGGTAGTCGTGGAGGTAGTGGGAGTCATAGCAGTGGCGATGCTGATAGTGGTGGGAGTAGCGGTGGTGATGGTGGAAGTGGGGGTAGTGTGTGACATAGTGATGGTGGGAGGGGTAATGGTGGTAGTGGGAGTAGTGGAGGTCATAGCAGTGGGAGTGGCAGTGGTGATGATGGTGGTTGAGATAGTGGTGGATACATTGAGGGTGAGAGGGGTAATGGCTGTCGTGATAGTAGTGGGAGTCATAGCAGTGGTAGTGGGGGTAGTGGTGGGGATAATAGTTGTGGTGGGTGTAGGTGTGGGGGTGGTAGTGACTGTGGGAATGCTAGTGGGGATGGTAGTGGCTGTGGGGTAGTAATGGTGGTCAAAGTGGTAGTGACCATTGGGGTGTGGGTGGTAGTGGTTGTGAGGGTGGCACTAATAGTCTTCCTTGTGGGGGGTGGGGGGGGGGGGGGGGGGGGGAGGGGGGGAGTCATAGAACTAGTAGTGTCAATGCAGTGGGAGTGGGGGTCGTAGCAGTGGTAGTGACAATGGCGGTGGGAGTGGGGGTCGTAGAAGTGGTAGTGACAATGGCAATGGGAGTGGGGGTCATAGTGAGGGTGGTAGCCACAAACCAGTCTACAAACTCCATGATCCTGAATCAAAAATTAAATAGATAACTTACAACAACAATAACAAAGAATTAATAACTAAAACTTAACAATTAAAAAAAATATAAAGATTTACTAGACTTTTATACAAAGGTGAAAAAAAAGATACATAATGCACTACGACACTTCCATATGTTAAAGTGGTACAACACTTTCATTTGATTAAAAAAAGATACATAAAGCAAAACAAAGCAACAAAATTGATGGAAGACTTACATTACACACGAACATTTTAAATTTTTATTCAGTACAATGTTTTTTAAAACGAGGGTAAAACTGTAATTTTCATTCACGGTTACACGGGCTCGCTTATAACTCGAATACCAACAAGATAAGAATACAAAGCAATTGATAACTACCGGGGCTGATGATGTAAGAAAAAACTAAAAAATAAAATTAAAATAAAAAAATAGTTATGGTATCTAATTTTGTTTTGAAATTTGATGTAGATAATGTTAGTCAAAGGCAAATCACAATCAAAGAAACAAGAACTAAAGGGGAGGGGGAAATATCGGTGGGATTAAGGATATGAAACACTCACATCCACCCCCGGTGAAGGGCAAGAACATCATCTTCCAAGTATTAGGCCTTTTTGGCTTCCACATAGAGTGCATCATTTAAAAATGAGACCTAAATTAGGCCTTAATTCCATTTAAAATATGATTTAATAGGATTATTGTTGATACCAAATTTAATCTGCTGACATTGACCAATCATATGAAGACACATGGCTATCTACGTGGCAACAACCAACACTTCCGAGGAACCCACGCACTCCGAGGAATAAGACTACAAGGAGGAAGACTAGTTCCCCGAGGAACTCACGCGCTTCGAGGAACAATGCCTCTCCGAGGAACTCTTGAGTACCGAAAAGCTTAGGCGGTCCGAGCAACTCAGGCGGTCCGAGCTGCATCTCGAACAAAGCATTAATAGCTGGATAACCAACAGTTCAACTGACTCATTAAATGCTTATCATTCAGACGCACACGCAAAGAGGGCACTAAATGTATTACCCTTTCATATGTATATCATTTTATGTATTATCCTTTCACATTACAGCCTCAGGGCTATAAATACATTGTACAATCCTCATTGTAAAGGGGACCTGGACCCCGAATCCAAACTGGGGAATCGAGAGAGGAATTTCTTGATAGAACTTGTAATCGAGAATTCCTAAACACTCAACAATAAAACAACAGTGGACGTAGGCCATTCTTATAAGGCTGAACCACTTTAAAATTCTTTGTCTCATTTATTTATCGGTGATTGAATTATTAGAGTGATCTAAATTTTTACATCAACAGATTGGCGCCGTCTGTGGGAAACGACTGATAATATTGTTTTTCATAAAAAATAATCCATTACCAATGGCGGATATTCCTGAATCCAGCAATCGAAACGCTGGAACCCCTCCAAATCCATCTGCTCCACCAATTATTCCAGATCTAACTAGAATAATGGCAAATTTGGCTCAGGGCCAGACCGTCATGCAAAAAACAATGCGACAACTCATCCAGACCCTCCATGGCGGTGCATCAGCCCATTCCGGACCACGAAGCATTCAAAGAAATACCTGTGCGCCTTCTTCGCGTACTAGGCATACTAATTCATATCGCAATGAGGAGTCTGAAGATTTTTCTTATCAACCTGGACGAACTTCGTCTGTGCGGGCCACAGATACTGAACAATGTGTCACCCTTTCCCCAAAAAGGACCAGTGCACTGGAAAGATTAAGTAGGGTTTCTCCTTTCGACTGATTAGGCCCTAGGAGGAACAAAAGTCATCTTAATGCAGCGTCGAGGAGCTTTCGACGACCATCAATTTAAGGGAAGGATCTGCCCAGTCGCGACCAGCTGCTCGTCAAGATAAATCCCAGGAAGCCACTTCAACGCGATCAGTTGCTCGAACTAATAGGCCCGAAGAAGGAAATGATGCATGGAAAGGATCTATTCAGAGGCTGGAGGATAGATTAGGGGAAATGGCTAAGGCCAAGAACCCTCTACAACGAACCTTTGTTTGAGGAACACCTTTTGTCCAGGACATTATTGATTTTCCAACACCATCAAAGTTCAAAGCACCTGTTGTGACTCCCATGTATGATGGAAAGACTGACCCTGTCCTCCATATAGAATAATACCAAGCTGCAGCCGACATCTATGCTGTCCCAGATGAGATGAGATGCAGAGAATTATCGGGAACACTTACCGGATCTGCTCAAATATGGTATAATAATCTTCCTCGGGGTAAGATTTCAACTTTTCTTCAACTGGCCGAGTTATTCATTGAGAATTTCAGGTTTGGAGCAAAGCCAGTTAAACGAGTAGCACATTTGTTAAGTGTTAGACAAAAAGCTGGTGAGAGTACCAGAGATTATATAACTCGTTTTAATAACGAGAAACTCGAAGTCATTGATTATGAGGAGAAGACAACGATTACCGCTTTGATGAGTGGACTACTGCCAAACAAGTTGTACTACACTTTGGCCAAAGATCCACCTCGATGGGAAAAGCGTCCAAGATTATGAATGTCGAGGAGGCTATGTCTGCGAAGAAGAATATGGACGTTGTTGATGCAAAAAACTGGACCGAATCCCATTTTTATGATCACAGATAAATAGATAAAAGCAATCCAATCAAGCACATGAGAGACAAAGATTTTTAAAGTGGTTCGGCTATAAGGAAAAGCCTACGTCCACTGTTATTTTATTCCCAGGGGTTTACAATAGCACAATGTGGTGTAGAGAGAGAAAAAGGTGTAGATCTTGTGTATAGTGTCTCTCATCCTTGTCGGATCTCCTTGGTTCTCTTGGATCTCTTGGATCTCTTCTTTTTGCTAAGGGAATACATGTATTTATAGTGATGGGAGATAAAGAGATTCATTGTATGTAGACATTTATACATTATGTCTATATTCAATGAATTTAATTGTTGAATTGCTTGGTATGCTATGTGTTGTCATCTATTAATACAGTATAAATGTACATTAAGGCTCATTAAATGCGCTGCCATCTTCATTAATGCACATTAAATGCATAATTATTCTTTTGATCTTCCTGGTTGATATGCCGACCAACTCTCCTCGGGTGCCGACTAACACTCCTCGGGTGCCGACTAACACTCCTCGGATATCGAATATTGCCACGTAGGATGACATGTGTCCTTTTCTGATTGGTCCTCGTAGATGGAGAATTTTTGCGTTAACAGAAGCCCCCAATGATCCATGCTTGATGGTTTACTTGAAAGGATGGAGTATTTATTCTGCAGTGCTGCTCGGTGCTCGTGAAATTCTTGATCCACCTTCTTGATTTGTTCAACATAAAGTGCATTATCTCCTGGACGACATATGATGCAGGCTGATCGATGGTTGCTAATCTTTCTTTTGAGGAACTTCGTGTGCTATGTATCACCCCTGGGAATTTGGATGCAGCCATGCCATAGTATGCAGCTTGTAGCTTGTCATAATCTTCAAGTATGTTGATTGGTTTGCTAGCCGACCAACTGCCTCCTGTGCCAAGTAACTGAGTGCTAACTTCACGTGCTTGATTCTTCTGATTTATGATCCTCTGAATACTTTATCGAGTAACATACTAGCTTTTGAACCCAACTCTTCAATCTGATTAGTACCAAGCTAGTGGTGGACTTCGAAACATTTTCATACAACTTCTTCTTCAATATTGGTCGGGATAGTAGTAGTAAAGATCTCAGTGCCGTAGATGCTGATTTTGACTTCTACCTCTGCTCGGGGACAAGCAAGAGGTTCTCGGGGACGAGCAAGAGCTGCTCGGGTAATTGTCGAAGAACAGAGAACTCAATCTTCTTTGGAGTATCAAGCCTTCCAACTAATGGCAAAGAACCAGGCCTTGGCTGAGATGTCCAAGAAGATCATGAGTCTTGAAGAGCAAATTCCTGCTCGGGGACGAGCAAGAGCTTCTCGGGGACGAACAAGAGATGCTCGGACAGACCATCTGTGATGAACATCAGAATGCTGAAAGATCTTAACTTCATAAACTCCCCTTATGCTTTGGATGATCCTCCTGCTGGTGAGGAACCTATTTTAAAAGCAGAGGGAAAGAAACCAATAGAGTAGGAATCTCAATGTAATAGTTAGTATACATTTTCATTCTCAATGTATTTCGTTTTTGATTTTAATGAAAGACTTTCATTTTTGTTCGCAATCTTAATTGCTATTGTCTTGTAAAATACTCTACATCTGTGCATATGTATAAGTTAAAAAGATAATAATATTGTGTTGTTCATCGAACAACTTAGTAATAAAAAAGTTACAAGTATTAGTAATGTTGCTCGATCACTTAATAATAAAGTAATGAGTATAAAAATGTTTAAAATTTTTCCAACCAACCAAGGTTGTTAAATTGTGTTCTTCGACCAATTATAGTTAGTGAGAGTTTATCCCCGACTAACCATACTTGGTAAATTTTTGTCTTTTTCATAAAATGTGTCCGACCAACCAAGGTCGATAAATTCTCCTCGTCGACCAACTATAGTTAGTGGGTTTTTATCCCCGACCAACCATACTTGGTTCAGTTTGGAATATTTTGTTCTTCGAGGAACTTTTGTAATAATCTTACCTCCCGACCAACATAAGTTGGCATTTGAGAGCATATTTTGTTTTCAAACCAACCGAGATTGGCATTTTTAAGAATGTTGTTCTTGCCCTTTTACCAACCGGAGTTGGTCATGGGTTTGAACTATCATGTCCACTAACTCTTTTACCAACCGAAGTTGATCACATTAGTGCATGCCTCCTATCCAAAGGAGTATAGTTTGTTCTCGCTATTTTACCAACCGAAGTTGATCACGCTCGAACTATCATGTCCACTAGTTATTTTATCAACCGGAGTTGATCACGCTAGTGTACGCCTCCTATCCAAAGGAGTATAGTTTGTTCTCGCTATTTTACCAATCGAAGTTGATCACGCTCGAACTATCATGTCCACTAGTTATTTTATCAACCGGAGTTGATCACGCTAGTGTACGCCTCCTAACCAAAGGAGTATAGTTTGTTCTCGCTATTTTACCAACCGAAGTTGATCACGCTCGAACTATCATGTCCACTAGTTATTTTATCAACCGGAGTTGATCATGCTAGTGTACGCCTCCTAACCAAAGGAGTATAGTTTGTTCTCGCCCTTTTACCAACCAGAGTTGGTCGTGGGTTTGAACTATCGATGTTTGCTTTTATTGCTGAGCAGCGTAGTGTTGCACACTAGTATTCCCCGAAAAAGTTTCAATAAAAGAAAGAAGATGGCGAAACATCATTGTTTTATTCCAACTTACTGTGCTTCTGAATGACATTCTTTAACACGTAATCTCCTTAGTTTAAGTTGCATTTCTTCACCCTCTTATTGTAGAACAGATTTGTTCATTGTTTCAGTTTGTCCATTACTCTGAGGATGACCTGGTGCTGAATGAACCTTCAAAATGTTTGACTGATGACAATAAGCGGCAAACTCCTCGTTATCAAATTATGTTCCATAGTCTGTGATGATGGCAATGATGAGGTATTTGAATCTTCCTCGGGTCGTCGGCAGTGGTCCAACCAAATCAATTCCCACATGGCAAACGGCCAAGGAGAAGTGATGGGTGTCGACAATGTTTGTGGAGTTCTTCGGATGGAGGAAAAGCGTTGGCACTTGTCACATTTCTTGGCATAAGCTATACAATCAGCTCTCATTGTCGGCCAGTAGTATCCCTGCATCATCACCTTTTGCAAAAGTGTCCGACCTGCTACATGGGCTCCACATGACCCTTCATGGATCTCTTTAATCAATTCTTTCACCTCGGAGGGATGTACACATCTTTGCAAACCTGCCATAATTCCTCGTCTATACAAAATACCATTAATTAGTACATACGGAGCAACTTTAAACTTCCATTTCTTGGCAGCGAGCTTATCCTCTGGTAATTCTTCCTCCTCAATATATGCTCCGATGGGATCCATCCAAGATGGTCCTAAATCAAGGGTAATAATATTCATCGTCAGGTCTTCATCTATGCTCCGACTTCCTAATACTTCAATTGGTATCGTTCTTCGCAGCTCGGTATGAGTAGCTGATGCTAATCGGGCCAGTGCGTCTGCTTATTCATTCTTCATTCTTGGTATTCTGATCAACTGAATGGCATCAAATTCTGCCAACAACTCCATTACCTTTGCATGATACTTGACCATTATTTCTCCTTTCACTGCATATGTTCCCATCGTTTGATTCACAATTAATTGAGAATCACTGAATACCAGCACTTGTGGCGCCTCCATAATCTCTGCTAAATTAAGACCTGCTATCATGGCCTCATATTCAGCCTCATTATTGGAGGCTTTGAATTGGAATCGCAGAGCATATTCCATGTCAATCTCGTCTGGGGTGTTCAAAACAATCCCTGCTCTACAACCTGTTGTACAAGATGACCCATCTACATACAATCTCCACATAGTTAACTCGTCTTCAAAATTCTTATCTGACAGCGTTCCTTGGTGAAATATTTGCTGTTTTGTTTCATCCTCCCCTGGTATTTTTCGCTCCTCGTCGACCATCTCTTCTCGCCCTTTTACCAACCGGAGTTGGTCTGGGTTTGAATTTGATGATCTTTATACATCCACAAGCCCTTTTACCAACCGGAGTTGGTCTGGACTTATGTCTGTTGATCCTGTAACATCCACAGGTTGGTCAGCGAGCAACTTTTGTTCCTCGGGGGTATCAGGATATGTAAACTCTGCTATAAAGTCTGCTACAGCTTGCCCTTTTAAGGATGATCTGGGTTCATACACAATATCATATTCACCGAGCTCTATTGCCCAATACATCAGTCTCCCTGATTTTTCTGGCTTATGAAGGGCTTGTCTCAATGGCATATCGGTATACACGATGATGGTATGGGCCTGGAAATACGGCCTCATTCTTCTACTTGCCTCAATTAATGCCAATGCCAATTTTTCCAGCTTTGGGTACCTGATCTCTGCACCTCGGAAAGCCTTACTTGTGTAATAAATTGGCTTCTGGACTCCATTCTCCATTCTGATCAATTCCGAGCTAACGGCATTTTTTGATACGGCTAGATACAAGTATATTTTTTCTCCCATCACTGGCCTGGATAAAAGCGGAGGTGCTTCTAGATACTTCTTCAAATCTTGAAAGGCCTTCTCACATTCATCATTCCACTCAAAAGTTGTTCGGAGTGTTTTGAAGAACGGGAGACATCTATCAGTTGCTCGGGATACAAATCTGTTGAGCGCTGCAACTCATCCTGTAAGGCTTTGCACTTCTTTCTTCATCGTTGGAGATCGCAGCCCTAATAAAGCTTTGATCTTTTCAGTATTTGATTCTATGCCTCGTTGATTGACAATGTAACCAAGAATCATGCCTTCTCGTACTCCAAATATGCACTTCGTCGGGTTCAGCTTCATTTGATATTTATCCAGTTGATCAAAGGTCTGGCCTAAGTCAACTAGAAGATCGGCAGCTTTCTTGCTCTTTGTCAGCATATCGTCAACATAGACTTCCATATTGCAACAGATTTGCTCTGCAAAGACCTTGTTCATCAGCCACTGATAGGTTGCTATGAAATTTTAATAGGCTGCCCGAGCACCTGTCGAGACTAGGGAAAATAATTATTATCATGAGAATAATTATTCATCCAAACAATATGTGATGTGTATCAGCATAAAATAATAAAAATTTCAAAATATGAAATAATATTTTTGTGCCAAATGTGTGTGAGATGGACAAATTTTTATCAGATATGCATCGTAAATAAGATGTAGAGTTATTTAATCTCCAACAACTAATCAGGTATAAGTTGCTGTTTGAAAATTATTTATCACTTGGTTTTAAAAATATTTTTGGGGTGATCACAAGTTAAAAAAGACTTAAGCCCCCTGCTTGTCCCCAAGCTGAACTCGTGTTTAAAGAAATATCTAGGGTGCTTCGCATTTTTTAGTACCCCAAGATTCTACTGCTGCCGACAAACAACATGGATGTTGCCGACCAACATTTAAGGATATCTCAAATTATAGAATATATGGTTGGATGACAAGAATATCTCGAATCTTTAGATCAAAAAAATAACATTTGATGTAAAATTTAAGCCTTAAGAACGTTAATTAAATGAATAATTATATAATCCACTAGATTGTGTGATTTCTACAAAGAAACCTTGTGATGTGATGAACGAGGGGCCAACATATCAAATTTGTGCCCATTGATATGGTCATGATTGTTTTACTGATCCTCTTTTACAAGAGGTGAGTAATGATTTTTCAGGTGAGAGAAAATTATTTTTTATATTGATCCCTTCCTATTCCCTATTTGGAGAGAGAAAAATATAATGAATGATAGAAGTTACCAAATTTATATAAAAAATCAATCAATTTGACTTTATTGACATAGATGGAAGATGAACCAAATGAAGTTTATAATTCATAAAAGTGAATGCAAAGAGACTCAAACTTGAAGAGAGGGAGAATATATCTGGGTCATGATTTCCATGAGAAGACTTTTTATTGTCTTTAACCTTTTCCCATTCTTTTATTAAAAATATGATGGGAATTTGAATAGACATCAAAGATCTTACAAAATTTATAATGAAAATTATCAATTCTTATCATCGCCGTATATATTGGTATATATAATCATTTAAAAAATTTATTCTATGATATAAAATTGAAACTTGAGAATCAAGCCAAAAACTATGATTTATGAAATCCACTATTTTTCAGATTTCTAAATAAGAATTAATCTAACATTTATGATTTTAAAATCATGATATGCAACATTTTGCAGATAAAAATTGGATAATTAATTTATGTATATAAACATAAAAATCACGATTGAATCAAAAGATGTATGTATAATTGATTATACGTAGAGAAAATAAAAAACTTAGCTTTTGATGGAGAACAATGCTTGTAACACGTTCCCACAGACGGCGCCAATCTGTTGATGCAAAAAACTGGACCGAATCCCATTTTTATGATCACAGATAAATAGATAAAAGCAATCCAATCAAGCACATGAGAGACAAAGATTTTTAAAGTGGTTCGGCTATAAGGAAAAGCCTACGTCCACTATTATTTTATTCGCAGGGGTTTACAATAGCACAATGTGGTGTAGAGAGAGAAAAAGGTGTAGATCTTGTGTATAGTGTCTCTCATCCTTGTCGGATCTCCTTGGTTCTCTTGGATCTCTTCTTTTTGCTAAGGGAATACATGTATTTATAGTGATGGGAGATAAAGAGATTCATTATATGTAGACATTTATACATTATGTCTACATTCAATGAATCTAATTGTTGAATTGCTTGGTATGCTATGTGTTGTCATCTATTAATACAGTATAAATGTACATTAAGGCTCATTAAATGCGCTGCCATCTTCATTAATGCACATAAAAATGCATAATTATTCTTTTGATCTTCCTGGTTGATATGCCGACCAACTCTCCTCGGGTGCCGACTAACACTCCTCGGGTGCCGACTAACACTCCTCGGATATCGAATATTGCCACGTAGGATGACATGTGTCCTTTTCTGATTGGTCCTCGTAGATGGAGAATTTTTGCGTTAACAGACGCCAAAGAAACCAAGGTGGAAGGTAATAAAGCTAAGAAGAAAGAACATAAGAATAATGGTGGTGACAAACAATCCAAAAATAGGTCGTCATGGGAGGTCTTGAGGAAATTTGATAATTACACACCTTTGAAGGCAAATATCAACCACGTCCTGGAAGAAATTAAGAACAGCGAGGAGTTAAACTGGCCAAAGAAAATGAAGGCAGACCCTGACACGAGGAATAGAGAAAAATATTGCGAGTTCCACAAGGATCATGGCCATATGACTAAAAATTGCATAGCTCTTCAGAATGAAATTGAAACACTCATCCGACGAGGAAAGATAGCAAAGTATGTTGATCGGGGAGGCGAAAGAAGAAACAACGACCGAACTAGAGAGAGGTCTAGATCTCCTCGTCGAGCATAGGAGAACAAGAAGAGAAACCATGAAGTTGATCCAGAGGATGACCCCGATCTTCCCAAGAAACCAAGGCAGCCAAAACGAGAGGTATTTTCAATATGCTTTGGGTCATTTGATTGTAATATTATTACAGGAGGAGGAGACCTTACTGCAGAAAGAAAAGCTTACCTCGATGAGGCTCAAGCTTGCTCGTACATTCAGCGAATAAATCTAGCTGAGGAAGATCGCCCGAGAAAGGTGAACAAGGAGAAATTGGTCATCGATTTTCCAAAAAATGACCTTGCAGGTGTTTTATATCCTCATGATGACCCGCTGGTGATCAAAATGAGAATGAAGGAGGTAATGATTTCAAGAGTGTTGGTCGATAATGGTAGCTCGGCAGACATAATGTTCTACTCGTGTTTTGATAGTTTAAATCTAAAGCTATCTCAACTGGAGCCTTACCACAGACCCCTCATTGGTTTTGCTGGCAAGAAAGTATTTCCACTTGGGACGATCAAGTTGGATATATTCATTGGTACGTGGCCTGCTTGTCGGACAGAAAGAATACGTTTCTTCGTGATGGACAAGAATGTCCAATCATCGTAAAATATCATCATAGGAAGAGTAGGATTGAAGAAGTTCGAGGCTGTGCCATCTACAGTGCATCAGTGCCTAAAATTTCCAACAAACTTTGGAGTAGGAGTTGTGAAAAGTGATCAGAAAGTAGCTCGGGAATGCTATTATTCATCCGCCGAGCAAGAAGAACTGGAAGAATCAAAGAAAAAGACCACTACTTATCAAGTGGATGAAGGTGCATAAATTGAAACATTGGATCCTCGAGATGAGTCGCAACTCATGAAGGGTCAAGTGGTGGAAGCTACTGAAAACATCATTCTGGACGACGAGCACCCTGAGCGAACTACTCAAATAGGTTCATCGTTGGAAGACTCATTAAAACAGGAATTGATAACTTTCCTTAGAAGCAGAAGACAAACTTTTGCGTGGAGTCATGAAGATATGCCTGGGATAAACCCAAACTTCTTATGTCACGAGCTCAATGTGAATAAGGAGATCAAGCCTGTGAAGCAGAGAAGAAGAGTATTCAGTCCCGAGAAGAATCAAGCTATACAGGAGGAAGTCGAGAAGCTCCAGAAAGCTTGTTTCATTGAAGATGTTAAATATCCAGATTGGTTAGCTAATGTGGTGATGGTAAAGAAGAAGAACAACAAGTGGAGGATGTGTGTAGACTCCACCGACCTCAACAAAGCATGACCAAAGGATCACTTTCCATTGCCCCAAATTGATCAACTGGTGGATGCTACCTTGGGACACGAGTTGCTAAGCTTCATGGATGCTTATTATGGTTACAATTAGATAAAAATGAAACCTGAAGATAGGGAGAGTACTTCTTTCATTACCCCTATGGGAACTTATTGTTATAATGCTATGCCTTTTGGTTTGAAAAATGCAGGTTCGACATATCAAAGGCTGATGAACAAGGTCTTTGCTGAATAAAGCAGTGACAATATGGAAGTCTATGTTGACGATATGCTGACGAAAAGCAAGAAAGCTGCCGATCATCTAGTTTACTTAATCAGACTTTTGATCAGCTAGATAAATATCAAATGAAGCTGAACCCGATGAAGTGCATCTTTGGAGTACGAGAAGGCATGTTTCTCGGGTACATTGTCAATCAACGAGGCATTGAAGCAAATCCTAAAAAGATCAAAGCTCTATTAGGGCTGCAATCTCCAACGACGAAGAAGGAAGTACAGAGTCTCACAGAACGAGTAGCGGCACTCAACAGATTTATGTCACGAGCAACTGATAGATGTCTCCCATTCTTCAAAACACTCAGAAAGACTTTTGAGTTGAATGATGAATGCGAGAAGGCTTTTCAAGACTTGAAGAGATACTTGGGAGCACCTCCACTGTTGTCCAGACCAGTGATAGGAGAAAAATTGTACTTGTACCTTACAGTGTCCGAGAATGCAGTTAGCTCGGCGTTGATCAGAGTGGAGAATAGAGTACAAAAGCCAATTTACTACACAAGTAAGGCCTTCCGAGGAGCAGAAATCAGATATCCAAGGCTGGAGAAATTGGCACTAGCGCTGATTGAGGCGAGTAGGAGAATGAGGCCATACTTCCAGGCTCATACCATAGTAGTATATACTGATATGCCATTGAGGCAAGCCCTCCATAAGCCAGAAAAATTAGGAAGATTGATGTACTGGGCAATAGAGCTCGGTGAATATGATATAGTCTATGAACCCAGATCATCGCTTAAAGGGCAGGCTGTAGCAGATTTTATAGCGGAGTTCACCTATCCTGATATTTCCGAGGAACAAAAGTTTCTCGCTGATCAACCTGTGGATGTTACAGGATCAACAAACACAGGGTCAGACCAATTCTGATTGGTAAAAGGGCGTGTGGATGTTACAGGACATGACGCAAAGATAGTTGTGAGGACTCTGGATGAGAAACAAGAGTTGCTCGTTGATCAACCTGTGGATGTTACAAGATCAACAAACACTAGCTCAGACCAACTCCGGTTGGTAAAAGGGCAAGTGGATGTTACAGAATCATTAAATTCAAGCTCAGACCAACTCTGGTTGGTAAAAGGGCAAGAAAAAATGATCGACAAAGAGCGAGAAATATCTGGGGAGGATGAAATGAAGCCACAAATATTTCACCGAGGAACTCTAACTGATAAGAAATTTGAAGACGAGTTACCTATATGGAGACTATATGTAGATGGCTCATCTTGCACTAGAGGATGTGGTGCGGGGATAGTTTTGAGCACTCCAGATGAGGTCGATATGGAATACCCCTTGCGTTTCCAATTCAAAGCTTCCAACAATGAGGCTGAGTATGAGGCCATGATTGCAGGACTTGGTTTAGCAAAAATTATGGAGGCGCAACAGATTATTATCTTCAGTGATTCTCAATTGATCATAAATAAAATGTTGGGAGTATATGCAGTTATAGGAGAATTAATGATCAGATATCATGCAAAGGCAAAGGAACTGGTGTCAGAATTTGCCGCTATTCAGCTGGTCAGAATACCAAGAATGGAGAATGCGAGAGCAAATGCCCTAGCTCGACTAGCATCAGCTACTCGCACCGAGCTACGACGAATAATCCCAATTGAAGTGCTAGCTGGTCGGAGTATAGATGAAGATCTGACGATGAACTTTATCACCCTTGATTTAGGACCATCTTGGATGGATCCCATCAGGGCATATATTGAAGAAGGAGAATTACCAATTGACAAGTTCGCAGCCAAGAAATTCATGTTTAAAGCTGCTCGGTATGTATTAACTAATGGTGTTTCATATAGACGAGGAATTATGGTAGGTTTGCAGAGATGTGTACACCCCTCTGAGGTGAAAGAATTAATTGAAGAGATCCACGAAGGGTCTTGTGGAGCACATGTAGCAGGTCGGACGCTTTTACAAAGGGTGATGACGCAGGGATACTACTGGCCGACAATGAGGGCTGATTGTATAGCCTATGCTAAGAAATGTGATAAGTGCCAGCGCTTTTCCTCCATCCGAAGAACTCCACAAGAATTGTTGACACCCATAACTTCCCCTTGGCCATTTGCCATGTGGGGAATTGACTTGGTTGGGCCACTGCCAACGACCCAAGGAAGGTTCAAGTACCTCGTCGTCGTAGTGGATTATTTTACTAAATGGGTAGAAGCTGAGCCACTCATTGATATGACGTACGAGAAGGTGTACCAATTTGTTTGGAAGAACATCATTTGTTGATATGGTCTTCCCCATGCTTTCATCACAGACCATGGAACACAATTTGATAACGAGGAGTTCGCGACCTATTGTCATCAATCAAATATTTTGAAGGTCCACTCAGCACCAGGCCATCCTCAAAGCAATGGACAAACTAAAGTGACAAATAGAACGCTACTAAATGGCTTGAAGAAAAGACTGGATGATGCAAAATCGAATTGGATCAACGAGCTACAAACAGTACTCTGGGCTTACCGAACTACTCCCCGAGTAGCAACTGGAGAAACACCATATATGCTTGCGTTTGGAACTGAAGCCGTTATACCTGCCGAGTTGGGCCTCCCAACACAAAGGGTACTAAATTTTAATTCCCCTGTCAGCGACTTAATGAAAAGATTGGATTTAGACATGCTCGAGGAAGTTAGAGAAGAAGAAGCCATTAAAAATGCTGCTTACCAGCAGCGAACAACTTTGTTATACAACAAAAGGGTGAAGAAGTGCGACCTGAAAGAAGGAGACTATGTGCTGAAGAAAGTAATTCAAAAGCACAATAAGCTGGAAGCAAACTGGCATGGACCATACCGAGTTATAGAAGTTGTTCGACCAGGAACTTATCGAATAACAACTTTAGAAGGTTAGGAGTTTAAGAATGCATGGAACGCAGAGCACCTACATAAGTATTATCAGTGATGTATATGTAACACAGTTCCATCAGTATGAATAAAATGAAGATATTCTGCTAAAGTCTCTCCTTTTATTGAGAATTTTTCGGGGAATACTAGTGCTACACACTACTCAAAAAAACTCGATAAAGCTCAGAAGCAAAATATTCCTAAAAATGCCAACTTCGGTTGCTTAGGAAGCAAAATATTCCTAAAAATGCCAACTTCGGTTGGTTAGGAAACAAAATATTCCTAAAAATGCCAACCTGTTTGGTTAGGAAGCAAAATATTCCTAAAAATGCCAACCTATTTGGCTAGGAAACAAAATATTCCTAAAAATGCCAACCTGTTTGGCTAGGAAACGAAATATTCCTAAAAATGCCAACCTGTTTGGCTAGGAAACGAAATATTCCTAAAAATGCCAACCTGTTTGGCTAGGAAACGAAATATTCCTAAAAATGCCAACCTGTTTGGCTAGGAAACAAAATATGCTTGCAAATGCCAACTTATGTTGGTCGGGAGGTAAGATTACATCCAGAAAGCGATAAAAGTCTACTGAGTATGGCTGGTCGGAGATAAAAACCCACCATCTGTAGTTAGTCGACAAGCAAAATTTACCGATCTTGGTTGGTCGGAAACATTTTATGGGTAAAATTATTTCAAAAAGACTAACTATAGCTGGTCGGGGATAAAAACCCACTAACTGTAGTTGGTCGACATGGAGATCTAACAACCTTGGTTGGTTGGAAACATTTTAAACAACATTTTTATACTCATTACTTTATTATTAAGTGATCGAGCAACAGTATTGATACTTGTAACTTTTTAATTGTTACTGAGTTGGTTGACAAACAACACATTATTGTTATCTTTTTAACAAATATGCACAAATATAAAGTGTTTGATAATTACAAGACAAATGCAATCAAGATTTGCAAACAAAAATGAAAGTCTTTCATTGAATTCAAAATAAATTACATTGATGAAAAGTACATTGATATTGAAATGCCAACTAACTATTACATCAAAAATTCCTATTCTACTGGTCTCTTCCCCTCTGCTTTTGACACAGGTTCCTCGCCAGCAGACGGATCATTTAAAGACAAAGGAGAATTGATGAAGTTGAGATCCTTCAACATCCTGACATTCATCACGGATGGTCGATCTAAGAGATGCTCGGGACGAGATACCTCGGTTTGAGAATGTAAATTGTAGTCATCGAGATACTTTGAAATTAATCTCCGAAGAATGGCCCGAGCAGGGATCCAACTCATGTCCAGTTTGTATGGTGGCACAGGCAAGTCGAGTAACCCGGGATCATGATAGTCCCACAGATAATGACCTTGTTCAAGCTTTAACACACCTAAGGCATTCAGCCAGCCTTGCTTATAACCCTCATTGTTGGCATTCTGGATACGATCGTCCAAGTGGAATAGTGCTTCGTTGTATCCAGCCATCCAGAACTCCCTGGGCTGTTTGTGGAACTGATATGTTAGCCTCTCCATCTGCTCGTGGAGATTCTTGATGAAAAGATCCTTATTCTCCAAGACTGACTTCTGCGCAGAGAGTTGTTTTTCCAGGTCCCTAATCTTCTTTGACATATTAGACAACGCCTGGTTCTTCGCCATTAATTGGAAAGCCTGGTTCTCTGATTGAGTCCTCTGTTCCTCGAAAAGAACTCGAGCTGCTCTTGCTGATCCCTGAGGAGCTCTTGCTCGACCACGAGAAGATGAAGAGGTGCCAGAGCTCTTCAAAGTCTCTAACTCGTCCCTCAACTTGGCGTTCTCAACCTCTAAGAAAGAAAATCCCTCGTCGATCACTGGGATCAAGGCACTAGAAGTGGAAGCTACAGACTTCAATTGTGACAGCTCCTTTTGCAGGTTGTTGTTTTCCTTTTCCAGCAACTCAGTAATCTGTCTACATTCTTCGACCTCACCTCTCAAGGTTCTCTCTCTTACATCGTACCCAGCAAAAAGCTTCTCGTAGCCCTTGTCGGCAATTATTTGCTGGTACTTCTTCTCGTACCCCTCATGCAACAAAGTAGTGGATTCTTTGTATTGAAGCTGAAGGTCCTCGAGGGTGCTTTGAAGATCCTCGATCATTTCATAATAGGCAACGTTATTGGCTACAACCCTATCAAGAACACACTTCAGATATTGATATGCTTCCACTGCCTGTTCTGAAGCATCATGACCAAGTATGTCGACAACTTGTGCAGCACTTAGGTCTGTGTGACCAGCCTTAAAGTACTCATTACATTGTCGCAACAACTTTGTATCATGGGCAGATAGCAGTTCCATCCTAGCCAGAAACTACCAGAGAAAGAAGAGCAATCATCAATAAGAAGAATAAGCAGAGTATGAATGAAAGATAGATAATAGTATTAAAAAAAGTTTAAGTTTTATTAGATCATAGTTCAGAGTTACATCTTCTGGGTTACATTTGATAAAGAGAAACCCGAACAACATTACACCTTTTCCTTATCTCCCAAAACCTTCTCGAGAGGTTGGGATGAAGAGGTAGGTTGCTCGGAGGGAAGGGATAGTTGCTCGGGGAGAATAGGCAGTTGCTCGGAGGAAGAAACGATTTGTTGATTTTCCTCGGCAGCAGGCTGGATGGCTAGGGCATGATCTCCCATCACCATTGAAAACTCTTCAGAGGTAGCTTCACCCTCTTCTAACTCTTCTGGAGTTGGAGGGGGACCAGGGATATGTCTCTGGAAGAGCTCGGAAGAATCGTCGACCTTCATCTCCTGAAGGGCAGCAACCCATCCATCCCTAAAGTATTTGAGACTGCTATAGTCCACTTGCGACACCATGGCAGCCAACCCCTTGTTCCACCCCTCGTCCCAGCCGGAACTGAAAGACTTCTTCACAACCATCTTCCTTTTCAATTTCTCCAAGGAGAGCTTCTCAGACAGTAGGTTCTGAGCAGCCTTCAATTTATTTTCTGTTTCCTCCTTATGCCAACCTACTTCCCGAAGTTGAGCCAACTCCTCCTCGGCAGCTTTGAGTTTATCTTCAAACTCTCCAGCAGTTTTGATCCTCTCCTCAAGCTCCTTATTTTCCATCTGCAGGGAATTTATTCTCTTCTCCAACTCCTTGGAGGCATCAACATCCTGAGATTTTTCTTGCTCGGAGGAGGCAAACTTCTTCTCCCAGACAGCTTTGTCATTAGCATATTTCTGGCGAGAATCTGCCAGAGACTTGGTAACTTCTTCTAGAGCTCCCTCCACACTGGACGAGGAGCAAGAAGCCTTAATCGCTTCATCCTTCTTCAAGATTATGTTAAAGCAGCTCGTCAACTATGAACAGAAAAAGAAAGCAAGTTAGAAACAGAAATAACAAAGGAAATATGAAAAATTCAAAGTAAAGAGACTTACAGAAGAAAGGTGATGAGCAGCTAGCGAGGTGACCATATCCCGAGTAAGGTTTTCTTTAGTACCTTGGACCTCGGGAATGATCCATGATTTTACTGAGCTCATGGCAAAGCTCGGAGGAACAAAAGTTAGAACCCCAGTTCCAGTAACTGGGGGCTGAGTGATGGTATCAGCCAAATTGACCGAGGAGATTTTCTTCAGCCTCCTCGAGGGAAAAGGAACGAATTCAACCAAGGAATAACCCTTGGTAGGTGATATCACAATCACCTCTCCAGGTGCAGCAGACCCGCTCGGAGCCACTACGGGCTTCTCGGCAACTTTAACAGGAGCAGCTGGAGGAGCTGCATCAATCTTCTATGTCCCCTCCCTTGGGACATCAATCCTACTCCTTTTTACCTCCCCAGAACCGGAGGCAGTTTTCTCAAACAGGATAGGAGGTCTTATCTTCTTCATCCTTTCACTTTAAGGAATATAGGATTCAGGCGATGAGCTGGTGGAAGCTGATACTGGCTCTGATTCACTTATCACTTGACGAGCAGTGAAAGAAGTGGTGTAGCTCTTGTACTGGAGCAGATACGAAGCCGACCTAATATGCTCATCGACAACACTCTGATGCAGACTCCAGATAAGTTTCAGATGTCTTACATTAACATCTGCTTCCTTTGGGCATTTTCTTTTGTTATCAACTGCAAATAAACAAACATTGAGATACCAGTGGCACATTTTATCAAACATAAAAGAAACATGATTTCAAAATAAATAAAATGAAATAAAAATAACCTATCCCATTGCCATAAGGAGGGCATCTGGGACCCTGGTAAACCTCATCTCCAGTTAATGGAGGGTGTTGCCAATTTTTTATGACAACCCCGTGTTCAAAATAATCCCTATTGGCATCAGGGAGATTGACTACTAAGGCTCTATTTAAAAATCTAGTTTTTAAATAAAAAATATTATCATTAATTGCCCATCTATAGCAGTACATGATTTCTGAAATTCCTATACGAGTTCCATGCACTTGATTTAATCTATACACCCCATTAACTATCCTCCATGTGTTGGGGGTAATTCGTGCAGGAACAACGTCAAAGTACTGACAAAATTCCAAACACAAGGGATTTGGTGGAAAAGAAAATCCACACTTAGCAAAAAAGAGACTGGGGAACCAATGTCCCTCAGCCAAATGGAAGTAATTAGAAGGCTCAGAAAGCTCTTCCAAAACAACCCATGAGGGAATGGAGAAATCAGAACGAAACTTCTCAAGAGACTCAACAGGGTAAACCATGGTGTTGATGTAAAAAATTAGATTGCTTCTAATTATTTAATCACAGATAAATATAAATGAGACAAATAATTTTAAAGTGGTTCAGCCTTATAAGAATGCCCCACGTCCACTATTTTCTGTTATTGCCAAGTGTTTTGGTGTTCTCGATATGTAATTCTATCAAGAAAATCCGATCCCCCTCAATGAGGATTGTACAACGTATTTATAGCCTTGAGGCTGTCATATGAAAGGATGATACATTAAATGATATACATATGAAAGGGTAATATATTTAATGACCTTTAAGCGTGTGCATCTAAATAATAAGCATTTAATGAACCAGTTGAACTGTTGGTTATTCATCAATTAATGCTCTGTTCGAGATGCAGCTCGGACCACCTGAGCAGCTCAGACCGCCTAAGCTTTCTGGTATTCAAGAGTTCCTCGGAGAGGTCTGTTCCTCCGAGTGTATGAGTTCCTCAGAGTAACATGGTTCCTCGGAAGTGCTTGTTGTTGCCATGCAGATAGCCACGTGTCTTCATATGATTGATCCAAGTCAGCAGATTAAATTTGGTATCAACAGAAGCCCCCAATGTTTCATAGTTCGAAATTTGAGGAGTATGGAACATTCTTTCTCGGAATACGGTAGCTTTAAATAGTTCTTCCTGGTTTTTAGGATCATCTCCCTTGTATTTATTTCTCCATCCCAATTCGTAGAATCATGTTTTTTTGGACTTTTCTGCTCGTTTCGGTTTCCGCGTCACTTTTCGTCTTTTTAGTCGCTGTTGTTCGCTTTGATTCCCGCGCCAATATTTAATGCCTTTTTAGCCTCCAGTAATGTAATCATCCTTCTTGTAATCATTACTTCGCCAGTTCCCAAGGCAAAGTATTTAAACTTCACAGAGACTCCCATCGTCTTCTATCTTTTTCAGATTTTCATCTTTGAGTTTTTCATTATCTTCTACTCTCTTGTGCATTCATCTCTTCCGTCGTTCATTGTCAACAGCTTCAGTCTTTTTCTGTAAGATCCTCTTTCTTCTTCTTCATTTCTTTTAATTCATCATCATGGTTTACCCAGTTGAATCTCTTGACAAATTCCGATCTGATTTTTCCATTCCTTCTTGGGTTGTATTGGAAGAGCTTTCTGAGCCTTCTAATTATTTCAATTTGGCTGAGGGACATTGGTTCCCCAGTCTCTTTTTTGCGGAGTGTGGATTTTCTTTTCCACTAAATCCTCTGTATCTGGAATTTTTTCAGTACTTTGATGATGTTCCTGCACGAATAGCCCCCAACACATGGAGAATAGTTAATGGGGTGTATAAATTAAATCAAGTGCATGGAACTCGTATAGGAATTCCAGAAATCATGTACTGCTATAGATGGGCAGTTAATGATAATATTTATTATTTAAAAACTAGGTTTATAAATAGAGCTTTAGTAGTCAATCTCCCTGATGCCAACAGGGATTATTTTGAACACGGGGTTGTCATAAAAAATTGGCAACACCCTCCATTAACTGGAGATGAGGTTTACCAGGGTCCCAGATGCCCTCCTTATGGCAATGGGATAGGTTGTTTTTTTTTATTTATTCATCTTGAAATCATGTTTGTTTTGTGTTTGATAAAATGTGTTACTGATAACAATGTATGTTTATTTACAGTTGATAGCAAGAGAAAGTGACCAAGAGAAACAAATGTCAATATAAGGCATTTGGGACTTATCTGGGGTCTACATCAAAGGGTTGCTGACGAGCACATTTGATCAGCCTCCTATCTGCTCTAATACAAGAGCTATACAACTTCTTTCACTGCTCGTCCAGTGATCAGTGAAGCAGAGCCAGTACCACCCTCTGCTAGTTCTTCACCAGAATCTCACATTCCGTTGAGCGAAAAGATGAAGAAGAGAAGAACTCCTGCTCTGTTTGAAAAAATTGCCACCGATTCTGGGGAAGTAAAAAGGGTCAGGATTGATGTCCCAAAGGAGGGGACAAAGAAGACTGGTGTAGTTCCTTCAACTGCTCCTGCTAAAGTCTCCGAGAAGGTTGCTGACAAGCCCGCAGTGGCTCCGAGCAGCTTTGTTGCTCCTGGAAAGGTGATTGTGATATCACCGACCAAGGATTCTTCCTTAGTTGTACCTCTTCCCCTGAGGAGACTGAAGAAGAGCTCCTCAGTTAATTTGGCTGACGCCACCATTCAGCCCCCTGCTATTGGGACTAAGGTTCCCACATCTGCTCCCCCGAGCTCTGACATGAGCTCGGTAAAGTACTTGACCATTCCCGAGGTGCAAGGTAATGAAGATAACCTTACTCGGGATATGGTTACTTCTTTGGCTGCTCGTCATCTTGCTTCATTAAGTACCTTTACTTTGAACTTTTCATATTTTCCTTTGTTATTTCTCATATATGTTTCTGACTTTGCTTTCTTTTTCTGTTTACAGTTGACGAGCTGCTTCAACATAATCCTCAAGAAGGATAAAGCAATCAAGGCTTCTTGCTCCTCGTCCAGTGTGGAGGTAGCTCTGGAAGAAGCTACTAAGTCCTTGGAGGAATTTCACCAGAAGTACACTATTGATAAGGCAGTCTGGGAGAATAAACTTGCTTCCTCCGAGCAGGAGAAAACTCGGGTTGCTGAGGCCTCCAGGGATTTGGAGAAGAAAGTGAATGCCTTGGAGAAGGCTAATAAAGAGCTTGATGTGAAGCTCAAGGCTGCTGAGGAGTTTGAAAATAAACTCAAGGATGCTGAGGAGAGGTTGGTCCAACTCCAGGAAGTAACTCGGTAGAAGGAGGAAGCTGAACAAAAATTGAAAGCTGCTGATGTTTTGTTGTCCGAGAAGCTCGCCTTGGAGAAGGCCAAAAGGAAAGCTACCATGAAGAAGTCTTTCAGCTCTGGCTGGGACAAAGGTTGGGATAAGGGATGTGCTGACATGGTCTCTCAAGTGGATTATGGAAGTGTAAAGTATTTGAGGGATGGATGGGTTGCTGCCCTTCAGGAATTGAAGGTCGACGAGTCATCCGAGCTCTTCCAGAGTCACATCCCTGGTCCCCCTCCTACTCCAGAAGAATTCGAAGAGGACGAAGCTACCTCTGAAGAATCTTCAATGGTAATGGGAGAGAATGCCCTAACCAGTCAGCATGCTGTTGAGCAAGGAGTTTCTTCTTCCGAGCAACAGTTGGTGCTCACTGAACAAGTCATAATTCCCTCCGGGCAACCTACCTCCTCTTCCCATCCTCCCGAGAAGGTTTTGGGAGATAAGGAAAAGGTGTAGTGTTGTTCGGTTTTCTCTTTCTATTTTTCTTCTTTGTCAAGTGTAACCAAGATCTTTGTAACTCTGCACTATGATCTAATAAAATTTGAGTTTTCCCCTCTATACGATTGTATCTTTTCTATTTGTACTCTGTCTTGATCTTCTTTTTGATGATTGTCTTTTCTTTCTCTGCTAGTTTCTGGCTAGGATGGATATGCTATCTGCTAATGATACAAAGTTAATGCAACAATGTAATGAATATTATAAGGTTGGTCACACATAACTGAGTGCATCAGAAGTTTCCGACATCCTTGGTCATGATGCTTCAGAGCAGGCAGTCGAAGCTTATCAGTACCTGAAGTGTTTACTTGACCGAGCTATGGCTAATAATGTGGCTTACTACAAAATGATCGATGATCTTCAATATACCCTAGAAGAGCTTCAGAATCAATACAAGGAATCAACTGCCCTGTTGCATGAGGGGTATGAGAAGAGGTATCAGCAGCTTTCTGCCGAGAAGGGCTACGAGAAGCTCCTTGCTGGGAACGATGTCAGGGAGAGAAACCTAAAGGGTGAAGTTGAAGAATGTAGACAGATTTCCGAGCTGATGGAGCAAGAGAATAACAATTTGCAAAAAGATCTAGCACAGTTGAAGTCTACAGCCTCTTCTTCAACAGCTATAATCCCAGTGACTGACGAGGGATTTTCATTTTTAGAGGTTGAGAATGCTAAATTGAGGCAAGAATTGGACACATTGAGGAGGTCGGGTACTTCTACATCTCCTCGAGGACGAGCAAGAGCTCCTCGGGGACGAGGAAGAGCAGCTCGGGTTCTTGTGGAGGAACAGAGGACAGCATCTGCTTTAGAGAACCAAGCCTTCCAATTAATGGCTAAGAACCAAGCTTTGTCTGACATGTCAAAGAAAATTAGAGAACTGGAAAAACAACTCTCTGCAAAGAAATCAGTGTTGGAGACTAATGATCTTTTCATCCAGAGTCTTCACGAGAAGCTTGAAAGGTTAACATTTCAATTTCACAAACAGCCCAAGGAGTTCTGGATGGCTGGATACAACGAAGCACTATTCCATTTGGATGATCATATCCAGAATGCCAATAATGAGGGCTACAAACAAGGCTGGCTGAATGCCTTGGGCGTGCTGAAGCTCGAACAAGGACACTATCTGTGGGACTACTATGATCCTGGGGTACTTGACTTGCCTGTTCCACCGTATAATTTAGACATGGAATGGATCCCAGCTCGTGCCATTCCTCGGAGCTTAATTGCAAAATACCTCGATGATTACAATCTTCATTCTCAGATCGAGGTATCTCGTCCCGAGCATCTTCTAGATCGACCTTCTGTGATGAACGTCAAGATGCTGAAGGATTTGAACTTCATCAATTCTCCTCAGTCTTTAAATGATCCGCCTGCTGGCGAAGAACCTGTATCGAAAGCTGAGGCGAAAAAACCAATAGAATAGGAATTTTTGATGTAACAGTTAGTATACATATCCATGTAATTATCAATGTAACTTGTAATTTATTTTGAATTTTATGAAAGAATTTCATTTTTGTTTGCAAATCTGTATTGGTATTATCTTGTACTTGTCAAACACTTTATATTTGTGCTTGCATAACAATATTGTGTGGTTCATCGACCAACTTAGTAATAAAAAAGTTACAAGTATTAGTAATGTTGCTCGATCACTTAATAATGAGTATAAAAATGTTTAAAATTTTTCCAACCAACCAAGGTTGTTAAATTGTGCTCGTCGACCAATTATAGTTAGTGGGTTTTTATCCCCGACCAGCTATACTTGGTACTGTTTGGAATATTTTGTTCTTCGAGTAACTTTTGTATTTTCTGTAATAATCTTACCTCCCGACCAACATAAGTTGGCATTTGAGAGCATATCTTGTTTCCTAACCAACCGAGATGGGCATTTTTAGGAGTATTTTGCTTCCTAGCCAAACACGTTGACATTTTTAGGAATGTTGTTCTCGTCCTTTTACCAACCGGAGTTGGTCTGAGTTCGAACTATCATGTCCACTTGCCCTTTACCAAAATTGGTTTGAGCTAGTGTCAGCCTCCTAACCAAAGGAGTATGGTTTCCTAACCAAGCGGAGCTGGTATTTTTAGGAATGTCGTGTTCTCGCCCTTTTACCAACCGGAATTGGTTTGAGTTCGAACTATCATGTCCACTCGCCCTTTTACTAACCGGAGTTGGTCTGAGCTAGTGTACGCCTCCTAACCAAAGGAGTATGGTTTGTTCTCTCCCTTTTACCAACCGGAGTTGGTTTGAGTTCGAACTATCATGTTGTTTTTACTGTCGATCAGCTTAGTGTTACACACTAGTATTCCCCGAAAAACTTTCAATAAAAAGAGAGAAGATGGCGAAATATCATCGTTTTATTCATATTGATGGAACTTCTTTACATTTTACATCACTGATAATACTTGCGTAGGTGTTCAGCATTCCATGCTTCTTAAATTCCTCTCCTTCTAGAGTTTCTATTCGGTAAGTTCCTGGTCGAACAACTTCTGTAACTCGGTAAGGTCCATGCCAGTTTGCTTCCAACTTATTGTGCTTCTGAATGACCTTCTTTAGTACGTAATCTCCTTCTTTTAAGTCGCATTTTTTCACCCTCTTGTTGTAGAACAGGGCTGTTTGTTGTTGGTAAGCAGCATTCCTAATGGCCGCCTCTTCTCTAACCTCCTCGAGCATGTCCAAATCTAATCTCCTCATTAAGTCGCTGACTGGGGAATTTAAATTCAGCACTCTGTGTGTTGGAAGACCCAACTCGGCAGGTATTACGGCCTCACTTCCAAACGTCAGCATATATGGTGATTCTCCAGTTGCTGCTCGGGGAGTTGTTCGGTAAGCCCACAATACTGACTGTAGCTCATTAATCCAATTAGCTTTAGCCTCACTTAGCCTCTTCTTCAAACCATTTAGTAATGTTCTGTTCGTCACTTCAGTCTGTCCATTGCTTTGAGGATGGCCTGGTGCTGAATAAACCTTCAAAATGTTTGACTGATGACAATAGGCGGCAAATTCCTCATTATCAAATTGTGTTCCATGGTCTGTGATGAAGGCATGAGGGAGACCATATCGGCAGATGATGTTCTTCCAAACGAATTGGTACACCTTCTCGTATGTCATATCAATCAGAGGCTCAGCTTCTACCCATTTAGTAAAATAATCCACTGCGACAACGAGGTACTTGAATCTTCCTTGGGTCGTTGGCAGTGGTCCAACCAAATCAATTTCCCACATGGCAAATAGCCAAGGGGAGGTTATGGGTGTCAACAATGCTTTTGGAGTTCGTCTGATGGAGGAAAAACGTTGACATTTATCACATCTCTTAGCATAGGCTATACAATCAGCCCTCATCGTTGGCCAGTAGTATCCCTGCGTCATCACCCTTTGCAAAAGAGTCCGACCTGCTACATGGGCTCCACAGGACCCTTCATGGATCTCTTCAATCAATTCTTTCACCTCGGAGGGATGTACACATCTTTGCAAACCTGCCATAATTCCTCGTCTATACAAAACACCATTAGTTAGTACAAACCGAGCAGCTTTAAACTTCAATTTCTTGGCAGCGAGGTTATCCTCCGATAATTCTCCCTCCTCAACATATGCCCTGATGGGATCCATCCAAGATGGTCCTAAATCAAGGGTAATAATATTCATCGTTAGGTCTTTATCTATGCTCCGACTTTCTAATACTTCAATTGGTATCGTTCTTCGCAGCTCGGTACGAGTAGCTGATGCTAGTCGGGCCAGTGCGTCTGCTCGTGCATTCTCCATTCTTGGTATTCTGATCAATTGAATGGCATCAAATTCTGCCAATAACTCCATCACCTTTGCATGATACTTGACCATTAATTCTCCTTTAACTGCATATGTTCCCATCATCTAATTCACAATTAATTGAGAATCACTGAATACCATCACTTGTTACGCTTCCATAATCTTTGCTAAATTAAAACCTGCTATCATGGCCTCATACTCAGCCTCATTATTTGAGGCTTTGAATTGGAATCGCAGGGCGTATTCCATGTCAATCTCGTCTGGGGTGTTCAAAACAATCCCTGCTCCACAACCTGTTGTGAAAGATGACCCATCTACATATAATCTCCATGTAGGTAACTCGTCTTCAAATTTCTTATCTAACAGAGTTCCTCGGTGAAATATTTGCTGTTTCCTTTCATCCTCCCCTGGTATTTCTCGCTCTTCGTCGACCATCTCTTCTCGCCCTTTTACCAACCGGAGTTGGTCTGAGTTCGAATTTGATGATCCTTCTACATCCACAAGCCCTTTTACCAACCGGAGTTGGTCTGATCTTGTGTTTGTTGATCCTGTAACATCCACAGGTTGATCAGCGAATAACTTTTGTTCCTCGGGGGTATCAGGATATGTAAACTCTGCTATAAAGTCTGCTACAGCCTGCCCTTTTAGTGATGATCTGAGTTCATACACAATATCATATTCACAGAGCTCTATTGACCAATACATCAGTCTCCCTGATTTTTTTGGCTTATGAAGGGCTTGTCTCAAGGGCATGTCGGTATACACGACGATGGCATGGGCCTGGAAATATGGCCTCATTCTTCTACTTGCCTCAATTAATGCCAAATGCCAATTTTTCCATCTTTGGGTACCGGATCTCTGCACCTCGGAAAGCCTTACTTGTGTAATAAATTGGCTTCTGGATTCCATTCTCCATTCTGATCAATGCCGAGCTGACTGCATTCTCTGATACTGCCAGGTACAAGTACAACTTTTCTCCCATTACTAGCCTGGACAACAATGGAGGTGTTCCCAAATATTTCTTCAAGTCTTGAAAGGCTTTTTTACATTCACCATTTCACTCAAAAGTTTTTTGAAGTCTTTTGAAGAATGGGAGGCATCTATCAGTTGCTCGGGATACAAATCTGTTGAGCGCTGCAACTCGTCCTGTAAGACTCTGTATTTCTTTCTTCGTTGTTGGAGATCGCAACTCTAAAAGAGCTTTGATCTTTTTTGGATTTTCCTCAATGCCTCGCTGGTTGACGATGTATCCGAGGAACATTCCTTCTCATACTCCAAATGTGCACTTCGTCGGGTTGAGCTTCATTTGGTATTTATCCAGTTGATCAAAGGTCTGACCTAAGTCAACTAGATGATCAGCAGCTTTCTTGCTCTTTGTCAGCATATCATCGACATAGACTTCCATATTGCAACTGATTTGTTCGGCAAAAACCTTGTTCATCATCCGCTGGTATGTCGCACCTGCATTTTTCAAACCAAAAGGCATAACATTATAACAATAAGTTCCCCTAGGGGTAATAAAAGAAGTACTTTCCCTGTCTTCAGGTTTCATTTTGATCTGGTTTTAGCCAGAGTAAGCGTCCATGAAGCTGAGCAGCTCGTGCCCCGAGGTAGCATCCACTAGCTGGTCAATTCTGGGCAATGGAAAGTGATCATTTGGGCATGCCTTGTTGAGATCAGTGAAATCAACACACATTCTCCATTTATTGTTTTTCTTCTTTACCATCACCACATTTGCTAACCAGTCTGGATATTTCACATCTTCAATGAATCGAGCTTTCTGTAGCTTCTCGACCTCCTCTTGTATAGCTTGATTCTTTTAGGGACTAAATACTCTTCTTCTCTGCTTTACGGGTTTGATCTCCTTATTCGCATTGAGCTCATGACATAAGAAGTTTGGATCTATTCCTGGCATGTCTTCATGACTCCATGCAAAAGTTTTCTTTCTGTTTCTCAAGAAAGTTATCAACTCCTATTTTATTGAAGCATCTAGCGTCGAACCTATCTGGGTTATTCATTTAGGGTGCTCGTCATCCAGAATAACATTTTCTGAAGATTCCACCACCTGTCCTTTTAGAAGTTGGGATTCATCTCTGGGATCCAGTGTTTCAATTTCTGTACCTTCATCCACCTGGTAGGTAGTAGTCTTTTTCCTTGACTCTTCAAGCTCCTCTTGCTCGGCAGATGAATAATAGCATTCCCGAGCTACTTTTTGATCACCTTTCACAACTCCTACTCCGAAATTTATTGGGAATTTTAAGCACTGATGTACTGTAGATGGAACTGCTTCGAACTTCTTCAAACCAACTCTTCCCATGATGATGTTGTAAGCTGGTTGCACATTATTATCCATCACAAAGAAGCGTATTCTTTCTGTTCGACAAGCAGGCCAAGTTCCAATTAATATATCCAACTTGATCGTCCCAAGTGGAAAAACTTTCTCGCCAGCAAAACCCAGGAGAGGTCTGTGATATGGTTCCAATTGAGATAATTTTAAATTTAAACTGTCAAAGAATGAGTAGAACATGATGTCTGTCGAATTACCATTATCTACCAGAACCCTTGAAATCACTACCTCTTTTATCCTCATTTTGATCACCAAAGGGTCGTCGTGAGGGTAAAGAACACCTACAAGGTCGTTTTTTGAAAAACCAATGACCAGCTTCTCTTTGTTTATCTTCCTCGGGCGATCCTCCTCAGCCAAATTTATCCATTGAATGTATGAGCAAGCATGAGCCTCATCGAGGTAAGCTTTTCTTTCTGCAGTAAGATCTCCTCCTCCTGCATCTCCGCCTGTAATAACATTACAATCAAATGTTCCAAAACGTATTGAAAATACGTCGCGTTCTGGTTGCCTTGGCCTTTTGGGAAGATCGGGGTCATCCTCTGTATCATCTTCATGATCCCTTTTCCTGTTTTCTTCTGCCCCACGAGGAGATCTAGACCTCTCTCTTGCTCGGTTTTCATTTCCTCTTTCATTTCTACGATCAACATACTTTGACAACTTTCCTCGTCTAATGAGAGTTTCAATCTCATTCTGGAGGGCTATGCAATTTTTAGTCATATGACCATGATCCTTATGAAACTCGCAATATTTATCTCTATTTCTTTTGTCAGGGTCTAACCTCAGTTTCTTTGGCCACCTTACTTCCTCGTTATTCTTGATTTCTTCCAAGACATGATTAATACCCATTTTCAAAGGAGTATAATTATCGAATTTCTTTAGTACTTCCCATGACGACTTATTATTCTTGGAATGCTTGTCACCGCCATTGCCCTTATGCTCTTTCTTCTTAGATTTGTCGATTTCCACCTTGGTTTCTTTATCCATATTCTTCTTCGCAGCCATAGCCTCCTCGGCATTCATGATTTTGGCCGCTTTTGTCATCAACTCTGACATAGTTGTAGGTGGATCTTTGGCCAAAGTGTAATACAACTTATTAGGAAACAACCCACTCATCAAGGCGGTGATTGTTGTCTTTTCTTCATAATCTATGACTTCCAGCTTCTCGTTATTGAAACGAGTTAAGTAATCTCTAGTACTCTCACCAGATTTTTGTCTAACACTTAACAAGTGTGCTACTCGTTTTACTGGCTTTGCTCCAAAACAGAAATTGCCAACGAACAACTCGGCCAACTGAAAGAAAGTTGAAATCTTACCCCGAGGAAGATTGTTGTACCATATCTGGGCAGATCCAGTAAGAGTTCCTGAGAATGCTCTGCATCTCATCTCGTCGGGGACGACATAGATGTCGACAGCAGCTTGATATTGCTCTATGTGAAGAACATGATCTGTCTTTCCATCATATTTGGGGGTCACCATAGGTGCTTTAAATTTCGACGGTGTAGGAAAATCCATAATGGCCTGTACAAAAGGTGTCCCTTGAACAAAAGTTCGTTGTAGGGGGTTCTTCGCCTTAGCTATTTCTCCCAATCTATCCTCCAACCGCTGAATGGAACCTTTCCACGCATCATTTCCTTCCTCGGGCCTATTAGTTCGAACAATTGATTGATCTGACGTGGCCTCCTGAGATCTATCTTGACGAGCAACTGGTCATGATTGTGCTGATCCTTCTCTTAGATCTGATGGTTGTCGAAAACTCCTCGACATGGTTTTAGGTGGACTGCTATTCCTCCTAGGGCCTAATCGACTGAAAGTAGACACCCTGCTCAGTCTTTCCAAGGCACTGGTCCTCTCTGGAGAGAGAGAGTAATACGTTGCTCAGTATCTGTGGCCCGTATTGATGAAGTTCGCCCAGGTTGATAAGAGAAATCATCAGATTCCTCATTACGATACGCATCTGTACGCCTGGATCGTGAAGAAAGTAAATAGGTTTGCCTCTGACCACTTTGATGTCCCGAATGTGCAGGTGCACCGCCATGAAGGGTTTGTATGAGTTGCCGCATTGTTTCTTGCATGGCAGTTTGTCCTTGAGCCAGATTGGTCATAATTCCCGCCAGATCTGGAGGTGCAGAGGGATTTGGAAGATTTCCAGTATTTCCAGCGTTTCGACTGCTAGATTCCGGATTATCTTCCATTGACGATGAATGATTTTTGGTGAAAAATGATAACAACAGTCGTTTCCCACAGACGGAGCCAATCTGTTGATGTAAAAAATTAGATTGCTTCTAATTATTCAATCACAGATAAATATAAATGAGACAAAGAATTTTAAAGTGGTTTAGCCTTATAAGAATGGCCTACGTCCACTGTTTTCTATTATTGCCAAGTGTTTTGGAGTTCTTGATATGTAATTCTATCAAGAAAATCCGATCCCCCTCAATAAAGATTGTACAACGTATTTATAGCCTTGAGGCTGTCATATGAAAGGATGATACATTAAATGATATACATATGAAAGGGTAATATATTTAATGCCCTTTAAGCGTGTGCGTCTAAATAATAAGCATTTAATGAACCAGTTGAAATGTTGGTTATTCATCAATTAATGCTCTGTTCGAGATGCAGCTCGGACCGCCTGAGCAACTCGGACTGCCTAAGCTTTCTGGTATTCAAGAGTTCCTCGGAGAGGTCTGTTCCTCCGAGTGTATGAGTTCCTCGGAGTAACATGGTTCCTCGGAAGTGCTTGTTATTTCCATGTAGATAGCCACGTGTCTTCATATGATTGATCCAAGTCAGCAAATTAAATTTGGTATCAACACATGGTGAATAAGGAAATGAAGAAGAAGGAAGAAGATCTTACAGGAAAAAAATTGATCTGCTGACAACAAACGACGGAAAAGATGAACGCACAAGAGAGTAGGAAGAGACGACGTAAAACTCGAAGATAAAAATTTGAAAAGGTAGAAGAAGATGGGAGTGTCTGTGAAGTTTAAATACCTTTCCTTGGGAAATGGTGAAGTAATGATTACAAAAAAGGATGATTACGTTACCGGCGGCTAAAAAGATGAAAAGTGGCGTGGGAATCAAAGCGGACAACAACGGCTAAAAAGATGAAAAGTGACGCGAGAATCGAAGCACGCAGAAAAGTCCAAAAAAGCATGATTCTACGAATTGTGAAGGAGAAATAAATACAAGGAAAACGCTCCTAAAAATCAGGAAGACTATTTAAAGCTGCCATATTCCGAGAAAGAATGTTCCATACTCCTCAAATTTTGAACTATGAAACATTGGGGGCTTCTGTTGATACCAAATTTAATCTGCTGACATGGACCAATCATATGAAGACACATGGCTATCTACGTGGCAACAACCAACACTTCCGAGGAACCCACGCGCTCCGAGGATCAAGACTACAACGAGGAAGACTAGTTCCCCGAGGAACTCACGCGCTCCGAGGAACAATGCCTCTCCGAGGAACTCTTGAGTACCGAGAAGCTTAGGCGGTCCGAGCAACTCAGGCAGTCCGAGCGGCATCTCGAACAAAGCATTAATAGCTGGATAACCAACAGTTCAACTGACTCATTAAATGCTTATCATTCAGACGCACACGCAAAGAGGGAACTAAATGTATTACCCTTTCATATTTATATCATTTAATGTATTATCCTTTCACATTACAGCCTCAGGGCTATAAATACATTATACAATCCTCATTGTAAAGGGGACCTGGACCCCGAATCCAAACCGGAGAATCAAGAGAGGAATTTCTTGATAGAACTTGTAATCGAGAATTCCCAAACACTCAACAATAAAATAACAGTGGACGTAGGCCATTCTTATAAGGCTGAACCACTTTAAAATTCTTTGTCTCATTTATTTATCTGTGATTGAATTATTAGAGTGATCTAAATTTTTACATCAACAATTATATTTCTAACTAAATCAGTAGTTTCATTTGCTCACAAGTTACCCTAAACTTCATAGTCTTCATTCAAGTGCACAAAGTCTAAAAGAATACTAAAAACCAAATAGTCATATGACTACACTAATTACGTGAATCTCAATTTCATTATAATTCAACTAGTCTGACCAATTGTCAAAAACAGAAGCATTAGTTCCAAACTGTCAACATTCTCCTGAACTTGATTTACTAAATACACATTTAGGCATATAAACAAAGATGCATATTGATGTATCACATTTTTTATCCTCTTCTTCATATTCCAATGGTATGGACATTGATTATCACCTTTTGTAATTGTAATACGGTATTTTGGGGCTTTAGTATATAATGCAATTTGGATTTTTTGTGAAAAATTGGTGCAAAAAATGTTCTTCAGTGAGATGGAATCGAAAGAAGGAGATAGGCAATAAGAGTGGCTGACGTCACCGTATGAGGTGCTGCAACATATATCTGAGGGGGCAGTTAGAGTTGTTTGTGAATCATTGAAACAATATGGCACTCGAAGTGAAGTAGTACATAGACATGATAACAATTTTTAAAGATTTAAGTCTCAGGTGCAAAGGGATTTTTGATGGGGTTTCAATTCACGTGAATAAAGATGGCCTTCGGGTTTCAATCCTGAAATTTTGGCTAATCAGAAATCACAGTATGAATTTCACTCAAAAACCTTGGTATTCTTAGACCTGTCAACGGGCCATGTTCGTGTCATGTGATAACGTGCTCGTGTCAAAAAATCCTCAACCCATACACGACCCATTAACAAATCGGTTCCAAATAACAAAATCAAACCCAAACCACTTTTATTAACGGGTCACCCGACCCAAACCATTAAGACCCATTAAGTAACTAAAATTCTCCATAAAAACATATTATATTTGATTCCTACATCCTAAATTCCTAATTTTAATAATAATAGGATCCCAACAATAACATGTTCCATGCCCAAATTTATATATATAACAAATATTACCAAATGTATCAAAGATAAGTTTTCAACAAAGAGTTAGGGTAATATTAACGGGTTTAATAGGTATGAACAGGTCTAATCGGGTATATCAAAATTTTCAAACCCGAACCATTATCTTAACAGGTGTATCGTGTTCACCCGTATTGACTCAAACCCGATAAGCCAAAACCCATTAACTTATAATTTCGTATTGTTTAGTGTCATGAAATCGTATCGTGTGTCATTTTGACACGTTTAAGCATGCTACCTTCTCTCTCTGTTGGTGGGTAGGTGTTAGTAGAAGGGTAATGACTACATACATATGTATAATTGAGAACTGTTGACGATATTGAATTAATTATTTTGCAGTTCTTTTAGCACTCAGCACATTGCATATTGCAGTTTTATAATAATCTTGATTGAAGATGACATAAAAATATAAAGGATTTATATCATGATGTGGAAGATGAATATATATATATATATATATATATATATGTGTGTGTGTGTGTGTGTGTGTGTGTGTGTGTGTGTACCTTTGAAGAAAAATCAAATTTGAAATATTTTTATTCGATAAGTAACAATGAATGGCATGGAGATTGCCTTCAAAATTTGTTACTGACATAAGATAAGCTTTCTTCTACCAAAGATGTTAAGCTCTAGTTAGTCTTAATACTAAACATCACAGAAGAGGCTTCACTTATTGCGCGGAACACTTTGATCAATTGTCAAAAACAAAAATTCTAGTTCGAAGGAATCAACATTCTACTGAATTTGATTTACTAAATACACATTTAGGCATTTAAACCAACATGTATATTGATGTCTGACAGTTTTTCTTATCTTTTTTTTCCTATTTTAATAAGGGATAAATAATGATCGAGTAATATATAAAATCATCTAGATCTACTACAGTTATATAACTACACACACACACACACACACACACACACACACATAGAGGAGGTCGGACTTGGTGCAATGGCAAGTGCTTGCCCGCCCAAAGCGTTATGTCGCGGGTTCGAGTCTTGAAAACAGCCTCTCCAAAAATGGGGT